>OZ012629.1:0-1391969 GCA_963942485.1 Pediacus dermestoides | reverse complement strand
TTTCATAACATTATATAAAAAACCAGTAGGGTATTGGTTGTTTGTTCAAGAAACCACTGGTGAGTGTGTCTATTCAGCAAGAGAATGTGTTTCATTCTTTTATTGGTAGATTTACAGTCTTCATATAGTAGACCTTGGGGAAGAACGCCGACTGATATCAGATGGCTCTTGGCAAACAGGATCAACTGCACAATAAGTGGCTTCTTACAGGCTCATAGACTAACTGATTTATAGATATTGGATGTGCTTTCATAGCGTTGTGTCCCCTATCACAGATTAAAGCAGTCCAGGACAAGGTCGACATTCAAAAACTGGGTGATGTGCGTAGATTGATTTTGATAGAAAATATTTAATAAAATAGCAAATAAAGCAGAGCGCACGGTGTATAATACAAAGTAACATAAATCATGATAATTACATCAAATATTTGTCCTGATTTCACTGTAATTTTCATGTTGGTTTGTAATTTACATGCCAGAATGAACCACATTTAATGCTGTTGCGGTGGAAAAAAGTGCAGTCATGATTTGAACATTTTAAATTATTATTAGTAGAATGCGCATGGAACACACACACACGTCATTAACATCCCCAGTTTGTGTTTTAGAAATGTACAAAAAGCCACTAAACACACGTACAATTAGTGAGTGAATGTTGGGGGTAGAAGTGGGAGTAGAGTAGGAGACGATCTATGACTTAATTAACTGTTTTGTTCAGGGAAATTCTGTATGAAAATGAAAAATGTGCAAAGGGTGAAGTTTACCTAGAAAATAATAGGAAAAAGTGCAGTTTGCTGAGTTATCTGAATTTGCATTTAATTTACATGTTTTATTGAAGTAAATTGTTTGAAAGACAAGTCGGCATTTTAATTACATATCGTAGAATTCCACAGGGATCTGTACAGGGTGTTCAGATTTAGTTGTAAATGCGGGCTATCTCGCTTACTAGCAGAGATAGAGAGATATGTGGTTTTCGCGACACGTTGCTACTTTTTTGTGAAACGAAAGATACCGTCAACCCCTTCGTTTTTAAGATACAGGGAGAATTTGAAAATTTGCACTTTTAGGGCATACTTCATATCTCGGGAATGGCTGAAGATATTGTAGATAAAAACTGCATCTAATATACAGATGTTTACGTAAAATCCAGTGGCTAACTCAGTTTTTTCTTAGAAGCGATAATTTTCGAGATATTTACTAAACTTATGTTATTTTAAATGGAGCACCCTGTATATTTTTCACTAGTTGGATCCAGCTTGTCATAAGGTTTACAAAAATATAAAACGCTCTGTAATTATTTTCTATATTAAGCTAGAAAATGACAATTTTCAAAAATTCAGCCAAAAACTTTCGTAAGTATACCATGAAAAACCACAATCAAAAAGGAATACAGTCAACTTTTCACAAGAACAAATAAAAGTTTGAATACACTTTATAGAAATTGTTCAAAATGATTTCCGTTATGTCTC
This sequence comes from Pediacus dermestoides, assembly GCA_963942485.1. Classification (NCBI taxonomy): domain Eukaryota; kingdom Metazoa; phylum Arthropoda; class Insecta; order Coleoptera; family Cucujidae; genus Pediacus; species Pediacus dermestoides. The sequence goes on along the minus strand of OZ012629.1, from coordinate 1,390,501 downwards.
AGACACATTTCGCACATTTTTCTTATTCTGCGTAAAGCATTCAGAATTATGAGAGGTTGTGCTTGTAAATCCCTAAATTCTCTTTCTGTAGCAGCAAGTAAATCTTCTATTGTATGAATAATGACATTTGTTTCTTATTTTTCATAGCCTACTTATAAAATTTTTGGCTGAATTTTTGAAAATTGTCATTTTCTAGCTTAATAGAGAAACTAATTACAGAGTTTTATATTTTTGTAAACCTTAAGACAAGCTGGATCCAACTAGTGAAAAACAGACAGGGTGTTTCATTTAAAATAACATAAGTTTAGTAAATATCTCGAAAATTATCGCTTCTAAGAAAAAACTGAGTAAGCCACTGGATTATACGTAAAAATCTGTCTAAGATGCAGTTTTTACCTTTCCAATATCTTCAACCGTTCCCGAGATACGAGGTAGGTAGATAGGTATGTCCTAAAATAGCAAATTTTCAATTTCGCCCTGTATCTCAAAAACGAAGGGGACTATGAAAAAACCGTTGACGGGATCTATTGTTTCACAAAAAAGTAGCGAAAGCTGCATTTCTCTATCTCTGTTGGTAAGCGAGATACCCCACAATTGCAACGAAATTAGGACACCCTGTACATTGGCCCCTTGATTAACGCGCCGTAAAATGAAATTGGCAATTGGCAACCAACTTCTACGGAAATTTGTAAATTAACTTACTTATTTGTTGCTGTGACAAAATTTCAAACTTTTTAAGAAAATTATTTGCAAATCAAACTGCAAGTTTTCGTCAATAACCAACTTCGAAAGTAAATAAAAGGAATTATTCAAAATCTTCATGGATCTTTCTTCACAAGAAGTTTGAGGGAACATGATAGAAATTTAAATATGTCCGGTGCCGTTTGTTTAAAAAAGAGTAGCAGTTGCACCACCCACAAAAATAAAAAAGTGTGCCAAATATCCTATACAAAATTAACATTTCGCACTATCAAACGTGCATACAGAATATATCTTCTAGGGTTTCCTAAATATTTTCTTTAGGAGATCTTTACAAAAACGTTGATTTTATGACGTCTTTTGCCGCCATAAAGTTTTACTTTTTTGTACACATCTGTCAAATGTTACTTTTTTGGGACAGAACTGTCAGAAATTGAAATAAAAAGTGACGCTTAATATTAAATTTGACAGGAGATGCTTTGGTTTTTAGTTTTTTAGTTGACTAAGGTAACTGTGTTTTTCAGCAAATGTCAAAAAAAAATTAATTTTGTGTTTAGTGACCAACTTTTTGAATTCTACCGTGATGATCGCCTAAAAAATTTTGTGTGCACCTCGGCCAAAAGTGCTTTTTTGGTCTCATCTGAATTGCAGCCTCGGCTAACGCCTCGGACACAAAACAACAAATTCGACCAAAAAAGATCACCTATTTTTATTCGGCTCTAATTCAAGAGTAAAAAACTAGTTATTTGTTTAATAAGGCAACAAAGCAGCTGATTTAATGACGCGGCTGGAAATTCCAAAGCCGAGACTAAGTGGAACCTGTGGATCCAGCCAAGGCATCAAATCAGTTTTGTTGCCGAATTGAACATCTGATTTTTTCGTCGATCATTTAAGTTTTACGTGTTTAAAGAGAAAATATGCTAAACAATCTGAAAATACGATTACGCTAAGGTGGCTTATACAGCGTCGTTGCTATAGAAACAAGCTTATTTATTTTTCGTTAATGAAAATTTTTTGTGAGCCAGTACTGAGAAAACGATTAGGTTATAATAACCAATATTTGTATGAATATAGAGAATCAAATATTATATTAATATATAAGTTATAATCAAAATATTTGTTTGGTGAATATCTTGACAATAAAATTAGTAAAGATTTTGTTAGTCCAACATTCTTGTATGTTTATAGTTAGTTAGTTACCTACAGATATTTTCACTAAACAAATTTACTTTGGTTATATTGACATAATATTTTTGTGCCTCAGGTTGGCATAAGTCATTTTGCAATCGTATAAATCGGCTGGAAACTCATGTTTTGCCGGGCTAGACCGGCAAAAACTAGGAATTTTTAATTTATCGATTGGCATCATTGAAATCATAAAGAAAATTTGTATTTTCCATAGAAACGGATTATTATTTCTGTCATTCGGCTACTACTGTCAATGTCAATTTTAAGTATCGTGTGTTACCAATATAAAAAATATCCCTAATACCAAATATTTAAACAAATATTTTGTAAATTTTATTTATTTAAATAAACTTCGGCACAAAAAATAGTAGTGTGTATTACACGCCTAGAAACTGTTTTGCGAGTACTCGTTGTTGCGGGCCTCGGCCTACGGCCTCTGCTCGCAAACCCTACTCGCACTCGCAAAACTCTGGTTTCAAGGCTAGTAATACAAATTACTATTGGTTCTCTATATTCATACAAACCTCTGGTTATTATGACCAAATCGTTTTCTGTGTGTGGTGTTTCTCGCGGATAACGAATAAAAAGTGATAAAAAACTAATATAAGTAAAAAAATGAATGGTAGTGATGCTGAAGAATTACCGGATGACATTAGAGAATCTGCAAGAAGTGTGGAATTGAATTACAATTAATTATTAAAATTTTTTGTCCCATCCCTACACGAAAATGGTCACTTTATTTGCGTGAAATGCGGGTACATAGTCGCCTTTTTAGGGAGGTCGCGCAAAATAAGGAGTGGGGGTAACAGTCCTCCCTTGGGTAGCCATTCCCTGACTGATATGCGGGAGTTATTTGTGTTTGTTTATGGTTGTCAAGGTTATTTGCTCACCGCACAGTGTCAAGCAAAATGTCAGTGTTATGCTGTTTTAATTTGTTCGCGCGTTTCACGCAAAAGAAGTGGCCATTTTCGTACAGGTATGAGAAAAAATAGAGTATGCTACACGGTAGGAATTGATTCCTACCTTGTTGTATAAACTACTATTGCTGCCTAGACAGTAATAGTGACATTTTATTAACCGTCAGTTATCATTAAACACCAAACTTAAATAACAACTGACAGTTACTAAACTGTCTCTTTTATACAGTCTTAGGCATTATAAAGTGACAAAATGACTAGTAGGGAATCCAATGTAGGTACTTAAGTCTACGCTGTAGTTAGAGACTTTATTTTTCCTACCAGTTAGACCGCAAGAGAACAAAATTGTCAATCGTCAATCAGCAAAGGGAATTCAAAATTTGTTGGTCTAATTGCTAATTACAATGTCTGTATGCCCCTCCGTTTAAAATAGCTGTTAAGTGCAAATGGAGTTTTAATGAGGAAATATACCAGCTATTTGTTACTGAAAATGATTTGTTGTGAGTGAAACTCAAACACAACCGGCCTTTTAAACAAATTTGTGTAAACTTCCAAGTTGCCAACATTTAATAATTTATTAATAAGGCTATGCAGTCGCATATTTGGCGCCGTTCCAAATAGCTCAAATATATATGCAATGCAGTAGTAAAAGTTACTACATTTAATACGATTAAAAGAGCGGAAAATTCTTTTTAATGTAATTATACCAATTGAGATTTACTACATGTAATTTTGTGCAGTTCGATATAATTGACCACAAAGTAAAATGGAAAAAAAATTGAATTTTAATTTGACCAATTTTCTTTGTGCTCTCTTATATCGATTTCATTAAGCCGTCTAATGATTTTTTAATAATACCAAACGACTTAGAATGTCATGTATAAGAAACCACAAATAAACTTCCTGGGTATGTGTGTGAGGATGGCGCTTCCTAAGCCAGCGCACAGATGCATTATTGAAAACATATTTTGTCGGGTTTTCGCGCGGTTGTTCAATCTTATAGCAATCTGGCGTTGATTGCCTTTTCCATCTCGCTTCCACAGCGCACCGTAAACTGTGCAACTTCCCCAAAAAAAATCCCTTTAAACACACCAGAAATTATTAAGCGGGGTTTAATTAATTTTTCTACATGAATTACCTCACAAAACAACAGCAAAACTTAAGCCTTAAGGCAGGTTCAGACACAACAGCGCCACCTATGTTTAACCCAGACATACTCGTATAGTGTAGTTGCAAATTACAACTTTCTGATATATTGTTTATTTGATTTCAGTTTCGATGTACGAGGTAAATCGTTGTCCCAGGCGCGTCACTGGTCCGCGCCGGAAGGGTTTGGATCCAGGGCTTACTTCCGCTCAGCCACCGCCCCCGCACAACTCGTCATCGACGACATCCGGCGCCACGACGAGGGCGTCTACCGCTGTAGAGTGGACTTCCGTAATGCACAGACCCGCAGCTTCCGTTACAACATTACTGTTATTGGTATGTGTGTGCCTCTTCACCCCCTCTGTCCTAAAAACTATGTCCATCTTTCAGTATTTTATCATCGAAACTTGGTTGTTTTGAGGTAAAGTGTGTAGTTGAGAGGTAGGGATAGTGGATGAAGTATGACTGCGGAAGGCGACTAGTCCACGTTATCTTGTAAAGGAGATTTGCATGCGAGCTTAAACATGATTTAAATCACAACTCCTACACCATTAGACAACTTCATATACACACTCCCACAATATATAAAGTTAAACGGTGCTAGCGAACAAATAGGTTGTAATCCACATATTTACCTGACCAAATTATATTTAACACGAATTTTATGTCATCAACAGGATAGCGTTATTTATATTCCCTTTTTTCTGTAGAAAAATATATAAAGATCCTTGAATAAATAAAATGAAAAATCTAGTTTTTACTGTTTCTCAAAGAGCTCTTTACAGGCCATAGAATATTTTGTATAAAAAATCGAAATTTAAGAGAAAAATTAATCACAGAAAATTAGATGCAACACAAATTGTTCAAGAAATTGAACACGAGTACCTAGGTACTAAAATGGCAGTGAGGTATATTAACGCGAACTTAGTATTTAAGCGGTAGGTAGGTACTTAAATTTTTATCTATTCAACATTTGTATGTATTGTCTTTATCAATGTTAGGTTTTGTTCTGTGGAATGTTCGTGTCAATTTTTGTATGTCCTGAAGATGCCGTAACGCGACAATTGTCGACAATTTAAATTAAAACTAAATACATGAACAAATATACCGTCTTGTTTTATTTTCTTATATTGCATGATGTATATTTGCGCCATACTACTATTAATAAAAAGTTCATATTCGTTGTTTAAAATGTAAGAAAATATACAGGGTCCAGCCATCTAGCCAAGCATTTTGTCACAAGTTTGTTAGATTTAGAAACACAAAAATTCTCAAATACTATGTCACAAATAAAAAGCCCAATAACCTAAAATTAATATTATTTATACAGAGTGTTTAATTAGAGCTTTCTCTGGTATTAACCAAAAGTTTTTATTATATTTTCACGGTTTCATTATGAAAAAAAAACTTTGAAATTGTTGTGGTTCGACATCGCAATGAAATGAATATTTTTCCGAATTCCTCAAATTGAATTAACAATGGACAATGTAAAAATTCATTTGAATCATGTCCAATAAAACGAAGGAAATATGTTATGTATGACCACGTAATTAATTAATATTCCTGTGGTTTTTCCTGCTCTCGCCAAATTGAGAATAATTGAATTTTATGGAAAAGATCAATAGCAAAATATCATGGACGAATATAAATACTGGGCGCGTGATCAAACAAAACATATATACAAGTAATAATTTAAATTTTAATTAAACGCACACAAATGTGCAAAACTGTGCAAACTGGAAAAATAATCATATCAAATTTATTATTAATTTGACCATTTTATTTAATTAACAAACCGCATCGTATACATTCGCTTCCCCATCGTACATATATTAAAAAAGTCATAATTAACAAATTGTAAATAACGCTAAGTAAACGTAGTCAAAATCGAAACTCCACATCAGTTACACCCCAGATTTTCAATGAATAATATGTGGACGATGCTGGAAATTTTTAATAAACACACATGTACCCGTTATATTTTTTTAATACGCTGCGCAATGTTCTAATTTTAACTCACAAATGCAGAGAAAACCTAAAAAACCCAATGGATAATATTACTAAAGCGCTCACATCATTAACGTTATTTCCATAGAAGAATTTGCAAGATATTCGTAATTAATATACGTGTTACGTGTTTTTCCAGGGATTTTTACGAGTATTTAATAATAAATGTGATACTCTTATAATATGCATGTGCGTTGTGCATGTATAAAAATAAAAGAAAAAGAAGCTTTTTGGTGCTTTGATCATCAATACGACTGTGTGATAATATGTTGCTTTGGATTTAATATTTTCAGAATCTAAATAATGAAATATTTTTTTTTGTTATCTCTCAGAATTTATATTCTGTACAGGGTGTTCTACAAGCTCTATGACTAACTTTGGCAGATGATGGCTGGGTTAGTTTTTTTTGCAGCTAACCAGATAAGAAATGATCATAGAGCTTGTAGAACATCCTGTATTAATAACTATAATGAAATCAAAGTGACATTTTTGTCCACCACAAATTTAAATACCTATCTAATGTATAGTCATTCTTATACAAACGTAACGTAATTATAGGTATTTTGAACTTATTGTATGCGATGGTGAACGATATCGTGTGTTCCAAAAAAAACTCACTCGCAGCAAGCCATGACAAAAGTGAAGTATGTGTTTATTTGTGTGCCAGATGTGAAATGAACTACTATTTTAACATTATCGAACTACACAATTTTTAACATTTATTCCAATTACAAAATATTCTTTATTGTTAAACTAACAATATTAATTAATTAACACATAATAAACGTTATAAACAATCATAAACATTTTAACATGAGTTATCTGTCACAACAACAAAATAAGATGAAAATTTTTAAGTAACAAATGAACTACTTCCTACTTCTAATGTACGGATTGTATAGAGAGGACACCTATCACAAGTAGTAGCGACGGGACATATAACGGCGCCGACTTAGCCGTGGCTTCTGAGTCTGACTCGCGCTACTGACCCGTGTTTGATGCGCGTTGTTACGTTAGTAACGTACAACGCGCATCAGGGGCGAAGCTGGAGACACGCCTACTTCGGCGAGATCGGCGCCGCTATACGTCCCAAATCGTTAAATGCATGGAGATAGGATGTCAAGTATCCTCTCTATACAATTCGTATTCTAATGATTGTAGAAACAATATGACCAGTCTAAAGCGTAGTTTACACGGGATAGTAACTTGCGATAGAACGTGTGAGAGTAACTTGCGCTAGTGTTTACATATAAGCAAGTTGTCAAGGCAATTTCTCTCAGCAAGTGCTCTCTAGACATAACTTGCAGCAAGTGATTGCATGCGCGTTTACACGGTAGAGTAGATATATTCAAGTGTGAAATGTCACGTCGTAGAAAGAGAGCTGCAACCGTTGCTGTTCTCATTGCACAAAAAGAGCGAAGAGAGGATAGAAAAAGGATAGGGGTCAAAGAATAGATAGCCAGAAGGCCTACTCTTGGAGCTTCGATGTTATTAAAAGAGTTAATAAGTGAAGATCCAAATAAATTTAAAAAACTACATTAAAATCCAACCAGTAGAGACCAAGATATAAAAAATCATCCTTATCACGTGACACACAAGCAAATTTTGTTGGATTCTTACGGTTCAGAGCTTTATCAATGACCTTCGACTTGCTCTCAAAAATGTGGCTATCCTGTCAACTTTGTAGATATTAGGTAATTTTTTATCTAATTTGACTGGGCTAGTATTATGTACGAGTCTGTATGTACATATTTAAACAAATTTTTAAATTAATTTGGGGGTTTGCAGACCTCATGCAAAAAAACCTTGTAAGCAAACACGTACGCAAATAGTTTTTGGGGACTTCTCACGATTCGTCCCCAAAAACTCTTGAAATACTTGATACATAAATCGCTATATTAATGAATATAAGTTGTTAATTGATAAAAATGTATAAAATATTCGAGCGTGTCGCTGCAACTTGCACACAACTGTCAGTAAAATCGAAAAAAATTGTAACTTGCTAGAGCGCTCTCCCAATTTGTTTAGACGTGCAAGTGATTACTGCCGCAAGCACTAGCCGCAAGTTTTGCGACTTGCTGAGAGAACTCGCGGGCAGTGTTTACACTACGCAAATTATTTGGAAGTTGCTCTCAGACATTAACTTGCGATAGTTTACTTGCTCGTGTAAACTACGCTTTACTATCTCTATTATCATGGCTTACTGCAGGTGAGTTTTTTTTGGAACATACATTGTAATACTCTATTGCAAACTCAAGTGTGAAAACCTTTGAATTTTTAAAATATGTTTAATTATATTTTTTCATGCGAAACGCTCAGAAATATTCGAAATTAATTTTTCTTCCGTTTGTGATTTATTCACAAAAATATAATCCTGAACTATTCCTATATTATATTGCAATCTGAGTGAAATTTTACAAATTTCTATATACGATCGTGTGAAAAGTCCATTCTAATCAATTTTTTTTCAAATTGTGCCAAGAAACTAAATTATCTTCCACCATCTTTTGTTTTAATCAACATTAAGCTTTGCAAAACTATATTCTGCGTGAAAATCTGGTGTAGAGATATAAATTTTCAAACTTAAGTATGTAGAAGATTACTGATAAATATTATTTTTCTTCAGTAAGTATTCTAAAATTTCCATAATATTGATAATTTTTACCTTAATTAAAGCAACATTAATCTTTGTAAAACTGTATTCTTAGTGAAAATCGATTAATCTGGTGTAAATTAAGCTACGAATTCTCAAAGTGGATAACGCGTAGAAAATTGATCAGAAATTTTAGTTTTCCTTTCATTCTCACAAACTTATCCTAATTAACTGTAATAATATTGATGACATGAACTTGTAGTTTAAGTGAAAACTCGGAAATCTGATGTGGAGAATTTTCAAAGTGGACCATGATGGAAAAATTGTAGAACTGGTCATGAAATTCAACTACTTAAGAGCAGAAATAACGAGCAATGGTAACTTACAAAGAGAGGTGAAGAGATTAACACTGAAGGTTGCACGTATTTTAGGATGTATGAGGATTGTAGTATTGAGAAATTCTAACGTACACCTCGGAAACAAGAGCGGATACCTCGAAGACAATGCAAAATGATGAGAACAGCGGAAATGAAAGTAATAAGAAGAATACACTGTAAAACACTGCACGATAGAGTTAGAAGCGAAGATCTGAGAGACATGAGTAACATACCAGGCAAAGCAAAACTGTTAAGACAAAGAAGAAAGTACGTTGAAGGAATGGACAATGACAGGTTAGCCAAGATTACAAAAACTAATAAACCCATGGAAAAGAGAACAGAAAAGAGAACGAAGCACTGACGATAATGGTGGACATCTCCATCAGAAGAGGCTTAAATTTAGAAAGGAAAAAACAGGAAACTTGCTTACCTACCTATATATGGGCAACCATATATGAAAGAAGAAGTTTTTTCCATTCATGCATATACTCGTATTATCTAAATTTCCGTTCACAATGTTAATGATTTTTTCTACGAAAATGCGGAATGACGTTTTTTCTGACAAGATAATCGAACTTGAAAGTAGGCTTTTGCAAAACTAGTACGGAAAATTAGTGTGGAAATTTTTTTCCGCACACATTTTTTAAACTTTCCGCACGCAAACAAAAACATAAAGAAGTACTTACATTTAGTTATAATTGTAACATTTATTTAATATCTAACAACCGGAGGAGTGCACATTAGTTCATCGCTTTCGCTTTAGTTTTGAAACTCCATGTTTATATTCACGTAATTTGATCTCAAAATCAAAATTATTTCGATGGCAGGACACAATTTATAAACTGTCAACAGCTATGAGCTTTCAGTTCTATGACAACAAACTCACTTGATGTTTTTTTTAATTAGAAAAAGATTTACAAATAATTTTATTTTTTACGAATTCCACGTTTTCGTAGAAAAAATCGTATCTAACACGCTTGCGGAAATGGCCCATGACAATACTCGTGTGATTGCAGCACTCGCTATCGCTCGCGTTTCACACTCGTATTGTCATGATGCGTTTTCCGCACTTGTATTACAATATACTATTATGTTTCAATAATGTTTATACCTAATGGTTATATAAAAAGGCAACTTTCCTCAAAATCTTCTAAGAAGCTCTAAATTTATACCTATATTTTTTAAAATCAGTCATTTTAAATTTTTGAAGCAATTTCACTTGGAAATTTCAGACTATTTTAACCTAACTTTAAAGTACAATTTTTTCTTTAATAATGCTTTGTGCAGAAACCAGTGGTTCCATTATGGTAACATTTTAAAATATTCACTGCAAAAATTTTATCTGGAACTGTTTAATAAAAAAAAAAAACTACAACTGTAAAGTTTTTTCATAATACTTAATACTAACTTTTGATTATAGAAAAACGCAAATTCGTCATAATTCGCTAAGCGGTTTTACAATATGTGGCACTAATCTAGAAAAATATCTTTGTAGAACCGGCGCATCCACCAAAATTCCCTTGGAAACTCGTAAAATTTAAAACAATTATACAAATTATTTATAAAGTAATAAAACCTCAACAGTGGTCCAAATGATATTTCCCCAAAAATGTCCTGTTCCTTCCGTTATTCCACAGTTTTAAAATATTATATAATGTGCACCCGGTCGGTTTGTTTTTGTGCTTTTGGTATGTGTGTGCAGAAATAAAACGAAAAGAACATTATTGTCAACAGATCCCTGGCAGAGCGAGGGGCTTACAGTAACAAGCATTAACCCTTTTCCCAGTGTCTATCTCTCCATTGATCGGCCAGTTTCATTCCCATTCCGCGTCCAACCTTCCGTACATATTGAAGTAGGACGTGGCTATTGCCACTTCATATGTAATGTGGTCGTATCCAAATAGCTCTGTGACTTGCCTTTATAAAACGACTTCGTGATGTACACTACATACACAGATCTGTCTTATATTCTGTTCGATTTCCCACACAGATGTATTTCAAATACATTGTATTCTATTTTCACCAATTCGGCTTTTATTCAGGTAATTTTTCTTGTGATGCGACGATATTTGAAACTCGACAAAATGACGTTAAAGTGTGATGTTAACAGCTGTTTTCTCTGCAGATGTGAGTTTCTTTCTTTTAGAATTTAGAAAATAGTATAAACACATAAGACATTAATACTTAATCCTTCTACGCCAAGATTTTCAGTAAATGGCTATTCTTAAGTACAGGGTGATTCAGAACATATCGAAAAAATTTACCAAGATATACAAAGCATCCACACAAGTAACATAGCGCCAAAAGAAATAAAAAACAATTTTAAAATAATTCAAACTACTTGTTATCTACGCCTATGGAAAACTGGGCGACTGTACTTACATACTTCACCATAAATTAATACCGTATCCATTAACTCTTGATTACTATGAACATGTGCCATTTTCCATGCAAGTGATATACATAGTAACAACGCAAAACACAAACTAAAGAAATGAGATCAAGTGCATTATGTGTGGTCAGGAATCAAGCCAAATGTTTCAAGGTTGATCTTTTTTGAAGAAAAAACAATTTTTATACACAATCCATATGTTGTATAAGAGTACATTTTTTGTGGCCTATCTATAAGGATTTTATTATACAGGGTGTCCCAAAATTAGCGTGCAATATTTTTAGGACAAATTGTACTTGTCAAAATATGACGTTTCGGAGGGCTCTAGCCTCCTTAGGAAGCATTTTTCGAGTCATGTTAATATAAACTTTTCGTCATATTTTGACAAGTACAACCTGTCCTAGAACTATTGCACGCTAATTTTGGGACACCCTGTATATTTTTTTATATCCACTCCAAATCAGTTCGCACAGATCCATAACTTTTGTCGATATGATGTGTATCACCCTGTATAAGTTAGTTTCGTTAGATACTATTATTAAGACAATGGTAACCAAGACAAGATAGATGCTCTTTATTAGTTCTATAAAGGGTGATTCAGTACTTATCAAAAAGCAAGTGAAATTTATTAAGTTTTTCACTCAGAAACTTGTAGCTATTGGTTTATGACGAAACTGTTGCAATGACAAACCAGTAGGTCAAAGAATCATAAAAAGTTTTTTTTTTTCTTATAGGCATAGAGGCATACCTATCAATGACACAAACTAAGTTTTAGAGGTTACTTTTCCTATAATTTTATTGGCTAGAGAGAAGAATTCATTCTACACATCCTTGTCCAGGAAAAAACAAACACTCTTCATGGGAGGTTTTATGTCAATATTAACTATGTTTACAATATGCCACGCTTGGACATTAAAAGACAAAAACTTAACCTAAAATAACGTAACGTTTTTTATCCATTTTTCTTCTTAAATATTCACCATATATTTCCAACAATAAATTTACATTGTGTAAATAATGGAATCATTCATGTTGTATCAAAAATTCCTGGACTTGCGTACTTGAATCACCCTGTATACAAGAAACGCCGCCATTTTTTCCTCAAGTAATAAATTCGTTTTGTTGTTTGTCATATCCCATTGTTAATTTCAGAGCGAGAGCGACACGAATATACTAACTTGAATCCGAGGGCCTTATTTTAGTGTTAGCTTCTATTATGGAGCTAAATGCAGCGGATTATGTTATCATAAACATTATTATATGAAGTTACTTGTTACAAAACTAGATACCTGCAAATTACCAACTTCCACATACACATACCCAGTTACTTTATGAATGTTAATTTGTCAACAACAAAGTATTTTGTTTCTGCTGTTGAAAATATAATTTGTACATTGTGTGTTTTGGAACAAAATTTGTGTTGTCGAATTGATTTCGCCGTTCAGTGGCGGAAAATGGAATTAAATTTTGGGTGAATAACTCGCCTATCATTAATCAGTGTTGAATCTTGAAAATTTCCACACACATACACATAGGAAAAGACGTCGGGGCCTGTGTGAGTCCTGCGGCGGTTTTAAGGGTCAAACTGTCTGGGAGTAGCAGCTGGCATAGCATAACAGTAAGCTACGTATAATGAAACATATCTGTCAGACATTAAAGCACTCTCCGTATGGCTGATTAATTTTAGAAGCGAACAACCCCAATCAATAGTGTATAACATAGACAAGCAGGATTTAAATTGGGTTAGTTTGTAACACATATGCATGATGCCCCCTTTCCCAATGTTACTTTATCACTAATGATCAGGGATTTACAAGAATTATATCAGATGATTTGCTTCGGCACAATGATGTGGTTAATTTATTATAATCAAACGCTCGAAAACACAAAACCACCATCAGTCAAACAGTATCCGTGATTAAATTAGCAAGCAAATCCACGAGTTGTTTCCAAACAAATCACAAGTAAGAATTATTAAGTTGGAAAATGACATTTGTTTGAATTACCTACCTATCTATAGAGAAATAATTGGATAGTTATACGAAACGTGGATTAAGCCTCTAACCAGAAATTAAAAAAATTAAAAATAGATTCAGGGGCCTTTAAAATGTGTAAATCCATTAAATTAACGATTACTATTACCTATCTCGTATAAGAAAATAAAAATACAACACATCAAGTTTTGCTACTTGGCCTCATAGAACCTTTACACTTTAAAGAAAACATCAGCTGTACTTTCATAAACTTTTTATCTCGGTGCCATTTAACACATTGAACCAAATCAAACCCGTAATTTATGACATCACTTTTATACATACGGTATTCATAAGTTTTTCAGAATTTTATGAGAGACATAAAGAAATCAATATAATATTCGCAGGTATAATAAACCAAAGGTATAAAACCATTGTTAATGCTTTTTGGTAGTATAAATTTAAAATTGTTATTTCAAGCTGGGATGCAGATTTACCTTGTGTTTTAGGTATTTATATGTGTGTGACAGAGAGAGTAAGGGAGTATTTACAGGCAGCCAATCAATTGTGCTTTTCATGTTGGAAGTACGAGCATATAAAGTGTAGTAGAAAAATCCATTACAGATTTCATATTTTTCTCTAAAGTTCGAACTAGTATTGAAAGAGGAAAAAAATGTACGGATTATAAATTTAAGTGGAGCTCACATATAAATGGGGCTGCCAAGTTTACATAAGAGACTAGAGAAAACAGAAAAAATATCATAAAGGGAGTAATTTTTGTGCCAAAATAAAAAAATCTGTACTGGAGTTGATAGAGGACATTTTTTAAAAAGAAAAGTTTATACAGGGTGTCCGGAAATTAGGAGCAAAAAACTCGGGGAGTGATTCTACTCGAAAAGTTAATCTGAACAGTTCCTAGAACATATTTCCGAAAGGTCATTAATATTGGAGTTACAAGGCCCCAAAGTTTTCTTTTTAAATCAATTTTTTCCAATAACTTTTTTCTAAATTTTGATCATGCCCGATTGAAGAGCATCGAAAAATCTTCAAAAAAGATCCTTTTGTTGAATATCGAAAATGAGCTGTAGTTGTTATTCAATTAAGGCGTTTTTCTCGAAAACGAAACGTTTTATCGTGATGCTGCAAGTGGATATTTTTTGAAGATTTTTCGATGCTCTTCAATTGGGCGTCACTAAATTTAGAAAAAGTGCCTAATAAAAAAGTTCTGGATTTTTATCCAAAGGTCAACGTCAGTTTCGACTCTTTGACACTGGAGGATTTCCCTCAATTTGGGTGCAAGAATATAAATAAACATTCGTGATAAGTGTGCCAAATTTGAAATGAATCGGTACACTAGAAAAAAGTTAATGGAAAAATTAATTTAAAAAAACAAACTTTAAGATTAATGAGCTTTCGGAAAAATGTTATAGGAACTTGTCACATTAATTTTTCAATTAGAATCACCCCCTAGTTTTTTGCTTCTAATTTCCGGACATCCTGTATAAATATGAGTTGTAGAACGATTTTTTTGTGAGTTCAAGTTTTTAAAAATTAATGTTTATAAGTATATCATTTTAAACGGTTTAAGATAAACATCTGAAATTTGCTAGAGTAATATAACAAAAATAATATTGTTCAGTGACGTACTTCTGGAAGGGCGATTCTTTTATTTTAGACATTATCTTTTTAATAAATGTAAATTATTGTATTAATGGACGGAAATTTAAATTTGTCTCTCAATTCCTATCATAAAAGTAATGAAAAATTTGAATTGTTTTCGAATCTTAACAATTATTTAAAACAAATTCATAGACTTCTGAAAAATGTTTAATATTTGACAAAAAAAACTCTATTCGAGACACAACAAATTAAATTTTTCAATTTCATAGAGTCGAAAAAAACCACGATTGCATTAGTTAATTAGTTCAATAGATACAATAGTTTGTATAAGAATGTGAAAATATAACAGTGACAATTTCCAAGAATATTTATTAAATTAACTTCCAAAGAAATTAACCTAAAGGAATTTGTTCTGTAAATATCAGCATTTTTTACTTTTGTAATACATACAATAACAAAATTGTATCTTTATTATGAGGAAACTTTTCCAACTCTTGAGTCCTTGACATTTATTTGGGAAACAACAATAAAGTTAACTTAGGAAACTTCTTATAACAAAGTTAATAATTTCAATAAAAGAACAATATCGAGTGGTAAACTGTTTCAGAAATCGCTTGGACATGAACAAAATTATGTACAGCTCCTTTCCCTTTACAAATTTTTGAGGAACAAGATTTTTTCATTGATTTGTGCTATTGTTTAGCTATGGTCGTTTAAGATTTCCATCCTCAGTTAATTAATAACCCCCAAGAGCCGGTCATTTATCATCGTAATTAATGACGCACAAATTAATATTTAATTACGAAAAACGCTCTCTTCCTTTAAAATCTGGCTTAAAATTTATCTGTTTAGAAATATCATCCTTAAAGGATCAAAATGCCGGAATTTGATAAATGAATGTGTTGGAATTTGAGGACCCTTTCAACACTTCCCGACGAAAAATTTTATTTCAATATTTTTTTTAGTTTTGTTTGTGGTAATAAAACTAAAATGATTTTTAGCACCGTGTATTTTATTATGTGGTGCTTGGGAAAGAAGGAAGTGAACGTCGGAAAATTGATATTTGTTGCGCTACTGCTGGTGCAGCTACAGCAGATATTTCAAATTGACTTCGCGCATCCAATAAACCAATGGGAATTCAATGAGGAAAATGTAATTTTTCCGCCAAAACATTCAGTTAAACTTGAAGGAAAATAAATGATTTATGTTGTAGGTATTATATTTTTGTACATTCTATACGCTTCAACTATAGATTTAAATTTTCCTCACTGTTTTCCTGTTTGAAATCCTAAAATAACATGTATGTGCTAGGAAAAAAATATTACCTATCAAACTGTAAAAAATCACCGGATATAAATCATTAAGCATTTGAATGTTGTTGCTCTTAACATGTGGATGGAACATATGTAACTACCAATCCATCCAGAGTACTACGCATATATTCGGATATTTATTGCGAATTACGTAAATGTAATTAATCACAGCCTGAAACATTTTAAATAATGTCAGAGAGAAATGATTCGGAATCATATTTTCATTTTTCCGAACAGGGTCATTCATCTTTCTCAGGGGTGGTTGAGCCATTCACTGTGTAATTCTGATAAATAGTCTCAGATTAAACATAAACATTGTGTTTTGAATTTCCTAACCCGCGCCAAGTCTCCACCACAAGAGCTATTTTAGAAACTCCCCTAGCGTGGCACTCTTGATGAAATCAAATAAATTGCGCACCATTTAAAACAATTTTAAATATTAAATAATATAGATTAGGGTCTATTTATCTAGATAATATCAGCAATTTAAAAGCGGCGCGCCGCGTATAGACCGAAGCAACTCATTTTTTACATTTAAAAGAAAGAAAAGGTTCAGCAGGATTTAATCCCAACATGACATTGGCGGCTTTTATTAAAGTAGTTATATATTCGAGTGCTCCAATTTATCTCTACTTAGATTATGTTATATTACAAAACGAGATATTAGCATTTATATATTTAATTATTCCCCCACCGCACCATGCAACGTTCACGTCATATCCTCAGTAATATATTTTTTTAATGGCGCAACTTGTACTCTAAAGTTTTAAAAGTAATTTTGATGCTCATCATTGGTATAAGCGCAGAGTAACATTTAACGCATTAGTTTTAGACCATTTACTTCAAATTTGCTATGAAATGAAATCATTATCAAATCAAATATTTCTTAAGAAACTTTTAAATTACATCACCGAAGCCCTAATGATTCCATTTCCTTTTTTCTGGTATAAAATAATGAGGAATATAATCGGAGAGAGGATAAACGGAATTATCATGGGATTGTTTAATTGAACATGAAGTTGGAACTATTTATACTAACTAATTTTATTAAAATATATATTGACAAATAACAAAATCTAACCTTATATTTTCCCATTCTGCTCAACCCGCCAGGAATCGCTGTTCTTACATATACGCATAGCATTTTATACAGCACTAACAGTCGCCCATGTAAAAACAGTTGACCAATTCAAGAAAAAAATTGTTTGTTCTAAAATATCTATTAATGAATAAATATCGAATTAAAAATACATTGATTACGCCATCACCTACAGACATAAAAAAGCGAAATCATTCAATCTTAAACATTGAATAGGTTATAAATGGAGCGAACTTATCTGTCAGAAAATTGGATTCGATACGCGGATTATTTGAAGTAGAGATGGATAGGGCTTTGAACCAAGACCTCAAATCTGTTAAAGCTGAAGCCAGAGGATCATATAATGAAGTCCTTATTGATTTCCTTGTAATCTCCCCGGCAGATGGATATTTCCATTATTCTAGTTATACGCCACCAATCCTACAAGATCTGTATTGGCGTATAAGATGTGTATACGCTGTGTTTTTTTTGCCTGGGCTTTTTGAAAGAGTTTACTTTACGAAGCAGGGAAACTGCAAGAGAATATTATATTTTTCTATGATAGATTACTTTTCGTGTCATGACACACTTTACAACTGTAATCAACACGGGAGAAAAGGAGAAGATGGGGGTAAAGGAAAATGTGGATGCAGGTTTCAATCTCAATCTGTGGCGTTTTCTCGTATGTACAGTGTAGTAGACGTGACACGTCTCCATCGTGCTTTTTTAATTGAATCTTGGATTGAGAGAACTTTAGAGTGTAAGAAAATATTTATGTCTCTGATGATTTTGTAGTAGCGAAAAAAAACTATCTGAATTTTTTAAACTTATTTGTTTAAGACCCACTTTTTAATCTGTAATTAAATACTTAAAATACTTTCGCGTAACAGAAAAATAAAATGTTACTTCACTTATTTAAAAAAAAACACAAATTAATAATTCTTAATAATTTCTTGAGCCTGTCTTGCAGAGCAAAACTTTTCATAAAAGTGTATATTAAATTGGAATTTTACACTCTGTGATTTCTTTCTATGTTTAGATGAGACTTACATTTTATCTTCAATGCAGCTACTGCAAATTAGGTTTAGCAAAGATAACACGTAGGAAGTGGTAAAATCCGGCCCAAAATTGAAACAGTGGTATTTAACCAAATTGCCTTTTTATCGCGCCAATTGCCGTGTAGTCTATGAATAATTGTTGTTCTTCAATTGAGAGACCTTCTGGACTATTTTGAAATGGGTCTCTAACCTTTTTACTTTCTTATACGAAGTAATCGTGATTTTTTTTGAACTTTTTTTTGAAATTCCGTAAAAAAAAATTCAAAAAAACGCGATATTCTTAAAACACCTATATTTCTCATAGTGCGCGTTGAATCGGACACTCCGACAGCCTAGATAGACTAGTGACTATAGGAACTTGGCTGCCAAAAGGAAGGTCGCGGGTTCGAATCCCAGAAGTTTTATTTTTTTTTTGTTATTTACTGGTTTCTATGGTACCAATAACAATAATAATTAATAAATAAATGAGATTTTGTACCGGGAGATTTTTTAAAGTGAGTAATAGATCAAAAATCTAAAATAAAACACTTATTTTTATCGTAAAATTCGGTTATAATGAGTGGGACAAGGACAGATTTATGCGTATTACAATAAGTGCGACAGAGACTTCCGAAAACTATTTGAAAATTGCTGGAAACGCTCAAAATTTAAATATGATTTTTACAAGAAATTTAACTTAATTTCTTTAGGAAAGTAATTGTGGTACTATCCGTATAAGAAAGTCATGTGTTGGACACATCAGATATTTATGCCTTGTTATTAAGTTTTCGTAGGTTATAAAATACCATCTAAAAATTTTAGTTAACATGCAAATAAAATTTTAATGTGTTGCTCTTCAGCTGCATAAATTCGTTTACATTAGTAAATAATTCTAAGTTTTCTGATTCACGTTTCTGTATCTACCATAATACCTGTTTTCTACAAAAAGCGTTTACTTTGTCACTCATGCCTAAGATATGTGTATTAGCTTCTTGAAGTTAGAGATTCATCAAGTTGAGTTTCTCAAATATGTCGGCCAAGTATCTCAATTTCATCATAAATAAGTGATCTCGAAACAGGTCTGCTTCCTGGCGTTTTTCATTTTTCAAGAAGATTGCGAATTGGGCCTTAATTTTATAATTCGTAAAGGAATTTTAGACTTGTAGCAGTGTATCGCCAGCAAAGAAAAATTGACTAAAATAAAGTTTATTGGGGTTGCACAAAGCGTAGGATTAAAACTGATATGGCAAGTTTGGTAGCAAATACTAAAATATTGAGAAATGCTGGTTTAGTGTACACTTCTGTTCACTGAAACTGCATACACCTACATTTTTGGAGTTATTCTCTATCGAAAATGTTAGATAACATTCTGTTAAATCTATGTTATTTGACATTTCAACAATGTTTTATATTGTTCAAACGTCAAATAACATAGATTTAACAGAATGTTATTTAACATTTTCGATACAGAATAACACCATTTATTTGTGTAACTTGACTTTAATGTCACTGTCAGACAACAATCGTAATATCCGTTCAGTTCATATTACCTTCTTGGTTCATATTCAAGATTTTCAAAAAGCGTTCATTCATCGTTTGCAAACATGGAAACAGATGTAAAGCAAATTTACGCAGCTAAAAAAATGCAAAAATCCCTCTCAAGACTTGTATGCTTTTTCAGTGAACAGAAGTGTACGTATTCACAAGTCAGCAGGTATTAACTATTACGACAATGGTAACCAATAAATTAACTATCAGCTAAGGTTAACTATCGATTGAAAAACGATCCCTAAAACTGCCCCTATCTGTTTCATTTTGTGACACGGGCATTTTCCAAACTGATAATTTTAGAATCTGAATTAAACAGAGATAAAATATAATTTGAAAAATTATATTTCTGAGACTGTAGCATAGTCCAAGCCCTAGGTAAGGTTTGGTGGCGAAATTTTTTCTAACCACCAAAAATTATCAATCCATCAAATCTTGGCCCCTCGTAAAATATGCAAATTTGATAAAAAGTGGGATTTCAAGTAATAACTCACTTTCTTTTCGACATTCGTCGAATATGGTCGGATACAAAACTTATTATATTATGTATGTATAAAAAGTCTCCACATATAATAATATTGTTTTTCTCATACATGCCAAATGTCCCTTTTTTTGGGGTAGTCACGGAAAGTAAGGATTGGAAATAAAATTTCTCCCTGATATCCGGGAATTATTTGCATTGCCAGCATGATTTTTTATCGCAAAGTGTCGCCATCTAGCGGGTAAAAAGATAACTTCGAACCAAAAGTGTCAAAACATGCTCTGCTAGACTTTGTTCGCCTTTTTCACGCAAAAAAGTGGCCATTTTCGTGAATGCATGAGGAAAAATAGAGTATGCTACATGGAAGGAAGTAATTCTGACTCGTGTGCTTGCAACTTCACAATAAAATCGTCCTCTTCCTCCCTTGTAGCATAAATATCTATTATTTATAGACTAAGCCATTACACGAAATATACCGACAATAAAAATTGAAAATACGTCTTAGCATTTCATATCATAAAAATATATCCATATAAACAAAACAATAATAAACGAACATAGGTATAACAACAAGGCAATCCATTTAGTACCTAGCACAGAAAATATCACAATTCAATAACTTTTCTTAATTCACATTTAAAAGCGTTAATGTTAATATTAAAAAAATCAACGATAAATAAATACAAGGATACTACATATTTATATTTGTCATGATATTCAAGGGACCATTTTGATCATAATTAGTACTTATGGTGAAGTTTACTTATAAACAGATTTTAAGCACTACTATAAAAGTTGACAGCTATTTCGAAATACTCTAAAATTGGTGCACATTAAATAAGTATACATATAAGCAAAACCAAGTGGAAAGTAAGCATAAACCAAAGTACGTCAGAATCTGTAAATAAACATTTTCTTTGAATTTTTTCAAGTCGGTTTTCATGAATATTGTTGCAATATTTCGTCCTTCGAATGATTTTAACTAAAAAACCTATAATTCCATAAAGTCTGCCACTTGACCTGGATGGAAAAATTACTGTAGTATTTCTTTGTTAGTGAAAATTATCCGTTGATATATTTTGTTAAATGCCTTAATAGGGATGTTGCATTTTTTTTAAATCCCGATTTTTTCTGTTAGAAATGTTAAACGACTATATTAATAATACTGTACAGCAAAAATAATTTTTTTTATTCAATATTTCCACATATAAAAAACGATTATAAATTGACCGTAATTCAAATATATTATTGCCGCCCGAAAACGCTTTGAGATCGGAGAGTCCGGTGTGACGTCACGAATCTAGTTGACATTGGCATGTCTAAATATTTTTTACGCGTTTGACAGTTTTCGAAATAAGTCAAAATGCGGCGTGCTGCACTGTGGAACTAGATTCGTGACGTCAGCATTCTTTTGGGCCGATTCGGGGGTTTCCGGGCAATGCGTGGAAATTTCAAATTTTGCAATACTTTTTATTTATTTACTTGGAAAGTACGGACCAAAAAATTTTTCCAAATATATTGATAGTGATAATTTGATATCAGCTTTTCAAAAAAAATTATTTTGAAAATCATGCAAAGTCCCTATTGCTTGTATCCAAATTTTAAGTGTTCCTACAATTTCAATGTTATTTTGTCGACTTTTTAGAAAGTTTTAATATGTATAGTTCATATACTAAGTACGAACTGCCAACTAGCTTAACGGCAGCGTGAGATGGAGAGCAATATACGTCTTGCGCCGGGCTCTGCACTTTGTCTTTGTCTTATCAGTGGGCTAGGTGGCATTTCCTACTGTGTATATTTGCATGCTCTGAGGAAATGTACACCACCTCAGACACACACATATAGTTTTCGTGTAACACCAATATTTCTGTATTTTAATTTTAGCAAATCTTGATGGAGTGGTTAGAATCTTCGAATTTTTAAAATAGAGCCTAGGAAAAAAATATTTACGTATGTTTTGTATAAAAACTATTTTATTTTAATTCCTGTTAATCAGTGTTAATCTTACCTAGTTCATATGAATATTCTGGTAAAATTCTCTTTATTCTAGCATATTAAAGCACTCAAATAAATTTTATTTGTCAATCAAGTTGAATAAAGGTTTTCAAGTTGAAATTGATAAAACGTTTCTTATTCCCCACGGATTTTTTTGTAGTCCTAACAAGGATTAATGTTGATTATTACATCGATATTTACGCTGGCGTAAAAGCGCATTTTAGCTGAGTTTACCACAAATTTATTTCAATGTGCAAATACACTATAACGAAAGTAGCGTGGAACACACACTACAGTAGCCGTAACCTAGTGGGGTTTATTAGGAAAAGTGCAGTATTTTCCAGTTTTGCTTCGGTGATGCACATTTTCTATTCGTCCGCCACCACAAGCCTTCCGTGTGTTAAATTTACTAGCTGCCTGTAGGTAATAAAGTTAAAACATATACACTAGTCGGCAAGTATCTTTCATGAAATGAACAATATATATTAAAGTGTTGAACAATTTGTGTTTGCGCGCTGATGTTTGGGTTGGTTAAACAGTAAACATGAAACGCCAAACGGTTTTAACGATTTTCCCACCTCGTGTTTTCTGCACCTAAAATACGCGAAGCTGGTTTCCATAATTATAGCCTTAATGACAGTTAACTGGAACTGGTGCTTACCAAGAGGGCACAAAACTGAGCTGACTGAACTGCTTTTTGTTACGATTAGTATCATATTAATGGGTGAATTAATAGTACAGAGAAGTTCGTGTTTAGCTTACATTACAATTTTGTATTCGATTCGAGTGAGGTCAGATTTTCATCAATTATTATCTGTACAGAAGACAGTGTAGTTTCCATGCATCGACTGACAACTTTACGACCTTACTATGTTTAATCAAAATGATAAAATCACCAGTAAAATCTTAACTGCTTGATTCATTTTGATGTAACAGGCTAACAAGTACGTCGGGATCGTTCATATGATGATGAAAATCTGTAGCGATTATAATTTTATGTGCTTAGCGCAGATATTAAAGACGTTTTCCGCATGTGTTGGATTTATGTTCTAATACTGCAAAATTAGTCACATAAATTACATTCGCCCATATATGCAACTACTAAAAGGAAATTAACTGGGTGTCCCGTTAAATTGTGACACAATTTATTTGACAAAAAAAAACCTTTTAACATAAAATGTGAAACGAATTATTCAGTTGTGAAGTCCAATGTGAGTGTTTTATAATAAAAGGCTTAAATCAATAGCATACAATTTTATCTATTATTTATTCACTCTAAATTTTAAATTAAACATTATATTCCATAAGCATTATTTGTGTAGGGAATAGATTAATTTGCGTTTGAACGTTGTTAGCAAAATGTCATATACACTTATACAGGGTGGTGAAAGGTTCATAGTTATGTAGTTTTCTGCTTTATGAGGGGACAAAAAGTCATAATAGTAATAACTTGAAAGTTTTATAAAACTTCAGTATACAGTTTAGTATAATAGTAAAAAAAATTAAATAGGTCAAACAATTATTTTCATAAATTATTCTAATTGGATTTTTCAATAAAAATACATCATAAATTACTTGGAAATAAATACAGGGTGTTCGCGCGAAGTGGCTCACTATTGCTAACTTCGTTATTATTGGAGCTACAAAGTCGGTTAAATTAGCAAACTAGTAGCATTTTTTCCGCTGATTACAATGGTGAAAACAGAAAAACAATTGACCATCTGGTTTTCAAGATATTCACAAAAATAACATTTTTTTAAATGGAACACCCTATATATTTTTGCAAAAATCAATGGTAAATTAAATTGTGAACAAAAAATGTTCTTATGCTTTTTTGATAATTATTTAATATAAGCGAGTTATTTTGAAAAAAATTTGTGAAGTTTTAATATCAAGTATAGCCATGAAAATTATAATTTTGTAAATATTCAATAATTCCGTAATTCTTTCAAGTATTTTTCAACTTGCTTAAATTCAAAATTATGATTGTTTGGTTTTAATAAATTACTATTCCGTTTTACGGCTACTTGAATTTAAAGAATTGCAAACTTTTTTCAAAATAACTCGCTTATTTTAAATTATTATCAAAAAAGGTGAAGACATTTTTTGTATAGAATTTAATTTACCATCGATTTTTGGTAAAATATATAGGGTGTTCCATTTAAAAAAATGTTATTTTTGTGCATATCTTGAAAACCAGACGGTCAATTGTTTTTCTGTTTTCACCATTGTAATCAGCGGAAAAAATGCTACTAGTTTGCTAATTTAACCGACTTCGTAGCTCCAATAATAACTAAGTTAGAATAGTGAGCCACTTAGCGCGTATAATAAAAATTTAAAAAATGTCCGAATACCAAATTTCAACTCGAATTTTTTGGTCATTAACACCAATTTGGAGACATACTGTATAATTTATTATCTACAAATAGTTTTTAAACTTATTACCAATAAATTAGCCTTATTATTTTTTATACTTCTGATTTCATTTATTATACAGAGTGTCCCAGGAGATATACGAAATGCATTCTTTGATTCATTTTAAGAATAAAAATTAGCATACTGATTTTTTGTGTCTAAAATGAATTTTTTGTAATTTTTTATTTAAAAATGTATTATGGCTGATTCTAGTCTTTTTACTAATGTCATTCTTTCTAATTTTAGTTTTAGATTAAAATATCATAAAATAAATCATAAGTATTGCGACAGTCGCAATACGAACCTCAAATTATCTGACTCAAATGTGGTCGTGGATTAAAATAATTGTCGGAGCTAGTATCGTGCATTTATGTCAACTATTTTTTGATTGACCAAATTTGTTCTTACTATTGTAATCCTAAACAGTTTTTGAATATGGTTCACATCATAGGGCACAGAATTTACATGATTGAAGCCTATTTATATGAAGTTGTTAATGATGTCCGTTAACATATGGAACAAGAGCCTTTAAAAAAAAATTTTTTAATTAAAACGTTATTAATTTTCGAACTTGTAGTTCTTTATTATTTGATCTCTGGAATTGCATAATTGCACGTTATTGATGATGTCAATATTATGGCACATAACTGACAAACTTCCAAAGGATGATATACCTAAGCTAAGACTGTCGTTTTTCATTTCATGACCATCTTTGACCAAGATAATTTTTGATATCTCGGTATTAAATTGCAACGTGCGATTCTTTCAATTTCCATTCTAGGTAAGCCTTGGAATTTGAACGTACGCGCCGAACTGATTCATCCATTGCAAAATTATTTGAATTTATTAACTTGACAATTGACATTTAAAGAGATGAAGTATAATCAAAGACATGATTTTTTTTCCACCACCAACTCAGAATGGAAATTTAATGAATGACGTTATAAATTTAGAAAAAAGTGTCATTTAATTGCAAATACAATCAGGCTCTCAAGCTCATGCTTCTGATGAAATTAATTTAATTAAAATATCTCAAAACATTTTCCTGATTTTTTAAATTTAAATTTTTTTTCTCAACTTGTCATCCTGTGTTTCGAAAATGAAGCTGTTTTGGGCATCTTTTTATATGAACATTTAATCTTAGAATAAATTATGGAATCTCCCCTAAGAACTTTCACATTTCTCATTAGAAAAACTTGTAAAGAATAAGCAAATATGATGATTTTCAATTTTCCGTTGGGTTTACTGTAAATTTGACGAAAAATTTATAATCTTCAAAACTGATTAAATTTAACGAAAATAGATAAGATATGAAATTTTTTCTAATCAATATTTTTGATATCTTGAAATCGAAAAAATTCCTATAGTTGTCAAATATGGTATGGTGTCATATTTGAATTATTCGATATCTTGCACAGAAATTTGTAAATAGTCTCTGTCGCACTTATTGCAATACGCATAAATCTGTCCTTGTCCCACTCATTATAACCGATTTTCTTAATTTTTCAATTCTTTTGCAGTACCTCCGGAACAGCCGACCATTCTAGACAAATGGGGCCGACAATTAAATGGCACTGTAGGTCCACAAGAAGAAGGCGACGATGTCACTTTAACCTGCCGTACAGTCGGTGGTCATCCACAGCCAGTTGTCCGATGGCTGGTAAATGGTATTCTAGTAGACGATCAATACGAACACAATACAGGAGATGTGATTGAAAATCGCCTAGTTTGGCAGAAGATTTCACGGAAGGATCTGGATGCTATTTTCACTTGCCAGGCGATAAATACGAAATTGATCGAACCGAAGGAGGCGATGGTGTTACTGGATCTGATACGTAAGTCGTGTTTCTTAATCCTTTGGTAAATTAATTTTGTTAAAAGGGTTAATTCATTTCATTTTGTTGTAGCTGATGTGTGGTAATTTCTTGTTTTCTTGTTTGTAGTTAAGCCGCTGACGGCGAAGATTGAGGAGCCAGGGGGGCCTTTGGTAGCTGAAAAACGCTACCTGGTGACTTGTGAGTCAGCTGGCTCTCGCCCGGCAGCCATCATCACCTGGTATAAAGGCAAACGCCAGCTAAGGCGCACCAAGGTAATTAGCTGTTGGTTTTGGGTGCGCAAAAGGGTTTTGTGTCTCAAGGGCACACGAGAAACGGATTATATACCTATGGATTTTGACGCACTTGAAATTCACAATTAGTAGTGTAAACGTGTGATGGTAAATTAATTCTGAACATAATTAACTAGTTGATAAATTTTACTAGTTTCATTTCAATGAAACTGTTATAAATCGAGTTGAAACAAAACTACACAGGGATGAAATAATTTTTTGCACAAGCAAATATTTGGTAGTTCTATCCATGCAGCGTAAAAATCCTATTAAATAATTTATCTCTGTCAAACGGATTTAAAATATAGGTAATTTACACACACACACGCGGGGCAGCACAAGTGTGTAGAATTTTCAGTTGAAAAAACATCAATCCATTTACAACGAAAGTGTGTGCTTTGTTCCGGAAATGAACTTTAAAAAACTGTTTTGACTATTTAAAAATACTTTTGTAACTGAATAGTGTGCAGTTTTTGTATAGGCGCAGAGGTAAAGAACTTGTAAAGTAGATACAGTTTTTTATGCCTCACAATTTTTTTCTAAGCGCCCAATTTTCATATAAATACTTAAAACTTTCTTTCAACTTTTGCACGGATTAACGAAAAGATTTTAATTAAAACAATGGAAGTGCCTCACGCGTTTTTTTGCTCCTGCTATTTACATAAATTTTAGTCTATATAGCAGGAAATAAAAAAAATTCCATCAGCTATTTTCGCATAAAATCCGCACACACATTTTATTCTGTTACAAATGGAATTTTTATTTTGTGCCCAGAAAATAAACGTAGCATATGTCGCTTGTAAATCATTTTCTTTAAAAACAATTATAACGAATGTATGACACAATATGGGAAAAGCGTTAATGTCACCAAAGCGCTCGCATACTGAAATGTCAACATTTATTCTCAAACTGATCCTTATAATTCAGGCAAAATTCATAATGTAATGTGCGGTATGTTTTAGCTGGGAAAAGCATATTTATATTATAAAAATAATTTTGAATCTAAAATACCTATCTGATAATTCGTAATTTGTTGGAATAACCTGTAACTAAACTTGTTTAAATTTTTTTAACAAGAACATAATAATAGGATTTATTTCAGCGCAAATCCCCAGTTGCACATTTCATTTTTATATATCCGCTAAACGTTTGTTGTATACGCAAAAACGACAAGCCTGAAAAACAGGTAGAATATTAAACGAACAACATGAAATTTAAATAATAAAAATTAGGTAATATCATTTTTAATATTAAGCTTGCCTTCTTTTTGCCGAGCACTTCCATCACACTCTGCCTGGCCTTTTAACTTATTCTCTCATCCGTCTTTCTCTTTTTTGTACACATTGGAAGTGCTTCTAAACAAAGATACACACACAAAATGAGAGATCAGATATTAAATAGGGCTTTTTATATGCAAATTTCGAGGAGAACGGTTTAATATACTGAAACTGTTCAATTCTAATGAAGTGTATTATAGGTATCTACACTGACTTTCTCTTTCGTTTTATATTATACGGGCGCCCGTTTATTACGAGAATATATTGCCGTATACACGGAAATTGACTTGCAAAATATCGAAACTTTCTAGTGTATGTATAATCCTGAACAGGAATAACATTGCTTTTGGAATTTAGAGTTGAGTTTGTGAAAACTATATAGTTAATTTTAATTTGTTCAGTTTACAAAAAAATACTGGAAAAAATTTCCTAGTGCTTAATAATTTATTGGGATGTATTACCAAATTGCCATTTTTATCTATCTTTGTTTTTTTATTAGTCCGGTTTATAACGTTCTCCGACTTTTCCGATCTCTATAGTGTCCACCTATCCCGGTCATTCCATAAATCGTCCTCCAGTTCCTTTTACCTCATCTACCTATCTATACTCTCTCTCTAGTTTCTTCTTGGTCTGCCTGGTTTTCTTCTGCTTTTAGATTGCCTTCTTAGCACTTATTTCGAAATTCTCTGCTTCGGGATTCGTTGTACACGCCCAAATCAGATTAATAGTTTATTTTTAATGTCGTCTGTAATTGTGTGTCATCTCACCCCCTTAATTCCTCTCGTACGTTCGTTTGTTATCCTTTCTCTCCTAGATATTTCTGTTGCTTTTCTCCAAAAATCCATTTCGGTTGTTCTTAATGTCTTCTTAATGTCTTTTCGGCCGTTTCTTTTAGGGGCAACACTTCGGATCCATAGGTTTCTATGTTCTTGACTACCGTGTTATAAATACGTTTTTTATTTTTCTTGTTGATGTTCTTTCTTCAGCAGGGCAACCTCTTTTCTTTCTTGATAATTTCTGTCTTTTATCATCTATTCTCTACGATTTTCACTACAAAATACTTATAACCGTTGGTTTGTTTACTGATGCCTCTGTTTCTCATTCTAAGATCTTGTTTCTTTCCTCCTATTGCCATGTATTCTGTTTCTTGTATATTCATCTCTAGTTCCTTTTATAACTTGGTCGTCTGCAAAACATACCTATGTAGGTATATAAGGTAGAAGTATACCCATTTCTGCATTTTTACTTTCTTATACGAAGTAATAAGCAAGTTTTCCAAAACTATATCAGCTTATTTTTCGTGTAGTCCTACTTTAAACATAAGAAAAAAAATTTGGAAAAAACGTGTCATTGTCAAGATTTGAATTTTTATTTAAATCTATGTATTTGTAAAAAAAAAGAACAAGTGTAAATAATTATAATACCGTTAATGTTAGGACCATATAACCTCAATACTTTTATGCCAAAAATGAAGTGTATAATCTAAAAATTCAAAAATATATAAGGTGTTCCATTTAAAATAACAAAGTTTGTATCTACTTCCGGTTTAACCGAAAGTGCCACAAAGATGGCAATATTTTCATTAAATAAACCACATTGTGTAATGGGCGTGTACCAATTTTTAAAACCAAATTATGTTTATTAACAGAGTTACGTCTGCTGTTAACTCGTCGTGACCCTGTATGCGGTTGCTGACGCCATGCGTCCCATTATTATGATGTCTGACTGTTTGTTTCGAGTTCTTTATGGCATCGACTATTTACAGATGAATTTTCAGCTTTTCCAAAACAATTTGGGCATACTAATTAATTTTACACCTTTCCCAGGACACCACTGCCAGGTGTCTCCATGTACGACTTGCTGACTCTACAGTGGCTTTCTATGGCCAAAGTACAATCCAGTCTAAAAGTATCAGTCTTTCCAAAACTCTTGCACTTTTTTGTCGCTGGCTCTTGGACTATACGTAAAAAAAATGTTTTTAGCAAACTTTGTAATTCCTTATATCTCCCAAACACGTGGCTAAAAATTTGAAAAAAATTTAAAACTACATGATACTTTTTAGTTGTATTTTAGTATGCAGTTAATTCTAATAAATGTTTTTTTCTATTTATTTATAAACCGTAAGTAAGAGTTAACTGCATTCTGCAATACCGGCCCTCAGGGCCAGATTCATAATGAAGTAAAAGATTTTATTTTTGATACATATGACACACCACAGTCTAAACCTTATTTATAACTAAAGTTACTTTTATTTTGATTATGGAACTACCAAAACGTACGAAAAATTGGTTACTGAAATTCTACAAATATTTTCAAATCTATTATTTTTTATTTTAAAAGGTGATTGAATGTTGACAATTTAATTCATATGTAGCAAATCACATAATTATGCCAACTACGCTTTATCCCTTTTGTAGTGAAAAAGCTTAACTTAGCTCTTCAGGATAATAAAATTATTAACCCTCTCAAATCGAAGCAGCTTTTTTATCATCTTCCATAAAAGCCAGACCGAAACACACACATCAAAATTAACTATTTCGCGAATTCTTATAAATTGTAATTTATCAAAAATAATTATAATTTCATGTTGCTTTCATGGCTTTTGTATAATTATTATTCGTTAAATGTTCGCACAGAAATAAACTCGAGTTTTTTTCGAGATAAAAGTTTTCTCACTGAAATGTAGTCTGCTTTTTTGTCGTAAAATTCTTATAAAAAAATTTGCAAATTTCTACTTTCTAAAAAAAAGGTCTCCTGTAATTATTACTGAAAATAAATCTAAAAGTAGATAGATATTTATAACATATGGACAAAATTTGTACTTCCTTAGCAACATATTTAAGAGTCTTTATTATTCTAAATACAACAAGCTATAAAATTAAGTTACTGATTCAAATTATATAAATAAATACAAGTACAAGAAATAATACGTTAAATTTTTGTTGCTTAAATTCATAATTTTTTAAATTTTATTATTTAATTTCATATAAATAAATTTTACTAATTCTTTTAAATAAATTCTTATTCAGTTTTATGACTACTTGATTGTATTGCATTCTAAATATTCCGCTTATTTTTAATAATTTTTAAAAAAGGTTAAGGGATTTTACTAGAGATTACATTTATCATGGATTGTATACAATTTTCCATCGTAATCAGCGGAAAAAATGAAAAAATTAGTTTGCTAATTTCGCCTGATTTCGTAGGTTCAATAATAGGAGAGACAGCAGTACTAAGCTACTTCGCGCGAACACCCCGTATAGATATGTATAATACAATTTTCAACCCCATTTCGAAAACATAAGATATACAGGCTGTTTCAAATTCGGTTCTCACTACAGGGATCTCAGAAACGGTAACAGATACAACTTTGGTTAAATTGGGGCGAAGTTGCGTAATAATGCGGCCAATATTAAGCCGTTAATAAATCGAAAAATCTTTTGTGGTTCTGAAGATTTTTGGAAAAAACCAAATTTTTGCCTTTTTGTTTTTATTTTTTTCTGCTCTTATTTTTCAAGATATCGAAAAACCAAAATCACTTTGCCATGGAGACTTTTTGTGCTTTATAAAATGACGTTAAAATTTTCCTCGTGCGACGTTTCGTTTTTCCGCTAACGTCATCAACTCTTTTTTTTTAAATACGGCCCTGTATTTTTTTTCATCGTTTTAAGTAGTATTTTTTATGTTCTATAAAATGGCGTTTCAATTTTTTCCATACGACGTTTCGTTCTTGTGTAATCATCGGGTCACTTTTTGAATACCTACGGCACTGGATTTTTTTTACAATTTCATGAGTATATTTTTATTGTACAGCCCATCATCTGTATTTACGATTGCATATTTGTTTATTTTATAAAATTATTTAAAAAAATTAATTCCATTGTTCTTATTATTACTACTAACAATAAATAATAGGTCAGTTTGATTTATTATAAAAGGAAAATTATTATTATTAAAGGAAAAATACTGATGATAATGTTAAAAAAATCCAGGGCCGTATTTAAAAAATGATCTGATGATGATTGCACAAGAACGAAACGTCGTAGGGAAAAATGTATACGCCGTTTTCTAGAACATAAAAAATGCTACTTAAAACGTTGAAAAAAATCCAGGACCGAATTTAAAAAACTGAGTTGATGACGTCAGCGCAAAAACGAAACGTCATTTTATAAAGCATAAAAAGTGTCCACGACAACGTGCTTTTAGTTTTTCGATATCTTGAAAAATAAGAGCAGAAAAAAATAAAAACGAAAAGGCAAAAATTTGGTTTTTTCAAAAAATTTACAGAACTACAATTTAACCAAAGCTGTATGTCTTACCGTTTCTGAGATCCCTGTAGTGAGAAGCGAATTTGAAACAGCCTGTATAAGAACAATAAGAAAACATGAGTTT
Organism: Pediacus dermestoides; assembly: GCA_963942485.1. Taxonomy (NCBI): domain Eukaryota; kingdom Metazoa; phylum Arthropoda; class Insecta; order Coleoptera; family Cucujidae; genus Pediacus; species Pediacus dermestoides. Next base: position 1,357,946 of record OZ012629.1, on the reverse strand, counting down.
TTCACGAACGTTTATAAAATACTGCAGTCCACACAGCGAGTTTTCTAGTTTCGAATATTCCAACGGTGCTCCAATTTATACAAAAAGTATATTTAAAGTACTGAATTTATGATCGTTTTTGCGTGCAATAAATTTGCAAGAACTTTTTTTGTTCCTCGTTCAAATCCGATCGCCTTTCCCGGCCCCGCACTATTCCTTCGAATTTCCAGTAAATACCTACCTGTGTGATGCTTCTATAAAAGTAAACTTTTTAATACATTGAGCTGTAGAATATTCAAATATAAATACCAAAGAGAGAGAAGGAGAGCCAGCTATTTTAAAATTTAAATTAATTGGTCTATAATTCCTCATTTATTTTCAGGAGGAAACTCGAGAAAACGTAACAATAAGTGAGTTAAGTTTCGTTCCAACAACCGAGGACGATGGAAAATCCATAACATGCAGAGCAGAAAATCCCAATGTCACGGGGCTGTATCTGGAAACATCGTGGAGAATTGACGTCGTTTGTGAGTATCCTTCACCAAACCATATTTTGTTCACGACGAAGAAAAAAAATAAACTAACAACATTGCGAGGTTTGGCTTCGCTATTATTGTACAAATCCTCCACAAATTACCATGACTAACAAAGAGAGCAAAGGGGAAAATCAGCATAGATATATTTCATGTATACTTACATAATATCTACAGAACACAGAAGAGCATTGGGAAAGTATTAAATTTGTTTCGGGAAATTTGTAATTTCATGTTGGAAAGTCGTCAAGTTATATACTTATTTGTATAAAATTATTGAAAAAACGGATGGAAAGAAATCGTAAAGCTCTTTAAATTTAATACCATATTTTTCAGCAGAGGAAAAATCTTAAATACCTTTCAGTTGAAGTAACTGAGAATAAATGTTTAATGTACTTTCATTTGAGTTAATCACTTAATTATTTGTAAATAAATTACAGTTTTCTTTGTTATTTCAGCAGAAATAAAATATCGTTTTAATTTTTTTTTGTAATTCCCTATTTTATTAAATGTTCACATTTTTGTAATTTGATTCAAATTACTTTAGACTGATAAAAATTACTTTTAGGTCAATTTATCAAAAATTATACTTGTCTCGCTTTGATGCAAACACTCAACAGCCAAAGAAATCCTAACAAATTAATTTCCTGCCTCTAATATGCTGTTGACGTGCGACTCTGCTTTATTTCTTGGAGAAATCTGTTCATTTTCTCGGGGATCTAGTATTGTTTATGGAAACGCCAAAGAGACAAAACATCTACAAGAACACACAACAAGAGGGAACAGAACAACACAAGTCTATCAATGATTTATATATCTCCGGGAGGCAGTTTTTGCTGTCAACGACTGACAAAAGCGTATTGTTTCAGACCCCCCCGAAGTTGACTTGCGTCTAGGGAGCACGCTCAATGCTGATGACATCAAGGAAGGTGACGATGTGTACTTTGAGTGCCAAGTTAAAGCCAACCCCAGCTGGAGGAAACTAACCTGGCTACACGATGTAAGTGTTTTATAGGCAAAATTCTAATATTATTTTACGCTTTGCTTTTGGAAAATTTTGTATGGACGTATATTAAAAACATTGTGGCGTAGAAATTTAGTATTAAAAAATCCGGATTGGATGTAGACAAGATTAGGAAGTTTTGCCTGGCGGGTTTTTGGTATAAACATTATCGATTGTATGCGGATGATTATAGTCTATTGCATATATCTAAGACTAAACGGGCTATAGCTTTAAGAAGCTTAAAGTAAACAGCTAAGCTAAGCTAAGCATTGATATATTGGGAGCGTGGGGTACATGGGAAATTGTTTGCTGCTGAGACTAAATTGCAATATTCTGCTAAAGTAAAATTGGAAATTTTAGGATAAAATACAACTTTGCAACAATTTTATTGAAGAAATATGGAGAATTTTAATTTTCTTCGAGATATCACAAGTATTTTAGAAAAATAAAATATATCGAACTTTTAATTTAGGTATGTAAATTAATGTTCAATTATAATGATAATTTTATTTCAAAATATTCTCTTTTATTAGTGATTAATTTTCCGAAGTTATTTGCTAGGATATAAACATTTTTGGAGAACTCATGCATACAGGGATTGGCTGGACTATACTATAGGTGAATGACATAAAAATTTTCAAGTTGAAATTTAGTTTTTAGGGAGTATTTTGTAAAATATTTTTATTTAAAAAGATCAAGTGGGCCGCCAATAAATACAAAACTTATTTTCTGTGTAAATGGCTTTTACTTAAAAGACCAACAAATTTTACTTGGAGAAATAGTTTTGAATTTAAAATTATGAAAGTATGCCAAATTTCAAATTAATAGACTTCTTTGAATTTTTGAAGAAGAATAAAAATCAAAGTTATACTGCTAATTCTAAATTTGACATACTATCATTATTTTGAAAATTTAATGTACCTATTTCAAGAATTTTTTTGCCCGCATTTAGGTACTATGATCCCTGACCAGCTCAACAGACAGTTGTCTTATCTCATATCGATACCCCAGTTCAATAATATAGCAAATAGTAAAAGACAAAATACATAAGGGAAATCTATATTTGATTCAAAAGAGTAACAAGTTGAACTTTCAATATTAGTCAACACATCGCACAAGTTACTCTATGTAAATCTCAAAATTAAAATACTATTTGAGTTCTATACTGAAAATTTCTAAAGTTATGAAAGATAGTTAATTAATCATTAAGTTATACTTAATTTGTAAAATATTCATGTACATTTTTATTCATAAATTCTTTAACACAAAAGCTCTAGGATAAAGTCGTTAACAGAAGTTTAATCATCAATATCTCAAAACTAAAGTTTTTGACTTGTTTGGGGTACCGATATGTTGGCACAAAATTACAAAAACAATCGTTGTGGGCTTTGAAAAAGCTGATTTATTATGAAGAAAAGGCATCCTCCGAATACATATAATTTGCCACTATTTTTTTTTTGACAATTTTTAAAATTAGTTCACATGGAGCCTTTATAAGCTGGAACTCGCTGTAGGTTCTTTGTACAATTGTAGCCTTGTAGCTGTGTAAAAGATGTAATAAAATAAATTGGAACGGCACCGAAGTAGATTATATTTATTTGCGCTCATACACTCATAAGTTTTGTAAATTAATGTACTTTTTTGTACACAGTCCCTAAAATAGCTATTTTACGGACTCATTTCAGTCCGTAAAATGGCTCTTTTCGGGACTATTTTTGTTTTACGGACTATTTTTATCTTACGGACTTATTTCAGTCTGGTTACTATGATAACATGTTATTTAAAATCCGAAGTTCACTATTTTTGAGAAATATTTGCTGTAATGACATTGACATAAATTGTATTATGTATGATATGTCAATTACATATCATACATAATTAAAGGTTTGAATGTGTTTAGGTGTTTAATGCCCGATCTCACCGACAATACTTAAATCTAAGATTTGTTAAGTGTTTCTTAACTTTAAGAAATATTTAAAATCCTATTGCGTTGCACGAGACATTTTAAGATTCAACTTAGGGTAAGAATAGTTCAGGATTACACTATCGAGCGGCACAAAATTATAGTGCAATAAACGATGAAAATTACTAGAAATTTGTTTGCCGCTTTATAGAATCATGCAACTATATTATATTCTAACCTAAAACTTAACTTATCATTTTTTGGCATTTCATTTAATAATGTGTCAAATGCATGTGTACTAGCGTAGGTTTGTAAGTACTTTGGTACTTTATCTTATTTTAGCCGAGATAATCAATTTGAAAGTAAGTAGGTAATGGATTAATAGCTAATGATGTAGGAACGACAGTATAACCGGAATATTTTTCAAATATTCAACGTTTCTCTTGGAACTAGGTATAGTTAAAAATAAAATAAATCCATCTCCTTCGAAAAGAAATCATGGATCCAACTACACTTGTTATTAATGTTAATTAATAAAAACAAACACATAATTGAATATAAAAAGTTAATTTGTCTCGGATTACCATTATTCACTATGTCTACGACAACGAGATATTAAAAGACATCATTATCGCGAAAAATAAGCTGATTTTTCATTTTATAAAACAGTATTTCGCAGAGTATTTGTTTGGTTTTTAGGTTAAGTTTCAATTTAAGCCACCAAAGTTTACGAATTAAATATAAGAATGTCTTAAGAACATAAGTATACCTTAAATGTATGGTGCAACACTTTAGGATATTGCTTAAAATTAAAGCATATCTTAAATTTTAAGTCATGTCGGTGAGATCGGGCATTAGGGACCTTTAACAAAAAAATATTGTTTGTAACACGTACCTAAATCAGTTTTTTGGGACTCTTCTGTTATTCCAAAAAACTTGATTTTAGGTACTTGTTACAAAAATAACTATTAAAAGTGTCAACCTGCTGATTTTTTTGATATAATGATAATTTCGTGCTAATCCACGTTTTATAGTAACATATTTTCAACTTCTGATTCTAGATATAAATACGAAACAAGGATTTTAATAAAAAATCATCATTTAATTAAATTCTAATATTTAGATATTAATCCTTTATTCAACGTTCTTCTACAATCTTGAACTTAGTCGCATGATGTAACGTAACTAAAATATAAATCACTTGGATGTTCAAGAAATTATTAGTCCACATTTTTCTTTTCATCAAAATCAAATAAAAATCATTACATGCCGCGCGTCCAGGTCAGAGCAACCAACGGCTTCCCGACATCCCGATTATCGGGTTTTAGTGTATAACGCGAACGTTATGAGGCGGCACAGAATCGATAGTCATAGATTGATAAAGGAGAGATGGGAAAAGTTAATGAGCTATGAACGAACAGAAGGAACGAATGATGCAGAAGGATGTCGTCGGGAGTTTCCAACACGTATGTATGTGTGTGCATAGGAACATCTTCACTTCTAGCAGAACCACCAACAAAACAACATTTTCCTTTCGATAAGAATTTGTCCTTAAAACCTACCTTCAAGGACGGTCTTCAAGAAATCGTGGATTTCTGCTGAAAAACAGGGTGATCCCTTTGACACATGGCAGCAAAATACGTTCGTGATCAGACGTTTCTATTTGGAGCGAGGGATGTCAGGGCGGAGGGGTAGCGACAATCTTTTTTGCACGTTAGGGTTTTGCCAGACACAATTGGAGTTGGCATCATTCGATGTCTCAGATAATTAAAGATAATCCGTCTTTCCGGCATCCGTGATGAAACGCGTGTCATGGACTCTGATAAAGTCACGGACATGCGGGACGTAATTGGTTACCCTGCTCCAGATCCACTATATGATAAAAACCACCCCCTGTTTCTCTCGTTCACTGTGATACTGTGCTCAAGTACACTTTTTAGATAAACAGCCATCGCGCCGCGTCAGATGGAGTTTTGTCGGAATGTATTTATTGTTTTGGGTGTTTTTTCGTTTAGAATTCAGTTTCATGTTGTGGTCTTTGTAAAGAAATTTTAAATAAGCGTACACTCACAGGCAGTAGTAGGAAAAAGTGAAAATGGAATCAGATCTTTTCGGGGAATATAAAAGCATCAAAATATTTCTGTTGAAAAGGTCCTGAATAATATTTTACAGAGACTATAACTTTTTAATGAGATGATAAGAAATATACATACCTATTACGTATTTTGAACTTCAACCAGTTCAAACCGAGATTTTTGATAATTGAGTGTTTTTAAATACAAGTATTGTATAGATGCAGTTAGTTTTCCTATTTTTTATTTTTTAAATCTACATGCGTTCAGCCAAAGATTCGATCACTTGTACATAACTTTGGCGGATAAATTCTTATGTTCTAGTTATCACAACAATTAAAATCAATACATTTCAAGGGCTCATAAAAAATTTAATTTTATACTTTTTTGTTGTTTTTTTTTGTCTAATTGGCAAACTGTGATAATACCAATTTGGGTATTTTTAAGTAAAATTGTGATTCACATGATTTCATAATTTTTTACAAAGTTTCCGATTTTGTTTAATGCGGCTTTATTAATTTGCAAAGCACCCCGTATATTTTTGTATAGAAAATAATTTGAAACCATCCATTAGTATCTCTGTTGTGGAAGGAGTATATATGCAAGTCTATTATTTTAATGGAGCTTTATGCACTCTGTTTAATTGAAATTTCGAGCAAACTAACGTTTTTGATCCCCAACTGCAGATACATGCAACAAGCAAGCAAGAAGTGATTCATCATTCGATATATTTGAAAAAATTATTTTGCGTTACAGCACTTACTCATGATGCTGTTTGTTCGGTTTTTGCAACAGGTGTTCAAGCAAAACGCAATATTGTGAGCTGGAGTTTCATCATCCAGGGTCATGGTTTTGGTGCTTAACACAATTAGAATATTATAGTTTGTGCCCAAGTTAATTTACGTAAAAGCGTGCACTGATGGTGCGATCCAAAATTAGTTTTGGAACAACAATTATTTTGGAGGTGGGGGTGGAAAAATTGATTCCATCAGATGGCGATGAGGGACTTTGGAGGATAATGTGGTTTAGTCCCCTTATAACTCGTAAAAAATTGTTCAAGTTTTTATGTGGAAGAAAAACAGTTAAAAGCAAATGAGCCCTTTGTGTTTTGTATTAAATAACAAATGGTTGCGATGTTTGAAATTTGTGGTTTACCTACACGTGTATAGGTATAGTCCTTAAGCAGAGCCTTGCTTTTTCCTAAATAATATACGAAATTTAATAAAGAGCATCTGGTAGGGGCTAAGCGGGGTTACACCCGCACATTTTTTAATAAAACCTCACGAAAATCAATACATTATTATTTAATATAATAATATATAACTTATAAAATTTTTCTGCTTATCAAAGCAAATTACAAAACGGATGGTGGTGATGCGGCGCTTCCATATTATTTTTCCAAACAACCGGGAACAAGCTAATAAAAAAATAAAAGCCGGGAACTATGTTGTATAAGCTGTTTGAAAATGTCAGCCACATCTGATGTCAATATTGTTCATCTTCGACCTCACGGCAGTTTAAGCACAAACCCTGAAAAATCGTTGATATATGGTTTGACTGAGCTGCCAATTTGCTTCAGTGTCAAACGCTACAGACATCGGTACATTTGCGCTTTTTCTGTATGCATCCCCACCAAGTTTATTCAACGAAAAAAACTTTGTACACGGATGTGTATTTATCACCAGTGCAAAGCGGTGACATTTCATATATATAAAGGCGTTTATATCATAAATTATTCACTATATTTCCAGTTGTCTATTGAACTTAACTAGTTTTGTATAGATTTTTCCTGGGGGACTGTTCAGAAATTTATAGAAATATGGTAGATGTATTGATAGTTGACAATAATAACAAGTATGCATTAAACATGAAGTTATTTATTTGATGGGGACAGAAAACTGACTTCGTTCAGTATACCTAGCTACTAATATTTCAATATTGAGCAATTTTAAACGTTTTAAATTTATTGTACGTACCACTAATCAAGTTTATAGAACAAATAGCTCAATTTATAAGTCGTACTACAAGCAAATGTGAATTTCTGTAATTGCGTATTTATAAAATGGGCTGAAGGACTTGGAAATCTATATTCGTGTGAATCTGAATAGGTTATTTCATTTAACAATATTATCTGTCATGAATAACTTAGACATTTTTACTTTCTTATACGAAGTAGGTAATAAGAAAGTATAGTAATCGTGATTTTTTTCGACTTCGAGATTTTGATGGATTTACACGTTTTGAGGGCCCCTGACCATTTTCGCCATGATGTCTGTCTGTATCCACGACAACTCAAAAACGAGTTATCGGATTTCCTGAAGATATTTTTACGTGATTTTTTAATTCTTTAACATTGATTTAGAATTAAATTTAGAAAAAAATTTGTTTGAACTTTTTTTGAAATTCCGACATTAAAATTTCAAAAACAAGAGATATTCTTAAAACACTTTTATTTTCTCATAGTGCGCGTTGAATCCAACAGCCTAGGTAGACTGACTATAGGGACTTGGCTGCCAAATAAAAAGTCGCGGGTTCGAATTTTACTGGTTTATATGGTACCGAAAATAATAATAATGAATAAATAAATGTGATTTTATACCGGGACATTTCTTTAAGTGAGTAATAGGTCAAAAATCTAAAATAAATGACATTTTTGTCGTAAAATTCGGTTATAATGAGTGGGACAAGGACAGATTTATGTGTATTGCAATAAGTGCGACAGAGACTTCCGAAAATTATTTGAAAATTGCTGGAAACGCTAAAAATTTAAACACAATTTTTACAAGAAATTTAACTTAATTTTTTTTAGGATAAGTAATTGTGGTACTATCCGTATAAGAAAGTCATATGTTGGACACATCAAATATTTTTATATAATAGTATGTTACGTATACCCAAGTACATAAACATGATTTTAGTGGTTGAGAATGCAGTTTCTACATCGAGAACATACGCAACGTATCGCGTTTAGTATTTTTTCAATCACCTTTGAAAAGTTCGGAAAAATATCAGGAATATTAATAAAATCATGAGAATTTTGTAAAATAAAAATTATACTTATTGATAGTATATGTGTGTTATGGTGTTTGGTGTCTGTGGATCAAGTCTAACAAGAAAGAAAACAGATGCACAAGAGACAGATGTGAAACTGTTACTGTTCTAGTATAATCCCTTTTCATTAGAAAATGCTTCCCTGGTGGGTTGTAAGCGCACACTGGCACTTTAGAGGCAGTCAGAATAGTAGTTTATGCAACAAGGTAGGAATTAAGAGAGTCTGACGAGTGTGAAAATTGCGCCAGAGCGAAGCGAGGACGCAAGAACACGAGGCAGAATCAATTCCTCCCGTGTAGCATACTCTGTTTTTTCTCATACCTGTACGAAAATGGCCACTTCTTTTGCGTCAAACGCGCGCACAAATTATAACAGCATAACACTGACATTTTTGCTTGACACTGTGCGGTGAGAAAATCACCTTGACAACCATAAACAAACACAAGTAACTCCCGCATATCAGGGAGGGAATGGCTACCCAAGTGAGAAATGTTACCCCCACTCATGATTTTCCGCGACTACCCTAAAAAGACGACTTTCTACCCTCATTTCACGCAAATAAAGTGGCCATTTTCGTGCAGGTATGAGAAAAATAATTTTTAGGTCTTAATAACTTAGTCGTCAAAATAAAATAATACAAGTTTCATGTACCAATTGCAAACTTAATAATTTATTTTAACAACTCAACCGCTGATAAATTAAAATTTGTCGCGAATTCAAGCATGCTTGGCCAAACTTTACCAGCGTGTTATAAAGGAACAAAACTATACTTAAACAAGGGTCCAGAAATGATTCCTAACGGAGATATAGCTCCCTAAAAGGGGCACATTGACGTTGGGTTTTTCTAAATATTTTTGAAACGGATTGACATAGATCCATGAAATTTGTCATGATGAATAAGCATTAAAAACCGAAAAAATTTCTGTAAACATAATTTTAAAAATTTAGTTAGGGGCGTCTTAACCTGAGGGGTCAAATTTGGCCAAAATTTAGGTACCAACACCCCTCCCAGGTTTTTTCCAAACTGATAAGCATTCGTTGAAAATAGTTCAACGTTTTTTGAGAACACCTTATGTTCAAAATTTCAGAATAATTTTAACGTACGCATTATTGCAATCCATATCAATCCATACCTATGTACAACTTTTATTAGTGAATTTTTTCATATCCTGAATAATATAGGTAGATGTAATAGTTACTTATGTATTAAGCGCATAATCAGGAGATTATTTACCTCCTAAATACATCAAAATTGACAGTTTGTTTTTGTCTTAACACAATGACACAACGGCAATTATGGTTCGCAGCCACAATCGTTGCTAAGCAATTTTTTAATAATCTGGCCATAAAGTGCACTTTATGCCCGTATTTGCGGGCCTATAATATTATATTATACTACGACGCTATAATAGCCATTATAGCGAGTTGTATACTATACTTTATCTATGACGAAAATCCATTTTCAATATCACTTTCCACATTTTCGATTATAAAATGACACAACACGTACAACACTATCAGTATTTTGACAATTATTTATATACACTGACATTTTGTTTGTCATGGTTTCCATGGCTATTTTCAATTTCACAGAAATTGTGATTGTTATACTATTTTTTCATTGGTTTACAAGTATGGAATAATGGAATTTATATGGAATAATGAGATTCATTATATTACAAGAACCACAAATATAATACGTATATTATACAGGGTGATCAGTAATTGCCGCACTCGGAGCATACTGTGATAAACTTTACGTTTTAAGAATGACGAATTTTTTTACCGCAGTGCTGTAAGTCCTTTCTTTACGAAGATATGACCACTTTTGTGAAAATAAAAGTGGCAACACTGCAGTGAACATATGAATAGGTTCGACTAAAAAAAAAAGAGAAACGTTCAATATTTTATGATGCGAGAACTTGTCAAACTAATTTAGTACTGTCAATTTTATTAAAAAACAGAAACAAAAATTGAAATTCATTATTAATATTTTCATGGCAATAGAAGGTATTTTAGTTTATCCCAAGGGGAGCTTGAGAGGTTGCCAAACTTCAAAATTCTCTCAAATTTAGGTATTTTATTAAATTTTAACATTTTCAATTTCTTTGTATTAGAGGTTTTGTGAAAAAAATTGAACAAATCATATTGCATTCTACGTAGAGATTATAGTAGCATTAATTATTCACTCATTTTTGTCTTAGTTATGAAAATAATTAGCTTGTAACTTGGATGAGGGAAACTCTATAACTCGGAAACTAACCATCATATTTAATTTTTCTTTGCAGATTATCCTTAGTTTTAATGTGCTCTATAACGGCCTGTATTCGGAGTGCGCCAATTACTGATCACCCTGTATATTAGTCGTAGATAAAGTAGATTATGGGTCTAAAATAGAATAAATTAATATTTCATAATTGTATAAATAGTCGTGTGTTTAAAGAAGACTACTGATTACGCCTGCTTTAAAAAGGTTTAGTACGAAGGTATTATTACTATTTTATTCTTTAACAATACGTTCTATGAAATATTTAAATGATTCAGGAATATTTGTTTATTTCTTAAGAAATTATACATTTTTTGTACCCAGTTAACCAGACAGGGTTGCTTGCCACAATTTCATGCCATAAACTGTATTTTCCATGTACACTAATTAATCAAAACTGACATAATCAATTTTTATATGCAAATTGCCCTTCCGTTTTTAATTAACAATTTTCAGTTAGGCTTTTTTGGTCTGATGTCTATATTTACCGAAGATTTCACAATAATATCCTGCCTATGCCCCAGTAATTCACTCTATAATAAAAATAATTTACAATTTTGTTGGGTTTTCCTTGTAAACCTTTCTTATGACGAGTAATTTGCTTTATGTGGGCAAGACGAAGCATAATGCTGAGAGAATGTTCAGCGGACGTCGACATTATTATAATTTGTGCGCTGGTCAAGTTACTGGAAAGGTCCACAGAAGAAAAATCATAATTACAAAGAGTTTTCCTTGATTGAATAACACAAAAAGAAAAATAATTCGTTACTTATTGTTATTATTACGAGGACTTTATACCTAAGTAGTTTAATTAAAATATGCATGGTTCGATGTTTTCAAAACAGATATAATTATAGATTAGCCGCTATGCTAAAGAGTTTCTTACGTCACCATGGCGGGAAATTTGAATACTTCTAATCAAATTTATAGTGAACTAACAGAACTTATTTTTAATGCCCATTACACAATAATAGCTAACTTAAATCACAACATAAACAGCGCATATACATTATGATGGAATCTGCTACAGATTCACATCAATTAAAACCGAAATGCCATAGTAGATGTATATATTATGTTAAAAGCCTTCCCATGTACTCGCACCTATATTGGTTGGAATTTAGCCTCTAATACTATTAACGCTGTATTTTGTTTCAGGGTCTTGTGCTCAACCACAATATTTCTAGTGGGATCATACACAGCAATCAGAGTTTAGTTTTGCAAAAAGTGACCAAACAAAGTGCCGGTTTGTTTCAGTGTTCAGCCGTCAACAGTGAAGGAGAAACAGTTAGCAATGAATTGAGGTTTCGAGTGCAATGTAAGTTGAAATTAATTTCATGTAGTGGTAATTTATCCTTGAATTATTTTTCGTCTTCGCCACCCCTCCTGCGCGATTGCTATTCAATTTGCAAACATTCAATGAATGAATATCAGAATGTCAGTCTCAGAGCAGGAACAAATTGCTGCATTAACTATAAATTGGTTGGTAGAGCATAGGAAATATATTATTAACGTATAGAGGTACACATAGACTTATACACCTGTTTGGTGGATTACTTTTAGAATATTAAGACTTGAGGGTTTGCTTTGGTGGTGGTGGTGGTAGTATGCGCATAAATCATCTAGTCAAATAGTTTGCAATGGAAGGAGGGAAATTTATAATGTAGATAAAACCCACACGCAGCTTTTCCTGCAAAAATATCGGAAATTAATTTGCATAATACGATTAAAAACTTTTGTTATGTACAAGTATATGATATACAAGTGTTTTATTGGTTATTTTTGTTGTTTTGCTCTTCAAAATATCTATGTTAAATCTATAATCAATATCATTTCATGATTACCTTCTATAGGTTTATTTGTATACCCTTCACAATACAATAATAGTAATAACAATAATAATAGTGTATAGAGTAGGGATTAAAATGAAAATAATTCTAAAGTACAGCACTTAATAAAAAAATTAAACACATGATAGACGATGTAGCATGTTTATATTTTTGCCTCAGTTTTGTTATCTTAAGTATTGTCAGTTAATTACAGGTGTAAAAATTTAAGTTGTTGTAGATCATAACCTAGATTACATGGAATAAAAATTAGTTTTAAAGAAGCAGGAAGTGAATATATGAGGGTCAACGTAACCGTACGTAGGTATACTTTTATTTACGATGGAATGCCTACCTATACTGAAACAGCAATTTTGAATTTAAAAATTTTTCTGTTTTTATTGATTTTAATTATGCATAACTTAACTTAACTATCATATGGTGGAACAGTTTGAACCAAACTGAGTATTTTTTATTTGACAGAATAATAATCTAATTGAATTAATTTTATTTCGAGTTAAAATTTCTCTAATCGATTCAAAATATCTACACATTATTGCAAATGTGCTTTTTTCAAGTTTTTCGTGCTATAAAATCTCCTGGCAATAAAACGTGGTAGGCACCTTTAAATAACCAGAATTAATGCCTATAAGTTAGGTAAGAGGATAAAATTAAAAGTGAAGTTGACTTGGAGACACCGAACCTTTTCACTGTAGCAGGGATTTGACATATTGCCATCTATTATAGCACCCATTTCATTTTCAAGTACTTCCTTATATTTAGAATGAGGCAGTGGCGTAACGTTACGTTTTCCTTCGATGTAAAATGCAGTTTTTTGCAACATTTTGTAGATAAAATAGAAATATGAGTGAGCAAATATTCTATTTTTAGGTCATGATAGTTCAATTTCTTTCAGGTTGTATTAGAATTCTTTTATATATATATATATATATATATATATATATATATATATATATATATATATATATATATATATATAGATATATATTTTTAATTTTGTATCTTAAAGCAGATAGATGTACCTACTTAGGTACAATGTACTTTCAATATTTAGGGAGCAATTTTTAGCGATTTTTGAACCTATGCCACTGATACATGGTTTGATGAATTTTGTTAAAAAAAACTACAAACTTAACTCAAGGTTTTCTTTTTTGAAAGATCATTTTTGTTTAATACTAGAAAATAACGTATTTGCTAATTTAAAGAAACTGGCCACAATTGATCTAACATTAATTTTATTCACTATTTTGAAGATTGTGTCAATTTAACTTTAGTTTTCATAAATTACTCAAAAATTAAGTAAAAGATTATAGATGACATTTTTGTATTAAATAATATTTGCTATTTCAATTTTTTTAAGGTAGACCTTTCGAAAATTAATTCCGTTTTATGACTAGTCTTATAATTACTATTAGGATGTTTACCGAGGAGAACTAGTATTAAAATGACGAAATCGCTAACCGCATCATCGACACCTCGAGATCTGCCTAGGATAAAGAATAATATCTCGATAAAAGATCAAGAAGATCTCTCCAAGAATTTTACACGAACCAGAAACAGCTCTTTACAATATAAAACCAGGGCAAATCACCTGGCTTCGATAATATACATCCAGAAACTTACAACATTGTAGAAACAAAACCAAACGCTGACTGACCGTATTCTTTACCAACATCCTTAGGTTGATGGTACCCCCAAATGAATTTATAAATACCGATTTTTGACTTATTATGCATGACCTTTAAGTTGAACAACATGATCTATTATCACCTCTTTTCATCTTCCTCTTCTTTCCTTCTTTTATTCTATCTGGTTTTTCCTCTCTTTTGTCTTCACCATCTTCGTTATTCATAAGCATATGGTCAATTATTTGTAAATAAATTTTCTCCGCTTTTGAGCTCAGTAGATAGTCGACTAGTAGGCACATGAAATAAGTATTATAAGCCCTTTCTGACACCCCCCCAAGTGGTACCACTCTTCGCAGTCGGCTAGATACTAGTAACCCTCGAAGTAAACACATGATCTTAGCATTTGTGTCAAGTAACATTGTTTCATTTCTCCATATTCTTATATCTGGTACCTGTACTTCATCTGGTCTGCTTTCCTTTCTGGCTCATTTCATCGCGTCATTTTCTCATCATGATGTTATTTCTTCTCTATATCCTTCCAGAAACTGAAAAATGTTTAAGCATAATATTATACTTAATTTACCTAATCCATATTCTAAGGTGGATAACGAACTAAGAAGAGATAACTTCATTTGGAAGAATTTGTGGACGAATAGGCATAGAACTTTTTATATAAATGTTTCGTCCATTAAGAATAGCTTCTGGAGATTTTAAGGCAGATTGACATCGGGTTTCTCTCTTGAAGAGGCTCCAGAGCCAGTGACGTAACAATGGCTTAGCGAAATCCCGCACCAATGTTCGTATAAGATCCAGACCGCAACTCCGCAACACTATAAACAGTATACAGTTATAACAAATTTTTGTTTACAAATTATTCAAAAATATTTGAAGGGAACGAAAAATGTTGTTGTGGGGGTTCAAATTTTTCTAGCTACGCGACTGTCCGGAGCATTGGCTTTTATTTACTCCTGAAGATATATTCAAAAAATTAAGCAAATTTTAACATCTTATATTAAGTTGACGTACCTAACCGAAATTTTTATTGTAGGTTAGGTTACTTTAGCTACGCTACGCACCAAAGTTTTAATTTTGTAAAATTATTTAAAATATTATTATTACAATTATATTTCTCACAGGATCTTCCATTAATATATTAACTTGTAGCCATAAATAATTTAATCGTTGTAGCATCATTGGGGTTTAAGTATTATAACTAGCTATTAAAATCTATAAATTATTACTTAGTCCATTTACTACTGCACATCAGAAGCACCAAAATTAGATCGGATCTTTAACGAATTAATAATGTAACGAAAAGTTAGATAGTTATCGCGGTTAGGTATTATTATTATTATTATTATTATTATTTAAAGTAAAGTGGAATATCATGAGTGGTAGAAAGTTTCATTTAATAATACATATAAGTGAGGTAGGTGCATAAATACGAATGTACACTCCCATGCTAATGTAAAATGTCAATCTCCAACATTTCCACATTGCAACTCCAAAGTTACAAATGCACTCCCACGTGGCACAGCCAAACTTTCAGTTTTGTACCTTATATATAGCAGTCTGTGCGCCATTTCATTTTTGATGTTATGCTGAGAATAAAATCCGTTTTAATATATTTGTTTTAGAAAAATATCTGATGACGCACATGACTTTCTTGTACAAACCTTTTTTTAAAATTGTCATTTTCTAGCTTAATATAGAAAGTAACTACAGAGTGTTTTATATTTTTGTAAAGCTTATGACAAGCTGGATCCAACTAGTAAAAAACATACAGGGTGTTCCATTTAAAATAACATAAGTTTAGTAAATATCTCGAAATATATAGCTTCTAAGAAAAAACTGAGTACGCCACTGGATTCTACGTAAAAATCTGTTTTTACCTTTCCAATATCTTCAGCCGTTCCCGAGATACCCGAGTTGACGGCATCTTTTGTTTCATAAAATATATGATGTGTCCAACACATGACTTTCCTATACAGATAGTACCACAATTACTTTTCCTAAAGAAATTAAGTTAAATTTCTTGTAAAAATCGTGTTTAAATTTTGAGGGTTTTCAGCAATTTTCAAATAGTCTCTGTCGCACTTATTGCAATACGCATAAATCTGTCCTTGTCCCACTCATTATAACCGAATTTTACGACAAAAATGTGTTTTATTTTATATTTTTGACCTACTACTCAAAAAAATCTCCCGACATAAAATCACATATATTAATTTATTATTATTGTTTTCGGTACCATAGAAACCAGTAAATGATAAAAAAATAATGGTCCTTCTGGGATTCGAACCCGGAACCTTCCGTTTGGCAGCCAAGTCCCTTTAGTGACTAATCTATTTAGACTGTCGGTCGGATTCAACGATCAACGCGTACTATGAGAAATATCAGTGTTTTAAGAATATCTCGTTTTTTTGAAGGATTTAAAAAAAAAGTTTAAACAAAATTTGTTCAAAATTCAATTCTAAATCAATGTTGAAGAATAAAAAATCTTGTAAATTGTTTATTTTTCAAGATATTCCTAAAAAACCTAAAAATATCTTCAGGTAAGTACCACTTGTGTTGGTGCTAGATGAAAAAGATTTGACGTGGTACCCACAATTTTGTTCAAACTCTTAAATATGAAATTTTTATCAAATCCGATAAGTCGTTTTTGAGTTATGGTGGATACAGACATACACACAAACAGACAGACAGACATCATGGCGAAAATGGTCATTCGAATGGATTCAGGGGCCCTCAAAACGTGAAAATCCATTAAAATCTCGAAAAAGTCGAAAAAAATCACGATTACTATACTTCCTTATTACTTCGTATAAGAAAGTAAAAAGTATTGCTGATATTCATTCAATTTCCAGGATTAAAGAGGAGATACGATGAGAGTTGAAATGCTACAAAATTACTGACTCACAGAGTACCTATATCTAGCTATGCGTTCAACTTTCATTAAACCGCTTTTAGTTTATGGAGACATTTAAATTTTTGCTCATCATACGTGTACAAAATACAAAATCTGAATGTGTCGCCTTCGAATATTTATAAGGCACCCAAAATGTAGTTTATTTAGTGTGGTTGTGTGGAATTATCAGGGGATAACAAACTGTCCTGGTCAGGGTAATACATCACTTGCGTTGTGACAGAAGCAGCTCACAGGTTCAGTGCGATGTGGGCTTGGACTCCTGCGACACACACACACACACCAATACATGTTCGTATGACGATGGCCCCCTAATGGACCACTCTATAAAGATAATAAATGAAAGGAGATGAAATAGCCGTCAAAATAGATGACGCTGCGTTATCGGACCAGAAAAACTTTAAGGAAAAATAAATACTCTAACCACGCAACGATAACAATTAACGCATCGTCCAAAACTGGAAAAATATTTGGACACAGTATTGGAAAAATATTATTTATAGAGATAAATTATGGAAATAGAGCGTTTTTCAAGGGTTTATATTTTACAATTCCAGCGAAATGTTTTACTGAAATATCGTATGTAATTAGTACTAATTACAGTTTTAAATATTCATGAAACAAACTGACGATTCTGTTTTATTATCTGATGTAAAATGGACTAACAATTATTAATAATTAAGCCGATTTTAATTTTTGTACTGGAATTTCAGCGCGCAGATGTTTATATTGATATTTCTGACAAATTTCGATAAATATCCTACACTATCACTGTTTAAATTGAAATATAATTTTATTTTGGATAGTCGACAGTTATAATTATGTTCTCCAATTTCCTATCAGAACATATTCAAGTAGGTATTAAGTTTTCTAAAAAATTAAAGAAACCAGTCGCTAAACGCTGATTCACCTCCACCACCACCATCATCATCATCATCATCAAGATCGATCACTGTAAATCTTACCAGGAGGGGGAAGGCTTCCAAAGGCAAAACGTGTGAACTGAAACCTCTCTCCCTCACACATACACATTATTAAGATAAATTACACGTAAAGCCAGTAGAAGAATGTAGGTAGGTAGGTTGTAGCAGAAGCAGCACCGACGATAATGACTTCTTTCTAGTGAGAGACCGTAACATTCGTTCGTATATACGAGAGAGCAGCAATCATTTCAGCAACGGCCATTTGCATCTTGTTGTTCTCTGCTCGTTTGTAGCTGTCTATTAGTGTAATGAGGTAAAGTAACGCCTAGTTAGGTATATTG
Source organism: Pediacus dermestoides (assembly GCA_963942485.1). Lineage (NCBI taxonomy): Eukaryota > Metazoa > Arthropoda > Insecta > Coleoptera > Cucujidae > Pediacus > Pediacus dermestoides. The sequence goes on along the minus strand of OZ012629.1, from coordinate 1,339,474 downwards.
GATGAGAAGCTCACGTGGCATGTTGTGTAATGACAATGTGTTTAGTTTGTGTGGGTTTTTTTCATAGGAAGTTATCTTAACACGATCCAAGATGTTAGTTTCAAAGGTTTTTCTTAAAATTATTGTATAAATGCATTGTAGTCCACTTTCCATTAGAGAGAATTCGAATTAAAAATATTTGACGGGAAATTTAAAACACTTCAAAATGATTGGCTCCTTTATGTCCTAAGTCGTAAAATTATCAACCAAATTATTATATTTTAAATATCCCGCTAAATATTTAAGTATATTTTCAACTCGCTCTACTAAAAAAATAAACTTTAGCCTAAACTTTAACTACCTTATTAAGTATAGATCACATCTAAAAATCTATTTACGGGCCATGTTTTACTAGAGAGAACTCGCACAAGTAATATTTTGTAGGAAATTCAAAATACATCAATTTCATTGGCTGATTACTGCCTCAACAGCCATGTAAATTAATGTATTTAAAATTACCCTGAACATATGTTTAGTTAGAATGTTCTACTAAAAAATGCATTGCTTCAATTTTAATTTTACGAACACTACCTAATTGAATTTAGTATAAAAACGCAGTCGATCTGCAATACAACGTGGGTGTGTCTGTGCGAGCGACGATAAATAACTCGTTCTACGAGCCTTATCTCGGGTAACACAGATAGAAACATTGTTGGTGTTTAAAATCAAAAATTTGAAGTGCGATTAGCAAAAGTTTTAGAAACACCCGAAAGCGTCTAAAAGCGAATGTAAAAATTAGTGCACAACACAACAGACATTTCTGAGACTGAAGGTCGAGGAAGGCAAGGCGTACGAAGGGTTGACCGCTGTCTGCCTTTTGCGCTAAAACTTTATTTTTCGGAATTTTTGAAATATTTGTATAAAATTTTTGAAATATACAGGGTGTCCCTGAAAGGAAACACATACATTTAAATAAGTTGTAGATACTAAATCTATATATTGCATAAAATGGGCGAGATGGAAAAAATAGAAAGAATGTTTGAACAAATTAATGTGAGCATAAATAATATGAATACGAAACTAGATTCGGCCATACTAGAAATGAAGCTGGTAAAGGAAGAAAATACGAAGCTAAAAGAAAAGGTTGCCAAACAGGATGAGAGAATAAATAACTTAGAGAGGGAGATAAGGAAGAAAAATATAATAATAAAGGGAATAACAGATAAAGAAAATGAAAATGAGAATGAAACAATGGACAAGGTTAGTGCAATAATACAGAAGTTGGGAGTTAACATCAACATGAAGGATGATATAGATAAAGCGAGAAGAATCGGAAAGTTCAAGACAGACAGAAACAGACCAATACTGATCAAGCTGACCAAAGAATCCATAAGATTAACGATTTTCAAAAATGCAAAAATATTAAAAGGTACGGATATATGGATTGATGAGGATTACCCTAAAGAGGTGCAAGAGGAAAGAAAAATACTAATACCACAAATGAAGGAAGCAAGGGACAGAGGACACAGGGCACAAATAAGATACAACAAGCTGATAATTAACAACGAAATATATGGAGCAAAGGATATTGAGATAGAAGAGGAAACGGAAAATGGAAGGGAAAAGCAAAGAAAAAGGACGGAAACGAGAGATCACCAGAAGGAGACCAATTCGAGGAACAAGTTAGAAAAATAACTCGAAATATCCCAAAAAACTAGAAAACAAAGATAAGGCACAACATGAAGATGACGTACATGGCGATGAACAAGGACATGATCGACAGGAAGCAAATAGAACAAAAAATGGAAAAAAGAATCAAAATGAAAATATTTGGAAAATTGGAACTTGGAATATTCGGAGCATTAATGGGAAGGAACAGGAACTGGAGGAGGAGTTTAGTAAGACAAACCTAGATATATTAGGTATAACGGAAACAAAAATGAAAGGAAAAGGAGAAAAAATGTTAGAGAAAGGAAACATCTTAATATACAGTGGCGTAGACCAAAAACAAAGAGCAAGAGAAGGAGTTGGATGCATAATAAAACACTCAAATATGAAATACTTAAAACAATGGACTGCAATCAACAAAAACATGTTAAAAATAGAAATGGAAATAGACGAAAAAAACAAAACAACAGTAATGATAGTACATGGACCTGGCGAAGATGAGAGAACACAAATAAAAGAGGAGTTTTGGGAACAACTGACAGAAGAAATCGATACGGTAAAGGGCAGATTGTTACTGATAGGAGACTTTAATGCCAGGGTAGGGAAAAAAGACGAAGAAACGGGAGGGACAATTGGAAGATATGGAGAAGATGTAAAAAACAATAATGGAAAAAGACTAATTGACTTTGGTTAATCAACAATCTAGTAATATCAAATACATACTTTAAACACAAAGATATTCATAAGTATACGAGGGAAGTAATAAGTAGGAACGAAAAATCAATAATAGATTATGTGATCATAAATGAAAGTAATATAAGTCAAATACTAGATACCAGAGTAAGAAGAGGAGCAGAATTATACACGGACCACTACCTAGTGATGTCAAAAATAAGAATAAAAACACCACAAAAAGGAGCAAATATGATCAATAAGAAAAACAATAAAGTGAAGAGAACAATAAGAACATATAAGTTAAGGGAAAACATAATAGCAAAACAATATACAGAACTAACCGAAATGGAATTAAGTGCAAACAAAATAAACCTTGATAACATTGATCTAAAAAAACTGTGGATATACTTCAAGAATACAATATTAAAAATAGCAAGAGAAACATGTGGAACAACTATAAATGACAAAAACAGAAAGAAGACAAACTGGTGGAATGAGGAAATAAAGGTAGAAATTAAAACAAAAAAGAAGCTATGGCAAAAATACTTAAGAAACAGAAACAATGAGAATTACACCGAATACAAAATCCAAAGATTAAAAGTAAAGGAAATAGTTAACAAAGCAAAACAAAAGACTTGGGAAGAGTTTGGCGAAAAAATGGAAAAAGACAGCCACGGCAATCAGAAGCTCTTCTACAAGATGCTAAAAACCCTCAGGAAAGGCAAACAACACAAGCAGACATATATATCAACCAAAGACGGAAAAACACTGACGGACATGGAAGAAATACTGGCACGATGGAAAGAACATTTCGACAACATACTAAATACGACACAAGCACTAGATACAGAGGAACAAGATAACGTTGCCGAACTAGAAGAACACACCGACCAACAAAACTTCACAGAAGAGGAAGTATCAAACGCAATAAAACTGTTAAAAAGAGGCAAAGCAGCAGGCCACGATGGAATAACTCCCGAAATGCTGTTGAACCTAGGAAACAACGGAATTGCAACGTTAACAAATCTCCTTAACAAAGCTTCAAATGAAAACCAAATACCTGCAGACTGGGAGGTAGGCATAATTATACCCATTCATAAAAAAAACAATAATCGTGACTGCAACAATTACAGAGGAATAACATTGTTAAGTAACGTAGCCAAATTGTACGAAAGACTATTAGAACACAGACTAAAGGAACAAATAGAACCAGAAATGGACGAGTCACAGTGCGGTTTCAGAAAAGGACGGGGAGTCCAGGATCATATATTCGCTATAAAACAAATGATGGAAAAAAACTACACGAACAACATATACCTGGCTTTCTTAGATCTAGAGAAGGCATTCGACAGCGTACCAAGAAAAATGATATGGAGCAGTCTGGAAAAAAGAAGAGTGAACAAAAATTTAAGAAAGAACATCGCAAGTATATACAGACATACAACAAATTATGTCAGGACGAACAACAATGAATCCGAAGAGTTCATAACAAAAGAAGGACTACGACAAGGCGGAGTACTAAGCCCAACACTATTCAACATAATATTAGACGACGTGATAAAAGAAGTAAAAGATAAAACTAAAAAACTGTGTGTTGGATATTGGAATATGGAACCAGTATATATAACTCAATGTGCGTTCGCGGACGACTTAATGTTATGCGCTAAAAGTGAAAATGAGCTACAACGAAATTTAGAGATATGGAATAAAGCACTTAACCAAAGAAACCTAAAGATTAATATAGACAAAACGAAAATAATGGTAATAGGCAAGAACGACACAGAAGCAACAATAAATTTAAATAACAAAACAATTGAACAAACAAACAGTTTTAAATACCTTGGAATAACAATACAAAAAGATGGAAAGAACGAAGCTGAAATTAATAGTAGAATAGAAAATGCAACAAAATTGTATTATTCACTCAACAAAACATTCATCTGGAAAAAAGAGATATCAAAGAAAACGAAGTTGACAGTATTCAAATCAATAGTCAAACCCATTTTAACCTACGGATGCGAAAGTTGGACACTCTCGAAGCAACAGAAAAGCAAAATACAAGCCATCGAGATGAAATACCTAAGAGGCATTAAGGGCATCACAAAAAGAGATAAAATAAGAAACAACATAATAAGAGAAGAACTAGAAGTAGAACCTGTAATGGACAGCATAGAGAGAAAACAATTACGATGGTTTGGTCATTTGGTAAGAATGGGGAATAATAGGCAAACAAAAAAGATATGGGAAGCAAAGTCAATCCAAAAACAGAAAAGAGGCAGACCAAGAAAGAAGTGGAATGAGGTTATTGCTGAGAATTTGAAGAAGAAAACCAAGACGTGGACAGAAGGAAAAAGCATGGCACAGAACAAGAAAGAATGGAGAGACTTTGTTTATAATTGAATATTTATACTTTTATCCTTAACACCTTCGGGTATACTAAGGTTTAACGATTATATATATATATATATATATATATATATATATATATATATATATATATATAAACAATTTTGGGCGGATGTCGAAACGGATAAAATTTTTAACGTTTTTATGGCCGAAAATGTTGGATTATCAATCAAAAAGGGCACGAAAATTAGCTGGTCAGATTGTCAGTAAACAAGATATTGGCCACAATGAATTGACTGATTTTACTAAAACTCATCATTATATTGATGAACAATATTCTGAGCATTCTTTATTATTATGAATTTATTATTAACTGTTTTGCCGGGTAATATGCCCAAAATATTATGCGCTGGGTTACGATCTGTGATAGTCGGTGAGACTCATTATTTCGTTAAGGATTGATACGTTAGTTCTTTGGGCCGTCCATGGGATGCGGAACATTCTTCTCCAGAACCAAATTTCAAAGGCATTGATTTTTTTATGACCTCCGCTTTTACGGTTCCCGTTTCTGACTCATAGAGCATGATCGGGAACATAAGCGTTTTTATAAACTTTTTGGTATTGATAAGGATGTCAATGTCTTTCCAGATTCTCTGAATGTCTCGTGTAGCTTCTCTTCAAGAAGTTCTTCTAGTTCTTCGGCGCTATTTGCAACTAAGACTGTGTCATCGACATATTTTAGGTTATTTATTATATGTCCACCGATGGTGAATCTTTAGGACCAATTTTCGAGAGTTTTTCGCATTATATGTTCTCCAACGATGCTCAAGAGAATTGGGAATAAAATACATTCTTGTCGGACTCCTTTATTTTGTTGGGAATAAGAGGTTGATAGTCGATCTTCTATTTGTATCAGTGAAGTGAGATGAGTCGGTACTCCGATTTCCATGAGTATTTCCCATAAATCGTTCCATTTGATGCTGTCAAGCGCATTTCGGTTGTCGACAAGGCAGATTCATGTTAGTTTATTGAATTCCGGGGATTTTTCAATAATTTGTTTGATGTTCATTATTTGTTCGTTTCGAAGTGTCCGTTTTCCTTCCAATTGGTTTCGGATATGTCGGTTATTGCGACATTGTATCTCTTTAGTTCGGTTTCTAATATTATTTGGATATTTCCAGTTTGGAGCATGCCTCGAACGTTCTATGTTCCAATGTTGGTCAATTCTGACTTTAGGGCGTTTCGTGTATCTTGTTTGAATGCAATTCCCCCCGGAGATTCGATTGGGGAATTTATTTTACTTCCGGAATGTTTAGCATTGACTGAGTCATTTGATTTTCTTGAGAGTATTAAGTGACCGAGGTGGTTTCTCGTTGCCTCCCTCGAGGGTAAGATATGAAGGGTTAATGCAGGTTATGGTGGAGATAAAATGGTTGGGATCTGGCTTCCTTTCGGAGTTAGGGAGTAGAGGGGAAACCAAGGGTCGCGTGGACAGGGTCGCATCCCTGAAGTAGATCTGTCCTCTATCGGAATTGCAGGAGAATTATCCATCCGCTACCTCAAATGCATTTTTGAGCTTTCCCCATATAACTTTGCGTAACTTTTAGGAGAGAGATGTAGGTACCTACTTAATTATTATAAAACTTTGTTCTTCATAATTTTCTATAATTTAAACATGTTTCTAAGATATTTTTTCATCCTTTTTATTGCCGCAATGAAACACCCGGTACAATTTGTAATTTAGGTTATGGAGCAGTTCAATTCTGATAAGTATTGTCCTTGCAGTTTTTCATGTTTAACCCGTCGTTTGTCGCGTTATGAGCAATTTGATCACATGTTCAGGAAAACTGTCATAATTTGGCAACCGCTAATTGTCAACTCGTAAGCTCTCTTCTAGCTGACTTTCAGACCTTCCTAATGTGGAGATAGCGATGGTCAGTTATGCTATAATTCAAGTAATTATAGTTGTTTGAAGTAAAAGCTAGCAAGAAAAATTTTAATAATAACAATAAACAACACTGTGAGCAAAATGCTAACGCGCCACAATCCGCGTCACAAATCATATAGCGACAAACGACGGGTTTTTGATTATTGATAACTAACATTTTTCATTTATATTATCATAGATTATGCTAAAATACAAGTAATTATAGTTGTTTAGAATGAAAGGCAGCAAGAGAAACTTTAATAATAATAATAAATAGCACTGTGAGCAAAATGCTAACGCGCGACAAACCGCGTTACAAGTCATATAGCGACAAACGACGGGTTAAAGCTAACTAAGTTATATAGAAGAATGCTCGGGTTTTGAAGGACCAGTTACTTTATCACATATGGTTAACACAATATAGAGATATCCTAGTGTTTGAACTCATTTATGAAACGTTCCCCAACCACAAAACTAAAATCTCATTATAAAATCTTTCCATCCACTTTAACTTCAACAGTAGGTAACTCATTAAAAGAATTTTTCGTCCATTCTACAGAACAAAAACCTGCGCAACGTTGAAAATTAATAATCACGCTGTGTATGTTTTTGGCGATTCTTATTAGTACTTGAGTTCGATATTACCCAATTTTACAGTTGGTGGCGGTTTTGTGTGCAGAGGCAGAGAAGCAGGAGGACAAAGTTAATTGCAGCGCAGCGTTTGGTAGCTGCGGGCTAGCGCTCATTATTACCGGGAGATGGGCCTGTATGCCTGTATGATGTTCTGTTTTCCTAGGATCGCTTCGCTGGCGCGCACACACACACATATAGAAGCACCCTCACACACATATATAGGATGTTATTCGCGCGTCCTGCCTCAACAACAACCGAACTAACCAAAGAGCAATCAATAACCCATATCGGTAGATAATAGCTTCATTGCCACCTCTTAAAGCGGAAAGGGTTAGAAGGGGTTTCTTAGGAAGCTGGGTTTATTGAAGAGTAATGGGTTAGGTGCTGTATTATAATTGATATTTAGGAACTGTAAATAACTTATTGGAAATGAGATGGAAGACAGTAGGTTGAGAAACTATTTAGTTTTCATTTTCAATTGTGTTTCGTTCGCCTAAAAACTAATTTTTTTAACAAATTTCTGATGTGTCAAAGACAGCCCTCCTAACTTATTGTGTCTTATTCCAGATGCCCCAATGTGCAAACACGACAAGATAATCGTGGTAGGAGCATCCCGTGGTGAAAGTGTCGACATAGTCTGCGAAATCGAATCGGATCCGCCGGCAAAAAGCTACCGCTGGAAGTTTAACAACTCTGGTGAGACCCTCGATGTGGCAGCTGAAAGATTCGCCAAGACAAGCAACGGAACAGCCAGCATGTTGCGGTATACTCCAGTTAGTGAGTTAGATTACGGTTCGCTTTCCTGCTGGGCTGTCAACGACGTTGGCCATCAGATTAATCCTTGCGTGTTCCAACTTGTCGCCGCTGGTTAGTTACTTTTGAATTTGCCGTAACGAAATCCAACAAAATAAATAATTTCATGTTATAGGGAAACCGTTTCCAGTAAAGAATTGCAGCTTGTCGAATCAGACCAGCAGCTCGGTGGAGGTGTTCTGTTTAGCTGGGTTTGATGGTGGTCTTCCACAGCACTTTTTGATTGAATTGTATACAGAGAATTCAGTTGTACCGCGTTATAATTTGACGTCGACTACAGAGCCATATTTTCTTTTGGACAACTTGGAGCCGGATGTTACTTTCAGGATAAGTGTGTTTGCCGTTAATTCGAAGGGTAGGAGCACGCCCGTTGTTTTGGAAGAGGTGATGTTTCGGGATGCCGAGAAGAGAACTGGTAAGCTTACAATATTCATTAAAAGACAACATGTAGGTATTATGTATCCTGGAAAAAATTGTCGCATAATAAAAAATAAACTTCTGACGAGCCCAGTTTATTGACCACTTGGCAAAATAAACGTTTTTTTAGTAAAAGTATTTAAGTAACTTGATTCATCAAAAATAATAGTATATTATACTACGACGCTATATTGAAAGCTATTATTCCTGAGGATGAAAATTACAACTCGAGCGAGCGAAGCGAGCGAGTGTTGTAACATCCGAGGGAATAATAGCCATTATAGCGAGTTGTATACTATATTTTATCTACGACGAAAATTCATCTTCAAAATCACTTTCCACATTTTCCATTATAAAAGGACACAACATTTACAACACTATCAGTATTTTGACAATTATTTATTTACACTGATATTTTGTTTGTCATGGTTTCCATGGCTATTTTCAATTTCACAGAAATTGTGATTGTTATACTATTTTTTCATTGGTTTACAAGTATGGAATAATGGAATTTGTATGGAATAATGAGATTCATTATATTGCAAAAACCACAAATATAATACATATATTGTATATTAGTCGTCGATAAAAATGTTTATTTTTAAACGGCATATAACATGGTGTTATAAGACTGAGTAGGCAAGGTATAAGTTTCATTTCTATGACACAACTTTTGAGCGGCGTATAAGTAGGACCTATACTCACGCGGAGTATAAGTTATATCATTATCTGCAAAAATGTATGACAGTTGCATGACAGTTGCAAAATTACTTATTAAATTGATTGTCATATTACGATTAGAATGATTCCATTTGAAAAAAAAATCTTGTATTTTATTCGGAGTATAAGCACTTTCATGTGACTCCGTATGGAGTTAATTCTCCTCGCTCCGCTCGGCGCTTACACCTCCATACTTCGTCACATAAAAGTTTCGCTTATACTCCTAATAAAATAAATATCTATTATGTACGACTGCATTATAAAGTACTGTTTATGACGTACTTTTGCGTGCGTAAAGTGGCTCTTTGTACACTAGTGTATAATGGCACTTTATTTTACTATTATTGTAAAATATCAATATATCAGCTGTCAATGTCACAATAAATACTGTCAGAATGAATTTATTACTGTTATTTATAATTTTTCTAAATAATTATTAAAAGTTAATTTTCGCTGTTGAACATAAAGCTTTGTATGGAAATCGTATATAATCTGACTTTATTGACGAGTCTGGTTTATGGCAGAGCGAGCTTGCGAGCGAGGCTAATAAATAGGACGAGTCAATAAAGTCATAGATTATATACTTGTTGCATAAACTACTATTTTGAATATGCCATAATTTTATCCACTAGTGTATAATACAGGGTGGACTAAATTTTAATAGTGTAAATTAGAGAATCATCAGAACCATCCAAAATAATGTGGATTTGTTATATAAATGTATACATACCTGGAAATGCGCAGTATTTGAGATAGAAGGCGTTGAAATTTTAATTTATTTTCAACTTTTGTCATCTGTCTTTGGAAATAATTAAGATATTTTTATGAAATTTGGAAGGTGAATGAATATTGATGAGTACATTAATATACTTCTCAACGTTGTTTTTATCTCATCGCTCTAACCAGAGGCGTAGGGGGGACCCCAAAGATATTTTTAAAAGAAAAGTGTCACTGACCAAAACTACTTTTTCTCTTCGTTTACTTGTAATTACTTTCTTATACGTAGTATAAGGAAGTATTGGAATCGTGATTTTTTTCGACTTCGAGATTTTGATGGATTTACACGTTTTGAGGGCCCCTGAATCCATTTTGACCATTTTCGCCATGATGTCTGTCTGTGTGTCTGTGTGTCTGTCTGTGTGTCTGTCTGTATCCACGATAACTCAAAAACGACTTAACGGATTTGATTCAAATTTCATATTTAAGAGTTTGAACAAAATTGTGGGTGCCACATTAAATCTTTTTCATCTAGCACCAACACAAGTGGTACTTACCTGAAGACATTTTTAGGATTTTTAGGAATATCTTGAAAAATAAACAATTTACGACATTTTTTTATTCTTTAACATTGATTTAGAATTAAATTTTGAACAAATTTTGTTTGAAACTTTTTTTGAAATTCCGTCAAAAATTTTTATTTATATAGTGGCGCCATCTATCTCTAATTTACAAAGTACATGTTGTTTACATACAGAAATCTATACCGTTGAGGAAATCGATTGTAGCATTACTATTTGAAAAGATCGACGGCTACAACGGCTACGGTTTTATGTTTTGGATATCATGGCAACTCGATTAAAATTTTTTCTAATATATACAAGTCGTGAAATTGTATTATGTATGCAAATCTACATTAAAAATATCGACGCCAAATTTTTTGTGAATGCTCTTTCAATTTTTAGACGTGTCGACAAAGTAACAAAAGTGTTTTATTTTGCGCCGTTTTTTAATAATTATAAATTATTTACATATTTATATAGTGTTGCCATCTATCTCTGAGTGGCTGTTGTTTACATTACAGAAATCTATTTGTTTTTATACTAAAGATTCTATTTGCACTAAACACACGAAGAGCTCGAATAAACTTATAAAAATTTAAAAAGTGAAAACCAATTAATCCAATCCTGGTGAGAGTGGCTATATCGCCAAACACCAAAAACTTGACATTGCTTTGCAATCCAAGTACGAAGTAGAAGAAGAGATTGTCAAAGGCAAAAGATCGAAATATTTTGATGAGGATTATTGTGCACTGCACAGTTTGTTTGAGTGAAACGTTGACCAAAACTGAGAAGTATTTTATAAATCTTCAAAGTTTAGCTACAGCAAATTCAAAGATATCAAGCATTTTTCGCACTGTGGAATTTTGATAAGTATTCTGTTATTTATTTGTCCTAAAATCTGGTAGTAATGAGTGGGACAAGGACAGATTTATGCGTATTGCAATAAGTGCGACAGAGACTATTTGTTTTATTCTTTAACATTGATTTAGAATTGAATTTTGAACAAATTTTGTTTAAACTTTTTTTTGAAATTCCATCAAAAAAATTTCAAAAAAACTAGATATTCTTAAAACACTTTATATTTCTCATAGCGCGCGTTGATAGTTGAATTCGATGGTCGAGGTAGACCATGTATCTCATTATATGGCTGCCAAACGGAAGGTCCCGGGTTCGAATCCCAGAAGGAACGGACCATTAGGTTTTTTTTTTATTTTACTGGTTTCTTTGGTACCGAGAACAATAATAATGAATAAATAAATGTAATTTCATACCGGGAGATTTTTTTAAGTGAGTAATAGGTCAAAAATCTAAAATAAAACACATTTTTATCGTAAAATTCGGTTATAATGAGTGGGACCAGGACAGATTTATGCGTATTGCAATGCAATAAGTGCGACAGAGACTATTTGAAAATTGCTGGAAACCTTCAAAATTTTTACAAGAAATTTAACTTAATTTCTTTAGGAAAAGTAATTATTGTGATACTATCCGCAAGTATAAGAAAGTCATGTGTTGGGCACATCAGATATTTTTTGTATGGATGTAAAGTCTCCCAATTAAACTATAATTGTAGAAAAATGACATTTGTATCCATAGTAATTCATTGATAAAAGTCAATATTTAAGATTCATTGTTAATGATAAGTTACTGCTAAAACAATAACGTTTTTCGGGACTACATATCTACAATTTTTTTGTAAATATACTAAAAACTCAAATGTCAAATTTTAAGAAGGTAGAACCGCTTTAGTTTTGTATCTAAAATTAAATGGTATAAAAATTCATGATATAAAAAGACAAGGTATGATCATCGTAGAACGAGATTCGGTTCGTTCTGCGCAGTTTCTATTATTGTGGCCATATTGCCTCCCCCTCCTTTATTGTAGCGTACCGTTTCCATGGCTACCGTCATAACAAGAGCATTCAACATTCAATACGATGTGACTAGTTGATACATTCAAATATCGCGATCAATATGGCCGCCCTAAGGGAATGGTTCTGATTGGCTCTTCACCACCGAACGTGCGCGAGATCATGCTTTGTCTTTTTATACTATGATATAATCTATAAATGTAGGTAATAACGATGTCACAATAAAAATAACAAAGTTAGAGTTTACTTCCGGTATAATCAAAAGTATGAGAAAGTCTCCATCAGTATTTTCATTTTGTATAATAGAATTGTGACAATTTTCAGGTTTAAATTATAGAGGGTGTCCCAGGATAGACACGAAATATTTTTAGATGTGATTCTTGAATAAATTCTGCATTGTCATCTATACATTTTTATCCCCAATCCAGGTTAGTTTTCGAGCAATCATCTCTAACTTGAATGTTGAAAATTGTAGATTGAAAAAGTGAAACACTGTTGCATAAAAGGAAGCCAGTCAGCTAAACTATTTGATTATCAAGAAAACGTTATACTGAAATTTGCTGAGATAATTTGCGATCGAAAGCATCTTCTAATTTTTTTGATAGTGTTAACCCTTAAAAAAATTTTTAGTGTTCAAGTTTGGAATTTGAAAAAATAAATCATTATGTTCACGTTTCATTTAATTTATTTTGAAAACCAGTATTGAAAATTGTTAAAAAATTGATATAATATTATGAAATATTGGTTTATTTTGAATTGAAAAGGTAATTCTATTTTGAATACAAACGATGTCAACTCGGAGTAAATATTAAATTTGTTAAAAAGATTTCTGTAAGTTGCCACCTGCAGTGATTTTATATGGAAAAAAAGTAAAAAAGAAATCCGCATTGGAGATAAAAAAAATTATACAGGACATTGCAGAATGTATTCAAGAATCATAACTAAAAATATTTCGTGTTTATTTTGGGATACCGTGTATTTAGTAATAGAGTTATGTCTACTGTCAACTCGTCGTGACACACCCTGTATAAATGTAGCAAATCATCCTCACATAAGGGACTTTTGAGAAACTAACAGTGCCTGTTCGAAAATCCTTGGAACGACAATAAAATTGTATAGATATTACAAAGATTCCGTAAAACCCAATATATTCTTGGACTAAAATAAACGTGTTTATTTTTATTCTAGGTATGAATAATCCCATTTTTGTAGTTAATGCAGCAAAATAAATTATCAATTGTTATGTGAGCTAAAATTATTGTAGCTTCTTAACCTTGATTTAAATATTAAATACCAGGATAATAATTAAACAGATGATGTTAAATTAAGAATTTCCAAATGACTCACCACAATTTGATCTACTTTGCCACCAAAGAGGTATTGTATATACTATCCACTACATTCAAAAGCAATTTGTTTCAATTAAACTTTCCAAAGTGCTTTCAAAGTTACAACAAGGGTTTTAATGCATATTAATTTTAATGATGGAGCAATAAAAATTGCTTACATGTCGAAAATTACCCACCCTAATTGTAAATACATGTATAGCTGGACGCCTGACATTTTTTTTCTCTCCCAGTCGACTTTTTGTACCCCCCAGCCCGACGAGCATATCGCGTGAGGTCAAACACTCTTTTTGTAGCACACAGCACGTTACAAATGGTGTCCCATAATTCTTACTAAATCTCATATTGTGCTGTGGAGAGGTTTATCACAGAGTGAGTGAGTGAGGTGACTAGGGAACCCAAACTGCAATTATCGACTGGGAATTACCTATGCAGGATTGATTTTAGATTAAACTATGGAGCTCTTATATGCTGCTGCAATTGTGAAGTCCAGCGGGGCCTGCATGGTACATTGTTGTTGTATTGGTTGGTTGTTGTTGTGTGATTAGGTGTTCCGAGGAGATACGCGGGGCCCTATTTGTGTTCATGAATTGACCTCCCAATTGGTTTATTGTTTTCTGCTGGAAAAATCCACGCCGGTATTGTCGAGTTTGACCGGATGCAATCAGCTTGTTTGTTGGGGTGTTACAGCGTTTTTTTTTTATCTGCAATTAAAATAGAGGGTTTTTCATGCGGCAAAACATTCTTCATGTTCTTCAGTTAAGTCGATTTCCTTGTAAGCTGAAATTTTATTACACATATTTCTGTCGATAAGGCGAAGTTTATAACGATGTTGTAAAAAATACCGTGCACCTTTATTAAAACAAATCATTTAAACTGCACGGCATTTAGCTGCTGGAGCGCCCTGAAAATAATAAAGAGAGTTTTGAAATTGTTTTTCATGAAAGTTAATTAGTTGTTTTGTTTAAGCAAAATATGCTTTCGGTGAAGGTTAATAACTGTTATTTAGTGGAGGATACAGAAAATTGAAACCGGCGCATGCACCAGAATTTTAAATTATCTGTCTTATAATATTACTGCTATGTAACGTGTGATTCTTTAAATTTCCATTCTAGGTAAGCCTTGGAATTTGAACGTATGCGCCGAATTGATTCATATGTTGCTATCAGTTTCAAACGACAACCAGAAATCCTAACCTTTTTTGACATTTAAAGAAATGAGGTGTAATCAAAGACATAATTTTTTTTTCCAACGCCAACTTAGAATGGAAATTTAATGAATCACACGTTATTTTTAAATCTATTAGATGTATTGTTAGTCTAGACATTACGTATCAAAAAACGCAAAAACCGCAAAGTTCTATCTTTACAAATTACAGAGATACCCTGCAATGACAAGCAAATTGGGACACAGTGTACAATCACTGCATACAATTTCAAGCAAACTGCGCGGCTTTCTCCTATCGAAAAAATAAAGGAGAGATAAGTTGTAGATAATTTTCTGTTCTTCAATTTTGTACTGACCTATTTTTTTCGTAAAATGTACCTGAACGGAGATATTCGCGAAAAACCAATTTTTGGCACCTTTATGGTGGTGGGAGGGGTGGTTCTCGGCAAAAATTTTGTATGCAAAACATAATTTATTCAATTACAACACAAAATGTACCGCTGTACCAAAAATCATAAATCCTATACAGCTTTCAATCAAAAAGTAGGTATACCTATTGCCTGGACTAATAGGTAAAGTGTCTTTTCATAAGAGATATCGACAAATTTTACTGGAATTGCCTGGACTATTATTAATTAATTCATTATAAAAATGCTACTCGCAAACATTCTCTAGCATTTAAATTTTGTACTGATGTCTTTTAATAACATTCAAACATTAATGCTGAGCAAAAAATAAGTTGAGACAGGATCTTTCATAATAAAATTTGTGGTTAACATTGACGCCTTTTCCATTATCATATATAAAAATATAGGAGTAGGTATAATTTAAGATTTGGTATGAAGACAGTAAATCCCAGAGCGCCCAACTGAACATTTATAATGACAGCCCACTCTAATATTATTCAAAGCGCTATCACCGATAATTCTGACAAGAATTCTTTCTTCCACTCAACACCAGGTCTATTCACATAATACTTCATCTAATAATAAAAAGACAGGTTATCGAAGGAATATTTGCATTAGAAGAGAGAGGGCAGGGCGAGGTCCGTAAATCGTAGCAAGACCATCCATCTTGAATTGTATTGGAATGATTCTGACAGCCCGCCGGAATTGAATGGAACTTGAATATAATGGGCTAGCTGGGCGATAAGACTAAACTGTGTAATTGTTCTCACTATTAAAGCCAAACCACACCCCTTTCCTTCAAATTCTGCGGGCGTGAAAGCGCGCACCCCGTTTCTTGCACCCTCAGTCAGTGAACCAAATTTACTTTTGGGCTAAGGACTTACGTCTAGTACAAGCAGTTTGACTATAAGAAAGAAGAAGTTGCGCTAGTTGACCTTTTGCAGTGCAATTTCGTAAAATATCGTCGGAATACATCCAATATTGCAATTCATTTGTGAAATAACATTAGATGATTCAGCATGTTCAGTAATAAGATCAGGAAAAGGGAATAAGGAAAGGAATGACCGAAGAGTAGGGCGTCCAACGTCCGCTTGGCCGCGCGCTGGAAAGTCAGCAGGTACGTTTTTACCTAAAGGCTAAGCACCCAAGCTATGACGTTCCACCACTCTTATCACGACCATCTTGAACGATGCAGTCTGGCCACTCCAACGCTAAATTGGAGAAACTAGGTGGATAGTTATATGTGCTTGCTGCCTTCTCCTCGACCACCTTCCGGCCAATTTCATGTGGAATCCAATGCCAATACCATTGATATTCCACTTAGGACTCCCCAACGCTCCAAGCCAATATTGCGGAAATGCTAACGATACATCCAGTGTATTGTGCCGTATAATAACGCTTCGATGCTTTGCATACCTTTATCAGATATTATTATTTAAACTATAATAGAACAATTTGTAAATTGTTTTTTCGTTTGGTATGCGCAGTTGGAGCATAGCGGCAGAAGTAAAAGACACAAAGCGAACGCCATGTGTTTAAAGTGAGTCACAAAGAGTGATCGAACAAACGATCAAGAAAAGGATATTTGTGTTTTGCGATGTGTCCTGGAAATACATCCAGAATACGACAGGAAAATCAATTGGCATTCCAATTTACTTTCGGAATTGTAAAAGGAATGAAATAGCGTCGGGTTTAATTTAGTGCTGCTTGTATCAAAGTCAAAATTAAATTAAAATTATAGTTGACCAAGTTGGTTTTGATATAATTAGAATTACAATAATTACGAATATAACATTAGACGCACCTAAAAGTACATAATACATTATTGAAATTTGTATTCTGAAATTAGCAGAGTTTGTTAATTAATTAGATTTAGAGTACTAAGTAAATACATATTAGGTAAATTGAAACACATCATAATAATTTTTTGGTCTCTTTGTTTTCCTGTTGTTGCAGATATTAAAATTAAACTTTTTGCTTATATTATCTGCTGACATTGTTGTGATACGTACTACAATATAGACTTTAAATTATAGCTTTGTTCCATCATACATTTCAAACTAGTCAGGGCCTATCAAATTATAAGGAAATACTTTACTAACTATTTCTCACAATAGGGTACATGTACAGTATTGAAAAGTAATTGGAAATTACCATTAGGTATATAATGTAAATACCGAAACCGTTGGTTAGACGCTTTAAAAGATGTAGTTCATATTTTTTTCTGAAAATTGGGTTGTAGCCTAAATAGCATATGATCTCTTTATTTAAAATATTTTCAAGTTTCTACGACTTCCGGTTATACCGGAAGTAGACACTAAGTTCGTTTCTTTAAATGGAACACCCTGTTTATTACTACGTTTTTAAAGTCTACATTTAATTTTAATAACATTTCGTTAAAACAATTTTTCTTTAAAGCATTTCGTTTAATAATTACAGGATGATTTTTTAAAAAATGTACAAAAAGGGCTAACTTTCAAATTTTATTTTCTAGCCTTCTAATATTCAAATGGAAATGCGGTATTGGCAAGATGTTAACAAAAGTGTACTAATTGCAATTTCTTCATTGCAACAGCTCAATGCTCTACAGGGGGTCTATAATTTAGGTGTCATTCAGAAAAAAATCTAAGCAGCATAACTCTTTTTTTTTCAAATGGAACACCCTGTATATCGATACAAATTTGGATTATTCATTTAATTTAAAGGTAATTTTGTTGAATACACTTTATATCCAACTCTTGCCGTTTTTGTGAAATTTCGTTTTTTTGGTAATATTGAAAATTATGCCAAACAAGTCGATTATTGGATCAAGCAATCTATGTTGTCAGTAAAGAATCTTAAACAATATCGTTACATTAATCATGAATAAAAAATTAATTAAAAAAAACTTCTTTTATTAATCATTATAACGGGTGTCCAATAAGTCTTTCAGTCAGGGCGGCTATGGAGTATTTTTATTTTCATTAATAAACACAAAATATAATTTTCATGTAACCATCATAAAACATTAATTGTGTCGTCTTAAATGACGTTAAGTTGGAGGTGAGGGTGTAACGGTTTAAGTTTTGTGTTTATTAAGAAAAGCAAAATACTCCATAGCCATCCTGACTGAAAGACTTATTGGACACTCGTTACTATGTGTAAGTACCATAAAAATTGATATTTTACGAAAACGGTAAGAGTTGAGTATAAAGTTTATTCAACAAAATTACCTTTAAATTGAACGAATAACCCAGATTTGTATCGATATACAGGGTATTCCATTAGAAAAAAATGAGTTATGCCGTTTTGATTTTTTTCTGAATGGCACCTAAATTTTAAACCCCCTGTAGAACATTGAGCTGTTGCAATGAAGAAATTGCAAGTAGTACACTTTTGTTAACATCTTGCCAAAATATTAGAAGGCTAGAAAATAAAATTTTAAAGTTTGCCCATTTTTGGACATTTTTTAAAAAATCATCCTGTAATTATTAAACGAAATGCTTTAGAGAAAAATTGTTATGCCAAAAACAGTTATGTTGTAATTTATCGAAAATTAGAAAACTTTTTTGTTTGAAGTACTTTTCTCTATCTTGTCAAATAAAGGATGGGGGAAGGGGCGAATATTTGTTTGAAAAAATTTGAATAACTTTTTTTAGTGTAACCGGTTTCGATAAATTTCGTCTAGTTTGAAAGAGCATTTATTGGGGCTTTGGATAGAGTTGACATCATTAATTAAATTTTTTCCCTGGTCGCTAGAGGGCGCCTTGTGACAAAGTCGCAGATTTTGGTAATTTTCATAAAAAAAAAGAAGAAACTGGTGAAAACCGCAAGTCGATATCTCTTTTCAATACAGGGATATGAATGATAAGATTTTTAACCAAATTTTTGCACATTCAATTGAAAAAATGATTGTAAAATAGTTTTGATTAACATTATTCAAAGTAAAGTTCTGCAACACCCAGTATACATTTATTGTATAAAATTAAATCCGAAACTGTGTCGATTCATAATTACAAAGTCGATGATTTCTATACATATACAAAATTACATGAAATATCTTCAAGGTTGTCTTAAATTGCATATTTATTGGATTGTTTACTTTAATAATTTATTACCTGATAATACAAACATTTCTCTGAGATTAACTGTTAAGATGTCTACAAAAATGACGATAAACTAGACAATACATTCAATTAGATATTCGTTCATCTAAAAATGAGTTTATATAAAATTTATTACGTTCTACTTAAGATTACTATTGTACCATTGTAATTCCTAGTTTTGCTTTCTAAAGATTTCCACATTCAATTTATTTTCATTCTACAATCCATCTACGTATAAATTTCTCTTATTTAATTCATCTATTGACAAGAAAATCCCGTACGATATCTGAGCACTTCTTTGATGCATCCAATTAAACTAATCTCGTTTGGTGCAATAAAAGCAAAACAAATCAATATCTAAAATGCATTTTCATCTGATGGAATTTCCAGTTTGGTAGAAATTTTGTGCCTCGGAGAACGCATAGAGAGAGAGTTTGTTGTTCACTTTGAAATCATCAGTTTAAGTTTTCGTGCGGTTTGCTGGAGGAATATTGGAAGATATGAACCGGCTTTGTGTTGATGAAATGAGGCTATGTATGCAATCTCTGTACTTTATTCTGATAATTTCCATGAATAAAGAGCCAGTAAGTTGGAAAAGGGATTTGAAATTAAGCTTGATAGATTTTTGAAAGCAACAATTGATTCTATGGGATGATCGATGGGTTATGAGCACATAAACATATAGTTTTTTATATTGTGTTAAAGGCCTTTGGAACTTTGTAAAACAAGGGTTTTTGTTCCAAATGGTACGTTTTTATATCTATGATTATATATATTTTTTACGAGTTTTTATAAATATATTTTTTATTTCCCCTGCGCCGTCAAGTATCAGATGTGTTTCTAAAATTAGGGTACCAAAATAAAACTTTTGTTTTTACGAGAAGTCTTAAAAAGTTTTATTGTACCTAAACATTATACATATATATTTGTATTGTATTACAGAGCGTATATTTTGTTGCGCAAAACGAAAGCCCCCACCTAATTAAAATTGCACTTAAACTTATTGTTATCCTATGGTAAACAAAATTTTAATTCAAAGTTTCATTTTTCATCCTTAAAACATTGTATATAATTATAGTAGAGGGGCTTCAAAAAGTAATTAACCCAAGTAAAAACAATAAAATATTGGAAATAGGAAAAGCAGATGCACTTAAAACGAAATAACAGATAGACTATGGCAATCCAATCACTGTATAATCTAAAAATGGTCGGGTTGGAAACTCACTGGAAGGAAATCCAATAGAATGGGGGACCACTCCCTTATTGGCACGCTCAGAGGAAAACTATTTATATTCCTGTAGTCTGTTTATAAGTTAACTTGCATTTCTTTCCACTTGAAGTATTTCTTACGAGTGCCCCGGCGCTTGATCCGAAAGCTATTCAATGTAAATATGAAAGAGAAGGAAAAAATGTTGACAAGAATCACACGGTTATACGAGGGGGTGTAGCTCAAGCTGGATGGATTAATTAAGATTATATCTGTATACAAACGCTGTGTGTTTGTGCACGTTTTCTGTCATTGTGTTTAGGAGGAGCTGGATAATTAAATTAAAATTATATGTTAAATTTAGTACGAGATAAACTTGTATACATATAGCTTTGGGGGTTCTAACTAGAAAGTTTTTTTTAACGAGATACTACTAGTATAATAATTGGAAGTTCCATTGACAAAATGTGACTGTTCAAAAATTAAGGATAACATATCTAAATCATTCCATATTTTTTTAGAAGCTACAGATTCTCGATGGTTAAGTTTAAGTTTTTTAGCAAAAGCTATGAATTACACAATTTATAGATACAGATAAATACACAATTCACAAAACAGATAAATAGTTATACACATCATTACAAAATAACAGCATTCAAAAACACACAAATCACAGGTACACACAAAAACTCTCAAATGATTTGAACTCATAATTAAAACGTGAAATAGCTGCTGAAATATACAGGGTTGTCCAAATTTTAATCGGGAAATTCACACAATCGTCAGAACAATGCAAAATAGTATGAATTTGTTATACAGGGTGTCCCGAAATTAAGGGGCAATATTTTTAGGACAGGTTGTACTTGTCAGAATATGACGAAAAGTTTATATAAACATGACTCGAAAAATGCTTCCTAAGGTAGCTAGAGCCCCCCGAAAGGGTGGACCCCAAAGAGGAGTTTTGTGTAATATCTTTGGAACTGTTTGAGATTCATGAAATTTGGTGAGTTTGAAGCTTTAATAATTTGCCACATATTTCTTTTTCCAATTTTCAGAAATTTTCTCAGGGGCGGTCACATACAGGGTGGGTGCTGGGTAAATTATGCCCCATATTTTTTGTGTGCATAATTTTTATATTTTTTATAAAAAATTATGAAACTTGGTTTATTTTTACACAAAAAAGTAGTCTCCGTCAACTTTTGTATCTTGAACAGTTTTATGGTAAAATCGTTTTGAAAAAATCACATCCATAAAAACTACACTAATAAAAATAATCACAAAATTGAAAAAAAATTATTTTGATATTTTGTTTTTATTATTATCTAATATTTAACCGTATTTAGTGAAGAAATATTAAACGAAATAATAAATACTTATAAAATTTAATCCATTATGTATTTTTGACAAATTTCAATTTGGTGATTATTTTTATTAGTCTAGTTTTTATGGTGGTGATTTTTTCAAACCGATTTTACACGAAAACGGTTCAAGATACAAAGATCGACTGAGACTACCTTTTTTGTGTAAAAATAAACCAAGTTTCATAATTTGATATAAAAAATGTAAAAATTATCCATATAAAAAATATGGGGCAAAATTTATCTGGCACCCACCCTGTGTGACGCCCTGAGAAATATTCTGAAAATTAGAAAAAGAAATATGTGGCAAATTATAAAAGCTTTAAACTCACCAAATTTCATGAATCTACCTCAAACAGTTGCAAAGATATTACAGAAAGCCCCTCTTTGGGGTCCCCCTTTCAAGAGGCTTTACCATCCTTAGGAAGCATTTTTCGAGTGATGTTAAAATAAACTTTTCGTCATATTTTGACAAGTAGAAGTTGTCCTAGAAATATTGCCCCTTAATTTCGGGACACCCTGTATAAACAAATTTTCGAAACAGAGGCAGTTGAAATAAATTAAATTAAAATATCTGATGTGCCCAACATATGACTTTCTTATACTTACGGATAGTATCACAATAATTACTTTTCTTAAAGAAAATTTTAAAGGTTTCCAGCAATTTTCAAATAGTCTCTGTCGCACTTATTGCAATACGCATAAATCTGTCCTTGTCCCACTCATTATAACCGAATTTTACGACAAAAATGGTTTTATTTTAGATTTTTGACCTATTACTCACTTAAAAAAATCTCCCGGTATGAAATTACATTTATTTATTCATTATTATTGTTTTCGGTACCATAGAAACCAGTAAAATAAAAAAAAACTAATGGTCCGTTCCTTCGGGGATTCGAACCCGGTACCTTCCGTTTGGCAGTAGTCAAGTCTCTATGTCTAGTCTACCTCGACCATCGGATTCAACTATCAACGCGCGCTATGAGAAATATAAAGTGTTTTAAGAATACCTAGTTTTTTTGAAAAATTTATTTGACGGAATTTCAAAAAAAAGTTCAAACAAAATTTGTTCAAAATTCAATTCTAAATCAATGTTGAAGAATAAAAAAATCTCATAAATTGTTTATTTTTCAAGATATTCCTAAAAAACCTAAAAATGTCTTCAGGTAAGTGTCACTTGTTTTGGTGCTAGATGAAAAACATTGAATGTGGCACCCACAATTTTGTTCAAACTCTTAAATATCGTTTTTGAGTTACGGTGGATACAGACAGACACACACACACACAGACATAATGGCGAAAATGGTCAGAATGGATTCAGGGGCCCTCAAAACGTGTAAATCCATCAAAATCTCGAAGTCGAAAAAAATCACGATTACTATACAGGGTGGAGCATTTTCGATGGGATTACAGGGTATCTAGGGTTTCTGTTGAAGTTAGGAAAAAACGGATAGCACATTTTTGGGTCAACTTTTTAAGACAAATTGAATGGTGAAAACACGAAATGTCTACCTTCTTTTGTTTTTGAGTTACAAGCTAAAACTGATTTTTTACTGAATTTCTCAAGTCAATGTATCTCGGTTAATTGAAAAGTTACAAAAAAAAAATTTTTTCTATGTTTTTTATAGAGATTTTAATTTGAAACAAGAATATATAATCAAATTTTAATTCCGTTCAATTGTTTTTGAGTTATGACATAAAGTTGTATTTTTTTAAATGGAAACCATAGTTGGCTATGGATTCATTAGAAAGGATTTTTTCTCAGCTTTCCAAAAATATATTACATCATATATTTATTTTTATAAATAACGAAGTTATTGCATATTTTCAGTTTAAAAAAAAATAAATCTATTATAGGTGTGCCGTGATTGATCTGTTTGTGAAACAAATGACTGTCTCAGCTAACTTGTTACGAAAACTAAAAATTACAATAAAAGAAACATTTTATTAAACAAATAATTAAACGTTGTTTCTATTTAAAATTGGTTTGGTTATTTGTTTAATAAAATGTTTCTTTTATTGTAATTTTTAGTTTTCGTAACAAGTTAGCTGAGACAGTCATTTGTTTCACAAACAGATCAATCACGGCACACCTATAATAAATTTATTCTTTTTTAAACTGAAAATATGCAATAACTTCGTTATTTATAAAAATAAATATATGATGTTATATATTTTTGGAAAGCTGAGAAAAAATCCTTTCTAATGAATCCATAGCCAACTATGGTTTCCATTTAAAAAAATACAACTTTATGTCATAACTCAAAAACAATTGAACGGAATTAAAATTTGATTATATCATCTTGTTTCAAATTAAAATCTCTATAAAAAACATTTTAAGTATTTTTTTGTAACTTTTCAATTAACCGAGATACACTGACTTGAGATATTCGGTAAAAAATCAGTTTTTGCTTGTAACTCAAAAACAAAAGAAGGTAGACATTTCGTGTTTTCACTATTCAATTTGTCTTAAAAAATTGACCCAAAAATGTGCTATCCGTTTTTTTCTAACTTCAACAGAAACCCTAGATACCCTGTAATCCCATCGAAAATGCTCCACCCTGTACTTCCTTATACTACGTATAAGAAAGTAAAAATGAACGCTTATTCCCCAAATGTAGGTACACGTAAAAAACTCACAGTGACAGACTTAGTTTTTCTTAAAGATCTCCCTGAATTTTCGATTCGAAGAAACTGCGCATTTAAAAATACAAAAACACATAATGTATGAATATTTTTAACAATAATATTGAGAAAATCTTCTGCAAGTAGGTACTCTTACATTAACGCCAACTATATTATTTTATCACATTTAACGTACGTTTTAATGGTTTAAAACATCAGAAACATAATTATAGTAAGAAAAAGTATGATGATTTATAAATTAGATTCATAACCTGAAATTATTTGGAATGTGTGTCCCTTTATTATAATATTAATTAACATCCCTTGGCTTTTTAATTTGGAAAGCCTGTATATAGGTATTCATAAAAGTTTTAAAATTGGTAGACGCTTGAAATTAAAAGATTTTGAAATATTTTAATTTTTAGAAAAAAGTTCTAATTAAAAACATTGTCATGTTATTTTCGATACTGTTTTATTCTCAAAAAAATCGCGGTTACAATAATTCTTTAGATTATTAAGAAAGTAATTAACACTGCAATATAAGAAAGTCAAAATAAGTCAATTCAGTTTGTTTACAGTCAAACTTTCCGTAAAAATATAATATTCGAAACATACCTATCTCCAGTCCAACTTTTCATGTTTTTCCGATACATCGCGGTCCAAACGCTGCGCTATAAACGTCGCGATTTAGACACATTTCTCTTAACCTCTATTTTATGAACTTGGAACTTTCATCAATCGATTCGTCTCGCCAAATATTTAAAGACAACCATTTCTACTTTTTTATGAAAATCCAAATGGGCATATATTAATGTCACTAATTGTAATTATTGTAATAAATCTAACTATATAATCAATAGTGTAAAATCGTTCTTTTTTTTTGGAAAATTCAAACAAAAATGAATATTGTTATTTTTCATAACACAGTTTTTATTCCTAAACCTCTGTAAAAATCACATTTAAGTATAGCAGCTTGTTATTTATTAATATTGAAAGTAAAATTCTTGTTTTTCTTCGTATAAAATAAACTTGTGAGCTTAAAATTATTAATTTATTAAAACAAACTGAAAAACAAAAAATGTGTATGAAATATTTATAAACCCCTTCTCCCTTATACTCTATATATTACTCGTTGAAACAGGAATATTTCCCCCACGAGAACATATTTATATATCTTTTTTTCTTTTCCACTTTTAATAAAACTACATTAGCGTTGGGGCAACGTGAACTCGGCAAACTAAACTTTTTAAATGAAAAAACCGAAATGAATATTTAAGTACTAGTGCTGAAAGTTTATATGAAATGTATCGTTAAAATAATGATGATAGTGTGGTATTGGTAAAGTTCCAAAATGCGCAACTTGGAGGGCAAAAAGTCCAACTTTGCACCGGCATCAAAGATAAGTTAATATTTATTTTACACCACTACAAATTTTTTCGCTTAATGCGATGTTTATTTGGTAATTTTGATAAAATAGATTGCTAGTTTTATTTCAGCATTATTGTATAGAACATCCAGATTTTTTTTGTCCAGCAACCGACCGAAAACGCTTTGATATTATTTTAAATGTTTATTGGTGTTTCGTGTTTCATATCCGTTATAGTTATAGTGGTGTTTCCTATTATTTGTGTCATGTTGGCGCGCCTTTTCACCGGACTATCTTCACTCCGGTTATTTCCGATGGCAATAATAATGAAACTGTTCTAAGGCCCACCATCCCCCATTATCACCGGAATTCTTTATCCCATTGTTATCATAATACCGGGGATTATTTAAAGCCTGATGGTTTTTATTAATGACCGTACTTTCACCCTCTGCCTTTTATGATCATAATGTTATATTAAATTTGTTTTTATGACTAGTCGCTTCGATAATAGATATTGGAAGAGCTGCTTATGGTGATGGCTTCCAAATTAGAATTTTATCTCGTTTAATAGATTTTATTTGAACAAATTTACCGGGCGGGGTAATAATCTAATTAAAATATGTACGCGCGTGAGCGCTTCCTGGAATATATAATTTAGAACAAAATTGTTGTATGAGAAAAATAAAAATCCTTTTAGAGAGTCAGTTCACGTAGCGCTCTATAGAAAAGCACTGCAACGAGATTTTCTTCGCTCACTCTTATAGCACTAGTTAGTATAGTTTTCGTGTGTAGTTCATCATCTGATATATACAAATTTGTAGAGATTAGTCAGATTAAGTCAGATGTCTAAAAAGAAAAAAATATCCACAACATTTTTTTTTGTATAACCGATAAGTAAAATATTTGATGTGTCCAACACATGACTTTCTTATATGGATAGTAGTATTACTAATGTGTTTTATTTTAGATTTTTGATCTATTACTCACTTAAAAAAATCTCCCGGTATGAAATTACATTTATTTATTCATTATTATTGTTTTCGGTACCATAGAAACTAGTAAAAAAAAAAAACTAATGGTCCGTTCCTTCTGGGATTCGAACCCAGGACCTTCCGTTTGGCAGCCATATAATGAGACACATGGTCTACCTCGACCATCGAATTCAAATATCAACGCGCACTATGAGAAATATAAGTGTTTTAAGAATATCTCATTTTTTTGAAATTTTTTTGACGGAATTTCAAAAAATGGTTCAAACAAAATTTGTTCAAAATTTAATTCTAAATCAATGTTGAAGAATAAAAAAATCTCGTAAATTGTTTATTTTTCAAAATATTCCTAAAAAACCTAAAAATGTCATCAGGTAACTGTCACTTGTTTTGGTGCTAGATGAAAAACATTGAATGTGGCACCCACAAATTTGTTCAAACTCTTAAATATGAAATTTAAATCAAATCCGAGAAGTTGTTTTTGAGTTATGGTGGATACAGACAGACAGACAGACACACAGACACACAGACAGACATCATGGCGAAAATGGTCAGAATGGATTCAGGGGCCCTCAAAACGTGTAAATCCATCAAAATCTCGATGTCGAAAAAAATCACGATTACAATACTTCCTTATACTACGTATAAGAAAGTAAAAATATCTGATGTGCCCAACACATGACTTTCTTATACGGATAGTATCACAGTAATAATTACTTTTCCTAAAGAAATTAAGTTAAATTTCTTGTAAAAATTTTGAGGGTTTCCAGCAATTTTCAAATAGTCTCTGTCGCACTTATTGCAATACGCATAAATCTGTCCTTGTCCCACTCATTACTGCCAGATTTTAGGACAAATAAATAACAGAATACTTATGAAAATTCCACAGTGCGAAAAATGCTTGATATCTTTGAATTTGCTGTAGCTAAACTTTGAAGATTTATAAAATGCTTCTCAGTTTTGGTCAACGTTTCACTCAAACAAACTGTACAGTGCACAATAATCCTTCTCATCAAAATATTTCGATATTTTGCCTTTGACAGTTGTTTGACTAACAATCTCTTCTTCTTCTTCTACTTCGTACTTGGATTGCAAAGCAATGTCAAGTTTTTGGTGTTTGGCGATATAGCCACTCTCACCAGGATTGGATTAATTGGTTTTCACTTTTTAAATTTTTATAACTTTATTCGAGCTCTTCGTGTGTTTAATGCAAATAGAATCTTTAGTATAAAAACAAATAGATTTCTGTAATGTAAACAACAGCCACTCAGAGATAGATGGCAACACTATATAAATATGTAAATAATTTATAATTATTAAAAAACGGCGCAAAATAAAACACTTTGTTTACTTTGTCGACACGTCTAAAAATTGAAAGAGCATTCACAAAAAATTTGGCGTCGATATCTTTAATGTAGATTTGCATGCATAATACAATTTCACGACTTTATTGTATCTATATATTAGAAAAATTTTTAATCGAGTTGCCATGATATCCAAAACATAAAACCGTAGCCGTTGTAGCCGTCGATCTTTTCAAATAGTAATGCTACAATCGATTTCCTCAACGGTATAGATTTCTGTATGTAAACAACATGTACTTTGTAAATCAGAGATAGATGGCGCCACTATATAAATAAAAAAATTTGACGGAATTTCAAAAAAAGGATCAAACAAAATTTGTTCAAAATTTAATTTTAAATCAATGTTAAAGAATAAAAAAATCTCGTAAATTGTTTATTTTTCAAGATATTCCTAAAAAAACTAAAAATGTCTTCAGGTAAGTACCACTTGTGTTGGTGCTAGATGAAAAAGATTTAATGTGGCACCCACAATTTTGTTCAAACTCTTAAATATGAAATTTGAATCAAATCCGTTAAGTCGTTTTTGAGTTATCGTGGATACAGACAGACACACAGACACACAGACAGACATCATGGGGAAATGGTCAAAATGGATTCAGGGGCCCTCAAAACATGTAAATCCATCAAAATCTCGAAGACGAAAAAAATCACGATTACAATACTTCCTTATACTACGTATAAGAAAGTAAAAAAGTTCGAGTAGGTTTATTAATTCAATTCAATTCCATTCAATTTTTGTTAATCCAAAAGATTACATGTTATGTAACAATGCATGTAGGTATTTAAGTAGGTATATGGGACTAATTTAGCGCATGTACTTTAATAGAAATTACAATGTCAATTTTCTATTATAATATTTCCAAATTTATGAAATAAACTCTTTACCATAAATTTTAAAATTCGTAAAATAAAAATATTTTCATATATTTTTATATTTGTTGAATTTTTTAATAATTTTATGTTACTTCACTATTTGTTATTTGTTACCTACTATTTCTCAGACAAAATGTACCGGTTAAATTGGTATTTTATTCAATTTTCTTCTCAAATTTGCCTTTTAGACCAATGAGGTCAGAATTAAGGTAATTTCGAATAAGCATTTGAGTCATAATTTGGCACTAGTGAATTGGATAATTACACTAGTGCAAAAGATGATCTGTAATTTTCACGATATTATGACTTGAGAGGAGGCAGTTTAGCTCAGTGGTCAAGGCACCGGACTACTGAGTCGTAGATCCTAAGTTCGATTTCAGCGTAAGGCAAACTGCAAAAAATTGCTCAAGTTACGTCCCTATCAACAATGTCATTATAATCTACTTACCGAATCGGGAGTGGGAAAAGTAATTTATAATATGTTTTAAGTGTCCCTTAACAGTTAGGAAATAGTATATTACACTATAAGAGAAGAAAGTTAGACTTTTTCTCGGCTATCGCCTCGGTCTATAATTCTACGAGAGTGGAAAAGACACTTTCTTCTCAAATGGTGTATACTATTTTTTCTACTGCCTTATTCCTAAATGTGCTAAACTTATACTTACTAAGAAAATTAAAAAAATTTCAAGAAAAATAGTAGGTAAGATTGGTCGTATCCTTAGAAACGCTGTGAACAGAAAATAATAAATTTTTCTGCAATCGCTGTCAACTCTGTCAACGATGTCAACTTGTGATTTAAATTATTATAAAAGGTATTTATTTGTCTATGTTTTAGAAAAGGATTTAGTAAAAATGGAATGAAGTGACGAAGAAAATAGTAGCTATCAAAAATTTAGATTTTTTTATTTTTCAAGAAGAAATTGAAGGAATAGACCCTACATACTATACATATTTGAAAAGAGAAACAAAATGCTATTTTCAACAAAGTCACAGCCCACCATGACTTCCATATAAAAAAGTACAACTTTATGTTATAACCTAAAAATTAAAAAACATTTTCAATATCTGGTAAAGTCATTGCATTCTCCTCAAAAAAGTGCCTTAAGAACGTGCAAACGTCATTTCTCTAAATTCACAAACAACTGAAATATATAGGTACATAAATCGAAATCTTTAAAATCGAATTTTCGTCCATAACTCGAAAACAAACGACGATGCGCGGTCAGATTTTCAATATCTCTTATGGTTTAAAAGTTACCCTATAAAAACATCGAATTTTGCCCACCCTGTACATTAAGAAAAACCCGATTTATTAATTCTAAATCAAGTTTTCACAAAAAAAAATTTTTCAACCCCCGTAATTCTGAAAATATTAAAATTGGGGTTGTTAGGGGTAAATTGTGTACGTTTTTGTTGTATACTGTTATTCTATTCATGTTTTGCACGAAATTAATAAATCAATAATTAGGCCGCTATTTCCAAAAAAGTGACTTTTACAGTTTTTTGGATATTTTGTAGGGGGCGGTTTTTTGATGAAATACATGGTATCCATAGGAAATTTTGCGTTCTAGAACTTTTTCATTCAGTCGAAATTTTTACAACCGCTACAGAAATAGTATATTTCATTACCAGTCTGGAAAAAAGGATTTTTTCGTGCGCGCGTGACAAATTCCCGTGGGAGGCGAAGCCGAACACGGGAAGTCATGCAAGCACGAAAAATCCATTTCTGGACGTGTAATGAACGATATTTTTTATTATATTTATCTAAAAACAACCCAAAAAAGGATTAGAAGTAATTTTAGAACATTTTATTTTCAAAGTAATCATAATACATCGTAAAAATAGTAGGCACACACGATTAACATTTCCATAGCAACGACTTGTTTATTATCGGCGATGCTTTAGTTTCTGTCATATTTAGTGCACGGAAAAAAGAATAGGAGATCGGGAAAAGTTTTCCGTGCGCTGTTCTGAAAATGTCACCTTTACGTCATTGCAAAAACAGATGAAAACAAGGTGTTTTCAGATAAGTATAATAAAAAAGTTATTCCAAAAAAAAATATCTGATGTGCCCAACACATGACTTTCTTATAGTTACGGATAGTATCACAATAATTACTTTTCCTAAAGAAATTAAGTTAAATTTCTTGTAAAAATTTTGAAGGTTTCCAGCAATTTTCAAATAGTCTCTGTCGCACTTATTGCAATACGCATAAATCTGTCCTGGTCCCACCCATTATAACCGAATTTTACGACAAAAATGTGTTTTATTTTAGATTTTTGACCTATTACTCACTTAAAAAAATCTCCTGGTATGAAATTACATTTATTTATTCATTATTATTGTTTTCGGTACCATAGAAACCAGTAAAATAAAAATAAAACAAATGGACCGGTCCTTTTGGGATTCGAACCCGGGACCTTCCGTTTGGCAGCCATATAATGAAACACATGGTCTACCATCTACCTCGACCATCGGATTCAACTATCAACGCGCGCTATGAGAAATATAAAGTGTTTTAAGAATATCTAGTTTTTTTGAAATTTTTTTGACGGAATTTAAAAAAAAAGTTCAAACAAAATTTGTTCAAAATTTAATTCTAAATCAATGTTAA
Source organism: Pediacus dermestoides (assembly GCA_963942485.1). Classification (NCBI taxonomy): domain Eukaryota; kingdom Metazoa; phylum Arthropoda; class Insecta; order Coleoptera; family Cucujidae; genus Pediacus; species Pediacus dermestoides. Next base: position 1,307,743 of record OZ012629.1, on the reverse strand, counting down.
AGAATAAAAAAATCTCATAAATTGTTTATTTTTCAAGATATTCCTAAAAAACCTAAAAATGTCTTCAGGTAAGTGTCACTTGTTTTAGTGCTAGATGAAAAACATTGAATGTGGCACCCACAATTTTGTTCAAACTCTTAAATATGAAATTTGAATCAAATCCGATAACTCGTTTTTGAGTTATGGTGGATACAGACAGACACACACACAGACAGACATCATGGCGAAAATGGTCAGAATGGATTCAGGGGCCCTCAAAACGTGTAGATCCATCAAAATCTCGAAGTCGAAAAAAATCACGATTACTATACTTGCTTATACTTTTTCAAAATTTTGAGGTTAGTTTTTGTGAATACCATTAACTGTGGGAACTTATTTCCAGGAACAAAATTGTAGAGCGCATTTTTTTGCATAATTCACCTGTCGACAGTTTTTTTGTCTGATCAAACCCTTAGGCGCAATTTACGTTCACCCACTTTCAGCCCATAAAGCATTTTTCCCACCCCGCAATTTGTACGATCTCCGCGGTTTTGTCATCAGGGCAACCCCCTGATCAACATATCAAAAATTCAGCGTTTGTATATTTTTTTGAAAATCACACGTATACCGAAATTCTAGAATGACTGGACTATTTACTTTAATAATAATAACAATTTTATTTAAACGGAAATGAGACGTTGGAAAAAATTGTATAGGTATCTACACAACTTGTTATGAAAGTGCCATTGTTCAACTCGAAGACATTTTCTATCTCATTGAACAATGCAGCACTTTCATAACATGTAGTGTAATGTACCATTTCTTCAATTGAAATAAATTTAAAAAAATTATTCACAGTGCATTGTGAACATTTTGCAAAACAGAAACACGTTGTGGCTATAAATTTCAGCCATCATTGACGAAATTCGTACATTATTACATCTATTACATACACAATTTTCATATAACGAACTTGATACTTAACTATGTATATGTATTTATAAATTCTATATAAAAAGTTGAGGTTAGACTGCATCATAACATGTGCTCGATAAACTTTTAATTGAAACTTATCCTTCTTTCTAGCTTCCGATGGAGACCTCTCCTTTTCGCCGATTCTGGGCGTTCTGGTCGGTGCCACATTCACCATAATCATTGTGATAATGTTAGTGATAATTAAAGTGCGACGAACACAAAGTCAACCAGAGGCTAATTTAGAACAGAAAGTTTCGGGCGGACCACATCACCACAACACAATGTCATCTATGAAACCATTGTTGAGGAGTGCATCACCACGAGATGCAGATGAACGAGATCCAGATGTCATTCCTGCTAAATATGGTAAAAAACATAATTTAGGCTTTTTGTTATTTGTACAGTTTCGCAACTAGCGAAAAATATGTTGGTTATTCTGTAAATTGTTCAAATATGCACAATGCAATTTACGAAGGTAGTTCAGTTTATTTTATTGTAACTGTACAGGAAAAAACCAGACAAAATCCCAGTTTGACGACTGCCAATTACCCGTCGATTTTATTGGATATTTAACATTCAAATTGAGTTGAATCCCACAGTAAGACCGTTGTAATAAAAACTTTAACTATTTGCAATGTGAAATAAACTTTGATTGCCCTACCATCTAGAGTTATTTTTACTATGCCAGTTGCCTCGGTATATATGTGCGTGTAATGTGTTAATAGGATTGCTTTTTCTTGACAGGGTCTCCAGAGGATGACAGTGATCGACATGTGGGGGTGCTAAACGGTCCCCAAACTGTTGCAGCAGCAGGAAATCTTGCCGCTTCGCCTAATTATGCTCAATCGAACATACCGGCAGCACAGTGGGTGAGTCCTGTGAGTGCTTCTCCAGAACAGGTAAAAATAGAGACGAACTTGCTGGAGTTTTTGTAGAATAGATAGCAGTAAAACATTTTTGAATGTCATTCTATAACTTCAGCAGAGTGCTCGGATATGAAAGGAGCATCGCTTAATTTTTTTTAATTTTTAATATAATATTATTATAATTATTATTGATTTATTTGTATTTGCTTGTTTGTTTATGTTTTTTTTAACATGGCAAGAAATATATAAATAGTTTATCATTAACAATATTCTGATAATGTAACGATTTAGCCAAATTTACTTTAGTATTTCACGCTTCAAGTTTCAGCTGTAATTTGATTAATAATTGTGAAATAAAAATATTACATTTTTGTGTTATTTATAAAGCACCATTTTTGAATCGGTAGTTATTCTTAACCTAAGTTTTAATTGACTTATAATTAGATAGCATTATGGTAACTAAGATAATTAACTCTTAGTTAAGATTAACCATCGATTGAAAACTGAGAAAAAGAACTTTTTAAAACTTTTATGGTAGAATAAAGTTAGACTAATAATAATATTACAAAATTAGTTTGCTTATATTGCTGATTGAATATCTATGATGATTGATGACCATGACCGAACTGATTGTAAAATATTGACATTAATTTTAAAATTTCATAAAAATTTCTTCCGTTTGCTTTTATGCATTTTGATCGAAAAATGATTTTATTGTTTTGATGAGTTTTCTTTCACATGTTGTACAGGAAAATATGCATCCTAGGTACACAATTAACTAACTGTCATTTACATATTTTGCTTTTGATATGCAGAAACTTTCCTTATAAAGTATTGTATAATATTTTACATAAAATTTGATCAAAATATAGGGTCGATTGCTTACGCAAAATATTAAATTTTAGATAAGGTTATAATATACAGTGTGTTTCACTTTTGGCATACACACTTTGCTCACTCAAATATCTTATTGAAATATGTTTACATTTTAACAGCTATACAGACTGTTCAAAACAAGGGGTAAAACTTTTTGAGGGTATGTAGTATGGGCCGAAAGAAGTTGAAAAGTCTAAATAAACATAGGTCCGCAAATCTACGGTTATGGAAATATTAACGATTTTATGTTTCTAATCTAATACATACTTTAGTTAAGTGTGTTTTATTTTTAATAGATTTTGTGACAAAATAATTAAATTAAAGATAATTAAATTAAAGAATATGTTCAGTGTCCTCCTTCCATTTCGGTGCAAGCAGTGTATCGTCGCTGTAAGAAAATTCGGATTCTTTCTAAAATTCCCGCCGAATTGTTTACACTCCTAGATGAATCCGCCGTCCTAATTCGTCCAGGTTATTTATAAGCACGCTATACACTAAACTTTTTAAATAACCCCACAGAAGAAAGTCGAATGGAGTTAAATCAGGTGACCTTGCAGGCCATGCAACATTTCCTCCTCTTCTTAACTAAAGTAGTAGAAGCATGTAATCGCTCATATTCCGTAACCGTATATTTGAAGACCTATGTTTATTAAGACTTTTCGATTTGTACTACCGTACTACATGCCCTTAAAAAGTTTTACCCTTTTTTTGAACATCGTGTATTTAAAATTTTTACCAATTAAACTTTTCTAGAAAAAGTATTCTTAATGCCATTATACATATAAAATTGTTATTTTTCTTATGAATTTTTTAAATTTTGTAAAAAAAGTTAAGTACCATGAAGAACAAATATACAGACGATACATAAAAATACTGGCTTTCTTTTATAAGTTGATTTTCTTTAGAAATATTCTGTAAAGATAAAAGTTATCAGAAATTGAATGGTCCATATCCTAAAATTATAACCTTTTATACAAGGTGTTGATTGCGGCTGTTGCTTTGAAGCTTATTCTTAATTAAAAATTAATTCTTAATTTTTAAAAATTGTAAAAATGTTTTTTGAGACCTCCAGTTTGGTGAAAATTTTTGAAAATGATCAAATATCTCAAGAACCGTTAATTTTATGATAATGTTGACGTCTCATGACGTCATATCACTTCCCCTCCGATTAGTGGGGTTGACTAGTTTCTCGCAAAAATAGGTTATTCCAGTGAACGGTTATAATTTTATGTAACCGGTATGACGCGAAAAATCGCTTATAGTGAACTTCGGATTTTAATTACCATGTTACTATAGTAACCAGACTGAAATGAGCCCGTAAAATAAAAATAGTCCGTAAAACAGAAATAGTCCCAAAAAAAGCCATTTTACGGACCGTATACAAAAAATACTTTTTTCAAATACTTAACTCTATTTTGCGAAGTGGTTCCTCTTTAAAAATTGAAATTATTTTCAAAAAACTTGAGATTTAACATTTTTTGGTGATTTTCTAAACTTTTATTCATTTTTTTTAGAAATCACCTGTAACTTTATATTATCTTTCATTTTTAACACTGAATTCTTCATTATGTAGTGAAAACGATTTATATACAATCGAAATACTTACTTAGTTTTTGAGGCATATTGGTCATTTTTGAAATAAATTAGTACTTACAACAAAGAAAAATACATTATGTATTTAGGATATGTAGACGAACAGTCAAACATATTACATCGAGTTAAGCTATTATCTTAAAGCATACTTATTTATTATGTATGAAAATTTTTGAAGTAACCACCCTATTTATAATTTAATAAGAATTTATTTACGTGCACCGTAACAGTCATTGTTAAGATATTACAATTTTTTATGAAGAATTATATTGACAAAAAATTCATGTAAATGTCTTATGTCCGGTTCCACCAAGCTCTGCAGCGTGGTAAATATTTAGCAGCGGCATATTATTGGCTAAATGATTGTTATTTGCTGTGTTGTTTGGCAACAAATTTAAAAGACCCAATAAGCTGTGCTTTTTGTTCATTGAGCATTTAGCAGAGAGCTTAGTGCAACCCGGCATTAATTTTTCCGTACAATTTATAAATGCACCTGTTAAAAACTACCGAATATCTATTAAAATAAGACAGTTGACATTTATTTCTGGTAGAATAAAAAAATACAAATATTTGAATGTCCATGAAAATTTTTAAAACTCTACTTGTTCATATTAATTACATAATAGCTCCCAGTAACATTGTGAAGTGTGTCTACATAAAGGAAAAAGTTTTATAATAAGTATGATAAATTCTGCTTATCTCTAAACATCTGAAAACCCAATTAGATTGGGCTATACAGGGTGGGGATAAAAAGAAAATATGAAAATTGTTCAAGAGGGAATGTTATAAGGAAAAGTTATACGTAATTGAAAAATACGTAGTTTACATCGAAAATATGAGATTCAATTATTACATTTTAAAAAACAATACTTAATTACTACTGACTTCATATAAAGAATATGTACCTATATCCGCTCTTCTTCAAATTTAACTTCAAAATGTTATATAGATAAATATAATGTTACAACGAAAAATATATTTCTAATAGTTAGCTTGTATATTATTGAAACAGCTGTTTTGTGCGAAGAGTTTTTTGACTAAATCGTTATATTTCCCTGAGCAGTCTCTATTTAATTTCCAAATACCCTCTCTATTTCTATTATTCTTAATTATTAGAAACATTCAGAAATATTTCTTCTGCAACTACAAATAAATCTTGAGCGAGCCATGACAATGATACGTGTCCTGCTAAATTAAAGTCAAAACACCTCTTGCATAGTCAGCAGAAAACTCCCCACCTTTCAGTTTTTTTTTAACGTCCTTTTCCAGTATCATCAATACAGCAACCCAGTGGCAATGGTGGGCACATTTCCAAGGGACTCCCGTCCGAAAGAGCTTCGCTTAGGAAATGGCAATTCATCTACACTTCAAAGGGCAACGGACCTAGAATTAAATGGATTAGCCATTAAAGAAAGACTCATGGCTAACCGATTACCGGAGAGTTGTGTCTAAACCAAGTGTCTTTTAGTTTAGTTCATTGCTTTAGTTTAAGGACCGTCCAAAACGCTACAAAAGGAGCACGGGATTGAGAAGGGTTTGTGTTCCTGTGACACATCGCCCACATGTAGGGCATTTTTGTATTGTTTTTGGACCCCAGGAAAAGGAAATAATAATAATAAAGTCAATATATTATGTAGCTACACTACAATGTAATAACGTGGGTTTATTCTGGTGCAAATTAATACAGAGGGCGATAAGTCACACAAATCAAGCTAATCTTTTCAATGCTGTTGTTGCTAAAAATAACTTTTTTTACCACTTGTATTTATGTCTAAATATAGACTGATGTAGATAAAGATTTTATGAAATTAACTAATAATAATTGTAAATAATGTTTAAATTTAAAATTGTGTGGGTGTTTTTATAAACAGTTAAATGGGAAAAAGTTTCTTTTTTCGATGATTCAGTGTGGTGTGTGTGCAAAAAATGAAGTAGACAATCTTTGATTCAATTTAAAGATAAATCCTAGATATTAAATCAATAAAATACGTCGTCTGTACTATAATATCATTGTTGCATATCGTGGAAAATGATTGATTGTTTTATATTATTAATACTAAATAACTATAAGAGCTTTTACGTATATTAAAAAAACAAATAAAAACGAATGTTAAATTCTTTTGTTGGTTCATATTTATAGGAAAAAATTTCTTTACATATTTTTTTTATCTATTATTATGACAGATTATTGTACTGATATGTTTTTGTGCATATCCTTACCATATCCTTCAGACCCTTTTCCCTCCGATTACATATGACATGATGGTACGATCGCAGCAAGATTTACTTTTTTGTTAATCTTTATACACTTGTTGCTGTTGTACTATTTTGAAACTAGATATAAATGAATAATGTGATATTTTATGTAGGTCAGGTACGTTCGAGACCGTGCCCGGCAAAAACTGTAGTTAATCTATAAATAAATGTATTTAAATGAAAGGTTGTCTGATTTAATTTCGTTCTGAAGATATACCCAAAAAAAAATATTTAAAACTTCTTTCTCATTATTTCACAAACGAAGCGTTCTACGACTCACGCTTATAAGAATTTTTCTTCGAAGAAAGGTAGGTTCTCTATCAGCTGTTAGTCCAACTAAAAAAAGTTACATACCCCGTATAAAGGAAAAATAGGTTATGGAATATAAAACTAATTGCAGCTGATAATGAAAATTTCCTTTCTAAATAATAAAACTAAATTAAATACGTACATATATTCAAGAAAAATTATAAGAAAAGAACCTAAATAAATCTAAAATGAATTAAACAAACGAACAAATAAAGAAAAGACTAAACTAAAGTTATAGGGGTTCATAAAAAATATGTATAGATATAATATTTTTAACATTATGATAATGTTCGGTTTTTGTTGGGTGCATACCAGCTTTATTACCTATATTAAATGAAATATCCTGTATATTTTTTTATTTTTTATTTCTTGCCAGCAACAAGCGCATGCCACAGGATCCACCAAAATATCTAAGGACCATTGACTGGGCGTCCGCAAATATTCCGAAAACAGCTGATGTTATAGACTTATAGAGGACACCTGAGGGCACAAATCAACGAAACACCGTAGGAGGAACAGCCGAAGAATCTATATAGGTACAAAAGTATCGAGTAGAAAAACTGGTTAGTAGCAAGACTAGTAAAAGGAATTCGATCCTCTAGGAGAAAAAAGATTCTGAAAGAATAGTTAGAATTAGTTGAAACGGCGCCGTCGATGACATACCAAAAAAATAATCTACCTCTGTAGAGGGTTTCCCGTATGGTATAATTACTTTGGTATAATTCTCTATGGTGATAGAATGCTGTGGTCCCATCTACGGAAATTTGTAACACAATGTAGATCGGAGTTATCAAAATCGGGGACAGTGTTTAAAGAATTCTCCAATTAATAAGTAAATAATTAATTAGCTGAAAAATAACTTCGTTACAACATAATTTATTGTTAAGCTACTGAACTTTCATGAATTTACACAGGAAAAATCAAAGGGTAAACTATATTGAATTCCCAACTGTACAGGGTGTCCAGATTTCATTGTAATTGCGGGATATCTCGCTTATTAACAGAGATAGAGAGATGCGGTTTTCGCGAAACGTTGCTACTTTTTTGTGAAACGAAAGAGGCCGTCAACGGTTTTTTCACTATTCTTTTTTGAGATACAGGGCGAAATTGAAAATTTGAACTTTTAGTGCATAGCTCGTGTCTCGGGAACGGCTGAAGATTATAGAAAGGTAAAAACTGCATCTAATACTGATTTTTACGTAGAATCCAATGGCGTACTCAGTTTTTTCTTAGAAGCGATAATTTTCGAGATGTTTACTAAACTTACGTTATTTTAAATGGAACACCCTGTTAACGTCTTGCATTCTCCTCAAAAAAGTGCCTTAAGAACGTGCAAACGCCATTTCTCTAAATTCACAAACAACCGAAATATAGACATAAATCGAAAACAGACGACGATCGCTAGATTTTGACTTTGACTTTGTCAAAAAAAGAGCTCGACGATGCGCGGCTAGATTTTCAATATCTCTTATGGTTCAAAAGTTAACCTAGAAAAACATCGAATTTTGCCTACCCTGTACCACAGATATCTTACTCTTTCTAAATAGATAACTAAAGCATATGGGCTGCGCGATGAAAAAGTGCGACAAATTGAAGATTTCAATAAGGTCGAAAATCGTGATTCCGGGGGGTATTTGTACTTACGCATTTGCTTTAGCTTTCTAATTAGAAAGAGTAAGATGTATGTGCAAAAGAGATGGCTTACAGGGGGTAAACATAAAAAAGCAAATTCCCTAAAATTGGTCTGGCAACCAACATTACAGCACGGTATTGAAATGTGATTCGGACCAATTACAATATTTTGTTTGAATTCGCGGGCGCAATATTTACTTGTGCGCAAGTCCAAATACCCCCGTGTGCAGTTTCAATTCGGCTCATTCATGGTTTTATGCAATGGCTATCTATTCAGAAAGAGTAAGATATCTATGCCCTGTACCCATGTTGACTGACTTACTGAAGAATGTAGGTATTACTACTGAGTCAGGAGGACTGTGCATTTGGATGTTCAACTCATAGCGTACCGTTTGTCCACTCACTATTTACATATATTATTATATTGATATGAGGACACTCCCCCACACCAATATAGAAGTTATTTTCTCTCCAAAGGAAAGCAACTAGTGCATTCGAGGTTTGGACTATAGGGATGATGGTACACAGGTATTTGTACGTCTACAATTGCATCTGTGTAACGCATTTTTATAACTCCCGGAATCGACAAAATTTGCTTCCTTCAATTATTAAAAAGTCTAAATAAATTGTGGGCGAATTTAAGCAATTTGTTTCCCTACAAATTTCTCAAATTCAATTTGTAAGTAGGTACAGTAAATTTATTCAATAAAGTTTTATTAAAACAAACTAGCAATGCCAAAAAACAAATATATTGAACGAAACATCGAAATTAAAATTTCTTTGACGGTTTTCTCAATCTAATAGGGGATCTTGTGCAAAAGGCTATCATATTTTCATTTTGTGGAGTAATAAAACTTGCGAACAATTCCAATTGTCCCGATAACTGAAAATAAAATTGTATGAAATACAAAAACAAAATGTTTTATGTTCTTACAGGTGGCATGGTGGAATTAACATAGAGCCCAGCTAAATACCCTACATTATTCATGTCGGCATTCAAAGGACAAGGAATCTGTTGACATGCATTTGGAGATATTTCAACATCAAATCGAATGCCACTTAGAATAAATGTAGCTTTGGAACTAATTGTCGCCAGAGGAGGAACTACAATTAACGATTATATTATACCTACAAACAATCAAATAAAAATGGTACCAATCTTACTTCTAATAATATTAATTGTAACGCTGATGTTTGAACCTAGTATCAATTTACATGTAGTATCATCAGGGCACCCTTCAATCAGAACTTCTTCCACGTCCAAGTCAGAACCTAAAACAACCACGTAAAAATTGAGAGATTAACTAGAAGATATTTACCGCAATCCGAAAAAGCAACAGCTAGGGTTTGTTGGATTTTCACAGTGGCAGTTACCACAATTAGCAAGTGAAGGACTTTAGTAATCAACATGTTTTTGTAAAATGCACTTATGCTTCGCACATTAAAACTAAGTACTTACTAAAGTGACGAATTTTATTTTTAACCATTCGAGTAGGGACAGTTTTTATCTATATAAAAATTGAAGAGCTGCTTTGTAATCAATTTTTGAAGATTAAAGAAGCCTTTAGTACAAATATGTCTTTATTCGTTCGTTGTTGTCGTTACTTTTGAAGGTTTCCTGCAAGTTTCCACGTAGTTTAAATTTTCATTAAACCAAATATGTAAATGGTAATTTAAAAAAAATAATAAACCGCTGCGATTGGATAAGATTATCATGATTCTATTGAACTTCGTTTACTTTAATTGCACAAGATAGAATCAATCAATTGTTTTTGCGACGTCATATCGCATGAGTTAATGTTTAAAATTAGATATATAGATTCAGAGTGTGTAAGTACTGATTTTCGTGGAATAGATCTCGTATTGCCTTGCATAAATTAAATTTGGAGTAGTAAACGAATTTCCCGGTTGAATTTTTCGATGATTATACAATTTAACGAGACTAAGAAAAGTTATGAAATGCGCACAGGGGAATACTGTTGGACAAGGACGTGAAACTGTTTTACTACATAGTACAAAGGGAGGAAGAAGTTTCCCCGCCTGGCCTGCATATGTAACATGTAACAAGACATATGATTTCGATCAGTGCGCACCATCAGTGTTGTAAATCTCAAATCGAAACACTGTCTACTCTACGGAAAGAAAACAAGAATATTGTTTTTTAAATATATCGGATAAGTGGCTTTATAACACTGAGTTGGTGGTAACGATTTGCTTGCCTCCAACAGGGTATGTAAGGAAAGGGATGGAAGGAAGAAGGCTAACCCTTAAATGGAAACTGGTGAAAGAAAGGAGGTGGTACCCTCCAGAACTAAACGCGTGGAAAAAGGCTCAGAAAGGAGGGTAAACTTTTTGTGAAAAAATGTGCATGTTAAAGAGTCATAGAGGGGAGCAAAGGCATGCTCAGCTACAAAGCTAAAGAGGAAGTCGAGGAAGAGTGCCAACCAGAAATGGTAAAGTTCTAGTAAAATTTCTTCAAACAAATATAAATAGTAACAAAGAGGCTCAGAATCAGTTAAACACAGGAACTGGACACAGATATACCAGTGGTATGCGAACCAAACAAGAACATGTTTAGCATGGACAAGGTTCACAAAGATAAAAGGATGGACATGGCAAAGAGAATATACTATAAAATGTCCAAATTATAAATTAAGAGCATGTCTAAGAAATTATACGTGACCGTGAAGCTTGAAGAGTTCATATTATGCGAAATATGCATGGTGATTCATAATGTGTAGATTGGCGACAGCATCTTCGATTGGATAGGGGTGAATTTAGGTATTCTGTATGGCAGAATAGTAAGGGGCAGGATTTTCTTTCACAACATCAAAAATTTGGTCAACCGTTTTGCAAGGATTCGCCCAAAACTCACATGTGGCATTTTCACAGATCACAGTGATGTTTAGTGACAATTGATTCAGACAGTTACAATGCAAAACACTAAAGAAATAGCGTTAAGTTTATTGTACAATAATGGTACAATCGGTCTGATTCTATAACTTTTTAACGACGGTGACTATGTAACCACTGTCGTTGTTGCTACGGTACGACGTTTTAGTTTGGTAGTTATCATGGCAACAACCACAATAATTAATAAAAACGGTGGTTAAAAACTTACAGAATCGCACCGTAAATGGCAATAACCAAAACAGATGATTTCGAAAAAAACAAGAGCTGATTGAGCACAACTATATTCATTTTCGGATTCAGCGGGCCAAAACTAATCTAGAAAGAGTTAGGCATGAAACCCTTGCAATAAAGTGACTATTGACCAGTGTAAGGTTTTCTTTCAGAAAGAAATAGAAAGATAATATAGAGACGAGCTTCAAACATCTGTGCGTCCAAGTAGATTAAAGCATAAAGGGAGATGGTAACGGAATAGTAGCCAACCAGCACGCTCACAGACGAGGAGCTATTGAAACAAGCTGAAAATCTCTTTGCATGCCACAAAATACCATCAGATGGAATTTCCCTGAGGCGGAAGGGTGAATCATAAAACCGTTTACTGACAAGGATCTAGAGGAAGCGATAGCAAAGATAACAACGGTAAAGCACCAGGACCAAATGACTTATAACCAAAGGATATCAAATGAATAGCAGGAAGATTTCCTGAATACATCCTGAAGGTCATAAATAGGTGCCTGAAACAAGACAGCCTTCCCAGAATTCGGAAGGTAGAAAGACTCACTTTAATACCTAAATCTCACAACACAAGAAAAAGTCACCTATATGTATGGTGAGCTTGCAAGGAAAACTCCTAGAAAATATTATCTTTGCTCGTTTAACGCATCTCCTATCGATTCTACCCTAAAATAACAAAGTTGTAGGGAATTCGATTCGCGACAAATTATATTATTTTTCTTTATTTTTTTTTGAGAGAAAATTATTGGATTTGAGTAGATCTAGTAAATACAGGGTGATTAGTAATTGCCGCACTCGGAGCATACTGTGATAAACTTTACGTGTTAAGAATGACCAATTTTTTTACCTCAGTGCTGTAAGTCCTTTCTTTACAAAGATATGACCACTTTTGTGTAAATAAAAGTGGCAACTCTGCATTGAACATGTGAATAGGTTCGACGAGAAAAAAAAAAAAAGAAACGTTCAATATTTTATGATGCGAGAACTTGTCAAACTAATTTAGTACTCTGAATTTTCTTAAAAAACAGAAACAACAATTGAAATTCATTATTAATATATAATTAATTGTCAAAATTTATTTATTAAAATTTCAATTAATAATTTTATAATTTAATGAATTGTTTGCGTTTGAAGAAAAAATAGCATATTTTATTCGAAGCTTAGGTCACTTTATGTACTTCGGCTGCTTTTGTCTGACTCACTTTGTTCGTCAGTCAAACACACCAGCCTCAGCGCATAAATCATGACTTAAGCTTCTCATAAAATAATATATGTACTATTATGTCAATGAGTCAATAAAAAAGGAAATATTTTTAAAAAACGACTTTTCACTTTTTTTTATTATGACGCAGAAGCGATAGCGCCAAGGTCGAAAACTTATATTTTACTCAACAATATGTGAAAAAAATATATTGTTGAGAGTTATGTAATCTAAGAACCACATAATGACTTGACTAATTGCAGCGTTTAAAAATAAACTAGAGATTCTAACGAACCTCAGCAATAAATACTTAAAGTTAATCAGAATATACTATCAAGGAAGTTGTGAGGATTGCTAGTAAGTACATACTTGTATTAAAACAGTTTTCTATGGAAATTTGTCACAAGCTTTGTCAATTCATGTCTATTTAATTAACAATGAAATAACAAATTTTGGGGGTAGCGAAGGCGAAATTTGTTTCAAAATTGTCTTTTCCTCGAATTGGAACTTTGATAATGCTTTAAATTAAAATAGGTATCATCATCAACCAGCCCTTATCGTCCACTGCTGGACATAGACCTCCCCTAAAATTCTCCAGTCCTCTCTATATTGACCTGCTTGTATCCAATTATCAGTTATTCTCCTGAGTTCGTCCGTCCAGTATGTAGATGGCATTCTTCTTCTACGTTAGTCAGCGCGTGGTCTCCACTTTATCAATATTTCGTCCATGAATGGAACAGAGCACCTACTTATAATTAACATAAGATCTTTTAATAGCCATAATAATTAAGTAGATGTACATTAAAACCAAATAAAGAAAATCGCTTAGTATACTGAACAGTTCCTCAATCATTAATATTTTGAGGTAGGTAGTAAATAAAAGTCCACTTCGCATACTGATATTTAACTAAATTATATTTTTCTAAAAAATGTACAAAAAAAAATATAAATAATAATCTATACCCCATCCAGTCTGCCTATATTTAGGTGATCTTGATCACTCTGTGATTTTATTGACTCATTTCCAAAGAAAGTGTGAAGTAGCATGAAGCTGAATTTACAATACTATATCTAACCTAGTAGCGGGGATTTGCATATGGACGGTGCGTGTCACCGATATACGCAAACTGGACAAAGTATAGAAGTGCCTACACTTAACTTAACCAGTAAAAATCGAACGAATCAGCCTAATCAAAATCATCTCCAATAATTGACGTTGATTCCAAAAACACGGGTACCTCAACACATATGCCTACATCAACAACGGATGATGTTTCATATTTTGCCTGCAATTGCAATTTCAGGTTTTTCTAGAAAAAATAAATCATGAAAACAAATCCACATAAATGTCTCAATTTATTGTACTTACACCTCCTAAAATAGTTCCGCCGGTGTTTACCACTGCAGAATAGGTTATATTTGTTTTGACTTGATTTAGAGGACACGGTAGTTGATCACAGGGATTTGGAGATATTTCCAAATTGAAACTTATACCCATAAAAATGAAATAGGCCTCAGTGGATATCTTCGTGAAGGGTAGAACTGAAGACAGAGTTGTAAGGCATTAATTATTTTTCGATACAGTACCTAATCGCAAGTTAAGATATCAACTAGATAATTGAGGTAATCTCCCATAAAGTATACCACATGATTATTACTGTGCTTCTGGTATCAAACTATGTTTATTTTCATATTTTTTTTACATTGTTCATAAAATTATTTTCGAAAATCCTCTACTAAAGAGCAATAGTTTCGTTTTCAAATTATAAGTACATTTCTTGGAAACAAATGCATCTCTTTCATGAAGTACCCTGTAGGTATATACCAGTCGTAAAATTACTTACCTTTGTCAATATAAATAACCACACTGACGTTAGCATCTTTCGTTAAGCGACAAAGTTCGTCACCATTACACCCTTCAATATCCACATCGTTAATATCAAATTCCGACCCTATAATTCAAACTAGCGTTAGAATTTTCATTCTAACTCTTTGTTTTTTTACATACCACAGTCTATCCAAGTATCAATAATTCCACACATCGACAACTTTTGATTTACAGCAAAAACCATGAACAATATCACCATCAAATTATTGTATCGTTGCATCATGTTGGATATAATTGTTGAATAGAAAAAAATACGAACACAGATACCTGTTCTGTATACACAACTTGTATTAACCAGTAGCAATATAAAGTGACAATCATAATTTCAATTTAGACCAATTGTTGTTGGGTTTATCTCTCAGAGTATGTTGTGAGGAAAAATGTTATCATTTATATTGAGTGGAAAGTAATGAGTCTGCCTGCATTTACATTATTATCAAACGCGCCTAAAAATATATAGGGTACCTATTTAAAGGATATACACCTAGAGCGTGGATTTTCCACATCTCTATTATAATTAATAGTGATAGTCAAAAATTTTCAAGGCCAAATGTGTCTCACTACTAACTATTCATAATTTTAAATTATTTTCAACTATCCGAAACACAAATTTTGTGGTTTTTTAAACCATCCTTAACTGTAAGTAAAACTTTTTTACCATAAAAATAATTGTTACATCATACGAAAGAGCTTTACTTGTAGGTAAGGTTGACTTAAATAATATGATGCCACTGTGCATAAGGAACAGTTTGATGTGCATATACATGCATATACATGTATATTCTTTTTCATTAACTGTATTGTCTTTACCTATACTTAATATTTTTGTAGATATTTTGATATTTGTAGGTACATATACATATAAATAAATTATTTATTTTAGCATACCATTCGATAATAACACCAAAATATCTCCTAAACCTAAGGTATTAAGGTTAAGTATAGAAAATATTTAATAACAATGATAGAGAATTTAATTCTTTACAACATGGCATACCTACGTGTTTTAATTAAAAAAAATTAATTTATAGATCTTTTAATTATCTTAAAATAAATGCAGAATTATAAACACCCTGTATCAAGTAATTTTATTGCCAAAATATCAAAATATTCCAAAATCCTGCACTCTTTTATTACTGATCATTTTTTTCGAACTGTTAAGGTACCTACTACTAAGATATCAACTTTTTTTGGGAACTTCGTATCCGTATTTTCTTATACGAAGTATGTAATAAGAAGTATGGTAATCGAGATTTTTTTCGACTTCGAGATTTTGTGTGTATTTGTGTGTCTATCTTTACTTTTTACCCGCGATAACTCAAAAACGACTTATCATATTTAAGGGTTTTAACACAATTGTGGTACCACAATAAATATTTTTGATCTACTCCCAACAAAGTGGTGAAGATATTTTTAGGTTTTTTAAGATTATTTTGAAAAGAAAACAATTTAGGATATTTTTTGTTCTTTAAATTTCCAAGCAGAGTTCTGCACCCACAAAAAGAGATTCCGAGCTCTTCGTAGCAAGCCCTAGCAATGGCATCATCAGAACTTTCGTCTCTCTCGATCATAGAGTGACCCGGCACCCAGATAAGGTTGACCAGACGACATACTGTTACAATTGTTTGGGGACAATACCCCCAGTACTTCCACAAATTCTTTTGCATGTCCTCTAGATATTGCACCTATCTTATAAATTGAATAACGTTTGCTAGAAGAGTCGGTTGCCGAAGGTGGCCAAGTCTGAAAGGAACAATAACAGTTTTGCTAAGGTTGACAGTTAGCTGCTTCCGTTCTCATAAACATCAAATAGTGTCAAGTGCAAGTATCACAGAATAGGAGACAAAACTCCGTTCTTGAGGCAGCTTTACAGTGTGAGCATAGAATCTTAGTAACTTCATAATATCTAAAATTATATATAGAATCCGAACATAAAAATAATATATTGGGTATTCCATTTAAATAAAAATAACTTAAATGTGTCACTTGTAGAGGTCTCCACCCATTAGACCTAATCGTAATAGGTCTGTAACCTATAAAAAAAAATCTCTTTCTGTAGATTTACATTAGACGACTTTCAGTAAAAGTATAGAGTAGTCGACATCGACTAGGCCGGTCCGTATACGGTCAGATCTAATGGGCTGAGACCTTGAGCGGAACACCCTGTATATTTACCGATAATTTAATTTAAGTAATACAAGATCATGTATAACTTTCTAATGAATATGTTTGATATTCTGAATAACAAATCCAAAACTTTATCATCTCGCATCGTTGGGACCAAGGTTGGGACCATGATACTATTAACCAGGTATGTTCTTGCGCGTCTTGGGTAGGAGTGGGGTATATGCGAAACTGCACATACCTAATTAAGGCAAATATAAAAATAAGCTAAAGATAATTTACACACTACGTTCCGTTATTCGAGTTATTTTTTTCATGTTAAAATCACTGATTTCTTGTCATTTATAAAAAACGCAGTTTGAATTTGAAACAAGAGCAAAACAAGATGGCGACCTTGGATGATGCGCAGACTGAATCCAAACTCATCCCTTCGGGAAGAACGTACCTGGTTGAGAGTACATGGTTGGGACAACCTGTACTATGTACGTGGTATTAAAAATGCCTTGAGATTTTCCATAGAATCTAAAAATATACACTAAAAACTACGAAGTTGCATTTAAAATAAAAAAGGTGACATCTTTGTATAATCGGAAATTATAGATACTTGAAAATATTTTACTTAAAATGTGTGTGAATGAATTATGTTTCCATTATACAGATCGATTAAACTCCCTTTGTAACGTAATTTTAACACTTACTTATACGGGCTATAGTTCTAAGGTAAAGAAAGTCGAACATCGCCGTGGATTGTGACATATATGTATAGAGATCTTAAGTTATCAGTTTTCATCTTCTTAAGAAACCACCGAAATCTGGCAATTTTAACTTTTCTCTACCTTAGTAAAAAGGAAACTTTGTCTAGCGTCTAGCCTAATGATTCTAAGGTCAATAGTAATCGTTTACATCACTATTGAGGCAAATGACAATTTTATTTATTTATTTTCACATGCGGTAGGAGAATTTATACTTTCCTCCCTAGGTAAACAAATATCTATCTTGTCAGAAGTTGCAAACTTTTAAAAGAAAAAACATTCGTCGAATTTGTTAAGAAAATTGGATCACTTTTCTCAAAAAATCAATACTGCATTAATCACCTCCAAATTACCTTTTTTTAATTATCCAGAATTAGCAGAGTTATAGAGAGTTTTCCTGATATGGTGTGTAGTAGAAAAAATGTAAATTTCCAAAATTAGAAGACTTTTATACATCCATTTTTGTCTTTGTAACTTTCAAAGATTTATTATACTTGATCTAATATTAATACCTACATTTTTATCGATTTTCTGGTGACATGGCGAAACAACCGCCTGTATGCAATAGAAATTCAAATTTCAAAGGAAAAAATTATTTTAACCGTAAGAGTCGTCTAATATTGCTAATAAAAATCCTGAAATATAATATGACTTGCATCATTATATTTTTCTACGAAAATGCGGAAGGACGTTTCTTCTGACAAGATAATCGAACTTGAAAGTAGGCTTTTAAAAAACTAGTACGGAAAATTAGTGCGGAAAATTTTTTCCGCACGCAAACAAAAACATAAAGAAGTACTTACATTTAGTTATAATTGTAACATTTATTTAATATCTAACAACCGGAGGAGTGGACATTAGTTCATCGCTTTCGCTTTAGTTTTGAAACTCCATGTTTATATTCACGTAATTTGATCTCAAAATCAAAATTATTTCGATGACAGGACACAATTTATAAACTGTCAACAGCTATGAGCTTTCAGTTCTATGACAACAAACTCACTTGATGTTTTTTTTATTAGAAAAAGATTTACAAATAATTAAATTTTTTACGAATTCCGCGTTTTCGTAGAAAATAGTATATTGTAATACAAGTGCGGAAACCGCATCATGACAATACGAGTGTGAAACTTGCAACGCGAGCGATAGCGAGTGCTGCAATCACACGAGTATTGTCATGGGTCATTTCCGCAAGCGTGTTACATACGATTTTTTCTACGAAAACGCGGAATTCGTAAAAAATTTAATTATTTGTAAATCTTTATCTAATTAAAAAAAACATCAAGTGAGTTTGTTGTCATAGAATTGAGAGCTCATAGCTGTTGACAGTTTATAAATTGTGTCCTGTCATCGAAATAATTTTGATTTTGAGATCAAATTACGTGAATGTAAACATGGAGTTTCAAAACTAAAGCGAAACCGATGCACTTCTCGGGTTGTTAGATATTAAATAAATGTTACAATTATAACTAAATGTAAGTACTTCTTTATGTTTTTGTTTGCGTGCGGATAGTTTAAAATATGCGTACGGAAAAAATTTTCCACACTAATTTTCCGTACTAGTTTTTCAAAAGCCTACTTTCAAGTTCGATTATCTTGTCAGAAAAAACGTCATTCCGTATTTTCGTAAAAAAAATCGTATGTAACACGCTTGCGGAAATGGCCCATGACAATACTCGTGTGATTGCAGCACTCGCTATCGCTCGCGTTGCAAGTTTCACACTCGTATCGTCATGATGCGGTTTCCGCACTTGTATTACAATATACTATTTCCTATTAACTTTGAACTTGCTAGCAATTTGTATGTAATTAAAATAACATAAGCAAGACTTAGATTTGTATTTGTAACTGTCAGTAGCAGATAACTGAAAAAAAAATTGCAGATGTAACTTATTATGTGTGAAAATTTTCAAAATAAATACTAAAGTTATACCTACTAGTTTTCCATACACAGATCAATTAAGGTACCGACATTAATTTGCTTCCAGATATTTTGTTGACTTCAAGGATGATGTTTCAAAATACAGATATAGTATAGGTACATTTTCTATATAACGTTACATAAAAATTGGAAGAATTTTTGTCAGAAATAACAGTTTTCAGTCTTAAGTCAAAGAACTATTAACAGACAATGCTAAAGAGTTTGTTAATAAAAGTGTTATGAAAATTATACCACGATTTGGATTTCATGATCTAACTGCGATACCCTCTAATTCTGTGGAGAATTGTGCTGCAGAAAACGAGAACCCCTCATGATGTTGGAAGAACTATGTTACATAGCAAAGATTTTCACGAAGAATTTAACCATGTAGCTTAACTGCATCTCTAACAGCATTTGATGAATTATTTGTATTAATTACTCAGACTACAAATCCCAGATCTTTAAAAGAAACTTAATTGAAAATGTTATATGAGAATAACTTCATTTACCATCTCAACTAGAAGAAAGTGTACCTCTTTGACTTCAGTTGGTAGTTTACTACATTTTTGGTAGTTTCAAGAAGGACATCAGATGTTGCAGTTTATACAGTTAGTTTTTATTTCTAAAATTTTAGAAAGACCGAAGAAAAGAAATTAAGAATCAGTGTAACGAATCACGAGATATTTCATTGGGAAGGATGAAATTTATTACGAATAATCTCAAAGTATTTTGGAAGTTTAGTAATGCAGGTGATGTTCATCGAAGCAAGTTTGGATCTATCAACATCACAATAATCATGCCTAAATTAAGTTATAGCACGGCGCAGTGAACCAGCTCAAGAAATTATTTTGATATAAAGATTTTTGGAAGTAGTTCTTAAGTCCTATTCTGCAAATAGATAACTAGAAATCCTGAATTCTACAAGTGGTTGAAAATAACTTTTTAAATTTATTTAGTTCTATTTTATCATTTCTAGTATAAAGTTTCGGTGGCGTTGTAAATAAAACTAAAAACCAAAACTGTTTAGAAATTTAAAAAAGACAAAATGCCAATTTGTATTGAAACTTAGCTTCTGAACAACTTTTTTGATATGTCGAACTCGAAGACAAAATAACAAGATTGGCCCTATTCGTCAGATCCCAGTAGGCTGGTATTATAAATTACATTTGAGTTGAGTACCTAATAAGATGCATCTAATGATGTTCAAAGGCAGTGTGCACCAATTCAATCTCCACTCTTAAAAATATCGAAAATATCAGATTAACTGTATCTTAATTGAGCCACACTGTATAAATGACTCGTAGCTCCTATATTAAGCAATATGCCGACATAATTAATATCACCACCTATATATTGTTTTGATTTTTATTAATAGAGAAAATGATAGAGGCTTAGATTTTACTACTGTGTATCAAGATAAAAATAATCTGCTCAACCTCATTTATTGCCCTTCAACGAATTTCCATTTTATTTGTATCACTCTATCTTATAGCTACTTAAAGCTGTATAAAAAAAAGACTATGGATTCATTAACGATAAACAAGTTACCTAGGTACGTTATGTACTAATACGTAATATAAGATATTGTTTATACTAGAGATATCAAATTATACGTAAATGTTAACGGGTAATTCGGTTACTTAGATTATAATCAGCAAATAATCTATTTTGGTTAATTGATTACAGATTTATGGCGCCAATATTTGATATTGTATCAAGTGTTCAATGCAGCTTCCTTTACGTAATGTTTTAAGCCCAACAAATTACAAATCATGTTGAAATTGGAATTAGAGTATTAGGGAATAATTTATTTCCTAGAATTTTTTTTATATAAAAATTGCTTCTGCATTAATTGTTGTGTGATTGATCGAATAATAAATACGCATTAATTCGTTTGTGATGTTTTTAAATGGGATTAACATTTGAAGTGGAATTATAAGTTTAACAGGTTAAAGTTCTATCACGTATTTCGCACGTTTTGTACAAATGTTAAGGAATGTAAATAATTAGGAGGGCAATTTTCCGGAATCCACGAATTGATTATAAAAAAATTATGGGTTCGCTCAGGATTATCACGATATGACTGGTCAATAGTCACTTCTTCAAGGCCTCATAACTCTTTGGAGAGTATTTTTGGCCCGCTGAATCCAAAAATGGCCATCGTTTTGCTAAATCAGCTCTCGATTTGGAGAAATTGCGGAAAATCCATTTTTTCAAACATGCTAAAATTCGAAAATGTGTATATTTTTTGTCGTAAAAATAAATTAACAATTACGTTCATTGAAGCATTACATGCCCACATGATAGACAAACCACTCAAGATGCACATTTTTAATGAGATGATGAAAGTGAGAAAGAGAAAAAGCATCGATTTTTTAGCTAAAAATCATGTTTTGTAAAATTCGAAGGGTTACAACTTTGGCAATTTTTATTTAAATCGATTTCCTTAATTACAATGTGAGCAGTACTCTTGATTAAGTTATTTGTCCGTCCCAAGCGAAACTGTCATTTTTTTAGTGTACGTTAAGTTGCGTTAAGTAGGAAAATGTTCATCCAATCTTTTTGTAATTAATTGGAAAGTTTTTGAGTGAAGTGAAGACAATAACCTCTTGAATCTTACAGTTTCAAGCAATTTAAAGGAAAACTTTGGCAAAACATAAAATTTTAGCTAAAAAGTCGATGTTTTTTTGCTTTTTGCACGCTTTTCATCGATTTCCTCATTAAAAATGTGCATCTTGCGTGGCTTATCTATCATGTGGGTATGTAATGCTTCAATATATGTATTCCTAAACCTAATACCTATAATAATAATTCATTAACTATAACGACAAAAAAAAATGGATTTTGCGCAATATCGCAAAAACAAGAGCCAATTGAGCAAAATGGTGATCATTTTCGATTTCTCGGATTCAGCGTGCCAAAAATGTCCTAGAAAGAATTATACCTATACCTAAGAACCATAGAATATTTAGAAAGAATTTTTTTTAGACCAATTTTATATAACAAATAAAATATAGTAGTATTAATTTGTTGTTGTTTTAGGAATGTTCCATTTCGATTGTATGTAAAACTAAAGTGGTTTTTTGCTACAACAAAATCGAAATGTAAATAAATCAATTTTTCCGTAATTTCTAATCTTTTTACTGCGTCTATGAAACCGTTCAATTACTAAACAAAATATATAAGTTATTCTAAGGACAAGTTAATAATAGCTGATAAATTTATAGATCAATTACATATGCGTACGTTGTAGCGTCTTTTATCTACGTCATTTTTGTATGAAAGCAAAAATTACATATTGTCTGACTGTAATATTTTTGTTTAAACTTACACTGGTGTTGCCATCTGTTTAATATTGGAAAAGATTAATGAATATAAGCAGGAAGTTTTCGTACTGAAAAATTGTCTGTTTATACAAACTAGTCAATAGATGGCGCAACCAGACAAATTTTAATTATTACGAATTATTTAAAGCAAAAAACATAAGAGGAAATGTAATATCCAATATTACAGAAATAATTTCAAAATATCACGCTAAGGTAGATAATAGAGAGCCATTCATGGTGCAGGTCTATTATGCTTATGGAAAACGCCTGGCACTGAAATGCTGAATTTTATAACCAATTTTTAAATTTAACAAAAAAATTCACACAATTTAAATTTTAACTTTATAGATTATACCTACTTTTTAAAAACTTTATTAATGGAACATTTTAACTTATAAGTTTATACAGGGTGGCTGAAATTCGAGGGACACTACAGGGATCTCGCTTTTGAAGAAATACAGCTTCGGTTATTGATGCAAAGTTGCGTAATTAAGTGTTCAATAATGTCCTTAAAAGAAATCGAAGGTATGTTGATTCGTTTCTGAAATATCTGAAAAAAACTGAAATTTCAAGATTTCTTTTGTATCGTTTTGTGAGATTATTTAAACTGAAAACACATTCTCACAGCCACTTTTTATCCTCCATTAATATATGTTATTAGATTTCAGATGCGATGTTTCAAAATGCTGCAACCATCATCAACTTCATTTTTTTTAAATACGGACCTGGATTTTTCACTTCAAAATTCAAAACCTCTGATCGTTCTGATTACACCGTACCATTTTCTAGCGGTTTGGGCTTTTATTTCGTAATAAACATGATTTTTAGTAGTACGGTCCTGAATAGTTGGTTTTGTACGATTATGAATAACAATTTAAATAGAATTTCACAAACAACATGAATGCAGAAGTCAAGCTGCGGAAAAATTGCTTGTTACAGTTGTTTTATCGGTTATAAAACATTCTAGAATAGACCAAATTATTAAGCTTCTATTCGTCCTGTAATAGATAATTTTCATGACTTGATATGTAAATAACTATTTCGTTATTTACTTTTTTGCGGCTGGCCAATATTTTGAAATTTTAATTCTAGATTTTAGAAGTTATCTATCAAAAAAGTAGTCAGAAAACATTAAATTGGATTAATGCGGAAATAATTCCGTGCTAAAGTACAGAATTTATTTTAATTATTATTATTTTTAATTATTATATATAATTATTAATTAAAATTATGTTATCGCTAAAAAGAGTATATGAGTGTGTGAAGCTCATTATAATCTTCTGATTACCTACCTTAAACTGGTCTTGTATTTCCACAAAAAGCGCCATGGGTAAGTTATCATCGAAAGAAAGACTCCAACTTGGTAAAAATTGATTTAGTCATTTTAATGCATTTTTTTTTAATTATAAGTATATTTCTGATGTTATATAAAATTTTGTAGGTCATATGAAATTAATAAAATTAAATAGTTTTTTTTTGGTTTGATATTTTATTTTTTTTATCTACAATAAAAATCTTAACTAATTAAAAATAAACATATATAAATCTTTTTATTATGAAATAAATATAATATTAGTGAGGTTTTTGGAGGTTAATTCGTGATTCTTGCTGGCACTTCAAAGCAGACAACCTCACCATTTGAACTTTGCAAACCCCAGTGTACGACAATTTTCACCTGATGGAAGGAAAGCCAAAATTATTTAAAAAACCTGAAATTTCATACTGTTAACTATTTGCTTACCCTTGGATATATTTGCAGTACATCAATTTTATTTTTGTACAAATATTCCTGGCCTCCCTTCAATGGACAGTCCACTTTGTTTTTACCATCGCCTGTGAAAATATTATCGCATGCATTCGATCCATCGACACCCACGAATGGAAAAGGAACCCCCAGGATATTGGCGTTTACAGAATTCTGAAGTTTGTCCACGTCCGATTCTAAAATATGTAAAATTAGTTTATGCAAAAAGTTCTGTACACAAACTATAATAGTACCTGGCGTGAATTTCATTTCCACTGCAATTGACGTGTTTTTTCGCAATCGACATGGTGGTTTTTTGCAGGCGCCGATTGTTATTTTTTCATTGAGATTCTCTATCGATCTACCTGAAAAATATGAAAAAATTGATTGAGTTGCAGGAAATAATTAGGAAACAAAATATTACATCGTGTTTGAATAACTAGTTTCTATTGTGTTTATTATAATAAAATGGAAATTCCTGCGTGATATTTGGAGGTCAGAAATAAACATTTTTTTTCTTTTGTCTTCCTTGTATTAAGTATGCATGTACAACGCATTCGCTTTTATATAGGAAATTTATTTTAATGAATACGATAAATAAACACTGAATTTCATATGCAAGAAAACAATGTTGTACAGAATATAAATTTTACAAAAATATAATTTAAAGTGCATCTTACTATGCAGCACAAAATTAATCTGCAGGAATATACCTGCTTTAGAAAACATATTTGTCTTGAGATTTTACTCGTAGGTTCATTGAATATTTTTGTCTTGGTGTTGTGTGAACCAGATAATGTTAGGCTTATTTTTGTACATTTAAAAAAAAAGGTTTACTGAACACTGAACTATTAAAATTGAATGAAGGCTATGACTATATACGAGGTTTTTATTTTAAATAATAAAAGTTAGTTCTGGTAAATGTTGTTTACTTTTCATAATCATGTAATAAAATATAACAGGTAAATACATCACAGTTTAATTCATAATAAATTGACATTTATGATCATGTCTTAAGTAATTATATTCGATAATTTGTTATCCTGTAAATGACAATTAATGCACGACCTGCTTCTGTTTGCTACAAGGCAATTGCAATTATTATTTATAAATCTGATGTACCAATATTCTAAATTATAATTATTGTTACAAAGTATAAAGAAACTTGTCGAATCATTGTGAAAGTCTGCAGTAGGTACAAGTATATGGTGTGATTCCAGTCATGCTATTAAAAATGTCGATAGTATAATATACTATAATATGAATAACACGTGCATGTAACTACATTTAAAGGCTTTTAATTTAATGCACTTTAATGCACGTGCAATATTTATTGCTGTTTTTGCGATGGCATAAGGGATAAAATATTAAAAAATTATTAACATAACATGGGATTTAAATTTAGTTTTTTGGTCATCAGAAAATTTATAGCAATAAATTTCAATAACTATTTGATATATTATAGTCAGTGACGTACTCAGAGACTCAGGGCTTATAATAATAATTGTAAAAGTGATTGCCTGTATGAATGTTTGTAAGTTATTTATTTTAATTTTTTATGTATACTTTTAATGTCTAAATATGGTAGTCTATTTATTGCGATTTTAAATTTGTACCTTTGTGGCTTGTAATGATCTTTGAATTAATAAAAAATACCTACTGAATACCCTTAGGCCCAATAACAGCCCCAAAGACGACTACCTCCCTAAAAATTTATAAAACATTTGTTTAATAGTTATTTATGTATCAAGAAAATTATAAGGATGTTAGTGACAGAGGGCAACGGGGTTACAATCCAGAGGGCCGCTAGGCCCGAGGGATAGTATAAGTTGCCCGAGGTTATTAACATCTAATAATTCACGTGATACATAGATAATTTTGATGTTTTTAAATTATAATAAACTATAATAAAATATACCTAATTGTGGTTTTAACTGAAATACAGAAATCAATAGTTTCAAAATTACAACTAAGTTGCTTCACCATTTCAATATAACCGATAATTAACATTTAATATAAGTTTTTGATAAGGTTATCTAGAAAATCAAGAAGAAATTTTCAAATTCAATATTTTTTGAAAATACTGTAAAGCATAAATATTCAATTTTCATCTCTCTCCGAGTCTCTCTCCCCGAGTTCAAAGCATTTAAAAGAAGTTTGAAAAACTAAGGAAATATTTGTAAACACTGGGTGTGACGTCATAGTTTCAAGGATAAATGAAACTTTTTTTAAACAAGATTTTTTTAATTAATTACCAAAAAACGACTTAAATATCCACAAAAACCTACCAAAATTATCTTTAAAAATTTATAATATTTGCATTGTACTTTTAAACCGTATAAAAAATTAAAAGTTCAAAATTTGTGACTTGTTTCTAAATAAAGACACTATTAAAAAATATCTACATATTATTTTAAAGCAAACAGTGTAATAAAATTAAGTGGATATTGCTTATAATTCATTTTTCATTAATCTAATACTCCTAATACTTTCATACCTACATGTTAAACGTAAACAGTACCAACCTATGATCAGTTTTAATGAAAGTGAGTTTCTATACTAGTCAGATATATCTTTTGGTCTTCAAAAAAAAATACTTCTGCTACTGCCATTAGATAGCTTAAGCGAGTTAAAAAATAAATATACCAACATAAACAAACAGGTTTACTTGTTTTCTCGCTGTTTTTATATAAATTTTTGTTAGTGTCACTGTAGTCAAAAACAAATAAATACTTTAAAAATTGTGAAATTTCAAAATTATAATCACGTGACTGCGAACGCAAACCTTAAATGATGCACTACACGGTAGAGTGTGCTATTTGAAATTGCAATGTACCGGTATGGGGCTTTAACTTAAAATTCAATCAATATCGGTTTTAACCTTCCTCGACGGTATTTAAATAAAAAATTCTTACATCGATAATTATTGAGCATGGTTATGTTTTAAATGAAATATATTTTAAAGGAATTTTTTTTCAAAAATGTCATTACAAAAAAAGTTATACCATTTTAATGATGTACAATATAACCCAAATTGCAAAATTGAGGTGTCACGGAATAAATGGGGTGGATCAAAAATACTTTTTTTTAAATTTTCCCTCTACATAGATCTATTTTTTATTTAAATAAATTTTTTCATACTCGATAGTTATTGAAACTGGCTTGTTTTTGAAATGAAAGCACTGTACCTAAAATTTAAGTTTTCTTTATTTGTTTTTTTTTAATAGAAACTGTAACTTCAAAATCTCCAGAATAAAGTAGGTACATATATCTTAAAATTATAAATACAGATTTATATGTATTTAAAATGTTTGAAGTAACTCTTCGAAAATAGTATATTGTAATACAAGTGCGGAAAACGCATCATGACAATACGAGTGTGAAATTTGCAACGCGAGCGATAGCGAGTGCTGCAATCACACGAGTATTTCATGGGCCATTTCCGCAAGCGTGTTACATACGATTTTTTCTACGAAAACGTGGAATTCGTAAAAAATAAAATTATTTGTAAATCTTTTTCTAATCAAAAAAAACATCAAGTGAGTTTGTTGTCATAGAACTGAAAGTTCATAGCTGTTGACAGTTTATAAATTGTGTCCTGTCATCGAAATAATTTTGATTTTGAGATCAAATTACGTGAATATAAACATGAAGTTTCAAAACTAAAGCGAAAGCGATGAACTAATGTGCACTCCTCCCGTTGTTAGATATTAAATAAATGTTACAATTATAACTAAATGTAAGTACTTCTTTATGTTTTTGTTTGCGTGCGGAAAGTTTAAAAAATGTGTGCGGAAAAAAATTTCCACACTAATTTTCCGTACTAGTTTTTCAAAAGCCTACTTTCAAGTTCGATTATCTTGTCAGAAAAAACGTCATTCCGCATTTTCGTAGAAAAAATAATTTAAATATTTTTTAAACTAAAAAATTTCGTATTTATTGTTATACAATTACCTAGGTACTTTTCGATTTATAAAAAAATACTCATCTTCATTTTAGTTTATATCCAAAATTATTTAATGCACTTTTGAATTTACGAGTATTTCGTAAATAATACAAATTCGAGTTAAAACCAGTGTTATTATAAAATATATTTTCACAACAAAAAAACTTTATACCTATATGATATATTTCTGTTACGCAAACAATTATTTTTGTCCTATATTTATATTTACATAGGTAACACAAATACCATTACTTGTTTCCAAATTGTTTTGACTCGTCAGCAGAAATGAATTATTATCGAATCGAAAATACAGTAAGTAATTACGTAAATATTTGATGCCAATTTTAAAATAAACTTTTACTTTTCACACTCTTTATGATATAATAACTATTAATTTCGTTGACATCTTCCTCTTATCCCAGAAACTTCAACTTACCGTTGCATTGTTGTACTATCGTCGCCTTGCAGTTCACCGCTACACTAATCAAAACCAAAACAGCTAATAGCACTTTCATATTTCTTGTTTTAGTTCAATCGAAACACTAAAGTTATTTTAATTACACTGAAGCTGTTCACTGTTTTTTTTTTATTAAACTGAATGTGTCTATGTCAATGCAGTTTAGTGTAATAGCACAGAATTATTCTGTGGTAATAGTTAATAAGTTCTTGGCACCGCACCGAACTGACACCGGACTAGAGGTACAACTTGGACGCTCTCTCTTTAAGAATGTATCTCCCGTCCTCCGCCACCGGTTTGCTATATGGATAAATAATTATTCTACAGTATGAACTTCCGACTTGGGTACATTAAATTCGTATTCAAATAGTGATTTGGTGTTTGACGCATATGGACAGTGCATGAGTTGATTTTCTTAGTGACAACAGTGTCAAAAAATAAACTCCCAAACAATGGTAATTTCTGCAAAATTACTTAACAGAAAATTGCAAAATCTATTATAGAAATACTTTGCAGGGTCATTTAGATATTGGCAGAATTGGTGCAAAATTTAAAAGATACTGAGAAATGACAACTGGTAATTATCCAATAGACCAATTAACCAAATTTACAAATATCCAAAGATTCTTCCTTATTAAATTTAATTAAATTAATTTAAAAAATCAGTCTTTTGAAGAACATACAAAGTCTAATTGTATAGTTTGTCGGTGATTTTAAAAACATCCTGTATAGTGTACTGTTTCAGAAATTAATTCAACATTTGTATAAAATATTGTGATTTTTATTTTGATCCTACACCTCCTAATTAAAAATTATTGTAAAGGTTATTTTAATTTTATTTTATTATAAATAATTTATAATATAATTATTTATTTATATAATCACATGTGTATAAATTGTTTGGAATTATATCAATTTAAAATTTAATTAAATTTAATATCTGTTTTAAAACTGCAGAAATTATTTCAAAGCATACAGAAGGCGTTATGCTTTTATAGCAGATATTTTCGATTTTCTCAGTATATTATTTCAATTTCAATTTATTCACTAGTTTATTCATCATCAAAATATTACATGACTTGTCAAAAAATACATACACGCGCGAAGTGGCTCACTATTGCTAACTTCGTTATTATTAAAGCTATACAAAGTCGCATTTTTTCCGCTCATTACAATGGTGAAAACGGAAAAACAATTGACTTTTGGTTTTCCAGATATTCACAAAAATAACATTTTTGCAAAAATCGATGATATATTAAATTCTGTGCAAAAAATTTCCTTATCTTTTATTGATAATAATTTAAAATACGCGAAATTTAAATAAAATTTGGAATTCTTTAAAATCAAAAGTAGGTAGCCATAAAACGGAATAGTAATTTATTAAAACCAAACAATCATAATTTTAAATTTAAGAATGATGAAAAGGATTTGAAAGTATATATTACGGGAATATTAAAAATTGGCAAAACTATATTTCATGGCATTTTTTGTAGAGAATTTAATTTATCATCGAATTTTGCAAAAATATATTATTTATGTGAATATCTCGAAAACCAGATGGTCAACTGTTTTTCTGTTTTCACTATTGTAATCATCAGAAAAAATGCTACTAGATAGTTTGCTAATTTAACCGACTTTGTAGCTCCAAAAATAACAAAGTTAGCAATAATGAGCCACTTCGCGCGAACACCCTGTATACATAATAGAATAAAATCTTAGACCTATAGTTAACAACATCAGTAGGTGCAAACGATATACAACCCAGGATTCAAGCACTAAGTACAAACGTATAAATAATATAAAACGCAGGACTCAAACAATTGGCCAAACAATGGCAACACTCAACAACACATGCTTAGAAATTCCTCAACGCTATAACAGGCTTTTTCCAAAAGTAGTGATTAGAGATGTCTCTTAAAGTTCAAAACCGTTTTAACCTTCCAGGTCGTTGGTAGCGAGTTTTACATTTTTACTACGAGAAAGTTGAAGTTTTCTGGGTGCGTGTGCCGATGCTGGGGAATTACGAAATTTTCCTTTCCACGAGTTCAATAGTTGTGGGCATTAGAATGAGGCACATACTATACGATATACCTACCCTAAAAATTATGGCAATATTTTAATTTTGCAGAAATTTATTCAAACTATTGTGGAATGACTTCATATTTTGCAGGAATTATTTCAAAACCTAAAAAGTTATTGTAATTTCGCAGAATCTATTGTGATTTTCTTAGTACAATACTTAAAATTGAAGGATATATTTTAATTTCGTGTAATTTGTTTAAACTTTAACGAAATTATTTTAAAATTAACTCTAGTTATTGTTATTTTGAAGAAGCTATTTTGATTTTCTAAGTTAAATTTAAAACTTAGCAGTTACTTTAATTTTCCAAAACATTATTTTAAATTGTCTGAAAGTATATCAATCTCCCAGGAATTAGTTTAAAACTCACACTTTGTAGAATTTTATTTCAAAACTTAACAAATTATTGTGATTTTGCAGCTTTTACGATTTTAATACTATTAAAATTCTGGCAAATATTTTTTAATTTCACGTAATCTAATTAATCTTTATAGAAATTACTACAAAGTTTGCAAAAGTTATTGGTGCGTATTAAGTAACCACAATTATCTAGATAATTACGCTGCTAATTTGAGCCCAGCCACTTTATATTGTGATTCGTATTGTTTTACAATGACAACTATGAAGTTATTGACGCGTTTAGTTAATGATGGATATAAAATAGGTACAGGATGGGCAAAATTCGATGTTTTTATAGGGTATCTTTTAAACCATAACAGATATTGAAAATCTGACCGCGCATCGTCGAACTCTTTTTTTGACAAACCTTTGATGTTGAAGTCAAAATTTAGTGATCGTCGTTTGTTTTCGAGTTATGGACGAAAATTCGATTTTTTGAGATTTCGATTTATGTCTATATTTCGGTTGTTTGTGAATTTAGAGAAATGGCGTTTGCACGTTCTTAAGGCACTTTTTTGATGCGAATACAATGGCGTTAACAGATTTTGAAAATGTCTTTTTATTTTTAGGTTATGACATAAATTTTTATTTTTTTATATGGAAGTCATAGTAGGCTGTCACTTTATTGAAAAGAGCGTTTTTTCTCTTTTCAAATATATATAATATGTAGGGTCTATTCCTTCAATTTCTTCTTGAAAAATCAAAAAATCTAAATTTTTGGAATTTAATAATATGTATGTATTTCGCATATTTATCGCAGTAGACGAATGTCAATGGTTTGATGAGAACCCTCGGTCCGCCATTGACATCCAAAATCAGGATCGGTTTGGTTTTAGTGTTTGGTATGCCTTAATAAAAAAGTTTTGACATATAAGATTTACGAAGGAAATGTAACTGGTGAACGATACTACCAATATCTAAATGAGAAAATTGTTGATGAATATTTGGACAATTTATTGCTCAGCGATAGAAGTCATTTCTTCTTACAACACGATGGTGCACCACCTCATAATACGAGATCAGCTAGAGAATTGCTTAATAATAATACGGGTCATTCTGAATTTTATAGAGTTATTTAATATTCTCAATATGGTATAGCAATTATTTTAATGTCACAAGAATTAGTTAGAAATTTTTAGGAATTATTTCAAAATGTAAACAATAAGTTATTGTAATTTTCCAGGAGCTATTTCAATTTTTTCCGTTTACAATATACATAGACCAGTCGCCAGAGATTTCACTAAGGAAAAAACTGGAGAATAGCTGATTTTTACTTTCTTATACGTAGTATAAGGAAGTATTGTAATCGTGATTTTTTTCGGCTTCGAGATTTTCATGGATTTACACGTTTTGAGGGCCCCTGAATCCATTTTGACCATTTTCGCCATGGTGTCTGTCTGTCTGTCTGTATCCACCATAACTCAAAAACGACTTATCGGATTTGATTTAAATTGAATATTTAAGAGTTTGAACAAATTTGTGGGTGCCACATTAAATGTTTTTCATCTAGCACCAACACAAGTGACACTTACCTGAAGACATTTTTAGGTTTTTTAGGAATATCTTGAAAAATAAACAATTTATGAGATTTTTTTATTCTTTAACATTGATTTAGAATTGAATTTTGAACAAATGTTGTTTGAACTTTCTTTGAAATTCTGTCAAAAAAATTTAAAAAAAAATCATTGGTTTTTGTCGTAAAATTCGGTTATAATGAGTGGGACAAGGACAGATTTATGCGTATTGCAATAAGTGCGAGAGAGACTTCCGAAATTTATTTGAATATTGCTGGAAACGCTCAAAATTGAAACACGATTTTTACAAGAAATTTAACTTAATTTCTTTAGGAAAAGTAATTGTGGTACTATTCGTATAAGAAAGTCATGTGTTGGGCACATCAGATATTTTTATTTAGGTATAAAATTAATAAATTCAAGCAGTTTTTAAATATGCATACATTTTGAAATT
Source organism: Pediacus dermestoides (assembly GCA_963942485.1). Taxonomy (NCBI): domain Eukaryota; kingdom Metazoa; phylum Arthropoda; class Insecta; order Coleoptera; family Cucujidae; genus Pediacus; species Pediacus dermestoides. The sequence continues at coordinate 1,274,307 of OZ012629.1, read as the reverse complement.
ATTGACCTGAAGATAATAATATTTTAGATTATAAACAATTTTGTTAAATAAACATTTTGTCTAAATTAATAAATAATGGTACACACTTCCCTCTTAAAGCATTTTCATGTTTTCTTAATTTTTTTACACCCTGTACATCTGATCTAAAATTTTTATATGGTAAAATCATTTTTTGGACAAGCAGGATTTTTTATAAAGAATAACTTTTCGTCGTAAAATCAATAACAAAGATTATTTTCCTCTTGTTACGGGAGCTATTTCTCAGTATTACTTTAATTTTAGAGGAATTATTATCTAATATTTCACATTTTCATACACCTTTAGTATTTTACTGATTTTATATCTATTTATAAACCAAATTGCAGGCAAGGCTTCTTCCAATAAAATATGCAAAAACACAAGGTAAACACGATTTGATACAGTTTGAAACATATTAAAATCCAGTGGCAAATAAATTGTCCTTCCTTTGCCTTGACAATGCAAATCACCCAACTGGAGACCCTCATTTCAAATCCAACAAAACAAATTTTTTCACAAAAAAAATCCAGTTATTCCACTGTTCAAGGTTCAACTCATTGAAAATTTTACATTTTTGCACATTATAATTAAATAAATGAATATAAAAGTTTACTTAACCTTCGCTGTGGATGCTCATGATGAAATAGTGTATGCACAATCTCATTCATGATGATCCGTTTTCTTTGGAACTTATTTCTGCATTGTAATACCTATTAACGTTCTGTATTGTTTTAAATGAAACAAATTCATTCATTCTGCTGACAGTTTCGTAGAGGAACTATTTTTGCTTAAAATAAATATACAGTGTCGGTCAAAACACTGGAAACAAAACCCTTCTGTAACTTGGTTAACTTAAGACTCTCGGGTCTTGGATGTTGGTCAAAAAATTAACCGGAATTATATTGTTTAGTAAAAATAGGCAGTTTAATCATAATATATTTATTCTTCTATGGTTAACAAAAATAAAAGAATTACTGGGGGATTATGTCTCTCACTGTTGAAACCATAAACAACCAATAATATGGAATGATGTTATAGTCCTACAAGTTCTAGAAATAGAAAAATGCTGCAAAGACAAAAGTTGTCAGAATTGACTGCTTTATAACCAAAAATTATTACCTCTTATACATACCGGGTGTCCGCGCGAAAACTTCGGATGGATTTATCTCTGGTGCTTTTAAAGATACAATTTGGAAAATTTATATGATCAGGCAATGCATAGGGGACATAACTTAGTAAAGTCATTATGTCATTACTCCGAACCCAGTCGCCGCCCCACCCCCACTTCGAAATTTTAAATGACACCCTATATATTTTTGACGGATTATGAAAGAGGACATCTTTTTTAGTTAACTTTGAGAAAAAGAAGTAATAAGTTACAAGGGAAAGTTTTTGAGATATTTGACTTTAAAGTTTGAAATACAGTAGACTCCGGCTATAGCGATCCCGGTTGTAATGAACTTTTGATTATAACGTACTGTATTTTAAAGGCCCCTACACACAGTGGGCCATCATGATGGCACACTGCAGTGGGCCATTATGTAGAGAGCGCATTTGCTTATGTTCGCGTATGATCGCCAAGCGTGTCTGACGATGGCTAAGTTATCGGTTTTTGGAGCGCACATCAAAGGAAGTTGGTGCAGATGCTAGCGCATGCCCACACATGGGCACATCATTCAGTACGAGAGCACAGAACACCTGGTACGAAAGTACGATCAGCTGATACTCAACTACCTGAGAGATGATACTACAAAGCATTCTACTTTATTTTTATAAATAAATCTTAATTTTTTCCTTATTTAGTGAATCATCCGAGCCTACACCTGAGCCAACACCTGGGTCAATGTGTGGGCACCTGTAGTGGCCGGTGTTGGTCGAGGCGTTTATTGGTGTGCTATTGGTGATGGCTTATGTTGGCCCACTGTGTGTAGGGGTTTTAAGGTATGAAACATTTTTATATGTATATACAGTGTGATTCAAATCGATCCTCACCATTACGATCTCGTAAACCGTAAGAGATACTGGGTCGGTTAAATGGGACAAAATTTGAGGGATTCGAAGTGTAAAATGAATCTGTCATCAAAACTGCGATATCTCTTTTCGTTCCTGAATTATCTTGAAAACACTGAAAAGGTCGATTTTTTATTTTTCTGTCTAGTTCAGTTATTTCATAACCGATTTCAATTTAGTAAAAACATTATTAGGGCAACTTTTTATGGTCTACACGATTAGATACAAATTTTTTTTATCGATGTTTCGTTTTTGTGAAACCATCATCAGGCCCATTTTTTCTTATGGGCGCCATATTTGATTTTGATGTCATAGTTTAGCATATTTTTTGCTGATTTCAATGATGTATCACACTTCATGGATATCTTTGAGTTTAGGATCAGTTTTTAAAAAAAATGTTTATTTTACAAAAAAAATACACTCCTGGTCAAAATTAACGCACCAATATAATAAAACCAAAAATTTATATTTTAATTCTTGTGTATGTGTACCGAGAAAGTAAATAGTAGGCTTTGAACCTTTTTTGACAATTCTACAAACAAATTACATTTGTTTGGCAATTTTAAAGTGACCTTTTTAAGTTAAGGAATACTTTGTTCAGTAATTGTGATAAAATCTGTTAGAAATAGAGTTTATCTACTGTTTTTTTTTGCTTATTAATGTGTTTATCTTCGATTGTATGTTTTGGAAAATCAATTAGGTTCGTGTTAAGTTTGAAAATGAATCGTCCAAGGAATTTAACGGAACATGAGGCAGTGCGAGCATTAACATTACACGATGAAGGCTATTCTCAGCGTTATATTGCCAATTTGTTGGAAGTAAACCATTCTACAATAAGTCGTGTGATTGCTCGCTTTAATGAAACAGGAACTTATTGTCGGAGGCCAGGACAAGGGCGAAAACGATGTACCACTGCAAGGGATGAGCGTTTTCATAGGCAATCTGCTTTAAGAACCAGGTCGGTCACTAGTTCGATGTTAAGAAATGACCTCGAAGCTACCCGCAATGTTTCGATTTCTGCTCGGACAGTCAGAAGAAGGTTAAATGAAGCCGGACTGGACAGTAGAACACAAGCAACTGCGCCACTGCTTACCAGAGAGCACCGAGTTGCCAGGTTGCGTTTTGCCAGAGATCGTCGTAACTGGTCTGTAAATGATTGGAAACGAGTATTATTCACAGATGAGACTAGGGTGAGTCTAAAATCTCCTGATGGACGTGAACGAGTCTGGCGAAGACCAGGAGAGAGGTTTGCGCAATGCAATATCTCTCTAAGGATTCCATTTGGTGGAGGCTCTGTAATGTTCTGGGGAGGAATTTGTTATAACGCTCGTACAGAGTTAGTCCCTATTCGACCGAGATCGATGAATGCAAATTTTTATCTCGAGAACATTGTAGTTGAACATGTAATGCCTTTTGGTCCTTTTGTGGGAGGTGATTTTTTATTTATGCAAGACAATGCCCGACCTCACGTGGCTAGAGAAGTACTGGATTACCTCAATGATGTTCATATACCGTTTATAGAGTGGCCACCAAAAAGCCCGGACCTAAATCCGATAGAACATGTATGGGACTTGCTTAAAAAAAATGTACGATGTCATACACCTGCACCTACTAACCTAAGAGAACTCGAAAATGCAGTTTTTACAGAATGGGAAAACATTCCACAGGATGATATACAAAATTTAATTAGAAGCATGCCTAGGCGCATAAATGAGGTAGAGGAGGCAACACACGCTACTAACATCCCGATACTATCATCCATTCATTTGCATTACCATTTAATTGTTTTTCACTTTTTCCATAATTTTAAGGAAGACTCTTAATTTTATTAAAATTAAATTCTACCCATATCATTTTTCATGTAATACACTTCTAATCTCTTAAATAAAACGATTTGTTACTTTTTATTTATTTTCCATTAATTTATTTAAAATATTTAAAAAAAAATGAAATTTAATATATTGGTGCGTTAATTTTGTCCAGGAGTGTATATGAAACAAATGAAATAGTACACACAACGAATTAAATCATTTTGAACAATTGAATATGATGTATTCACAACATCGTCAATCTTATTAATTGAATTTGTGAGATTATTCTGGACAGACTGAATAATAACATTTTCTACATTTTGGCGATACCCGTAGTTTCTTCTAGGGGCACAAAATGATCCATGTTCTTTTAAATTTCTTTCTAACTCTTTAAATATGAGGGTGTCTTCTTTTAGGGTATAAGTTATGATATTCATAACAAGCATTAACAGTAATACCTACGTCTTTATTTGATGTAAGTAAGTATTAATTTTGTCTTCGTTCTTATAAATATTCATGTTAATTACAATAACAATTGGCCACTACAATATATACCCATGTTAATTGTTTAATTTTGTTATACATAACCAACATTTTTTATTTTTCTTATTCTTATTCTTATTACATACATACCTTATTGCTTATAAACTATTACCTAATAATTTACTAAATTATTAAAAATAATGTAAAATTTGGAAAAAAGATTAAACTTTTTTTTAAACTGATCTTAAAATCAAAGATATCCGTGAAGTGCGATACATCATTGAAATCAGGAAAAAATATGCTAAAATATGACATAAAAATCAAATATGGCGCCTATAAGAAAAAATGAAACTGATGATGGTTTCACAACAACGAAACGTCGATAAAAAAATGTTGTATCTAATCGTGTAGACCATAAAAAGTTGCTCTAATAATGTTTTTACTTAAGTAAAATCGGTTATGAAATAACCGAACTAGACAGAAAAATAAAAAATCGACCTTTTCAGTTTTTTCAGGACAATTCAGGAACGAAAAGAGATATCGCAGTTTTGATGACAGATTCATTTTACACTTCGAATGCCTCAAATTTTGTCCCATTTAACCGACCCTGTATCTCTTACGGTTTACGAGATCGTAATGGTGAGGATCGAAGTTGAATCACACTGTATACAGGGTGTTCGCGCGAAGTGGCTCACTATTGCTAACTTCGTTATTATTGGAGCTACAAAGTCGGTTAAATTAGCAAAATAGTAGCATTTTTTCCGCTGATTACAATGGTGAAAACAGAAAAACAGTTGACCATCTGGTTTTCGAGATATTCACAAAAATAACATTTTTTAAATGTAACACCCTGTATATTTTTGCAAAAATCGATGAAAAATTAAATTCTGAACAAAGAATGTTCTTATGCTTTTTTGACAATTATTTGAAATAAGCGAGTTATTTTGATAAAAGTTTTCAAGTTTTAATATACTTGATATGAAAATTATAATTTTGTAAATTTTCAATATTTCCGTAATTCTTTCAAGTATTTTTCAACTTGCTTAAATTCAAAATTATGATTGTTTGGTTTTAATAAATTACTATTCCGTTTTATGGCTACTTGATTTTAAAGAATTGCAAACTTTTTTTCAAAATAACTCGCTTATTTTAAATTATTATCAAAATATCTGATGTGTCCAACACATGACTTTCTTATACGGATAATACCTCAATTACTTTTCCTAAAGAAATTAAGTTAAACTACGCCTAATATTTCCCTGATTCCCTGTGTTACAATGCCTTTATTTGATTGACGTTTACTGTCAAATTGACAAATTAAGTACTTATTTGCATCCGTCGCCAAAAATCAAAATGCCAAAACTTACTGAACGACTCATGATAAAAAATAACCTAATTTCTGTGAAATTAACTGACGAGAGGCTAATCACAGCAAAGTATTCCATCAAATTCAAGGTCACGTGTAAGGGCAATGGTTATTCCGGCATCATCTTATGGTACCGATTTATGCTATTATTTAAAGGAAAAAAAAAACTATACAAAACAACCTAACCTGGTCCGTGACTTATAATCGCTCCGAATAAATAAAGCATTTAATTAAAATAAAAAAAAAACTATACAAAACAACCTAACCTGGTCCGTGACTTATAATCGCTCCGAATAAATAAAGCATTTAATTAAAATAAAAAAAGAAGGGAAATCTATGGAATCGAACCAGCACCGTGTAGATTACTAGGCAGATTCTCTACCCACTGCGCCACGGCGGCTTGTGCTAGAAGTGGTATTTGTTCTGGATAAGAAGAGTACACTGAATACTTTGCTGCTATTAGCTACTCCTATTAACTGTACATATTACAATATGACACAAAAAATACAAATCAACGACCGCGTAACAACCGGTGGTAGTTTCGCCACCACAATGCTGCCGTAGCCGTCGATCTTTTCAAATAATAATATTGCTACAATCGATTTCCTCAACGTTATAGATTTCTGTAATTTATATAAAGTACTTTTGCCACTGAGTGATAGATGGCGCTATTATATGAAAAATAATTAAAAAATTTTGACGGAATTTCAAAAAAAAGTTCAAACAAAATTTGTTCAAAATTTAATTCTAAATCAATGTCTAAGAATAAAAAAATGTCGTAAATTGTTTATTTTTCAAGATATTCCAAAAAAACCTAAATATGTCATCAGGTAAGTACCACTTGTGTTGGCGCTAGACGAAAAAGATTTAATGTGGCACCCACAATTTACACACACACACACACACACACACACACACACACACACACACACACACACACACACACACACACACACACACACACACACACACACACACACACACACACACACACACACACACACACACACACACACACACACACACACACACACACACACACACACACACAGACATCATGGCGAAAATGGTCAAAATGGATTCAGGGGCCCTCAAAACGTCTAAAACCATCAAAATCTCGAAGTCGAAAAAAATCACGATTACTGTACTTCCTTATACTACGTATAAGAAAGTAAAAAAGATGAGCACGTTTTTTGTATAGAATTTAATTTATCATCGATTTTTGCAAAAATATATAGGGTGTTCCATTTAAAAAAATGTTATTTGAATATCTTGAAAACCAGATGGTCAATTGTTTTTTTATTTTCACCATTGTAATCAGCGGAAAAAATGCTACTAGTTTGCTGACTTAACCGACTTTGTAGCTCCAATAATAACGAAGTTAGCAATAGTGAGCCACTTCGCGCGAACACCCCGTATATTTTTTTATTTTACCGATCATAGTGAATTTCGGATATAATGAACTCCAACATTTTATATGGAACCGCGAACAAAAATTTCGCGATAACAGCAAATTTATTTAAAATGAATCATCCTGAACAAAATGTGTCTGATGTTTCTGTAAGAAATTTGATTTTGAAATTTATGCAAACTGGATCAGTTAAAAATCAAAGGCGCAATATGGACAATCGTGGTGCTCGGAATGAAGGTACACAAGTAGCAATATTGGGACACATAAATTTAGATACTCATCTTTCTATTCGGCAGTTATCAGAAATTCCAGGAATTTCAAAAACAACAAAATATTGAAAGTAAACAAAATGTATCCTTACAAAATACAGTTAGTCCAAGATCCTGGTCGACGACTCGAATTTTGCGAATTGATGACAGAAATGATAACGCAAAATAGAAACATCTTGAAAAGCATATGCTTTAGCGATGAGAGTTGTTTTTATTTAAATGGCATTGTAAACAGACATAATGGTCGATATTGGAGTGACATTAATTCTCACATTTTCCGAGAGGAGCATACACAGTATCCACAGAAACTTAATGTTTGGACTGGCATATTTCACAATCGTGAATTTGACTGACCCAGGATATTTGGGAATGTTGGAAGAGCTAATAGAACCACTCATCACGCAAAATTTGGAAGATAATCTTGCTAAAATCATGGAGGAGAAATTCTATTTTCTACAAGACGGGGCTCCTCCGCATTTCTCTTTGGCGGTAAGACAACAACTCGACAACGTGTACTAAGGACGATGGATTGAACGTAGAGGTCCAATAGAATGGCCAGCCCGCTCTCCCGATCTGACGCCCATGGTTTTTTTTCTCTGGGACCACTTAAAGTCAGTTGATTATAAAACACCTCCAAATTCACTAGATGATTTACGAGCCAGAATAGTGGATGAGTGTCGAAGATTGACACCAGAAATTTTCAACGTGTTCCAAATGAGTTTGAGAATCGACTAGGTATATTTTTGTTTAAACGTAAACGGTGGACATTTTGAACATTTACTTTGACGGGACATTTAAAACTTATTTTTTCTCAAATTAAAACATAAAAGCTTGTTTCTCTTTTTTACTTTCTTATACGTAGTATAAGGATAAGTAATCGTGATTTTTTTCGACTTCGAGATTTTGATGGATTTACACGTTTTGAGGGCTCCTGAATCCATTTTGACCATTTTCGCCATGATGTGTGTCTATCTGTGTGTGTGTGTGTGTGTCTGTCTGTATCCACGATAACTCAAAAACGAGTTACCGGATTTGATTCAAATTTCATATTTAAGAGTTTGAACAAAATTGTGGGTGCCACATTTGTCTGTCTGTCTGTCTGTCTGTCTGTCTGTCTGTCTGTCTGTCTGTCTGTCTGTCTGTCTGTCTGTCTGTCTGTCTGTCTGTCTGTCTGTCTGTCTGTCTGTCTGTCTGTCTGTCTGTCTGTCTGTCTGTCTGTCTGTCTGTCTGTCTGTCTGTCTGTCTGTCTGTCTGTCTGTCTGTCTGTCTGTCTGTCTGTCTGTCTGTCTGTCTGTCTGTCTGTCTGTCTGTCTGTCTGTCTGTCTGTCTGTCTGTCTGTCTGTCTGTCTGTCTGTCTGTCTGTCTGTCTGTCTGTCTGTCTGTCTGTCTGTCTGTCTGTCTGTCTGTCTGTCTGTCTGTCTGTCTGTCTGTCTGTCTGTCTGTCTGTCTGTCTGTCTGTCTGTCTGTCTGTCTGTCTGTCTGTCTGTCTGTCTGTCTGTCTGTCTGTCTGTCTGTCTGTCTGTCTGTCTGTCTGTCTGTCTGTCTGTCTGTCTGTCTGTCTGTCTGTCTGTCTGTCTGTCTGTCTGTCTGTCTGTCTGTCTGTCTGTCTGTCTGTCTGTCTGTCTGTCTGTCTGTCTGTCTGTCTGTCTGTCTGTCTGTCTGTCTGTCTGTCTGTCTGTCTGTCTGTCTGTCTGTCTGTCTGTCTGTCTGTCTGTCTGTCTGTCTGTCTGTCTGTCTGTCTGTCTGTCTGTCTGTCTGTCTGTCTGTCTGTCTGTCTGTCTGTCTGTCTGTCTGTCTGTCTGTCTGTCTGTCTGTCTGTCTGTCTGTCTGTCTGTCTGTCTGTCTGTCTGTCTGTCTGTCTGTCTGTCTGTCTGTCTGTCTGTCTGTCTGTCTGTCTGTCTGTCTGTCTGTCTGTCTGTCTGTCTGTCTGTCTGTCTGTCTGTCTGTCTGTCTGTCTGTCTGTCTGTCTGTCTGTCTGTCTGTCTGTCTGTCTGTCTGTCTGTCTGTCTGTCTGTCTGTCTGTCTGTCTGTCTGTCTGTCTGTCTGTCTGTCTGTCTGTCTGTCTGTCTGTCTGTCTGTCTGTCTGTCTGTCTGTCTGTCTGTCTGTCTGTCTGTCTGTCTGTCTGTCTGTCTGTCTGTCTGTCTGTCTGTCTGTCTGTCTGTCTGTCTGTCTGTCTGTCTGTCTGTCTGTCTGTCTGTCTGTCTGTCTGTCTGTCTGTCTGTCTGTCTGTCTGTCTGTCTGTCTGTCTGTCTGTCTGTCTGTCTGTCTGTCTGTCTGTCTGTCTGTCTGTCTGTCTGTCTGTCTGTCTGTCTGTCTGTCTGTCTGTCTGTCTGTCTGTCTGTCTGTCTGTCTGTCTGTCTGTCTGTCTGTCTGTCTGTCTGTCTGTCTGTCTGTCTGTCTGTCTGTCTGTCTGTCTGTCTGTCTGTCTGTCTGTCTGTCTGTCTGTCTGTCTGTCTGTCTGTCTGTCTGTCTGTCTGTCTGTCTGTCTGTCTGTCTGTCTGTCTGTCTGTCTGTCTGTCTGTCTGTCTGTCTGTCTGTCTGTCTGTCTGTCTGTCTGTCTGTCTGTCTGTCTGTCTGTCTGTCTGTCTGTCTGTCTGTCTGTCTGTCTGTCTGTCTGTCTGTCTGTCTGTCTGTCTGTCTGTCTGTCTGTCTGTCTGTCTGTCTGTCTGTCTGTCTGTCTGTCTGTCTGTCTGTCTGTCTGTCTGTCTGTCTGTCTGTCTGTCTGTCTGTCTGTCTGTCTGTCTGTCTGTCTGTCTGTCTGTCTGTCTGTCTGTCTGTCTGTCTGTATCCACGATAACTCAAAAACGACTTACCGGATTTGATCCAAATTTCATATTTAAGACTTTGAACAAAATTGTGGGTGCCACATTAAATCTTTTTCGTCTAGCGCCAACACAAGTGGTACTTACCTGATGACATTTTTAGGAATATCTTGAAAAATAAACAATTTACGACATTTTTTTATTCTTAGACATTGATTTAAAATTAAATTTTGAACAAATTTTGTTTGAACTTTTTTTTGAAATTCCGTCAAAAATTTTTAATTATTTTTCATATAATAGCGCCATCTATCACTCAGTTGCAAAAGTACTTTATATAAATTACAGAAATCTATACCGTTGAGGAAATCGATTGTAGCAATATTATTATTTGAAAAGATCGACGGCTACGGCAGCATTGTGGTGGCGAAACTACCACCGGTTGTTACGCGGTCGTTGATTTGTGTTTTTTGTGTCATATTGTAATATGTACAGTTAATAGGAGTAGCTAATAGCAGCAAAGTATTCAGTGTACTCTTCTTATCCAGAACAAATACCACTTCTAGCACAAGTCGCCGTGGCGCAGTGGGTAGAGAATCTGCCTAGTAATCTACACGGTGCTGGTTCGATTCCATAGATTTCCCTTCTTTTTTTTTTAATTTTAATTAAATGCTTTATTTATTCGGAGCGATTATAAGTCACGGACCAGGTTAGGTTGTTTTGTATAGTTTTTTTTTTCCTTTAAATAATAGCATAAATCGGTACCATAAGATGATGCCGGAATAACCATTGCCCTTACACGTGACCTTGAATTTGATGGAATACTTTGCTGTGATTAGCCTCTCGTCAGTTATTTCACAGAAATTAGGTTATTTTTTATCATGAGTCGTTCAGTAAGTTTTGGCATTTTCATTTTTGGCGACGGATGCAAATAAGTACTTAATTTGTCAATTTGACAGTAAACGTCAATCAAATAAAGGCATTGTAACACAGGGAATCAGGGAAATATTAGGTGTAGTTTAACTTAATTTCTTTAGGAAAAGTAATATAATAATTATCCGTATAAGAAAGTCATGTGTTGGACACATCAGATATTTTCTAATTTGTTATTGTTTATCGCAAAACGAAACATTTTCTGCAATAATGAAGCTTTGAGTACTTTCTTCATTTGTTTTTATGCCTCTAACCAGACCAACTCGATTTTTTTAGTCGATAAAAATATTAAGTATTTCAAACTTTAAAGTCAAATATCTCAAAAACTTTCCTTTGTAATTTGTTACTTTTTTTAAAAAGATGTCCTCTTTCATAATCCATCAAAAAATATATAGGGTGTCGTTTAAAATTTTGAAGTGGGGGTGGCTCGCGGCGACTGGGGGCGGAGAAATAATAACTTTACTAAGTTATATCGCCCTATTAGTCCTTCAGCTAGGGGTCAAAAGGTAGGAAATAAAAGCGGGATGAGACGACGCAGTGTTTTCTGAAGGTTTTTTGGTCGCTGAATCCGAATCCGTGCGTCGTTTTTCAATAAAGTGGTGCGAACAAAAGTTATTAACAATTTATTGTTTAAAACGCAATAACTCGAAAAGTAAGTATAGATTTTACCGAGCATTTTACCAAAAAAAGTTTCAAACAAAAGTTGTTCAAAATAAAAACACTCTTCGAAAAGTTGATATGGTATTTTGTCATAAAGTCGCACTGACAAAAGTTATTAACAATTTATTGTTTAAATGTTCAAATTAACTCGAAAACGAAAAGTATACATTTTACCAAAAAAAATTTCAAACAAAAGTTGTTCAAAATAAAAAGACTCTCCGAAAAGTTCATATGGTATTTTGTCATAAAGTTGCTCGGACAAAAGTTATTAACAATTTATTGTTTAAAATGCAATAACTCGAAAAGTGTACATTTTACCAAAAAAAGTTTCAAACAAAAGTTATGCAAAATAAAAAGACTCTCCTAAAATGTATGTTTGTTCCGTTTTAAACAATAAATTGTTAATAACATTTGTTCGAGCGACTTTATGACAAAATACCATATGACCTTTTCGGAGAGTCTTTTTATTTTGCACAACTTTTGTTTGAAACTTTTTTTGGTAAAATGTATACTTTTCGAGTTATTGCGTTTTAAACATTTAAACAATAAATTGTTAATAACTTTTGTCCGTTTGACTTTATGACAAAATATCATATGACCTTTTCGGAGAGTCTTTTTATTTTGAACAACTTTTGTTTGAAACTTTTTTTGGTAAAATGCTCGGTAAAATCTATACTTTTGGAGTTATTGCGTTTTAAACAATAAATTGTTAATAACTTTTGTTTGCACCACTCTATTGAAAAACGACGCACGGATTCGGATTCAGCGACCAAAAAACCTTCAGAAAACACTGCGTCGTCTCATCCCACTTGTACTTCTTACCTTTTGAGCCCTAGCTGAAGGACTATATATGCATTGCCTGATCATGTAAAATTTCCAAATTGTATCTTTCAAGGCACCAGAGATAAACCTATCCGGACACCCGGTATAATGTTTAACTACGAGTGTACAACAATTTACTCAATTATTTTTAATAAAACTGCCTATACATTAGTTTTTGTAAAGTGATTTTGAAATAATAAAAAGTATGCTCTAACGAATTTTGTGATGCAAAATAGTGCAATTATAATTTAATTATATGTCAATAGGGATGTTGCATTTTTTTAAAATCCCGTTTTTCTCTGTTAGAAATGTAAAACGACTATATTAATAATACTCTACAGCAAAAATAATTTTTTATGCAATATTTGTACATAAAAAAATATCTGATGTGCCCAACACATGACTTTCTTATACTTACGGATAGCATCACAATAATTACTTTTCCTAAAGAAATTAAGTTAAATTTCTTGTAAAAATTTTGAAGGTTTCCAGCAATTTTCAAATAGTCTCTGTCGCACTTATTGCAATACGCATAAATCTGTCCTTGTCCCACTCATTATAACTGAATTTTACGACAAAAACTGTTTTATTTTAGATTTTTTACCTATTACTCACTTAAAAAAATCTCCCGTTATGAAATTACATTTATTTATTCATTATTATTGTTTCCGGTACCATAGAAACCAGTAAAATAAAAAAAAACTAATGGACCGGTCCTTCTGGGATTCGAACCCGGAACCCTCTGTTTGGCAGCCATATAATGAAACACATGGTCTACCTCGACCATCCGATTCAACTATCAACGCGCGCTATGAGAAATACATTTAAGAATATCTAGTTTTTTTGAAATTTTTTTGACGGAATTTCAAAAAAAAGTTCAAACAAAATTTGTTCAAAATTTAATTCTAAATCAATGTTAAAGAATAAAAAAATCTCATAAATTGTTTATTTTTCAAGATATTCCTAAAAAACCTAAAAATGTCATCAGGTAACTGTCACTTGTTTTGGTGCTAGATGAAAAACATTGAATGTGGCACCCACAAATTTGTTCAAACTCTTAAATATGAAATTTGAATCAAATCTGATAACTCGTTTTTGAGTTATGGTGGATACAGACAGACACACAGACAGACAGACATCATGGCGAAAATGGTCAAAATGGATTCAGGGGCCCTCAAAACGTGTAAATCCATCAAAATCTCGAAGTCGAAAAAAATCACGATTACAATACAGTAAAAACGATTATAAATTGACCGTAATTCAAATATATTATTGCCGCCCGAAAACGCTTTGAGATCGGAGAGTCCTGTGTGACGTCACAAATCTAGTTGACATTGGCATGTCTAAATATTTTTTACGCGTTTGACATTTTTCGAAATAAGTCAAAATGCGGCGTGCTGCACTGTGGAACTAGATTCGTGACGTCAGCAGTCTTTTGAGCCGATTCGGGCGTTTCCGGGCAATGCCTGGAAATTTCAAATTTTGCAATATTTCTTATTTATATACTTGGAAAGTACGGACCAAAAAATTTTTACAAAAATAGTGATAGTGATAATTTGGTATCAGCTTTTCAAAAAAAATTATTTTGAAAATCATGCAAAGTCCATATTATTCGTATTTTTTTCGTGGAAAATCTTGCCCTAGTGAAGTATTTTCAATATTCACTGTGTATCCGGCCAATCACAGATACACAAATTCATAACTCAATGTTACTGAACCAATGATATTTTAAATCGCCCCCCCATCAAGTCTTTTTGCACTTGACAATCGACTAGCTTGACAGTAATTAAATAAGTGTCAAAAAAATTATCAAATATAAGTCTAATTTATTTCTTTAATAGGTGTGGAAAAAGCATAGTATTACATTCGCGATTATGGCCATTATTCACTCAAATGAATGCGCCACTCGCCTACGGCTCGTGGGCTCAAACATCGTGAATAATGGCTATCATAATAGCTCATATAAAATTATATCGTGTGTTCCAAAAATAGCTCACTCGCAGCAAGCCATGACAAAAGTGAAGTATGTGTTTACTTGTGTGCCAGATGTGAAATGAACTACTATTTTAACACTATAGAACTACACAATTTTCAACATTTATTCCAATTACAAAATATTCTCTATTGTTAATAAACAATCATAATAGTATTTTATGCAACAAGTATATAATCTATGACTTTATTGACGAGTCTGGTTTATGGCAGAGCGAGCTTGCGAGCGAGGCTACTAAATAGGACGAGTCAATAAAGTCAGATTATATACGAGTTCCATACGTTATGACGTACTTTTGCGTACTGTTTATAAACAGTACTTTACAATGCATAAACATTTATAACATGCGTTATCTGTCACAATGACAATAAGATTAAAATAAGATGAACATTTTTAAGTAACAAATGAACTACTTCCTACTTCTAATGATTCTAGAAACAACATGACGAGTCTAACTATCTCTATTATCATGGCTTACTGCGAGTGAGTTTTTTTTTTTGAACACACGTTACTATTTTTCACATATCCTATAAATAATTTAGTTACATGGCAAGCTAAGCTAAAAATATACCTATATTAATATAAATACCAAATATCTACAAATGTAGGTATTAAGTTTATGTATATTTAATGAAAAAATAGAGAATTTAATTCTTTGCAACATACAGTGGAAATATACAAAGGGTTCCATTTGAACCGATATCGCTTAATGAAAATGATAAAAAATTTAATTCTTTATAACTTTTCTAAAAGCTTTTCATTGTTTGAACTTTCGGAAAACTGATTTGATGTTGATTTACGAATACCCCAGATTACATAATCGTATTATTATTGCATTACATTATTCCTTAGTCATAACATTTTATAAATCCAAAATTACCATTCATCAAAAACTTGAAGGTAGAGAAGAAATAAAGTTGTTTGCCTTCAATTTTGTCAAATTTTGTGTGTTAATATCTCGAAAACCGTCGATTTTAAAAATATCTGAATGAAATCTACTCCAAAAACGTAATAAAATATAATCTGTTTGATTTAAAATGACTGGAAAATATTTAATATTAGGAATAGCAGTATATTTCTCAATTTTTTTATTTCTAAAGCTAAATAAGTTTTAATATAGATTATCAGAGTTTTGACGAACACTGTATAATGGAAAGATACAAGTATATTGATGCGAAAAGTATTTAAGCCAATTTGTTTTTTTCCTACAAAATTCAAGGTGATTTTGTGCAAAAAGGGGGTCAATAACTACAATTCGTAGCTTACCAAAATCCTCCTATATGTTTGTTAGTTTGTTTAGTTTAATATCATAACAATTTTATCTGTATTATATAAGTAATTATAATTTAAAACTAGTTTAAACATAGAGGTGCTAACGCATTTTTTGCTTTATTTATAACCAAGTGCCAAAGTTTAATTAAATAGTGTTTCTATTCACCGTCTTGAACTTCAACCGTTTTTACAAGGCCATACTGCAAACACTTTTATATTTACAAATAATAATAAATGTTATTTTTTACGTTCGTTCCTTATCGCTTAATTTATTCTCTATTCAGAATAATTCAAATCTGTCATAAAACCCTCGTTATAAGATTAAGTTTTATCCTCAACACACACAATTAAGTAGGTAACCAAATAGTTTTTCTTATCATAAAATGTTAATTTGTAATATACAATTTTATTGCATGTGTAATAAAAATGAATTAATTTATGGATACGTCCGCACAGGAGTGGAAGGTTTCTTGAGCACCACATCCTAGATTTCCTTTTCCGTCTGAACAAACGCCCCAGGAATTTCCTGTGATAATAAAAGAGATTTGGCAGAAGTTTTATACTAATTTTTGCAAAGAATAGAAGATAAATTTTACCACAAATGTACTGCCAACGAAGCACACAATGATCACACTTAACATCCTGTGGAAGCTGCACCAAGTTCTTCACCAGATAATCCCGCTTATTAACAGTGTATTGACTAGTACCATCCGCTAGTACCAAGTTATTGAAGCAGTCTTCTTCTTCTGGTTTCGTTGAATCTTCCATGACACACAAGCTAGAAATGATCACCTATGGTGTTTAAACTGTCATCTGAAGGATTTCCTAACTAATAAAGTAGTAAGGTCAGTATCCAAATTATCTTCATGTTAAACAAAAGTTTAATTTAAAGTTTATACCCTAATATCGCCATCCATTGCTATGACTATATAAAAAATATATATTTTCTGTGGTTAAACAATGAAAAATGAAATTAAATTGTCTTGTGGAATAGAAAGTCAATGCCCCAAAAAAGTTTCACAATTTAAAAATGGGTCTTGTTATAGAGTCTGAAATACATTACATAACCTGAAATTTGCATGGTTAAAATTGCTATTTAAAAATGTACCAAAAAATGATTAAATTTTACGTGTAAATTTACCTGTAAACAAATCTTCCTACATGATTAGCAGTCAAAAGTACAGTAGTCTCCAGAACGCTTCCAGTCGTATAGTTCCTCAAAATAATCCCATTACCATACACTCCAGTATTTTCGTTGCTTCGTGGTTGTGGATCCGCCCAATTATCCCCACATACACCACAACGCCCATTGTTTTCCCCATGTTGTATCTATAACAAAGAAAGTTGAAAGTGCTAGAAACTCTTTTACAAAATTTACCTGGACACCCCCACAGAACATTTGGTTGTCCTCGTAGTTAACCGGTTGATTGGGGAAGAAGCGCCATAAGGAAGCGCGGTTTGGAGGATCCAACATCATGCCATGAGTGGAAATTTCGGAAAATAAGGTGAAGCACATGAAGAAAATTGCTGAATACATGATTAGGTAGGGATGAAAAGAATTTTGCATGATTTAGCTTGTTTTATATACTCGTAATTATAAGTTGATAAGATATGAACGATATATTTTTATTGTTTGGTAGGCTTAAGGTGCTTAAGGTTTTTTTTTATAGAAAATAACAAAGTATAATAGGAAACTATTTGCAAAAGTATTTTGGTGTTTATTAGTTCTAGAAAATTTGTGGGAATTATAATTTTCCAAGAGTTTAATAAATATAATATTTACTAGAAAAAAATGTTTATTATTTTATACATAAAGTTCTCTGAAATATCCTAGTTCGTTATAGTAATATCTGCACATGATCTGAAGGTTTCTTGGGGTCCACATCCTTGTGCATAGGTACCATCCCCACAGTCTCCCCAATTGTTACCTTTGAAAAAATTTCGAATTAATTTGTTTCTAAACTTCTAATTATAATACAGTCAATATGGAGTTCGACCTTTCAAAAAATTGTAAAAACTATTTTGTTCACGGGATCAGTAGGAGGGTTGGCCCCGAATCTAAACCTAACAAATAAGTTCCGAGTATGGGAGTGTATCGCTCCAGCCGCCATCTTGAAAATAGCTTTTCGAAATTTCTTGTTTTCGGTGGATCCCACAAAAAAATTTCAGTACGATTTTGTAGAGAATACAGTTTATTACAATTTTTTTTTGTTAATAATTTTTTGAGTTAGCATTAATATTGTCACAAAGGCATTACCTTTGTTTTAAAAGAGTTTAGTTGTTATTATTGCAACAACTTACACTGTCATAATTGTTAATATTTAATTTTTAATTGCCTTCCGATCAAGGTTTGTTATGTTTGTTAGGCTGAGTTAGCAGAAAAGAATTGCATATAAACAGTTACGACGCACAGTGGTCCGAATCGCGAAAAAACTGGCCAAAACTGGTCAAAACTGGGAAAAGGTTCCAAAATCAGCCAAATCTTGGATATCTAAGTTTTTGAGGTCCCTGAATACGAATATGGAGTCGAAAAGTCAAAATTCAAAATGGCGGATTCAAAATGGCCGACAAATTGTATGAAATTTTTTTAGATTTAAGCGAAATTTGGAATACAAGTTTTTGAGGTCGCTGAATACGAATGTGGAGTCGAAATTTCAAAAGTCAAAATTCCGAACTCAAAATCTTTTTCATATCATTTTTTGTGTTTTCGACAATTTGGAAATGTTTTTTTTTCACTTTTAGAAAAATTGTCTTCTAATATTTGAATCTGGGCATCGAGATATTTTCTCTTTCGTACGGGTTACTTCGTAAGTGCCTAATCCTGTGACATTTATGAAAAAGTTCTTTAGATTACTATAGCTAAAGGTGCAAAAATGTGCAGCATTTCTTTGGAAATTTTCAATATTTGCACCATTAACTGTGCACTGCATTTGAGAACAGAGCAGGATCTCTTGGGATCACAACTTTTTCGATAATTAATGATAAATGTGTTTGTAGTTGTTTTAGAGAACTGTTTACCGCGACTTAAAATATATTTAAAACGTTTATAAATGAAACTAATATGCATAGCAGTATTCTACATACATCCAGGAATACTCTCCATTTCACAAAATTTAAAACACACGCTCCAGTGAAAAGTAATCGCAATATGAATACGGCGCAAATTTTTTGAGCAAAGAAATGCAACGATATCAGCGACACGTTTGGACTGTTGCAGCGAAGCAAATACAGAACACAGCTCTCTATCTTTTTGTCAAACTATGCATTAGGTCCTTCTCTTCGTGAGTTCTTATTTCTACAACATTTCAACGACTTTTTTTTTTTTAGTTTTGGAAAAGCTTTTTCGCGATTCCGACCACTGTGCGACGGTACATTACTCGAGATTAAATCCGAGACAATGATGAAGACAACCCTCTCCAGAGCGTTGATCCACAGAACAAACCTAAGATGACAGTTATAATATGGTGGTAAAACCAAACTTTCTATTATTATTTAATACACAGGGTGTCCCAAAATTAGCCTGCCAAAATGTACCAGCTGATTCTACGTTCAAAAATAATACAAAAAGTTTTAATAAATATAGGATGAAAAATGCTACCTAAGGGAGCTACAGCCACCCGAAAAGGGAAAGAGGAGTTTTCTGTAATATCTCTGCAACTATTTGAGATAGATTCATGAAATTTGATGAGTTTGAAGCTTTTGTAATTTGCCACATATTTCATTTTCCAGTTTTTAGTAATTTTGCCAGAGGCGTCACATACAGAGTGGGTGCTGGGTAAATTATGCCCCATATTTTTTGTGTGGATAATTTTTTATTTCAAATTATGAAACTTGGTTTATTTTTAGACAAAAAATGTCGTCTCAGTCGATCTTTGAATCTTGAACCGTTTTCGAGTAAAATCATTTTGAAGAAGTCACGCCCATAAAAACTACACTAATAAAAATAATCACAGAATTGAAAAAAAATTTTTGATTTAGGAATTTTGTTTTTATTATTAATATTTCACGAAGAAATGCTAAACGAAGTAATAAATACCTATAAATTTTAATCCATTGTCTACTTTTGATAAAAAAATTTTTATTAGTGTAGTTTTCATGGACGTGATTTTTTAAAAAGGATTTTACTCGAAAACGGTTTAAGAGACAAAGATCGACTGAGACTAGCTTTTTTGTGTAAAAATAAACCAAGTTTCATAATTTGATATAAAAAATTTAATAATTATCTCCACAAAAAATACACAAACCCTGTATGTGACGCCCCTGGCAAAATTTCTGAAAATTGGAAAAAGAAATATGTGGCAAATTATAAAAGCTTCAAACTCACCAAATTTCATGAATCTACCTCAAACAGTTGCAAAATTATTACAGATAACTCGTCTTTGGGGTCCCCCTTTCGGGGGGCTGTAGCCTCCTTAGGAAGCATTTTTCAACCTATATTTATTAAAACTTTTTGCATTATTTTTGAACGTAGAACCAGCTGGTACATTTTGGCAGGCTGATTTTGGGACACCCTGTATATTTATTTGTTGTTGTTGTTTTGTTGAATATACAGGGTGATTTTTTTAAAGCGCCTATTAGAAAATTTGCAACTTCTAGTTGAGCTAGGGATCTGAAATTTGGAACCTAGGCATAATAGACGATTACGAGTCAAAATGAAATATTTCCAACATGGCGGCACTTTCGAAAATGGTGGAAGCAGGCGCCATCTTTGTTTTTTTAAATGGCAATCCCTAATTTTTATTTTATATTTAGATTCGGCATTTCATTCTGAGTACAATGAACCAAGGTTGTCATTACTTATCTGTCATAATCAATGACATATGTTCATTTTTCTCTTAAAATTTCCAGAAACAAGGGTTAATTAAAAAATTCATATCTCACGAACCGTGAAAGATAAGTTAATGAATTTTTTTTAATCGATTCTATAAATTTCTAGGAATCTTTCTAGCAGTAACCCATGTCTGAGCGAGATTTCCTGCGAGTGCTACGATTTTTTGAACTTGAGAATCACAAAATGTTGAAAACTCAATTTTGTCAAATGGCACCTACCTATTCTTAAGTCACCATTGCATGTAAAATCGAATTTTAAGGGGAGTTATACTAGCATGTTCTATACCTAACTCGTATCGTTTTGGAATTATTTGCATTTTTTGTGTAAAAAGGTAGGTATTTATTGATTTCCACAATTTTTGAAATTCATAAGTAGGCTATAAACAAAAACTATTGATGTTGCTATCAACAACAATAAAATAAATGTCAAAACAGTGCCAGTTCTGTTGTTTGCTATCTAACAAAAAGATCTAAATGAAATAAGAAGAGCTACCGGTGCTGCTGTACACAGACGTACAATTAAATGTCTGCAGCAGAATGGGGGCCATATTGAAAATATTTTGTAGATATATTGTATTCAAAACGTTGATTGAATTACATTTTCTGTTAAATGTTAATTTTTTTTCATAGACTACTTATGAATTTCAAAAATCAATAAATACCTACATTTTTACACAAAAAATGCATAATTCCAAAACAATACGAGTTAGGCATAGAACATGCTAGTATAACTTCCCTTAAAATTCGATTTTACATCCAATAGTGACTTAAGAATAGGTAGGTGCCATTTGAAAAAATTGAGTTTTCAACATTTTGTGATTCTCAAGTTCAAAAAATCGTACCACTCGCAGGAAATCTCGCTCAGACATGGGTTACTGGTAGAAAAATTCCTCGAAATTTAGAGAATAGATTTAAAACAAATTTATTGACTTATCTTTCACGGTTCATGAGATATGAATTTTTTAATTAACCCTTGTTGCTGGAAATTTTAAGAGAAAAATGAACATATGTCATTGATTATATGACAGACAAGTAATGACAACCTTGGTTCATTGTTCTCAGAATGAAGTGCCGAATCCAAATATGAAATGAAAATTAGGGATTGCCATTTAAAAAAACAAAGATGGCGCCTGCTTCCACCATTTTCGAAAGTGCCGCCATCTTGGAAATATTTCATTTTGACTCGTAATCGTCCATTATGCCTAGGTTCCAAATTTCAGATCTCTAGCTCAACTAGAAGTTGAAAATTTTCTAATGGGCGCCTTAAAAAAATCACCCAGTATTTATACTTTTATAATCCACATATTTTGCTATCCCAAACCAATTGACTACAATCCCCGTGTGACAATATTATTAAAGTTATGATTTGCGAAAGTTAAAAATAAAGGGATGAACTGATTTGTGGGGCTATTCTCTATCGAAAATGTTAGATAACATTCTGTTAAATCAATGTTATTTGACATTTCAACAATGTTTTATATTGTTCAAACGTCAAATAACATTGATTTAACAGAATGTTATCTAACATTTTCGATACACCATTGGTGATTTGTGTCAAGATACTCGTAGCTCGCTTAAGATGGTTGCTGGAGTGGCACACCATCAAACTCGAAAACTTGGCTTTACACTCGGAGTCAACTCCCTACTCAGCCTACGAATAAAATAACTTCCATTTATTGCAACGTTATTCCTTTTTCAACGCTCTATTAACTGGACTATTCGTAATTTTGCCAAAGTACCTGCAGAATAGTGCCACCTTAAGACACATCTGGGGCAAACCAAACCATCTGGTAGTTTAACTCGATTTGCAATCGACTTTTCCTCGTAGCTAACATCGTACTTATCCGAACCATTTTCCATAGTTATCGGCATAAAACAATCTTCTCCTGCTTCTGGTGCATTTGGATTGTCCAATTTACACACACTAAGCCATCGAAAAAAAAATATTTACTCTTCTAATACATACAAATATTAGCTAAAGTAAGTTTGATTTGCTCATAAAAACTGGTAGAAGTTATTTGAAGGTGACTTTTACCTGTAATGGAAGCTGCCCATGTGGTTAGTTGTAAGTAAAATGGTTACATCTATAACACTGCCTGATTTATAGGTGCGGACCACTTTGCCCTGGCCATATTTCCCTGTATTTTCATTAGCTTGTGGATGAGAAGCATCAAATCTATCGCCACAGACGCCACATTTACCTTTGAAAGTTGACCATTGAACCTGGAGTTAATTCGAAATTCTTTCAAATCTTCAACAAAGTTTTATTTATAAGGAAAAATAGTCAATTGAAATACAGAAACAGAAACTTCTTCTAAGGAGAACCAGAAAATATTATAAACATATAAAGTATCAGACATTTCCTTCAAAGTAAATCCTTTCATTCATATTATTGTCATGAAATATTACAGGTACTTGAATATTATCTACTTACTCATTGATTCCAAATAGAGTACAAAATTTAAAAAAAATTCATAAGTAGTTAATTAACTTGACTCACCGTTGCTCCTCCGCAATAATTCTGATTATCATCGTAATTTGCCGGAGCCGAGTCATCAAACCTCCACAAAGAACTCCTGTTTGGTGGCTCCAACATCATTCCATGTCCCTTAGTGTTCTTAATGAGAACCACACCACAAACAGCCAAAAATATTCTAGCAATCTTCATTTTTGCATTGACCAAAATAAAATAATATTTTCACAAAAATTCTTATTTATATCCTTGAATTGAATCCATTGTTTGTTTGCCATCATCCATCATTTAGGATAAGATTACAGAGTAGGTTGTTATTGTGCATATACAGAGTGGACAGAAAAAAAGGAGTTTCGGAGTGTTTTTTTAAAGGAGGAAATATTGTGATATAAAACAAGGTGTATTGTGAATTTATTCTAGAGGTTTCGGACGGTTTTTAAATAAAATCGCTTATCCATATTGTTATATATCGTCAGGAACTTTTTTGGAACAATCTGTATAGTATGTAGAAGGAAAACAAAAACAGAACCACTAATACCAGTGTAAGGTCATGGATTTGTAACGGTTTAAGGGATTAAATAATTAATCCAAAAAGTGATTTAAGCGGAATTTTATTTTTACATTGACATATTTTTTATACTCGCTGCAAATCAGTAATATAACAATTATGTTTCTAAATAAAAAATCTACAAAAATTCCTAGATAGCGTTTAGTTTTATCAGAAGAATGTATAAAATTATTGACTTGGAGGTCTTTTGTTTTATTTCAATTACAAAATTATATTAATAGCTACAATAATAATTGTATTATTTAGATTTGTTGAAACCGTGTTAAAAGTTATAATAGATATCTAAACGATTAATATGCCTATAAAAAAATGTAAGTTTTGTGTTTTTTGCTTTTGTAAATTTTGACATTCCTTAAAAAGAGACAAAACACTTATTTTACATTTTC
Source organism: Pediacus dermestoides (assembly GCA_963942485.1). Lineage (NCBI taxonomy): Eukaryota > Metazoa > Arthropoda > Insecta > Coleoptera > Cucujidae > Pediacus > Pediacus dermestoides. Next base: position 1,250,242 of record OZ012629.1, on the reverse strand, counting down.
GTTAGATACTATGGTTATACAAGGTGTTTTTGAAATAGGTGGTTAAAATTTAGGAGCATGTAGAGCAAGTCAAATGATAAAGAAAACCTTTATAAAATTATTTTCTAAAGTGCTTTCTAAGGGAGCTACAGCCCCGTAATTGTAGGCCCTTAAGAATGTTTTTTATTAAATATCTCCGAAACCGTTTAAGATATAATAATAAAATTTTGTACAGCCTTTAGCTCTTTTATGCTTAACAATGTGAAATTAGTATCATCTGAAAATTTTGTTCAAGGGTGTGTCAATTTGGGGGGGCGGGGGGTAAATATGATCCCAACTTTTTTGTATATATTGTTTTTTTGTCTTTGACATGAAATTATTAAATTTTATAGTTTTTTATAAAAAAATGGTCCGCTTGTTTAATTTCGATGCCATGCGCCGTTTTTGAGTAAAATCAATTTTAACATACTCTGAACGTGAAGCGTTTTTTTTGAAATTTTCGAAATGAATATACAAAATTCACGAGCATGTAGAGCAAGTTAAATGATGAAGAAAACCTTAATAAAGTTTTTCTCTAAAGTGTTTTAAACGGTTTCGGAGATATTTAATAAAAACCATTTTTAGAGATCCACCATTAAGGGGCTGTAACTCCCTTAGAAAGCACTTTAGAAAATAATTTTATAAAGGTTTTCTTCATCATTTGACTTGCTCTACATGCTCCTAAATTTTTTACATTCATTTCGAAAATAAAAAAAAAATGCTTCACGTTCAGAGAATGTTAAAAATTTTCAAATCGATTTTACTCAAAAACAGTGCATGGAATCGAAATTAAACAAGTGGATCATTTTTTTGTTAAAAACTATTACATTTAATGATTTCATGTCAAAAACAAAAAAACACAACATACAAAAAAGTTGGGATCATATTATATAAATCAGCAATCGATTTACGAAAAAAAAGTCCTCTTGTAGTTTTTTCGTAAAACGGATCGGTTTACAAAAATATCTGATGTGTCCAACACATGACTTTCTTATACAGATAGTACTTACCACAATTACTTTTCCTAAAGAAATTAAGTTAACTTTCTTGTAAAAATCGTGTTTCAATTTTAAGCGTTTCCGGCACTTCCGCACTTATTGCAATACGAATAAATCGGTCATTGTCCCACTCATTATAACCAAATTTTAAGACAAAAATAAGTGTTTTATTTTTTTTGAAATTTTTTTGACGGAATTGCAAAAAAAAGATTTTTACAAAATTTGTTCAAAATTTAATTCTAAATCAATGTTAAAGAATAAAAAAATCTCGTAAATGGTATATTTTTCAAGATATTCCTAAAAAAAACCTAAAAATGTCTTCAGGTAAGTACCACTTGTGTGCTAGATGAAAAAGATTTTAATGTGGCACCCACAATTTTGTTCAAACTCTTAACTATGAAATTTGAATCAAATCCGATAAGTCGTTTTTGAGTTATCGTGGATACAGACAGACACACAGACAGACAGACATCATGGCGAAAATGGTCAAAATGGATTCATTGGCCCTCAAAACGTGTAAATCCATCAAAATCTCGAAGTCGAAAAAAATCACGATTACTATACTTTCTTATTACTTCGTATAAGAAAGTAAAAATCAATAGAAAATGCTAAAATAATATCAATTTTCTTAATAAACTTATATCGAAAACTCAACCGTTTCAGAAATACAGGGTGTTCAAATTGTTTTTTATTATTTTATTTTATTATTATTATTTTTATTTATTTATTTTTTATTTACTGACATTATACTTTTAAAACGATGATCGACGATCGATAAGATGCTGTTTTTGTTCGGGTTTGTTTTAAAATAAATAAAAAGATGAGTAATGTAAACACAGTAGAATGTAACGTCATTAAATATTTGTGACGTGCACGCAAGTTCTCGTAAATTTTGCTATAGTTATCGGATTTTCAAAATTCAAACACCAAACTAAATGGTTCAAAGCCTGCTAAAACCCTATTTTTGTTCAAAATGCTTCTGAGCAACGATAGTCAAATTTTCTTTTTTAAATGGCAACTATAATTTTTTCCTTTTTTATACGAAGTAATAAGAAAGGTAAACAATGGTCTAGTGGATGGAATTCAGGACAAAGCGTAATCAAATGTGGATGGGTACAAAACATACACACATAGGAATCACAAGAAGCACTTTATTTATGGAAAAGGTGATGGAAAGGACAGTGATTTATCAGCATACATTCCGAAATCACATATTCATGTATCCAAACTAAATCTGAACAACACTGTTGAACATGTAATTCGACATATCAAGTCCAAAATTCATGGAATTGATGTTGATTGCATAGAACTGAACGTACAGTCAAAAAGCTACAAAAGCTACAAGGTTAGTATATCTGCCAATTACAAAACGAATGTTTTAGATGAAGAATTCTGGCCAAACAGTGTTGTAGTGAATAAGATGTTCAGAGAAAAGCGAAATTTTCCAGAGAAGCGGCAAGAAGAAGATCCAAAATGACGTTGAAATCATGCATAATACATCAAAACATAAGGTCCATAGGTAACAAGGTGGATATGATAGAAGCGATGCTGAGTGATAATGAGGATTGTTTTTGTCTATGTTTGTCTGAACACTGAACACTGAATCTTTCCAGTATATCGCTTTGATCCTCGGCAAATGGTCTGCTGTTATATCCGTCAAAAACCCAGGTGATGTGTGTTGGTACCAGCGTGATGTGTGAGAGGGCCTTCCGAGTGCTTGAAAAGGAGGTGTTACTTCTGGGGGAGAATGTGAAATTTTGTGATAGTGTTAAAAATCTTGGTGTCTATGTCGATTCACACTTGAATTTTCAAGCTCATACGGTCAAGAAATGCTCTCTATGTTATTATAAACTTAAGTCGCTTTATCAGTTTAGAGATCTGTTACCAGCATCAACAAAGCTGTACCTTACTAATACTTTGATTTTGTGTAATCTGGATTATTGTAGCACTACTACTACTACTACTACTACTACTACTTAAATTCATATTTTAGAAATAAGTTGCAGGTCGTTCAAAATTGTTGTCTCCGATATGCCTTAAATATTCCTCGTCGTGAACATGTAACACCGTATTACAATAGGAATAATATACTTAAGCAGGAATTTCGTTTCTGTCTGTTGTTTGGGTGTTTGATTTTTAGAGTGTTAAAGTCCACTATACCTGATTATTTATCCATTATGTTACTACGTAGATCAGATGTTCACAGTCGTTTGTTGAGACATGTTGATCGTTTTACTTTTCCGCAACACTCTACAACAAGGTTTAAATGTAGTTTTGCATATACTGCACCTGTTTTATTGAACAAATTCATTGACATTTTTGATACTTGCCATAATTTAGAAACATTTAGAGCTAGATTTAAGGTGGAACTTCTTTCACTTCAGGAACTGTGATTTCATTCTTTTGAAACTGTTGTATTTGTTGTCCAGTGTTAGTTGTTGTTCAATTTTGCGGCATCTCTGTGTACATTTTTGACATAAGTATTGTACTTTCGTGTATTCGGAATGTTTTGTTTGTTTGGGGGCTGGTATGCGTGGTACGTGAACCTGTACATCGGCGTTTTGTGTTTTTTTTTTTTCATAGTTGTAGTTTTTACAAACTGGTTGAGTTGAAAATCTATTTTATATAGACACTCAACCATTTGGAACAAAATTATTTGAATCTCTTTTCTTTTCTTTTATACTATAATTTTGTAAACATTTTTTTTTGTTTTTTGTTCCAATAAAGAAGTTAAATAAATAAATAAATAAATAAATGGTTTTAAGTTGGTGTCCAGTTATTGCCGACAGGAGGGAGCGCATGGAGGAACTGCAATATACTGCCAAAACAAGGTAAACAGCAAAAGCAGATGTGATATAGTGAATCTGTCCACTTGTTGTGTATGTGAGTGCGCGGCTGTAGAGTGTAGCATTAAGGGTCGAAAACTGATTATTTTAACTATTTATAGAACACCAGACTGTGATGTAGACTTGTTTCTAGAGAATTTTGACGGCATTTTAAAGAAGATTGTTGTAGAGAATTGTGATGTTATTGTAGTAGGTGATTTTAACATTAATTTTTTGGAATATAGTCAATCACTTAGGAGGTTCATATCACTTGTACATTCGTACGGTTTGAAGGATTTGATAGATGATTATACCAGAGTTACTAATACATCGGGGACGTGTATAGATAATGTACTGACTAATATTGTGGAATGTGAAGCAGGGGTATTTGATTTTCAATTGTCGGATCATAAGGCGCAAAAGGTGTATGTTCAGCTTGCTGATGACATAGATGATTTTAAAACAACTATATATAAAAGACAATTTTCTGATGAAAATAAACAACTATTCTGGGCGAAACTTGGGGAACTAGACTGGACAAATTTATATTTGAGTAGGGATAGTGACGTTAATGAACAATGGAAGATTTTTATGAATATTTTCACAGTACTTTTTAATGAGTGCTTTCCTTTGAAGTCAATAAAACCCAGTAAGAGTAGTAAATAACTTCCATATTACTATTATCCTGAAATAGTTGAACACAAGAAGCAGCTGGATGTACTTTTTGTGCTGAGTGGTCGTGGTGTTGCTTTCAGGGACGCGTATAAGGTAGCGAAAAAGCAATTTGATAAACTGTTAAAACTTGGTAAAAAGAAATATTACGATGACAGGATTGCGCGATCGGATAATAAGGGCAAAACAGTTTGGAATGTAGTCAATAATATTAGGGGATGCATTACAAAGCACAGTGGCATTCAGATTGGTGGTAAGTCTCAACAAGTTGCGAATGACTTTAACAGATATATAGGGGGTGCCGCAAAAGAGTTGATTGAGAATTTGGAACTGATAGACTTTTCTTGTAACATTGATAATAACATTAAATCTATGTATGTAGAACCTCCTACTGAGGCTGAGGTTCTAGAGGTGATTCGAGGTTTAAAGAATAAGATGAGTAGTGGACATGATGAGATTCCGATAGGTATCATTAGGTTCTGCGCCATTGGGATTTGCGAACCATTAGCTTTCATTTTAAATAACTCGCTGACTTTTGGCATCTTTCCGGAACACCTGAAGACTGCAGTTATAAGTCCGATTTACAAGGGACCCAGCATTGGTGGAGAACTATCGGCCAATAAGTCTGTTGTCGTCTTTCTCGAGGATATTTGAGACTGTTCTGTGCACTCGGCTTGTTGGTTTTTTTGACATATGTGAATTATTTAGTAGAACTCAGCATGGTTATCTGAAAGAGAGATCGACGGACACTGCGATGCATAGCTTTACACAACAAATTTTAAATGCATTTGAGGAGAGACAACTAACATTGGGTATGTTTCTTGATCTTTCAAAGGCTTATGACTGTCTTAATCTTGAGTTATTATTTGATAAGTTGGAACGTTATGGAGTGAGGGGCTCAGCATTGCAGTGGATGCGATCGTATATCGGTAACAGAGGCCATAGAGTTAGGGTGTACGGAGACTCGGGTGAAAGATATTTTTCAGATATCGAGTACAGTGATGTTGGTGTTCTCCAGGGCAGTGTCTTGGGACCTATCCTTTTTGTAATATTTGTAAACGATTTGAAAGATCTAGTAAATGGAAATTGCCGGGACTTGGTGAGTTACGCGGATGATACAAACCTGCTAGTTAGGTCGAGCTTTCTTTCGGATGTCATAACTGATGAGGGAGGCTGCTTGCTAGACAGTGTCACCAATTGGTTTACGGCTAATAGGCTTATTTTGAATGAGCGAAAATCAAACTTTGTTCTCTTCAGGACGGGGCAAAGTAGGGTTTTGATACCTGAGCATGTGCTAATAAACAATTGTGAGAGCAGGCTGTCGGAAAGTTCAAAATTCCTGGGGTTACATGTGGACGCTGCTTTGTCCTGGGGGGACCACGTGGAAGTGTTGGGGCGCAGGTTGAGTGGGGTACAGTACTCGTTGAGGGTCATAAAGCCTTACGTAAATTTTAATGTTTTGAAGATGGTCTACTTCTCGAACTTTCAGTCAATATGTAGCTATGGAATAATTTTTTGGGGTCAGTGTGCGTCCGTCATGGACATTTTTAAAATTCAGAAACGGACTCTGCGTACTTTGCTGGGACTGGGTTATCGTGATAGTTGTAAGGGGAAATTTAAAAGTAATAGAATACTTACAGTGGCGGCACTTTATGTTTATCGGGTGCTTCTCTTCATGTATAAAAACAAGTCAAATTATGAATATTTAAAGTCAGCGAAAAACACACGAACTGACAACTACAATTTTCCGAGCCATAGGCTAGCAATTTTTGAAAAAGGTTGTTTTTACTCTGGTATAGTTTTCTGGGATAGGCTACCAACTTATATGCGATTTATTGGGAGCTTTGTGGTTTTTAAGAAAACAATTTTTAACATTTTAGCTGATATTGAACCTTATGAAGTTGGCGATTTTTTAAATTATATTTTTTGATTGTGTCTGTTATGTTGTTGTATTAGTTTATTTATCTATGATTGCATCTGTTCATAATGTTTTTTTTATGTATGTACTTGTAACTTAAATCAAGATTTCTTCTTTGTCAACTGTTATTGCCATTATTATGTTGTGACAAATGTTTTCTTTATTGTGTTGTATTTTATGAACCACACGTATTGAAAAATAAATTCTATTCTATTCTAATCGTGATTTTTTTCGACTTCGAGATTTTGATGGATTTAGACGTTTTGAGGGCCCCTGAATCCATTTTGACCATTTTCGCCATGATGTCTGTCTGTGTGTGTATGTGTGTGTGTGTCTGTATCCACGATAACTCAAAAACAACTTATCGGAATTGATTCAAATTTCATAGTTAAGAGTTTGAACAAAATTGTGGGTGCCACATTAAATGGAACTTACCTGAATACATTTTTAGGTTTTTTAGGCATATCTTGAAAAATAAACAATTTTCGAGATTTTTTTATTCTTTAACATTGATTTAGAATTAAATTTTGAACAAATTTTGATTGAATTTTTTTTTACATTCCATCAAAAAATATATAAAAAAATCAGATATTCTTAACACTTATACTTCTCTTAGTGCGTGTGCATCCGACAGCCTAGTCACGTTGGGACTTGGCTGCCAAACGGAAGGTCGCGGGTTCGAATCCCAGAAGGACCATTATTTTTTTGGAATTTAGTGATTTCTATGGTACCGAAAAGAATAATAATGAATAAATAAATGTAAATTTATATTAATAACGTATTGAATCTCGACTGCATGTGATATTGGCTACCTCTTCAATATTTTCCAAAGATTAAAACTGTATCATGGCAATGTATAAAAAAGTCATGTGCTGGACACATCAGATATTTTTAATTAATTTAAATTCATAATAATTAAGGTTTTCAATTTTGAGAAATAGTTGATATGCGCAATGGCAACGGTCATTAGGGTGTCTTGTGACGTCAGGACGGACAGAGAACGTTGTTTTATTGAAAACCTCAATTTACAGTTAATTTCAAAATTATAGAGTACACTTAATTTTCTACAGTGTAAAACTACCTATCGAAATGAAATATCAATGTCACTTTTGACAGACTAACAAAATCTAACCGAAAACGCGAAAGTGCTCATTTTTTCCAAGTTAGAAGGCGGATGGTCGATCCGCAGGGTGGCGCAACATTGTAACATCGCAAAGAGCACTTTGCAGATAGTGAAACAAAGACGGCAAAAACATGGACATTTTGTTAGAAGAGAACTTACCTAACCTATAATATAAAAAATATGACGTTCAAATTTCAAAACGGCATCTTTACATGTGGAAAAACTGTAATTAATCGACTTCTTGATCGTGAGATGAAAGAAAAACGAACCCATATGGATATACCAACAGTTACTAAGGAAACCAAAGAGGGTGAGGGAGGGCCGAAAGATCCAACCCATCCAAACAAAGGAGGGCCACATAAACGTGTTTCCGGCGCCCAACAAAGACGACGGCAGAGGGAGAGGCAGGCGGCTCTAGCGGCTACCGGCAGCACCTCCACCGTACATCCAGAAGGTACAAGCTAGCTGGTAGTCAGAAGCCTGAGGGCGATTGCCGCCGGGCGACACAAAAGTCAAAGAGTGGATGATATTCCATAGCGCCGCTAAGGATGACCCGAAAGGGAACATTCTGGTCTTTGGCGTTAGGGAGGCCGTCCAGAAAAGTATCTTGGACCGACAAGGGAGGATGAGCTACCTGTTCACCTCCCTTAAGGCCAAGTTTCACCAAACCGCCGCCACCGTTCGCAGTGAGGTCGATGCCCCCTCCGCAGATATGGACCAGACGTCTACTGCGACAACAAGCGGTTGCAACTTTGTGCCGCCACCTAGACAGTGTTCAAAGTACCATAGCTCTCATCCAGGAGCCCTGGTGCGTTAAAGGCAGGGTTTGTGGACTGAGCAAACTAAGTGGCACTATATATGTAACACAAAATGTTGACAGGCCTAGGACCTGTATCTACATTCCGAGGCAATTTCAGGCCAACCTAGTACCGCAGTTTTGCACCGGGGACTTGACGGCTGTACGGGTCAACTGCGACACTGGGGATGGCAGACAAAAAGATGTAATCATCGCATCAATCTACCTACCAATCGACTCGCCAAGTCCTCCACCCTCAAAGGAAATGATGCACCTGGTCGAGTTCTGTGAGGCTGGTAATAAACACCTAATTATTGGATGTGACACGAATGCTCACCACACTACTAGAATGCTTAGCTGGTACTAATTTAGAAATAGTCAATAGGGGGAACGAACCAACCTTCGTTACCTCCAGATGTCAAGCGGTGATTGATATCACCTTGACATCCATGAATATTTAAAGTAAGATCGCGGATTGGCATGTCGCTCCCGAAGCGTCTATGTCCGATCATCGATGGATAAGTTTTAAAATGAAATGCTGTGAAATAGTGAATAAACCCCACAGGGACCCCAGGAAGACAAACAGGGAGGCGTTTCTCGCACACATGGACAAGGCTCTGGGAGACTCACATATACCACAGGAGATTACAACGGTCAGGCAGGTGGAACATAGCGTCGTCTTTGTGAGATCATGCCTGATCAAATCCTATGAAAGATCATGTCCCCTTCGAACCGGGACTGTTGGGGGCCGCGCGACGCCTTGGTGGAACACGGAACTTAGCTGTCTTAGGACGAGGAGCAAAAAACTCTTTAACAGAGCGAAGAATTCCCGAGATGCCGCGGACTGGCAAGCTTTCAACGAGCACCGGAAAGTATACAAACGGACAATTCGCAATAAACAAAGAGACGCATGGAAATCATTCTGTGGTGGCTTAGAATCCACCACTTCAGCCGCCCGACTGAAAAAGATCATCTCGAAGGACCCAAATCAGCAACCAAGCAGTCTAAACGCGAGGCCCCAACGGGCGAGGACTGGGCTGTGGCTGCTCGTATGGTGTGTCCTGCAAAAGTAACCTGAGCTATAAAAACATTCCTTCCTTTCAAATCGCCCGGGATGGACGGTGTTTACCCGGCCTTACTTTATTGGGGGCTGGAAATTATACTTGAACACCTGGTGCGAATCTTTAGGGCTTGTATAGTCCTCAGATACATCCTCGAAGAGTGGAGGTAAGTTAAAGCGATATTCATACCGAAGCCGGGACAATCGGACTACTCCTCGGCTAAATCTTATAGGCTTATCAGCTTGACGTCCTTCCTCCTACAGACGTTACAAAGATTTGTGCGATAGAGAGATTATGGATACGGCGCTGATAGAATACCCGCTCCATCCCAGTCAACACGCATACATCCCAGGCAGATCGACCGAGTCTGCTCTACATACAGTAGTCAGCAGAATCGAGAGGTCAATGGAGGTTAAAACATCCACCCTGGGAGTATTCATAGACATCGAAGGCGCGTTTGACCGACCAACCTTTGATAGTATAAGCGCTGCAGTCCAGGAGCACAATGTGGTCCCCATGTTGCATGGGTTGATTAGACATATCCTTGAATGGAGAGCTATCCAAGTAAGTGTAGGAGACTGTACCGTCAGGGGCGTCGCAAGCAGGGGCTGTCCACAGGGTGGAGTATTGTCCCCTCTCATATGGGACATACTGGTTGACAACCTGCTGCGTCTACTCAACGAGTCGGGCTTATACACTATTGGCGAAGCAGACGATTTAGCAATTCTGCTTACTGGCAAACATGAAGGCGTATACTCTGTAACCTCATGCAGAGCGCGCTAAACATAGTTGATAAATGGTGCATCGAACACTCCCTAACTGTGAATGTCACGAAGACGGAGCTAGTTCACGACGAAACGGAAGCTAGGTAAAATGACCTTACCCAGACTTAAAGGAACCCAATTCAGTTTGACGAAAGAGGTCAAGTATCTGGGAATCATACTTGACAACAAATTAAACTGGGAGAGACACTAGAGGTTAAAGTAAATAAAGCATGCGCCGCTTTTTAGTAGTGTCGCAGGGCCGTGGGGCGATCCCGGGGGCTATCCCCAAGGATCCTCCTCTGGCTATACAGTGAGTTTTTTTATCAGTCTCCATACCGATTTACATGGTAAAATATTCAACTCGTGTTAATGGTTTTTCTACTGCGAATCTCAAAATGATTTTTGGCACACTATTAGTTTGCATCTTTTTTTACATATTCCAGTAGTTTTTAAAATGTCAAGAATAAAATTAATGTATTTAAAAGGGAAAATAATTACATAATTTTAGCTCATTTTCACGTTAAAATTTATTAAGTTAGGAGGCTTTGTCCATCACGGACAAGCAAATAAATAATCCAAAGCTCTCAATAAAATGAGAAAAAAATACTCAAATGCTGTTAATTTCAATGTTCAAACTGTCTACCATAAGAAGCCGCTACACAGTAACTTTTTGAAAGTCTTTCACACTTAATAAAAACATGCAAATGAAGTGACAGCTCTGAATTATTTATTTGGTTGTCAGTGGACAAAGCCTCCTAACTTACTAAATTTTAATGAGAAAACTAGCTAAAATCATGTAATTATTTTCCCTTTTAAATAAATAAATTTTACTTTTTACATTTTAAAAACTACTAGAACATGTAAAAAAAGATGCAAACTAACAGTGTGCCAAAAACCATTAACACGAGTTAAAGATTTTATTCACAATCAGTTAGTAATATACAGCTTATCGTATCCCTTAAAAGTTAGAAAGTGAGCCATTCCTTGGTTACACTTCAATCAGTCAGTAATAGTAAAAAAGCAGTCAGTAATGAAAAAGCAGTCAGTAATGAACCCATTACTAACCTGGTAGGGCGCTACTATCTGAGCAACTACAAATTTGATGTGACTTTGTTAACTAATTTGATGAAATGTCAATGTGAATGTCAAATATATTTTTTATTATTATAATGTTGTTTGTTTTATTAAATGACTGGACTGTGAATAAAATCGTATACAAACCTCGGCAAAAGTACTATTCCTGTCTCGGTATGTAATCTACTATTACCATGTAAATCCCTATGGGGACAGTTAAAAAAAACTCAGTGTATACTAAGGGATTGAGGTGCATCATTTAATCCCTGAGGGTGAATTAAATTTCATGAGCGAGCAAAGCGAATGTGATATTTTTTGTGATAGTAATGTATTAAATGTATTTAAGCGTAGTATTGTAAGTTTATTGTCTTAGATTTTATTGTTTTTATCTTAATTTTAACCAGTAAGTGGATTTTTTCTGTTGGTGGCATTGAAATAAATAAATAAATCAGTTCGGTGACCAAATTCTATGCACATACAAGTCACTAGTTTGGGAAATTTTTTACTAAAATGACACTAATATCGTCAGCGTCAGAAAAACCGGTTTATAGGCTCTCAATTGATCTAGGCCCTCCTGCAGCACATTCCAATAAAGCAACAATGTTAAAGAAAAAGTTTATATAAAAAATAACAAAAATTGTCGGCGGTTCTTTTACATTATAGTTACATCAGAACAAGATCTGAATGTCTCCTGAGGTCCACACCCATCAGCAAAAGTACCGTTTCCACAATCACCCCAATTGTTACCTAAATTAGAATATCAAAAAACATCAATGCAATTTCAGGTAGATCTTAATGAACTTACCAGCTGTATAATGCCACCTTAACACACATTTAGGGCAAGTTACACCGTCTGGTAGTTTAATACTGTTGTCAATTTCCCATTCATCGGGCGACACATTGTACTGGGTGGTACCATCAGAAAACAAGACAGGTTTAAAGCAATCTTCGCCGGTTTCTGGACGAGTTGGATCAGTAAGTTGACATAAACTATTAATTTGAATTACAAATTACAAAATTGCAATAAAATTGAGATAATTTTCTAACAGACAAATATTGTTTCAAAATCTACTAAATTTTCAAAAGAGGATTCTTTATAAATTCTGAAAGTCGAAACACAGCTTCATTAATTTTAATAAAATGTTTTCCACATTATACATAATTTAGCATGCTGCATTTTTTTATCTATTTATAACTACATTTTTTTAATCCTTCTAAACTAGTACCAACCTGTATTGGAAATTTCCTTTGTGGTTTGCAGTTAAACGAATATGGATTCGTATCACACTGCCCTGAGTATAATTTCGCACCACTTTGCCAGTACCATAAGTACCAGTGTTTTCGTTGTCTTGTGGATGAGGATCATCATAACGGTCACCACAAACGCCGCATTTACCATCAAAAATTTCCCATTGAACCTAAATTTTACTATTTCAAACAGTTCGATATTGGAGTACTTTGGTACTTACATCCATACCACCACAGAAAAGTCCATCATCATCGTAATTTATTGGAGCTGAATGGTCGTAACGCCATAAGGAGCTACGGTTTGGTGGTTCCAACATCATTCCATGGCCCAAAATTTCAGTCACCGCTACAACGGCTAGTGCCAGCAATACCAACTTGTACATCATTTTGTTGGAAGTAAAGTGGAATTCCTGAAGGGTTGCCTGCTATATATAGGTTGAGGATATAATCATTTTGTGGATAAGATTGTTAAGGTAAAAAACAAAAATAGCTCTAGATTCTACGTTAAGGTCAAAAAAATTGTTTTTCCTTTTTTTTATCTTATTGTGATATTATTAAGAAATAATCAATTTCTAGTGGATAAATAACAGACCGATGTTATCAGACGCCACTAGAAAATCTAGCTAAAAATAACAGTTTTAGTGAAAATAATTCCAAAATACAAAATGCAGTTTTATGAACAGATCTGACTTCAAATTTAAAAAAATCTTCAGTCTCTACAATAATTATCTTCATCCATACTTAATACAGAAAAAGCAAATCAGTTCAATTTATTTCACCTAATCTTATCCACTTTAATTCCATAATCAGATTTTCTTTAGTCTAAAAACTATATAAATGTCGACAATACTCCACTGCGTCCTTAGTAAAAATGTTGTCGGTTCGTGTGATTATGTTGCTTATCGGGGCTTTTGCCCTTGAAGAAATTCTAGGCCATGGAATGATGCTCGAACCACCAAATCGAAGTTCCTTATGGAGGTACGATGACACCGCCCCAAAAAACTATGATGACAATCAAAATTTCTGTGGAGGAGCTTCCGTAAGTCTTAACCAAAGTTTCCAACATTTTTACTATTAAGTTCCTGCAGATTCAATGGCAACAATTCGAGGGTAAATGCGGTGTATGTGGTGACATTTACAACGCTCCTCATCCACAAGACAACGAAAACACTGGTACTTATGGCCAAGGGAAAGTAGTACGGAATTACACCTCGGGGAGTGTAGTGGATATCAATGTTCTGTTGACGAAAAACCACAGAGGAAACTTTCAGTACAGGTAAGAAAATGATGTCTTTTTAAGCAAAATCGATTTTTAATTGTTCGGTTTTTAGCTTATGCATTTTGTCCAATCCTTCAGCACCTGAAACTGGAGAAGAGTGCTTTATGCCACTAAATTTAGCAGATGGTTCTAAACAGTACGACGTTTCGTCGGAAGAAACATCCGTAGACAACAAATTGCAACTACCCCAAGGAGTTGCTTGCAGTCGATGTGTTTTACGCTGGCATTACACTGCAGGTATATACTAGGATTATTTTTAGTAGACATGTGCGTCAAACTGTTTCTTCATCTCTCGCTCTTAATAGGAGACAGTATGAGCACCTAAAAATGATTCCTTTGTATTAAATTAGTGAACAATTTACCGATAATTGTGATATGGTTTTAGGTAATAATTGGGGTGATTGTGGTAATGGTACCAGTGCCGAAGGATGTGGACCTCAGGAAACTTTTAGGTCCTGTGCAGATGTAGCTATTTTTTAGAATGTAAAATAGATGGTTATTAAATTAATATTTTGTTATCGATGAAGTCTTTGTTTAAATATTTACAACATATAAGTTATTTTAAGAAAAAGTAAAGTCATAAATGATATATCAATCAAACTATAAACTATCGTTAAATATTTCAGAAAGAATACAGAAAGACAAATCCAAAAAAAATATTTTATTAGAAGTCTGAAGAAAAACAAGTGTAGTTATTCTAAGCAAAGTCTATTAATTTTTTAACTGAAATAGATATGCTGAGGTATTTTTAATCTTATTATAAGAGAAATTATTTTAGTAGATATCTGCGTCACACTATCTTCTGTCTTCATCTTACATCTTATGTACCTACAGGAGTTGTTTGGCCTTTCGGGAACTGCGACCAATCCTTGGTCTTTTGTTCGTACCCTACTCAAAATATCATCTCAGAAATTATAACTTCACGAATTCGAGAGGCGCTTCTCTCATTATTTCAGGTGTTATTTCAGCACTTCCAATATAACTTCATATAATCTGCAGATCTTTGACGTGGGAATCCTGGGATATTAACCCAATAAGTCTTTTTAGCCTTTGTTTCCCATTTATGAACTTCCTCCCTTCTATGTGTCTTATTCAAGTTAAATAATGATTTAGGTCCTGGGTAAAACCTCTGCATATCTTCTTGCCAGATTGTCGGCTATTTCATTTCCTTCTACTTCCTCATGACCTGGCACCCAGTTCAGGGTAATTTTGTTGATCTTGGCCAGCTTCTTGAGATATTCTCTGCATTCCATAGTGGTAAGAGACTCTCTGCACGTGGTGTCCAGAGCTGCTTGACTATCAATCTTATGTATAGTTTTTTGCCCGTTATATTCCTTCGCAGACATTCTTGGGCACATAGATCTATAGCAAGTATTGCTTGCAAGATTGTTCGGGTGTAACCTAAGGCTAAGGTTTTTTTGGATATTTTTGGTAAGGTATTGAATATTTTTACAAAATAATAAGAATTATGATAGATACGCTAAAAACACGTAAAAAGGTATACTTGTTTGACTTGCGTTAACTCAACTGTTTTTTTGCTATAAAAACAATTTGTCACTTACCCTATAAAGAAAACAATAAGGGGTCACTCTAATACAGCTGTTTCTACGTTCAAAACTAAGCATTAACGGTTGTAGAAACCAACCCCCAAAATGTTTCGTTACTAAAATACAGAGTGTTGAAAGTTGTCTTTTTTTATTCGCCCTGTATCTTTTTTAGGTATATCTACAGAACGGTTTAAGATAGAAATTATGCTTAGTTTGGGACGTAGAATGAGCCGTATTAATCAATCATTAATCAATAATAGCATTTACTCAAAAAAGTGGCACAGAACAGGTCAGAACAAAATCGCAGAACAAACACATTTAAATATAAAAATAAAAAATTATCACAATCCAAAAATTCTAATATCTAATTAAAAACACACCTGAAACGCTACAACACAATTTAAAAACCTTAACAGGTCAATCAAAATCCAAAATCCTAACCCAGCAGCATTTCAGTAATAGTTATGTTTTCCGAGTAAAACTCAGTCATATCATAAAAACACCGCTTCAACAGATTACTTCTTTAGGCGACATGTAATCATTTTGTTTCGATAAGTATTCAGTTCTCTAGGCAAGTGGTTAACTATTTTAATTATTTCATTTTTTACTCCCCTTTGAACAATGGTGAGACCAGTCTGTTCAGTGAGTAATCTGTACTTGTGTCTTGTACCATACAAATGTACCTGTTGGTGATTCTCAAAAAAATCCGGATTTTTTCTGAAAAACACTGCACATTTCAAGATGTAAGTTGATGTAATGGTAAGTACATTATAATTTTTAAAATAGAACTTGCATGATGTTTGCCTGCCTATTAGAATGACCCAATATTTTTTACTTTACAGGGCGTGACAAATTGTCGTTTTAATAGCAAAAAAAAAATTTTCAAAGTTAAATATCTCGCAAACAGTTGAGTTATCGCAAGTCAAACAAGTATACCTTTTTTATGTGTCTTGAGCGTATCTATCATAATTCTTGTTACTTTGTAAAAAAAATTCAATACCCTACAAAAAATATCCAAAAAAACCCTGAGTCCCCCTTATAAGCACGTCACTGAACAATATTATTTTGGTTGTAATACGAACACATTGTAGCTTCCTTAAAGACTTATTAACCCACCAAATTTCAAAACTCTACTTTAAACCGTTCTGTACCTATAATTAAAAAATGATTTGAAAAAGTATTTTTTAACGCCCTGTAACAATAAGGAAGAATTTTTGGACTAAGTTATGTTTGGTTCAAACGAATTATTTTGAGCCCAGAAACTTGTGGTGGGATTTTGTAAAGATCTTTTACGGACACCCTGTATATTTCGCGAAGTATAATTTTTGCCGTGCACTCTTTAACGTGTCAAGTGTCAAATCTCAATCAAATCTCAAATCAAAAGTTAGTACGTATTAATAACATTACGCCGGCTTTGCAAACTGCATGGACAGTTATGGTTAGCAGTTTCGCATAACTATGATAAGATTAATTTGTTTTCTTGCTTTGGCAACTGGTTGCTGGACTTTATACGGATCCACTTCCAACGTAATCGAACTAACTCCTAGTAATTTCGATGAATTGGTTACTAACGGTGAGGAAATTTGGATTGTGGAATTCTTCGCCCCTTGGTGTGGTCACTGTCAAAACCTCGTTCCCGAATACAATAAAGCAGCAATTGCACTAAAGGGTGTTGTCAAAGTCGGTGCCGTTGACGCAGATAAGCACAAGGATCTTGGCGGCAGGTTTGGACTCAGAGGTTTTCCCACTATCAAAACCTTTGGAAACAATAAAAATAAACCGGAGGATTATAACGGAGCTCGAACTGCTCAAGGAATCGTTGAGGCTGCTTTAGCTGCAGTTAAAAGCAAAGTTAAAGCGAAATTGGGAGGCAGCTCATCGAGGTCTGATGAGTCTTCAAACAGCAAATATGTCATCGAACTAACCGACAGCAACTTCGACAAATTAGTGTTGCAATCCGATGACATGTGGCTAGTAAAATTTATCTCCCCATGGTGTTCCCATTGTAAAAATCTAGCACCCCATTGGGCTAAAGCCGCCAATGAATTAAAAGGCAAAGTCAGACTGGGCACCTTAGATGCAACTGTACATCTAGTAACAGCCTCCCGATATGGAATCCAAGGATATCCCACAATCAAACTATTTTCCCCTGGTCCAAAGAACTCGGACTCTGTTTCGGAATTCAATGGAGGTCGTTCAGCAACTAATATAGTCAACTGGGCTTTGGACAAACTTGCTGAGAACGCTCCAGCTCCAGAAATAACGCAAATCATCGATTGTAAATCCTTCAAAGAAAATTGCGAGGATAAACAGCTGTGCGTTTTGGCTATTCTTCCACATATCCTCGACTGCCAATCAGAATGCAGAAACAATTACATTAAAACCATGACAGAACTCGGCGAAAAATTCAAAAAGAATGCATGGGGGTGGGTTTGGTCTGAAGCAGGCTCTCAATCTGACCTGGAAAATGCTTTGGATATCGGAGGTTTCGGCTACCCTGCAATGGTAGTAATCAACATGAAGAAAATGAAGTATTCCCTTTTGCGTGGTTCGTTCTCCAGCTCTGGAATCAACGAATTTTTGAGGGACTTATCTTATCTTAAGGGCAACACAGCTCCAGTCAGAGGTAACGAACTACCAAAAATAAACCAAATTAAGGCATGGGATGGTAAAGATGGTGAACTGCCTGCTGAGGAAGACATCGACTCATCAGAGATGGAGTTGGATGAAAAGGATGAATTATAAGATACCAAGACTCATTAATTTTAATACATTAATTACATATAAAGTTTTATTTCCATTTATCGTGTTGTAGTACCTACTACCTACTACCTAATTGATTATGTTTGTTTCACGTTTATGCATGTAACTATTTTTCAGAAGGAAAATTATATTTTCTAAAAAATATCCAAAAATCTTTATCTGTTAAATAAATTTGTTGATTTTAATTGTTGTAACCTGCAAGAATTTAGCTATCAAATTAAATTCCTCCGAGTTGAAAAAACTGAATTGTGGTAAAAATTCAATTATTTTCATTGGCATACTTTCTAAATGCAGAAGCATATAAGAGTTTGGCAGGGCGTTTCTAGACAGAGACTCTAGATCAATTCCTAGATAACATTCAATTCTGTAAGAAATATAAATTATATTTTTCTCATACCTGCACGAAAATAGCCACTTTATTTGCTTGAAATGCGGGTAGAAAGTCGTCTTTTTAGGGTAGTCGCGGAAAATAATGAGTGGGGGTAACATTTCTCACTTGGGTAGCCATTCCCTCCCTGATATGCGGGAGTTAATTGTGTTTGTTTATGGTTGTCAAGGTGATTTTCTCACCGTACAGTGTCAAGCAAAAATGTCAGTGTTATGCTGTTATAATTTGTTCGCGCGTTTCACGCAAAAGAATTGGGCATTTTCGTACAGGTATGAGAAAAAATAGAGTATGCTACACGGGAGGAATTGATTCTGTCTCGTGTTCTTGCGGGTCCAATTTTCACACTCGTCAGGATCTCTTAATTCCTACCTTGTTGCATAAACTACTATTATCGCTTTAATAACTATATCTTTATTTAGAATTGTAGATATTAAAATTAGTCGATATCTAAACGATTAATGGATCTTTTTCAATAATGTTAAAATAGCGATATGATTGTAATTTGTAGTTATTTAAGTACCTACAAGTGACCGTAAAATGTGAAATTAATGACAACAATTAGAAATCTTATTTACTGCATTCTTAAAATAAATAAAATCATACCCATTTATAAGTAAACTACTTATAAGTTCATATATCTTCGGAATTGGATCAATTAAGCAATTACTGCAATAAATTAATAATATAAGGTTTTTCTATTTTCAATTCTACTAGAAAAAAGCGCAAATTAAAACAAATTAAAAGAAAAAAATTATTTAAAAATTAACAAAAATTGCCTACATATCTTTTACAATATAGCTATATCAGCACAAGATCTGAATGTCTCCTGAGGTCCACAACCATCAGCAAAAGTACCGTTTCCACAATCACCCCAATTGTTACCTAAATTAGAATATCAAAAAACATCAATGCAATTTCAGGTAGATCTTAATGAACTTACCAGCTGTATAATGCCACCTTAACACACATCTATTGCCAGTTACACCGTCTGGTAGTTTAATACTGTTGTCAATTTCCCATTCATCGGGCGACACATTATACTGGGTCGTACCATCAGAAAACAAGACAGGTTTAAAGCAATCTTCGCCTGTTTCTGGACTCTTTGGATCAGCGAGTTGACACAAGCTACAAATTGGGAAATTTAGTAAAAAATTCTTCATCAGACAAATGAAAATCTACCAAATTTATAAAAAGATTATAAATTTTTAAAGTGAACACGGTTAGAGTTTCTTTTAAATTGTAATGATAAAATGTTTCTAACAACATTATGATTTTTTTCTAAATTATCCGAATCAAATTGTTCTTGATTTCTTATAAATTTAAAATTATTTTATTCTTTCTATGATGCTACCAACCTGTATTGGAAATTTCCCTTGTGGTTTGCAGTCAAACGAATATGGATTGGTATCACACTGCCTTGAGTATAATTTCGCACCACTTTGCCAGTACCATAAGTACCAGTGTTTTCGTTGTCTTGTGGATGAGGATCATCATAACGGTCTCCACAAACGCCACATTTACCATCAAAAGTTTCCCATTGAACCTAAAGTTTACTATTACAAGCAGTTCTCAATTGGAACACTTTGGTACTTACAGTCATACCACCGCAGAAAAGACCATCATCATCGTAGTTTTTTGGAGCTGAGTCGTCGTAACGCCACAAGGAGCTGCGGTTTGGTGGTTCCAACATCATCCCATGACCCAAAATTTCGGTCACAGCGACAGCGGCTAGTGCCAACAATACCAACTTGTACATCATTTTGTAAGTGAAGTAGAGTCCATGAAGAGTTATCTGCTTTATATAGGAGGATGATCTTTTTGTGGATAAGATTATCGAAGTTGAAAATAAAAACAACTATGGAATCTACGTTAAGTTCGCAAAAATTGTTTATCCATTTTTGTTATTATCTGGAAATGTTCATTGTGATTTAAATAGGAAACAATCAGTTTCTAGTGGATAAATGACAGTCTGATGTTATCGGATACCACTAGAAACTTTAGCAAAAAACCAACGCTTTTTATTGGAAATAGTTCCAAATTCCAAACTGCAAATTTTTAGAAAAATTTTGTTGCCACTCCAAAAAACTTTTACATTGCATCTACCATAATTTTTTCATCCACATCCAGTATTTAGGTAACACGCAAAAACAAATCAGTTTAATTTCCTGAACTAATCTTATCCATTTTAATCCCATTATCAATAAGATTTTATTTAGTTTAAAAAGTATAAACATTCCACTGCGTATTAATCAAGAAAATGTCAATTCGAGTGATTAATCTATTAATCGGCCTTGAAGAAATCCTTGGCCATAGAATGATGCTCGAACCATCACATTTAAGTAAGACAACACCGCCCCCAATTATGACGTCAATCAAAATTTTTGTGGGTGAACTTTCGTAAGTTCTTACCAAGATCCAAAAAAGTTTGCTTAAAAAATGTCTGTCAGTGCAACAATTCGAAGGTAAATGCGGTGTATGTAGTGACGTGTACAATGCTCCCCAAGGGAAAATAGTATATAGTCCAGTCAATAAAGCGAAAAAAATACCCTATCTAGAGATTTCTTTGGTGAGTCGAATTTTTCGATTCCATTACTTATAATAGGGTCATTAGAAAAGCTAAAAACTGAATTTCCGTATTCCCAGTCCCTGCCGATCGGCCGCCATCTTAAAAAAGGGGATGACTTTTTATTATTCGTTTATCTCGTTAACGGTCAATTTTTCCAAAAAAACACACATCATTTTTGTAAAGAGAAATACGCGCTACATTTTTTGTCATTACTCTTTTTTTCATATTGTTATTATTTTCGAGTTTATTGACTATAATAACCAAAACATTAGGGGATGATTTGCTTAAAGCGGGGACAGCGCCAGAAGGGTTGCCTTTTCGACAAAAAACTCTTCGTAACATTTATCATCAAACAAATATTTACAAACTCTGCAGGAAACGGAGAAAAACCGTTCTACTGCTCCGAATCTCCGTGAGATGTTAATGGTATGCGCTGTACCATTACCACCTTTGGATATTACTATTGATAAAATCGAAACTGCTTCAGATATTTTCATATTGATTGTGGCGGTGTACTTGACAATTCATTTTTCTACAATTTTTGAGTTTTTGAGCCGGAGGATTATAACGAAGCTCGAACTGCTCAAGGAATCGTTGAGGCTGGTTTGGCTGTAGTTAAAATCAAAGTTAAAGCGAAATTAGGAGGCAGCTCATCCAGTTCTGCTGAGTCCTCAGTCATCGAACTAACAGATAGCAACTTCGACAAACTAGTGTTGCAATCCGATGACATGTGCCTAGTAAAATTTATGTCCCCCTGGTGTTCCCATTGGGCTAAAGCCGCCAATGAATTAAAAGGCAAAGTCAGACTGGGCGCCTTAGATGCAACTGTACATCTAGTAACAGCCTCCCGATATGGAATTCAAGGATATCCCACAATAAAACTATTTTCCCCTGGTCCAAAGAACTCGGACTCTGTTTTGGAATTCAATGGAGGTCGCTCAGCAACTAGTATAGTCAACTGGGCTTTGGACAAACTTGCTGAAAACGCTCCAGCTCCAGAAATAGCGCAAATCATCGATTGCAAATCTTTCAATGAAAATTGCGAGGATAAACAACTGTGCGTTTTGGCTATTCTTGCACATATCCTCGACTGCCAATCAGAATGCAGAAACAACTACATTAAAACCATGACGGAACTCGGCGAAAAATTTAAAAAGAAGGCATGGGGCTCGGTTTGGTCTGAAGCTGGCTCTCAATCTGAACTGGAAAATGCTTTGGATATCGGAGGTTTCGGCTACCCTGCAATGGCAGTAATCAACATGAAGAAAATGAAGTATTCCCTTTTGAGTGGTTCGTTCTCCTGCTCTGAAATCAAGGAATTTCTAAGAGACTTATCTTATCTTAAGGGCAACACAGCTCCAGTCAGAGGGAACGAACTACCAAAAGTAAACCAAATTAAGGTATGGCATGGTAAAGATGGTGAAATGCCTGCTGAGGAAGACATCGACTTATCAATTGATGGAGTTGGATGAAAAGGATGAATTATAAGACACCAAGACTTATTAATTTTAATACATTAATTATAAAGTTTTATTTCGATTTATCGTGTTGTACTACAGGCTTCCTAATTAATTATGTTTGATTCACCTTTAGGCACTATGTAACTATTTTTCAGAAGGAAAATTATATTTTCAAAAAAATATCTCAAAATTATTTTCCCAGTAGGTAGGTAACTTAATCTGTTAAATAAATTTGTTTATTTTAATTGTTGTAACAGTTGTAATCTACAAGAATTTAACTATCAAATTAAATTCCCTCGAGTTGAAAAAAAATTCATAAAAGATTTTTGTAGTGGGTTTCTAAACAGAGAATCTAGAACAATTCCTAGATAACATTCAATTCTATCAGAAATATGAATTATATTTATCGCTTTAATAACTAGGTATATCTTTATTTAGAATTTTAGATATTAAAATTAGTAGATATCTAAACGATTAAAGGATTTTTTCAATAATGCTGAATTTAATCGCGATATGATTGTATTTTGTAGTTATTTAAATACAAGTGACCGTAAAATGTGAAATTAATGATAGCAATTAGAAATCTCATTTATTGCATACTTAAAATAATTAACACCATACTTATAAATAAACCACTTATAAGTTCATATAGGTATCTTCGGATTCAGAATTGCATCAATTAAGCAATTACTGCAATTAACTAATTAAAACGTAAGGTTCTTATATTTTCAATTCTACTAGAAAAAGAGCAAATTAAAACAAATAAAATTTTTTATTAAAAAAATAACAAAAATTGCCTACATTTCTTTTACATTATAGCTATATCAGCACAGTTTCTGATTGTCTGCTGAGGTCCACATCCTTCAGCACTGGTACCGTTTCCACAGTCACCCCAATTGTTACCTAAATTAGAATATCAAAAAACATCAATGCAATTTCAGGTAGATCTTAATGAACTTACCAGCTATATAATGCCACCTTAACACACATCTGTTGCAAGTTATATCGTCTGGTAGTTTAATACTGTTGTCAAATTCCTTTTCGTCGGGCGACACATTGTATTGGGTGGTACCATCAGAAAACAAGAGAGGTATAAAGCAATCTTCGTCAGTTTCTGGACTAGTTGGATCAGCGAGTTGACACAAGCTACAAACAAATTGGGGTTAACATTTAGTAAAAATTGTTACAAAAATACAATAATATAGTCATATAAGAAGCTTTAAGAAATTTTAACAGACAAATGAAGATGAAAGTTTGATTGAAAATGTACCAAATTCAAAAAAAGATAAAGTGCTTGATTTTTTATAAATTTATAATTATGTTATTTATTCTTTCTATGATGCTACCAACCTGTATTGGAAATTTCCCCTGTGATTTGCACTCAAATGAATATGTGTTGGTATCACATTTCCTTTAGTATAATTTCGCACCACTTTACCAGTACCATAAGTACCAGTGTTTTCGTTGGCTTGTGGATGGGGACCATCGTATCGGTCTCCACAAAGGCCGCATTTACCATCGAACATATCCCATTGAACCTAATTTTTTCTTCTTATTAACAATTATTTTAATTGTAGTACTTGGGTACTTACAGCCATACCACCGCAGTCAAGACCAGCGTCATCGTAGTTTACTGGAGCTGTGTCGTCGTAACGCCACAAGGAACTGCGGTTTGGTGGTTCCAACATCATCCCATGGCCTAAAATTTCGGTCACAGCGACGGCGGCTAGTGCCAACAATACCAACTTGAACATCATTTTGTTGGAAGTGAAGTAGAGTCCGTAAAGAGTTATCTGCTTTATATAGGACGAGGATAATCATTTTGTGGATAAGATTATCGAAGTTGAAAATAAAAACAACTATGGAATCTACGTTAGTTTCACAAAAATTGTTTATCCATTTCTGTTATTATCTGGACATGTTCATTGTGATTCAAATAGAAAACAATCAGTTTGTAGTGGATAAATAACAGACTGATGTTATCGGATACCACTAGAAATTTTAGCAAAAAAAAATTGTTTTTGTTGAAAATATTTAGTTTCAAATTCCATATTGCTAATTTACAAAAATTTTGTACTGAGATTTAAAAAAAAATTTACGTGGCATCCACCATAATTTCTTCATATTCATCCAATATTTACCTTAACACGCAAAAAGCAAATCAGTTTAATTTCCTGATCTAATCTTATCCATTTTAATCCCATCATCAATCAGATTTTATTTAGTTTATAAACTATAAATATCGACAACATTCCACTGCGAAACCACCAAGACAATGTTTTCAATTCGAGTGATTATTCTATTAATCGGGGCTTTCGCCCTTGAAGAAATCCTTGGCCATGGAATGATGCTCGAACCACCAAACCGAAGTTCCCTGTGGAGGTATGACGACACCGCTCCCAAAAATTATGACGACAATCAAAATTTTTGTGGAGGAGCTTTCGTAAGTTTTTACGAAGAACCTAAAAAGCTTTCTTACAAAAAAATTCTTGCAGGTTCAATGGCAACAATTTGAGGGTAAATGCGGTGTATGTGGTGATGTGTACAACGCTCCTCATCCACAAGACAATGAAAACACTGGTATTTATGGCCAAGGGAAAATAGTACGGAATTACACGGCGGGGAGTGTAGTGAATATTAATGTTTTGTTAACAAAAAACCACAGAGGAAACTTTCAATACAGGTAAGAAAATACTGTATTTTTCAAAAAATCGATTTTTGATTGAGGTTGTTTGGTTTTTAGCTTATGCAATTTGTCCAATCCTTCAGCACCTGAGACAGGAGAAGAGTGCTTTATGCCACTAAATTTAGCAGATGGTTCTAAACAGTACGACGTTTCGTCAGAAGAAAAATCCGTAGACAACAAGTTGCAGCTACCGCAAGGGGTTATTTGCAACCGATGTGTTTTACGATGGCATTACACTGCAGGTAGATGCTAGGATTATTTTCCGTAGGCATGTGCGTCACACTTTCTCGCTCTCAAGAAATACGAACGAGAGGAGATCCACTTGTCTTCTGAAAAGAGTCCTGGTGTATTAAATTAAATTGATGAACAATTTACCAAAAATAATATATACTTTCAGGTAATAATTGGGGTGACTGTGGTAATGGTACCAGTGCTGAAGGATGTGGACCTCAGGAAACTTTTAGGTCCTGCGCAGATGTAGCTATTTTTTAAACGTAGTTTAATATGAATAACTTATAAATTTGTTTTTTGTTGTCGACAATGGTGTTGTTTTATTTTTTTGTGGGTGAAGTTTTACTCTAAACATATAATGGAAATGCCAGCTAACCGACTGCTAAGACAAGTACGGAGAGCAGAGCCCGGTGTACGACTGTGCGTTGTTCTCAATCTCACGCAGTCGATGAGCTAGTTGGCATTTCCTACTCGGGACCTACCTATAGATATGTCTAATTTTGAAAATGGTCGTGGACAACTGGCATTTTAACTATCTAGATTCTAGAAGTTTTTTGACGCAAATTAGTAATTTTCTGCGAGATATAAAATAGTAGGTTATGCAACAAGTATATAATCTATGACTTTATTGACGAGTCTGGTTTATGGCAGAGCGAGCTTGCGAGCGAGGCTAATAAATAGGACGAGTCAATAAAGTCATAGATTATATACGAGTTCCATACAAAGCTTTATGTTCAACTGCGAAAATTACCATTTAATTATTTAGAAAAATTATAAATGACAGTAATAAATTCATTCTAACAGTATTTATTGTGACATTGACAGCTGATATATTGATATTTTACAATAATTGTAAAATAAAGTGCCATTATACACTAGTGTATAAAGAGCCACTTTACGCACGCAAAAGTACGTCATAAACAGTACTTTATATTGCAGTCGTACATAAATAAATTTATCTACGACTAATATAAAGGGTGATCAGCGTTATAGAGCACATTAAAACTAAGGATAATCTGCAAAGAAAAATTAAATCTGATAGTTAGTTTCCAAGTTACAAGGTAATTATTTCCATAACCAAGACAAAACTGAGTGAATAATTCATGCCACTCTAATCTCTGGATAAAATTCAATATGATTTGTTCAATTTTTTTCACAAAACGTCTAATACAAAGAAACTGAAAATGTTTAAATTTAATAAAATACCTACATTTGAGAGAAATTTGAAGTTTGGCAACCTCTCAAGCTCCCCTTGGGAAAAACTAAAATACCTTCTATTGCCATGAAAATATTAATAATGAATTTCAATTGTTGTTTCTGTTTTTTAATAAAATTGACAGTACTAAATTAGTTTGACAAGTTCTCGCATCATAAAATATTGAACGTTTTTCTTTTTTTTTTCTCTTCGCACCTATTCACATGTTCAATGCAGTGTTGCCACTTTTATTTTCACAAAAGTGGTCATATCTTTGTAAAGAAAATTCTTACAGCACTGCGGTAAAAAAAATCGTCATTCTTAAAACGTAAAGTTTATCACAGTATGCTCCGAGTGCGGCAATTACTGTGATCACCCTGTATAATATGTATATGTATTATATTTGTGGTTTTTGCAATATAATGAATCTCATTATTCCATACAAATTCCATTATTCCATACTTGTAAACCAATGAAAAAATAGTATAACAATCACAATTTCTGTGAAATTGAAAATAGCCATGGAAACCATGACAAACAAAATGTCAGTGTAAATAAATAATTGTCAAAATACTGATAGTGTTGTATGTGTTTGTGTCATTTTATAATGGAAAATGTGGAAAATGATATTGAAGATGGATTTTCGTCGTAGATAAAGTATAGTATACAACTCGCTATAATGGCTATTATTCCCTCGGATGTTACAACACTAGCTCGCTTCGCTCGCTCGAGTTGTAATTTTCATCCTCAGATTCCTCAAGAATAATAGCTTTCATTATAGCGTCGTAGTATAATATACTATTATCCAATGTATTTAATAAATAATGACAGTAAATTATCATGAATAAAAAATATCTAAAATTAGGATTTTTTAACAAATTGGCAATGTCGACTATAGGTATGTATTGTTTAACCCACTTTTTGAAATTGTTTCTTAAATTTTTTTAAACTTTATCAATTCTAATTTTGTCCAGATACGAATGTTGTCTTCATAATATATTTTTTTCCAGTTATAGAAGTTTCCCTTTAAAAGAAAATCAATGAATCTTAAGGATATTCTTCGAATCTATGCAATGACCACCAAAAGTGTACAGGGTGGTTCTTTTATCTGGGGAAATGCGTTTTTCTCGTAAACTACTGAAGGGAATTACATTTTGAAAAAAGTGTTATATACCTACCATAACTTTTTAAAAAATAAAAAAAGTGAATTTTAGAAAAAAGAATCAAAATTAAAAGACCTTTCCAATAATATAATAAAAGTGGTATGTTGCTGGGTTTCTAAACGTCGCGACGCCTAGCGTCATGCATATTAAAGTCTATATTTCTATCCTAATTTTGAGCGACAGTCAGTAGGTATATAACACTTTTTTCAAAATTTAGTTCCCTTCAGTAGTTTACGAGAAAAACTAATTTCCCCAGATAAAAGAATCACCCTGTACATACAAATTTATTTTTAATTTTTACTTTCTGTGATGTTGTACCACAAGACTGAAAAATAAGCATCACAATCAGGAGTAACCCATGGAGCTAAAAAGGCTACTGAACATAACATCAACAGCTAACACATGATACGCATCATGACAGACAGCAGGGCGGTATTGATGGCTCATCAGCCCTGAGTTGACCCTAGATCCTCTCAAGGCTGGTCTGCGAATGCCATCTAGCTCTGAAAAGACTGACGGAAAACCATGTCGTTCAACTCATCTGGGTCAAAGGACATACAGGGAACCACGGCAATGAAGAGGCAGACAGGCTGGCACGGAGAGGGTCCGACCGACATTTTGTCGGGCCCGACCCAGTACTTCCGTCAACCTTAACTGGGTACTCTAAATGCTCTGATAAAGGAAGATACCCTAAAAAGACACTCTTTGCATTGGGTAAATTACGACAGCTGTAGAAGACAGAGAAGGGCCGCCATAAAGACACCATCCCCAAAAAGAGCCAAAATCTGCCTACATCTAACTAGGGACAACCTTAGGAAACTCGTAGGGATATGGACTGGACATTGTCGATTGAACAAACACCCCCCTACAATGGGAATCGTAACTTATCCCATTTGTCGGGGGTGTCTAGAAGAGCATGAAACTGCAGAGCATGTACTATGCTACTGCCCCGCTCATGCATTGACCCGAGGGGGGACTTCTGGCCGAGTATGGCCAGCAT
Organism: Pediacus dermestoides; assembly: GCA_963942485.1. NCBI lineage: Eukaryota > Metazoa > Arthropoda > Insecta > Coleoptera > Cucujidae > Pediacus > Pediacus dermestoides. Next base: position 1,221,467 of record OZ012629.1, on the reverse strand, counting down.
AAGCAACACCTCACCTGGCACGATTCTTGAGCTAATTAACTTCGTTGGTTGGCTCGATGGGTAGTCGGGGAGCAGGGAGTTGCTCCGGAGGGGCCCAGTCAAGTGGCCTAAGTGGTAGCATGACGCAAGTCATGCACTGTCCACAACCTAATCCAGAAGCATCACAATCCTTGTTTTCAAGAAGGGTAACAAAAAAGATCCAGGAAACTATAGAATAGTAACATTGCTAGGAACTATAAGTACTAAAATTGTTTAAATGTATCATCAAAACTAAGTTAAACGAAATAATTTCAATTTGCGAAGAACAACAAGGCTTCAGACAGAACCGCTCATATACAGACGCGATCTTTCTCTTGCCACAAATAAGGGAGAAAGCGTTGGAATATAATAAACCATTTTTCATTTGTTGTAAAGACTTGACTAAAGAATTCGAACGAAGTCAGATTATAGGACATTATAAACATTTTAGAGAAAGCCCAAGCACCACAGAAGATCACACAAATAATACAGGAGCTAAACACAAATAACATAACAAAAATTAGAGTGAACAATGAACTTATCCAAGAGATACCTCTAATAACGAGAGTGCCGCAAGGAGATAGCTTAAGCCCTTTCTTGTTTAATCTGATAATGGACAAAATAATTTAAAATGTCAAGACATTGAGCAGAGGATACAGAATCGGTAATGAGGACATCAAGATTATGTACTACGCCGACGATGCAGTATTACTGGCCGAAAGCTAAAATCATCTTCAGTGTTTATTACACAAATTCCACCAAGGGCAAATACAACGAGAAATAAAAGACTATTAAGTTAAACAATCAGAGAAATATACAAAATGAAAGATATTGTACGCTAGGGAAGACAGAGACGACAACAATGGAGAGAGCACGTACAAAAAATGGGTAATGAAAGGATCGCGAAGGTAGTAATGAACCAGAAGCCGCAAGGATCAAGACTACTAAGCAAACCGCCAACGACCTCAAAATCACAAGACCAAAACTGAAACCAGAAAAAACCGGTCGTAGACCTAAAATAAGAATAAGAAGAGTTTCTTATACGAAGTAATCAGGAAGGATAGTGATCGTAATATTTTCGACTTTGAGATTTTGATGGATTCACACGTTTTGATAGCTCCTGAATCCATAATTCAAAAACGACTTACCCAAATTCATCGAATTTTCATATTTAAGAGTAACAACAAAATTGTGGATTACACATTAAATCTTTTTTATCTAGTTCCAACATAACTATAATACTTATTTGAAGACAGTTTTAGATCTTTTAAAATTATTTTGAAAAGGAAACAATTTAAGGAGATTTTTCTATTCTTGAACGTTGGTTTAGAATGTAATTTTGAAGATATTTCGTGGTAACTTTTTTGAAATTTCAAATACTAACTACGTATAATATACCAAGTTTCCAGCTTCCAAGAGTTATTTTATCTAATTATCGTAATAAATGCATTAAATACACTTTCGTAAAACATATGTGTAAAAATTACAGTATAGGTACACATATCACTTTGAATTAGACTTTACAGATTTCAGGAACACGAAACCACTAGTAAAGTAGATACCATCCACTTTACCTATAAGTTTTTAAGGAAATATAAAACGACAATGCTATATTATACTATAATAGACAATAGGGTATAATAATATAAAACACTTTCTTGAAAAATCACTGTATTTATTTTGGTAAATATGCGAATATTCCGTATGGTAAGTCGAAATTTTTTTGACCAAAAAAGTTATCTTAACTAGGTATTTAATTTTTAACAAGCTAATTATAAAATATTCAAAAGTAAACAATATTCCTTATTCTATTTTTTTACAAAATTGTCACATCAGCACAAGAACGGAACGTCTCCTGGGGCCCACAACCTTCTGCAAAAGTGCCATTCCCACAATCTCCCCAGTTGTTACCTTAAAAAGTGCACGTGCACATAAAACACCAATTATCATCATTAAAAATAAAACATCCTCTTCAAGTAGGCACTTGAAAATCTTATCAAACTTATTTACGTATACCTACTACAGATACTTTAAAACTTCTGTTCAAAGTACCATGGGACGATGCGTGGAAACTTTAAGTAACTTGACGAAACAATTTGCTTATCATCGCAATAATTACAAAGTATTTGTCTCAGATATTTTAATTATTTTTCAAAATTTGCAAGCAAATATATTATATTTTATAGAGTGTTACCTACCGGTATTGTAATGCCATCTTAAGACGCATCGTTCACAAACCACCCCATCAGTGAGTTTCACTGTATGATTCACAGACTTTTCCCCAGTACTAACGTTATATTGAGTAGTACCATCGCCTAACATCAGAGGTTTAAAACAGTCTTCCCCTGATTCCGGTGCATTAGCATCCCCCAAAGTACACAAACTATAACACAAATGCCGTCAATTTGGAAACGTTATAATCTTAATCCTTTATACCTGTACTGGAAATTGCCCCTGTGGTTTGTGGTCAACAAAACCTGAATATCTATGGTACTACCAGCTTGGTACTGACGCACAACTTTTCCTTGTCCGTATTTGCCTGTGTTTTCATTGTCTTGAGGGTGGGGTTGATCGTACTGGTCGCCGCATACTCCACAGTTACCCTGGAATTCCTCCCATTGCGCCTGAAAGTCAGTACTTTGAGTTAAAACGAACCATGGTTTATCATGGGTAGTACTTTGAAGCCACCACAGAAGTTCTGATTGTCATCATAATTGACAGGTGCTGAGTCGTCGAAACGCCACAAAGAGCTTCGGTTTGGTGGTTCTAGCATCATTCCATGGCCCCGAATTATTGGCACAGTTATGGAAATTACTAGAAAGGGTAGTACAACCATGAAGTGGAACATTTTGGGGATTAACAGTTGGATTTGGATGATAAAAATGTATTTATATTGAGAGATTTTGCATATCAAGTTTGTTTTTTTGGGCCATAGTTCAATTGAGATGTTTTTGAGGTACTTAATTTTGTTTATTGGGGAGTGCTAATCTTCGTGGGAATATTGGATTAATTCGGAGATTATCGGTGATTTTATCAAAAAAACAGATTATAGGTGAACTGTAAATAATACATGAAAAACTTTCTAAGTGAACTATTTTAATACTGCTAAATATATATTAGTGATGTATTATAATGGATGTTGTGTTAATGTGTTTTTTGAAATTTCCGGTACGTTTTGCGAAAATTTTAAACTAAATGAGAGGAATAACGCCAAGTCTGTATTTCTATTAACTATTTCATTTTCAATTCATACTTGAGGCGCACATTTATTTTATTTTATCTAGACCATTTATTTTTACTCTGTTAATTTAGCAGCATTTAAAAGAATTTCAAATTTTTTACATTTAAATACTGCAAACTTAGAGATCAGAACTCTTTATAATAATTTGAATTCGTTATCAATAGCTAAAAATGTTTTGTTTGTTCAATAGAGCATTGAATTTTTAACAATTACATTTAAATATCGCGACTTGTCAAATACAATGATGGATACAAATGTTATTTGTTTACAATTCTTTTTCATACCCAACTTGGGTGTAATTTTTTAAACGATTTAAAAAAAACAGCTAAATCATAGGTTAAATGATTTTGTAATGAGTTTGTTGATTCCTAAAAAAACTACAAGGTTTTTTTTGCATTAATTGCATTTCATATGTGGGAGAGAATTAAACTTACTGTCTTTTTGATGGGGAAAGTAAAAATAAATTAACATTTCGAAACCTTTGCAGTTTTGACTACTTATAAATTTATATAAATATCAAAATATCTGCATAAGTACTGAATTTAGATATAAATGAATAAATATAGAATAATTCTTTATAATAGCGTAGAATATAGAATATACAGAGTGTTCATTTTAAGTTTTCATAGATGATTATTTTCAAAACTTTCGCTCAGTTTCAAACACTCTTTCACTAAAAGTACACCAATAGGTTTTAACTCACTAGACGTTCCTTTTTCAAATACAAAAATTGTTTTTCCAAAATTTCCTTATTGTATCTCATACTTATCTAAATATCAGTATTATTTTAATTTTTGAAATAATGTATATACAGGGTGCCCGTTTTTCGATCGACACCATGGGGATCTCGCTTATCTTAAGAGATACAAAGTCGGTAAAATTAGAGCAAAGTTGCGTATTCTTACGCTGATCATTAATCCGAAACGAAACTTGAACTAACATTTTTAATTTTGAAGTTATTGTAGAAAAACAAGAAACTCTAATTTTCGTTTTTAACTTTTAAACTGAAAATCCATAAACTTACGTAATTTTAACTTAAGGCACTTTTTTACGAGGAATGCGAATATGTCATTGCATTTGCCATGGCGTCTAAGATGGCAGAGAAATCGTAATCAACTTTACTTTTTCTTATGGTCGCCATATTGGATTTATACATTTTTGAATACAGCTTCGTTCTTTCGAAGGGTGCTAAAACGGACCCTTTTAGTAAAAATGATTTTAATAATTTTTATTTGCTGAAAATAACCCGATCTTACTAACAAATTAGGTAATAATTAATTACTATAACAAAATTTACTTGCGTGCCCGTCATTTATTATTTTTATTTATTTATTTATTATTTATTTATTTACATTATACTTCTAAAACGATGATCGACGATAGATAAGGTGCTGTTTTTGTTCGGGTTTGTTTTAAAACAAATAAAAAAATGAGTAATGTAAACGCAGTAGAATATAACGTCATTAAATATTTGTGACGTGTACGCAAGTTCTCGTAAATTTTGCTATAGTAACCCTTTACTACAAATTTATCAAAGTATAGTTATTTGACAGCAGTCTGCTGGACATTTACCATTTTATAAAATAATGCAATAACTTCCAAAATAACCATGTGGATCGGAACTATTTTATTTTTTTTAATTATAAAGTGTCAGTTCTAAAAATGAAAGAGACAAAATACTTTCTAAATGAATCTAGCTTTAGGTATAGAGCAGTTTTTTATATGACAAAATTCGGTTCCGTTAAAGAGTTTCAATAAAAAAATTAAAGAGGGGTTGCTGATTTCACTCTTTTTATCGATAAAGGATGATTCAAAAAATATTCTTTAGAAGCGTTTCCATTAGTAGAAAATCCCTACCAAAGTTCATTTTTTATCTTTATCCAAATTTGAGAAAAAAATTAAAAACCTAATTTTAGCCTCCATCTTTGGAGGGGCGTACCTAACTCTTTAGCGGAACGTTTCCGGACATACCTCCATAGAAATTTTTTTCCTTATTTTGAGGTCCAGAATTCAGATTTTAAGTTTGTCCAGTTAATCCTGAAATACCCTGTATATGCGAACCTAACGTTGTATGCGAGAAACACGAGGGTAGAGTAATCTTTCGTCTGACTATGATTGACAACTGGATGTTTATAATGAGGGGAGTACGTGTAGAGAGGGATGCGTACGCGCATTCTTCACTGAAAAAATTACGATGCAATGGGTATATAACTGTAAATATTTTACCAAAAGTTTGAGACATATATCATGTATGTGTATATATCGGGTGATCATTTCAATATCAGCTCTAGTTATCCATGGAAATTTAAGTCATGACTTTGATTAGCTCACACAAACAAACAAAACAAATTAATTGAAATGTCAAATTTATGAACTGTCAGTAGTAACCAATAATTAGTAAACTAATCAAAGTCATGACATTAATTTTCATGGATAACTAGTGCTGAGATTGCAATGATCACCCGGTATAGAAAATAAGTTAGTCGGAAACAGCAATTAGCAAAAATAAGAGAAATAAATCAAAAAAATTTGCCCTTTTGGGATTAGACGCGGAAAGTGGTGGGTTTCAATATTCTATGGTGTCCCCCAATTTTATTAGAGCCTGGCACCACTAAAAGCCACCCTCAAGGTGCATTTTCGCATTTTACTGTAAAACGCACTTTTCGACAAACTACGTAGTTACGCCGCATACCTCTCGCAAAAAACAAGTGCACCCTTTAATCCAAGATGGCGGGAAAAGCTCAAGGGGAATGAAGTCTGAAACTTGGATTTAAACTTCCTTTTGGGGGCCCTAACTGCCCACAAAGTTTTATCCTGATGCCCTCTCCGATTGCGAACTAAAGCATTGGAACTTGGATAGATTGCTAGACTGTATCCACTCTAATCTTGTAGTTTGAGAACCACTGTATATAAGAAAAAATGGTAAATACATTTTTTGTGCAGAATTTTATAAGGATTATTTTTGTATAAAGGACAAAATTCCGATATCGTGACAGTTTTGCGGTAAAATGCGAAAAACCGCGCTCATGCACCTTGAAGATGGGTTTTAGGGGTGCCAGGCTCTAATAAAATTGGAGGACACCATAGAATATTGAAACCCACCACTTTCCACGTCGAATCCCAAAAAAGCAAATTTTTTAGATATAATTCCCTTAATAGCCCATTTTTCTTCTAATTTGAATATCCTAAAAAATGTCAAAATTTGTTCAAATTTTTTTTGCGAATATCTTTTCCGTCGTGCATTGAATTATTAATATTGTAGAGAATTGAATGATATGGCACCTGAAATTGTAAAAATGTGTGTTTTGCATTTTTATGCAAATAACTTTATGGTAAATCATGCACAAAAAATAGTGGTTATCAATCCTGTAAAAAAGCGAATTACCAACAACCTTTATTTAAGTATTATTCTTCTATACATATACCTACTATTAATAGTTTATGAGAAAATCGAAACCAAGGCACGTTGAAAATCAGAAACATCAAACTTCTGTTAGTGCTTTTATTATTGCATATTTACAAGGAAAATAAATATTTACAAATATGTACAAAATCTCATCTTTTCATTCAATTTTTCTCCACAATGGCAATATCGGAACACGACCGGAAAGTCTCCTGTGGACCACAACCTAATGCTTGAGAACCGTCCTCGCAAACACCCCAGTTATTTCCTGTAACAACAAATTTCCTTAAAACACATTCAAAAACTTTCAAAATGTAATTTACCTGATCTGTAATGCCAACGGAAAACACATCGTTCGCAAGTTAGTCCTTCAGGAAGTCGCACTTTATTTTCTACCGATTTATCATTAGCATCTACTTTGTACTTGTCGGAACCATCAGCGAATTTCAAGGGTACAAAGCAATCCTCGCCAGATTCAGGTGCAGCTGGATCGTCCAAAATACATAAACTAAGTAAACAAAATTAACATACGCATTAGGTACCTAGTAAAATAAATTGAACAGAAATAAAAGTATTTGGAGAGGTTTATTATCTTTTATAAATTGATTAGGCCACTTTATTGTGTATAAGTACTTGAGGTAGGTACTTAACTTGAAACGTAAACCAAACAATTGTTTTCACGTCATCTGATTTTGTGGAAATTATTGTCTGCATTCCTCAAATTTATTTGACTTACCTATAAGAGAATGTTCCAATGTGGTTAGCAGTTAACAAAATGGAAACATTTACGATGGTACCAGCTTCGTATTGGCGAGGAACTTTTCCTAAACCATAGAAACCACTGTTTTCGTTCTTTTGTGGATGAGGATCGACGTAATTGTCACCACAAACACCGCAGTTTCCGTTGTTTTTCTCCCATTGAACCTGAAAAGTTTGACAAAAATTTGAATTTAGAAGAAAAAAATTTCATTCACTTCAACAAAAGCTTATTATTTTAATCAAGATCTAATTTGAGATTGTGGAATGATATTATAAAGTTTTTGCTATACTTGGTTATAAAAATTAGGAAATTTTATTATACTTACAGGGAATCCTCCGCAGAAGTTCTGATTATCTGCATAATTAATGGGAGCGGTTTTGTCAAATCTCCACATGGAGCTTCTGTTCGGCGGGTCCAACATCATCCCATGGCCCAAAGCCTCATGCACAAAGACAACAACAATTAGGAGGAAAATCATTTTTGTGAATTTGCGAGAAAAAATATTTCCCTTCCAATAACCAATTGAACTATTAAAGGCAAAATCCACCTATTTTATATCCATCTGAATTGCTGCACAACTCCAGATAAGATAAAGAAAAATCTGTTTCCCCTTTTGTAATTACAACAATATTTTTTTGCCATACCCAAATTGATTGTAGGAAAAAGTACAAATTTTGCGGTTTACTTTTATCTAATTTTTTTTTTCTAAACAATAAAATTCAAGATAATTTGATGATTGTTATTTAGTTTACTTTAGTCACCATTTTTTTGTGTAGAAACAACAATAAAACAAACAGATGATACAGTGAAATATTTCGTGTTTATTGCTACATCCTCTCAAATAAATCTTAAGTGCCTGTTGGGGTTATCCATTGAAATTATCTAAGGTTAAAAAAACACAAAATACAGATCAAAATCATCTTCTTTCTTTTGGTATTTCTTCTCTATTATACTTGCTACATGAGTTTTCATGTCGGAATTCCTCTTTGGTACATTTGCATTTGATGTTTCTGCGGGGGGGTCTGTTTTAGATTCCTACTTGCAAAAAAAAAGGTTTAGGTCTAAGATAAGGCCGGGGCGAAGACAGAAAAAATTCTTCAAAAGATTGTATTATTGATATGCACTTGGGTTTGAAGAAGACATTTTTGTTCCTCCTCTTTAGTTCCTTTGAATATTTATTAGCATCGCTAAAGTTTCCCATTGTCGACATATTTACAATTTAGATGTCATTTTTAAATCTTAATCGTGATTTTTTTTTACTTTTTGTGGGCTCTGAATCCATTTTCGCCATGGTGTTTGTCCGTATGTCTGTCTGTATCCGCGATAATTTAAAAACGACTTAGAAATTGATCCAAATTTCATATTTAAGGGTTTGAATAAAATTGTGGGTCACCCATTACACCCTTTTTATATATTACAACCACAAGTGGCACTCACCTGAAGACATTTTTAGGTTTTTTAAGATTATCTTGAAAAGGAAACAATTTAAAAAAAATTGTTTAGACTTGAATTTTGAACTTACATATTTTGTTTTAATTTTTTTAATACTTTTTAAAAAATCGAAAATGTGACAAAAAATACTTTCTCACCAAGCGGAGCGAGATACCAAAAAGAGAAAACTCTGCTCAACATTTTTGTTTGTTTATAATTGCAGTAGCGTCGATCCAGGGAACCCTTTATAATTTATAACCCAACATATATGTATTTTGATGTTCTGAATCAACTGTTACTCTACATATGTCCCATTACTTATTGACCACCCTGTATAGAAAATTATAATTACTATAGATTTTATTATTTTATCGTTTCTCAAAATTATGAAAGAAATAATTGAGACAACCTCTATAAATTGAAATAATGATTTGAAATTGAAAATTGAAAAATACAAAAAGATAAAAAATTCAAATGGCTATACAGGATGGATGAAATTCGGAATCTCGCTTATACGGAGAGATATACATATATAAAACACCTCAGGCCTTGGTGCTCCTGGAGTTCTTTCACTCTTCCTTTCCATTTTTTTATGCTTCTTTTTGTCAGTCCTGTACTCCTACTTGTCGTAGGTCCTTTTCACTACTTCCAACCATTTTTTCCCTACGCCTTTTTGGTGCTCCCTCTCCTCCAGTCAATACCCGTTTAATCCATCTTTCCGGACCCATTCTCGTTATATGACCTAACCATCTAGCACGTTGGAGTTTGATTATACAGGGTCTTCCGTATCGTTATGTTCAAATTTTGGGAGATAAAATAGACTTAATTCTAAGACTAAAAAATGCAAAAGTGGTAGGTCGATCTTTATTTGTTTTGAAATTACAGGCCTTCGAAATTATTAACAAGAACTTTTCTTTTTTCATTGATATCTTCTAAACCATTGTTTTATAGGAAATATGACTGAGAGCAATTAGTCTAAGAGCCCGCGACGCAAACCTTAACCATTAAAATAGCAGTATGACATGTATATATTATTAAAGACTGGTAAAAAAAGTGTACAAAAAGCTCGGTCTGTCGCGCCGCATTTAGCCGGAAGTTAACAAAATTGAATTATTTAGAGACTCAAAAAAAGTTGCATAGATTTAGGCGCATATTTATAACTGGTTGCCTAATTTACTATTTAAATTTTATGTTGGTTTTATGAGACTAAATTTTTTCGATTACGTTTCTTTGAAAATAGCAGGTTTTTAAGATCATTACGTTGTAGCTGGTGATTTTCGCTACTATACGGTTAAGGTCTATCGCCACTCGGGCGACCGGACACCCTTGGCAGATACGCTTCAAAAGATGTTTTTAATCAGAAATCGTTACTATTGGGAAAAGCAACACATAAGAGGTATCAAATTAAAGTTCATGATTTCCACTGAACAAATAACCTGGTTTGTCGGCATAGAAATGATCGGAAGTACTTGACAGACCGAAATTTAGTCCGCCACAGAGAGCTGACTTTCTTGCTTGAGATACAAGGAAATCAGTTGATTTTTGGTAACAATAAGCACATTGGTATTGCCAGAATGTTTAGTAATTATCATTAAGATGATTCAAAAGCCAAACGAAAAAACGTCATAAATTAATTTTTTAGTAAATATCGGAATATAAAAAAAGGCTTAGAAATTTATTGTTGCATTTAGTCGCTGGTGTGAAGGAGTATATTTTGTCCAATTGTCATTGCAAAATAAAATCGAATCAATAATTATCAACAATATATTAAACAATAATAATTTTTTCATAATTTTAAAATTCTCTCAATGACAAATTGTTGTTCAAATAAAAAAAAATTGAGGGCACCAAGTATGTAAACGTACGTACACAATACAAATATTTAAAACAAAGTGGCTATTTATACGTCCGACGTATATGAAATTCGGTATACGTCTTGTGCTCTTATTGTTGATGTTGATGCAGGAGGAATCATGGAGGCTGCTGACGAGGCAGGACTTACTTCCAGAATTTCAGAAACCGATGAAATTGATGTCGAACATGAAGGAGTATCAACAGACTTGTGTTTTCGGAATTGTTCAAATCCCCAAGTTCTACGTTTATTTCTGATGACGATGACTCAATTTCCTATATAAAATAGAGATACGAGTAGATGCTTGTAACGTACTTGATCAAGCCTGAAACATTTTAGAACAGTCCCGAAAGTTGTAATTCATTCTAAAGGTAACCGATTTCTTTTTTCGAGTCTGGCTGGAGCAATAAATCGCCATATACCTATGAACTTTTTTATATTCCGAAAAGCAAGAATTTGTGAACATTTTTCGAACATTTTATCAGTAAATGGTATAACATTTTTCTTCTCTCCACACACGAAACAATTCATTTTATCAATTCGAAAGTGAAAAACTGTACAAAATGTCTTTCGATGACTCAAATAAATTTTGGTCTGTCAAGTACTTCCGACCATTTCTATGCCGACAAACCAGGTTATTTGTTCAGTGGAAATCATGAACTTTAATTTGATACCTCTTATGTGTTGCTTTTCAAAATAGTAACGATTTCTGATTAAAAACATCTTTTGAAGCGGGTCTGCCAAGGGTATCCGGCCGCCCGAGTGGCGATATACCTTAACCGTGTTGTAGCGAAAATCACCAGCTACAACGTAATGATCTTAAAAACCTGCTATTTTCAAAGAAAAGTAATCGAAAAAATTTAGTCTCATAAAACCAACATAAAATTTAAATAGTAAATTAGGCAACCAGTTATAAATATGCGCCTAAATCTATGCAACTTTTTTTGAGTCTCTAAATAATTCAATTTTGTTAACTTCCGGCTAAATGCGGCGCGACAGACCGAGCTTTTTGTACACTTTTTTTACCAATCTTTAATAATATATACATGTCATACTGCTATTTTAATGGTTAAGGTTTGCGTCGCGGGCTCTTAGAATAAATTTTGTAGTAAAAAAATACCCACATTTTTCTCCATTCCCCGTCCCCCAATTTAATACCTCCAAAAATTCTTCGTAGGATCTTTCTTTTCCAACTTTCTATATTTTCCTCTTCTTTCTTATTCATGGTCCATACTTCACATGAATACGTTACCAATAGTCGTATTGTTGTTTGGTATATTCTAACTTTCGCCCGTTTTAGATACACTATTTGCATCAATGTTTTCGGCAGAATCTCTGCCGCTTTCGTACCTTTGGATATTCTTTGCTTATTTCTTTTTTTCTTCCCCCTTATTTGTTACTGTTATTCCTAAGCACTCCACATGTTCCACTTTTTCTATGTTATAGTGTTTTCCATCCCGGGACTTGATACTTAAAATCTCCCGTTCTCATTTTTTATTGTCTTTCATAATCATATATTTTGTTTTGTTTTCATTTATTGTTAATCCGTGTTCTCTTATAATATGTAGTTTAAATATCCTCACTAATTCCATTTCCATTCTCACCTTCAGTACCACATCGTCAGCATATGCCAGGCAGTGATGTTTGTTATTAAAAATCAGTCATATTGTTCTTATGCCGCTTTCTCTCATTAGCCTATCCAGTACTATGTTAAATAGGGATGTGAATAGTGGGCTCCTTGTCTAAGCTTCCTCAGTATCGATAACTGCTTCATCTATCCTTATAACCTGTTTCTTTGGATAGAGCCGTAGGTTTGTCTATAATCTATAAAAAGCAGGTGTGGACTCACCTTCTGCTCATACGCATTATTTTGTATTTGTTTCATGATAAAAAATTGATCTACTGTGGACCTATCTTTTTCAAAGTCTCTGTAGTATTCTCCTACTATCTTCTGTTGGTATCTGTTTAATCTTTCTTTTAAGATATTTGCTAGTATATACTTTGTAAGCTACGTCCAAGGGTGCAATTCCTTGGTACTTAGTGCTTGTTTTTTGTCACCTTTTTTGTATATGGACATAACGTGTGATTCTTTAAATTTCCATTCTAGGTAAGCCTTGGAATTTGAACGTACGCGCAGAATTGAATTATGTGTTGATGTCAGTGTCAAACAACAACCAGAAAACCTAACCTTTTTTGATATTTAAAGAAATGAGGTGTAATCAAAGACATGATTTTTTTTTCCACCGCCAACTCAGAATGGAAATTTAAAGAATCACACGATATCAATGCTTTATTCCAATCCTCTTTCTTTGTCCCATATTATTATCAATAGTCTTCCGAGTCTCCTCAACACTATTTCCCCACCATTTTTCAGAATTTCTGCCTGTATATTATTTCCGCCAGGACTTTTGTTATTTTTTACCTGGTTTATAGGTACACTCTTATTTCTTCCTCTGTTGGTCTTTCTACTATTTCCTCCGCCTCTACAGCCTTTTCTTCGTCGGACTTGAGACCTCCTTCGCCGTTTGTTCTCTTCGAAATATGTGACGCACATTTCCACCTTCTCTATTTTTCCTGCTACCATACGATTTTCTTTTGAGATTAAATATGGGGTACTGTGACTGTCTTGTTGCTTACATCGAAGAGATATACATCTTCGGTTAATTTGTGGCAAAGTTGTGTTATCAAAAAAATAAAAAAACTGTAATTATTTCGAATTGCGCCCTCTAGCATTTTTATTAGGAACTATCGTGTACCATTGGATGCGACAATTAAAAGTACCTACATTTCTCTTCCCAACAAGCTTAAGTTTACTAAAATCGAATAAGTCGTTTAGAAGTTACAGCGATTTAAATGATTACACTCTTACTAAGGACGGTACGCCAATAAGCCTTAAACCAAAATGATGCAGAATTGTCTAAGCTTTCTAATGATGTTACCAAAGGTATACCTTAATGTGGGAATTTTCGGAGAAATTTAGAATGTTAATATTTACTTTTCAGTTGCGCCTCCTTGCGGCGAAATGCGGAGCTTAAAAATAATTTCCAGGATTTTCTCATGGCCACTTTAGTTATGAAATTTTTTTCCCTGGATCTCTATGTCCAGTAGTTCCTGAGATATGGCCGGTGGCCACCCTTAATGAAACAGCCTGTACAGGGTGTCTCAATTTCGATGGGAATGGGGGGTTTTACCCATTTCTAAGCGAGATAGAAAAAAATGGTTTTCGCAATACTGTGCTCGATTTTTAGAAAAATCGATTGGTAAAAACCACATCTTGATATCTCTAACCGTTATTAAGATATCTTTAAAAAGTGACATTTGGCCGATTTTTAAAAAGTGTCATAACTTTTTTGTTTATTAAAATATTTTAAATCTGTAAAGGGTTTGTTATAGTAGTTTTTCACGTAGAATAACGTGCATAAGAAATTTTTGTTATAGGTTCAATACATTTCGAGTTATTACACCTAACTTTCTTATTTTAAATGCAAACCATAGTTGGCTATGCCATTAAAAAATTGCTTCAAAAATATATATCTTGGTATACTTATTTTTATATCTAACTGAATTATACGTTTTTATATTTTTAAATTCGTAAATTAAATGTTTTGAATATTATTAGTAGGCGTTGTTAAAGAAAATGTTATATCAATGAACTAGCGTCAAATAGTAAAATCCATTTATCAACAATAATATCTCAAATTTAACAGGTAAAATATCTGATGTGCCCAACACATGACTTTCTTATACATTGCCATGATACAGTTTTAATCTTTGGAAAATACTGAAGGGGTAGCCAATAATCACATGCTGTCGACATTCAACACGTTATTAATATAAAATCACATTTATTTATTACTAGCTGTCCCCCGCGGGTTTCGCCCCACGATAGTTTTCTGTCTTGCTCCGTTTTATCAATAATATTTAATTGTATTACAATATATCAATATTACACAAGAAACACGCCACCACGACGCTGCCATTGCCGTCGATTTTTTCAATAATAATTATAGGTACAGTTAATTTCACAGAAATCGACTACACCTAATATTTCCCTGATTCCCTGTGTTACAATGCCTTTGTTTGATTGACGTTTACTGTCAAATTGACAAATTAAGTACTTATTTGCATCCGTCGCCAAAAATCAAAATGCCAAAACTTACTGAACGACTCATGATAAAAAATAACCTAATTTCTGTGAAATCAACTGACGAGAGGCTAATCGCAGCAAAGTATTCCATCAAATTCAACGTCACGTGTAAGGGCAAGGATTATTCCGGCATCATCTTATGGTACCGATTTATGCTATTATTTAAATGAAAAAAAAACTATACAAAACAACCTAACCTGGTCCGTGACTTATAATCGCTCCGAATAAATAAAGCATTTAATAAAAAAAAAAAAAAGAAGGGAAATCTATGGAATCGAACCAGCACCGTGTGAATTACTAGGCAGATTCTCTACCCACTGCGCCACGGCGGCTTGTGCTAGAAGTGGTATTTGTTCTGGATAAGAAGAGTACACGGAATACTTTGCTGCTATTAGCTACTCCTATTAACTGTACATATTACAATATGACACAAAAAACACAAATCAACGACCGCGTAACAACCGGTGGTAGTTTCGCCACCACAATGCTGCCGTAGCCGTCGATCTTTTCAAATAATACTGCTACAATCGATTTCCTCAACGGTATAGATTTCTGTAATTTATATAATGTACTTTTGTAACTGAGAGATAGATGGCGCTACTATATGAAAAAATTTTGACGGAATTTCAAAAAAAAGATTCAAACAAAATTTGTTCAAAATTCAATTCTAAATCAATGTTAAAGAATAAAAAAAAATTCATAAAATGTTTATTTTTCAAGATATTCCTAAAGAAACTAAAAATGTTTTCAGGTAAGTGCAACTTATGTTGGTGCTAGATGAAAAAGATTTAGGTCTGGTATTTCAATGTCCGTTTTAAACCAAATTTGGGTAAACTTCAACTAGAATGTGAATTTTATCATTTTAAATTTGTCTATTCTAAACGAAGTTTACACAGACTTAGCTTAAACTGACATTGAAATACCGGACCTTAATGTGTCACCCACAATTTTGTTCAAACTCTTAACTACGAAACCGATAAGTCGTTTTTGAATTATCGTGGTTACAGACAGACAGACATCATGGCGAAAATGGTCAAAATGGATTCAGGGGCCCTCAAAACGTGTAAATCCATCAAAATCTCGAAGTCGAAAAAAATCACGATTACTATACCTACCTACCTACTTTCTTAATATGTACTTCGTATAAGAAAGAAAAAAGTGGTTGTGAAAATTTGTTTTTAGTATTTTTATATTTCTTCAAATAATTTCAGAAAACGAAAAATTTTACTTTTTTAGACATTTCAGAAACTAATCAAGTTCCTTAGGTTTCTTATAAGAATATTGTTAGGCACGTAATTAAACAATTTTGGCTCAATTTAACCCAAAGTTCAAATAAGCCTAGGAACCAAATATTAACAAAAAGAAAGTTTTGGCGTCAAAATTGCGCCTAATTCCGATACCCTAACAAGGAGGAAAATTTACACCTTCAATCCTAATCACAAATAAAACCTTTGAAGGATTTTCATTGGCTTAAAATGCTCTGACGCCTGGCCTAGATAAGAAAATCATAGTTTTACCTGTGATTTTTCTAAAGATTTCTTTTTTCCAGGGCTACCACTCCATCTACTTCCCTTACTTTTCGAATCAGATGGTGACGGTGGTGGAGCGGACGGATAATATCCATGCGAAGATTCCACTGATGACTTTGTCGGTGAGGACAAAACTACTTTATCGGAACTACGACTGCCTTGATTTTGTTTGAAGCTGCTTCTCCCAGCTACCACTGGTGGTTCTTGGTTACTGCGAATTTGTGCTACGGCTTCTGTTTCTTTTATACTATTTAAGCGTTTTTTGCTCTTATCTCTACTGAAACAGGATCTACGTTTTTTCTGAGGCGGACTTGCGGGATCAGCTTCAATAGCTTGATTTTGATTGTTGTTTGAATCGATAGTAGATCGGTGCGTTGGTTCGAATAACACCATCTCCTGACTATCTCGTGTTGCTTGACAACTACTGGGAAGTACCATTGCGAATAGTTTGTCTAAGAATTTTGGAGCAGTGGGTCCTTTGATCATGGCGTGCTCTTGTTTCGATGTACTATCGCCACAAGTTCTGAATGATATCCGACCAATCACTTCGTATTCCCCCCAAGTATCATCTTTTTTATTCCGTAAGTTATTGGGGGCTTTTCTGAATCTACATGGAAAAATGTTTGTGGGATGTGAATTTGAAACTAAATTTTACTTACCTGCACTTTTCGTCGTGTTTTTCCATTATATCTATTTCCATCACACAGCCTGGCCCATGGTGCCTAGGTGGTAAAGGTGGTAAAATCGCACGCTTTGTCATAGAACCTTTATCAGGCATGTTATTTGAATTTGCACCGGATTCGTGAGGTTCATCATCTAATTGTCTTCGATAAATGCAGTGTTTATTTTTGCATGGTCCAATGCGTTTGTTTTTGAATATTTTGTTACTAAATCTGTCACAGAAAGGCATAAGACTATTTTTCCTACGCGGACATTTGGGATGCCCACATCTGCAAATAGTTTTCTTATCTTTGATATTGGAATGGGACATAATCTGGTACTGAGGAGAGCATTACACTTTGGATAATTTTGATGAAGTGGATGAAATGGTTTTATTTTAGCATGTTTGAACTGTTTGACTTGAATGACACAGGATGACATTTTATTAATGAGATTTGATAAGTTTTTGTATTCAGAAAGTCATTGGGTAATTCAAACAGGAGAAGATTATAAAGTGATATTAGTCCAGTCAATCTGTCGGGAAAAAGGGTCGTTTTTGGAAAAAATTACCCGGTAAACTTTCTCTTCATAATTCATTGGGGGGTCATGTGGAAAGCTTATATTCAAAAACTCGGGAAAATCCTCGGACCCATTTTTTGGGAAATCCAAGAAGTGTTTGGATTTGATTTTACACGAGAACGGTGAGTTGCAGAAGAAAATTTTGTTAATAAATATTGTAGAGGGCAATATTTTCTACAATTTATCTCAAAGAATCGATGCGCTACGAGGAAAAATGCCAAAAGTAGAGGGCGCCAAAGTACCCAAAAATGAGATTTTTCACTTTTTACATCGAAAAAAAATTTTTTTACGCACAACTGTAAATATAAATGTTGACAAGCGAAGAAAAACACAATTTTTATATAAACGTTTTTTCTCTACGATCCACCGTTTCGTAGATACAGCATGTAGAGTGGAAATGTTAATCGTGTTTGCCTACTATTTTTACGATGTATTATTATTACTTTGAAAATAAAATGTTCTAATTTTTTTTTCGTTGTTTTTAGATAAGTATAATAAAAATATCATGACTTCGTGTTCGGCTTCTCCTTCCACAAGAATTTGTCACGCGCGCACGGAAAAATCCTTATTGTCTTATTGAAATATACTATTGTCTAACGACAACAACAAATATCATTTAATCAATTTTCTTCAAACAGACCTCCAGGCTCCAGGCTGTTTTCTTTGAGGTTCAGCAGGCGTTTGAGGATGCGGATCGTCTAATAGTCGAGACAGCTCTCCAAAGATCTGCTGAGTATGACTCTACTACAATAATTGACGAAAATATTGACCTTTTAGTATTGCTTGCCACTTTGGGAAGTGCAGAACGTACAACGTACTTGAAAAAACCGAGCCATGGAAACACTTCCGAGCGAATCTACTACTTTCCACAATCTTTAAAGAACGACACTTTGAAATTTCACGTGCTTTTCCTTCATACCTTCAATGGTGTGTGTATCGAAATACACTACTTGAAACTCTGCATGCTGTATCTCCGAAACGGTCGATCGTGGAGAAAAAACGTTTATATAATATTTGTGTGTTTTTCTTCGCTTGTTAACATTTATATTTAAAGTTGTGCGTAAAAAAATTTTTTTCGTTGTAAAAAAGTTAAAAAACTCATTTTTGGGTACATTGGCGCCCTCTACTTTTGGCATTTTTCATCGTAGCGCATCGATCCTTTGAGATAAATTGTAGAAAATATTGCCCTCTACAATATTTATTAACAAACTTTTCTTCCTCAACTCACCGTTCTCACGTAACATCAAATCCAAGCACTTCTTGGATTTCCCAAAAAATGGGTCCGAGGATTTTCCCGAGTTTTTGAATTTAAGGTTTCTACATGACCCCCTAACGATTTATGAAGAGAAAGTTTACCGGGTAATTTTTTCCAGAAATTTCGACAGATTGACTGGACTATATTTTATTTATTAAAATGGTTTAGGTACCTAGTTATACCATATGATCAAAAATTATTTAGATAAAGGGTGGCTTTACAATTCGGAATTTACCTTGCATGTTTGATTCATGGTCAGTAGTTGAAATTATATAGGTTTGTAAGCTAATCAGCTTGTCAAATAAGACTTAAGCCTGTTTGACACGATGCCTAATTTTCATGAAAATTTGCATGTAAATTTACACGTAAATTTAGCATCGTTGGATACAGCAAATGTCTTGTCAAATTTCGGTGTAAATTTGCACGTAAATTATTTAGAACTTGTTCTAAAATATCTGCTAAAAGTGCGCGTAAAAGTGCGCAAAGGCAAAACGTTCACTGATGGTAATTTAATCTTGTTGTTTCATCTAACCTATAGAAAATAACGCCTTTTTGCCTTTTTGGGAATGAGATTTTACAATATAATTATTTATTTAATCAACGGAAATTTTCCTTCTTCAAACAATATCGAGGAAAGATAAATTAGTTAGTGGTTACGGTACAAAATATAATGTCATTGTTAAATCTAAATAGACAATACCAAATGCAAATGGGATTTTTGGGGACAATATAGTTTTCACAAATATGGTTTTATTCGCTGTGCGTGATTTTAAATAGATTGCAGAAAACTGAATTATTGTTCTTAGTTTAGTGCAGTATTATGTATAATTGTAGTTTTGCAGCACAATATTTTTATTATGTTAAAGTTAAAAAATATAATAATGTTTCAGTTCAGTTTAAACTTTAAAACTGACAGTGCAAAAAGACAATTGTCCGTAAAAATTGAGTAAACACGCATGCGCGGGGGTCAAATTTTATGTTAAAAACGTAAACACGTTGCAAACAGAAATTATAGTCACCTTGGAAATTTACATGTAATTTTTTATGATAATTTACATGCAAATTTACATGTAAATTTTTACAAAAATTAGGCACCGTGTCAAACAGGCTTTAGTTATTAAACTACGGGTTTTTTTTTTCTATTTTTTTTAAATTTATTATCTATTCGCCATGGCCAGGGCCGTAGCTAGCATAGGGCAGCCGGGGCAGTGCCCCGGGGCCCCCGTCCGCGAGGGTGCCCCGGCCACAAGTATACTTATCTATACAATTATATGTACCAAATTACAGGACGCTATTTGTTCTTAGTTTGCGCATTTACTCTAAAATTTAATTATATTATACGAAACCTAACTTTCGAATTGAATATTTTTCCTGTTCGAAATTGTAAATTTTCATTATAGCTCATTGACCTTGAAAAGTTCGAAATTTTCGCCTGCGGCGCATTTTTGCCCTACAATCTGTCAAACAACTTTTACGCATCCTTACTAAGCAATAATAAAAATTGGCAACCCTACAACAGATATTAAAAAAAAACATAAAATGTATAATTTTTATTTGCGCCCTCACAAAAAACAGAATTGCTAAGACTCTGTTTTCAGTAGTCACAATATTTAGGGCCCCCGATATCTTTTGCCCCAGGGCCCCTTGAGTTGTCGCTACGGCCCTGGCCATGGCCACCCTTTATCTAAATAATTTTTGATCATATGGTATTATTAGCTCAGTCAAATTAGACTCAAAAATGGTAAAATTGACATAATGGCTAAATTCTTGAGAGCAAGTCGAGGATCATTGATAAAGGATAAAGCCCCGAACAGCAAAAATCCAACAAAATTTCCTTGTGCGTCACGATCGTATAATAAAAGTGAATTTTATATCTCTTTAGTTTGTTCAAAAAAATAATTTCGAATAACTTTTGTTCGAAACTTTTTTGATAGCTCTTTAAAAAAAGTTATAAACAAAATAGTGCCTTTTTTAGGGTATGAGTTTCTTCAAGAAGATATACCTACAGGATGTCCCAGTTTATATCGTCAGGATTTCACCAGTCGATAGTTTAGCGAAAATTAAAGGTGGTTTCTCTAATAAAGTATGGTCGAATTTTGCTTCCTTTTTGATGTACGGGGTGTCCAAATAAGAAAGGACGCCGGTTGTATCTGAGAAACTATTTATCGTAGAACCTTCGGAAAAACATATTTATAGTAAAAGTGGGCAAGAGAAATTGCTGCAAATAATTTTCAAGTTTCTATTTTGACCGCTAGAGGGCGTAACACTAACAACAAAATAAAAAACGCGGTTTTTCTCAAAAATATATCGAGTTAATATATGCCAAAAATAGTTATTAGCCCAGTCAATCTAGATCTTTTCAACTGATTAATTCAGAACAAAAAAATGTTAATGCAGTTTTATGTCCCGGACCCTGGAGATCTGGAAAGTACAGATTTACAACTAATAAAGTAATTGCTTTCTCTGCCATCTTGAATTTAATTTTTTAAATGTATGTTAATGAGAACAGTAAAAAAAAACTGTTAATGTAAATAATACGCTTCAAACGCGCGAGAAGGGGGGCTGGGAAGCAGTTTTTCACTTTTATCGCTATTCCTGTCAGAAATAAATCATGTTTAAATGGAAAAGTTGTTAAGGACTTAATTTCCAACAACTTTTGTATAAACAAGTTTTCCGAGCGATGTACCTATAGGTTGCGGCCGGGAACGCGTCAAATTGAGCTGAGCAGTGGAATTTAGTCCAGTGAATCTATGTGAAATTGGACCGAAGAGTCTGATCAGGACAAAAATTTTTTAAAAGCAGTTTTGTGTCCTCCTCTCTTGAGAAGCGGAAGGTACAGTTTTACAACTAATAAAGTAGTTACTTTGTCCGCCATCTTGAATTTAATTTTTAATTTTTAATGCCGATTATGTACACTGTGTCCCAATTTGCTTGTAATTACAGGGTAACTCTGTAAGTTGTAAAGATAGAACTTTGCGGTTTTCGCGAACCTGTGCCACTTTTTCGTTAAACTTTTAATGCCGCAAACAGAGCTAATCTAACTGATTTGTTTCTGAGATACAGGGGGAAAACGAAAATTTTCACTTTCCGGGGTGCTGCCATATCTCACACACCATGTAAGCTAGAAAAAAAGTAAAAACTGTTCTAGATAGATATTTTTTCGTAGAATCCAGTGGCGTACTCGAAAAAAATTGTTTTGCACCGTTTAAGAGATATGACCCAAACTAGGTCTTTTTTAAATGGAACACCCTGTATTTTTTAGTGTCATTAAATTTGTCTATTTTTTCTCATTAAAATGATGTAAACAGTAGGCACTTTAAAATTTAAAAAATGCCCTAAAAAGTTGTAAAACTGTACCTTCCACATCTCCAGGGTAAAGGACACAAAACTGTATTAAAAAATGTTTGTTCTGAATTAATCGGATTCTTCGGTCCAATTTCATGTAGATTCACTGGGCTATATGTTGTAAGTTGTAATCTATGCAAAATTACAAAACTTTTTTGTTTGGAGTATTTTTCTCAATCTTGTCAAATAAAAGGGTGAATGTTTGTTTGAAAAAATGTAATAACTTTTTTTTGGCTTAACCGTTTTCGACAAATTTGGTCTCGTTTGAAAGAGTGCTTATTAAGGCTTCGGATAAATAATTGACATTATTAACAGAATTTTTTCCCTGGTTGCTAGAGCGCGCTTTGTGACAAAGTCGAAGATTTTGATAATTTTCTCAAAAATGTTAAATGGAATGGTACTATTATTACTAGCTAAGAAGAAAGAGCATAAAACAATGAAGAAATTGGTGAAATTGTTAAAGAATTGCAAAGATTTTTTCAAAATAACTCGCTTATTTTAAATTATTATCAAAATATCTGATGTGCCCAACACATGACTTTCTTATACTTACGGATAGTATCACAATAATTACTTTTCCTAAATAAATTAAGTTAAATTTCTTGTAAAAATTTTGAAGGTTTCCAGCAATTTTCAAATAGTCTCTGTCGCACTTACAGCAATACGCACAAATCTGTCCTTGTCCCACTCATTATAACCGAATTTTACGGCGAAAATGTGTTTTATTTTAGATTTTTGACCTATTACTCACTTAAAAAAATCTCCCGGTATGAAATTACATTTATTTATTCATTGTTATTGTTTTCGGTGCCACAGAAACCAGTAAAATAAAAAAAAACTAATGGTCCGTTCCTTCTGGGATTCGAACCCGAGACCTTCCGTTTGGCAGCCATATAATGAAACACATGGTCTACCTCGACCATCGAATTCAACTATCAACGCGCGCTATGAGAAATATAAAGTGTTTTAAGAATATCTAGTTTTTTTGAAATTTTTTTGACGGAATTTCAAAAAAAAGTTCAAACAAAATTTGTTCAAAATTTAATTCTAAATCAATGTTAAAGAATAAAAAAATCTCATAAATTGTTTATTTTTCAAGATATTCCTAAAAAACCTGAAAATGTCTTCAGGTAACTGTCACTTGTTTTGGTGCTAGATGAAAAACATTGAATGTGGCACCCACAAATTTTATCAAACTCTTAAATATGAAATTTGAATCAAATCCGATAAGTCGTTTTTGAGTTATGGTGGATACAGACAGACAGACAGACAGACAGACAGACACACAGACAGACAGACAGACATCATGGCGAAAATGGTCAAAATGGATTCAGGGGCCCTCAAAACGTGTAAATCCATAAAAATCTCGAAGTCGAAAAAAATCACGATTACAATACTTCCTTATACTACGTATAAGAAAGTAAAATATCTGATGTGTCCAACACATGACTTTCTTATACAGATAGTACCACAATTACGTTTCCCTCGACGATTCCTAAAGAAATTAAGTTAAATTTCTTGTAAAAATCGTGTTTAATTTTGAGGGTTTCCAGCAATTTTCAAATAGTCTCTGTCGCACTTATTGCAATACGCATAAATCTGTCCTTATCCTACTCATTATAACCGA
Organism: Pediacus dermestoides; assembly: GCA_963942485.1. NCBI lineage: Eukaryota > Metazoa > Arthropoda > Insecta > Coleoptera > Cucujidae > Pediacus > Pediacus dermestoides. The sequence goes on along the minus strand of OZ012629.1, from coordinate 1,197,620 downwards.
ATTTTATGACAAAAACAAGTGTTTTATTTTTTTTGAAATTTTTTTGACAGAATAAAAAAATTCGATGTAGATATTTTAAGTACGTATTCGGTGCGATTCTGTAAGTTTCTAACCACCGTGTTTATTAACTACTGTGGTTGTTGCTATGATAATTACCAATCAAAAACGTCGTACCGTAGCAACAACCACAGTGGTTACATAGTCACGGTTATTAAAATGTTATAGAATCACCCCGATTGTTGGGATCAAAATAACACTTTTTTTTTAAATAAACATGTGTCCTAAAATGCACCCCCTCCAACCTTCCCCAAAACTGGGTTTACATAATTTTTGAAGCAAAAAATGAATAGAGTGGCTGAAAAAAGGGGGGCATGCCAATTTTCAGAAGATTTGATCCGTTATTGTGGTCACAATTTTAAATAATCGTTTTTTTACGCAACTTACAGTGGCTGTAGCTCGGAGGGGGTGCATTTTAGGACACATGTTTATTTGAAAAAAAGTCTTATTTTGATCCCAACAATACGTCCTTAAAATATCTACATCTAATTTTGAATCACCCTGTATAAAATCACATTTATTTATTTATTATTATTGTTTTCGGTACCATAGAAACCAGTAAAATACAAAAAAATAAAAAATAATGGTCCTTCTGGGATTCGAACCGGCGACCTCCCGTTTGGCAGGCAAGTCCCAAACTCACTCGTCTATCTACTAGTCGGATCCAAGGCGCACTATGAGAAATATAAGTGTTTTAAGAATATCTCATTTTTTTGAAATTTTTTTGACGGAATTTAAAAAAATGGTTCAAACAAAATTTGTTCAAAATTTAATTCTAAATCAATGTTAAAGAATAAAAAAATCTCGTAAATTGTTTATTTTTCAAGATATTCCTAAAAAATCTAAAAATGTCATCAGGTAACTGTCACTTGCTTTGGTGCTAGATGAAAAACATTGAATGTCGCACCCACAAATTTGTTCTAACTCTTAAATATGAAATTTGAATCAAATCCGATAACTCGTTTTTGAGTTATGGTGGATACAGACAGACAGACAGACACACAGACAGACAGATATCATGGCGAAAATGGTCAAAATGGATTCAGGGGCCCTCAAAACGTGTAAATCCATCAAAATCTCGAAGTCGAAAAAAATCACGATTACAATACTTCCTTATACTACGTATAAGAAAGTAAAAAGATAAGGAGATTTTTTGTACAGAATTTGATTGATCATCGATTTTTGCAAAAATATACAGGGTGTTCTATTTAAAAAATATTATTTTTGTGAATATCTCGAAAACCAGATGGTCAATTGTTTTTCTGTTTTCATTATTGTAATCAGCGGAAAAAATGCTGTTACTTTGCTAATTTAACCGACTTTGTAGCTCCAATAGTAACAAAGTTAGCAATAGTGAGCCACTTCGCGCGAACACCCTGTATATTTTAATGAAGAAACTCACCCCCTGAAAAAGAGCAGTATTATGCTTATATAACTTTTGTTTTTAAAGAGCTGACAAAAAAGTTTCAAACAAAAGTTGTTTGAAATATTTATTCGAATAAATTAAACTACATTAAAATCCAAGCAGTAAAAACCGAGATAAAAAATCACCCTTATCACTTGACGCATAAGTAAATTTTGAAAGAACACTTCCTTTGTACATTTATAATTAAATGCGTTATTCTGTTCTAAAACGAAATGGTGGCTGAGACCGCAAACATTTTTTTCTAATAAAATATTTGAAACTGTAAAATTATTAAACACTAAAAACGAAACCAAAAATTATTCTCATAAGAAAATCTTAAATAAAAACGTTTATTTTTCTATTTTCTTAGTTACAAACATGATACTTACTGTGTAGAATAAATAACTAGACGTAAAAAATAAATATCCTTAAGTGTTTTTTTAGAAATATCATCACCATAACTTAACAATTAAACGCAAGCTTCCTAGGCGTCATATACTGTTTTAATACTTCATCAGTAATCTTCGCACGATTACTTTGATGCTCCGTAATAATAGGCGTCAACACATCGATAAGAATCTTCTTCAGTTCACCAGTCAACAATGCCCCACTAGTATAATCCCGCCTTATCTGCTCTAGCTTCTCATCATCCTCCAGGAAAAACCTCAGATATTGAAACGAGGTATCCACATCGCAATTTCCTCCCAATTCCCTATGCTCCTCCACAGTGGTTTGCCCACCAGAAAATGCATGTTTGTTCACTTTATTCTTCAGCTGTTTAGGTGTGTCACTCATGTAGATTGTGCTATTAGGATCCGATGCAGACATCTTGGTTTTAGCGCCTTGTAACGCCGGGAAAAAACTGCAATGTAATAAAGCTGGTTTGTGGAAACCAAGACGAGGGGTCACGTCTCGAGTCATGCGGAAATAAGGATCTTGGTCAATGGCGCAGGGGATCAAACAAGGCAGTTTTTTGTCTTTAAAGATGTGCGGAAAAGACGTGGATAAGGCAGGAGTGGCTTGAACTGAAGGGAACGCAATTTTACCGATGATGGTACTGTCGTCGAAACCAAAGATTCCTTTGACTTGGTTGAAGGTTACGCACTTTTGGATGCGAATCATGTTACGGTAGAACTCCGGGCATTGTCTGTGAAATAAACCAAGACAATTTATTTTTTAAAAATGTAATTTTTAGATTATATTACCCAATGTAATCCAAATCGGAAAATATAAAAGTTTTTTCCATATTAAATCCCACGGCAATAATATCTCGGACATTTTCATCAGTCATCTTTCTCACTTCCTCAAGCTTAATATCCTTAAAAAGCATTTTTTCATCGTCAGTCATCTGGATAACCAACGGCACATCAAATACATCTTGTAACCACTTGCAAAACCTAAATGGAATGAGATGGCCTAAATGCATAGACGACGACGAAGGTCCACGTCCCGTGTACAAATAAAACGGTTTTCCAGCCTCATGTTGGTTTAAAATCATGTGCATATCACGGTGTGAAAAAAATATCCCTCGCTTTAACCAAGGATGAACCGGCTTGCCTATCACCTTTTCAAAACGCTCCAGAAGATCCCCATCGATTTTACTGCTTCCGAAACGTTCTGCAAAACATTGAGTTTAGCTTCAAAACCAGATGGTAAATTATTGCTACGTACTGATTAGTTTATCGTAGTCTATTCCTGTATCCGATTTACTCTCAACGTTCCAAGGATTTACCACGTCATCGTCCAGGGGACTGGAATCGTTTATGTTTAGATTATTGTCTATGTTGTTGGATAATTCCCCAGCCATTTCACTGTATAATGCAACGTTGGGTTGAATGTTGGATGATGAAATCTGGGAGAGCGACGTGTAGCTCTAGATCGAAAAGTTTGGTTAGGTTGTAGTGACGTTTGTCATATTACATTTGACAAGTGTACAGCATGCATAACAATTTTTCTATATCGTAAGGTAGGCAACCAGTAATACACATATAAGTTTAAAGTGTTTTATTTAATTGATATCTAAAGGTAAATCATTTTGTGTATGTGTTTTATTATACGTTTAAGTGTTTATAATAGTTTTGAAATTTTATAACATGAAAGTAAGAGAATGCATATTTTGAGAGTAGTTCAAATACATATGGTATTTTGGAACTACTGCTATTTTAATTTAATTTTTGCATCTAATGTACCTGTGTCCTTTATGCGCATGTACGGAATCGGAAACAGCTGTTTTCCTTCGTACAAGCACGAACACGAAGCACGTCGTATGTCAATGAACAACACCAAAACAAAGGTCTTGATGTAAATATCCACTCATCCAGTGTATGAAATCGTGAAATAATAATAATTGTGGTAAAATGTCGTGGTACTCTCACCTCGAGCTAGGAGCTATAGAGAAAAATGTGTGCGCTTATTTGATTCAAAGATACCTGGGGCAGTTCTTCGAGGAGAAACTGCGACAAGATCAATTAAATGTGGATTTATTCAAAGGTACTGGTACAGTGGAAAAAATCAACCTTGATGTTGAGGTAAGCAAATAAATCTATTCCATTTGTTTATTTGTTAAAAACACACAATGACATTGGCACGTGTTAGTGATAATCGATTTTTATTAACCTGTTTTGCAAATTAATTTACTGATTATGAATATCTTTGAATAAAAAGTCTTAACAAATTGGTGCGATTGTCTGCCTGTGCGCACATTGTAAAATGTTTTGTAAACATTGCGTTATCTGATATTTTTGCAGGCTCTTAATAACTTGAGTGAGACACAAAATTGGCCGGTGGAATTTGTCGATGGGTACATAGAAAAGTTGCACTTGACTATTCCTTGGTTGTCTGTTTTGACTGATAGGAGCATAGTGGAGGTTACTGGATTAAAACTCACTTTGCAACCGAAGCAGCGAAATGAATGTGGTATGATTTATTGTGGTATAAAGTCACACAATTTTGTAGGATTTTGAATTGATAAACCCGTGAAAAAATATCGGTAACATTAGAGTTAGATTTGAATGTTTTAGCCACATCAATGATGGAGTCCATGTGGAATTCCTCAATGACTACCTCCATGCAACTAGCTGAAGAATGTGCGAAACAAGAAGCAGCAAATTCACCAAACGATACACAAACCTTCGAGGGGATAGAAATGTTTGCACAAACTATCGATTCCAGTAAGTACCTACCGTACTTAGTTCTTGAAAAACATTAAAATATAACAAGATTTTGCGTAAATAAATTAAATACAGAAACAGGGTTTTACACGTTGACTTCCACAATGTCGATTTTTTTTTTAACTAGCCACCACGTGTATTGGTATTGTCTTTTTTTGAGGTTGGATATTCAGCCACGTGTACCCACTAAAATATCTCAAAATCATAGACCAAACACGGCTTCTGCTTCTAATAGCCACTAGTTATTATTCATTTACGAAAAACACAAAGTCGAGGTGAGAGTTTGAGACTCCTACAGAGATACACGTGGCTATTTTTTTTAAATAAAAATTTCAAGTTGATTTTAATTCCAAAACGGTTCGTCCTATCGAGTTTCAACAAGACACCTTTTATTTATAAAAATTCCTGAAATTTCATAATTTTTCATCAGAATTTGGAAAAAGATAAATACAAAAAAGTTGGGGTAGCTTTTACTCCAACCCCCTCCTATTTTACCCACCCCTGTATAAAAGTTTCAGATTATTATCAAGCTATCTTGTTGAGCATAAAAAGATTGGCGAATGCTGAAAATTTCATTTGCTTATCTTTACCATTTTCGGAGATATTGAATACAAACCATCTTCAGGGGTGCACATTTAAGGGGCTGTAGCTCCCGTAGGAAACATTTTTCAACCTATGTTTATTGGAACTTTTTGCATTATTTTTGAACGTAGAATCAGCTGGTACATTTTGACAGGCTAATTTTGGGACACCCTGTATATTTAATGTTAAAATCCACAACATTCCAACAATTCGATCGTCTGAGCCCCTAAAAAAATGAACTGATTCAATGTTTTTAGGTTTCATTTTCACACTGGGTGGTCCAGTTACGATGTCCTCGTTATTATCTCAGTAACTATTGGGCCCATGAACAAAAGTCTTATATAGATGTTGTACAGTCTATAGCATTCTACATTTTTGAAAAAATAATACTTGTACAGGGTGAGTCAATTTCATGTGGCGATATAAAGTTGCCTTTTTTTAAATGGAACACCCAGTGTTTTACCCCAAATTATGATTTCCCATCCAATTTACGATAAAAAATATATAAGGCTTAATATGCCTATTATTGATAGTTTCCAAGATATTCGAGAAAATGTTTTGAAAAATAATATTGTATTATGTGGGTGTAGCTTCCACCAGGTGTGTTAGAGCAAGCTATTTTATTTGTTTCAATTTCAAAAATACTCATCCAAAACATATTCTTTATTTAGTTAGTTTGTAATAAAAAATAAAATATTTAAAAAAAATTATCTATTTTCCAATGCCTACCTGTCAGAACATTATTATTAGCTTCTAGGTCTACTCTATAAAATAATAGTTCTTTGTCAAATACTACGACTTTTTCTCACATTTGATATCAATTTAAAGTTTACTTGATATTTAAGACCAGAAATAAAATTTTCTAGCTAAAAAATAGAACTAACATTTGCTCATATAAACAGGCAGATATCATAGTATTTCTAGATATTTTCTCGAATATCTTGGAAACTATCAATAATAGGCATATTAAACTTTATATATTTTTTATCGTAAATTGGACGAGAAATCATAATTTTGGGTAAAATATCCATTTAAAAAAATGAAACTTTATATCGCCACATGAAAATGACGCACCCTGTATAAATCAATTTATTTAAAAAATGTAGCATGCTATAGACTGTACAACTTCTATATACAACTTTTTTTCCTGTGCCTAATTGTTTCTGAGATAATAACGAGGACACCGTAACTGGACCACCCTGTACGTCTATCACAATCAAATTTATTCAAACTCGTAAATATGAAATTTATCATCGCGTATACAGACCGACACACAAACATACCTGGATATCATGGCGAAAATATTCAAAATGGATTCTAATTCCATCAAAATATCGAAGATGTAATAGTATATTGTAATACAAGTGCGGAAAACGCATCATGACAATACGAGTGTGAAATTTGCAACGCGAGCGATAGCGAGTGCTGCAATCACACGAGTATTGTCATGGGCCATTTCCGCAAGCGTGTTACATACGATTTTTTCTACGAAAACGTGGAATTCGTAAAAAATAAAATTATTTGCAAATCTTTTTTTAATTAAAAAAAACATCAAGTGAGTTTGTTGTCATGGAACTGAAAGCTCATAGCTGTTGACAGTTTATAAATTTTGTCCTGTCATCGAAATAATTTTGATTTTGAGATCAAATTACGTGAATATAAACATGGAGTTTCAAAACTAAAGCAAAAGCGATGAACTAATGTGCACTCCTCCGGTTGTTAGATATTAAATAAATGTTACAATTATAACTAAATGTAAGTATTTCTTTATGTTTTTGTTTGCGTGCGGAAAGTTTAAAAAATGTGTGCAGAAAAAAATTTCCACACTAATTTTCCGTACTAGTTTTTCAAAAGCCTACTTTCAAGTTCGATTATCTTGTCAGAAAAAACGTCATTCATGTAGTTGATTTTTTATAAGAGGTTGCATGTAACTTTTTCCGGAAACGAGAAAAATGGGAATAAGTGACAAATTTTCTTTCAAATGTATATAACCTAAAAAATATTGTATGCATAGAAAAAAGTGTATATACAAATGAAATATAATTCCATTATCTACAACTTTGGTCCTTAGAACTTTTTCGCTATAACTGATAGTTTCGGAGATTCGCGTTTTCCAGTATGGCGACCGGAAGCCACCACATAGCAATACGAAAATCCGGATTTAAGCTTCTCTGATAGCCTCCTACATATCAAAAAATTAGCTTTGGTTTATTTCACTTACAATTAAAATCTAATTTTACTGTTCTATTATATTACCATACTTTCTTATATTTACTTCGTATAAGAAAGTATATTCATTCATTAGTCTTCAACTTCTTGCTTTCGTCATGTTCTTGGTAGATTTACAATTTCAAACCACCAAATCTTAAAAAAAAATTAGTTGATACAACTTTTGGTCTGATTACTATAAAACACAAATTGACGGAATATCAGAAGATATCAGAAGGACTTTTAAATCCAATATAAATTATATTTTGTGAAACATACTTAAATTTACATGCAAACAATTTTTTACAGTTTTAAGCAAAGTGGAAGTTCGCTTCATCGACACAGTAATCCAACTGGAACACGTGCCAAAGGACAGTTCTTCAGGCGTTGGGATAATCATCAATATAGATCTGTATGTAGAAAAAAGTTGAACAAACTTTCGGATCTTAACCATTTCATTCCCTTTAGGATTAACTATTCGGATGAAGCAGGAAATGACCCACCAGCAAAAGATCCATCAGATCAAAACGCAAACGATAAAGCCTATCTAGTACAGTCGTGTACTACCAAGAAGTTTTCTATTCAAGGAATGACTTTGTCCACAGTGGAATTCGCAGTGAATGCTCGAACATTTTCACCTTCGGTTATAAATCAATTCAAAAGAGAAACGGATTCTGATGACGAACAGTTCTACAGTGCTGAAAACGATGAGGCAAGGCATGTGATAATGTTTGGGAAGTTTGCAAATGAACAACAGGTAAAATGGGAAATTATTAGAAGAATTATAGGTAAACTTTGGTAATTTTCAGGTAACGGTTCGATTGAAACAGTCGGAGAGTTTGTCAGGGCCGAAAGTTTCAATAGCGGTTAGTTTGGGGCCTCTGACGATGTTTCTGTCGCCCCGGCAGTTTCATGTTCTTATAGAACTTGCTAATGGCTTAGCTAGTCCGGATTTAGAAGATAACAGGTTAGTTTTTTGTTAAACTCGCACTTTTAGTAATGTTTTCCATATAAGGGAGAGTTTGGTATAAGATAAATAATTGTCGATTTAAATGAAATTTAATTTAAACAAAAAACATCGATTTAGACGTCAAGGGAAAAAATCGAAAGCATTTTTAATGTTTTTTGGACCATCCCCACTTCCTCAGCTACCCTGAAATCTGAAATGGGGATATCATTGGAAATAAAATTTTGATCTCTTTACAATGGTATAAAATTTTCACAGGGCCGCATAAGAAAATTCATTACGTTTCAAACTAAAAAAAAACCTTTTTCGTCTCATCTCGTAAATTAATAAAATCAATCCGATTTTTTAACGTAGATATTATGAGTACTGTTTTATCTTTAAAGTGATGTAGGTATCCCAAGATAGGGGGTACTATACAGGGTGAGTCGGGGTTAAACCGCCATACGTAAATCATGCATAGGAAATTTGATTTTAAGCAAAAAAGTTCATATAAACATGTATCCAAAAAATACGAAATACATTAGTAATAAAAAAAGCTTCGACAACAACTTTATTAGCAAAAAAATAGAAAAAGAAAGAGAAGAAAATGCGTCGTCAAACAGCAGCTAATTTTCAAAAATTCATAAAAACTGCTCAAAATGGTCGCCATCTTTTTCATTGCAATTTTTTTTTCGGGTACATGTTTATACAGTGAATTTTTTTTATGAGTCTCCATAGAGATTTACATGGTAAAATCTTTAACTCGTGTTAACGGTTTTTCTACTGCGAATTTCAAAATGATTTTTGGCACACTATTAGTTTGCATCTTTTTTTACATGTTCTAGTAGTTTTTACTTTCTTATACGTAGTATAAGGAAGTATTGTAATCGTGATTTTTTTCGACTTCGAGATTTTGATGGATTTACCCGTTTTGAGGGCCCCTGAATCCATTTTGACCATTTTCGCCATGATGTCTGTCTGTGTGTCTGTGTGTCTGTCTGTATCCACGATAACTCAAAAACGACTTAACGGATTTGATTCAAATTTCATATTTAAGAGTTTGAACAAAATTGTGGGTGCATCATTAAATCTTTTTCATCTAGCACCAACACAAGTGGTACTTACCTGAAGACATTTTTAGGTTTTTTAGGAATATCTTGAAAAATAAACAATTTACGACATTTTTTTATTCTTTAACATTGATTTAGAATTAAATTTTGAACAAATTTTGTTTGAAACTTTTTTTGAAATTCCGTCAAAATTTTTTATTTATATAGTGGCGCCATCTATCTCTGATTTACAAAGTACATGTTGTTTACATACAGAAATCTATACCGTTGAGGAAATCGATTGTAGCATTACTATTTGAAAAGATCGACGGCTACAACGGCTACGGTTTTATGTTTTGGATATCATGGCAACTCGATTAAAATTTTTTCTAATATATACAATAAAGTCGTGAAATTGTATTATGCATGCAAATCTACATTAAAGATATCGACGCCAAATTTTTTGTGAATGCTCTTTCAATTTTTAGACGTGTCGACAAAGTAACAAAAGTGTTTTATATTGCGCCGTTTTTTAATAATTATAAATTATTTACATATTTATATAGTGTTGCCATCTATCTTTGAGTGGCTGTTGTTTACATTACAGAAATCTATTTGTTTTTATACTAAAGATTCTATTTGCATTAAACACACGAAGAGCTCGAATAAAGTTATAAAAATTTAAAAAGTGAAAACCAATTAATCCAATCCTGGTGAGAGTGGCTATATCGCCAAACACCAAAAACTTGACATTGCTTTGCAATCCAAGTACGAAGAAGAAGAAGAGATTGTTAGTTAAACAGCTGTCAAAGGCAAAATATCGAAATATTTTGATGAGAAGGATTATTGTGCACTGCACAGTTTGTTTGAGTGAAACGTTGACCAAAACTGAGAAGTATTTTATAAATCTTTAAAGTTTAGCTACAGCAAATTCAAAGATATCAAGCATTTTTCGCACTGTGGAATTTTCATAAGTATTCTGTTATTTATTTGTCCTAAAATCTGGCAGTAATGAGTGGGACAAGGACAGATTTATGCGTATTGCAATAAGTGCGACAGAGACTATTTGAAAATTGCTGGAAACCCTCAAAATTTTTACAAGAAATTTAACTTAATTTCTTTAGGAAAAGTAATTATTGTGATACTATCCGTAAGTATAAGAAAGTCATGTGTTGGGCACATCAGATATTTTTAATATAAAAAGTGAAATTTATTTATTTAAACGGGAAAATAATTACATAATTTTAGCTCGTTTTCACATTAAAATTTATTAAGTTAGGAGGCTTTGTCCACTGACAAGCAAATAAATATTCCAAAACTGTCACTTTATTTGCATGTTTTTATTAAGTTTGAAAGACTTTCAAAACGTGAAAATTTCTTTGTACACCATCGAAGAAAAAGTAAAATTCATTACGGCGTATATTAAAGATGTCTCAGTAGAGAGATATGATAATTTTGCGGTGGAATATCCAAATCGACCCATACCTTTAAAATTCTACAATAATTGTCAGTGGACAAAGCCTCCTAACTTATTAAATTTTAATGTGAAAACGAGTTAAAATTGTGTAATTATTTTCCTTTTTAAATAAAAAAAATTCACTTTTTACATTTTAAAAACTACTAGAATATGTAAAAAAAGATGCAAACTAATAGTGTGCCAAAAATTATTTTGAAATTCGCAGTAGAAAAACCATTAACAGGAGTTAAAGATTTTACCATGTAAATCCCTATGGAGACTCATAAAAAAAATTCACTGTATGAACTTTTATGCTTAAAACCAAATTTTCTATGCATGGTTTAGGTACATGGCGGTTTAACCCCTACTCACCCTGTATATTGGAAACTGCTCCTGGAGATGAAGCATTTAAATCTAAAATTGTACCAATATTGATTTTAAATTTCCCCCTCGGTATCTAAACTAAAATTTTATGAATTTCCAAACAATATTTAAAAAAAAATCTTGTTATCCCGTGAAATTTTTATACCATTGTAAAGAAAAGAAAATAACCTTACAATGGTGTTCAAAGTGATCGCGTTGCTATTTCAGGTTTCAAAGTTGAGGTGGCTGGGGGTGGACCAAAAAAATATTTAAAATGGTTTCGAATTTCACCCTTGATCGATTTGTTCTTTTATAGTTATTAAGCCTGGCTAGTTCTGAGATTAAAGTACCTAGTGCACAATTGGTTAGAATCCATTTATATCCGGCCAAAATTATTTTTGCATAAATCGATTAAAAATGAAGCAGTTCTCTTTAAAAAGTATTCCAAATGTTGTTGACATGTAAATTACCAAATTACGAAAAAAGCTAATTTGGATATTATAATGAGTGGAAATTGCCAAGTTAACCCTCTATTGCATACTGTACCCGAATGGGAACGTTACAAAATCACTATATAAAAGCGGAATTATGATATAATTCCGTAACCGTACATCGTACCCGTTTAGCAACGTTCAATTTATAAGCTGCGCTATTGCCCCCACGATTGCTCCACCAAAAATGACAAAAAAAATTTTCAGCATTTTTGCTGACTAAAACTAAAATAAGCTATTAAAAATTTTGCAGTCGTTTTAGAAAATATGTGCAATAGAGGGTTAACTATTCTCTGATTAATTCAATTTTATTACAGTGCAATTGAGCGTTTATGAGATATAGAATAAAAACAAATTTACATTTTAAAAACAAGATAGCGGCTCTGAAAACTCTTATCATCTTAAAATTAGTTTTTATGATCAGGGCATTGACCTCTTAAAATTTCATCATCCCTCTGACGATTTTTGCAAGCTTTTAATCCCTATTTATTACTGGAATAATTTGGTTGAAAGGTAAAGAGTGGATTATGATTATGACTTGTTTTATGAGTTTGATTTTTGGAATTATGGGAATGTAAAATTATAGAAATTCCTTACTGTTAGAAATAGATAGTGTCCATCGTTTATCTCTATTTTCTTTTTATAGCAATATAGCACCGAAGACCCGATGCGTAACGAAACCAATGACGCCCTTAGACTATCAACGAGTAGAAGAAGAACTGCGAAACCAGCTTCATCATCCTCCGCCGAATTTCGAAGGGCTCCAAGGTGCGCACGGCTGGTCCGCAGGTGCACAAGGTGAGTTTTCTCTAAATTTTGTAGTGAGATTTCTGAAATATTTTTTTTAGATGAGAGCGACACTGATGAAAATTTTGTGCCAATGAAAAACACAATGGGTGGCGACATGTACGAAAGTAATTTATCCGGGGCCAGCAGCAGCATGGAATCTAGCTTCAACTCAAGTATTATAACATTTTCCACGGAACAAACTAGTCGGACCCGTAACAGAAAACGTAAAAAACTGCCTATATAGTTTTTAATGCTTTTTTTCTAATTGTTTCTTATTTGTAGTTGTCAATTTAGATTCTGACCCATTAGCAGAGATTTCCCATTTTAATATTACTATAGCATCAGCTGTTGTCGTACTTTTACATGAAGATTTGCTGGTGAAATCAAGCGAACAAAACTGTATTTTAGCCCCAGCTAGTGTCCAACAAATGCAGAAAACTGCAATGGATTTCTTTGAGAAAATTGGACAGTTGGTGGTTTTGTCATATGGGAACAAGGATTTTGACCGGGCTGCTTCCGTTTTAGATTCAGCTTGTACTTTTAGTCATCTCCGGTGAGAAATGTAATAATCAATAAAAATTCATAAATAAATTTTTCGGTTTACAGTTTTTTAGCAGCTCCAATTGAAATAGAGGGTAATGAAAAAACCACATCCACAGCCTTTTCCGTATCCGGAGAGTTATTTGTAACTCAATTCGAGTTGTTAGAGTGCATTTTCAGTGAAGGTTCTATGGAAAATATCTCGTTAATAAAATTTCACGAGACAACTCCCACTGAAAGTCAAACCACTGCCACGCCTTGCCTTAAAGTAGAGTTCAGACATGTGGAAAAAACTGGTGCAAATAATCGCCATGTTGGGCCTCGCACAGATCTGACGTAAGTCCTGCTCACGATTATATCAATTAGACATTCGGTGCGATTTTGATTCCTTATAACAACGTTGACATGATAAAAAAATTAGCATCCCTCTTTAAATTTAAAAGTAGTATACAGCTTTTTGTAAATTACCGTCGCCTCTAAAAAACTTATTTTCAGGTTAAGTTTGAATAAATGTGATGTGGAAATCGACGTGACTCTACTCGATCGAATCACTGCGCTCTTGCATCCAGAACCAATTTGTGTGATAGAAAAAGATCAGTCGGATCCCTGGACTCCTTTCCCCCTTGAAACCCCTAAACCCCCCATTGAATCTCGTGTGAACCTCAAAATATCCTCCCTGTCAATTAACCTAAAGCTCCGCTTTCCCATTCCTGATTTTCGTCCAGCTCTCGACTTAGACCGGGTGCCATGGTGGAAGCGTAACGTGCGCCCCGATTATCTCTCATTAATACTATCTGAAGTCCAGGCGCAAACTGTCTTCCAAACCAATCAAAGCTCTCAAGAATATTCTCTACATTGTCGGGGTTTGGAGGTGTTCTACTATGAGAGTGAGAATAGTACACCACTAACTATTGGTAAAGCTGGTATCGCAGCAAAAGTGGCAGGTGTACCTTGCGATGACTCGTTAAAATTGACATTGCGGATGTATCCGGTGCAAGAGCGTATTGAGGCAAAAGTTGATATAATGGGACAGTCGATGATTGGAATGTTTGATAATCAAGGAAACAAAGATCCTGGTCCATTCACTGCAAAACGTGTGATGCATGAAAGCGACACACCACATAGTAAACCACAAAACGGTTAGTTTTTTCTTATTTTCTCTACTCCACTGTACTACTATTTCCTGTGTTTATTTTATAGACCAACCTGAAGAAATGGTTATTCCGGGAGACAAGCACGAAATGGACGCATTTATAAATTCAACTAGAGCTTCAACACAAATGGAAGCGGAAGTTGTTTTACCCACGTTATCCATGCAAATGATTTCCAAGCATGTTTACGAAATGATTTACAATCGCATTTGTAACGATTTACTGTTGTGGGAACCGATGGCACCTAAACCGAAGCCTGCTGTATATTCTAAAGTTGATTTACATTATGATGCCTTCGAGAAGCCGAAGTGGGAGGCCGGTGAAACGTTTACTATGTGCCAAAGTGGCATACAGTATGGTGAGAGTTAATTAAGTTTATTAAGCTTTAATTTGAATTGATGTTAATCGTGGTTCATTGGAGACAAAACATACACTGTTTTCCAAATTGGTGGCTTCTTTATTATTGGAGATACAAAGACGGTTAAATTAGGAACGTTTTTAAGAAATTTCAGGACCATTTCAAATTAGTTAACAGATTTTGAATATCTCTTAGTTTTTGAGATATTCAGGAAAAACCAAAATATTTTTTTATTACTGATTTTGTACTGTTGAAATTTTGACATCGTACATGCACTTTTTTGAATACTTCTAATGGTGTTGTCAGTTTTTTTTCCAACTCTTTTATTTTTTGAGATACGATTACCAACTTTTGTTTTTCTTATGGACCTCAATTGTTTTTTTTTATTATCCAGTAGCATTTTTTATAACATTCCCAACGATGTATGATAACATGACGAAAAATTCCAAATTTCACAAGAAAAAAGTATTTTTAATAAAAAACAAATGAAAACTACGAATAAAACAAACAAAAATTACGATAAAAAATTAATAAATTATTGCTTGATATGAGCCCCATTTTTTTCTAAGTACTTTTCACAGTGCCGTAAAATGAAATTTGTCGCACTCTTTGTAGAGTGTAAATGGTAAATCGAATTCGTAGACCTCATTTTTGGCGTATCCCAGAGGTAAAAATCGCACGGGGTCAAGTCCGGCGGCGTAGCAGGTCATAGACTTGGTCCTGAAATAACTGAACACAGTGTAGTAGGTCATCATAGTAGATAAATTGAATTTCTTAAGAGTCGTTAAGTTTCTTAAATTTGTAATCTTACCCAAGATACTTCTGAACTTGTAACAACTTTTTGACAACTTTTTTAGCGTCCAAATTCCACATACGTGTTGCTTTGGATTTTCGACTTTTATCGTTGTCATTTAACGCGACATTTTTTGCATTGCAGCCAAAGAGAGAACTCATACATGCAACGATAGAGGGATTCATTTTTATCCATTGCTGGGGTGTCTTTTGTTTTTTTTATTGATAAATGCAATTTTCTGATTTTTTCTTGTGAAAATTAAAATTTTTCTTCCTGTTGTGATACATCGTCGGAAGGGTAATAAAAAATGCTATTAACAGTGCCAAAAAATCAATTGACGTCGATAAGAAAAACCAAAGTTGGTACTCGTATTTCAAAAAACAAAAGAGTTGGGAAAAAACTGACAACATCATTAGAAGTATGTATCTTAAAAAAGTGCATGTACCGGATGTCCAAATAAGAAAGGACGCCGGCTGTATCTCAGAAACTATTTATCGTACAGCCTTCGGAAAAAATATTTATAGTAAAGGTGGATAAGAGAAATTGCTGCATGCAAAAATTTGGTTAAAAAAATTTTCATTCATATCTCTGCATTGGAAAGAGATATCGAGTTGTGGTTTTCACCAGTTTCTTCATTGTTTTATGTTCTCTCTTCTTAGCTAGTAATAATGGCACCATTCCATTTAACATTTTTGAGAAAATTACCAAAATCTTCGATTTATCACAAAGCACCTTCTAGCGACCAGGGAAACACTTCCCCCACCCTTTATTTGAAAAGATAGAGAAAAATACTCCAAACAAAAAAGTTGTCTAATTATGCATACATTACAACATAACTATTTTTGGCATATATTAACTCGAGATATTTTTGAGAAAAACCGTGTTTTTTATTTTGTCGTTAGTGTTAGTTGTTAGTTGGAAACTTGCAAATTATTTCCAGCTATTTCTCTTGCCCATTTTTATTATAAATATTTTTTTCCGAGCCGGCGCCTTTTCTTATTTGGACACCCGGTACAATGTCAAAGTATCAACAGCACAAAATTGATAATAAAAAAAATATTCAGCATTAAAGAAAATGCAACATTTTGGTTTTTCCCGAGTATCTCAAAAACTAAATGAGATATTCAAAATCGGATGGCTAATCTGAAATGGCCATGAAATTCTTAAAAACTTTCCTAATTTAACCGACTTTGTATCTCCAATAATAAAGAATTTATCCATGGTGGAGCCACCAATTTGGGACACAGTGTATTTTGTGAGAAATTTAAAATAGATCCATTTGATTGGCTGTTTACACCTAGCTACCCAAACAACTAATCAAATAACGAACCTTATTCCGAAAAACTTCGACCTAAAAATTTCTTATAACTTCTGCATTTTTTCCGTAACAAATTGTTTTTTTTTTCAGAATCTGAATCGGATTCGGACGATGACTCAACCAAAGGCCAAGGTTCCATTTTTTATTCAATGCACGAAAATCGTTCAAAATCATTCCACAAGGAATTTAAAACTGAAAATAAAGGACAAAGCGAGTTTACTTTGAGCTTAAAAATAGGTCATGGTTTGTTATGCTTGCACACACCAGTACGCGATGTGTCCACTAACAATGTGATACCAAACCAACATGGCGAGTTTTTGTTAAACGTGGATAATGCTGAGGTGTTTCTCGTTAGTGGATACAAGGGTGATGTGAATTTGAGTTATGTATGTGTGCAAATGACCAATGCGCATTTGTATCATTGTGGTAAGTTTAAAGTAGAGTTTGTGAGTATTCGCATGAACTTGTCTTTGTTTGGTAGATATGATTTCTACACCAAGTTTGAGTCCACCACTTAAGGAACTGGAAACAGCAGTTGGACGGCATTTACTCTCAACTATCTATAAATCGGACGTTGGTATGTTGGCTAATACTAAAGGGGGCGGTGGAAAACGTGAGCTTTTTACTTTGGCTGTGAAAATTCAAGCTAACCACGAAACTCACCATGTGAAGGTATGCAAATGTTCTGAAATAAAAAAGAGTGCATCTAGTTGAGGAATTAATCGATTTTAGACTGTTCGTGTAGCTCTGGGTTTAAATAAAGCGACGTTGAGGCACCGAATGTGCAATGAACCAAACAATTGGATAGCACACCTGTTAGACTTTTTCACTGTACAAGACTACCCGATTACTGGATATTATGCCAAAGACGTTTTGACTGAGTTGCATATGAACCTTTGGGATTGTGCCATAGACTACAGGTTAGTTAGTAAAATTAACTCCACGAACTCAGTTTCAATGTCTTTTCGTTTTAGACCGTTGAATTTACCCCTTCGGGCTGCAGTCGTCCTAGGTAATTTTAGTATGTCTTCCCATTTAACGGCGCAAGCAAACTCAAGCACTTTGCGGTTTATCGCTGAGGAATGTGGCTTGTATCTTAGTGATAAAGGCGGGGCACGCAATGGTGTTCCATCTGCGGTACCTGTTGACTTAAAACGGGATTATGTTAATGTAATTGAGCTGGGATTATTTGAGCTCAGCTTGAAAACCAACGATAAAGTAAGTATTAAAACATCTTGATATAGCCAGTGTAGGAAAATTTTGATTACCCAAGAAAGTTAGGTAATTGAATTTTGGCAAAAAGTAAACATCAAATAAAAAAAAAAATTTTTCAATATTTCCAACTTTTAATATTTTATTGTACAGGGTGTCCCATTTTCGACACTTTTAAGGGGTATTGGAGTTATTATCAAAGATAGAGTGTTTCCTACTTTTTTACGAAACGAAAGATTCCGTTTCCAAATTTGTCATGGCTCTCTTAGTTTTCAGTCTACAAAGTGATTCTGAAAATCTTTTTTAGGCACCCCTCGTATTTCAGTTATGCGTCTACATATTAAAAAGGTGTAACTGATCTTGATAAAGTTTTTTACGTAGAGTTCAGTGGCGTAGGCAGTTTTTGTCTAAATAGTTTAGTTTTTGATATAATAATTAAAATTATGATTTTTTAATGGAATATTATTTTTTATATTGATTAAGCCAAATTTGGGCTTTTTAAAAATATATAGTTGTTCATATTTATTTTGAAAACCAAATATAAAATCGCATGGTGCACTTAAATCAGGAGTTCTTAAAAAATGAAACACGTAATTTAGTAGGAAGGACAATCAACAGTTTTTGCCTATTACGAAATCAAACATTTTCTATTTTAAGATTATGTCTTAGAAAACTAAAAATTCTAGAATTTTCTATACAAAACTTTGGAAAATCAGGATATTTCAAAATTGTGAATTAGTATGCATCATACCAGTAGTTTAATTATTAACAATAATTAAAATCTAAACTTTTTTTCTGTTAGAAAAGTGGGATTAATCCACATATTGACCTGAGAGCCTCCAACAACATCCTGAATATCCACACCTGTTCAGACAGTGGACGTGCTCTAATGCAGCTTATAACCTACTTTGCAAACGATGGCGATTTGCAGAATAGCCAAGATGAACCTAGCAATCCAAGTCCCTATTCAAGTCCCCTGCATCATGCTGAAGAGGAACTTGTCCAAGTAGAACAACAAGACATCAGCAATCTCTCTGCCAGTCAACACCAGCATGTCAATCAACTGTTGGATGAAGCTATGGCAGATACAATTGCAAGCAAAACCCAGCCGATAGATCCAAACAGTCAAATGACGGCCGGAGCAAAACTGTACTACTTCCCGGGTGAAAACCAACTGCCGCTACCGGATGAGACGCTCAATGCACCTGTGCTCCAAGTAACTTGCGAGCTAGGTGACTATTCGAACAAAAGTAGTGACACTGATGATGATTTCTGTATTATTGGTGACGACGCTGTAGGTGTGATGTCACCAAACTCACTACCAGAAATCAAATGGCTGACAAATGACGCTGTGCGTGTAGTGGACGGGCATTTCAGTGTGCCAATACAAAAAACTGATATCCTGCAACCACCCAAAGGTTTCCCCATGCCGGTTTTGCGGTATACATTGTGTGAGATGAGTATTGTCTGGCAGATGTATGGAGGTAGTGATTTTGATTCGTCCAATGTGGATAAGAAGAAAGTGAACTTTAGTGATTTGAAATTGGATGAGAAGGTCAGTTTTTCAAACACGCCAAATCGCCAGCAGGTTTTTGTGAAGAAGGCAATAGATAGGAAGCGAAATAGTATGTCGTGGATTGTAAGAGGGGGAGCGAATCGGGACCATAATGTTTTGATGGAGTTGCAACTGAACAAGGTTTGTAGCTATTCAAAAGATAAAATAAAATCAGTTAGAAATTTATAAATAGCAATCGTTATTTCACACATAAAACAAATAGTCATCTCGTGTTAGATTCAGTTGGTAAAGGAAAAGAAGTTAATTGTTCTGTTTTCTTACATTTCAGATCCGTTTCCAACACGAAGTTTACCCAGAAACAACTAAACAAGCCTCTCGACAAATCCTCGTGATATCAAATGTTGAAATTCGAGATCGTTTGGAGTGTAGTCAGATTAACAAGTTTCTCTACCAATACACAAGCCAACAAAGGCCCAAACAGTCTCATGCTCATATGGTATCTAATCATTATTTTCCTGCAGACTCAATATTAATGACTTTGTCTTTAGGTTGTGATTAAAGCTGTGCACATTCGGCCGAACCCGAAACTAAAAGCCCAGGAGTGTTCTCTTAAAATTTCGTTGTTGCCACTTCGACTAAATATCGACCAGGATTCGTTGTTGTTTCTAATAGCATTTTTCAATGAGCTTGGAGCGGGAAATAGTGAATCAGATGGTTTGGTTATTGTAACTGTTTTTTTTTATTTTAATTAATTTGTGTTTTTTTAAATCTAGAAATGGAAAGCTCTTTTACTTCTAAACAAAGCACGCCTACACATCATCCGCCAATTATGACGATAAACGAAGATAACGAAGAGTTGGTGAAGCAGCAGGCTCATAAAATGGTAGATGAAAATTTGTTGATTTTATTGGAGGAAAACAAGGAGGAAGAGAAAACGGAGAGTGTCGTAACGGAGGTTGCTAGTGGTTCGGATGATAGTCCGGTGTATTTTAGGTTAGAAAGTCGCGCACATTATCAAATTTATAAACACTAAACCTATTTTAACTAATTTGTAGATATGTAAAGTTTTCACCAGAAGTCCTAATAAAACTAGATTACCACGGAAAACGCCTAGATATGACCCACGGATCCCTCGCAGGTCTTCTTATGGGTCTAGGACAACTTAACTTTTCTGAAGTGAAACTAAAACGCATAACGCACAAGCATGGTTTGTTAGGTTTCGCCAAATTAATCAGCTATTTACTGCAAGAGTGGTTGAACGATATCAAAAGGAACCAGTTAGGAAGTTTACTTGGGGGCGTGGGGCCTATGCACGCTTTGGTCCAACTAGGTACGCGCCTAACACAAATTTCCATGTAGCCTCAAGTTTAAAATTACTTTTTTCCAGTTCAAGGTATAAGAGATTTGTTTTGGTTGCCTATTGAACAATACCAGAAAGACGGAAGAATTGTCCGAGGACTCCAGCGTGGAGCCAACAGTTTTACCACGTCTACAGCTTTAGCCTGTTTAGAGTTGACATCAAGACTTATTCATTTGATTCAGGTAAAAATTTGTCGTTAATTTTGAGAAACATGTTTTAATTCCTCTTACAGATAACAGCCGAAACAGCTTATGATATGCTGTCACCTGGACCAAGCGTTAGGAAAATTAGATCGAGGGGCAAAAGGAAAAATCCTCCGCAGGATATACGGGAAGGTGTAGCCAACGCCTATATGTTGGTTAAAGAAGTATGTAATGAATTATAGGGTGACGGAAATAAGTATCTCAATTCAAATAAGCAAACTGCCTGTAGTATCCTTAGAATTTCCGCCACCCTATACATTAAAAAAACAAATTTTCTACGTAAATTTTTTGTAGGGTATTGGAGAGACTGCTGGCAATATTGTTCAAGTTGCCTCGCATGAGCACGAACAAAAAGGATACAGTGGAGCTGTTGGTGGTGTCCTTCGTGAGCTACCATCGGCTATGATCAAGCCAGTAATTCTTGCTTCAGCAGCCACGAATAATCTGTTAAGTGGTATGACTTGTCAATTGGTGCCCGATGCCCGCTTGGAAGCTAACCAAAAATGGCGGCGAAATGATGAATGATTACCAAAATTGTTCGTTTGTGATAAAATATCAACAGACTGGCTGTTTTATGAGTTCATTTTAATAGTGTAAGAAAATATACTGATGCAATTTTAGTTTTGTTTTTATCTTTCAGTGTATTGTTTTGTAAACAATACGAGAACTGGTATGTTTTGATAAAAAGTAGATTATATTGATAATGTATTTTTTATATTTTTAAGACAATAAAGATTTACTACTTTTAACTGTTTGAATTTTTCCTTTCTTATACGAAGTAATAAGAAAGTAGGTACCTATAGGAATCGTGATTTTTTCGACTTTGAGATTTTGATGGATTTACACGTTTTGAGGACCCCTGAATCCATTTTGACCATTTTCGCCATGATGTCTGTCTGTCTGTATCCACGATAACTCAAAAACGACTTATCGGATTTGATTCTAATTTCATAGTTAATAGTCCAGGAAAAATAGACTTTAACATGGAAAAAAATTGTTACAGACTGAATTTTTGCATGCACCTTAGTATTATAGCCCTCAATAATGTGTGAAAGTTCCCCATCGATTTGATGGCTGTTAACTGAGTTACTCGAGGGTAAAGATCGCGATAAACAGTTTTTTGCAAATATTTCGCGAACGGCGACGTATATTGAAAAATATATATATATGATACAGTAATTAACTTTCTTCAGTTTCGGAGAGCGATTGTTCCGTCACCAAAGTTTGGACGAGGAAAGACAACGACATCGATCGATGTCGTTGTCGATCTCCTCATTATCAATATTAAAAATTTCCATGTTCGTACATGTTTGGCCATTACATTGGCTACAAACTACAGAACAGTTCAATTCTGCTTTCCGCCGACATCCACTTCTTTTGCGTGAAACACGCGAACGAATTAAACAGCATAACACTGACATTTTGCTTGACACTGTGCGGTGAGCAAATCACCTTGACAACCATAAACAAACACATGCAAATAACTCCCGCATATCAGCGAGGGAATGGGTACCCAAGTGAGAAATATTACCCCCACTCCATATTTTCCGCGACTACCCTAAAAAGACGACTTTGTACCCGCATTTCACGGAAATAAAGTAGCCATTTTCGTGTAGGTATGGGAAAAACACATTTTTGTCGTAAAATTCGGTTATAATGAGTGGGACAAGGACAGATTTATGCGTATTGCAATAAGTGTGACATAAACTATTTGAAAATTGCTGGAAACCCTCAAAATTTAAAGACGATTTTTACAAGAAATTTAACTTAATTTCTTTAGGAAAAGTAATTGTGGTACTATCCGTATAAGAAAGTCATGTGTTGGACAGTGTAGTTTTTATAGACGTGATTTTTTCAAAACGATTTTACTGGAAAACGGTTCAAGATACAAAGATCGACTGAGACTACCTTTTTTGTGTAAAAATAAACCAAATTTAATAATTTGATATAAAAAAATAAAAAATTATCCACACAAAAAATATGGGGCATAATATACCCAGCACCCTCCCTGTATGTGACGCCCCTGGCAAATTTTCTAAAAATTAGAAAAAGAAATATGTGGCAAATTATAAAAGCTTCAAACTCACCAAATTTCATGAATCTACCTCAAACAGTTGCAAAGATATTACAGAAAATTCCTCCTACTGCCGATTGAGCTGAGGATAGACCGAGGTAATCCGCATAAAAAAAGTGCAAAAAATTTTTTTAAAAATTATTTATAATAATATACAAGTGAATGTTTGTTCTCTGTAGTCTATATTATAGAAATCTATACCGGGGACAGCAAAGTGCACCGGGATAAAGCTAGTAATTTATAAAAAAATATCTGATGTGTCCAACACATGACTTTCTTATACATTACCATGATACAGTTTTAATCTTTGGAAAATACTGAAGAGGTAGCCAATAATCACATCCAGTCAACATTCAATACGTTATTAATATAAAATCACATTTATTTATTATTATTGTTTTCGTTATCATAGAAACCAGTAAAATAAAACAAAATAATGGTCCTTCTGGGATTCGAACCCGCGACCTTCCGTTAGGCAGTCAAGTCCCTTTAGTCACTAGTCTATCTCGGCTGTCGGATTTCGGATTCAACGCGCACTATGAGAAATATAGGGTAGACCAGATTAAACGTCATTAATTTTTGGATTGTCTGTTCAATTTAGAGGAAATAGTTACTCTTGAAAAATTTTTATTTAATGTTTCGCTTTTGAGATGTTTGAGTTTGAAGGTTTGGAAACACAACATCAAATGCTATGCTGAATTAAAGAAAATTTTGAATAAGTTCTCAAAACAGGCTTTGATACATTTTCGAGCTTTTTTAGCCCCGGAATTAATCGCTGCCACGACTTGATGGCAATTTTCCGGATTTTTCAGACCTAACCGAAATTTTCTTTAATTCAGCACAACATTTGATATTGTGTTTCCAAACCTTCAAACTCAAATATCCCAAAAATGAAACCTTAAATTAAAATTTGTAGAGAGTAATTATTTTCTCTAAATTAAACAGACAATCCAAAAATTGTATTTTCCTCGCAATATATCCAGTGGCGTCAAAAATTGGAGAGAAAAGTTGAATGGCCCCCAGCATCTACGCCACTGGAGATTTTTTTTATAAATGGACTCCATCATTATCTTGAAATGTACTACATTACTCTGTGTGCGAAATTTAATGGAAATCGTTCAAGTGGTTTAGAAGTTATGTTAAGAAAACGAGTTTTTATTTTAAATTTTGACACCCTGTATCTTTGTTATAAAACATTTTTGAGCAAAGTTTTTTAATATAAGTCTACTTTTTTCATGATGCTCTATCACCTCCCAAAATTAATGACGTTCAACCTGGACCACCCTGTATAAGAGTTTTTAGAATACCTATCTCGTTTTTTTGAAATTTTTTTGACGGAATTTCAAAAAAAAGTTCAAACAAAATTTGTTTAAAATTTAATTCTAAATCAATGTTAAAGAATAAAAAAATCTCATAAATTGTTTAGTTTTCAAGATATTCCTAAAAAACCTAAAAATGTCTTCAGGTAACTGTCACTTGTTTTGGTGCTAGATGAAAAACATTGAATGTGGCACCCACAATTTTGTTCAAATTCTTAAATATGAAATTTGAATCAAATCCAATAAGTCGTTTTTGAGTTATGGTGGATACAGACAGACACACAGACAGACATCATGGCGAAAATGGTCAGAATGGATTCAGGGGCCCTCAAAACGTGTAAATCCATCAAAATCTCGAAGTCGAAAAAAATCACGATTACAATACTTCCTTATACTACGTATAAGAAAGTAAAAATATCTGATGTGTTCAACACATGACTTTCTTATACGGATAGTATCACAATAATTACTTTTCCTAAAGAAATTAAGTTAAATTTCTTGGAAAAATTTTGAGGGTTTCCAGCAATTTTCAAATAGTCTTTGTCGCACTTATTGCAATACGCATAAATCTGTCCTTGTCCCACTCATTATAACCGAATTTTACGACAAAAATGTGTTTTATTTTACATTTTTGACCTATTACTCACTTAAAAAAATCTCCCGATATGAAATTACATTTATTTATTCATTATTATTGTTTTCGGTACCATAGAAACCAGCAAAATAAAAAAAAAACTAATGGTTCGTCCTTCTGGGATTCGAACCTAGGACCTTCCGTTTGGCAGCCATACAGTGAATTTTTTTTATGAGTCTCCATAGGGATTTACATGGTAAAATCTTTAACTCGTGTTAACGGTTTTTCTACTGCGAATTTCAAAATGATTTTTGGCACACTATTAGTTTGCATCTTTTTTTACATGTTCTAGTAGTTTTTAAAATGTAAAAAGTAAAATTTATTTATTTAAACGGGAAAATAATTACATAATTTTAGCTCGTTTTCACATTAAAATTTATTAAGTTAGGAGGCTTTGTCCACTGACAAGCAAATAAATATTCCAAAAGTGTCACTTTATTTGCATATTTTTATTAAGTTTGAAAGACTTTCAAAACGTGAAAATGTCTTTGTACACCATCGAAGAAAAAGTAAAATTCATTACGGCGTATATTAAAGGTGTCTCAAGTAGAGAGATATGATAATTTTGCGGTGGAATATCTAAATCGACCCATACCTTTAAAATTCTACAATAATTGTCAGTGGACAAAGCCTCCTAACTTATTAAATTTTAATGTGAAAACGAGTTAAAATTGTGTAATTATTTTCCTTTTTAAATAAAAAAATTTCCGTTTTTACATTTTAAAAACTACTAGAATATGTAAAAAAAGATGCAAACTAATAGTGTGCCAAAAATTATTTTGAAATTCGCAGTAGAAAAACCATTAACAGTAGTTAAAGATTTTACCATGTAAATCCCTATGGAGACTCATAAAAAAAATTCACTGTATAATGAGACACATGGTCTACCTCGACCATCGGGTTCAATTAACAACGCGCGCTATGAGAAATATAAAGTGTTTTAAGAATATCTAGTTTTTTTGAAATTTTTTGACGGAATTTCAAAAAAAAGTTCAAACAAAATTTGTTCAAAATTCAATTCTAAATCAATGTTAAAGAATAAAAAAATCTCATAAATTGTTTATTTTTCAAGATATTCCTAAAAAACCTAAAAACGTCTTCAGGTAAGTGTCACTTGTTTTGGTGCCAGATGAAAAACATTGAATGTGGCACCCACAATTTTGTTCAAACTCTTAAATATGAAATTTGAATCAAATCCGATAACTCGTTTTTGAGTTATGGTGGATACAGACAGACACATACACACACAGACAGGCATCATGGGGAAATGGTCAAAATGGATTCAGGGGCCCTCAAAACGTGTAAATCCATCAAAATCTGGGAGTCGAAAAAAATCACGATTACAATACTTCCTTATAACGTGTGATTCTTTAAATTTCCATTCTAGGTAAGCCTTGGAATTTGAACGTATGCGCCGAATTGATTTATCTGTTGCTGTCAGTTTCAAACGACAACCAGAAAACCTAACCTTTTTTGAGATTTAAAGAAATAAGGTGTAATCAAAGACATGATTTTTTTTTCCACCGCCAACTCAGAATGGAAATTTAATGAATCACACGTTACTTCGTATAAGAAAGTAAAAATCCAAAGCCGTATCTACACACGGACGTACATGACTTAGGACATGTACGTGCATTCATCTCCGCGCACGCAATTACGTCCGTGTGTAGGCAAAATTATGCCAAGTACACTGGGACCAGTGTTAGGGCACCGATCCCATTGTATGCGCATCCTTTGTCCCCACCTTCGCCACTATGTAGAACATGCGTATTTCGCCTCAAAACACCGATACAATCTGGAGAAAAATGTGTTTTAACTTAAATCTTCGCAGTTACTATATACAAATTGCATGTTTTTTCTTCGTCCGATTGTACTAGTGGTAAAACAGTTTCCTGCTTCTGTCACTTTCTGTGCATAGCATCGGCGACTTAACAGTGGGCCCACTGTAGTTGAACGCGCAATCCAGAAGTACAGCCGGGTTCTCACTTGTCCATTTCATTGATCAATAAGATTGAATCTATGCAATTGAAAATAAAATTGAATGGAAAATTTGTTCACACTATTCAACGGCATTGAACATTCAATCCAGAAAGAATCAGTTTTAAAATGGCTGCGAAAAAGAAAATTGTACGTTCTGGAGTCCGTATTATGTCTGAATATCTTATAAACTAAATCAAAAATAAGAAAACAAGAAAAGCTCGACGTTGGTGGGTCAAGTAAATGATATTACGACGACGGAGATATGAAGGTGCTTCTTGTTTCAGTAAAGCTATTATCAGAACTAGCTGCAGATGACTTGGATGCGTACAGAAACCACTTAACTAAATAAAACTTATTAAATATTAGCAAATTTGTTTAGGATGGAGATTTTTTTATCCCTTTGCATTTTTATGCGCGTCAACAATCAGCTGACGATGTCTTCATTTCTTTCAATGAAAATGAACTCTTGTTCTCACGTTTCAAACACCCTTCAATGATCGTGAAGCCAAATGCCGTAGATCTATCAAAGTAGACTTGGCTTTCACTTTCATTAAAACGAAAAATTATTGATCTATATCGTTGAAATGGTGATCTCATTGTTCAATTTCATAGATTCAATCTTAAGCGGGATTTACATTGTATCATTTTTAGTGTACATCCAAAGTGAATCATCCGGTGTGAATCATCCAGAGTGAATCATCCTTGTTTACATATTTTCATCCAGATGCCAGATCTGTGGTTTCACTGCGCTGATTTCACTTCAAGTTCTTCATTTCATTGAAGAAGTGAATAGAAAATGCGAGGAAAACACGAGACTTTTAATTTATATTTTTCACTGCGCCTTCACTCTGGATGAATCATCCCTTCGAGGAACGGCTCTTTCAATCAAAACTTGGTTGGGGGTCAACTTCTTTCATCGTTCATTTTTGATGTTCACTTTGGATGAAACAAAAATGAAAGGCAATATACACTTATCACTTTAGATGATTCTTCCAAGATGAGCATCGAAAGTGACAAGTGTAAATGAGCCTTTATTGATCAATGAAATGGACAAGTGAGAACCCGGCTTACGCGACGTTAATTTATCAGTTTCAACTTGAAATCTTCTCCGTACGCTCATCAACGCGCACGCAAGTCTCAACGTGTAGAGGCAAATAAACCACTTTTGCACGTGCATTATTCAGTAGCGTCGTAAACTCTAAACTTAATGTAGATAGTCGAATTTATGCTTCTTCAATAATTCAATTTGGATAGTATAGTATAGTTTATTTCCCTTCAAAATATATACAAGGAAGCGTCAAAACAATGAAAATAATCTAGGCAATACACCAAGACATAAGACAAGCTAAGATAATATAAGACAATACAATATAAAAGACATAGTAAATAAGTAACATGATTAACGAACAATATTGGTGACATTAAGGTTTAAAAATTGTTCTATGCTGTACAAGCTTTTTCCGAGCAGATAGTTTTTTATCGCATTTTTAAAGGGTTTTTGATCCAACTTTTTGATGTTTTCCGGAAGTTTGTTAAACATCTTTTTTCCAAGGTATTCAAAGGTATGCTGTGCCTTTTTCAGACGATGCCTTGGTAGTATGAGCTTGTCGCAATTACGGGTGTGGTGCTCATGGCTATCAGTGTGTGTAGGGTAACTATCCTTGTTTTGGTGTATGAACACCAAGCAGGCAAGTACGAAGCACGACGGTATGGTGAGTATTTTTAGCTCATGAAACAGATCTTTGCAGCTAGTAGACCATGGTACGCCGACCAAGGCTCTGACTGCTTTTTTTTGTAGCTGGAATACCCGAGAAGCCTCAGAAGAAGCGCCCCAGATGATGATTCCATAGGTTGCGACGCTGTGGAATTGAGCGTAATAGGTAAGTAATGATGCATTTTCGTTTATAATAAATTTTATTCTCCTAATTGTATATATTGCGCTGGACAGTTTCATGCATACTTCTGATATGTGTTTGGACCATGTTAGGGAGCTTTCCATGGTGAACCCCAGCAGAGATATGGCACCAGGTTCAGAAGGCTGACGTGCTGTGAATATCAACTGTTGCGTTTTGGGGAGATTTAGTATTAGGTTGTTTGCTTGGAACCATGTTTGTGCATGTGTTAATGCGGACTTTGAGTTACTTTTTAGCACTTCTCTGGTAGTAGCTTTATTAATAAGTGTTGTGTCGTCGGCGAAAACACATGTATTGCCTACTTCCACATTACACATGAGATCGTTTATGTAAAGAACAAACAAGATAGGTCCAAGGATAGACCCTTGAGGAACGCCTATTGCGATTTTCTTCTTTGATGATAATTCTTCTTTCCAGTGCACGATCTGATATCGGTTTTCTTGGTAGGATGCCAGTATTGATAAGGTTGGTCCCCTGAGTCCATAGTCTGATAATTTTTCCAGGAGTTTTTTGTGGTCTACACAGTCGAACGCCTTGCTAAGGTCTAGGCATGTGAGTTCCACTTCTTCTTTTGCGTTCAGATCGTCGAAAATGCCCTCCATCATCTGCATCATCGCGGTTGTTGTTGATTTTTTTTCCCTGAAGCCGTGTTGGGACGGATTCAAGATAGACCTTCTTTCGATAAATCTCACGATTCTATCCTTCAGTAGCATTTCAAAAATCTTGGAAAACACCGGCAAGACAGAGATCGGTCGATAGTTGTTACAGCTGTTTCTGTCCTCCTTTTTATAAATGGGTATTACTTTTGCAACTTTTAGCTGGTCGGGAAAAATTCCTTGTCGGAAGGAAGCATTAACTAGATAACAGAGCGGTTCGGCGATGCTTTCCGCTATGTCTTTTAGCAGAGCGACTGAGAATCCGTATATGTCACGCGATGTTTTTTTCTTGAGTTTTTTTACCACTTTTATTATTTCCAGAGGTGTTGTTTCGTATAGAAACATGGAACATGGTTCTTTATCAGCTTTTTTCAAAGGTTGCTGGTTTATGCTGTCTTCTGCAGTTATTGATAATTCGGTTTTTAGCTTGTGGGCAATACTGACAAAAAATGAGTTTAGTTCTTCTGCTGTGAGAGTGCCAACTTCATTTCTGTTCAACGGTTTTTTGGTTTTAGAATTTATTACATTCCATATCGCTTTGCACTTGTTTTCAGCATTTTGTATTTGATTAAAGTCGTGAAGCCTTGTTAGGTTGTCTATGTGGTTTCTATACTTTTCCCTTAGTGTCTTATACAAAGTTAGCGATGCTTCATCCTTTTTAACCATCATGATAGTGTGTGCAGCTTCTATTTGTTGTTTAAGTGTGTTTGTGTCTTTGTCTCGCAATTTTTTACTTTTTGACTGCCCAACCTTTACTCTTCTTTCCGGGAAACTAAGTTCAAAACTTTGTTGGAGAGAGTTGTGGAAGTACTCGTACGATGTTTGGACGTCGTCGTCACTTAATAGCGGGTCCCAATTTAAGTTAAGTAGATAATCCTTAAATCGTTTGGTATTTGTTCTATTTATAATTTGCATTGTTGAATATTTATCCTTTCCAGGAGGAGGTGGCTGGGGGATTCCAAGCCTTTGAGCGCTGTGGTCTGAAATATGAGGATTTATGGTGCTTGCAAGATAAGCATTCCTTGAGATATTTGTAAACATGTTGTCAATACATGTACTTGAGGTAAGTGTCATTCGAGACGGTTCTGTGAAAACACGATGCAGATTATATGAGTTCATTAGTTCCTGAATCCTACTTTTGTCTGTTCCATTTTTTTGGAAATCAACATTAAAATCTCCCGATATTATAATGTTTGGGATATTTGTTTTAGACAAGATGTCCAAAGCCTCATCGATCTGTGAAAGAAAGGTATCAAGGTCGCCTTGTGGAGGTCGATACACAGAGATTATTGCCAATCCCATTTCTTGGATCGTTACTGCCGCCATTTCCACATTTTTCTCAACCGATAGCACAGTCACATTTATAAGTGGATCAGCTTTGACTCCGTTTTTTACTAAAATTAAGCTACCTCCATGTTTGGAGTTGGTTCGAGAGAAGCAACTAGCTAACTCATGGTTTTTAGTAGTAATTTATGATAATTGTCATTTGTTAACCAGTGCTCGGTAATACACGCCACAGAGCAGTTTTCAGCACCTAAGAAATAATTTAGTGTATCAATCTTGTTTGTAACACATTGTATGTTTAAGTTTATCACAATATTTGGGGATAGTTTTTGTTTGCCCTTTTTTAATAAAGTTTTATTCTGTGGTTGGAATTTTAAACTTTTTACCCCGAAAAAAATTAAAACGTGAGATTTTTACATCGGACGGCCAATTTTTGGTATCATAGAGTCCTTCAAGTAAAGACATGTCAGCCTCGACTTTAAAATAAATGCTTTTAGATCCATCGCGCACTGAACAGGGTTCCACGTTGAAGTCCTGTCTTTTAAAAGTGTTAACTAAGTGGCTAAGTATGTCCTCCTTTCGCGCACTTGGAGATACTTTTGAAATGTGAATTATCGCGCGTTTATTTGCACTTTGAAATGAGTTTTTTGTGTCAAGGTCTGTTTTTGAACCGATCACGAAAAATTTCTTATTTGTTTTATCGTCTCTATTTTCGGTTTTTTGTTTCTTTTTGTTAAAGTTCGCGGTTTTAGAAGCGGGTGACTCCAATGGGGCGCTTACTGGAGTAGCCGACTGTTTGTTATCACTTTTACCCGGTTGGTCGTTTGTTTGTTGTATTTTTCCCTCTGGTGAAAGGAATTTTCTTTTAGAAACGGCAACATCGCTTTTCTCGAATTGATTATTTGTTTGTTTACTTTCATTTAGCAGATTAATTATGGTTTCCTTGTCGCTTACCGCTCTTTCCAAGTGCTTCACGATATCATTGGAACACTCTAGTTTAGCATTTGCAACTTTTAATTCACTTTTCAGTTTTGTTATTTGCACATAATTTTGCAGGTTAGAGTTTGCTTCAACGCTTGTATCACATTGGTCACGGAATGCACTCTCGACGTACTGAAGTAAGTCATTACTAACACCTACACCACCCGGGATGCACTTGTCTAATATTATATCGGCCAAAGTAGCCCTTTTTAACTTAGAAAGTTCGGAGTGTAAACTATCTCTCGCTGCCATATTTGCCGGACTTCTATGGGCACGGCACTGCCACTAAATCCACTTGTTCATTATTTTTATTACTTTCTTATACGAAGTAATAAGAAAGTATAGTACCTAATCGTGATTTTTTTCGACTTCGAAATTTTGATGGATTTACACGTTTTGAGGACCCCTGAATCCATTTTGACCATTTTCGCCTGTGTGACTGTATCCACCA
Organism: Pediacus dermestoides; assembly: GCA_963942485.1. Lineage (NCBI taxonomy): Eukaryota > Metazoa > Arthropoda > Insecta > Coleoptera > Cucujidae > Pediacus > Pediacus dermestoides. The sequence goes on along the minus strand of OZ012629.1, from coordinate 1,165,361 downwards.
TAACTCAAAAACGAGTTATTGGATTTGATTCAAATTTCATTTTTAAGAGTTTGAACAAATTTGTGGGTGCCAAATTAAATCTTTTTCATCTAGCACCAATATAAGTGGCACTTACTTGAAGACATTTTTAGGTTTTTTACGAATATCTTGAAAAAAAAACAATTTATGAGATTTTTTTATTTTTTAACATTGATTTAGAATTGAATTTTGAACAAATTTTCTTTTGTTTTGAAAAAAATTTAAAAAAAATAAAACTAATTTTTGTCGTAAAATTCGGTTATAATGAGTGAGACAAGGACAGATTAATGCGTATTGCAATAAGTGCGAGAGAGACTTCCGAAAATTATTTGAAAATTGCTGGAAACGCTCAAAATGTAATCACGATTTAGTGCGGGTTTATACAACATTACATTATACTTTACATTAAAATTACATTAGAATTAGAAGATAAATGTACGCTATTCAGTGTAGACGTTTATACAACATTATCATTACATTAGAATTACATTTCACATTACGAAGATGGTTATCTTTTATCTTTATAATGTAATTATCGTAATGTGACCCTATTGCGCATGTTCTAAAACAACAGTTAACAGCTGACTGTCACTGTCTGTCACTTTTCGTTCGGGTTTAAGGTGGTTCCGCATGAGATTGTTAGATTCAACTTTTCAAGCTTTTGAGTTCTGCATCTATATTTGAGTTTTAATGAACATTCGTGTACTAATTTGAAAATCGACAAAGAAACAATAATCACAGGCTGTCTTCATTGGTCGATTTTAATTTTAATATACGAAAATATGACAAAGATATGTACACATGGAGAATAACCCTTATTCATGACATGCGCATAATGTCAGAAATTACTGACCGCTGATTGGCTACATTATAAGTTTTAGTGTTGTATAAACCCGAGTCCGATTTCTGATTGTAATGTAATGTTAATTATAAAATGTAATGTTAATGTAATGTTGTATAAACCCGCACTTACAAGAAATGTAACTTAATTTCTTTAGGAAAAGTAATTGTGGTACTATCGTATAAGAAAGTCATGTATTGGACACATCAGATATTTAGTGTAGTTTTTATGGAAGTAATTAATTCAAAACGATTTCACTCGAAAACGGTTCAAGATACAAAGATCGAGATCTGAGATACAGGGTGAAAACGAAATTTTTCATTTTCCGGGGTGTTGTCATATTTCATACAACATCTAAGCTAGAAAAAAAGTAAAAATTGTTCTAAATAGATATTTTTGCGTAGAATCCAGTGGCGTACTCGAAAAAATTGTTTTGCATCGTTTAAGAGATATGACTCTAACTAGGTCTTTAAATGGAACACCCTGCATTTTTTAGTCTCACTAAATTTGTCTATTTTTTCTCATTAAAATGATGTAAACAGTAGGCACTCTAAATTTAAAAAATGCCATAAAAAAGCAAAAAACCCTATTATAAGTCAAAAAACTTTAGTTGACCATGAAAATCAGGGATAAAGAAGTGTTTACAAGCAACATGAGACACTATATTAAATTAAAAAAAAAAGTAAAATATTTTGTTAAGTTTCATTGTTTATTTATAATGACCGTTAAAAATTTTAATTTCGCTTTTTGTTTGTTTTTTACTAAGATAAAAAAAAATAATATTAATATAAAGAGTTTTTAATTTAATATAGTGTCTCATGTTGCTTGTAAACACTTCTTTATCCCCAATTTTCATGGCCAACTAACATTTTTTGACTTATAATTGGGTTTTTGCTTTTTGAGGGCATTTATTAAATTTTAAAGTGCCTACTGTTTACATGATTTTAATGTGAAAAAATAGACAAATTTTATGAGACTAAAAAATACATTTAAAAAAGATCTAGTTTGGGTCATATCTTATCTTAAACGGTGCAAAATATTTTTTTTCGAGTAGGCCACTGGATTCTACGCAAAAATATCTATCTAGAACTGTTTTTACTTTTTTGCACGATCCGTCAAATTCACGTATTTACTGGTTTAATTAAAAGAATAGTAGGTTTTGTTTACAAATTACTGATCGGTAAGTATCTTACCGATTAGATTATCGCCTTCTGATCGGTAAGTAATGACATATGAAAGTTTTGTCACATTATTTTAGATAATTTTATAGTTATCACTTTGACATGAACAAATTTAGAATCATTTTAATTTGGTTACTATTCTTTTAATAAAACCAGTAAATATACGTGAATTTTACGGATCCTGCAAAAATGTTATAAGCACGTCGAACGTTAAGGGTTACCGTTCTCCATATACTTAATATACTATTTTTCTAGCTTACATGGTGTGTGAAATATGACAGCACCCCGGAAAGTGAAAAATTTCGTTTTCACCCTGTATCTTAGAAACAAAACAAGTTAGCTTAGTTCTGTTTGCGGCATTAAAAGTTTAACGAAAAAGTGGCACAGGTTCGTGAAAACCACAAAGTTCTATCTTTACAAATTACAGAGGTACCCTGCAATTACAAACAAATTGGGACACAGTGTATAACAACTTCGATTGAGACATTTAATCAATTGTCCTGAATGAGACCGTTTCTTTTCAAAATTACATATTTTTACAAAAAAAAATTATAATTCTGTAATTTAGAAAATAGGCCGAATACGGATCAAAAACCCTCAAAATTTAGTCAATTATCGTCAATGGGGGTCATAATAGTTTATGTAGTTTACATTTTCGTTAAAAGATGGTGCTAAAGACAAAAATAAAGCACATGCGGTTACCGCGGTTATTTAATTCAAGATTAATTACGAAATACTGAATCGAAGCCAAACTATACTTTTTTACTAAATGTGACGTAAGTGTTGCTCCAGTAAAGCTTTTATTTATATCGAACTTGACAAAATGTATTTTGCCTGAATCCAGTTTATAAAATGTTAAATCGATGAACCGTATCCAAGCAAAACTATATCGTAGTGACAAAATGTCAGACCAGCAAATAACAGAACCCACCAGCGAACAAACTGAAGAGCCCAGCGTCGAAATTGCCCAAGAAATTTCCCCAGATGACATATCGAGCCACTTAGAAGACGATGACATTGTCTCCACAACAGATCACGATTCTCTCGTAGAACCACCACCTGAAACACAGGAACCGAAAAATACCATCACCTCCGAATCAGAAAACATCAAACCAAGCCCTTTCGACATAAAATCTTTGTCCAACATCAATATCGAAGAATACCTCGATGAAGTCCAAGCGGAATATGCTGAAGAAGAGGGACAACAGGAGCATGTGTTTTCATACTTTGACATATTAGACAAACCGCGAATACTTCCAGAACCGGTGGATCTAACTATAAGCCATCTGAAGGAAATCGAACACGAATTGGGGTTGATTCGCCTGTGCTGGCCTGAACTTGAGAATGTGACATTTGAAGGCCGCGAAAATTTTCCTGCGTCGTATTTGAATAACAATGATAAAGAGCGAGTTCTACTGTTATATACTGAGAATTTTCGCAAGCAATTTTCTCATAAGTACCCAGATAGGAAACCATTGTTTTTGGCAAGCGACAACGAATGTGGGGTACAGGTGAGATTTCTTGTTTCATAAAAGCAAGTTAAATCCAAAGTAAAACCATGGAAACGAGTAGGTATTGTATGTTCATGGTAAACAAAAAATTCTGTAACATTTGTTGGGATGGCCGTTCGGATTTAAATAATTCGTAATTTGTTTGTTTCAATAAGTCTATATTTGATAACACAATTCACAGCACATAAAATTAATTCTTAAATTGCCGTTAAAATCGCCTTCTTCTTTCCTTCCCCCAACCCCAACATGCCAGTTTGGTATGTTTTCATGCTACCAATAAATAAATTCAAATAATATCTACCTACACACTAATGAAGTGTAGAAAATTTTTTCTACGACAACATCAAAAAGTGTTCATTTCCAGATCGTAAACTCAATCATAATACACTAAATTATGTACTGAACTATTTAATTTTATTTTTGCCTCATCTCTATGGCAAGTTGCCATGGTGAAAAGGCGAAATGAAATATTTTGTGTCAGATTTTTGAACATCGCTAAAATAAATGCGGCTTGTCACATCACAGTGAGGGATTGATGAAATGTCATCAGTTTGTTTCTGTTAAAATTTTTGTTCGTTACAATTTTTTTAGATTATTTCTGTTTATTGTCGTAAAAAAGTATAGTACCTACCTATGGACCTCGCACAAAATAGCAATTTTGCAATTGTATGAATTGCAGCCCTCTCTTTCAGCTCGTGCTCAAAGTTTCATACACGTGCAAAATATGCTATATTTTGTGCTTGTTACATAATATACTATTTTAAAACAACTTAATATAAAAAAATGATCAAAATTTAATTATAAACCAAGGCTAAAGAATACAAAAATTTCCCATACTGATTCTTTCTTCAACTTATTTTTAAAAATTCTAAAACTATCATCAGGTAAGGACTACATTTTGTTGGTATATACTAGAAGAACCAAATACAATGTGTAACCCACCACTTTCTTCAAACTCAATATCAAATTCGGATACGAGGGTAGATCAATAAGTAAGGGAAATTTCTATCGGATGGCGTTGTAAGGGTATCCCAGGATAGATATGAAATATTTTTAGGTGTGATTCTTGAATAAATTCTGCATTGTCCTGTATAATTTTTTTATCCCCAATACTCCAGGTTAGTTTTCGAGTAATCATCTCTTGAATGTTGAAAATTGTAGATTGAAAAAGTGAAACATTGTTGCATAAAAAGAAGCCAGTCTGCTAAACTATTTGATTATCGAAAAAAAGTTATACATGAAATTTGTAGCTGAGATGACTTGCGAACGAAAGTATTTTGTAATTTTTTTGATAGTGTTAACCCCTAAAGAATTATTAGTGTTCAAATTTGGAATTTGAAAAAATAAATAAAATGTTCACGTTCCATTTAATTTATTTTGAAAACTAGTATTGAAAGTAGTTAAAAAATTGATACATGATGAAAGATTGGTTTATTCAGAAACGAAAACTTAAATTCCATTTCGAACATAAACGATGTCTACTTGGAGTAATTATTAAATTTCCGTAAGTTGCCACTTTTAGTGACTTTTATACGTAACGTATGGAAAATAAAAAAAATATACAGGACAATGCAGAATGTATTTAAGAATTATACCTAAAAATATTTCGTGTCTATCCTGGGACACCCTGTAAAAATAAAATTAAAATACAAATTTCTACAATAATCAAAGAGCTTATATTCTTATAATGAGTCCTAGTAAAATTCGTCAAGAAAATAGTACACGATACATCGGTACTAGTTAACGGATGCTTATGATAACGCCTCTTGAATCAATTTCTTTCATTTCTATTGGTAATTTGTTATATAATTTAATTGATTGAACTGTGATGAGCTCTGTCTTATGAAAACATCCCTTTGCCTTGTACCCTTGTATTATATTCATGTACATCGGTGGTCAAGATACCTTATCTATAGGTTTTACTCTAGGTTAACCCCGCTTTTATGTAATTGCATAGTATATTAAAGAAGTGTGAATAATTTTGTAAGTTAATATTGAGTAGAAGATGGTTTGCACCACCTTGGTACCGACGAAGGTTCCGTATCCGGAGTTGGACACTTGGGAAAAGTGTGCGAAGTTTATTGGAGAGCACATTATGTTTGAGTCGTTGAAGGAACCCACTTTACTGGTGAGTTTCTATTTGAATTTTTAATTTAACTGTAATGTAGAAATTTTCACGAGAATAGAGGATTAAAGCCAATAATGGCCAATAGTGACAAATGTTTAGATTTTTCTATTGGTCGAACGTTATCTTTTTTTGTTATATCCCGTACGTTAAGTGGTTGTGAATGGGCTTTAATTCATACCCACTTTTTTGTATAAATTCATATTCATACTTAAGACATGTATGTACCTACTTAATAAAAATTTCAAGTTGATTTTAATTCTAAAACGGTTCGTCCAATCGAGTTTCAATAAGAGCACCTTTTATTTATAGAAATCCCTGAAATTTCATAATTTGTCATCAAAATTTGGAAAAAGATAAATACAAAAAATTTGGGGTAGTTTTTACTCCAACCCCCTTCTATTTGATCCACCCCTCTATAAACGTTTCAGATTGTTATCAAGCTATCTTGTTGAGCATAAAAAGATTAGCGAATGTCCAAAATTTCATTTTCTTATCTTTACCATTTTTGAAGATATAGAATAAAAATCATCTTCAAGGGTGCACTTTTAAGGGGCTCTCTTGGGAAGCATTTTTCAACCTCTTTATTGGAACTTTTTGCATTATTTTTGAACGCACTCCGGTATATTAAGACTAATTTACTTCCCGATCACATGGAAGTTCGCACAAATAATAATTATTAATAAACCAAATAAACATACAAAGAGGTTATATCATATCGACCAATAATTTTGTTACCGATCATGTGTAAAACCTTCGAAAGGCTTCTACTCAAAAGAATCTCTAAAAGCACTTAGGTACCTAAATATACGCAATAATACCAACACATCAATTCGGTTTTCATGAAAGTCATTCAACTATACAACAATGTCAAAGGATCGTCAAGAACATCCTCACAAGTCTCGAAGAGAAGAATTTGCCTTATGGGATGTTGAACAGGCTGTCGATCGTGTATGGCATGAAGGTCTATATAAACTTAAATCATCCTTTCCTATACCTCATTATCTTATTCTAAAATCATACCTCACAGATCAACTCTTCCTAGTAAAATTAACACACACTGTTAAAAGTGCTGTAATCTTACATAAATTTTACACCACTTTTAATATTAAGTATATTACGGATACATTACGGCACAACAATTGTAATTTTAAAGCATTTTCACCAAATATACAAAGTGATATGTAATATACTAGGGAATTAACAAAACGTATTGTAATATTTCGTAAACTTTATAAAAACTACGTATAATCTGTAAAAGTTACATATTATTTGGAATTATTTACATTTCCAAGTGAATATTTACAATAAAAATTGTTGTTTTACATTAAACTTATTATATTTACAGTTTCTTATAGAATTTTACCTTCAGCTCTGTATTTTAAAAAAAGCCGGTTCACAATGGATTTTGTAATGTTACAGTTTACTTTTTAACTTTACAGGACTTTTACCGAGACATTTGTATTTTTGCATTTAGTTCTGTAACGAAGACGCGGTAAGGGTTGCGCTATTGTGGGAATCCGGGAATGTGGCAATCGGCAGTTAACAACAGATAGTTATACAGTGTGTGGAGTGACATCGTTATTTTTTTAATATTTTGCTGTTTTTGTAATATTAATTAAGTGTTTTCTAAGGTGAATATTGATGATGTACCAGTGTAAGATTTGTATGTACCAAGTTGACAGCGTTCGAGTTCATCCAGAGATATTTCCTAAAAATTATTCCCTTTGATGGGATGGGATCAAGGGAAGTGCACGAGGAACGACGAAGAAAGTTCTAACTTTAATACAAAGAATGAGTCATAAAGAAATATTCGATTATTTAAATATCACATTCTCAGTTTAGAATACTTAGTTTAGATTGATATTCAGTATGGATATAAAGTGTTACTGTCACATGAAACGAAAAGTCCAAATTGCCATATCAGCTAATTGCAAATACATTACTGATGGCCTCTTTGTGTAATAATTTTAAAGATGAAAATTTAATTTTTTTATGTCACCTTTTTGTTTCTTTAATTTCACCATTAAGATTATCTTGCTTTACTGTTGCCTAAGTCACTAATTTAGTCAAAGTACAAGAAGGAGCATTTTCGATGGGGCTGCAAGGTATTTTGGGTTTCTATTGATATTCAAAAAAAATTGCATATTTTTTTCTAAGTTTAATAGAATTCGCTATTCTGTAATCCCATAGAAAACGCTCCATTTCCTGTACTTATTTTTTTTAAATGTTTACAAATATTTTGGTTCTCTATTATATTTATAAACAGAATATTTAGTAACTTAAAAATGTATCCTAGTGTTGTTTTAATTTTTCGTGGTTTGTAGTTTTTTCTCTCTTTTATTTTTGCGTTTTTCTTTACTTTGATGTAATGTTGCATACTCTGTTTTTATATTTTCATTATTTAAGGTTTCTACAAATGTGTTGTCCACGATACTAAGTATCATGGTAATGCCGTTCCTTAGATTGTAAGTTTTTTTCAGTGGGTATCTATTTAGTGTTTACAGTTTTATTTTTGTTTTTTAACTTTTGTGCAGTATTAAAAGTTTCAAATATATAAAGGTTTTTTAACTAATTAACTTATTAATATTCTTCTGCTTGATTCCTTTGACGAAAAAAAAGTATTGTCTTGTTAATTTTTCACATCAATTTGTAATTATATAGAATAAAAAATATTCATATTGCTTTAACAGTTAAAAAATATAATCATATACGACTGGTTTCCATTGTAACATATTGCTTTAATGTAACACTGGTTACAACACAAGCAAATATTTTCAAAGGAAACTTCACAAATATATCAATAGATATTTTTATTGTTAACGCAATAAGGGTATATTTTTATTCTGTAAAATTACATACAGATCTGAAAAATTGATAAAATGTGACATGCTACACGTTGTAAAATTACAGAACCGTCATGGCGTTCTGTAACCAGGGCGTTATGTAAATATTACAGTGTAATTTGTAAAAAATACATAACATCTTGTAAGTAAAATACATGTTATGTTGTGAAATTACAGAACCGCCATGATATTTTTTAACCAGTCCGTTATGTAAATATTACAATGCAGCATGTAAATAATTACAATTGTTTCTGTAAAATTTACAGGTACGCTATGGTTACAAAACGCCATGACGGACCTGTAATTTTCATGTAAAAATTTTTATCAGTGCAGAAACTTCCTACTACCATTCTATAAAATCGGGTGTTCCTTGAGGAAGTTTCATTGGTTCATTGCTGTAGGTATCTAATTTTCACGGCTGATATTCCAACTACAAATAATACCACAATCGCTACATTCGCTGACGACACTGCGATAATACCTATCATGTTTTCTAATAGGGACTTTGCATGATTTTCAAAATAATTTTTTTTGAAAAGCTGAGAAGAAATTATCACTATCAATATTTTTAAAAAAATTTTTTGGTCCGTACTTTCCGAGTAAATAAATAAAAAGTATTGTAAAATTTGAAATTTCCACAAATTGCCCGAAAACGCCCGAATCGGACCAAAAGACTGCTGACGTCACGAATCTAGTTCCACAGTGCAGCACGCCGCATTTTGACTTATGGAGCTATTCTCTATTGAAAATGTTATATAACATTCTGTTAAATCTATGTTATTTGACATTTCAACAATATTTTATATTGTTCAAACGTCAAATAACATAGATTTAACAGAATGTTATCTAACATTTTCGATACAGAATAACACCATTATTTTGAAAAATGTCTAACGTGTAAAAAATATTTAGACATGGCAATGTCAACTAGATTCGTGACGTCACACAGGGTTGCCATGATAGCCAAAACAAACTTTAAATTAATATTTTTCAATAGTAATATAATAAGTGCTTTGGATTTTCCGGTTAAATTACGAAAACTTGTTGCACAGCAACAAAGAGTGTCGGTTTGACAGTTTAAAAATACCGAGTGCGAAGCACAAGGTATTTTCTGTCAAACTGACACGATTTGTTGTTGTGCAGGAAGTTTGAGGAATTTAACCATCGGAAAATCCAAAGCACGTATTATATTCGTTAAGATAATTTTATGAATGTACACAACAGTTTATTTTATTTCATATTAATGCAAATATTAGATCATACTAATATATAATTACAAATTAATTCTTATACAAATTTTGTTATTTATATTGTTACCATGGAAAACCTACAATTAATTTTATCGAAATTTTATCGCTGGAAAACCATGTAGGTTGGTCCAATACTGCACTATGATTGGTCGAAATTGCTATGAATAAAATTATCAATAAAAATCGATGAAAATAATGTAATCTTTCGATGCGCAATAAGTTTCTCATTCCACTGATACCAAAATATTTTCTTTAGACCGAATTGTGGAGCAGGAATTCACAGTTATATTAAAAACAATGTTAAATCCCTATGTTCGCGTTTGAAAACGGGCATTCGGTATAAACTAAAAGTACCGTTTTAAATTTTCGTGGGGAATGTAGTAGTTGAACAACGGACCCCAAAAATCGCGTATCTCACGTTCACCATTAGGTTTGCGTTTACATTTCTATCCTTGAATATTTTGTTGACAGCGCCATCCACAAAACAGAAGCAGAAGGGCCTCCTAAAGTTAACTCTAATCTTTGAGTATAATAATACTAGTCAAAGCTATAATGTAAAAAGAATATTGCTTGCTCTGATTTATTTTTTCCATTTTCCTTCAGAGTTCTGCTTTAACCTACACTTATAATTGAAATATGCATTTAAATATTAAAATATCTGAAGTGTACAACACATGACTTTTTTATACGATACGGATTTAATTCTGATCTTTGGAAAGTACTGAAGCCATAGCCAATATTCAGATTTTATTAATACACTAAGGTGCAAAGAAAACGACCCACCTATTATTTTTTCAAAATCAGCTATATTTGTTTATTATTTTGGCTTTTAGTTTATACTTTTGATTTTTTATTGACAAAAGAATCACTCCTGGACTATAAAAAAAACAATATGGTACTTATCTTGTCTTAAGAACAATAAACTTTAGAAGTACAGAAAACGAAATTTAACACTTAAATAAAATAAAACCTACTCTAGATCTAATTATTTCTTGCGTGCGGCGTGGAACGGTTGAATTTTCATTTTCTAACATTTTGATTGTTCATTCAACACGAAAATAAGTACTATATTCTTCTTTTTTTTATACAGGGTGTTCCAAAATTAGCCTGCCAAAATGAACCAGCTGATTCTACGTTTAAAAATAATGCAAAAAGTTTTAATAAATATAGGTTGAAATATGCTTTCTAAGGGAGCTACAACCCCCCGAAAGGGAGGCCCTAAAGAGGAGTTTTCTGTAATATCTCTGCAATTTTTAGAGGTAGATTCATGAAATTCGGTGAGCTTGAAGCTTGTATAATTTGCCACATATTTCTTTTTCCAATTTTCAGAAATTTTGCCAGGGGCGTCACATACAGGGTGGGTGCTGGATAAATTATGCCCCATATTTTTTTTTGTGGATAATTTTTAAATTTTTTATATCAAATTATGAAACTTGGTTTATTTTTACACAAAAAAGGTCGTCTCAGTCGACCTTAGAATCTTGAACCGTTTTCGAGTAAAATCGTTTTGAAGAAGTCACGTCCATAAAAACTACACTAATAAAAATAATTACAAAATTGAAATAGTATATTGTAATACAAGTGCGAAAAACGCATCATGACAATACGAGTGTGAAATTTGCAACGCGAGCGATAGCGAGTGCTGCAATCACACGAGTCCTGTCATCGAAATAATTTTGATTATGAGATCAAATTACGTGAATATAAACATGGAGTTTCAAAACTAAAGCGAAAGCGATGAACTAATGTGCACTCCTCCAGTTGTTAGATATTAAATAAATGTTACAATTATAACTAAATGTAAGTACTTCTTTATGTTTTTGTTTGCGTGCGGAAAGTTTAAAAAATGTGTGCGGAAAAAAATTTCCACACTAATTTTCCGTACTAGTTTTTCAAAAGCCTACTTTCAAATTCGATTATCTTGTCAGAAAAAACGTCATTCCGCATTTTCGTAGAAAAACAAATTTTTGATTTTGATATTTTGTTTTTATTATTAATATTTGACGAAGAAATGCTAAACGAAGTAATAAATACCTATAAATTTTAATCTATTGTCAACTTTTAATAAATTTTAGTTTTGTGATTATTTTTATTAGTGTATTTTTTATGGACGTGATTTTTTCAAAACGATTTTACTCGAAAACGGTTTAAGATACAAAGATCGACTGAAACTACCTTTTTTGTGTAAAAATAAACAAAGTTTCAAAATTTGATATAAAAAATTTAAAAATTATCCACACAAAAAATATGGGGCATAATATACCAAGCACCCACCCTGTATGAGACGCCCCTGGCAAAATCTCTAAAAATTGGAAAAAGAAATATGTGGCAAATTATAAAAGCTTCAAACTCTCCAAATTTCATGAATCTACCTCATACAGTTGCAAAGATATTACAGAAAACTCCTCGTTGGGGTCCCCCTTTCGGAAGGCTGTAGCCTCCTTAGGAAGCATTTTTCAACCTATGTTTATTGGAACTTTTTGTATTATTTTTAAACGTAGAATCAGCTGGTACATTTTGGCAGGCTAATTTTGGGACACCCTGTATAATCCAGGAAGGAGTCCTGCACTATACAGGGTGGTTCGAATTTTACCTTCAATAATTTGTGAATCAATAGAAAACCTTAAAAAAACATCAATATTCTTAATAAACTTATATCGAAAACTCAACCGTTTCAGAAATACAGGGTGTTGAAGTTGCATATTTTTTTTTAAATAAATTCAATATCTCCTGAACCAAAGGGAATATTTTATTGAAATTTGGTGGGTATTATTTTATTAATAAGTACCGTATTTAATAATCGTAATTTGTTTTCCTATTTCAACCAGTGGCGTAACCACAGGGTGAGATTTTTCTTTTTATATAAAAAAAATGTACGCCAATGATATAATTTTTTTTTCTACATTTCTGAAATTAGCAGTCGATTTTCTAAAAAAAAGTCGTTTTGTAGTTTTTTCCTAAAACGTATCGTTTTATAGTAAAATTTTAATTAGAATTCATTGTAGGTAGTTTATCGCAACAAGACAAGTGCCTATGTATTTCAAAGAAATAAATTAAAAATAAAACAACTACATTTATTTTACAACAGAAACTTAAATCATTGGAGGAACTGCTCAAAATAAAAAAAAATATCTGATGTGCCCAACATATGACTTTCTTATACATTGCCATGATACAGCTTTAATATTTGGAAAATACTGAAGGGGTAGCCAATAATCATATGCAGTCGACATTCAATACGTTATTAATATAAAATCACATTTATTTATTTATTACTAACTGTCCCCCGCGGGCTTTACCCCACGATAGTTTTCTAATTTGCGCCGTTTTTTCAATAATATTTAATTGTATTACAATATATCAATATACCGGGTGCCCATTTTCAAACTTGAACATAAGGATTTAACATTATTGTGGTGAATTCTTGCTCGCCAATTCGGCCTACAGAAAATATTTATTTATCAGTGGTATGAGAAACTTATTGCGCGTCAAATGATGTCAAAAACTACATTATTTGCATCGATTTTTATTGAAAAATATTAATTTAAAATTTTTTAAAACATAAAAACGTAGCCGTCGATCTTTCAAATAATATTGCTACAATCGATTTCCTCAACGGTATAGATTTCTGTAATGCAAATAATGCACTTTTGTAAATCAGAGAGAGATGGCGCCACTATAGAAATAAAATTTTTTGATGGAATTTCAAAAAAAGTTTCAAACAAAATTTGTTCAAAATTTAATTCTAAATCAATGTTAAAGAATAAAAAGACAGACTGATGCACAGTGACACTACGCAACGACTCGCTCGAAAGTTTAACCGCCGCCGTGCCATCGCCACCCTCGAGTTTCCCGGCCTTATTATATATGTTCTTGATTGCTACAATCGATTTCCTCAACGGTATAGATTTCTGTAATGCAAATAAATCACTTTGTAAATCAGAGATAGATGGCAAGACTATATAAATATGTAAATAATTTATAATTATTAAAAAACGGCGCAAAATAAAACACTTTTGTTACTTCGTCGACACGTCTAAAAATTGAAAGAGCATTCAAAAAAAATTTGGCGTCGATATCTTTAATGTAGATTTGCATGCATACTACAATCTCACTACTTTATTGTATATATTAGATAAAATTTTAATCGAGTTGCCATGATATACAAAACATAAAACCGTAGCCGTTGTAGCCGTCGATCTTTTCAAATAGTATTGCTACAATCGATTTCCTCAACGATATAGATTTCTGTATGTAAACAACATGTACTTTGTAAATCAGAGATATATAGCGCCACTATATAAATAAAATTTTTTGACGGAATTTCAAAAAAAGTTTCAAACAAAATCTGTTCAAAATTTAATTCTAAATCAATGTTAAAGAATAAAAAAATCTCGTAAATTGTTTATTTTTCAAGATATTCCTAAAAAACCTAAAAATGTCTTCAGGTAAGTACCACTTGTGTTGGTGCTAGATGAAAAAGATTTAATGTGGCACCCACAATTTTGTTCAAACTCTTAAATATGAAATTTGAATCAAATCCGTTAAGTTGTTTTTGAGTTATCGTGGATACAGACAGACACACAGACACACAGACAGACATCATGGCGAAAATGGTCAAAATGGATTCAGGGGCTCTCAAAACGTGTAAATCCGTTAAAATCTCGGAGTCGAAAAAAATCACGATTACAATACTTCCTTATACTTCGTATAAGAAAGTAATAAAATCTCGGAGTCGAAAAAAATCACGATTACATTACTTCCTTATACTTCGTATAAGAAAGTAAAAAGTTCAGGAGATATTAAATTTATTAAAAAAAATATGTAATTTCAACACCCTGTATTTCTGAAACGGTTGAGATTTCGATATAAGTTTATTAAGAAAATTGATATTATTTTAACATTTTTAATTGATTCCCAAATTATCGAAGGTTCAATTCGAACCACCCTTATAATACAATACATACAGGGTTGGGCATATGTGTGGCAACCCCTAATTTCTGAATAAACGGCTTTATTATTATTACTCCTAAAAGAAATATTTGTAGTTTTCTTATTCTATTCAGTGACGTACTTTGTTGTTAAAACAGCTACCCTATTTTTTATTTAATTAATTTAATTAATTAATATTTAATACTCTTTATTTTATTATTGAATTATTTTCTTTAATATTTAAAAAACCACAAGTCGCACACCCACCAAACCTTATAGCATTGTAATTGTAATAATTAAAAATATACAGGGTGATCCATTAAAAAAAGTGCCGATCATTTAATATCTCGAGAAATTGACTAGCTGCTGGAGAACAAAATACGTCACTGAATAGAGTAAAAAAAGCTACAAATATTTCTTTTAAGATCAATAATGATAATACAAAAGTTTAGCCAGAAATCAGGTGTTCCCACAGATATGCCCAACGCTGTATTTATAAAATATAAACAAACAGAGCCGACTTTGAAAAAATAATAGGTGGCCCGTTTTCGTTCCACCTGATTGTATTAATTCAAATTAATTTAATTATTATTTTATGTCTTGTAAAATCGAGTGTCTTCGTATCATTTAGGAAATATTCGGAATTGATTAAACAATATCAGGTTGTACGGAAAAAAATCAGCTATAATAATCTTATCAAGACTTGTGTATTAGGGTCCTTTCGCGAGAATATTTTCTTAAGGAATTTCTAATGGGTCTTAATACGAGAATGTGTGTTTTTCTTGAGACACGGTGACATTTTATGTTTTATAAACGTCAACCTAATAATAAAGTTTGAGTTCTATCAAAAAAATTGTAGGTAGTTAACTTTTTTCCCATAATTCTTTTGCAAATGGTGGAGCTCCACTGTAGGTACTAACACCATTTTTTTATGTCTATACCAAGGACGTATAAAATGGAGGACAGAAAGATCCCCGGGGTGGGGGTTGAGTGGGTCAAAAAGTGTTGCACGTTCAAATGGACTCAAGCGTACTTGATAGTTTCTACGCATGCGCCAGCAGTCAATAAGGCGCGTTATTGGTCAAGTGTTTCTTTTGGTTTGTCACTGTCATAGCAACTGGCAACGGATTTGTGCCTACACCCATCCGGGAGCTTTCTCTCCTCTATTTTTATACCTTCTTGGTCTATACAAAAAACAAGTTATTAGTAGTCAGAATATATATTCTTTGTCAACTTTTTAACTCATTCTACTCAATCTCAAAAATTTCCAAAACCATATCGATAACAATCATGTTTATGATGAAATTAAAGTCTGAAATGCTAGAAAATGTCAATGTGTGAATTGTGTGATGTCGATATTATTAGAATGATTAGATATCTTGAATTTAGAAATAAAAATATCTGATGATGATAACATGACTTTGTTATATGATACGGAATTAATTCTGATCTTTGGAAAGTACTAAAGCCCTAGCCTAGCCAAGAATCCTATTTTAATTTTAATAGTAATGTAAATTAATTAAATTATTATTTTATATCGGATGAGATCGGGGCGTCTTCGTGTCGCTTCGGAAATATTCGAAATCGATTCAACAATATTGTATCCGGAAAAAATTCAGTGGTAATAATTTTATCAAAAAGATGACTTCGGATTATTTCGTTAAAAAAATTTTTTACTGTAAAAGAAGGTAAAATAAAAGATGTTTAGTATTTAATTTTATAAACAAATGTTTAAGAATAGAATAAAAAATATCTTAAATTTGAAGACAATCCTAAAAAATCTAAAAATGTCTTCAGGTAAGTACCACTTGAGATGGAACTAGATGAAAAAGATTTAATGTGTCCCATAATTTTGATCAAACTCTTAAATGTGAAATTTGGATCAATTCCGATAAGTCGTTTTTGAGTGGATTCGTGTATGTTTTTCGTACCTATTTAGAATGTAAAAACCCGGTTTATGATTATAGCTACAATAAAATTTTCTGAATATTAGTTACGGTTAAAGGTGCCATTACACGGCGTGTGGAGTGGCACGCCTGAAATATGGAGTATGGAGTGACACGCCAGTGCGTGCCTGGACGATCGCGATCACACTGCTTGTGGATTGACAAGTTTCGCGCCGCCTGGGGGGTGTTTCTGTTTTCTTTCTTAAGTCGTTGATTGTGCAAGTAATACTAATTTTATTTTGGATTCGCATACAGGAATCATGTACAGCATTTCTGTCTTTGTGACCCTTATGCTTGGTGTTCCAAATGTTTGGTTCTTGTTCGTGTAAGGTTAAAAATTCAGTAATTACATCGTTTGACCAAATGTCAACAAACTAAATTACCATTGCTTTCCAATGTTAAACGGCCGAAACTCACGCGTTCGCGCGCCCTGTGACTGCTACCTCAGTTCAGTCCACTCCGCGTGCGGCGCGTTTCCTTTGAAGTGTACATATTTTACCGCCAATCGACGGGAACAGACACTCCGCGCCAAGTTCATCGCGCCGGTACTATCACACGGCGCGTGTCGGTTCACACGCCGTGTAATGGCACCTTAACAGTTCCTCATTTTTGCTCTTATTTATGACTTTATTGTGTAAACCTATTATTTATTTTACGACATTGTTAAACGGTTCAAAATTTCTAAGAAATATGGAAAATCCCTGATTTCAATCTTCAAACAAATCATCTTTGGTGACAGGAATTTTTGTTTCCCCTATTTGTAATTCTAGTCGCATTATCAAAACATTTTGTAAAATATTAAATACTAAATTTGGCATAAAATTGTTTAATTTTAAATACTTATGTAATGTAATTTAGAAAAATGTTCATCGAGAGAGGATTAAGAACTATTAATCCCGTTTCATGCTAGAGCGAATTCGCGAATTCGCAAAATTTATTCTGAAAATGTAATCAGGTAGATACCACCTGTCCTGTACTTATTGATAGAAGAAGATTTAATGCGTTACCCACATTTTTGTTCAAAATCAAAATATGAAATTTAATTCGTTTCCATTGTTTAAATCCATCAAAATCTCTCAAAAAAATATCACGATTACTATATTACTTTCTTATGTAGTATAAGAAAATCAAAAGCTCACAACTTTAACTTTATAAAGAGCGATCAAATAAATTTGTAATCGAGTCATCCATGAACCCGAAATCGTATGTAGTTACTTGAACTGCATTAATACAATAAAATGTCAGTTGAAAGCTAAAATGGTTCAAGTTAAAGACATATACGGATTCAAATCCATGGATGACTCGATTACAAATTTATTTGATCGCTCGATATTTAACGCTATAAAAAAGCTTTAAATTATAATGAACTTTTGATGATGTACCTACTAAAACAAGGGAACAACGTGGATACACAAAGTGATGCTATAAATCCAATCGTCAAATCTAAAACATCATGCTTATGGAAACTATTACATAATAGTAGGGCTATAGAATAACACACAACACCAGAACACGCCTATCGACTAATTTCAAACCACTTATTATATTAAAATACCTCTCCTGCGGAAAGGGACCTTAATAGGCCATATTAGATAATAATTCGTAGAGGGTGAAGTCATTTTAGGGGATGCGAATTGCCTGAGAAAGCCTTACTCTTTCTCTCCTAAACAAACACATATGTGAGGATATAAAAACATCCCTCTTTTTCAATAGCAAAATGATTTCCAAGGCGCGTCCAAAATAAACGCTGCACAATTTCCTCCTCGTATTATTACACTAGTAATAATGTTAGGGATAATGCGAACATTGCAAAAAGGAATGCGCGATTGGGATTGGAAATGCTGAATAAATTTAATTGAGTTGTAAAAGGTAAATAAAGCGTGTTGTAAATCACATGGAAAAAGGGGCGGCTAGTTTGTTGATTTGATTACGTATATAAAGTGAATAAACGCCCACGCAGAGGTTAATCCGAATTAATACCATCGTTAGTCAAGTTTGATAGGGTTGGGAAAAAGTGGGTATAGAAAGCATATTCAGTGGGAAATTTATCGACAGACATTGTAGGAGTCTAAAACTTTTCTAAATAAAGTTTAAATATAGTGTCCTTGACATTCTTTCAGATCTTTTCACTGTATTAGTATAAGAAATTTTACAACTCGCAATTTATACAGAAACTATACAATAATAAAGGGTATAATAATAATAGTAATTAATTGTATAGTTGTAATTATGTACTCCAGGTATAATCATGTAAATTCTTGGCAGTGATTTAAATATTATTTCTCACAGAGTTAATAATAAAGTTACATAAATCACAAACTTACTTTAGAAGAAAATCGGTCAGTTCGTTCCCAAAAAAAAAATTGCAAACCCTACTAATTTTTACTTTCTTATACGAAGTATAAGGAAGTATAGTAATCGTAATTTTTTTCGACTTCGAGATTTTGATGGATTTACACGTTTTGAGGGCCCCTGAATCCATTCTGACCATTTTCGCCATGATGTCTGTCTGTCTGTCTGTCTGTCTGTCTGTCTGTCTGTCTGTCTGTATCCACCATAACTCAAAAACGACTTATTGGATTTGATTCAAATTTCATATTTAAGAGTTTGAACAAAATTATGGGTGCCACATTCAATGTTTTTTATCTAGCACCAAAAAAAACAAGTGACACTTACCTGAAGACATTTTCAGGTTTTTTAGGAATATCTTGAAAAATAAACAATTTATGAGATTTTTTTATTCTTTAACATTGATTTAGAATTGAATTTTAAACAAATTTTGTTTGAACTTTTTTTTGAAATTCCGTCAAAAAAATTTCAAAAAAACTAGATATTCTTAAAACACTTTATATTTCTCATAGCGCGCGTTGATAGTTGAATTCGATGGTCGAGGTAGACCATGTGTTTCATTATATAGCTGCCAAACGGAAGGTCCCGGGTTCGAATCCCAGAAGGAACGGACCATTAGTTTTTTTATTTTACTGGTTTCTATGGTACCGAAAACAATAATAATGAATAAATAAATGTAATTTCATACCGGGAGATTTTTTTAAGTGAGTAATAGGTCAAAAATCTAAAATAAAACACATTTTTGTCATAAAATTCGGTTACAATGAGTGGGACAAGGACAGATTTATGGGTATTGCAATAGGTGCGACAGAGACTATTTGAAAATTGCTGGAAATCTTCAAAATTTTTACAAGAAATTTAACTTAATTTCTTTAGGAAAAGTAATTATTGTGATACTATCCGTAAGTATAAGAAAGTCATGTGTTGGACACATCAGATATTTATTGTTTATAAAGGAAAAATAGTGCGGCACTACACACAGAGAAATATTGTTTAACGTTAAGTAAAACTTTCTCGAATTAAACAAATCTTAATCTTCGATATACGCAAATAAATATATTCTTCAAAATAGAAAATTATTTGTTCAACTTTAATTTCTTGCATAGAAACATAATTCTTCTTTCCAAATATTAAAGCTGTATCATGGCAATGTATAAGAAAGTCATGTGTTGGGCACATCAGATATTTTATTTTAATTTTCTTTAAAATAAAATAATGATATTGCAGCAAGAGACTAAGTACTTGAGTGCAAATAGTTTAACATAAAAATATATCGGTTAATATTTCCCGATTTTTTCAGATTTCCAGGCGTAGATAGAGGGGCGCTTTTATTGAAAAAAATATTAACCAACTGAAATTTTAATTTTTTTCTTCCAGCATATGAAAAAGCATTCAATTTTGTTTAAAAAAGACCCTCTTGTCACAAGTCGCTAAGATGTACCGTTTTGAAGATTTTTTTTAAGTTCGTTTATTATGCGGTAAAACTAACCGGTAAAGTTAGGTTCAGTACTAAAGATTGTAAAATAGTAAAAGTTTCAAGTCTCTATCTCTTGAGCGTCTCGAATCCTGGTTGTTAGACTTGTTGCAGTATATTTATCTATATTGCTTGTGTTTACTTATTTTTTGCACGATCCATCAAATTCACGTATTTACGGGTTTAATTAAAAGAATAGTAGGCTTTGTTTACAAATCACTGATCGGTAAGATATCTTACCAGATTACCGCCTTCTGATCGGTAAGTAATGACATATGACCCTTTGTCACTTTATTTTAGATAATTTTATAGTTGTCACTTAGACATGAACAAATTTAGAATCATTTTAATTTGGTTATTGCATGGATCGTGCCAAAAACTTAATAAGCATCACATGGGTTAACATATCTTTACCGTTTTTAATGCTTAAGTAACTAATGGTTCACTTTATTGTGTATTTGAGTATTTGTGTATATATGCATTGTCCATAAGATTTTATTGTAATTTTACCATTTTAAGAAAGTTGTAAGTTCATTTCTAGTATATTACCATTCAAGATCGGTAAGTGCCTTATAACAGGAAGAAGTTAGGAAAAAGAGCCCCGAAGGGTCGTGTTTTCTAATTTTCGAGTCCTGTTATAAAAGGCGTCTACCGATCGTATATCGTATAATTTTTTTGCTTTTCAGATTAAATTTAAAAAAATATCTGATGTGCCCAACACATGACTTTCTTATACAGTTTTAATATTTGGAAAATACTGAAGGGGTAGCCAATAATCATATGCAGTCGACATTCAAATTTTAAATTAATATTTTTCAATAAAAATCGATGAAAATAATGTAGTTTTGATATCATTTGACGCGCAATAAGTTTCTCATTCCACGGATAAAAAAATATATTCTCTAGGCTGAATTGGCGAGCAAGAATTCACCACAATAATGTTAAATCCTTATGTTCAGGTTTGAAAACGGGCACCCGGTATATTGATATATTGTAATACAATTAAATATTATTGAAAAAACGGCGCAAAATAGAAAACTATCGTGGGGCGAAGCCCGCGGGGGACAGTTAGTAATAAATAAATAAATGTGATTTTATATTAATAACGTATTGAATGTCGACTGCATATGATTATTGGCTACCCCTTCAGTATTTTCCAAATATTAAAACTATATAATGACAATGTATAAGAAAGTCATGTGTTGGGCACATCAGATATTTTATCAGTGGAATGAGAAACTTATTGCGCGTCAAATGATATCAAAAACTACATTATTTTCATCGATTTTTATTGAAAAATATTAAGTTAAAATTTGAATGTCGACTGCATATGATTATTGGCTACCCCTTCAGTATTTTCCAAATATTAAAACTGTATAATGGTAATGTATAAGAAAGTCATGTGTTGGGCACATCAGATATTTTAAAATTGATTTAGATTTCAATAATTTTGATAATGTAATTTTTAAATAGATCCGAAAAAACTGTTGCCTCCACATCTAATTTTGTTGTTAATTTCAATTTTTCGTCAAATCCTAATCCTGGGTATACAATTAAATTTGTTGTAACTTTAACCACCCTTGCAATAGTTTACATGAAAATGTCACGAGAGGCTAATCGCAACAAAGTATTCCATCAAATTCAAGGTCACGTGTAAGGGCAAGGGTTATTCCGGCATCATCTTATGGTACCGATTTATGCTATTATTTAAAGGAAAAAAAAACTATACAAAACAACCTAACCTGGTGCGTGACTTATAATCGCTCCGAATAAATAAAGCATTTAATTAAAATAAAATAAAAAGAGGGGAAATCTATGGAATCGAACCAGCACCGTGTGGATTACTAGGCAGATTCTCTACCCACTGCGCCAGGGCGGCTTGTGCTAGAAGTGGTATTTGTTCTGGATAAGAAGAGTACACGGAATACTTTGCTGCTATTAGCTACTCCTATTAACTGTACATATTACAATATGACACAAAAAACACAAATCAACGACCGCGTAACAACCGGTGGTAGTTTCGCCACCACAATGCTGCCGTAGCCGTCGATCTTTTCAAATAATACTGCTACAATCGATTTCCTCAACGGTATAGATTTCTGTAATTTATATAATGTACTTTTGTAACCGAGTGATAGATGGCGCTACTATATGAATAATAAGAAAGTAAAAAAAAAAGAAGGGAAATCTATGGAATCGAACCAGCACCGTGTGGATTACTAGGCAGATTCTCTACCCACTGCGCCAGGGCGGCTTGTGCTAGAAGTGGTATTTGTTCTGGATAAGAAGAGTACACGGAATACTTTGCTACTTAGCTACTCCTATTAACTGTACATATTACAATATGACACAAAAAACACAAATCAACGACCGCGTAACAACCGGTGGTAGTTTCGCCTACAGTGGCTGTAGTTTCGCCACCACAATGCTGCCGTAGCCGTCGATCTTTTCAAATAATAATATTGCTACAATCGATTTCCTCAACGGGATAGATTTCTGTAATTTATATAAAGTACTTTTGTAACTGAGTGATAGATGGCGCTACTATATGAAAAATATATAAAAATTTTGACGGAATTTCAAAAAAAAGTTCAAACAAAATTTGTTCAAAATGTAATTCTAAGTTAATTTCTAAGAATAAAAAAATGTCGTAAATTGTTTATTTCTCAAGATATTCCTAAAAAACCTAAAAATGTCTTCAGGTAAGTACCACTTGTGTTGGCGCTAGACGAAAAAGATTTAATGTGGCACCCACAATTTTGTTCAAACTCTTAAATATGAAATTTGAATCAAATCCGGTAACTCCTTTTTGAGTTATCGTGGATACAGACAGACACACACACACAGACAGACAGACATCATAGCGAAAATGGTCAAAATGGATTCAGGGGCCCTCAAAACGTGTAAATCCATCAAAATCTCGAAGTCGAAAAAAAAAACGATTACTATACTTTCTTATTATATAAGAAAGTAAAAATGGTTGAATATTACAATGACAAAATCAAACAAATAAACGTATTAGGACTGTTATGAATTATAACGGGCTTGTTCGGCCTGTTTTCATAACAATCAATATCAGTTCGGGAAAGTCATATTTACGAGACAATCAGCAAGCCCAGTAAGCCTAGAAAATGATGAGTAGCGCAAAAAACGATAATGTATCTATCTGGACCTACTGAATTGAGTAGGTACTATATTTAGATAAGTATTTGTTATTTTTGAAACTCTATTTCTATTTTAATAACTCAATTTTTAAAGTACAGCGTGATCAAGAATGACTGAATCTGTTGGTATTGAAAAAATAACTAGTGGAATTGGTACTATTGACGCAAACAACTGCAAGGGCGTTGGCGCGCACATCTTCCGTCAACTTTTGACAATCCGAACATAACAATACTACACCAAAATATAACCTTCTATTTTGTGACAATCAGGTTTGCAAATCATACCACAAAAAAAATTCCTAATTTCGCAACTGTTTTAATACCAACAGACTCAGTCATTCCTGATCACGCTGTATAAATAATAAGATAAAAACTGTCTGTGATTTAAGAATTAAACTTGTTACAAAATATGTTGTACTTACATGTTTTTTGGTTCGTTTTATCTTTTTATCTAAAAAAATCTAAAATTTTAAGATTTCTTTTTTCTTCGTTTTGTAAGGTTTATTTACAGTAAAGGGTGTTTTTTTTTAAAACGCGTCAAATTGGCTTTGATTTTTGCTGCTATCTTTGTCTAATCAACTTAATTTACGATGTTGTTGTCTTTTCAAGAATAAAGTCAAAGCCA
Organism: Pediacus dermestoides; assembly: GCA_963942485.1. Lineage (NCBI taxonomy): Eukaryota > Metazoa > Arthropoda > Insecta > Coleoptera > Cucujidae > Pediacus > Pediacus dermestoides. Next base: position 1,141,099 of record OZ012629.1, on the reverse strand, counting down.
ATTTGACGCCTTTTTAAAAAAAACACCCGTTATATTACGATTCAAGATTCAAGATCGGTAAGTGCCTTATAACAGGAAGAGAAAAAGTTAAGAAAAAATATTTATTTATATTAAGATAACTTCGGGTAGCTTCCAAAAATTGTAAGCAATTCAGAGATTTTATAGAACTGATGACTGAGTTTACAACGCACGAGGAATTTAATTGGAGATTTGTTTGGTTTGTGTCATACAAAATTTAGATTTAGTTTATTTTTGTCATCTGGGTTTCTCTGATTAGTGTTGACGCAACAACATAATTCAATGAAATTTTTGTCTAAAATTTTGGTAATTATTAATAATGATAATAATGATAACGCTACAGTGGGATCCAAAGATCCTTACATTTAATATATGACAATAATTCTGTACCTCCAGATCTGTCAAAATTCTGACATTCTTCTATAAATTTGTTAGGTTTGGAAATAGAAAAATTTTGTAAAGACAAAAGTTCTTAGAAATTTACTGCTTCATAACCTAAAATGATTTCTATTTATACAGGGTGTTTAATTACGGCTGGACAACTACTTACTTCGTTATTTTAAATGGAACACCCTGTATATTAATAGATTTTCAGATTCTACATATAATTTTAGATGAAAAAGTGTAAAGGTTTTACTTATATTTTTAAAACGAACGGTTTCGGAGATTTTTACACTTAAAAAAAATTCACAAAATTAGAGATTTCAAAAAACACGTTTATTTTAGTTATACTTTGTAGTTTCTGAAAAGTTATTTCGCAGTTCTAAAAAGTAAGGTCTAGTGAATATTGTGATACAAAAAGCTGAAATTTATAGTATACAGGGTGTTTGCAATTGACCGTCAGTTTTCATTGATTTGAAACAACGAAAACTCTATTTTTTCAAATGAAACTCCCTGTATATTCCTGACGTAGGTTGTAGAGATTTAAATTATCTACCTTTTTATAAAGTATTCCCTATACTTTAACTTAATATTTTAGGAGATTTCAAATAATTCATACCGTATGAAAAATTCTATTCTCTTTATTGGATTTAGATTGCCATGGAAATAAAAAATGCTTTATTCTGTCATTTTAAGATTGTAGAGAATATACTCCATCATAACAAAATTAAATAAATACAATAAATAGAATCAAAGAAACCAAACTAAACACTATAAAAAAATCTACAACTGAAAGTCAATGAAGCAAGTGTTCAAAGTGACGTCCGTTCTCCTGAAGACACGTACCGATTCGACGTTTAAAAGAGTTTTGCGTATTTAGTAGCACTTGTGGGGGTTATCGTCCTGGAGGCTGTAGTAATTTTTATTTTCATATTATTTGCGTTGGAGGTTCCTGATACACTAGTTCTTTAATATAGCCCCATAAAAAAAATCTATAGATGTAAGGTGGGGGGAATTAGCCGGCCAACGTGTGGGTCCTCCTCTCCCTATCCATTTATTTGGAAAATGATCGTTGAGAACGATTAGCATGTTCCTTGCATAATGAGCCGGCGCTTTATCACGCTGCATCCACATTATTCTACGAATATTTAGAGGTGTATTTTCCAATAATTCAAATAAATTATTTTGTAGAAATCGTTGATATGTTTCCCCATTTAGAATACCGTCAAAAAAATGAACAGATAACTTGTTGGTCTAAAACTGCACCCAATACATTAACAGACCATATGTGCTGGTATATAGAGTATAGTTCTCTAGAACCTTAAAATGATAGAATAAAGCATTTTTTATTTCCATGGCAATCTAAATTCAATAAATAGACTTCTAGTCTATTTATTAAATTTAGATTTCTCATACTGTATAAATTATTTGAAATATCTCCTAAAATATTCAGTTTAAGTATAGTGAATACTTTATGAAAAAGGTAGAGAATTTAAATCTCTACAACCTACGTCAGCAATATACAGAGGTTCCATTTGAAAAAATAGAGTTTTCGTGGTTTGAAGTCAATGAAAACTGACGGTCAATTGCAAACACCCTGTATACTATAAACTTCCGATTTTTGTATCAAAATATTCCCTAGACCTTACTTTTTACAACTACGAAATAACTTTTAAAAAACTACAAAGTATAACTAAAATAAACGTGTTTTTGGAAATCTCTAATTTTGTGAATTTTTTTTAAGTGTAAATATCTTGAAACCGTTCATTTTAAAATTATAAAAAACCTTAACACTTTTTCATATAAAATTACATGTAGAATCTGAAAATATATTAATATACAGGGTATTCCATTTAAAATAACAGTAAGTAGCTATCCAGCCGTAATTAAACACCCTGTATAAATGGAAATACTTTTAGGTTATGGAGCAGTAAATTTCTGACAACTTTTGTCTTTACAAAATTTTTCTGTTTCCAAACCTAACGAATTTATAGAAGAATGCCAATGTTTTGACGGACCCTGTATACATATAATATTGTAGAAATATGTATATCTATACCATTATTTGAAAAAGTTTAACAATAATTAAACATAGGTATTTTCTAATAAAATTCTAAATTTTACTAAAATGCCATAAGAAAAATGAGTGTAACAAAATGTTCTAAAGATAATTATATATAATATTAAATAAAAGTTTATACTGAATGTGAATTTGTTCTTGAAAATCTCCCTATTTTCTATATTTTATTAATTCTGATTAAATTTCTATAATACAAATTTATGCCCCGCGGCCTACACTACAGGATCAACTTTAAGTGCATTTTGTGATCTATTTTACTTTGAATAATATTAGATTAGATAGATCGTCTGTTATGAAACACAACATCCGACTTCTTGCAACTTGCAAATTGAAAATTTTCATTTCAAATTTAAAAAAACATTAGAACATTATACACACTTACAATTCATCGATATGATAATTATATACAAATCTGTGATATTATATTACACAAGTGTCAAACTTCCCATTCACACTTTGCTGTAGTTTTAACAAGAACGAATGTGCCAAAAGAATAAATGAATGGAACATAAAAATTCATGAGCAAGGTCCTTCTTTATGAATGGAAGTGTGTCTGTGTGTGATGAAGGAAATATGTTTGTGTGTGTGTGCAGTATAATATGTGCCGAACGCCCGACTCTATATTCGATGTAAATAAAATTGTGCTTCAACAGGTTGTTGTTTGTAAACATATCACGTTTATAGCATTTTATTACATCTAATCGGATTAAAACCAAAAAAGAGGGGTTTAAGTTTAAAACCGTTTTATAATGAGTGAGGATGAATAGGGAGAAAGGAGAGTTCGAGAATAAATGAAATGGGGTGTATTTGCCCTATAGGTATAATTAATTATAACGGTATATGTTGTAGGTACCACTTAAATATTTGTTTACTATTACTATTTTCAAGTACTTATAATATGTATTTTTATAAAAGGTTTGAAATTTTATTTTATATTTTATAAATTTTACAAAATACTTAGATGAAAAATTCTGATAACTTATTTTAAGTAAATAAATAAGTATACCTACATAGTTACCATGAATAACAAAAAACAACAAAATTATTACCACTTATACAGGGTGTTTAAATACAGCTACATATGCCCGGTTTCACAAACGTGTGTTCAAATCATAAATAACTATTGTATATTGTATATCCTCTGATTAATTTCATTTTATGGAGTCTTTTTTTTCAATTGCTAATTTTAATTAAATTTCAGTCAATAAAAATGATAGTTAGGTAGTGATTCTCTCTTTAAATATTTATTTGATGGTTGGGGAATTGGGCAGTAATCTATTATGTTAAGTTTGACATCCCACATATATTATTGCATTTTTAGAATCTACATTTATTGTTTTTGAAAAACTGTTTAGGCATATTTTCAATTTAACAGTGTTAGATATATGCATTATGCATATTTTTGCACGATCCGTCAAATTCGCGTATTTACTGGTTTAATTAAAAGAATAGTAGGTTTTGTTTACAAATTACTGATCGGTAAGTAATTTTACCGATCAGATTCTCGCCTTCTGATCGGTAAGTAATGACATATGAAAGTTTTGTCACTTTATTTTAGATAATTTTATAGTTGTCACTTTGACATGAACAAATTTTAATTTGGTTACTATTCTTTAATTAAACCCATAAATACGTGAATTTGACGGATCGTGCAAAAAATGTTATAAGCATGTCGAACGTTGAGGGTTACCGTTCTCAGACAATAATTGGAGTCGTCGCTTCCCTCCTCCTCCTAACAATTGTCTTCGAACGGTAAAAATCCCTTACCGTTCTCCATACTTAATATACTATATTACACGGAAATAATCGTGTTTTTCTGACATCCATTTTTGTTTTGAAAATATGCGAATATCTTTAATTTCGAAATGTAAATCGAGAGGTTTGAATGTCTTGCCTCTTTGTTTAACAAGTTCTGTTCAAAAGTTTCACTGCAAGAGTATTTGGGTGGTTATCAAGTCTATCACGGTACTTCACACTATCACTTTTTATTTCTTCTTTTACACTACACATATGAAGATCACGATGAATGGCTTCATGGGTGATGTACCACGGATTATTACTGATGGTTCGCAGTACTTCAATTAAATTATATATAGTCATACACAGTTCGTCCCCCGTTGCTACGCCACTGCCTAAAGGGCGCTAATGTATACATTTGCCTCAGGCGACAAAATGATTCGCTACGGCTCTGATTAACTACTACTAAAGAACTACTAACTAAAGAATAAAGAAAAATTCTTTTAATTTGTCCGTTTCGTCATCGTTTTAAATTTTTTAATTTTCGTATAAAGGCGGCTACAGATATGTGATATTTGGCAAATGCCAAATGTTTGGGAATTGGCAAACTATTTGCCCAGCTATTTGTAAAGTCAAAAGCATACAGCTACATACATGTGTCGATTCGGCAAATTCGGACATATAGACCTTATCGACGGGAAATTTTTTATGCTTGGTAAATAATGAACATTTGTTTAGATTCATAGTGTTTCTGAAATATTTGCCAAATAAGAAACATTTGCTATTTGGAAATTGGCAAACTTCACATGTCTGTAGCCGCTTTAACGCATAAAAATGGCGTTGGTCTTTTAGGCTTTAGGCAACTATGTATATTCGACTTCCTAGTACAAACTTTCTCGTTTAATCGTTTTGTGAACAAAGTACGCTTGACAGCGGAAAAAACAGTTCTTTACCTATTATGATAAAGGAGCTATCGAGCAAATTCATACTAATGATCCACTCTAAAGATTTCAAGGTCAAATTAGGAAAAATAGCGGGAAAATGTATACCAATGATGTACGTATGAGTAATCATTTTTATTGTTTATAAAGGAAAAATAGTGCGGCACTACACACAGAGAAATATTGTTTAACGTTAAGTAAAACTTTCTCGAATTAAACAAATCTTAATCTTCGATATACGCAAATAAATATATTCTTCAAAATAGAAAATTATTTGTTCAACTTTAATTTCTTGAATAGAAACATAATTCTTCCATGTAAATACTTCGGTTGAGTTTTAAATTAAATAAATATTATTATTTACTTGAAAACTGCTAGTTCTTATAATAAAAAATGAGCTTTTAATTGAAATAAGTAGTATTTTTAACCGAAGAAACTTTTTCTTAAAATAGAAGCTTGTACAGTCAATTCAAGAGGATAATTTGTTTAATTTGAACATATCGTTATTTGAGCCGAATTTATTTTTTTGTTGGAAGTATGTAATTTTCTTGGGTAAATTATACAATGCCTTTAATACAAAAATACATTTATTTAAAAAATATAGAAGTAACACTTAACACAATAACACTATAGGTAATTAACATTTTAAAGAACTAAAATATTTTTAATAATGAAACATAAAATTCACCCTCCGGTATATTATGTAATATAGTAGGAGTAGGAATGGAAGTATTCTATTCTATTCTATTCTATTCTATGTTTTTCTACAAATACCTATTACATACAATTCATATTTTAAAAATAAATTATAAAATTTAACGAACAAAATGTTAGTAACTTACACTTTGAAGAGTGCGTCCAACGCTTTAAGAGTGTCTTTAATGATACTTCACCGTATCAATAACTAAATAGGTGTTATTGACTTTTTTTAAGGACGGTCCCTCTATTGGTAAATATGGCTGCACAGTTTGGTGCCTAATTCTTGCTTTTTGTTTCTGGAGATTGATTTTCTCGTCAATTTCCACAGGAGTCTGTAATTTAACATGATGCTATTGCGCAATAATCTTAAAAATCATCACCTACCTTCAAATCTTGGAATAACGGTTCCGTCGACTTCCCAAGACTAACAATTCCTTCATTATGATTGAAACACTTTAACTAATAACTTCAACATTATTTGAAAACTCCAATATAGTATAGTTTGGCAAAATTTTCAACGTTCCCTCTCACCTATCACGGTGTCTTTCCTGGTCTCTGGTGTGCCGTTGAGTCGTATGTGCGTCAATTTTCGGGTCGCGGGCAAAAACGATTGAAGAAAACTATATACTTCATTCAAGAAAATTATATTTAAGCTAAAATGATCAAGTATTGGTTTAACTATATCTATTTTCAATTCATATTGCAATTTTGTCCAATTAATATTTTTGTTTTGTTTTCAACTGAAGTAATTTTATATCATTTTAAAATTATGTATACTTGCCCTGAGAATACTAATTTTTATTTTAAGATAACTTAGTGCGGGTTTATACAACATTACATTATACTTTACATTAAAATTACATTAGAATTAGAAGATAAATGTACGCTATTCAGTGTAGACGTTTATACAACATTACCATTACATTAGAATTACATTTCACATTACGAAGATGGTTATCTTTTATCTTTATAATGTAATTATCGTAATGTGACCCTATTGCGCATGTTCTAAAACAACAGTTAACAGCTGACTGTCACTGTCTGTCACTTTTCGTTCGGGTTTAAGGTAGTTCCGCATGAGATTGTTAGATTCAACTTTTCAAGCTTTGAGTTCTGCATCTATATTTGAGTTTTAATGAACATTCGTGTACTAATTTGAAAATCGACAAAGAAACAATAATCACAGGCTGTCTTCATTGGTCGATTTTAATTTTAATATACGAAAATATGACAAAGATATGTACACATGGAGAATAACCCTTATTCATGACATGCGCATAATGTCAGAAATTACTGACCGCTGATTGGCTACATTATAAGTTTTAGTGTTGTATAAACCCGAGTCCGATTTCTGATTGTAATGTAATGTTAATTATAAAATGTAATGTTAATGTAATGTTGTATAAACCAGCACTTACACTTTTAGTCTAAACCAACAAAATATGATTAAATAGAACCTTAAACTATTTCGAACAAAAAAAACATTTTTAAAGTAAAAGAAATAAGTGAAATTATTTTTTTCTCTACCGAAGAAATAATTTCATTTTAATACAAATAAAGATAATTATTTTAAACAAATGTAATCTCAAATTAATAAAGTCAAGTCAAGACAAGTAATATTATTAAATTAAGATAGCGACTTTTCTGTGTGTAAGAACATTTTTCATGTACCTACTAAGATAATACATCAATACAGGAGATTATTTTCAGTAAATGAAAACTACTTTTCATCCATAAGAAATTAGAACATATTTAAGTATTATATTTCTGATATTTTAACAATAGGTTATTAGGAGAGACTACTCTAAATGTTATCCTAATAAAAACCCACAAATAAGTCTAAAGTCCACTCAGTTGATTTCTGAATGCACAGATTTCGGTAAAACTTTAATAATTTCTATTTAATGTGTTTCTATTAATTCTTGCTAGGAATGTATCCACTGGCGCAATTAGTTCTATGGAGCGGCCCTAGTGCAAACGTAATTTACAAAACCTCCATATTTACCAAATATTTGAAAAACTAGAATACCGTTAACTTCAAATATACAGGGTGTCTTAATTTCGATGGGAATGGGGGGTTTCACCCATTTCTAAGCGAGATAGAAAAAAATGGTTTTCGCAATACTGTGCTCGATTTTTCTTTCTTATTTTAAATGCAAACCATAGTTGGCTATGCCATTAAAAAATTGCTTATTTTTTTATATTTTCAAAAATATATATCTTGGTATACTTATTTTTATATCTCACTGAATTATACGTTTTTTTATTTTTAAATTCGTAAATTAAATGTTTTGAATATTATTAGTAGGCGTTGTTAAAGAAAAATATATCAATGAACCAACGTCGAATAGTAACAACACAGCCACGTTAATATTAATCAACATAAACTTGAGATTTTACATTTTTTTATAAAAATCATTTTAGTAAATTATAAACATGTTAAACAAATAATTGTTTAATTTAAATATTCAAATTGCTGCTGATACTGTTGTATTGCAGCATGAATCACATTAAAAATCTGATTTGGTTTTATATTTCTAATTATTTGCAATCTGCCTCACTCTATGCTCAATTTCTTCCTTTATGTTCGATTTATTTAAAAAAAAAAATTTTTGTCCTTGCCAAAAGTTTATGTGTTTAACAGAACGGGCAACAACTTGAACATTTAATTCAACAAATTCGTACCATAATGTGTTGCAATTGTTTATTTATTAGTTCTCTTTCAGTTATACAGGGTGATCAGTAATTGCCGCACTCGGAGCATACTGTGATAAACTTTACGTTTTAAGAATGACGACTTTTTTTCCGCAGTGCTGTAAGTCCTCTCTTTACAAAGATATGACCACTTTTGTGAAAATAAAAGTGGCAACACTGCATTAAATATGTGAATAGGTTCGACGAGAAAAAAATGAGAAACGTTCAATATTTTATGATGCGAGAACTTGTCAACCTAATTTAGTACTGTCAATTTTATTAAAAAACAGAAACTACAATCGAAATTCATTATTAATATTTTCATGGCAATAGAAGGTATTTTAGTTTATCCAAAGGGGAGCTTGAGAGGTTGCCAAACTTCAAATTTCTCTCAAATTTAGGTATTTTATTAAATTTTAACATTTTCAATTTCTTTGTATTGGACGTTTTGTGAAAAAAATTGAACAAATCATATTGCATTTTATCCAGAGATTATAGTAGCATGAATTATTCACTCATTTTTGTCTTGGTTATGAAAATAATTAGCTTGTAACTTGGATGAGGGAAACTCTATAACTCGGAAACTAACCATCAGATTTAATTTTTCTTTGCAGATTATCCTTAGTTTTAATGTGCTCTATAACGCCCTGTATTCGGAGTGCGGCAATTACTGATCACCCTGTATATTTTGTGTTTCTGTTTATTTATTGTTGATTTTTTACCTGTTAAATTTGATATATTATTGTTGATAAATGGATTTTACTATTTGACGCTGGTTCATTGATATAACATTTTCTTTAACAACGCCTACTAATAATATTCAAAACATTTAATTTACGAATTTAAAAATATTAAAACGTATAATTCAGTGAGATAAAAAAATTTGTATACCAAGATATATATTTTTGAAAATTAAAAAAAATAAGCAATTTTTTAATGGCATAGCCAACTATGGTTTGCATTTAAAATAAGAATGTTAGGTGTAATAACTCGAAATGTATTGAACCTAGAACAAAAATTTCTAGTGCATATTATTCTACGTGAAAAACTACTATAACAAACACTTTACAGATTTAAAATATTTTAATAAACAAAAACGTTATGACACTTCTTAAAAATCTTCCAAATGTCACTTTTTAAAGATATCTTAATAACGGTTAGAGATATCCAGATGTGGTTTTTACCAATCGATTTTTCAGAAAAATCGAGCATAGTATTGCGAAAACCATTTTTTTCTATCTCGCCTAGAAATGGGTAAAACCCCCCATTCCCATCGAAATTGAGACACCCTGTACATCAGTGACCGGCAGAAAGTGTGCACCAAAGGGGAATTTTTTTTATTTTTAGAATTACCAAATTTATTTTACTGTGGAAAGGTTCTGCATGTCCTTAAACAAAAAAGAGCATAAACAAAACCAGTAAAAATTGCATCGAATACGAGGGAGGGGTGAAAATTTCAAATTTACTCAAGAATAAAGTATTTTTATTTTGCACCGTAGAAAAAAATGTTATTAGGAAAAGTTATTTTTACTTAAAAGTTATCCCCGAATACCAAATTTGGGCTCTGTAGATAAAGAAAAAGCATTTTTCCTTTTTTTGGACCCACCCCCGTATAACGAATCGCTAGAAGCTATGCAGCACATAAATTCAGTTTTTTGACTGTTAGCAATTAAACACATAATTTACTTAAATTGGTTTAAATGCGCGAAGACAGGGAGGTTAATAAAATAATGCCAAAAATAATCTCATTTTTTTGATGCACATCGTATTTTATTTTATGGATAAGTAAAACAACGTAATGTAAAACAAATGCGGCTTTACTTGATATCTTTAGCAATTTATTGCCATTTTTACTTTTAAAAAAAAACTTAAATCTATTGGTTCAGGAATTACTTTTATCTGTACCTATACCGATAAGTCAATTTCAGTTTCCTGATAAAATTATTATTATTTTATTAAACGCGCATTTAAACCAATTTTAGTAAATTATGTAAGTATTAATCCAAGAACTTTTAAAAAACTGAATTTAAGCGCTGCATAGCTCTAGCGATTTGTTCTACGGGGGCGCGCGGAAAAAGGAAAGACGCGTTTATTTTTTGTCTACAGAGTCCAAATTTGATATTCGGAGATAACTTTTAAGTACAAACAACTTTTCCTAATAATTTTTTTTCTACGGTGCAAAATAAGCGTACTTTATTCTTGTTTTGTTCTTATTTTGTTTAGGCTCTTTTTTGTTTAAGGACAGTTTAAGTTTCCACAGTAAAATAAATTTGGTAATTCTAAAGATACAAAAATTTCCCATTTGGTGCACACTTTCTGCCGGTCACTGTAGGTGTGTGATCTTATAGTAATTAGTAATCTATATTTAAAATTAAATTCAAACTTATAAAATCAATAATAAGTATACTGGAAAGTAAGAGATTTGTACCTATATTTAACAATAACTTGAGATTGTGTAGAATTTTTACATGTGGACAATTTTTAGGTGAAACATATCAAAAAAAATACCGCTGAAACACTACCTATTAGTTATTTATTGTATAAGTGTCTTAGGTAGTATAGTATCCACGCAAGAATGTTTAATGTTCATAAAGTGGATAATATACAACTAGACACGTATCCAATACGTTTTATCCACAACCAGACCAGAGAGTTTTTAAATTAGTATTTTGGAAACATTTTATTTGAAATTTTGAAGTGATTTTTGTCATTTTATGTAGAATTAATTTTTATAAAGTATAGGTAGTCATGGGTATTAGTTATAAGACCCATGTGTTTTATTAATATTTTAAGACGTCTCCTAATAGTAGAATTATGACCTTATAATATACTGGTTGTGGATAAAATTAATTTAAATATATTTTAAAATAATTGAAAATAAAATCTTTGTAAATTCTACATACATATAAATGGTTTCGTTGGCATTATGATAACATTTCAGTTTCGATATGCACATGTTTTAATATCAATAATGTAATGAGATTTATTTACGCATAATGGAAATTTTGACCATTCACATGAGTAAGTATATAGATTGTTCTACAAGTGCACGTGGAATATGCTATTTTTTAATTTTCTCATATACATACTTGAGCAAAATACCCAAAACTTTAAAATAATAATTTAAAAATAATAATTATTGTCAAAGTAGGCAAGCGTAAACATGACAACCATAATAAAAAATTTGTTTTCAATAACTATTTATTTTTTATTTTTAAGTGGTTGCTAACTGGAAAAGTGTTCCTATAAAGAGAAATTTGTTATTTTTCCTCACTTCTATTACACAAAATGACTCGAAAAATACAATTTACATTATTGGAAAGCTACCTTTTCTATAAAAAATATTGAATATTCCACATGTTTTTGATTTCTTTTTAACACATGAAATTAGTTCTTGTAAATTTTTTCGAAAGTGCTTTTTATAATTGTCGTAACTTTAGAATTGTGTTCAACTGATACGAAAATTCACGCATTTATACAGTATATCGTAAAGCTGTTGTAGTTTGTAGTCCTTCTTAAAATAGTAGTTTACGAGTTTACGTAACAAGAATTCGTATGATTTCTAACAGTCGCTTCACTCGTACTTAAAACGTGCTTACTCGTTCAAAAAAGGCACAGTTTACACACACGAAAAAGTAATTACACGACTGTTAAAGTGTTTTTTACTGATCGTGAAAAAGTATTACTTTATGCACTTGTTGCATAAATAACTACTTATATATTACGCACTTCTAAAATAGTACCTTTGCGCACTGATATCGTACTTTATACACTTTTCCAAAATTTACATTTTACGAGGTTGTTATAACAATGATGTATAATTTTTTAGGCCATTGTTTAGTACATTATACTTTTGTCACTATTATGATGATCTAATTGTTTTAGACAAATTCGCCTTAATTATAGACATAAATACCTCATAGTTCATAGTATAGAACACTTTACAGAAAAATTAATGTTACCATGGTAGATTTTCATGTTTTTTAGTATCTAACCACCTGGAATAGGGACTTTGCATGATTTTCAATATATTTTTTTTTTAAAAGCTGATACCAAATTTTTGGTCCGTAGTTTCCGAGTAAATAAATAAAAGGTATTGTAAAATTTGAAATTTCCACGCATTGTCCAGAAACGCCCGAATCGACCCAAAAGGCTGTTGACGTCACGAATCTAGTTCCACAGTGCAGTACCCCGCATTTTGATTTATTTCGAAAAATGTCAAACGCACAAAAAATATTTTTTGTGCCTCAGGTTGGCATTAGTCATTTTGCATTCGTATAAATCGGCTGGAAACTCATGTTTTGCCGGGCTAGACCGGCAAAAACTAGGAATTTTTAGTTTATCGATTGGCATCATTGAAATCATAAAGAAAATTTGTATTTTCCATAGAAACGGATTATTATTTCTGTTATTCGGCTACTACTGTCAGTGTCAATTTTAAGTATCGCGTGTTACCAATAAAAAAAAATCCCTAATACCAAATATTTAAACAAATATTTTGTAAATTTTATTTATTTAAATAAACTTCGGCACAAAAAATAGTGTGTATTACACGCCTAGAAACTGTTTTGCGAGTACTCGTAGTTGCGGGCCTCGGCCTACGGCCTCTGCTCGCAAACCCTACTCGCACTCGCAAAACTCTAGTTTCAAGGCTAGCAATACAAATAACTATAGAACTGGCAATATCAACTAGATTCGTGACGTCACACGGGACTGGCCGATTTTAAAGCGTTTTCGGGCAGCAATAATATATTTGAATTACTCTCAATTTGGAATCTTTTTTTATGTATAAATATGGAGTAAAAAAATATTTTTGCGATAGAGTATTATTTTAATAAAATTTAAAAAAATGCAGCATCCCTATTATAGTAATGTACAGGGTGGATTAAATTGCTTGTTTTGATAGGGCAACTTGTTACCTCCTATAATAGATATCGAAAACTGGACTACGGAGTCTCGATCTCTTTTTTCGAGATGAACGCAATTCTGAACACCAAAATTAGTTGTCGTTTTTTGTTTTCGAGTTATCAAGGAAAGTACGATTTTTCAACTTTTCGATACATTAAGTCTATATCTTGATTGTTTTTTAATTTACAGGAAAGTTAATAACACGTTCTTCAGGCACTTTTTTCAGTAGAATGCAATGACAATCAGATTTCCAATAATTTTATTATTTTTCAAGTTACGACATAAACTTGTGTTTCTTTAAATACAAATCATAGTTGGATGTGGTTTAGTTAAATAGTTATTTGTATTGCTAGCCTTGAAACAAGAGTTTTGCTAGTGCGAGTAGGGTTTGCGGGCAGAGGCCGTAGGCCGAGGCCTGCAACTATGAGTACTCGCAAAACAGTTTCTGGGCGTGTAATACACACTATTTTTTGTGCCGAAGTTTATTTAAATAAATAAAATTTACAAAATATTTGTATAAATATTTGGTATTAGGGATTTTTTTTAATTGGTAACACGCGATACTTAAAATTGACACTGACAGTAATAGCCGAATAACAGAAATAATAATCCGTTTCTATGGAAAATACAAATTTTCTTTATGATTTCAATGATGCCAATCGATAAACTAAAAATTCCTAGTTTTTGCCGGTCTAGCCCGGCAAAACATGAGTTTCCAGCCGATTTATACGAATGCAAAATGACTAATGCCAACCTGAGGCACAAAAAAGACATTTTCTTTCTGTTCAATGATATACAGGGTGTCCCTGAAAGGTCTGTACAAAAAGCTACCACAAGTTTTTGGGCTCAAAATAAGTCGTTTGAACAAAACATACCTCAGTCCAAAAGTTCTTCCTTACTGAGTTACAGGGCGCTATAAAATAAAAATACGGTATAGTCTACAATTAGAAGACAATGATAATGCTGTTTTAATGTATTGTTACTAATCTAAATGACATCAGCCTACTACTAAAAATGTAGGAAATATACGTCATCCTGAAATTTGCGAATATTCAGAAAAATAAAATAAATATAAAGGAATAGAACCCACATGTTATACCTACATCATTGAAAAAGAAAATGTCTTTTTAACTAAGCGATACCCAACTATGATTTGATTTAAAAAAAATTAAAGTTTATTATCATAACTAGACTTGTAGAAAATTCGAACTTTCCTTGAAACTCGAAAACAAACGACAACAGCTAATTTTGGTTTTCCGAATTGAGTTAATCTTGAAAAAAGAGATCGTGATTTCGTACTCCATTTTTCGATTTCTGTTATAGGTTATAATATAGGTAACGAGTTGCCCTATCAAAACAAGCAATTTAGTCCACCCTGTTTTAATTTTAATAGAAAGAATTGGAACTAAAAATATTTGTCGGGAAAATGAAAATACTTTAAATTGATTGACTCTTTTCTAATCTAAATGTTAAGCAGCCAATTAAATTAATATATTTCGGATTTCTCGCCAAATATTTTTAGTTGTAATTTTTTCTCCTAAACAAATGAACTTTAGTGAGATTGATTGATAGATTTTTCTTTTTAATAGGTAGGTACCTTGTTGGCATCAAATTCATATTATCCGTATAACAGTCATTAGAAAGTGTTAAATTATATTAGAGACAAAATACACTTAGGTACTATTAATCTTAAAACAAAATCTACCTAATAAATTGAGTTGTGAGTAAGGGAAATATTTCGCTTTATTCTATTGTCTTCGTACATAGGCATGTTTTGAAAACTTCTAGAACATCATGGGATTTCAAGGTCATTATACTATGGGTATGTAGATAAAAGAAATCTTGAAGCTAGAAGACCGTTTACCAGCTACTTTATCTTTTAAGCTCAAACTCTAACTTTCTTATTATTGACATGTCGGCAATTATTTGATGCTTCTGTCAAATACAGCTAAATGGTGTATGTTTAATATTGTTATTAAAAATAGCTTTAAATAATTGTTTACAAGAGATTACACCGTGTTTACTTATTTTCGAATTTATGGCAATTAACGTTTGGGTCTTGTGACGTAGAGAGTTAATCACACTAATGATCAGATACTTTCAACGCAGGTAGTATTGCAAATTGCTTCCATAGATTAGCGAGCCCTTTAACTATACTAGATAGTTAAGAAATCATAATTAAGATATCAATTAGTGTTCGCCTGGTGTTTTGAATCGTGACAAAGAACCATAAAATTCTAATGATTCAATTAGTGGACTACAACGATTTATCAAACAATTTGTTCAGCAAATAAGTTGACGATGCGATAATCGCGCTTGTTTATTTACAATGTTATTGGAAAACCGCTTTGTAATGTCGCAATTAGATAAGAGAATATGACCATGACCGGAAACTCCGTGGTAATGATTTGAAACTTAAAAAAACAAAAACTAATAAATGGATATTTTTCAATGGACGAAGTTCTTGTGACTTGGATTTTCTGCATTTGATCAAATTACATTATTTTCCTCTCTACCATGAAAATTTCGGCACAAATAAATAAAAAATCACGATTACTACACTTTCTTATTACTTCGTATAAGAAGGTAAAAAGGACCATCCACACAATAAAAATTATATAATTGCAATACAAAATAAGTACAATGATAGTGGTTGTTGCCTGTCTACTAGGGTAATAAACTAATAAAACGAACAAAAATAAGTAATTTATTATGGAGTAGTATGATAATTAGTGACAAAAGATTTTCTGTTATTTTAGGCACGAGAAAAAAACCTTTATGATTACTGTTATCAAAGAGAGTGCCGTTGCAAGAAAAAAAATTTACTCAAGGTTCAGTACCTATACAACTTATTTGCTCAAAAAGACAAAAACTTGGGAATATCATCGTTCTCTTCTTTTTGTAATTTTCGATAAACGTTTCGTTTACATTTCCCATGTAATTTTTACCGTTTTTGAAATATTTAATTTTAGAACCATTTAGCACAATTTGCCAGTTTTAAGACATATTTCGCGAATAGTGATCAATAACTCGAAAAATTCGATTGAACCGTTATTTGCGTGTATTAATTAGGTATTATCTAGAACAAATTTTTCGAAAAGCAAATTTGTGGAAAATAAATTCTATGTAGAAGCCTAAACGCCGCTTTTAGATGTTTAAATTAAATTAGTTATTTTTTCTTCAAACGTCATTTAAATGTAACATTACCCTGCTAGATTGATTATGTTTAAGTGTGACTTAGAGACGCGTTTTAATTTTTTGAAGAAAAAATTCCACGATATTTTCATATTATTTAATATATCTCTGAAACGGAGGGGGTATTTGAAAAGGTATAAACTGAATTAGCCATTTTGAAACAAGAAAAAACCTTTAAGAAGGATGACTTTTTCTCCTCGAAAAATTAATACGAGTTGCTATGCAAGACTTTTTATTGTCATAATGACGGATCCACTATTTTCAATGTTTTGACATTTACAATTTTCGAATGGTTTTCGAACAAATATCAGTGAGTTTTTAAAGATTGGGATAAATATTATTTGATAATTATTATTGTGAATATGTCGCGTGATGAAGATTTGTTGTGTATTATTAGGTAGGTGTTTATTATTATTAAACACTTTTAAAATGTTACTGTCCGAAATAGTATATTTCATTACCAGTCTGGAAATAAGGATTTTTTCGTGCGCGCGTGACAAATTCTCGTGGGAGGCGAAGCCGAACACGGGAAGTCATGCAAGCACGAAAAATCCATTTCTGGACGTGTAATGAACGATATTTTTTATTATACTTATCTAAAAACAACCCAAAAAAGGATTAGAAGTAATTTTAGGACATTTTATTTTCAAAGTAATTATAATACATCGTAAAAATAGTAGGCAAACACGATTAACATTTCCATAGCAACGACTTGTTTATTATCGGCGATGCTTTAGCTTCTGTCATATTTAGTGCACGGAAAAAAGAATAGGAGATCGGGAAAAGTTTTCCGTGCGCTGTTCTGAAAACATCACCTTTACGTCATTGCAAAAACAGATGAAAACAAGGTGTTTTCAGATAAGTATAATAAAAAATATTTTTCGGACTAGGATGAAAAACGCAGTCAATTGTATTACGAAAAGGTGACCTTTTCGTCCGCATTTTCGAACCGAAAAATACGGTTTTATAGTACAATCGAGTACAAAAAATATTTTTTTGTACACAATCCTAAAATAGCTATTTTACAGACTCATTTCAGTCTGGTTACTATAGTAACATGGTAATTAAAATCCGAAGTCTGGTATTTTTGAGAAATATTTGCTCTAATAACATTGTCATAAATTGTATTATGTATGATATGTCAATTACACATCATACATAATAAAAGGTTTGAATATATTTTAGGGACCTTTAACAAAAAAATATTGTTTGTAACACATACCTATCTAAATCAGTTTTTTGGGAAAATCTCTGTTTTCGGACGAGGCGATGCCGAGTCTGGAATAGCAGAATTATGAAAGGTTGTGCTTGTAAATAACGTGTGATTCTTTAAATTTCCATTCTAGGTAAGCCCTGGAATTTGAACGTACGCGCCGAATTGATTCATGTGTTGCTGTCAGTGTCAAACAACAACCAGAAAACCTAACCTTTTTTGATATTTAAAGAAATGAGGTGTAATCAAAGACATGCATTTTTTTTCCACCGCCAACTCAGAATGGAAATTTAATGAATCACACGATACTTAAATTCGCTATCTGTGGCACCACATAAATCTTGTATTGTATGAATAATGACATTTGTTTCTTATTTTTCATTGCCTGCTTACAAAAATTTTGGCTGAATTTTTGAAAATTGTCATTTTCTAGCTTAATATTGAAAATAACTACAGAGTGTTTCATATTTTTGAAAAGCTTATGACAAGCTGGATACAACTAGTGAAAAACATACCGGGTATTCCATTTAAAATAACATAAGTTTAGTTAAGATCTTGAAATTTATCGCTTCTAAGAAAAAACTGAGTACGCCACTGGATTCTACGTAAAAATGTATATAAGATGCAGTTTTTACCTTTCCAATATCTTCAGCCGTTCCCAAGATACGAGGTATGCCCTAAAAGTGCAAATTTTCAATTTCTCCCTGTATCTTAAAAACAAAGGGGGCTATGAAAAACCCGTTGGCGGCATCTTTCGTTTCACAAAAAAGTGTCGCGAAAACCGCATCTTTCTATCTCTGCTAGTAAGCGAGATATCCCACATTTACAACTAAATCTGGGCACCCTGTATATCACGATTATTTTGAAGTACTTAGGGCCGGTTGTATAAAACTTTAATCGCGGTGTTAAATTTTTTTTGCACGATCCGTCAAATTCGCGTATTTACTGTTTTAATTAAAAGAATAGTAGGTTTTGTTTACAAATTACTGATCGGTAAGTATTTTTACCGATCAGATTCTCGCCTTCTGATCGGTAAGTAATGACATTTGAAAGTTTTGTCACTTTATTTTAGATAATTTTATAGTTGTCACTTTGACATGAACAAATTTTAATTTGGTTACTATTCTTTAATTAAACCCATAAATACGTGAATTTGACGAATCGTGCAAAAAATGTTATAAGCATGTCGAACGTTAAGGGTTACCGTTCTCCATACTTAATATACTATATCCTCCAAAATATCTATAGTGACAATTGTAATCAACAATCGTTTCTATGGCAGTTTATCCTTTTTGGAGGATTATCTCTCGATTAATTTTTTATACAACCGGCCCTTATAGTATTATTACTGATAATATTTTTCTTAATTAAGGCAACATTAACCTTTTAAAAACTGTATTCTTACTGATTGATCAAAAAGTCGGGTCCTTTCGGCAGAATTTTTTTTAAAGGAATTTCAGTAAAACCTAGTACGAAATATATTTTATTCAAAATTTAATTCTAAATCTAATTTAAAAAATAAGAAAATCTGTTAAACTTTAAAATTTAAAAACTTTAAAAATCTTCAGATAACTACTACATATTTGTGTTGGTATTTGAAGATGCAAATTTAATGTGTTACTGTCAATTTGGTTTAAACTCTGAAATATGAAATTTGGATCAATTTGAATTATCGCTGATACAGACAGACAGACAGACAGACATGGCGAAAACAGTCAAAATGGAACTCATGGGCCCTCAAAACGTGTTAATCCCTCAAAATCTCGAAATCGAAGAAAATAATGATTACATACTATACTTCGTATAAGAGAGTAAAGAGTAGCCGACAGTACTTAGTTATGTGTGTTCTGCATCCATAATAAAAGTACCAGGTAAAATAGTCACTTTTGTCAGTGATTTGTATGGGCGGCAATAAAAACTTAAATCATTTCTAAGCCATCGATCACAATAAATGCTGACCGTGGAATATTCCTAGAGAAACTATTAGTAGAAACCAAATAAACTATGTTTACCAAATTTATCTGCTGCTTAGAAATTGTGTCTTTAATGACATTTTAATAAATTAGGGTTTTTGCGCTAATTTCCTTATAAGTACTTCTTAAACGATCAGAAATGTATATTTCGAGTTCGAGTGATTTAGTTAGACGACCTGCAAAAAATGAGTATGTACTTATTGGGACACAAAATACAGTTTGCTAAAATATATCTTAGATTATAAACAGCATGGAAATGTTTTCATGTGTAATTTGTTAAATAACCAACGCACTCATGTACAGGGTGTCCCATTTTCGACACTTTTAGGGGGTATTGGCGTTATTATCAAAGATAGAGTGTTGCGGTTTTCACCTTCCTTTCCTACTTTTTTACGAAACGAAAGATTCCGGGATCAAATTTGTCATGGCTCTCTTAGTTTTTAATCTACAGAGTGATTCTGAAAATCTTTGTTTTTTAGACACCCCTCGTATTTCCGTTATGCGTCTACTTATCAAAACAGTGAAAACTGATCTTGATAGAGTTTTTTACGTAGAATTCAGTAGCGTAGGCAGTTTTTGTGTAAAAGGTTTAGTTTTAGAGATATTGCTCAAACTTATGTTTTTTTAAATGGGACACCCTATATATTATCTTTTATATTGATTAAGCAAAATGTGGGCTTTCCAAAAATATATAATACTTAATATTTATTTTGAAAACAAGCTCAAAATTCGATATTTTTAATAATTTTCTTTATTTATAACAGTAGGCCATGGCTAATTTTTTAGAAGCAAATGCAAAATTTGCACAATGTGTAATTATTCTAAAGCTAAACACTTCAAAAGATAATTTTAATGCATTGTATAAAACATACCAACAATATAATACTTCTCATAATTATCATAAACGGCCATTGTATAAAAAATTAAAAGTAAAATAAAAACACCTACGTAACAAAAATATTTCATCAATAATGGAAATCTGTCAAATTTTGCATTTGTTTCTAATGAACTAGCCATGGCCTACTGTTATAAATAAAGTAAATTATTAAAAATATCGAATTTTGAGCTTGTTTTTCAAAATAAATATTAAGTATTATATATTTTTGGAAAGGTCAAATTTTGCTTAATCAATATAAAAAATAATATATAGGATGTCCCATTTAAAAAAACATAAGTTTGGGCAATATCTCAAAAACTAAACCTTTTACACAAAAACTGCCTACGCCACTGAATTCTACGTAAAAAACTTTATCAAGATCAGTTTTCACTTTTTTGATAAGTAGACGCATAACGGAAATACGAGGGGTGTCTAAAAAACAAAGATTTTCAGAATCACTCTGTAGATTAAAAACTAAGAGAGCCATGACAAATTTGACCCCGGAATCTTTCGTTTCGTAAAAAAGTAGGACAGGAAGGTGAAAACCGCAACACTCTATCTTTGATAATAACGCCAATACCCCCTAATAGTGTCGAAAATGGGACACCCTGTACATATGTGTGCGTGTATTAGAACTACAGTTCGATGCTGCGTTATCGATAGTACAGCATAGTTAGTGAGTCCCTGGTAATTTCACACACACAACACACAAGCATGTAGTAGTATAGGGCCAACGAGGAGAGTTCGTCGTTCTCCAGGCTGTTTACTACGATGCGATGCGGAGCTCGCAGGGTAGGTAGGTAGTTCGCGAACAACACCATCCCCCTGCCTCTCACCACACCGCCACAGTCGCCCCTTTGTCCGGACGGCCGTTAGGGACCGCGGACCGCGACCTACAGCCCTCTTTGCCTGGCACTCACCCGCTTGTCCACCCCCCAAGCCGAACCGTTCCAGCCCGGTTCACGCAGCTAAATTGCCAAAATCACCCTGTGCATCTGGAATTTTCCACAAGGAAAATGAGTTTTAAATCTTTTACATACAGTATACAAGATGATACAAGGTGTCACACTTTAAATTTGTTCGTAAGAAGGTTATTTTAAAAAATAATAATAGAATTGGTTATGTAAATACCTATACTTAATAATAGGAATAACCAAAAGTAAAAGGGAAATTTCAAGTCCTTGTATAGAACACATTTCAAGGATTTTACTGGCCTTTGACTACATTTTTGTATTTTTTGAATTATATCTATGTAATTTAAATACAACCTATGGTCCTTTAATCACATACGAGTATATGTAAACTTTATTTGAACTACACACATTCTTTCTACATCATCAATGTTTTTGAAATAAAAATTAAACTCCTGTGCCGTTCTATTGGAACTTAACGTAATTTATAAAAACGTTAAGTTCTTATGTATGTACTTATGAATATCAAAAGTCAATTTTGAATAGGTATATTAGCTAAATGTTTTATTTAACTACAAAAATTTCACTTTTTATTGTAAATAAATGAATAGTACTGTCAGATGAGGTAGCTTTCGCCCAAGTTTTCATATATTTGTACTTGTTAAGTCCAATTATTCATTATTATTTTCACTATTATAATTATATTTTTGGGGATTAAAATGAATCCAGGAACAACTTTAGTACTTGTTTTCTTCTGTGACTTTGTAAATCCATCAAATTACTAATTAAAAACCAAAACCCTACATTATTAAAGAGAACAAGAGAAACTTCAAATAAAATATCCAGTATTTACAATTTTTCATTCAGTCCAAAGATACTTTATTTATTAATAGATAAATGTTAGATAGTTGTACCTAAATTACAATCTTACAAAAAATTCTTTATTTGTTCCACAGATTTATTGTTTTGCGTTACTTAAATTGGAATAAAATCTCAAGATTAAGGCGCTTGGAATAAAAAAATTATTGTCTGCATTTAAATTATTAATGCTGGCCTGTAATTTTTTAAAAGAAAAAATTAACGGATATTTAAAATACTCATGCATAATTACAAATTGATTCATCACCAAAGCTTTACATAATTTTTTATCAAACGATACATAATGTACAAATTTGTATATGTAGTTTCAACCTGCGTTTTATAGTTACTATCTGATGTTATTCATTTATTTTTCTGATTTCAATTATATTATACGGGTTGTCCACTGCTTGTCTGATATATGTAGGTATTGGTTCAAAGATTGACAAAATTTATACCTAGTTGAAATTTGATGTTCGATTTGATATTAGAAAGTAATTTGTCATATTTTTGTATTTTCAAAAACTGAATAGACCTCGACCAAATCAAAAAAACAGTAAAAACCATCTTCTATGTAGAATAGATATCGAAAAAATGTATTTAAAGAAGCAGCTTAAAATTTTAAATCATGATGGGTCTGCTTAGATTTTTATACTTCAAAAAATCAACGATGTTAATTGATTTGAAACTTTTCATACTATTATAATTTTGAATTCTAAATGACTTCTTCAAATAAAATTTGTCGATATCTTGTAAGAAAAAGTCACTTTACACCTTACTTAGATTTTTAGAAGTATAAAAATCCAAGTAGGTATAAGCCATAAGCCTACTGATTCGAAATTTATTATGTTATCATAATTTTACATTCGAAGTGTCCTCTTTAAATAAAAGTTTTTGAAATCTCGCTGGAGGCTGCCAGTCTATTTTATAAATTATAATATCGTAGAAAAAATAGTATTTACTACTCGACATGAAATACGTTTTTTAAGGTTATCTTGAAAATGAAAAACAACTTTTCTTTAACACTGAGAAGAAATGTCGCCAAAAAAATAGTTCTACCGCAAGGTCCACAGTATAGTATGAATTTTTCCGAATGCCTTTTTCGTACAACGCTGTAATAATTAAATTAATTTGCAATCATATTTTATTAACCTGCTTCAGTACTTTCCAAAGATCAGAATTAAATCTGAATCGTATAAGAAAAGCTGGACACATTAGATATTTTTTGATTAAAATACCGCACAAACATCTTTCTAATAAAGCAGATCTGAATCCCCAAAACATCAAATTTCAATTTTTTTATTATTTACACCTATATTGCAGACAATCGTATGACACCCTGTATAAAATAAAATAAAGTCAGAAATATAAATGACTCAAACAACAATATGTTAAATAAACGAAAAATTCTGTACAATGGTGGTAGTAATTGTAAAAACACTCTATCGCATTCACTGCCTTTAGCGTTTTGTTTAAGAAAAACAGCAAATATTTCCGGTTTAAGGTTCATAAAATGTTAAGATACGATGAGCAATAAAACTATTGTAGAAAAAATACGCAAAGTACCTACTAATATTTTAACATAAAAGATATTTGAAGGTGTACCGTTTAGTCTAAAGTCTAAAGAAAAACCGGTTCGTTTTTACTTTCTTATACGAAGTAATAAGGAAGTATAGTAATCGTGATTTTTTTTATTTGTCCACGTGGTTGAATGAATTAGTTTAGTTAGTTTACTGAGCTGATTTAAAGAAAATGTAGCTGCGTGGAGATTTGCTCGTTTTATACCGATTTTGATTAATCATTAGAAGTTTTCGTTATAATTAAAGATTTCGATTGCCTTTTAGAGTTTTTATAGACAAATAGTTATTTCTACGTGGTCTTTTTATGAAATTGCTCCAAAAGAAAATGCACGTTGTATTGACATGTTTTTCTAATTAGTTATTTAATTTTTTTTAAATAAACCTTATTCGTTTATCAAATGAAGAAAGTGTGATTGATAACATCTAATATATTTAATACATTTTTGATTTTTCATAATTAAACTCAAACTTTTCTGGGAATAACAATAAAATAAATATGCAATTGCTTATTATTTATACCTACATGCACTAATTTATTTGTGAAAAGTTAAATTTTACTTTTGAATTTTTGCAATGTAGACTTAATTCTGAAATTTTGTAGAGTAATAAATTTGTAGGTATTTTAACATCCGAGGAAACTTTTATTTCGATTAAGTGCAAAAAACACATCTTTTTTAAATATAAGAAAATGATGTAGGTACTGTTGTAGTGGATATTTTTAAAAATTTAAATTAAGTACAAAAATTGTCAAGGGACAAAAATTATTAACAAACCTCAATTAAATATGAATAAGTATGATTAGTTTTCTACAACGCATTTACTATATCTAATTGAATTTTTTCAACATATTATTTCCTGATTTCAGTGCCTCCCACTTCATAGATATCTTTGAATTTTCGAGGTTTTTGAGAAATAATATTTAAAAGAACAAAATCCAATCAATTGGAAATAAATAAATAATGAAAATCAAAATGGTTAGCATTACAAAATAATAGCATTTATTTGTACAAATGATTGTAGTGTCATAAAAGTTTGAAAATAATTTTATCATACAGTGACCGACAGAAAGTGTGCACCAAATAGGAATTTTTTTATCTTTAGAGCTACCAAATTTATTTTACTGTAGAAAAGTTCTGCATGTCCTTAAACAAAAAAAAAGAGCATAAGCAAAACCAGTAAAAATTGCATCGTATACGAGGGAGGGGTGAAAATTTCAAATTTACTCAAGAATAAAGTACCCTTATTTTGCACCGTAGAATAAAATGTTATTAGGAAAAGTTGTTTTTACTCTGTAAGATAAAGAAAAACGATTTTTCCATTTTTTGGACCCACCCCCGTATAACGAATCGCTAGAGGCTATGCAGCACATAAATTCAGTTTTTTGACTGTTCTTGGGCAATTAAACACAGAATTTACTTAAATTGGTTTAAATGCGCGAAAACAGGGCGGTTAATAAAATAATGCCAAAAATAGTCTAATTTTTTTGGTGCACACCGTATTTTATTTTATGTATAAGTAAAACAACTTAATGTAAAACAAATGCAGATTTACTTGATATTTTTAGCAACTTATTGCTATTTTTACTTTTTTAAAAAACTTAAATCTATTAGTTCAGGAATTACTTATATCTGTACCTACCGGTAAGTCAATTTCAGTTTTCTGATAAAATTATTATTATTTTATTAAACGACCCGTTTTCGCGCATTTAAACCAATTTAAGTAAATTATGTAAGTATTAACCCAAGAACTATTAAAAAACTGAATTTAAGCGCTGCATAGCTTCTAGCGATTTCTTCTACGGGGGCGCGCCGTAAAAAAGGAAAGACGTAGTCCAAATTTAATATTCGGAGATAACTTTTAAGTACAAACAACTTTTCTTAATATTTTTTTATGGTGTAAAATAATTAACGGTACTTTATTCTTGAGTGAATTTTAAATTTTCACCCCTCCCTTGTATAGGATGCAATTTTTACTGGTTTTCCTTATGCTCTTTTTTGTATAAGGACATGCAGAACCTTTCCACAATCCACAGTAAAATAAATTTGGTAATTCTAAAGATAGAAAAATTTCCCATTTGGTGCACACTTTCTGCCGGTCACTGTATGACAGCATTTTCGGGCTGAATCAAAAAATAAAATTTGCAAAAAATTTAAATAACAATAATCTGATGATTAATTTCGTGTTTACCCATAAAGCACGAGAAAAAAATTAGATATTTTAAATTTCCCGTAAAATATTTTTAGTTTTTATTCTCTCTATCTCTATAGGTAAGTAGGTACCTACTCATAAAACGAACTCTTGAATCGAAATGACAAAAATAGATGGTATTTCATTTCGAAATGCTCATCAAAATTACAAATATACAATTTTTGATTTGTATGTTCCGCAAAAAATTAAGTTTTGTTTAAATAGGTAATATAACATATTAATAATAATTAATAAGTAATACTACGAATAAATAACTATATTGAACACTTTTTTATTATAATATAATATAAAATATTTCCGGTACTGACTTAATTATTTTTATGTTTTTTTAATCGGCAAATACTTTTTTGTTTGTAATAAAAACAAATAAAACACATTTTTTCTTCCAAGTTCAATCCTAAAATGGCATCTAAATAAAGCTTATACACGTTTCTATTAATTTAATTTTTTAAACGAATCAACAGGTTTTGATCAGTCTCGGGCTTTTTAGATTACTGAAGCGTTAAATGCGCTACTGCACACGTCACAACTCACATTTTCTGGATTAGCAATTACTTTCATTCATAAACACTAACTGATTTATTTTTGTATGGTAGAAATTAAAAACACATTAAACCAATTCCTTAATCTGTAGTAGAAATATTAGGGTGAAAAACTAAGCAAATTCCTCACTAAGCTTTTGCTAATTTACATAAATGACTCATATTCCAATGTTCATGTGGTGTATAGTTGTATAGTGAAAAATAGAGAAATATTTGTGGCGTAAAACTTTTACGAACACAATGAAGTGCGGAAACAAACTTGCCAAGTATGTATAAAGTTTCTACTATTGGGATTTCGATTTAATAAATGTGTGTTTACAAATTGGGGAAAACGCTCAAACTTAAAATATTTAGATGAAATGTAACGATTTACATAATTTAATTTTTTCTTTATGGCCTGTAGCCTGTAGGATTTATTTCAATTGGCAAATCATAATTAATATTATGGTGTGTGATAAGAAAAACAAACAATACAGTAGATTATTTAGAATAGGACAGAATAAAAGTCGCGCGTTTGCAGTTTTGTCCACAATACGAAGTACCAAAGCGATCCATATACTCGTTTCATGTTATTGCTTATTTATTTTTGATGATTATATTAAACAAAGCGAGTCACTGATATCGCGCGAGCTCTTATCCTTGGAATAATTCCGCGAATAGTTCGATAAGAAGACATTTGGTTTAAACAATAATTTACAGTGCTTTTGTCTGAAGTACAAGCTTTACATTTCAATTTGCAAACTTTCTCTTTTTGCCGGTACCTGCCCACTACCCCTCCCCTCTCCAGAACATAAGTACTAGAGTAGGGAAAGTAAGCTTGTGGTGGAGTGGGGTAGGTTAGGTCCTTTATATCTTCAGCCCTGAGACATCTATTAGCATTCTGTCATCAGCTATCAGCTGAGTTACCACGTGAAGCGCTCTAGGTACACACAAGTTTAAAGAGTAGTGTCTCGTGTTTGTTGGGCTGCGTGAGTTCGTCTTCGCGCAACTATATTCTCCCTCAAACCAAAAGGGGGTGGGAGGGTGTCACGTCAAGCCATCACGCGGGGACCCGCGAATATACTTCCCTGCTTGCCTGCCCTGCGCTCAGTTCGCGTTCACTACCCGACTGTATTGATCGGCTGGACAAAGGAACTGACCACTGAGTTTGTGGACTCGCAAGAAACTATTCGCAACTAGCCATCCGACCCATACGGATCGCCCTTCTTGGGATTAGTTGTTGAGTAGTATTGTGTCAACAATATTATTAAGTGATTCGTCTCAGTGCTTCGGTGGACATTGTCCATCACCATCGACTTAACAGTGAACATAGTTAAAAACTTTTGAGTTATTTCAAGTGAACTTTTATAAGTTACCGGCACATTTATTTTGATTTTTTGAACTGCGCATAACCCGCCAGAACTTTTCATTGGTGCTTCGACTTGTGCTATATAAACACTAACACGTGCTTTTCCTGGACAACTTGCGTATTTTTCGCGTTTGTTTTACCGTTTTGCATTGAATTATTTGTACAAAATGGGAAAACACACTTCAAAGCGTACAAACCCTCCAGTTGCTACTCCCGTTAAACTTGCCGCAATTAAACGAGTTCGCAAAGGTGAAAGTAAAGCCTCTGTGGCTCGAAGTTTGGGTGTACCTGAATCAACTCTACGTGGATGGTGCAAAACTGAACTGAAAATCAAGCTACAACAAGAAAAAGAATTGGCAGCCGCTCTTCAACAACAACAAGCCGCTGAAAAAGAAGCTCTTGAAGCCCAAAAACGTATTGGGGTACCTGGACCATCATTACCGATTCCTGATCCATCATGTGAACCAGGTTCATCGAGATTAATCCCTGCCGTAGAGCTTTATCCACCTGTTCAACAGGAACCATTGAATCTTTCACCTACAAGAAATGATACACCATCACCACCTAATAATTCACAAGACCAGTTATTTAACTTAAATCGAGTCGAGCCGAAACCTTCATCTAAAGATCAATTAGCTTTGATGAGTCAGGAATTTGGTTTAAATCAACCAGAAACTTTTCCAAACGGATGGGGATCGGCTCGTGCTCCAAGAAAATCAAACAGTAGTCGAAGAAATGGTTCAACACGTTATGTGCCATACGAGGTACCTCAACCATCCACCTCAAGATCTATGCCAATATTGCCATCTGTACAAAACAACTTGTTAATGATGCAAGATCCCTCGATGAAGTATATAATGGATTTATACTTAAAAGCTATGGTTAATTCCAGCAACCTCGGCAATAACCAAGTTTTAAATGCTGCCTTGAATAATCTCCAACAGCACCAACGCCAACAGTATCTAAATCAGTATTTGATGGCACATTATGTTGCTAATACTGTTCCCAATACCGTTACACCTCATCAAGACAACATTTTATACCAACAATTAACAAGAAATCAATACCAAAACGAGGAACAACCTCAGGCCACCACGAGTGCAACGCAAAATTTACAATTGAAACTTGAACAACCTGAAGAAAGTTCCTCTGATGGAGTTGAACTAAATTCGGAAGAGGGTGAGGCAAGGACATCAGGAAGCTCTGACTCTCAGCCCTCGTCAGTCGAACCTGAAGCAAAATCCTCCAAGTCCGAATCCTCGTCTCCGCCGCTTTCATCGATTAAAATTGAACAAGACGAACAAATCCCCGCAGAATATCAGCCACCTCAAATAAATGGTACACATACAGAAGATGAGGCTACAACATATGATTCAAACGAAGAAAACCATTTGGGTGGTCAATCTCCTTCTGCTAAAGATGAAACACGTCCAGTTCATGAAAAAACGCCATTAAACAACACGGCCAGTAATGACAACCGCATGGACCAGGAAGCCAAAGTTAGCAAACGGAAAACAGCGCAAACTTTCGAGAACATTTTGAATACGGATGGCGCCAATATGGATCCTGCGGCTAGAAATGCATTTGAAAGTGGTATTGGAGTTTTGAAATATTTGGAGTCCAATGGCAGTAACACACGGATCACCCAGACGGAAATTAGACAATTGATGATTATTTTGGAAAAAGTAGCAGGTATTCATAGTAATTGTCAGGGTCGAGGTAAAGGAAAAAGGAAAACTTTGCAAGACTGTGAGTTATTAAATAATTTTTAATATTACATACCTACTATAATATAACTAGTGCAATTTGAAATAACAAAAAAAATGTGATTATAGTTATATGTAAATGAATTATTATTGTTGAGTCTGCAAAGTTTATCCTAGAAAAGTTGTAAAATTATTTCCTATACTTATTATGCGTAAAAATTTTATATGTTTATCCAATCTTAATTAAGTTTTATGATGTAATTATAGGAGTTAACATAGAAAATACATTAAATAACGGAGAAATACAATATGATCTATATTTTTGTAAGGAGAAATTGTTCAATATGACCATTATGTATTAATAAAACTGTACCTAAATTCTATATTTACTTATTAATATGTTAAACACCCTTCATATTATCCACATTTTAAATAACCCTTAATTTCCTTTTTAAAATGAACCACCAGTTGATTTTCGGCACCCTCTAATTGGTGTATAAAGGAGAGAGAACAGTTTACATAACTTAATATTAAATCCCCTATCTCTTCTTGTAAAGCTTTCGTGCTTAATTTGATAAAGCACTGATATTAGGATAATTGAAATTTTGCCAAACAAAATTATTATGTAGTATCAACAGAAGAGATGAGTTCCATGTTTAATATTGTCAAAGAAATCCGCAGGTAAGCAAAATGAAATATGTTTATTTGTTTAAAAAAAATGTATTGAGGTATTACACTCAGTACAATTAATTGAATAAATCGATTTAAATTACGATAAAATAAATAATGTGTGAAATAATTATTGACTTAATGACCATAGATATAATTGTCGACATGAATGAAAAACACGATTAAATTTACTGTAATTAACTTGAGCCGCAAGCGCTTTTTATTTCATTATAAAACTGAAATGGGAAGCGCAGCGTATAGAAAGTTGGAACGTAGTAGCTTTTTATTTGTTTTGTAGTTTTACTACGGTTTACTACGGATCCCATTCATATCTTCCATTCATGAGCGGCGAGAGCTTATTGTTTTTTATTCGCTTTGTAAAGTTGGAACTTTATTATCCCGTTCAGTTTAAAATAAAACCGGAATCGTACCGGGAGATAATTTGTTTGTTTAATGTCTAACAGGATATTTATTTATTAGTTTTGTGTTTTCGTTTAGGAATTTGTATTTAATTGTTGAATAGATGTTTTTATTAAAGTTTATTTGCACATTGTTTATTATTATCCTGATTGTAAATTCGTATTTTATTTTGTTCGAATTATTATATTTATAAATAGTTGAAGAATGTAAAGGTACAAATATTATATAGTAAATTAGTGCACTTTTCACACACAATAAACTTTGTGGGTCAGTTAACAAGCCACATGATTATTCAATTTGAAACGTGTGCTATCCTCAGGTAGAATCCACATGATGATAAATTTTCAGTCGTATGAAAGACGAGAAATTCGAATCTTTTGTCAAAATTTATCAAAACATGTTAATAAAAATGATGCAATATCCATATTTAAAAAAATTGGTTTAGGTGTGATTAATTATATTGTAAAATCTTTATATTTTTGTTGTTGGTTTACTTCGCAAACATAGATCACGTTGGCTCGTAAGGTTTATATTCGTAAACTCCCATCATTAAACGAATGAGTCATAATGTTTATACCTACTGAATACCTATATCTGAAGACCTTCTGGCTGTAACATTAAGTTGTAAGTATGTAATCTGATTTAGGAAGATACAATACAAGATAAAAATGTGATTCTTCCTGATAAAATCTTTGAGAATTTATGAATATTCGGGTTCGCTCCAACCGCCATGAAAATAAGGATGCAAACCGTTTTTTCGAAATTTCACTTTTCCAGTTTTGTTCCGTCAAAGATAAAAAATGAGGGAAAAAATCGGCCTTACCTTTTTTAGAAATTATTTATTAAGCAATGAGCACAGTTTTTCAATCAATATTTGTTAGTCTTGACTATATCATATGTCAAAATACTTAATTAGCAGTTAAGTATAACTGTGGACTGGATGAATTTGAATTTTGAGGAAATTTGCCTTTTTATAATTATGTATAACCAAGTGCTGACAATATTGAAAAAAAATCATTACCATTTAGATAATTTTTGCACGAATTAGAAAAACTTAAATTTCTCATCAATCATTGCCTACTTTGAAATTTCGTAGCTCTACATCAAATTAACGAATTTTCACTAAGAATAGTTTTGTAAAGCTTAATGTTGCCTTAATTAAAAAAAATCATCAAAAATACGGAAAATTATTTCAATATAGTTTGTGCGCTTATGGTAAGAAATAGAAAAATAAGATTTCTCATTAATCTTTTACATAGTTAATTTAGAAAATTCATACCTTTACACCGGATTTCACAAATCATTAACACGGTAGAAGATCAGGATTTTTTGGCTCAAGTTGAAAATAATAGGTATATTTCGAATAAATTTTTCAAACTGTCGTCTTTCGAAACTGTAAAATATTAATGAAATTTAGAATTTTTAGTCAGATTGCAATATCGATGCAGAAATTAATTTAGAATATTTCTGACCGTTTCATAAAAAACATACTTAAAAAATTCATAGCTTTTCACCCGAATTCCGAGTTTGCAATGGAGCATTATTTATCTTCGCAGAAAGTATATTCAAAATATAAATTAGGGTAGGTTTGTATAAAAAAGTCATGTACTGAATTCACGGGACATCTTTAAAACAAAATCGAGATTTTATTTGTTTTTGTCACACTGTAGGTGACAAAGAAGTATGTGACTCATCAATCTGTATGACTGTAAAAAAATTCCAACCTCTAGGTACTCTTCAAATACCGAAAATATGGGGGTGTTTTCATCTTAAATGCGACACACACACTCAAGGGATTCAATTTCCTAATTTTTAGCTTTATTCAGTAAACTGAAAATTTTTTCGCTTAAAATATTAAGATATCAAAATATAAATAAATTTAAATTTAAACAAATGTTATCTTCAAATTCATTTAATATCTATTACGTATATTCAGTTTTACACATAATAAGACTATAAGCGCATTTTATTTTATAATCTACGGTTCTCTCAAACATAATTCAAATTGTTTTAAAAATTTGCCGATACACAGAAAAAATATGCTACAGAAATTATACTTTTCACGGCTAGCTGTTAGAATCTCAAATATTATAAGGTACAAATTTTATGTATTGTAATTTGTTGGCTGGCTTAGAAATGTATCCTTGACATTCCGAAAGTTTTTAAAAAAGACTAACAAAAGCGGTCCGCGAATTTTTTCTCTTCATATGGTATATTGGTGAAAATTTGTTCTCTTTGGCTGAAGTTGTAAACTGAAAATATAAACGGTTTGTTGATTTAATAAAGAATACAGGATCCATCGAAACCCTGATGGCTGATGGCATTCTTCTGAATCAGCCTTAGAAATAGAAATATTCTGCAAGGACCAAAATTGTCAGAAATTGACTGCTTCATAATCTAAAATTATTACCACTTATATAAGGTGTTTAATTACGACTATACAGCAACATATATCGTTATTTTAAAAAGAACACTGTTTATTGCATTTTCAGATTCTACAATTAAGTTTACTTAAAAAGTGTGATGGCGCCACATTTTTAGAATCAACGGTTTTCGAGATATTCGCATATTTTCAAAAATTTTAGCAAAGTAGGAGGTCACGAAAAACACTTTTATTTCCGATTAACTTTATAATTTTTGAGAAGTAGGTAATTTTGGATTTTTAAAATGTAGAAACTTAAAAAGAACGAAAACTTTATTTTTTAAATGCTATGCTATGTTGTAGAGAATTAAATTCTCTATCCTTTTCATTATTTCATTAAACATTCCATATACTTTAATTTAATAGTTTAGTCGATACTTTGAAACTACTATCTTTCAAAATTAACATATTGAAAACTAAGTATACATTTTTAATAAATAAGATATATATGGATTTTGGTAAACTTGGCGAATGTGACTCAGAGCGATTTTAGAAAAATTTTGAAATTACCTTATTAATTAGGATCTCCTGATTACGAAAATGCTAAAAATAAGCGGCGGTCTCCAATATTTCCAAAGTTATAGCTTGAAAACTTGAAACATCCAGAGTTTTGTAAATGAAGCACTTTTATCAACTTTTATTCACTGAAAATACATCCCACTACCCACTAGTATGTACCTATTGCACTAATTATTAATTAATTAATCATTACCATTTAATATTATAGATGAAAACCCTATTAATAAAGTATTTTTTTTTTCTTGTTTTGCTGTCAAAGGAATTTCCCTTCCCCTCACTAAGAAATCAAGCGATCCTTGATTTTAAATTTTAAGGTTAGATTTAGTGTTTCAAAATAAACGTGCCGAAATAGAGTAATAAATCGTTTTTACTAAAATGTAATGCTTGATTAATCATTAGTTAGTGCAATAGGTTCTATTGAGTGCCCCTTTAGTGAATAAAAATTGATAAAATTGCTTAATTTACACATCCAAACTTTGAATATTCCAAGTTTTCAAACTCCTATAACTTTAGAAATATTGGAGACCGCCGCTAATTTTTAGCATTTTCGTAATCAGTAGATCTTAATTAATAAGGTAATTTCAAAATTTGTCCAAAATCGCTCTGAGCTACATTCGCCAAATTTTCTATAGAATATTTAAGTTCTCTATATTTTTGTATTCCTTATACCTTTTAACAGTTTTGTAAATAGATACTTTGACATTTTATTAGTTAGGTTATCTATAGCAAATATAGTATATTTGCATAATATTTTCTCTCAAGAGAGAAAAAATACAACTTTCATTATGTAGACTAGGTCCTGGGAAAATGGCTATTTTCATAATCGAGCGATCAAATAAATTTGTAATCGAGTCATTTATGGATTTGAATCCGTATGTCTTTAACTTGAACCATTTTAGCTTTCAAGTTCAACTGACATGTAATGCAGTTCAAGTAACTACATACAATTTCGGGTTCATGGATGACTCGATTACAAATTTATTTGATCGCTCTTTATAAGCGTAAAACAATTAGTTCCACTTCGAAACACAATAAAAATATATAGGGATCCATTTTAAGAAATAAAATTTTCTTTTGGAAAATATTCCTTAGTCTTAACTTTTTATAAATTCAAAATTAATTTTCAAAAATACGAGGTAGAGCGGAAATATACGCGTTTTTTACATCTCCAATTTTGCCAAAATTTTAGAAAATGTGTGACTGTCATCTCGAAAACTGTTCAAAAATATGGTACCTTCACATTTTTTTATCTAAAATTAAATGTATAAACTGAAAATGCAGAGTGTTCTATTTATAATAACGGAGTAAGTTGCTGTACAGCCCTAATTAAACACCCTGTATAACTGTATAAGTGGTAATAGTTTCAGATTATGGAGCAGTTTCTGACAACTTTTGTCATTACAGATTTATTCAGTTTCTGAAACTAACCAAATTATAAGAGAATGCCAGGATTTTACTGACCTTATACAATAGAATCGTCCGGAAAATTTTGATATATTTTTTTTATTCTTAATTGCAACAATTACGTTAAAAAAATAATAAAAGCATAGAAAAAAGTGTTTTTTTATTGATTAGTTCACATTTAAAACAAGACCTGATCGGTTGAAGCGTTTCTGACATCATTAGCCATATTCTGTTCAGCTGTCAATGTCGTTTGTGTACAAATTTTAGCATTGACTGACATTTCGACACGGGCTTATGACATCACGCAACATGTCGCACTTTTGAGTGTGTTTAAAAGTATGTACCTTTCTTTCCATTTGGAATTTTACGGTCGGGATAAACCTTTGGAGTATAAAAAAAACTTCTACAATGTTTTCTTACCTCTAGATTACTATAGCAGGTTTTCAAGCATTTTCATTTATGACCGGATGAGTCTATTGATTTACGACCTCTCTACTTTCGGGTAGGTACAACTATGCAAATTCCTATTACTATTGACAAGAATACCTATAGTCCAAGAGGCAGCTGCAAAAAGTTATTCGTCATAAGGTGAACGAACGGGAAAAATAGGAATGATAGTTTAGACCTTTATTAAGAAAGAACGCTAAGGTTACCTGCGAAAATTGTGCCGAAAAAGAGTTTAAAAAAAAATTAATTAAATAAATAATTTCAAAAATAATCATTGTGGTGGACAAAAAGGAGTCACCACATTGTATAGGAGAGCGAAACGAACAAAAATAAATAGGGTTGCCTACACCCACCCTGTCGGAACACCCCG
Source organism: Pediacus dermestoides (assembly GCA_963942485.1). Classification (NCBI taxonomy): domain Eukaryota; kingdom Metazoa; phylum Arthropoda; class Insecta; order Coleoptera; family Cucujidae; genus Pediacus; species Pediacus dermestoides. The sequence continues at coordinate 1,104,979 of OZ012629.1, read as the reverse complement.
GCAGCCCCGCTTAAGGGGATGTTTTTTTATTAAAAACTGACGTCATAAGGCGAAAGCATAAATGAAGCGTACTTTTAGTGATACTTGACCTAAATTTATGTCACTTTTGAAATTTAATTGACAACTTCACAATACCCAAACATTTCACTAGTTTTTCGACAAATTTCTAAAATTTAGACTCAATTTAGACAAATTGCGTTGTTTGACGGGAGAAGCATGCTGGTTCAAATTGTTATCCTTGATAATTAATCGAAATACATGAATGATAGAGATTTAAAACGTAATTCCAGTCTATGAAGTTCGTTGAAGTTGTAAATAAATTATTTTTTAACCCTGTTTCGGCAGGATTTTCGCAGGTCTAAACTACCATTCCTATTTTTCCCGTTCGTCCACCTTATGACGACTAACTTTTTGCAGCCGCCTCTTCTACTACTAGAAATTATGTGTTTACTTAGAACGATCTGTCCTCATCAAAAAACTACTTCACTACTTCACTGTAAATCATGAAAAAGTTAAAAACTGTAAATAAATAATTTATGATATCCCACACACATTCTCGGTGGCTATTAAATTTGATTACGCGTAGTATATGGGGGAATGTTTCCAGTAATGTTTGTTGGATAATAATACTTTTATAGCCAATTGACAACCTGTTGCTTATACAAAGCAAAAGTAAACAGGTGCATTAGCGATAATATATAAATAAACGGTTAAATCTAATAACCCTATAATAATGTTTGGTTAGGCACTTAATTGGTTAATCACAGCATTTAAATAATACCTAGGTACTATTGAGGCAATTTCGGAAACTGTTGCACTAATTTGGAGAAGACAACAACATTTTTTGGGAGCATAATCAAAAGTCATATCGAATATTATTTAACAAGAAATCGAATTGTGTCTATACATATGAGTAAATAGGGTAGTCATAGTTAATTGGGTTTGGTTATTTTCGGTTGTACCTAATTAAACTTCTAAATCTTATTAAAGCATTAAAAATAGAAAAGCACAAATAATAATTCATATGACATTAATTGAAGTAAAATTTTCCTTGATTTTGAAAATATTACAAATTTGATGGATGTAAAATGGGTCCATTAATCGATTATTTTTATTGGAGGTTTAGATTCAGAATTATGTATAATTTTAGAATTTTCTAACGCCGTCTTTATATGTAAAAAAATGTCGAAAGTATTTTAACTATTTTATTCATTCAGTCATCAGTTATCACTGTTATTTGTTATGCATGTGTAGGTGTACTCTGTACAGTATATATAATATTATATTATGTATTTTTTTTTAATATAAATGGATAATCATAAATTAATAATAATCATACAGCAGTCTCCATAGTTTTGTCGGGCAGATCTTAAAAAATATAAAAGAAATACTTTTAATATATTATACTCGTATTACGTTAAAAAATGGAAAAGGAACTTTATGTTGCACTTTAACCCCTCGTTTCGGCACTTATAAAATCTCGATTTTAGTAAAACTAAATCATTATCGTTATAATATCTATCTCCGGAAAATTCGAAGAATCGGCTAAGTATGAATAATATACCGGGTGATTTTTTTAGTTGGTGTAGCACCTTTTTCTTGCTTATTATTAAAGATAGAGTTTTGAAATTTTGTAGGCATACTTAGAAACATTTTTTGCATCTAATACACTTTGTTTTTATTTTTTTGCTGCTTTCCGTCTAACCGTCAACTTTCAATTTTCAAATGAAACATAGTTTTTCTTTTGGATTTTAAAACTAGATTTTTTTCTGAATTAAAATGTGTAAAAAAAGTATTAGGTTGAAGAGAAAACTTTTTGAAATAATGCGATTTTAAAGTTTCAGGTACTTTCAGGTATTAAAAAATAATCGAGTTACCCATGGAATGATTTTGTGGCAGATTAAAATACCCGTCAAAACGCGTAGTAGGCGCATGTCAAATCAATACAAGTTTGCGTTACCTTCTTTGAAATTATAGCATTTTAAAGTTTTCCCGTGTCAGTTCACAAAAAATTAGTGAATAAAATGGAAAATGATTATACAAACGAAGATTTCTTTAACATCCTTATGATTTTCAACCGAAATGGTCAAAAATATTGTAGTGACTTAAATTTCAAAAACTTTCCTCTTCAACCTAATACTTTTTTTACACATTCTAACTCAGAAAAAAATCTACTTTTAAAATCCAAAAGAAAAACTACAGTGTTTCATTTAAAAATTGAAAGTTGACGTCACTTCCGGTTAGACGGAAAGCAGCAAAAAATAAAAACAAAGTGCTTTAAATGTAGAAAATGTTTTTGAATATGCCTGCAAAAATTGAAAACCCTATCTTCAATAATAAGCGAGGAAAAGATGCTGTACCAACTAAAAAAATCACCCGGTATATAGTAAGTATATAATTAGTATAGCAAAATTTACGAGAACATGCGTGCACGTCACAAATATTTAATGACGTTACATTCTATTGCGTTTACATTACACTTCTTTTTATTTGTTTTAAAACAAACGCGAACAAAAGCAGCACATTATCGATCGTCGATCATCGTTTTAGAAGTATAATGTAAATAAATAAATAAAAATAATAAATGACGTGCACGCAAGTTCTGGTAAATTTTGCTATATCACACATTGTAATACAAAAATTAATTCACTTAGCAAAACTTAAAAATAAAATTCTCATTATTGAAAATATTCTTTTTTAAATCTCTTACAGCTACCTTAGACTGTAAACCAAGCACAAAAACAAGCATAGCTTAGGTATACAACAAATAGCAGTGTCAACATTAAAATTCAATATTAAATTAAAATTAATAATAAAATAAGCCCAACAGGTTAGTCTTACACTTAATCAGTAAAAATTAGACTTTTTAAAATTTTTCTCTCACAGCTTGGATTAGTGCATACAGTATATTTTTAAAAGTTACAATAAAATTGATATTTTCAACCAAAAATCATCTCGAGTGTGAGTTTTATTTTTTATTGCTCAATACGTCATTCTGAAAATCTCCCCTAGGTGACAATATGTTAGTGATTTAGTTTCTTCCAATCTATTTAAATTACCTACAGCAACTACAAATATTTTTATGTTCAAATTCCGCGGAGTGTTGAATTTGTTAAATCAGATGTTGCGCACAATGGCAGAGTACATTCAGTACTTAGATATTAATGCTCAATCCATAATAAAAATAAACTTTTATTGAACTGTGACGTTATTTGCTGAATTTGGGTTATTCCCAGTTCCCACCGATATTATCATACCTTAAAAACACTTATATTTTGCAAATATACCTTCTACTATGGCTTTCTGACAATTGGTTATTCTAAAAACTGTAAATATACAACCACTATTGTTATCAAGTTAGTGCTGGTTTATACAACATTACATTATACATTACATTAAAATTAGAAGATAAATGTACGCTATTCAGTGTAGACGTTTATACAACATTAGCATTACATTAGAATTACATTTAACATTACGAAGATGGTTATCTTTTATCTGTAATGTAATTATCGTAATGTGACCCTATTGCGCATGTTCTAAGACAAAAGTTAACAGCTGATATGATGGCTTTAAGGTGGTTCCGCATAAGATTGTTAGATTCAACTTTTCAAACTTTGAGTTTTGCATCTATATTTGAGTTTTAATGAAGATTCGTATACTAAGTGCGGGTTTATACAACATTACATTATACTTTACATTAAAATTACATTAGAATTAGAAGATAAATGTACGCTATTCAGTGTAGACGTTTATACAACATTATCATTACATTAGAATTACATTTCACATTACGAAGATGGTTCTTTTATCTTTATAATGTAATTATCGTAATGTGACCCTATTGCGCATGTTCTAAAACAACAGTTAACAGCTGACTGTCACTGTCTGTCACTTTTCGTTCGGGTTTAAGGTGGTTCCGCATGAGATTGTTAGATTCAACTTTTCAAGCTTTGAGTTCTGCATCTATATTTGAGTTTTAATGAACATTCGGGTACTAATTTGAAAATCGACAAAGAAACAATAATCACAGGCTGTCTTCATTGGTCGATTTTAATTTTAATATACGAAAATATGATAAAGATATGTACACATGGAGAATAACCCTTATTCATGACATGCGCATAATGTCAGAAATTACTGACCGCTGATTGGCTACATTATAAGTTTTAGTGTTGTATAAACCCGAGTCCGATTTCTGATTGTAATGTAATGTTAATTATAAAATGTAATGTTAATGTAATGTTGTATAAACCAGCACTAATTTGAAAATCAACAGAAAAACAAGCAAGCTGTCTTTATTGGTTGATTTTAATTTTAATATACGGAAATATGACAAAGATATGTACACATGGAGAATAACCCTTATTCATGACATGCGCATAATGTCAGAAATTACTGACCGCTGATTGGCTACATTATAAGTTTTAGTGTTGTATAAACCAGAGTCCGATTTCTGATTGTAATGTAATGTTAATTATAAAATGTAATGTTAATGTAATGTTGTATAAACCAGCACTTAGTATATTGTGACAGTACAGGTACTATGGGTAGCCCATTGCCTCCAGAGATGCGATGACCTCACAGGGTCAACTTCCGACAGACAGATTATTTCATTATTCTAATATGAAATATGAATATCTTCCATAATTTTTTACTATAAATAATATAAATTTTTTCTACCCTTATAAATGAAAATTGCCATTTTTCCACGACATACTCTGCATGAAAGTTCTGTTTTCTTTCTAGTGAGAAAATATGTTTTCTACTCTTATATTTATATGAACGTAGCCATTTGCCCGCGACTTAGTACATAAAAGAGATTAATAGTATATTACACTATAAGAGAAGAAAGTGACACTCTTCCACTGAGTAGAAAAGTCGTATAATATATATAATATATATAATTCTACGAGAGTGGAAAAGACACTTTCTTCTCGAGTGATGTATACTATTTTTTCTACTGCCTTATCCGAAGTGTGCTAAACTTATATTTACTAAGAAATTTAAGAATTTTTCAAGAAAAATTAGTAGGTAAGTTTGATCGTATCCTTAGAAATGCTACAAACAGAAAATAATTAAATTTTTCTGCAATCGCTGTCAACTTGTGATTTAAATTATTATTGAAGGTATTTATTTGTCTGTTTATGAAAGAATTTAGTAAAAATGGAATGCAGTGACGAAGAAAATAGTAGTGATGTAGGCAAGGACACTGAGGAGGCCGCAAACGCGGCAACTCTGAATTTGCTAACTATCAAATTTTTTACTTTCTTCTCTACAGAGGAAATTTTTTCATTACATCACTCATTTTTGTAAATGTCAACTTTCATCTTTCAAATATCTATAGTAATAGCCTACTTTCAAACAGGGCAGTAGAAAAAATATTATGTAAATGTGATAATAAAAAGAAAACAAAACTTTTGACGATTAATGTCATATCATATACAAGGTCCGTCACAATCCTGGAAGGCTTTTCTACAACTTAACTTTAGAAATAGTAAAAATCCTGCGAAGTCAAAAGTTGTCAGAAATTGTTTCTTAGCCTATAATATTTCCATTTCAGTAGAGTCTCTAATTTAGAGGAGTGTTTGGGTTCCGAATTCTTTAACTTATATTATATACATAGATAATGGTACATTTTCAAAATATCTGATGTGTCCAACACATGATTTCTTTATACGAGACGGATTTAATTCTGATTTTTGGAAAGTACTGATCACTGAATCAACCATATTGTATTAATATTAATAGAAATTAATTTAATTATTTTATATCGGGTGAGATCGGGAGTATTCGTATTAATTTATAATTATTCGGAATCGACTTAGCAATATTGCGTTGTACAGGAAATACATCAGGAAAAAATTCAGTGGTAAAAATGTTATGAAAGACGACTTCGGGTATATTTGATCCTTTCGGTGAAAATTGGTTTTTTAAGAACTTATCGAAATTGTTCCAAATTTTATATTTAATGGCTTGAATAAAATTGAAAAATTGTGGGTCACACATTAAATCTTTTTCATCTAGTACCAACACATATTTTGATGACTGTTGAATCCTTTTGACTTTTTTCGATGTGATGTGTTTGTTTGCCTGTAAAAACTACTTATCTCAATTGATCTAAATTAGAAATTTAAGAGTTTCAACTAATTTGTGGGAAACGCATTAAATCTTCTTTTTCTACTCGTAACAGCAATACACGTGGTACTTACCTGAAGACATAGGATTTTTTAAGATTGTCTTGAAAAGAAAAACATTTTAGGAGAAAGTCCTATTGATAAAATTATAACTGCTGAATTTATTTTCAGATGTTCAAATGTTCAGATGTTACAACTCAATATTGTTGAATCGTTTTCTAATTGATACGATAACACCCGATAAAAATTATAATTAATTTAATTTAATCCTTATCGAATAAAAAAGTCATATCTTCAACATATCAAACATTTTTATTGCTAAAGCTATAGTTATAGAAACATGTAAGCATGCCATTTGATGGATCCTGTATATACAAGTCAAATCCAAATTCGATTTTTAAGGGTCTATCAGGTTTGCTTGAAAAGAACATGAATTGAGATGTAACAGAAAGGATAATAATTATAGGTAAGTACCTAATCTTTAGCAAAAAAACAAAAATATTGTACGACAAAGATCAAGTCTAATTAATATTGGAACATGTATACATATATCCAGAAAACGTTAAGCTTTGATAGTGGGTATAGTTCAGTAGATTTTGACTAGTACATTTGTAATATCGTAATGTAAACCCCAATTAGTATATTTAATATTACATGGCCCTGCACCGGTGGTGCTTTAACATGTGTGTGGGTTAGTGCTGACTGCATTTCCCAAATGAGTTCTCTTATGGCCGGCCCAGCCAGTGAAAAGACGTCAAAGCAACTTGCCTCTCGCTCTACAACTTTAACAAAGCCACCGTGGCAAGGGCGATGCGGGTGTGTTGAGCATCAGCAGCACGGTTTAATTTTCCCCGAGTCCGCCACTGTACCTACACAGCGAAGCACACCATCCATGCAATCTTCCCTTTTAGTTGGCAATTCAGCGATTTGCCATCTAGCTCACTGGCCGTACAACATCCTGGTGGTGCAAGCGAGATGTCGAGGGCAACGTGATTTGTTTCTGGTTCGGACAACGGGGTGTCCAAATGAGCATTACGTGCTACCGGGCATTGACAGCATGTAAAAGGAAACCGTGTATCCTGTAGTTTGGGGGATGCATTTCAAATAAGGCACGTCACGCTCAGTGACAGCATAACTTGGACCTGCCTGTCGCTGATGCCGCCAGCCTGATGTAACACACACACATACAGTCTTCGCCCATGGAATTGGACGTTTCCATTACGATGGTCCTACATTATTCTAATTACACCGATATGTTCGTGTGCATTTATAACATAGAAATTGATTACAGTGTTCATTAATTCCATTACGGAATGCACACACACATACAAACCAACTTAGTTAAATAATTGCTTTTGTCCCAAATTTCCCGCTAACTAAAAATTTGGTTGTGCGTCTTGCGCTCCAGCTAAAACTCCCCAAACAATTTTGCTTCTAGTAACATTCCATGGTACACAAAACATGAAACTCTTCCTCCCCTTTTCACGTTGTGCAGCAGAGTAACGGTTTCATGTCGCGCGAACAAAGCCGCGCTCCGGCTTGTTTTTTGCTTTGCCAGTGAAACAGTTAAGGGAAAGTCCTACACCGTGACACAATCAAATAGGGCCCCGCGCGAATAATGTAAAAAGCGTTCGCAGACCCTGGCACCGTCGTCATTAGGTGAAATCTAAAGAGCCATCCGGCCATCTGCCTCCCATCGCTAACGATCTGTGTGCGCGACTAGAGGCATGGGCCATACGTAAAGTTTGCCACGGCGAAGGGATCTCAAAGAAGGTTTAGCTACTTGCTAATTCTGAATTGTTAAGTTAGTTATTATGTTTAGAGTTATTTTGTTCTCAAACGTCAGTTGGGAAAAAATCATTAATGCTACCGTTTACATTATAAAAAACATTAATCCTTTAAAAACAAACGACAATTGTAGTTTTATTTAAAAATATTTCCGAAGACGATTAATAAGTTCTTCATTTTCTGATAATCAAATGGCCAGTTCCATAAACAAACGTGTGTTAAACCACTAATTAACCATTCTCCCATTAATTTGAATTTTAAAGACTCCTATTGGTCTATCACTAATCAATATTAAACTTCAACCAATAAGAACAATAGTTAGCACTACCTATATTGTCTAATTAAATAATTATTTGACGTTTGGAGCATCGGACATTAGTCATATAAACAACTTAATTAAAAAATATCTGAAGTGTCCACCTCATAACTTTGGGGATATCACTCTAAACTTTAGAAATTACTGAAGCCGTAGTCAATGGTTATTGACTACTTACATAATTTTTTTTTTATGTCAGAAGTCCTCGTATCAATTCGGAAATATTCGCAATAGATTCAGTAATATTGAGTTTACGAAAAAAGCATTCGGAAAAAATCTGCCGAAATAATGTTCTCAAAAAAAACATGTACAGGGTGTTGCAGTTTATATCGTCAGGCTTTCACTAGTCGATAATTTAGCGGAAATTAAGGTAAACTTGGCGAATGTAGCTACCAGAGATTTTGGAAAATTTTTGAAATTACCTTATTAATTAAGATCTCTTGATTACGAAAATGCTAAAAATAAGCGGCGGTCTCCAATATTTCCAAAGTTATAGCAGTTTGAAAACTTAAAACATTAAATGTTTGGATGTGTAAATTAAGCACTTTTATCAAGTTTTATTCACTAAAAATCCACTCACTAGTACCTATTGCACTAAGTATTAATTAATTAATCGTTACCATTTAATATTATTGATGAAAACCGTATTTTTAAAGCATTTTCTTTTTCTTGTTTTGCTGTCAAAGGAATTTCCCTTCCCTTTACTAAGAAATCAAGCGATCCTTGATTTTAAATTTTAAGGTTAGATTAGTATTTCAAAATAAACGTGCCGAAATAGAGTAAATAATGCCCGTTTGCACCGAAAGCATTTAAAATATAACGGGAACTTAATTTCATAGTTACAATTATCAAAACCTTAGCAACAATTGTATTTAAGTTCTACTTAATTTTAAGTTATGTCGGTGCAAACGGCCGTAAATCTTTTTTACTAAAATGTAATGCTTGATTAATCATTAGTTAGTGCAATAGAGTCTACTGAGTGCATTTTTAATGAATAAAAGTTAAAAAAGTGCTTAATTTACACATCTAAACTTTGGATGTTTCAAGTTTTCAAACTCCTATAACTTTGGAAATATTGGAGAATGCCGCTTATTTTTAGCATTTTCGTAATCAGAAGATCTTAATTAATAAGGTAATTTCAAAAATTTTCCAAAATCTGTGGTAGCTACATTCGCCAAATTTTCCAAAATTAAATATGCAAAGAGTATTTTCCATTCAATTTAGAAACTTTTTTGCATCTTACAATTTCTTGATAACTTAACTTTTTTTTCTTATTTATTAAATACCATCTTCGATATTAGATTTCCGGAAAAAGCAGCAGTACAAAGTTGTAGAGAAAAATATTTCCTACAACTTTCCTTTTAACATATTTTTTGATATTGTTAATATTTAAAATGTTATTCAACAAATAAGTTGCAAATTTTAGGGAAATTTTTCTTTAGTTAGGTACTACTTACTACTCTTTCCCCAAACAAGGTAAATTACTTAGGGCCGATTGTATAAAACTTTAATCGCGGTGTTAAATTTTTATCCTCCAAAATATCTATATTGACAATTGTAATCAACAATCGTTTCTATGGCAGTTTATCCTTTTTGGAGGATTATCTCGCGATTAAATTTTTATACAACCGGCCCTTAGAACAAACAATTTGCTAAAATTTGCTATTTTTGTCGTATAATTTTTTTTCACTATTTCTATAAAGCGTTAAAGGCATTGAATTGCCGCCACCACCACATTACTGATTTATAATTTAGTAAGTTTTCCTTTATTTGACATATTCTTGTTTGGTTCGAATCATGCGTGTTATGTTATTAATTTATATAAGTATCTGACTTTATTTTATATTTTAGAGTCTGCAATATAAAAAAAAATTGAAATTTGGTGTTTTGGGGGTACAGGCCTGCTTCATTAGAATGTAATTTTAATTCAAAAATATCTGATGTGTCCAATATATGTCTTACACCATAAGGATTTAATTTTAATCTTCGGAAAGTATTTTATTAATATTAATACAAACTAATTTAATTAATATTTTATATCAGGTGTCTTCATATTAATTGAAAATATGTTCAAAATTTAATTCTAAAGAAATGTTGAAGAATTAAAAAATCTCCTAAATTTTCTGAAAACCTTAAAATGTCTTAGTGTAAGTACTATACTTGTGTGGTACTACATAAAAAATAATTAATGAGTGACCTACAATTTCGTTCAAACATTTAAATATCAAATTTGGAACAATTCCGATAATAGCATAATATCTAAAAAATTAAACTGGATTCAGGTGCCCTCAAAACGTGTATAAATCCTTCAAAATCTCGAAGTCTAGAAAATTACAATTACTATATTTCGTTATAACTCTTATAGTCTTATAAATAACAGTGTAGGTATGCTACATCTACTCTTGGATAACTTTCGTAGCAAATCCCAATAGAATCGTTTTAGTACAGTTTTTACAAGAATCGCGAATAGACCAAACCGTCATCGTTCCGCTTTTCCACCAACACACCGTTTCTGCTAATAATAGGACACCCTGACCGTGGTGCATAAGCCATTAGCTGCCACTACCTCGACACCTTTTTTTGTTTCCACCGTAATGCTGATGTTATGGGAATTTGTGAGGTTGTTCAGTGTCTTCCTTTCAATTTGATTTAGGGTGAAAGTCATATTTCTAAAGAACTGCTTGTTGGAATTGGCGAGTACTTAGCTATCAGGTAAATGCGTGGTTTTAGGACATTGAGGGATTAGTCCGTTCCGTGCTTTAGGTACCGTTTCTTCCAAGAAATCTCTATACATATCTGTCAAGGACATAACTAGTTTCTTCTATTTATCAGTCAAATACATTTAGTTACGCTAAGTTATTTTTTTTGCTGAAAGCATCCCTCGCGTTTACAATAAGACCTTTATTAAACAACTCGTCGCTTAAATGATGGTTGAAAATAGACGAAGTGCGAAAACTGTTAGAGTTTTGTGAGGTATTGTACTTTCTAGAAAAATAAAGCGTAGGGGAAGAGGCGAATGTTTGTTTGAAAAAATTGTAATAACTTTTTTTTGGTCTAACTGTTTTCGATAAATTTGGTCTCGTTTGAAAGAGCGTTTATTAGGGCATCGAATAAATAATTGACATCATTAATTTAATTTTTTCCCTGGTCGCCAGAGAGCGCTTTGTGATAAAGTCAAAGATTTTGGTAATTTTCTCAAAAATGTTAAATGGAATGGTGCTATTATTACTAGCCAAGAAGAAAGAACATATAACGATGAAGAAACGGATGAAAACCACAACTCGATATATCTTTTCAATGCAGAGATATGAATGAAAACTTTTTTAATCAAATCAAAACTGTTTTATTCCTACATTCTGTAGAATAGATCTCATATAGATAGAGTACTTTTTTAAATACCATAATCATGCCGTCAACTTCATTCGAACCTTAAAATTCCATCTGATTGTTCTACTGGCCACTCACCGTAAATGATCCTGTAATAGATATATAATTTTTGACGTTATGAAAAGTGACATTTTTATAGCAGTTCCGTAAAGTAGTTGCGTAAAGTTTTTACGCAACTGGCCATGTTTCAAAGCTAATCAATGTTGTGACTTTTTGGGAAAATTCGACATTAGCTTATTTCAGCGAAATCTTGTTTTGATAGTCATAAGCTCATCAGCTGATTTTTTATGTAATGTGAGAAATATTCTCATTCAAAAAATGGATAAAATTATTCTGACGGAATTAGATAAAATGTTGTATAGAATACGTTATGAAAAGTCGTATTGTTTGACTCGCGTAATTTACAAAACTCTGTTCGCTCGTTTTGGTAAATATTACCTACAACTCGTCGAACAATATGACACTTTTCATAACTAATTATGAATGTAAATAACTGTTATCTCTAAAACTAAAAAGGTTTTTGACGGACCCAGCAGGATTTAGAGAAAAGAAAGAAAAATTTCAATAAGAAATTAATAAAATTATTATAATAGCAATAATTATAATAACAATAAAACACTATCAACTGTACCTACATAAATATTGTAAAAGCAAACCACAATGATGTTTATAATTTTCAAAATCCTACAGTACGAGTTTTTTAAAAACTAAAATGTCACTGTTTTAATATCATGCATTTTATATCAAATTAAAGCACTAAAAGCGCGTAAGAAAGAAATATATTCTGCAGTAGTGGCTGTTATTTCTCCTGCATCAATTCACCATGGAAATAAACCTTCCCGTATATAAGTAAATATTTAAGTTTTATCACTGGCCAATAAAATATTTATGAGTTATAAAGTGACCTTTTTTTAAGAGGCAATTTTTTACATGCAGTTAAACAAAAATATATCAAGTGGGACAGTAAATTTTTGATCGATTTTTAGGAGTTTTGTGCTGGAAAACAGACAATAATCCAAAAAGAAATTTTAAAAATATTTCAGGATTACAAGATTCACGCGAAGTAAATATAGTTGTAGAGTCGCAATTGGTTACATTGTAATTTTTTCTTCTGTGGATTATCGGTAATATAATATTTTTTCTCGCGAATCGCCTCCATATGATTATATTATATCTAGTAATTTTATCGATCTTTGTTACAAAGCGATCCTCTCGCGCGCTAACAAAATGAGCCAGTTAAAAGAAATGGGGCTAAAAGCTCTCTTTGTGTCACATGCAAGTAGGCAAATGGCAAGGGTGTTTAACTAGATATATACCCGAGGCTTTACCATTTGGAACTTTATACCTTCCAACCAGCGGGTTTTCCCATAGAACAGACGCGCTAGATGCCGCGACTATTATGGGATTAAAGATAGTGTGCGGATCGATGCGGTGACTACCAGCACTATATGTGCAGGGTTGTTTGGATGCTGATGGGGTGAATTTTAACCGTGGAACATCTTGCGTTACGAATCACCATCATTAGCGCATCTGTTTGAACGAGGGTTTTCTGGGAAACGCGACTAAATTTTACTACCGGCGGCTTCAGTATGGATGTACTTGTTCTCTATAGCAGGTAAATAAAAAAAAATCATACATAATTTACAGTCACCTTAATAAAACAATGATGGAATAATGGTTGTATTGAAATTTTTTCTAAAATTGCCGGGATTTTGAATACAATTGAAGATTTTAAGTTTTAAGTTAAAGTTGTTAAAGTTAGGTTAAAAGCTTTAAAGTTATAAAGTAAACGAACGAACTAGTATTATATTTGAATACCTCAATATATCGTGTGATTCATTAAATTTCCATTCTGAGTTGGCGGTGGAAAAAAAAATCATGTCTTTGATTACACCTCATTTCTTTAAATATCAACAAAGGTTAGGTTTTCTGGTTGTTGTTTGACACTGACAACAACACATGAATCAATTCGGCGCGTACCTTCAAATTCCAAGGCTTACCTAGAATGGAAATTTAAAGAATCACACGTTAGTTGTAGGATGTATTTAGGTGTCTGGTTTATTGTTTACCCAAATTTTACAGCGCAAAATGGTTGGTACAAAAATATAAGCAGGTAGCACAACATGCAACTTCATGTTCTATCCTGTTAGGGGCGGTTCCTGAAGAAAGTCTTAAAATAAATTAACAACTGGGGACTATTTTCTGACAATACAGGGTGTGTCACTGGAAGCTTAATTAATCTTCAGGTATTAACAATAGAATTTTAAAATTTTGCAGACTATCTTTGCCTGTCTTAACTAAAATATTTAGTAACTGCAAGTTCCGGTTATACCGGGAATGAATGTCTATTTCCTTAGTTTATATGGAATTTCGCAAATCAGTTAAGACCCTTTTAAAGTTTTGAGTATTTTTTTTAAATTCCAGCTATAGTTGTTCTAATATCTAGTGTAGCCTAATCAACATGTACATACCTTTAGTACCAATAAAAAAAGCCGGCAATTTGATTGCACAACATTTTTTGTTGGGTCTTGAACAGACTTAGATTCATTTTGTGACAACAGATCAATTGTTATTAAAATCTGAAACAGTTAGGTCCGGTATTTCAGTGTCAGTTTAAACCAAATTTGGGTAAACTTCGTTTAGAATATACAAATTTAAAATGATAAAATTCACATTCTAATTGAAGTTTATCCAAATTTGGTTTAAACTGACACTGAAATACCGGACCTTAAACTCCATTCAGAACCTATTATATTATTATCTGTCAAAGAACTAGTTCACTATTGATATAACGTTAATTTTATTCACTAATTTAGAAGTGTTAATATAAAATATAACAAAATCTTGTAATATCCCACTTTTTTTCCAATAAAATTAAAAAATTTATAGAAATTTAACAAAAAATCACATTTTTCTTGCTAAAAAAGTAACAATGAAAATTAGCATAAAACGAGCTTCCCGAAATGCACTGGATGAAGTGTATGACTAAAATTAGCGATTTTGAAGAAAAGTTGCTGCTTTTTACATTAATGCAACTTTAATCTTAATAATAAAATTACGTCAAAGAAGCATATCGCATTATCGAAAGCTGAGTTTATGCTGAGCAAAATGAGCTCAAAGCGAATTCTCTGCGATCAAACGTAGTTGAATGTGCGTCGCACTTTTTGAAGTACAAGTTTGTATAATATTACATTAAAATTATACTTATTTTACAATTGACATTAAAATAGAATTAGAAATCGGACTCTGGTTTATATCGAGCGATCAAATAAATTTGTAATCGAGTCATCCATGGATTTGAATCCGTATGTCTTTAACTTGAACCATTTTAGCTTTCAACTGACATTTTATTGTAATGCAGTTCAAGTAACTACATACCTACGATTTCGGATTCATGGATGACTTGATTACAAATTTATTTGCTCGCTCTATACAATACTAATTTAATTATTATGTAACCAAGTTATCGGTGGTTATTTTAGAAGACCGAGACAGAGCATAGCAGTTCCCTTATATTTTGATCCAAATTTTCAGAAAACCATAATGTTTAGACACAAAAACCAATGTATTTATAAATAAAACACATTCTGTTAGGCTATGTTTCATATTTCATTATGATTACAGTACAAAGATATACATACCTAAGATAGTCATTTTTGTAATTTATAATGTAATGTACAAATCCTCAGTAAATCTGATAAATAATAATTGATTTATTTAAATGTAATCCCCTGTGATAAGCAGCAAAATATTTTTTCTCATATTTCGATTTATTATTCGAATTTGATCGAGAATACCAAAAAATAACATTAACTGTTGATTGTTATTAAACAACCCAATAAATAATTTTGTTCAATAAAATTGCAGTTTTTTTATTCGGTATTTAGATCAATTTTTTTGTTTCACTCGCTGATACAGCTCGTGGTCAAATTCTCACCTCACGAAAAAAAGTAGTACATTATTATACTGCATGTTATGAAAGTGATGCACTGTTCAAAGCGAAAATTTCTTCGAGTTGAACAATGGCACTTTCATTACAAGTTGTGTATACTATTTTTGCCAACGTCTCATTTTCGTTTAAATAAAATTGTTATTATTACCAAAACTCAGTAATTAAAATATCTCTCTTAAATCAAAGTGGAAATGTTGCTATGAAATTGAATCAACAAACATCGATCAACTGACAAAAATCTGACGTTGTTGACAATAGGATTTTACTGTCATCACTAGTGAAGAAATTACTTAATTTCATCACTTGTGATGCAATTAATTAATTTCATCACTTGTGATGCAAATGCCAACTTTCTTTTCTAAATTGAGTGACGGAAATATCATTTTTATTATACTTATCTGAAAACACCTGGTTTTCATCTGTTTTTACAATGACGTAAAGATGACATTTTCAGAACAGCGCACGGAAAACTTTTCCAGATCTCCTATTCTTTTTTCCGTGCACTTAATATTACAGAAAATAAAACATCGCCGATAATAAACAAGTCGTTGCTATGGAAATGTTAATCGTGTTTGCCTACTATTTTTACGATGTATTATGATTACTTTGAAAATAAAATATTCTAAAATTACTTCTAATCCTTTTTTGGGTTGTTTTTAGATAATTATAATAAAAAATATCGTTCATTACACGTCCAGAAATGGATTTTTTATTATACTTATCTGAAAACACCTTGTTTTCATCTGTTTTTGCAATGACGTAAAGGTGACGTTTTCAGAACAGCGCACGGAAAACTTTTCCCGATCTCCTATTCTTTTTTCCGTGCACTAAATATGACAGAAACTAAAGCATCGCCGATAATAAACAAGTCGTTGCTATGGAAATATTAATCGTGTTTGCCTACTATTTTTACAATGTATTATAATTACTTTGAAAATAAAATGTCTTAAAATTACTTCTAATCCTTTTTTTGGGTTGTGTTTAGATAAGTATAATAAAAAATATCGTTCATTACACGTCCAGAAATGGATTTTTCGTGCTTGCATGACTTCCCGTGTTCGGCTTCGCCTCCCACGAGAATATGTCACGCGCGCACGAAAAAATCCTTATTTCCAGACTGGTAATGAAATATACTATTTCATAAACGACGTTGGAAAAACTTTATTTCCATGTTTTGTTACTACTATTAATTATAGGTGTTCGTATATGTACCTATAATATTAGTAAATTTTAAGAGAGAAAGTTCAAATTTTTTTTTTAATTTTCTGAAGATGACATTTTTGAAGTGAAACATTATAATTATATTTTAGGTTTTTTAAAAACTATTTTAAGCTTTGTATATAAAATATTCCATTAAAAATGAATGAATTTATATTGAAAATTTATGGAAATTTGGGGTATTTAATGTTTCAATTAAAAAAATCACAAAGAAAATCATAAATTTGAAATTTGTTATTTTGTCACTAGAGAGAATAAATATTTTCATCTCTAAAGAGAAAAAATAGAGCTTTCATGTAGAGTAGGTCGTGAAAAAATGGTTATTTTCATATACATATTTCATACGTATAAGAGTAAAAAAATATATTATTTTAATTTTTTACCAAATTGAATCGGTAAAAAATAATAATTAAATAAAACAATTTCAAGTTGATTTATTAGTTCTATGACAAACCTTTGCAGATAAAAACTGATATGATTCTGATAAAAAAATGTTTTATGAAGATCGTCTTAAACACTTAATAATAATAGTATATTATACTATGAGAAGAAAGTGACACTTTTTCAGTGAGAGAAAAGTTGTAATTCTACGAGAGTGGAAAAGACACTTTCTTCTCGAATGGTGTATACTATTTTTTCTACTGCCTTATTCCGAAATGTGCTAAACTTAAATTTACTAAAAATTTTAAGAATTTTTCAAGAAAAATTAGTAGGTAAGCTTGATCGTATCCTTAGAAACGCTGCAAACATACAATAATTAAAATTTTCTGCAATCGCTGTCAAAGCTGTCAACTTGTAATTTAAATTATTGTAAAACGTATTTATTCGTCTATGTTTTGGAAAAGGGTTTAGTAAAAATGGAATGCAGTGACGAAGAAAATAGTAGTGGTGTAGGCCAGGACATTGAAAAGGCCGCGAATGCGACAACTCCGAATTGATACCTATCAAATTTTTTACTTTCTTTTCTAGAGAGGAAAATTTTTCATTGCACCACTCATTTTTGTAAATGTCAACTTTCATCTTTCCAATATCTATAGTAATAGCCTACTTTCAAACAAGGCAGTAGAAAAATCATTTTTACCATTTCAACGAGCGTGACTATAGTGAAAGAAACTTTACTATCCTATTACAATACTAGTTAACGGTAATGGTAATGTTAGCGTGGTAATATTAATTTTAAGAATATCGATATTACATGTCCGAGGAGGGCAAAATGTTTCATAAGTGAATTATGTGATATCTTTATGTACAAAAAATGCATCGATTTCCTCTAGATGTGGTAAACGAACGATCCATTTTAAAATGGAAACTGAAACCTAACTCCGCCTTCTCTTCTTTTTAATAAAGTAATAATAAACACTGAGATAATTTTGTTTATAATAAACTGGTAGGATATTCAAATAATATTTAATGATACGCGAATATATGTGTATATAAATCCATAAATATACTCGTATCATTATATCTTACAAGAATAACAAATTAATGGAACCAACCATTATGCATGATCCATTAGAAAGGAGGAGTAACGAAGACACCTTCCTCAGGTCTACCAATAATTTAACTTGGATGAAGTTCTGCAGAGGGATTATTTTGTACAATTCGTATCGTATCGGCTACCTTAACTAGATACAAGTGATTTTATATTATATGATTTTATTGAATTATACGATGCGGATCACTGTACTGCATTAGAGCAGTCGTAAACTAGTATTTCACATATAGTCACTCCTTCCTAGAAAAGAATAGATTTGATCTATAATATTTCATAATTTGTTTGTGTTTTAATACTTTTGGACTTTGGAGTCTTGTGTAATAAATATTAATAGATATAAGGAAGAATCAATGTAATTCAAACTATTTTTATTAATACCTGCGTCTTTAATTTTTTCATATTGTAATTTGATTTTTGATGTTAATTATCAATAGCGATAAATCCTAAACAGACATCAAGTTTTTTCTTTATACACTTTAATTTATTATACAAAAAAAAATTGTCCTATATGTTCCACTAAAGCTTCATCTTCTTCATGTGTTTGTCGCATTGACCCACCTTCCTCCAATCTTGCAACAATTCTTTTTTGTTTATCGTTTAAATAATTTCAAGGCATTTTAAGTGAGTTTTTAAAATTTTTGAAACTACATATTCTCTAGCATAATTTATTACTAATCGTAAGTTACGAAACATTTATGAATTTACACAGTAAAAATCCAAGCGTACAGTGTTATTAAGTTATTTTGACCACCTCTAATTTTTGTTATTTTTGTGATATATATGTCTATATTTTTATTTTGAAACATCACGCAAGGTATTTCAATGTAATCAAGTTTGCTTACAATTAATTTAGAATATATCGGGTGTTCATTTAAATTTCACCTCTAGTTGGCGTTGAAGTGTCGTTTAAGAATGAAATTTCATTCATAAATGACACTTCAACGCCAACAAAACTACGCCAACTAGAGGTGAAATTTAAATGAACACCCGATACAAATTTATAATGATAGATTTCACATTTTAAACGAAGTTTAGTAGGCAAAGTTTAAACCGTCATGGGGAGTTTCGTTTAACTTATGAATATATATTGTGATTTTCATATTTTTGGATTCAACATTTAATTATCATAGAAAAAACAGCAGTCAACAACTAAGATCGGTGGATGAATACGATGAACGACAGTACTCGAGCTTTAGCATCAGCCTTATTTGTAATCAATAGCAAGATCTGAATATTTCCAAAATGAAACATTAAAATCTTCAATAAAATTATTAAATATTTTCAAACTGTTCAATTATGATCAACCAGTAATAAACAAAGTTCTGATTGTTTTGGTATGCTTTCTAAAAAATTTAATTGAAAAAAAATAATGTTTTGCACGTTCTTACCGTAATTGATTCTATTTGTCTAAAGTGTGACCATCGGAAAAATGTCTTTTTCAAAATAGGTACAATCCATGTTAAACTAACTTTAGAATGTTTGAAATTAATCAGAAGTTTATTAAAAACAGTTTAAATCTTGTCAAAAATAAATAACAAACTTTCATAAATCATTCTAATTTAGAATCAACTTGAGGTATACAGACATGGACAAAGTTTTCCTAAAAGCTACTTTGATTTCTTCCATACGTGAAAAAGATTAATCTGTCTGTCAAATTTGTTAGGAAATATGGTTAGATGTACCAACTATAGTTGGTACTTCTCTCCAAACTGGAGAAAAGCAGAAATCATGAAAAAAATTTCATGTTTATGATTTTTTGTACGAGTATATCGTATCAATTGGAAATTTGCAAATGATAATTTTCAGGAAGCTTTTGGATAAATTCCTACTTTTAAATATTCACACATGCTTGTGTTTTAATGTTTGATATGATTGACACCCTGATCGATCAAACGATTTTTATCTTATAGCTACAGATATAAAGTTCTTGTGATATAATGAAAAAGCTTCATTTTGTTTTAAGTTTGGCCGGTTACACACTGGGTGGTAAATTTACCGCCGCGGCAAAAATCCCCCAGTGTGTAACCGGCCATAAACTTTTATTACTATATAAAATCTTTTTTCTAAAAAAAATAATTTTACATTTTGCATATCAATACCTACAGAATTTTCGAAGACCTTAACAGTAAGTAGAGGATTTTCCTGTAAGAAGAAAAATTCCTATAAAATGAGTCGTAGAACGCTTTGTTTGTGAGATAAGAATTACTTTTTCAATAAATTTTTGATTTCTTCAAAACAGTTTAAGATGGACTTTTGGTCTTATGTTTTGAGAGATTTCAATGAAATATTTTGCATGATTCTCTACCGAGATCTTTGCAAAAGATATCCGCATACCGCATACCTTAGATATCAGCCCCGTTTTTAAAATTATATTGAAACGATTAAAGAAAAATAATCTAACTACAAAAAATAAATCTATTTCCACTTAACTACACTTATGTTATGTTAGAGTTATGGAGCTATTCTCTATTGAAAATGTTATATAACATTCTGTAAAATCTCTGTAATTTGACATTTCAACAATGTTTTATATTGTTCAAACGTCAAATAACATACATTTAACAGAATGTTATATAACATTTTCGATACAGAATAACACCATTAGACTGTGATTTATTAAATCAGAAAGACATAAACAACGTCATAATTTATTTTTAGTTAAAATTGATTTGTCCAAATTTCTCAGCCAGTTATGTTAGAATAAAATTAATAACAGAGAAAAATATAATCATGTAGGAGTATAATCGGATACATTTTAAAAATTGTTCAAAACAAATTGTCAAAAA
Source organism: Pediacus dermestoides (assembly GCA_963942485.1). NCBI lineage: Eukaryota > Metazoa > Arthropoda > Insecta > Coleoptera > Cucujidae > Pediacus > Pediacus dermestoides. Next base: position 1,083,900 of record OZ012629.1, on the reverse strand, counting down.
CCGTTCAAAATAGTTAGGTATTCATGCAACGAGTGCGTAGTTAATAATTTCTTCGATGATCTCAATTCTATGGTGGTAAATGATATCAAATTACAAGTTATTTACTTTGGGTTTTATATTTTTCGATATCAAGACATTGTTTCAGAGTGCAAAAAAATATTATTTTACTCAACAAAAAATTCCTTTTTAAAAAAATTCATTGTATTGTCAAATGTAAAAAATATGATTCGAATTTTATCAATAATAATCAAAATTAGAGATATTCAGGATTCCTCTTATATTTACGTTTACCGTTTCCTATTTATTAGGATTGTCATAAAACCAGAGCGCGCAATTAATTTTCCAATTAATAATTAAAAGTCCTGCCTATCACAACATTTCCTACACGTCCTTGAAAAATCCAGCATCGACCTTCCAACCACTGCATTAGTGATACATATAAACTGGTTACCCTATCTTCCTTCTACATTCGCTTTCCCCCAATTCCGATTCGAATGTGTAATAAAAACATCCATCGTCCTCTTCTATAACAGAAGGGGGTTTATTTAATATCGACGCGCATATACACAGAAGAGAAAGAAGAGAAATGAGAGAATAAATATATATGTATAGTGTACGATGTTGTGGCCTCTATAATAACGAATTGCGATCGATGAATACACGTCGAATTGCCAGCTGAGTTAGGGTAGGTCAATAACAGGAAATGCCTGCCTGTTGTTTGTCAAGCACGCTGACTGCAAGAAGGCAGCGATGGGTTTTTGAGTTGGGTAGCGGTTTTTGCTACGCGGCTGGTAAATAATGTGTTATATGACGGTTTGACGGTGGAGGTCTTGTTTGTCAGTACCAGCAGAACCATAAATAACTAGCAGTACTATACAATGATATTCTCAAAAAAAAAAGGAACACAAAACCAATTATCCACGAAGTGCCGTAGAAACGACGGTTTGGGGATGTTCATATACTTAACAATATTGAAGGTCATTTACGAAAGGAATTCGTTTAGGTATGGACTAGCGAGATGGAGTGTTTGTAAAACCCTATTTTAAAAGAAAACTACTCCTATTAAAAGTAACTTTTCTCTACGCTTGTTAAAAAAAAATTACATTTTTTTATTAATTTATTTGCCATAAAGCGTCCTTTTTTAAAATAGAGAAAATAGTAAAAATTGCGAAATTAAGTTACTTTTTTGCACGATCCGTCAAATTCACGTATTTATTGGCTTAATTAAAAGAATAGTAGGTTTTGTTTACAAATCACTGATCGGTAAGACATTACTTACCGGTCAGAAGGCGGTAAGTAATCAAATATGACCTTTTCTCACTTTATTTTAGATAATTTTATAGTTGTCACTTTGACATAAACAAATTTAGAATCATTTTAATTTGGTTATTGCATGGATCATACAAAAAACGGCATAAGCATCACAAGTGTTAAGGGTTACCGGTGTCAGGCAACATTGGAAGCCTCGGTACCCTCAGCCACCAAACTATTGCCTTCCACCGGTAACATATCCTTATCGCTTTTAATGTTTAAATAACTATGCCGAACTCGCCTACGGCTTGTGGGATCAAACTTCCCATTCGTAAAAAAAATTACCACACAGTATACACGTAGTGCTTACATCACTAGTAATATGGGCCAGACATTAATCGAGAAACTTACAATTACTAGTTATTTTTAATTATATTTAAATATAATTATAGCAGTGATAATTATACAGGGTGATCAGTAATTAGCGGATTAGGATAATCTGCAAAGAAAAATTAAATCTGATGGTTAGTTTCCGAGTTATAGAGTTTCCCTCATCCAAGTTACAAGCTAATTATTTTCATAACCAAGACAAAAATAAGTGAATAATTCATGCTACTATAATCTCTGGATAAAATGCAATATGATTTGTTCCATTTTTTTCACAAAACCTCTAATACAAAGAAATTGAAAATGTTTAAATTTAATAAAATACCTAAATTTGAGAAAAATTTGAAGTTTGGCAACCTCTCAAGCTCCCCTTGGGATAAACTAAAATACCTTCTATTGTCATGAAAATGTTAATAATGAATTTCAATTGTTGTTTCTGTTTTTTAATAAATAGACAGTACTAAATTAGTTTGACAAGTTCTCGCATCATAAAATATTGAACATTTCTCATTTTTTTTCTCTCGAACCTATTCACATGTTCAATGCAGTGTTGCCACTTTTATGTACGCAAAAATGGTCATATCTTTGTAAAGAAAAGACTGACAGCACTACGGTAAAAAAATTGGTCATTCTTAAAACGTAAAGTTTGTTACAATATGGTCCGAGTGCGCCAATACGGATCACCCTGTATTAACCATTTATTGAAAACTAACCTTTTAGAATCGACAGCACACTTTAAAATAATATGTTAGTTATCGAGATATAGGGCATTAAAATAATGTTTACATGATTGTGACATAAAAATATCGGATGTAGCCAGCACATTACTTTGTTATACGCGGTGATTTTTTTAAACTGAAACTTTCAAATATCTCGAGTAATAAGCACTCTACGAAAAAAATGTCCATAATCAAAATTTAACCATTTCTCAGGGGAAATACATTAGTGATAAAATTAGTCGCCCTCCCCCCTCCTTGTAGGTGTGGCGGGGGGTAACTTTGGAATCTTAAATGGGAACGGCTAACTTTAGCGGATTTTGATAAGGGTACCTTTTTTGTTTAAAAAAGTACAGGAAATAAGATTTTTTACTAAAAAAGCCATAAAGTACAATGAGAAAAAAGTTATGGTCAATTTAATACAGAGCGCCCTCTAGCGGCTACAGTAAAACGGTGTCCATAATAGTCTTCCTCATACCAAAAAACCCCCATATATCAATTTTTAATTAAATACGTTAAAAAATGTTTACGATATTAAAAAAAAAATCTACTTTAAAATTTAATTTGAACACTCTATATCTCGAAAATTAAGCGTTTGCCGACCTATGGTTATATAGACTTCTTGTATTAATTTCAAAAGTTCTATCGAGTGTTAAAGTCTTGCTACAAAAAACTGAAACACCCTGTATAGAACTTTAATAATAAATTTTAGTTTTTCTATTCCATTCTCGAAAAAATATCTAACCTAACTACCACAATATTGGTGGCTTTTTTTATAAAAATGACATTGAAGTTTACAAAATTGTTTTCTAGAAGTAAACTCGGAATTTTAAACGTGGAATATGATTAATGAGAAGTTTTAGTTTTTCTCATTCTCGCAAATAATATCTAAATTACCTTCCTTATGTTAATGGTATTTTAAAGAATATCAACACTTGGTTTATACATATTTATAAAATGCCAAATTTCCTTAAAATCCGCTAAGAGGTACCAAATTTAACCGTTTTTAAAACCAGTTACTGTAAGATTCTTGAAGCAATTTCACTTGGAAATTTCAGACTATTTAATTTAACCTAAAAGTGAGATTATGGTTTCTGTTATTTTATCTGTAATAATGACAACATTACTTTGTAAAACAGCATTTTTTTAAAACCTACCTGTGGTTCTATAGAGAAAATTTTAAAACATTCACCGCCTATAAAATTTATCAAAGTAAGATTAAGGCACGTGTAATTTTTTCATCGTTATGCTAACTTTTGGTCCTATAAAAACACAAATTTCGCCATAATCCACTAGGCGATATTAAAATTGTAGCATTAAACTACAAAGAATCTATAGCATTTTTTTAAGGAATTTCAAAAGAAAGTTAAAGGAAAATATGTTCAAAATTAAATTAAAAACCAATATTAAAGATTAAAATTGTTTCCATTTCAAGATATTCCACAAAATATAAAAGTCTTCAAGTTAAGTATTACTTGTGTTGGTACCTACTACAAAAACCTAGTTTAATGTGTTATAAACAATATTGTTCAAACTTTTACATATGAATTTTGGATCGATTCAAATAAGTAGTTTTTGAATTATCGCGGATACAGGCAGACAGACCTCATGGCGAAAATGGTCAAAATGGATTCAGGGGTCTTCAAATCGTGGAAATTCATCAAAATCTCAAAGTAGAAAAAAATTATGATTATTGCGATTCGTGACTGCCGATACAAATGTTATTTTTCTACAATCATTTTTCATATGTAATTTTGTAACCAATTCTTGACGAACAACTAATTGATAATTAAGGATAAATGACTTTGAAATGTAAATGTCGTAAAATAGACAAGAAATAGCTTCGTTCAGTGGCGTACGTTTTATTAATAAAGAATATTTTCGAGACCCTCATCGTTGCGCCCTTGGTTGAAAGGGACAATGAAAACTAATTAGGGATGTATATTTATGTACCTATCTACTTAACATTCGCCCTCCGAATTTCATAGTAATATCTATCTCAATTACTTCCGGATATAATTGGGAAATCTTGAAAATAAAATAAAAGCTAATTGTAAGCATTTGTGTCATCATAAGATAATATGAAAAATCTATATTATTTTACAAGGTTCTGTCGATTCTAAAAGCTTTTCGATTAAAATCTCGCTCACCCTGTATACATTGGATGTAAGAGTTCTAAACAACCATATGAAATGTTATTACATCATGTATTTATCAGGACGTGAAAAAGTTAATTTATTTTACATACTAAAATCAGGAATTCCTACTTAACACTTCTAAAATATGTGTCAATTGAAATTCGAATTGCAGGGGGGTGGATGTTCATTGTTCAACCACTTTTCTTCGAAATTTTGCAGTATTTCACGTGTTATGACCAAACATGCTTCTTCACAAGATGTCCATAACTTAAAAATATTGTCGACTATACAGAAGATTCGATTTTTGCTTTGTTATTTCAAATGGACCACCCAGCTTTTTTTAAATTTTTTAATTTTTTCAATGAAAAAAATGTATTGGATTGAAACAAGCCGTCGATAAGCCATACAAATAATTCTGTACATACAATACAAGCCAAAATAATCCGTTCTCAGTCTGTTATCTAAATCCATCTAAACTTTTGTATATTTGAAAAAATATTTTCGTCGCCAAACAATTATTTTAGCGCGACAAGGCGGCACAAACTCCCTTCAATTGAAGGTATTTGAATCCCTTTTTCGCTGTCTCGACATAAACTTCAGGTACAACATGTGTCCAGCGCATGGCTTTCTTATACAATACGGATATAAATTATTACAGCTAATTTTTTCCGGAAGTCTTTTCACTTTCTTATGCGAAGTAATAAGAAAGTAAATATAGTAATCGTGATTTTTTTCGACTTCAAGATTTTGATGGATTTACACGTTTTGAGGGCACCTGATTCCATTTTGACCATTTTCGCCATGATGTCTGTCTGTCTGTCTGTATCCACGATAACTCAAAAACGACTTATCGGATTTGATTCAAATTTTATATTTAAGAGTTTGAACAAAATTGTGGGTGCCACATTATCTTTTTCATTTAGCACTAACGCAAGTGGCACTTACCTGAAGACATTTTTAGGTTTTTTAGGAATATCATGTTTAATATAACTATACTTTTTAAAAATGGGTATCCCTGACACATAATAAGCTGAAATTTAGTTTAAAAATGTAGAGCATATAAACTTCATTAATATTTCCTTAATAGTAGGTGCAAGTGTCCAGTGATGGTCAAAATCGTTTAAATTTTTTCAAGTTACACTAAAATATACTTAAAACTTAATTCTCAAAGTCCCTTTATACTAACAGACTGAGTTTTCATTTGACTTTTTAGTACTTGAAAAGTTAATAATCAATTGGAGAATTAGATGAAGAATCAGTTAGGGTAAACACACTTTTAGTAAACGTTCATAATACAAAAATTTCACAAATCGTTTTGAAATAGTATATTGTAATACAAGTGCGGAAAACGCATCATGACAATACGAGTGTGAAATTTGCAACGCGAGCGATAGCGAGTGCGTGTTACATACGATTTTTTCTACGAAAACGTGGAATTCGTAAAAAATAAAATTATTTGTAAATCTTTTTCTAATTAAAAAAAACATCAAGTGAGTTTGTTGTCATAGAACTAAAAGCTCATAGCTGTTGACAGTTTATAAATTGTGTCCTGTCATCGAAATAATTTTGATTTTGAGATCAAATTACATGAATATAAACATGGAGTTTCAAAACTAAAGCGAAAGCGATGAACTAATGTGCACTCCTCCGGTTGTTAGATATTAAATAAATGTTACAATTATAACTAAATGTAAGTACTTCTTTGTGTTTTTGTTTGCGTGCGGGAAGTTTAAACAATGTGTGCGGAAAAAAATTTCCACACTAATTTTCCGTACTAGTTTTTCAAAAGCCTACTTTCAAGTTCAATTATCTTGTCAGAAAAAACGTCATTCCGCATTTTCGTAGAAAAAATGTTTTGTAAACTTAATCTATAAAAAAAATTAGAAATTGATTTAAATTCTCCTAATAAACCCATTTCATGCAGTACTTTTAGTTAACTGGAATTGAAGTGTTGTTCCTATTCCAAAAGATTTTAAAGGGGATAGACAACTGTGGTAGCGTTTATGTACAAATGGAAATGATTCTGATAATTGTTTAGCCGAAATGATGTGAAGTGGGTTTATTAGATTTTACTAGAGGTTAAAATTTAGAATATTACAAATAGTAATTGTTTTGAAATAAAAAATAAGAAAAAAACGTTTACTTATTATGTAGCTACTTTAATGTTATTTTAATTGTACACAACTAAAAGATATAAAAATATTTTAATCAAATCTTTAATGATTAAAAATGTTCTACGATTTTAAAAAGTAAAACCGTTAAACATCTATCTCGAAACTAAATCTGGAAACCTCATAAGAGGTTTCCAGATATACATATAAGTAAATATGGATAAAATTGCAAACTTTTACAACCATGAACAATCGCAATTTCAGGTTATATTACATTTTTATTGGCGTTTTAAGTATTTTTTATAATCACAGTTTGTTAGTTTTTATTATGACGGTTAGTTTATTTTTTTAAATTGTAGGTATTGATTGAATATTATTTGTTTAAGTTAAATTTGAGAAAAATTGGAGATTTTAATTTCTTAATTTCTTGTCTGGTGTCTGAATCTGGAATATAAGTCATGATATGAGACGATTTTCTGATAATCATTAAATTTTCACTTTTTTTGTCATCACATGTAGGATCTCATAAACCCCTAGCATTCTTTCACAAGCTTTAGAAAAATTCTGTAAGCACCTTTTGTGCTTACAGAAATTGAATGTTCGACAACCTAAAATTATTACTTTTTATACAGAGTGTTTAATTAAAGTGTATAGCAACTTACACCGCGATTTGAATTAGAATAGATAGATAGATAATAGATAATTTATTGTTTCAATGGATCAATACATGATTGACATAAAACTAGTCAAAAGCAATACTTTTATTATACAGGGTGTCCCAGAACTGCAAATTTCTTAGCGTCCTTTCATGCTTTAATGATTTGGGTTTGTCCGAAGTTGTCCGTAGGGATCATTCCAAAACATGCACAAATAATTTTTATAATTCGGTACTTATATGATACAGCGAAAAACATAAAATTTGTTTACCAAAATATCACAGATGTCTTATAAAACTATGAAAATGCGCTAACATAATGAGCTTACTTGCGAAGGCAATTAACAAACCGCCTTGTGGCCAATTAAAATCGTTAACCATCGTCGAAATTTTTTTTTTAGAGTTTTTCTTATATTTTATTCCACAATTCGCTATTGAAATATGATGCGGCAGTTCTGGGACATCTTCAATAATTGCATTTTCAAATTCTATATTCAATTTTAGGTGGAAAAGTGTTAAGGTTCTATAATTTTTAAAATAAATGATTTTCGAAATATTCGCACATTTTCCAAAATGTTTACAAACTTTTCTCAACGCACCGAGCAACACACACATTTATTTTCGTTTTATCTTGTAATGTTTGAATAGTATTTTTGGATTTGTAATCAATAAAATTTAAGATGTGATCCAGTAATAACACAATTATCTTATACATGGTGTTCACTATTCTCAATTCTCCTTCAGTATTCAATATCAAATAAAATTAATTGTGAATTTTTATAAGAGCTAATGTATATGATTATGCTTAGACAAGCAATAAAAATATAAAAGGGAGCCAAAAATGCCCTGAAATGGTTACTATTATATTTATGATAAATATGTCAATTTTTTACAGATTTTAAGGAAGTAGTGTTCCACTGTGAGGCAAATATTACATTTTTTTGAGACGATATATTCATAGACTTTACATATAAACATAACTCAAAACACACTTTATAATCCGAAATCCGAACTAATTAAAGGAGATATCATCATTTACTAAAATCAAAAGAATTTGCATGTAGGCATACATTTGCAATGAATCAAATTTCTAAAATTAGCGCCAAATATAAAATTATTTATTATTATTATTATTATATTGATTATTGAAAATCTTTCATTGTGAAAGATGCGTAACTGTAGAACACTTTCCCTATTTGAATAGGTTTTGGTTTAGTTTATATTTTTATGAATATAATTATTATTATTTTATTTATTTTTAAAGCAACACAAAGTTTGTGCTCTGAAAACCGTTAAAACGAAATTCCATATTTGTTTCTCATTTTTATTTCATTGACAGAATTACTGTTGTTTTTGCTCTATAATGGGGCTAATTTGAAATTTGTTGGTCAAGTATTTAAGGGTAGTCCTTAATTTACCCGATAAATCAGTACTACACATTTAGTAGATTGAAGAGACGATGTACAACGTGAATTGAATGCGATGTGAATAAGTTTTCGCAAGTGTGTGTGTAAAGTAAATTCAGTTCGCTGGGCTAGGCGGCATTTGTAAGCATTCTCCTTTGCCTTAAATCCATCCCTGTCAGAGACGCGACAGCTGCGGGTAGATCACACAGGAGGGTCAGACGCGCGGGTTCGCGGACCCGTGCACTAACTATACGCCGATAGCCGCGAGCGTTGGCGGCCATTGTGCTGCCGCTGCGCCACCCGACCCTACCAGGGGGTGCAGCTCCCTCCGCACCCCGCCGCCGTCCACCCAACCCATCGGCCCTTATCTACCTACACTCATGATCTGCACGCCTGTGTGTGTCAGAGTAATTCGCAGATGCCCGTCCGTTCGCTCACCCGGCTTAATGCGGCCCCTTGTACAAGAGAGGCGAACCGTCGCGCGCGCGGTAAATTCTACGAAATGTTTGTTGGAGGCCCCCCCGCGACCATGATGGGAATAGTTGGGGCAATCACGGGGATGGTTTTGCCTTTGCCTCCTCTCTCACTGCTTTGCTTCTGTTGGTTTGGTACTGCCTTGCCAGCCTGGACAGAGATCGATTTAGGGGCTCAACTTAATTGAAACTTCGCTCATACCTGATTCGCGGACCCCTCACAAACATGAATAACCCTTTAAGGTATTATTTCCCTTGTGCAGCATCCGACCGATGCGATGTGATGCTCGATCAATGCTTAGGTTACATCTGTGCTTGCCGTATATGCGGAAAAAGAAAAACACATTAGCTTATTGGCCTTAGGCGTAGTAGGTAGAACCTACGCGTTCAGGTGCCGATGGAAATCGAAAATTGCTGAATTTGTGTGCAGCTGGTATTGTTGTTTAGTCATCGTAAAGCGAAATGGAACAAACACTTTATGCTATGTAAATTTCAAACAGAATATAATAATACTTTGCAAAAAACTATTCTTCTATTTGGAGATAATAAGATTGTAGATAAGTAAAGCTAGACACTTGTCACCCTCGTTTAACCTTCCCTGCTGAGAGACTTTTTAAATACTTACCTGTATCACCCTTGAGAAACCCAAACAACAATCTTCCAATTGTTCATAAAGGCCTCGGGAATTAAATCGCAAAGTGTCCAGTTAGTTACAAATAACCGTTACTGATATATTCACAAGAAATTTAGAAAAACGGGTTGTTGTGTCTACCTAAAATAAATCAACATAACAGTTTCTTTACTTTAGTCATTTATAAAATATCTGATGTGTTCAATTCCAACACCGGACTTTCTTATACGATACGGATTTAATTCTAATCTTTGGAAAGTAATAAAGCCGTAGACAATTAACATACTATCCACATCCAATATTTTGTTATTATTAATGCAAATCAATTTAATTTAGCGGTAATAATTTTATTAAAAAGAGTTCGGGTCTATTCAGGTCTTTTCGATAGACATTTTTTTGACGCAATATCAAAATGTGATCAAAGTTTAATTCTAAACAAATGTTAAAGAATAAAAAATCTCATAAATTGTTTCCTTTTCAAAATACTCTTAAAAAACCAAAAAATGTCTTCAGGTATAAGTACCACTTGTGTTGATATTAGATAAAAAAGATTTAATTTGAGACCCACAATTTTGTTCAACCTCTTAATATGCAATTTGGATAAATTACTTTTTGAGTTATCGCGGATATAGACAGACACACTATCGATTATAATCGATAATGAAAATATTTCAAGGGGTGATTCCTGGAATCATTCTAAGAAGAAAAGTTCATATGAACATGGGCCCGAAAATGCCTACCCGTTGAGTTATAGCCCCTTAAATTTGGGCCCTGAAGAAGGTTTTCATTTATGATCTCCGAAACTGTTCAAGGTAAAATGATGAAATTCACCATATCCACTAATGATTTTAGGCTTAATAAGATAGAGTGTAAATAATATTGAAATTTTTATCAGCGGCGGATTAAACCTGGGAGGAGGGGGGGTAAAAAAAAGCATTTTCGGACTTATGTTCATATGAACTTTTTTTCAGAATGATCTCAGGAATCACGCCCTGAAATATTTTGGTCTATTTTTGAAACACCTTGTATATTTTTCTATTTTAGGCCTTCTGGAATCAGCTTAATATCAATTATTTGATTATGACCCTTTCGTGCTTAGTTTAAAGAAAAATCTTAATGAAATGAATTTAATTTTGCTCCATAACTTTGAAGCAAGGCAAACCACTGAAAATTGGGCAAGAGATACACTAATGACTTAAGTGAGTAAATAGCCAATCACATTAATGTCTTGTAGATTTTCCCCAATATATTTTTATTCTCTCCATTCAAAGAGAAATTTACATCTAAAACTCGCCATTTGGCGTGGTACCTATATAACATTAGAGAATAAAATTTGAAATAAACATAACGTTGTAAAAACCAAATTTAGAATTTTCAGTATTTTAAAATGTTTTTTCAATTTCCAACTCAAACACTCCAATGCTACCCGCCATAATCAACTTTTTGTCATTCTCCTCTTCTCCCTCGCGGTTTTTTTACAGTGCAATGTCCGAAAAACCATCACATCACAAGGGGCTCAATCCTATTTCGTCAATATATAGGGAAGGTCACCTATAGGAGCGGAAATACCGCGGTCAAGTAGTGAGAGAAGCTTCCCCCTTACACCGCCATAGCCGGTCCTTCCGCTGCGCGAATAACGATCTCCTTTGGTAATTAGCTCGACAAGTGGTCAGTCTGAACAGCAGCGGGGCTATACGGTAATACGGTCGTCCACGATTAATGCACACAGATAAACTCGCACATTCCTACCAAGCGCGAAAATCCAATTCAACTGTATGTGGCAGAGACGAGCGGCAGGGGGCTGAGGATGGGTTTTGGTATGATATGTCCATTGATGAGCATCTGAGGATATTAATTAGTTGGCGTTAGATTATTATATTAGATTGTTTTAGAGGATAATAATTTTGGCATAGGTACGCTGATTTTTTTTGGGTGAGAGTGAAAAATAGGTAAACGCTAAACGATCGATGCAAACAAAATTCGAGGTATCGATATCTCAAAATCAAGAAAAAATCTAAAAGCTCAACATGTATGTCGGGAAGACGAGAGAATTTCCCCAAATCTCGATTATACTCTTTAAAATGTTTTTTCACGTTTTTTGATAAAGCGGTGAATAAATGAATTAAGTGTTATACTTACTACGATTAGTTGAGTTATTTGAAATTAAATGTATATATTTTACTTAAATTAAAAACTATTTAAAATTTCAACGTATGTAGGTATAGGGCTTTAGTATTATGATTTAAAGGTTTCGCATTGCTCAAGTATTTAAAATAGCGTAAAAATATCTTATTTTTGATCTAATAGCAAATTTCATCAAAAACTTCTTATTGTAGGTATACCTAGCTACTATTATTTAACTGGGATTTTTCTCACATAATGTGTAAACACTTTATTTATACCTATAGATTTGCTTTGACAAAATAATGTTTGCATTTCCAAGCACTTGAACAAAATTTATCTCAACTTGCAGCCGCATCCATAATTCCAGCCAAGTCCCTAGAACTTAGTGTGGGTTCGCCTCTACTCCACAAAAGCAGGAAACTTAACTCGACATGGAACGTGAGACCGCGACGGCTACGACAGGGAGGAGTTCGACCGTCGATAATTACCCACGCCATGTATATTCGTAAATTCTAAATTGTAAAACTGGCGCGCGTATGAATGTGTGTGTGTGTTCAGAGTTCAGGGGGCGATGGGTGATTTCCTCGCCCCCATCGACTAAATGCGCAGTTAGGGATCCCGAATGGCCTTGTGCTGGCAGTCGCCGATGGGTGTTGGTGGATTCCCCTCTGTGTTGTGCGTGACGGACTGACGTGCTGGCGGGGGAGAGCGCGGAGGGTCTCGCGGGGCCACATCGCGGCATCTGCTAGGCTGTACCGCGGCCGACCGTCGCCAGGACCAGCCCAGGGACGGCACCAGGATTAGAGTTGGCACTTAGCCCTGATGTCAGGTCTGTTCAAACACGCACAAAGCTGGGGGCTGGATTCATCGACCTGACGCTTTGGAGGAGGCACACCGTAGTGCCTTTGACGTAAACTGTATATAACATCCAGCACCAACACTATCAACACGATTATATTAAACTTCGTTGAACTTAAACTAAACGATAATTAGTTCAGCGGGCTACGATCGTCGTTTTGTTTGCATGTTGGCGGTTTTGTTGGATACCGCCGTTGAACTATGCTTGGACATCATCAATATGCCCAAAGGACTTTACAGAAAATATTTTTATATAGCGTTTGACTGCGATTTGTTGAAATTTGGTAATTGGGCATAAGGCCTGCTTTATTAGAAAATAATATATGATTTCTGTATTTGGATAGTCCAGGCATTACTTATCAAAAAGGGGGTTTTAAGGAAAGTTTTATATTATAAGATTTGTGATTTTTTGCACAGCGGTACATTTTGGGTTGTAATTAAGTAAGGTATGTTTTGCATACAAAATTTTTGCCGGGATAGAAGAAGTAAGAAATAAGTTTCAAAAGGTTATCAGGAGTGGAAGGCTGGAGTGTGGTAACTGGAACCAATTCCATTATTGCTCCTTTTCCATTCCCATTCTTCTTTATTTTTTTCGATTCCATACCAATGCTGAATGTGATGATAGGCCCTGAATGAATGCTATCGGGCTGCTGCCTCAGTTGGTGGAAGAGATGCAATCTTGAATTTAGATTTGAATGCTGATTTCATGAAACATTGATGCCTGTAGTGATTGAGTGACGTGACTTCTTTGCTAGTAAAGCCATATAAATCGAGTATGAAGCGTTCTCCAGCATTAGCAATGGACTCTGGATCAGCATGTGGATCTTTGAGAATTTCGATCAGCTTTCTTGATTGCGGATTTTTCCTCAATACGTTGAGGAATCTAATTTTTTTCTTGTTTGAAAAAAGTAGATGTGGTGTCGCAACCACTAAAGGCATGCAGAAATAATATGTTTTCTGCGACTTCTTTGTCCTTCATGCTATGTACAGGGTGTCCCATTTTCGACACTTTTAGGGGGTATTGGCGTTATTATCAAAGATAGAGTGTTGCGGTTTTCACCTTCCTGTCCTACTTTTTCACGAAACGAAAGATTCCGGGGTCAAATTTGTCATGGCTCTCTTAGTTTTTAATCTACAGAGTGATTCTGAAAATCTTTGTTTTTTAGACACCCCTCGTATTTCCGTTATGCGTCTACTTATCAAAAAAGTGAAAACTGATCTTGATAAAGTTTTTTACGTAGAATTCAGTGGCGTAGGCAGTTTTTGTGTAAAAGGTTTAGTTTTTGAGATATTGCCCAAACTTATGTTTTTTTAAATGGGACACCCTATATATTATTTTTTATATTGATTAAGCAAAATTTGAGCTTTCCAAAAATATATAATACTTAATATTTATTTTGAAAAACAAGCTCAAAATTCGATATTTTTAATAATTTACTTTATTTATAACAGTAGGCCATGGCTAGTTCATTAGAAACAAATGCAAAATTTGACAGATTTGTCAGATTTCCATTATTGATGAAATATTTTTGTTACGTAGGAGTTTTTATTTTACTTTTAATTTTTTATTACAATGGCCATTTACGATAATTATGAGAAGTATTATATTGTTGGTATGTTTTATACAATGCATTAAAATTATCTTTTGAAGTGTTTAGCTTTAAAATAATTACGCATTGTGAAAATTTTGGATTTGTTTTTAAAAAATTAGCCATGGCCTACTGTTATAAATAAAGAAAATTAGTAAAAATATCGAATTTTGAGCTTGTTTTCAAAATAAATATTTAGTATTATATATTTTTGGAAAGCCCAAATTTTGCTTAATCAATATAAAAGATAATATATACGGTGTCCCATTTAAAAAAACATAAGTTACTGCAATATCTCAAAAACTAAACCTTTTACACAAAAACTGCCTACGCCACTGAATTCTACGTAAAAAACTCTATCAAGATCAGTTTTCACCTTTTTGATAAGTAGACGCATAACGGAAATACGAGGGGTGTCTAAAAAACAAAGATTTTCAGAATCACTCTGTAGATTAAAAACTAAGAGAGCCATGACAAATTTGACCCCGGAATCTTTCGTTTCGTAAAAAAGTAGGACAGGAAGGTGAAAACCGCAACATTCTATCTCTGATAATAACGCCAATACCCCCTAAAAGTGTCGAAAATGGGACACCCTGTACACTAATACACTATACAATTGCTTGCTCACAAAAATCGGCTACCTATTTCGTTACAATCACTGCATATACAATGTCAAGCAAACTGCGCGGCTCTCTCGTGGCGAAACTATTAATCCTATCGAAAAAATAAAGGAGATATAAGTTGTAGATAATTTTCTGCTCTTCAATTTTGTACTGACCGTAAAATGTACCTGAACGGAGATATTCGCGAAAAACCAATTTTTGGGACCTTTATGGTGTATATATATATTTTGTATACAAAACATACCTTACTCGATTACAACCCAAAATATACAGCTGTACCAAAAATCATAAATCCTATAAAACTTCCAATCAAAAAGTACCTATTGCCTATTGACTAAAAGGTAAAGTGCCTTTTCATAAGAGATATCGACAAATTTTACTGGAAGAAGGTACTTAGACTTTAAAATTATGATACTATGACAAATTCCAAATCAGCAAGAATTTTTATACTTTTTAAACAAATCACAGAGGTCTATTAATTTTAAATTCGAAGCAACTTCTTCAAGTAAAGTTTTTAGATATCTCTCAAGGAAAATTCATTTTTCCTACACAGAAAATAAGTTTTTATATCCAGTCGGAGCCCACTTGATTTTTTTAAGTGAAAATATCTCACAAATTATTTTGTAATAAAATAGGCCTGTATTTCCAATAACAACATTTTAACTCGAAAATTATATTTTTCCCATACCTACACCAAAATGGCCACTTTATTTGCGTGAAATGTGGGTACAAAGTCGCCTTTTTAGGGTAGTCGCGGAAAATAAGGAGTGGTGGTAACATTTCTCCCTTGGGTAGCCATTCCTTTACTGATATGTAGGAGTTATTTGTATTTGTTTATGGTTGTCAAGGTGATTTGCTCAGCGCACAGTGTCAAGCAAAATGTCAGTTTTATGCTGTTTTAATTTGTTCGCGCATTTCACGCAAAAGAAGTGTCCATTTTCGTACAGGTCTGAGAAAAAATAGAGTATGTTACACGGTAGGAATTGATTCTGCCTCGCGTTCTTGCGCCCTCGCTTCGCTCTGGCGCAATTTTCACACTCGCCAGAATCTCTCAATTCCTACCTTGTTGCATAAACTACTATTAACACCTATATAAATATTATTGTCAATCACCCTTTAACTTCAGCTATATCAAATGCTATAAAGTTGTTTAAATAACTAAAAATTTCAAAGTTTCAGATTTATATTCCTGGTTTTTTATATTTACAAAATATAATACACACCAGAAGCGTTATCTGTATATCTGACAGGAAGATTTCGAATTTTAGGACATAAACTATTTACAGCATAATGTTATTTACTAATTTTGCAAAATAAACTTCTAAGGTACTGTTTTAGATATTTATTTTTTACGGTTTCTTATTCTTTATACAGACTTTTCCCTCCATTTCTCTACAATAAAGTAGGTATATCAAACAACTATCCTAAAATGTAGTACAAAATTAGATCGGCGCAAATTATTTCAAACTCAATCAGCCTTATTATTGTGGCAATCGGAATCGGAATTTCTTTTTGGTGTACTTATGTAATCAATACGATCAAAATTATGGATGTTAGTTTAAAATATTTTTGCAATATTGAAATAAGACCAAAATTGCCCTTGGTCCACTTTGAATATTTGTAGCTTTACACCAGATTTTCACATGGAATATGGTTTTGCAAACCTCAATGCTGTCTTTATTAATAAAAAAAAAGTTATGGAAGTTAGTTTAGAATATTTTAGCGTAATGAAATAAAATCCAAAATTTCTCATTATTTCCCACATTGAAAACTTCTATCTCTACAACAGATTTCTATTTCATAGTTCCGAATATAATAACAGGATTTTCACACAAAATTCTTTAAACAAAACCGAATATTTGATGTTTTTAGTAAAAAAATAGGTGGATAATGTTGAATATCCCAAAATTTTACTACCTTTATAAGTTTCTTAACTTTTATGTCCTATAGCTCGTAAGTTAAAGTCAACAAGTAACTAAAACATTTATTACAACCTAGAGTGCTCGTTCTTTAAACTATCGAAATTTCGTAAGACCCACATAATTTTGTATCAAATTTAAACTAAATTGGTTTCGATGGATTGAGACAATGACATGTAAATGAAATCGGAAAAAAGTTTAGCAAATCAATACATTAAAATCAAATATGGCGGTCTTAAGAAAAATGGCCCTTACTTCAGTAATGGAACTTTAAATATAGTAAAAGAGGACTATTTCACTGGTAAAGAGAACAAGCGGGTGATACCTTAGTCCCCTCCCAAAAACGACTTATCGTATTTGATTCAAATTTCATATTTAAGAGTTTGAATAAATTTGTGGGTGCCACATTACATGTTTTTCATCTAGCACCAACACAAGTGACACTTACCTGAAGAGCAAATTTCTCTTCAGGTAAGTGTCACAAATTTTGTTTGAACTTTTTTTAGAAATTCCGTCAAAAAATTTTCAAAAAACGAGATATTTTTAAACGCTTATAATTCTTATAGTGCGCGTTGAATCCGACAGCCTAGATAGACTAGTGACGTTGGGACTTGGCTGCCAAACGGAAAGTCGCGGGTTCGAATCCCAGAAGGACCATTATTTTTTTTTGTAATTTACTGGTTTCTATGGTACCGAAAACAATAATAATAAATAAATAAATGTGATTTTATATTAATAACGTATTGAATGTCGACTGCATGTGCTTATTGGCTACCCTTTCAGTATTTTCCAAAGATTAAAACTGTATCATGGCAATATTAAGAAAGTCATGTGCTGGACACATCAGATTTTTTTTTTCATCTGCATGCAAACTACCTTTAACTTTCAGTTTTAATTGATATGTATGGAGTTTACCAAAACGATGAATAGGACGTTTTGGTGTGCAATTTTTTGAGGATTTCAAATTAGGTGATTTTTCGACGAAAAAAGAGTCTATTTTGATGTAAAATATTGATTACAATAGTTTTCAATGTATCGAATAATAATACCTATGCATTAGAAATTAATTCTCTAGAATTACATTATCGGTGAAACTTTCTAAAAACTTTCTTAACTCAAAAATAGATTTTTCTATTCTGGAAATAACTATAATAATTTTATTCACTGACTATACGTGTATCTCGGGAGATTAAAAGTGAATTAGCTCAAAATCGACTCAAATATCGCTAGATAAACGATCTGAATTAAACTATAAGTCAAGCCTATTTCGAAATGAATACCAGAATGTGAATTAACAAATTGATGTTTTCAGATTCGAAAATTTATAATTGTTCTTCTACAATTTACCCAACGCATTCACAAGGGAAGAATTTCACTAGTGTGACTCTGAAATAAGTAGGATGTAGTTAAATTTATGGAATATTAATTGTAAATAGGATTCCTTTATGGAAAATATGTCGTTATCTAATCAAACATCAGATTTTTATTAGAAAAAAAAAATGTTCGACAAGCTCAATTTTCCAAATTCAATTTGTCAGTGTTGTAAATTAATTTTTCTAAATTGTTCGTTCGATTTGTGAATTTTAGAAAAAGAACAACCAAACGAATGCAAATACCATCAATCATCCCCGCAAATTGGCCCGTGCCTTTAATACGACTTTTTTGTCAGTTCCCAACAAATTAATTTCAGATTTTCAGTCGCAATATGCGCACTAATTCTGTTTGTTTCTGGAGGGCTGCATCCATCCATCCCACTGATTTGTGAGAAACGGTGCGGCTTGTGCAAATGTGCCATCATTTAGGTCAGAGGCCCCTGATTTATAACAACAGCAGCCCTAGTAGCTGTACCTAAAATAGGGTATGGTATGTATGGTGCACTATTAGACGGACACGGACATCCAGCCGCGCTCTTGTCGTTCTGCGGCCGCCGAACACATGGCCGGGTGACGCCAACCAACAGCTCCCCATCCTTTCTTAAGCCCGTCACATAGCATCACCACCACCGCATGCCACTCACCATCGTCACGCCGCATTCCCATTTCCAGCGAAAACGGTCCCTGGTCGTCCCCGCCAACCCCTTTGTCACCCCGCGGCCACCCTGTTAAGGGTAAAAGCTTCGAGCTTATTGACCACCGATTTACGTTACATGAAACTTGTGTGCGTGTGTGTTCGAGAGGCTTTTCGAAAATGAACGTCGCCTCTCAAAGCGCACCCAAGGCCCTTTAACTGATATATTATAACATTGACCGTTTATGTAACCGTAGTGTTGGAAAGTTATTGAAAAGTGCTTTGGTTTTGGTTTCCAGAACAAGTAAATCGTCGACGTTTCTGAAAGGAATTTTTTTGGGTTGCTAGTTGAAAGGTCTACGCGGGGTGGTCAAAGATAATTATACTCGCCCTGAAAACATCTAAACACCTACCTACTTATTTCCTTTTTTGCAAGGCTTAACTTTAGGTACCAGTAATTGTTTTTAATTCTGAGAAAATGTCTTGGCATCGTGGGAATCCCTACATTTAAGTTAATAACTACTTAAATCACGCGGTGTGAATTTATTTTTTATACAATTGTTAAAAAAATTAATATTTGTTATTAATTTATTTAACAAAACGTGTCACTTTCTATACCAGTAAAAATCTTATTCAGTCATGTCCAGAATGTGACTTTCTTATACAATGCGGATATAGTTTTAATCTTTGGAAATTACTGAAGCCGTAACCAATATGTGCTGTCCACATCTGATATTTTATTAGTATTAATGCAAATTTATTTTATTATTATTTTAATTTATTTATTAGGTGAGATCGGATCTCTTTGTATCAGTTCGTAAAAATTCGAATACGATTTAGCTATATTTATTTGTATGTAAAAAACAATCGGATAAAATTTAGTCGCAATATTTTTTTTAAAGACTAGGTACTAGTATTTTCGCGTGTTTCGAAAATAGTATATTTTACAACAAGACATGAAAATAACGTTTTTGTTTATGAGGTGAGAATTTGTACACGAGCTGTGTAGCAGCGAGTGAGGCAATCTCACGAACGAAAAAAAAAGCGTATTTTATGTCGAGTAGTAGATACTACTCGTAGTTTTTTAACGATACTTATTCAAGACAGTTTTCAAGTGAAACATCATAATTATATTTTAGTTTTTATTTTAACTATTTTAACTTTGTATATAAAATATTCCAAGGAAAGTGAATAAATTGATATTGAAAACTTATGTAAATTTAGTGCATATCGTGTTTTCATTAAAAAATCACGAAGAAAATCATAAGTTTGAAATTTTGTCATTTTCTCTCTAGATAGAATATGAATATTTTCGCAGCAGACAGAAATATAGCAGTTTCATGTAGAGTAACGTCATGGAAAAATGGCTGTTTTCATATATGACTCTTCAACGCCAACTAGAGGTGAAATTTAAATGAAGACCCGATATAAGAGTAGAAAATTTTTTAACAAAATATGTTCAAAATCAAATTCTAATCCAACATTAAGGAATGAATAATTCTACCAAATTGTTTCAAGATGTCTTCAGATAAGTAGGTCATGCTGCTTGGCTTCTTTACTATAACTTTAATCGTGAAAATATACCTACGCTAATTTTACTGAAATTGTCTAAATTAATATCCTAGAAATTTCTTAGACAGAAATTCGAGTAATAATTTTGACTTTTAAGTTGACAATCAGGTTCTAACCTTACATTTTGATAATAAAATACTAAAAATATTTCTAATCTATTAGATTTTTCCAATTTGACGTACTTATTAAAAATATGCAAAAATTGGAATAAATTTAGGTTTTAATACTATCATGTTGTAACCTTTAATTCTAAAATGTTTCAAAAATACCTACTGGAAAGTTTAATAGAAGATTTAGAAATTCGTTGAATCTTTTTTGAAAATGTTATTCCAATCAAGCAATGACTCAAGATGGGATAACTGTTCCCAGAGGCGGATCAAGGGTATATTGCGCCCCAAGCTGAACCAAAATTTGCGCCCCCCCTTGACAGTATTTGTCTTTTTTGTAACAAGAACATTAAATGAAAAATAAAACAATTTGTTGTTATTATACAGGGTTGGGCATATGTGTGGGAACACCTGATTTCTGGCTAAACTTTTGTATTATCATTATTGGTCTTAAAAGAAATATTTGTAGCTTTTTTTACACTATTCAGTGACGTATTTTGTTTTCCAGCAGCTACTCGATTTCTCGAGATATTAAGTGATCGGCACTTTTTTTAAAGGGTCTCCCTGTATATTTTTAAGTTTTCAAATAGACAATATTTCAACAATTACAATGATATAAGGTTTGGTGGGTGTGCGATTTTTTTTTTTTAAATATTAAAGAAAACAATTCAATAATAAAATAAAGAGTATAAAATAATAATTATTTAAATTAATTAAATAAAAAATAGGGCAGCTGTTTTAACAACAAAGTACGTCACTGAATAGAATAAGAAAACTACAAATATTTCTTTTAAGAGTAATAATAATAATAAAAACGTTTATTCAGAAATTAGGGGTTGCCACACATATGCCCAACCCTGTGTATGTATACCCTAATAAAAGCACTCGGTACTCGTATCTGCTATCTATATTCCGACTTTTCAGACTTGCAGAGATTTTTTTAACTTTTTTCGAGATTTCACCTATTTCATGAAATATGATCAAATAATAATTATTTAAAACTAAATAATAAAAAAAAAAATGCAAAAAAGTTTGCGCCCCCCAAATTTTGGCGCCCCAAACGCTAGCTTCTTTTGCTTACTGGTTAATCCGCCTCTGACTGTTCCCCAATTCCTCTTTAGTTTCCATATGATTTATTTATTATATTATTTACTTACTCATATTACGGAAAATACATAAAAATTTGTCATACAAACGTACATTGCTCTCAGTCTCGTATAGTAATTGCCTAAAAATGGGCTATTTGGCAGTTTGTATACTTAGTATTATATAATTTATACAAAGATCACCAGAATAAGTGACCGTACTATAAAAGCGCTAACAAATCTGGCCCTTCATCAGCCGTTCGAGACGTCATGTGATATTGCTTAATTGAAGTGAGATTCTCAGTTAATCTCTGCTATTTTATTAGGCAGATGAAATCAGGTGCTTAATAACAAATCATACTACTGAAAATCGCCTACAGTAGCAACATAGGAATTAAAGTAAAGATACCCGCAGATGAATAGACCTAACTAGGTATACATTTAGTACTTACTTGTTTGTAACTTTTTTAAACTTACTTGTCTTGTCTACAGGCAAATTTGTGATATCTATTGTAAATGTATATGTATAGGTATGCGAAAAAGAAATACAGGGTATTCCACGAGTAATAATGATGGAATTGAAAATGCAACCCATAATACATGTGTACGGTATTTGTATTGCATGTGTATTGAGAGTTGCATTTTCAATTCCATCTGGCTCATTAGTACTCGTGAAATACCCTGTATGTAGTTCAAAACGCGAAATTACAGATATATAGTATTATTATTTTCTAAGGTAATTTAAAACACCTTGCATACCAAAAATGTAACCCCTGCAGTGCTGCCTCCGATTTATTATAATTTAACACTAACACTGATTCAACCCCAAAAGACCATTCATTAAAATCAACAAATTACAAATTTAAATAATGATTTCCCAACATCTATTATTCTTCCTTTTTTTATCGGTTGTGACGTCTAACAAAAGTGCGTGTATTGTAAGTACACATGGTACAATAAAGTAATTTCACGTGATAACCACGGAAATAAACCATCGCAACTGGACGACGGTTATGTAGGTACATTTCTCCCCCCGATTTATCCACCTACGAAATAATTATTATATAGAATTCGCGCTATTTTCGGATCCCAATTTATTTTAGAACGACTCCACTTGACGTCATTACCTGTTTGTCACGTTTTGTCAACAGGTACGTATGTTTGGGTATGATCGATCCTGACCTGACGCAAAGGTACACGTTTTTCGTTCCCTGAGTCAAAGTACAACTGGATTGACAATGTATGAGAAACTTTTTATCAAATCCACGCATCAATTCGAACTCGTGCAGAAATTTGAAAATAATCTATAAACATTTCGAGTTTTTAAAATAATTTATTAGATAGAAATAAAAAGTAAATCCATACTCTTATATCATTTCCGTCCACCGTTCCACTTTTCCCCTTTTGATTGTGTTGATGGCAAAAGCGAGTTTTGCAGCTCTTTACAGTTTTCCGATTGCCCTGAAGTTATTTTATTTTACCCACCTGTTACTCGCAACAGTTTTGTCGGGCGTAATAAAAGTAATAAAACAAACAGGGGTGCACACTGCCATTCTTTAGAAATTCTGTCCCTATATCTGATTTTTATAGACACTTGTTGCGTTTTGTAATTTAAAAAGTGGCATGTATGACTGCGCTGCTGTATGTTCTTTGTGTGTGTATGTGTGAGTGGCACATGTTATTTTAACTATTAGGAAAGAAGGAAATGTTGGAAGGAGAGTGAGAGGGATGCGAAAGTGGAAAAGCGCACAAATAAATTGGGTGAAAGCGAATTAAATATTCATTTTAAATATAGGGGTGGCTTTTAATGTTTTTATGGCTATTAATTTAGCACGCGCTGTGGTTAAGGAAGTTAATTTGGCAATTATAACTTTATATTTACTTACTACTACTATAGACGATGTGTGTGTCTCTGATTTATTACATTTGTAATTTTGGTGAGAATGTTTAATTATGTTTGTAGTTTTTTATATAACCGTTCTTTATTACACAAATGTCCAAAAGTATAATTTATATACAGCGTGATCAGGAATGACTGAATCTGTTGGTATTAAAACAGTTGCGAAATTAGGAATGTTTTTTGTGGTATGATTTGCAAACCTGATTGTCACAATTAAAAATATCAGTTTACAAAATCTAAAGTTATATTATGGTGAAGTATTGTTATGTTGGGATTGTCAAGATTGTTAAAAGTTGACAGTAAGATGTGCGCGCCAAACTATATCTACAACTTTACGCCAAACGGTTATTTGCGTCAATAGTACCAATTCCACTAGTTAATTTTTCAATACCAACATATTCAGTCATTCTTGATCACGCTGTATACAGGGTGTTCGCGCGAAGTGGCTCACTATTGCTAACTTCGTTATTATTGGAACTACAAAGTCGCTTAAATTAGCAAACTTGTAGCATTTTTTCCGCTGATTACAATGGTGAAAACAGAAAAACAATTGACCATCTGGTTTTCGAGATATTCACAAAAATAACATTTTTTTAAATGGAACACCCTATATATTTTTGCAGAAATCGATTACAAATTAAATTCTGTACAAAAAATGCAATAATAACAAAGTTAGCAATAGTGCTCCACTTTGCGCAAACACCTGTATATTAAAATTATTAAATGAAATAGTAATATTTCCGTAATTCTTTCAAGTTTTTCAAGTATTTTTCAACTGGCTTAAATTCAAAATTATGATTGTTTGGTTTTAATAAATTACTATTCCGTTTTATGGCTACTTGATTTTAAAAAATTGCAAACTTTTTTTCAAAATAACTCGCTTAATTTTTTTTGATAATAATTTAAAATAAGCGAGTTATTTTGAAAAAAAGTTTGCAATTTTTTAAAATCAAGTAGCCATAAAATGGAATAGTAATTTATTAAAACCAAACAATCATAATTTTGAATTTAAGCCAGTTGAAAAATACTTGAAAAACTTGAAAGAATTACGGAAATATTACTATTTTATTTAATATTTTTAATATACAGGTGTTTGCGCAAAGTGGAGCACTATTGCTAACTTTGTTATTATTGCATTTTTTGTATAGAATTTAATTTACCATCGATTTTTGCAAAAATATATAGGGTGTTCCATTTAAAAAAATGTAATTTTTTTGAATATCTTGAAAACCAGAAGGTCAATTGTTTTTTTGTTTTCACCATTGTAATCAGCGGAAAAAATGCTACTAGTTTGCTAATTTAACCGACTTTGTTGCTCCAATAATAACGAAGTTAGCAATAGTGAGCCACTTCGCGCGAACACCCTGTATATATTTATATAATTCTTAAAAGAAAAACACTATAATATTTTATACAGTGTGATTGTAATTTATTGTTCAGTAACACAAACATCAAGCGGCAAAAATTTTATTTTTTAAAACGATCCCCCCTGTATATTTTTATTCTTGGTTGTAGAGAATTAAATTCTCTATCTTTTTCCTTAATTATTATTAATAATATATACCCAAATCTAATTTTTTTGTAGATACATATTTTGATATTTTTATATCTCTGTTATTTATTACAAATTTCAAATGGTGAAAACTTTATTTTGTTTATTGTTTCTATTCTAAGAAGTAGAGAATTGAATTCTTAACATTTTTCATTAAGCATTCCCTAACCGTCAACTTAATACTTAAAGATAGATTTCGATATTTGTGTTTCTTATGGGTTATCCTATTGTTTCTCATTTTACTTCAATTGTCATGAAATAGTATATTGTAATACAAGTGCGGAAAACGCATCATGACAATACGAGTGTGAAATTTGCAATGCGAGCGATAGCGAGTGCTGCAATCACACGAGTATTGTCATGGGCCATTTCCGCAAGCGTGTTACATACGATTTTTTCTACGAAAACGTGGAATTCGTAAAAAATTAAATTATTTGTAAATCTTTTTCAATTAAAAAAACATCAAGTGAGTTTGTTGTCATAGAACTGAAAGCTCATAGCTGTTGACAGTTTATAAATTGTGTCCTGTCATCGAAATAATTTTGATTTTGAGATCGTGAATATAAACATGGAGTTTCAAAACTAAAGCGAAAGCGATGAACTAATGTGCACTCCTCCGATTGTTAGATATTAAATAAATGTTACAATTATAACTAAATGTAAGTACTTCTTTATGTTTTCGTTTGCGTGCGAAACTTTAAAAAATGTGTGCGGAAAAAAATTTCCGCACTAATTTTCCGTACTACTTTTTCAAAAGCCTACTTTCAAGTTCGATTATCTTGTCAGAAAAAACGTCATTCCGCATTTTCGTAGAAAAATTAATTATTTTGCTAAATCATACGAGTTCTCATCAAGATCTACAAATTTAAAAAATCTCTTAAAGTATTAAGTACTTATAAGATAATTTTTCAGGGTAGGTTCATCAAAATGTTTAGAACTGTAGGTATACCTAATATGAACAGAATTCTTCAAAAATTATAATTCAAATAAAAGATAATATCTGTCATATAAATTATTTGTAATAAGTTTACCTTATATCTATAATTATATAACAGGATTCTGACTCCACAGGAAAAGCTAAACTAATTTTTTTACTTATCTCTTGGTATCTTGCATTTTGTGCAAATTATAACGTAGGTACTGAACTTTGCATATGGCAAATCCAATATTTTACATACATAATTTTTTCACATATCGAAAGTATCTCAAGGTTTACAATAACTTCAGTTCTTAAGGGCCGATAACTTTTAAAATAGTAAATTTGTTTAAACCGGCGCATCCGCCAAAATTATAATAGTTTAATGTACTTATAAGATTAGATACCTAATCAAAACAGTAAATCTGCGCATCTAGACGCATTCAAATTAGATTTTCGAGGAGTATAAGAAAAATAGTTATTTATTATACAAGACGATAATATTGTAGTTTATCTTCGAGAGCGATTTTAGCGTCGAGGCGTCGGCCGAGACGCTAATAACCTCGAGAAGATAATGAAATGTTATCGTCGTGTATAATACAAGATTTTTTTTATAGCAAATGCTAAAGAAAAACGAATTATTAAGAAAAACTATTTACAAATTAAATTATTATCAATGAGAATTTAAAATGTCAGTGAATAATATGAGTTGTCACTATGGTGTAAAAAGCAACAGTATCTAATACGTTTTAATTCATTCATTTAAAAAAAATCAAAGTTTTATATCTACTCTTGCTGATAAAGTGCTACTTTATCTACTATTTTGAGTTGATAAAAGCACACTTTACCATTTGCTATAGAAAAAAAATTATTTTTATGTCCCAACTATTCAAGATATTAGATTTGCAGCTTTATTATTCAGATTATAAAAAAATCATTTTCGTCGATCGTTCTTTATTAGAATGAAAATAATATTTTTTTGTTCCATGGCAAAATCCAAATTCTGACATAATATACAATAAGTCAAAATACCATTGACATAATTAATTATTATTTCGACAGTTGTCAGTTCCAAATGAATGTTTCAATAATATAATATTTTGTTGGTTGCATAGCAAATCTCAACAATGTTTTTAATATGCATGTATGTATTAAACTGAGTTATTAATGCACTCCTATATCAATACATTAACTAGACTCTTTAATAAACGATCGGCGGAAAAAATCATTAATAAGAGTTGTACATAATTGCATACATATGTGTCCCAGAATATACAGGGTGTCCCAAAATTAGCCTGCCAAAATGAACCAGCTGATTCTACGTTCAAAAATAATGCAAAAAGTTTTAATAAATATAGGTTGAAATATGCTTTCTAAGGGAGCTACAACCCCCCGAAAGGGGGGGCCCCAAAAAGAAGTTTTCTGTAATATCTCTGCAATTGTTTGAGGTAGATTCATGAAATTTGGTGAGTTTAAAGCTTATATAATTTGCCACATATTTCCTTTTCCAATTTTCTGAAATTTTGCCAGGAGCGTCACATACAGGGTAGGTGCTGGGTAAATTATGCCCCATATTTTTTGTGTGAATAATTTTTAAATTTTTTATGTGAAATTATGAAACTTGGTTTATTTTTACACAAAAAGGTCATCTCAGTCGACCTTTGAATTTTGAACCGTTTTCGAGTAAAATCGTTTTGAAGAAGTCACGTCCATAAAAACTACACTAATAAAAATAATCACAAAATTGAAAAAAAAATTTCGATTTTGATATTTTGTTTTTATTATTATTATTTGACGAAGAAATGCTAAACGAAGTAATAAATACCTATAAATTTTAATCTATTGTCTACTTTTGATAAAATTTAGTTTTATGATTATTTTTATTAGTGTATTTTTTATGGACGTGATTTTTTCAAAACGATTTTACTCGAAAACGGTTTAAGATACAAAGATCGACTGAGACTACCTTTTCTGTGTAAAAATAAACCAATTTTCAAAATTTGATATAAAAAATTTATAAATTATCCACACAAAAAATATGGGGCATAATATACCCAGCACCCACCCTGTATGTAACGACCCTGGCAAAATTTCTGAAAATTGGAAAAAGAAATATGTGGAAAATTATAAAAGCAAACAGTTGCAAAGATATTACAGAAAACTCCTCTTTGGGGTCCCCCTTTCGGGGGGCTGTAGCCTCCTTAGGAAGCATTTTTCAACCTATGTTTATTGGAACTTTTTGTATTATTTTTGAACGTAGAATCAGCTGGTACATTTTGGCAGGCTAATTTTGGGACACCCTGTATACAAAATACTTTTAGGTGTGATTCTTGAATAAATTGTGTATTGTTTTGTATAATTTTTTATCCCCAAACTCATGTTAGTTTTCGAGCAACGAGCAATCATCTTTTGAATGTTGAAAATAGTAGATTGAAAAACTAAAACACTGTTGTATACAGGGTGTCCCAGTTTATATCGTCAAGATTTCACCAGGCGATAAGTTTAGCGAAAATGAAAGATGGTTTGTCTAATAAAATAGGGAGTGGATACTAGTCCCGTTACCGGACGTTTTATTTAGAATTAGTCGACCGGTAATAATTTGAACTGCGCATGTCACTAGAGTGTGTATTGTTAATAAACAATTTATGAGATTTTTTTATTGTTTAACATTGATTTAGAATTGAATTTTGAACAAATTTTGTTTGAACTTTTTTTGAATTTCCGTCAAAAAAATTTCAAAAAAATAAAACACTTATTTTTGTCGAAAAATTCGGTTATAATGAGTGGGACAAGGACAGATTTATGCGTATTGCAATAAGTGCGAGAGAGACTTATAAAATTTATTTGAAAATTGCTGGAAATTGAAGCACGATTTTTACAAGAAATTTAACTTAATTTCTTTAGGAAAAGTAATGGTACTATCCTTATAAGAAAGTCATGTGTTGGACACATCAGATATTTTAAGAAACGAAAGATTCCGGGGTCAAATTAGTCATGGCTCTCTTAGTTTTTAATCTACAATGATTCTGAAAATCTTTGCTTTATAGGCACCCCTCGTATTTCCGTTAAGCGTCTACTTATCAAAAATGTTAAAACTGATCTTGATAGAGTTTTTTACGTAGAGTTTGGTGGCATAGGCAGTTTTTGTGTAAAAAGTTTAGTTTTTGAGATAATAATTAAACTTATGATTTTTTAAATGGAACACCATGTATATTATTTTTTATATTGATTAAACAAAATTTAGGCTTTTCAAAAATATATAGTTGATTATATTTACTTTGAAAAACAAGCTCAAAATTCGATGTGTTTTAGTTATTTAAGCATTAAAAGCGGTATGCGGTATGGATATGTTACCGATGGAAGGCAAAATAGTTTGGTGGCCGAGGGTACCGAGGCTTCCAATGTTGCCTGACACCGGTAACCCTTAACGCTTGTGATGCTTATTACGTTTTTTGCAGGATCCATGCAATAACCAAATTAAAATGATTCTAAGTTTGTTCATGTCTAAGTGGCAACTATAAAATTATCTAAAATAAAGTGACAAAACCTTCATATGTCATTACTTACCGATCAGTGGCGTACGTTTTATTAAATAAAATATTTTAGACGAAACCCGTACGCACGCGGCGCACGCCTTTGTTTTCTAAATAAAATGACTGCAACTACTATTAATAGAGAATACAAAAAAGATCTATGCAAAATTTCAGAAGGCTAACTTTTTACTTTCTTATACGAAGTAATAAAAAAGTCTAGTAATCGTGATTTTTTTCGACTTCGAGATTTGGATGGATTTACACGTTTTGAGGGCCCCTGAATCCATTTCGACCATTTTCGCCATATCCATCATAACTCAAAAATGAGTTATCGGATTTGATTCAAATTTCATATTTAAGAGTTTGAACAAAATTGTGGGTGCCACGTTCAATGTTTTTCATCTAGCACCAAAACAATAAGTGACACTTACCTGAAGACATTTTTAGGTTTTTTAGGAATATCTTGAAAAATAAACAATTTATGAGATTTTTTTATTCTTTAACATTGATTTAGAATAGGGATGTTGCATTTTTTTAAAATCCCGTTTTTTTCTGTTAGAAATGTAAAACGATTATATTAATAATACTCTAAAGCAAAAATAATTTTTTTTACTCAATATTTGTACATAAAAAACGATTATAAATTGACCGTAATTCAAATATATTATTGCCACCCGCAAACGCTTTGAGATCGGAGAGTCCTGTGTGACGTCACGAATCTAGTTGACATTGGCATGTCTAAATATTTTTTGCGCGTTTGACATTTTTCGAAATAAGTCAAAATGCGGCGTGCTGCACTGTGGAACTAGATTCGTGACGTCAGCAGTCTTTTGGGTCGATTCGGGCGTTTCCGGGAAATTTTAAATTTTGCAATACTTTTTATTTATTTACTTGGAAAGTACGGACCAAAAATTTTTTTCAAAAATATTGTTAGTGATAATTTGGTATCAGCTTTTCAAAAAAAATTAATTTGAAAATCATGCAAAGTCCCTATTAAATTTTGAAAAAATTTTTTTTTAAATTCCATCAAAAAAATTTCAAAAACATGGGATATTCTTAAAACACTTATATTTCTCGTAGTGCGCGTTGAATCCGACAGCCTAGATAGACTAGTGTGTTATGTTAAGACTTAATAAAAGATCGATGGATCGTTTTATTAGTATTTATTGATTTATTGACATGTACATTACTCGGCTGCCTGCACCAGACTGGCTCGGTCTTTCCCCAGGCACATTGCCCACAATGCCCTCTAGGCAGGAGTGTATAGGCAACCAGACAATCAGTGACTTAACAGTACATCTCCCCCTTTTTATTTATGAGGGAGAAATAGAAAGAACAAATACGTGACTATTATCTAAACAAGGCATAACTAAACAAAAACAAATATAAAACTATTTATAATTCTTATGACTAAATAATAATCATTTATAAGAAAGGGAAATAAGATATAACTAATAATTCTTATAACTAAACAAGACTTTTCTAAAGTTATTTATAAGTATTAAGACTAAACCTAATTATTTAACTATTATGAATAAACATAGTCCTTTAACCACTTGGGTTTATTTATAACTCGCCGAGGCCTGACAGGTGGATCAGTCGTGATTTCCTTTTTAGGGCTTGTTAATTCCTCAATGTCTGATCTCGGCATAGTTATTTTTTCTTTTGGACTCTCTATTGTCTCTTCAATGTCATTATTAGCACTTATGTCACCAGGTAGTATTTCGCGAGGAACACTTTCACAGTCTACATTTTGATTTTGTTTATACGGTGCACTAACTAGGAACCATCTGTTTCTTCTATATTCTCCATCATCCGTTTTTACAATGTATGACCTAGGATCATTTAAAATTTTAATAATTTTTGCATACTTCCTAATATCCGTTACCCAAACAGTGTCATTTAAATTTAATTCCGATAAATTCTTAACATTATGTCGTTTATTATAATTTTTTGATTGTTTCTCTTTTCGCGAGTTTTCTATTCTAATACTAGATTTGGTGTCGATTATTTCATTTAATTTCTCAGGCCAAATAGGTAATTGTGATTTTAATTTTCTCGCCATTAATAATTCTGCTGGGGAAAATCCACTTTCCAAAGGAGTAACTCTATAGGCTAACAAAGCTAACTGTAATTCTTTTTCATTTTTATCGTTCTTTTTTAATAAAGATTTGGCGGTTTTTACAGCAGCTTCTATAGCTCCGTTTGATTGAGCGTAATAAGGACTAGATTGTATGTGTAGGAAATTCAATTCATCCGCGAAACTTTGGAATTCAGTTCTAAACTGGGGACCTCCGTCCGTACGCACAATATCAGGTATACCATATCGACCTATTAATCTCATTAAATTTACTATAATGTTTTTTGTGGATAAATCATTTCCAAGCTCAAATATCTCAAAAAACCTGGAATAATAATCCGTTACAATCAAATACCAAGACTTTAATTTAAACAAGTCAATCGCAATTTTTTGCCATGCCCTTATCGGATGAGAATCCTTAACAAAAGGTTCTTTAATATTTACTCTTTGTTCAATACAGCTCGGACAATGTTTCACTAAATGTTCTATTTGCGTAGACAAACCTAGCCACCACACCGACATTTTTGCTCTTGCCCTGCACTTAACAATTCCCTGATGTCCAAGATGTATAAAATCCAGTACCTCCAATTGTAATTCAGGTGGTATTATCAATCGACAACCTTTTAATAAATATCCGTGAACGTTTGAAATCTCGAATCTATACTGATAATACGGTACCATTTCCGCCGGCAACTTGCTTTTTATTGGCCACCCCGTTGAAGCGTATAGCGTCAGATTTTTGCAAGTTAAATTTTTACTTTGAGCATTTTTAATTTTCTCTAAATAAGTATCTTTTACAGGCAAACTATTCACGACTAATCGTACGTGTGCTTCAACCTCGTCTTCTAACTCTTCTTGAGTAGTTGTTTCGTCTATCGGATTTCGCGATAAAGTGTCGGCTACAATTAGATCCTCACCTTTAGTGTACGTTACTGTGTAGTTATAACGCATTAATCTAATTCGGAATCTTTGTAATCGCGGAGTTAATTCGTCCAAGTTTTTTGTTTGTAAAATTTGCAGCAAGGGTTTATGATCTGTTTCTAGAATCAGCATTAGGCCGATAATGTATTCCTGGAACTTATCGCAAGCCCATGTTAAGGCTAGTGCTTCTTTCTCGATTTGTGCATATCGAGTTTCTGTTTTAGTTAATTTACGTGATGCATAGGCTACAATCTCTCGTTCGTTGTTACTATTTATTTGAAATAATGCCGCACCCAACCCATATGAGCTAGCATCAGCACTTATTAATATTTGTTTTTGCGGATCGTAAAATGCTAAACAAGGGGCTTCGATAAGTAGATTTTTTACCGTCTTTAGCGCTTCTTCTTGTGAAATTCCCCACTTAAACACTATATCATTTTTTAGCAAAGCCGTCAATGGTTCTAAAATATTGGATTTGTTAGGAATAAACCTATCTGAAAAGTTAATCATACCTAATAATTGCAAAACTTCACGTTTATTTGTTGGTGTAGGAAATTTCGATATTGCATCAATTCTTGAATTATCAACACAGACTCCTTTGTTCGTGACAATATGTCCTAAATAGGTTACTTTGGTTTCGCTGAAAACGCATTTATCCTTTTTAAGTGTTATTCCTTCATCGTGTAATCTTTTTAAAACTAATAATAAAATTTCGTTATGTTTTTCTAATGAGTCAGCATGCACTAAAATATCGTCTATGTGAGTTAACACGCCATCCATGTTACCAATAATTTTTTGGAATTTCTGACAGAAATATTCAGGGCCACAAGAGATACCGAAAGGTAATCGCGTAAACATAAATCTACCGAAAGGTGTTATGAAAGTTGTTAATGGTTGGGAATCTTTCTTTAATTTAATTTGATGGAATCCCAAGCTCATATCTAACTTTGTAAAGTAACATGATCCTTTTAATTGCGCTAATGTTGATTCCACTTTTGGAATAGGAAAATGCGGACGTAGAACACTATTATTTAATTTTGTGTAATCGCAACATAAACGTATAGACGTGCCTTTAGGTACAACCACTATCGGTGCCACCCACGACGTGTGTTCTTCTACGGGAACTATAATGCCTAATTTCGTCAATCTTTCAATTTCTCGTTTTAACGGTTTTAACAAGGGAATTGGAACAGCCCTTGGCACCGATTGTAAGAAGGGTTTCGCATCGGATTTTAATTTAATTTCAATTTCGTCCTTAAATATTCCAAGTTCGTTGAAGATACCTGGAAACTTTTTATCCACATTTTCGCTTGAAATTTTATTTGAAACTTGATTCACAAATTGATTTGTTTGAACCTTTATTATATTTAATTTTGAAATTCCCGGTCTACCTAATATTGGCACTTTCAAACCTTTTATTATAAAAGCCTCTAAATAAACTGAATTTCCTTCATATTTTACTTTTACAACATATCTACCGATAACATTTAATTTTTTACCATCCGGGCCTGAGATAGTTGTCCTGCATTTTTCAATTGAATTTAGCATGTTTTCTTTTAGAAATGACAAAGGCAAACAGACTACATCAGCTCCGGTATCTATCAAAAATGTAATTTTCTTATCTAATTCACTCACAAATAATTCGATTTGGTACTGACCGTTATTTTCATTGATCACTAACGAACCCACAAACTTATCCTCCTCGTCGGGCTCTTCCTCGGAGTCCTCAGTTTCCTCCTGTTGTCTGGTAATATTCTTAACCGTCTTCTTGTATCTGCAGACGATCCTGTAGTGTCCGACCTTGTGGCACGTAAGACATTTCGCTTCTCGTGCTGGACACTGCTCCCTAGGATGCTGACTACGACCACAATACATGCACCTTGCCGTTGTTTCACCTTTTTGGGTTTTCACTGTCATGTGTGATTTTGTTGTTTCATTATATCGCTTGGCTGCAACATTTACTACAGCTTTATGTTCTTGTCTAAGAATTTGAGTTTGCTTTGACTGGCTCTCCGCCCTCCTTGCCATCAGGATTACCTCCCTTAGGTTTATATCACCTTTTAATTGGATCGTCTCGCTGGTTTTCGAATCTAACATTCCCACCACTATTCTGTCCCTTATAAGTTCTTCTTTCAAGGTCCCATAATTGCAATAATTGGCCATTTCATGCAATGAAGTAATAAACGCGTCAATGGTCTCACCAGGTCTCTGCGTTCTTGAATTAAACTTAAATCGCTCGAATATAACATTCTTCTTCGGGATGAAATGCTTCTCCATTTCGCTCATCATCATCGCCAAGGTTGTAGGTGTTCTCGGAAATTGAGCTACGATTGCCTCGCTTTCCTCACCCATTATATACAGTAATGCATTTATTTTCTCTTCTTCTGGTCTGGAGGAAAGCCCTGATACTACCGTGTATCTTTCGAACCTTTTCCTCCACTGCGGCCATGTTTCGGGATTCAAAAAATTGAATTTTTCGGGTGGAGATACATTGATACTTAATGGTTGCATCGTAACTTGTTCTACACTCCCTGAATCTTCGTGCATCTCGCTGTCACTCATTCGTAATTACTTTTACTGATGTGTTTTTACCGCTGCCACCATGTTATGTTAAGACTTAATAAAAGATCGATGGATCGTTTTATTAGTATTTATTGATTTATTGACATGTACATTACTCGGCTGCCTGCACCAGACTGGCTCGGTCTTTCCCCAGGCACATTGCCCACAATGCCCTCTAGGCAGGAGTGTATAGGCAACCAGACAATCAGTGACTTAACAGTACATAGTGAGTAGTGACTAAAGGGACTTGGCTGTCCAACAGAAGGTCGCGGGTTCGAATTCCAGAGGACCATTATTTTTTTTTTATTTTACTGGTTTATATGGTACCGATAACAATAATAATGAATAAATAAATGTGATTTTATATTAATAACGTGTTGAATGTTGACTGCATGTGATTATTAGCTACCCGTTCAGTATTTTATACAGATTAAAACTGTATCATGGCAATGTATAAGAAATCATGTGCTGGACACATCAGATATTTTTATTATTGATTTATAGCAAATTATTTAAAATAATGTATTTTCTTTAACATTAAAAAGGAAGCAAAATTCGACCATATTTAATTAGACCTTTCATTTTCCATAAACTCTCGACTGGTGAATTCCTGATGATATAAATTGGAACACCCTGTATAAAGAAGCCGGTTGAGTCTACTAAACTATTTGATCGAAAGTATTATGATTTTTTTGATAGCGTTAATCCTTAAAGAATTATTAGAGTTCAAATTTGAAATTTGAAAAAATTAATCATTATGTTCACGTTTCATTTAATTTATTTTGAAAACTAGTATTGAAAAAAGTTAAAAATTTGATACATGATGAAAGATTTTGAATGGAAAAATTAGATCCCATTTTGAACGTAAACGATGTCTACTGGGAGAAATTATTAAATTTGTTAAAAAGATTTCCGTAAGTTGGCTCCTGCAATGTCCTTATATGGAATTTTTTTACTACATAGGTACCTAGTCATGTAATTTTTAAACAAAAAACTATATTTGTGATAACTAAACAGTAAATCAGTAGACCTTACTGTCAGAATAAAAGACAAACATAAACGAAAGAAAGCAGATTTATTTTAAAAACAAAATATTAAACATAAATAATGAAAACCAAAACTGAAAAACACATTATTGCAGTAGATAGGTAGGTACGCAAAGTGGCCACCATTTTGCTCAACACATAGATTGGTACATACGTCGATATAGGTACTTGTGCACTTGATCATTGCATAAGGATAAAGCCATAAAGCGTAGTTTACACGAGCAAGTAAAACTATCGCAAGTTAATGTCTGAGAACAAAAAAGTATCTACTCTCAGACACCGTTTACACTACGCAAATTATTTGGAAGTTGCTCTCCGACATTAACTTGCGATAGTTTTACTTGCTCGTTTAAACTACGCTTAAGGAATTGAATTGCTCTTATGGTCACCACGTGAAAAATTCTTTAAAAATGGCCTGCTTTCCAAAGATCAGAATTAATTCCGTATCATAAAAAATCAAGTGTTGAACACATCAAATAATATCTTACACGAAGTAATAAGGACGGATAGTAATCGTGATTTATTAAGTATGTACTACCTACTAATAATCAAAATAAAAATTTAAGCATAATCGTACAACATCCATTGTATTTCCAAAAACAAACGAAATTAAAAGGTAGTCAAAATGTAATGAATTGTAATACCTACCTACCTACTACTCTTCTACTCATGTATAGGTCTCTAATAAAATTAGAAATTTATAATTCTTACAATGCTTAGACCATTGATTTGGAATAAGCTTCACTTTAAATAGAAAAAATTCATGTCATCAATTTAATTAATATAATATTAGTTACCATTTATTGAAAAAGGCGAATAATTTGTGAAACTGTGTTTTGAGGATAGGCAACTACACATACAAGTTTCTTATTCCGGATACTAAGTTCATCTACACTTTAATATAAAGTTAACATGATGTCCAGAAATACTAAAGTTCTATTTTACGTATAAGCCAATTTTATTTATTTTAACTAAATAAACTAAACATTGTAATATGGATAAAAGATTGACCTATATCAGTAATATATCAGTAGGTAAACTTTTCCAGCAAGTTTCTAGGATAGGATGTACTGTAGTGTGGAATTAAACGAAAATCATGCTACTAAATACGGGAAATTGTAAATGATCATCAAGTGTCTAATTTCACAAATAGTTTTTTTTACTAATGTTTGGAGAAACCTTAAATTCCGATATTCGTTTTTTTTTACAAGAATTTACGAGTGTGGAAATAGCTATTCTAACGTTTAATATGTTAAAATATTTTTTCTAGAAATAAGGACGTTGAATTTTTTTAAAATCTCGTTTTTCTCTTTTAGAAATGTAAAACTACCATATTAATAATACTCTACAGCAAAAATATTTTTTTTTACTCAAAATTTGTACGTGTCCCAATTTGCTTGTAATTGCAGGGTATCTCTGTAATTTGTAAAGATAGGACTTTGCGGTTTTCGCGAGCCTTTGCCACTTTTTCGTTAAACTCTTAATGCCGCAAACAGAACTAAGCTAACTTGTTTTGTTTCTGAGATACAGGGTGAAAACGAAATTTTTCACTTTCCGGGGTAGGTACTGCCATATCTCACACACCATGTAAGGTAGAAAAAAAGTAAAAACTGTTCTAGATATATATTTTGCGTAGAATCCAGTGGTGTAGGTACTCGAACAAAATTGTTTGGCACCATTTAAGAGATATGACCCAAACTAAGTCTTTTCTAAATGGATCACCCTGTATATTTTAGTCTCATAAAATTTGTCTATTTCTTCTCATAAATAGTAAAAAACCAATTACCTATAAGTCAAAAAATTTTAGTTGGCCATGAAAATCG
Source organism: Pediacus dermestoides (assembly GCA_963942485.1). NCBI lineage: Eukaryota > Metazoa > Arthropoda > Insecta > Coleoptera > Cucujidae > Pediacus > Pediacus dermestoides. The sequence continues at coordinate 1,045,915 of OZ012629.1, read as the reverse complement.
GGGATAAAGAAATGTTTACAAGCAACATGAGACACTATATTAAATTTTAAAAAATAAAAAAGTAAAATATTTTTTGCACGATCCGTCAAATTCGCGTATTTACTGGTTTAATTAAAAGAATAGTAGGTTTTGTTTACAAATTACTGATCGGTAAGTAATTTTACCGATCAGATTCTCGCCTTCTGAATCTTCTGATCGGTAAGTAATGACATTTCAAAGTTTTGTCACTTTATTTTAGATAATTTTATAGTTGTCACTTTGACATGAACAAATTTTAGTTTGATTACTCAGACAATAATTGGAGTCGTCGCTTCGCTGCTCCTCCAAACAATTGTCTTCGAACGGTAACCCTTAACGTTCGACATGCTTATAACATTTTTTGCACGATCCGTCAAATTCACGTATTTATGGGTTTAATTAAAGAATAGTAACCAAACTAAAATTTGTTCATGTCAAAGTGACAACTATAAAATTATCTAAAATAAAGTGACAAAACTTTCAAATGACATTACTTACCGATCAGAATGCGAGAATCTGATCGGTAATAGTAGTTTATGCAACAAGTATATAATCTATGACTTTATTGACGAGTCTGGTTTATGGCAGAGCGAGCTTGCGAGCGAGGCTGATAAATAGGACGAGTCAATAAAGTCAGATTATATACGAGTTCCATACAAAGCTTTATGTTCAACTGCGAAAATTACTTTTTAATTATTTAGAAAAATTATAAATGACAGTAATAAATTCATTCTGACAGTATTTATTGTGACATTGACAACTGATATATTGATATTTTACAATAATAGTAAAATAAAGTGCCATTATACACTAGTGTATAAAGAGCCACTTTACGCACGCAAAAGTACGTCATAAACAGTACTTTATAATGCAGTTGTACATAAAATTACTTACCGTTCAGAAATTTGTAAACAAAACCTACTATGCTTTTAATTAAACCAGTAAATACGCGAATTTGACGGATCGTGCAAAAAAATAATATTAAGAGTTTTTATCTACTACCAATTCATAATAGCCTTGATTTGACATTAATTTGAGTACGGTAAGTCAGATTATTACGCAACATGTGTTTTAAAGAAATCATTACCACACTGAAATTTCAACAAGAAAATTCTTTCTTACAAGTATTTATAACACAATTTTTACAATTTAGTATCTTTATAGGAAAGTTTATATTTGTAAATGTCTAATTATAATATAATATATATTGTTTAATTCTTTAAAATTTGTGATTAACATTGAGTAATGACACTTCATACTCTTAAGTTTGATTTTTTGAAACCTGGAGAATTTTATAATAGCGTATTTACCTAGAAAAAACCCTAACTTCACGTTAGATAACTGAAAAAATTTTTAGTTTTATTTTATAATAAATTAGTTTTATATTTTAATAATAAATATAACACGGTCCACGTCCCAGATTTTTTGGTGTATAAATTGTTTAATTATTTGAAAATTTATAATTCAAATTCATTGTTGTGTAGCGCTGGCTAGTTTTTACACAACTTAGGTTAGGTAGTCCAGTACGACAACTTGACAACAACTACTGAGCAATGTCGCTGGAGATAAATTCAAAATTCATTTTTAATTATTTGGACTGTAGAAGATAAAATCTTGTATATTACACGTGGGATATACACACATTAACATATTCGTCTGATTACAGAACTCGTCTACGACTCGTTCTGCAATTTTCAGACTCTTATGTTAATGATGTTCATATCCCACTTATAATATAAATAACTATTAATTTAATATCGTGTCTCATGTTGCTTGTAAACATTTCTTTATCCCCGATTTTCATGGCCAACTAAAATTTTTTGAATAAGAGTTGGGTTTTTTGCATGGTTTTTTGCTTTTTTAGGGCATTTATTAAATTTTAAAGTGCCTACTGTTTACATGATTTTAATGAGAAAAAATAGACAAATTTAATGAGACTAAAAATGCAGGGTGTACCTACCATTAAAAAAGAACTACTTTGAGTCATATCTCTTAAACGGTGCAAATCAATTTTTTTCGACTACGCCACTGGATTCTACGCAAAAATATCTATCTAGAACAGTTTTTACTTTTTTTCTAGCTTACACGGTATGTGAGATAAGACAGTGAAAATTTTAGTTTTCACCCTGTATTTCAGAAACAAAACAAGTTAGCTTTGTTCTGTTTGCGGCATTAAAAGTTTAACGAAAAAGTGGCACAGGTTCGCGAAAACCGCAAAGTTCTATCTTTACAAATTACAGAGATATCCTGCAATTACAAGCAAATTGGGACACAGTGTACAGGCTGTTTCATTAAGGGTGGTCACCGGCTAAATTTCGGAAACTACGTGCATAGAAATCCAGGGAAAAATTTTCATTACTAAAGTGGCCATGAGAAAGTCCTGGAAATTATTTTTAAGTTCTAGATAGAATATGACTATGACTATTTTCGCAGTAGACAAAAATATAGAAGTTTCATGTAGAGTATGTCATGAAAAAATGGCCATTTTCATATTATATAAGAGTAGAAAAAATATGTTATACAAAGCACAGCCTGATTATTTAATTATCTTTCAAGTTGTATTTATTTAAGTCTGTATTTTTAATTGTTATGTTTTTAGTATACCGTTTGTCAAACAGACTCTGATGCCCCATTCCACAAATGTGTCTATAATTAATAATTAACTTACTATTTTACAAACGGTTATTGGTCAATCATTAATCTTATGAAACTTCAACAAATAAGAACAATAGTAGATACTGTTCTCTGACTTACTTGATATTTGTGGAATCGGGCATTAGGTCCAGTTTTTCGATCAGCAATTTTTTAACTTCTATAATTTTTCTCTATTTCCAGCCAACTCGCCTGTATTCCCCCAACACAACAACATTACGTCAAAAAGGCGAGCCCTTCGAAATAGCCACAGTCCTCTGCTCTCTTCTACTAGGTTTTGGCCATGACGCCTACGTAGTCTCCGGTTATGCCAACAAAGATATCACGACGCAAAATATGCGTAGGGTCAACTCACCCTTTAGCATGGAAGAGGAATTAGAAGAAACGCAGGAAACTGTAACAACAGAACGCAAATACAAACTAAAATCATCGCGTGATCTTCGTAGTAAATTCCTGTTAATGATGGAACAGAGGGAAATTGATAAGGTGGCGGAACAAAAGGCTAAAGAAGTTGAAGAGGAACAACAGAGGATTTTGGTGAGGAATTTCTAAAGAAAACGAAATCGGTTTAAATGTTAGTTTGGTTCCAGGAGGAGGAAAAGCTTCCTTTCGATGAACTGGGTAATAGGCGTGTACATGGCTGGGTACTACTAAAGGCCGATGAGTCTGAAGAGCACGAGTATCAAAGAGTGGAAACTAGTGTTTTCATTGAACCCAGCACAGGATACATTCATCCTTTGAACAGTCCTGCATACTTGGGAATCGAAAGTATTTGGAACAATTGGAATTATTGGGTAGACTAAGATGTGTTTCTCTGAGAATTTTCAAACATTTTTTCATTGACAGGTCAACATGCAAGGACCCAAGGATAACTTGAGCGAGCTTGACTATGATTTTACCAAAGTAGACAACTGGGAGCATTTGCTTGTAGGCGAACCTTGTATCTATAGAAAACACAGGCAACGGGAAGGTATTGAGGAAGATCCTACAAAGGATGTCTACGATGAGAAACATTTAGACATACCCAAATCTTGGAGTTGGAGGATAGCAATACCACATTATGGTGTCAAATCAATAGAATTATTTTTCAAGATATTAACATTTTTTTTAGTCTTGCAGCGTCGTTTTCCCAGCGGCTCCAAGAAAACTTTCTACAAACGCTGCTTTGTTGAGGAGTTTGCTCCTTATGTCCTGCCCGACGGTCTAGTGTCCTCCATTGTTCGCTATGAAGATTTCGATTGCACTCAGATGATGAACATTGAGGAACGTTTCGAAAACCGCGAAGATAAACTTCGCAAGCGTTGTGTGGATATTAAAACAGACACAGTGACGGAATATTTTGCACATGGTCGAGATGACTGCATTAAAAGTATCTGTCTCGTATTAACACATAAAGTTGCTTCTAATGAATTTTAAAAATTTTTCAGAGCATATATTGTATCAAGACGAGAAAGCCAATGAGCTTCGCACGATTGAGTTTTATCATCAAGTTTGTCACGATGGTATGTCGAAAATTGAAGTTTTTCGTGAACCTGATGTTATGATTATTCACTATATTGATCGAGAGGACAAGTCAGAAAGTTAAAAGAAAACCTACAAAGACAATAACAATGAGTTTTTTCAGGTTGTACTATCAGAAAGTTTTGTATTATCAGAAAACTGCCAAGCAACCCTCCTCCATATCAAGTCTTTCGGGCGATCGGAAACCAATTAAAGTGCGTTACCTTACATCCTAATAACATTTATTATTTGAGCATATCTTTTAGAATGTTATTGAAAAATACGGCCGATTAGATAATGTGGCACCTGACCGTGATATAGCAGTAAAAGAATTCAAAGTGGAAGACCGAGAAATCAGTTTAAAGTACCACTATGCTCATGGAAAAGTCACAGCGAATACTCGTTACTTTATAAAACCTCCAATAGCTGAACTGGGGGAAGGCATGAAATTCCATGCAGATTTAACCGGTGGCTATGAATCGGAAATCAATGCTAAAGTACCAAAAGCCTCCAAACTCTACTTGCTATTGGAGGAAGAACTGAAATACGAGGAAAAACTCTTGCTTAGTATCAGACACATCGAGAACTTTGCAAGAATATTTCTACTATAATTTTACAACGCAAATTGATACTTATTGCTTTCCAGGTTTTCAACTTTGTGCTAACACGAGACAAAGAAACAAGCTTCCCACAATTAAGTGTCTCACTATTTGACCGAGAACACAACATGGATCACAAACTGGGGATGCAAGAGCAAGACCGCCAGCTCAAGCTGTTTAAAGAAAAAGAAATTGAAGAGGAAACTGATTATTTAGCACCGTATTTGACTAGATTGGGCAATCCAGAAGTTCTTACACATGAACAAGCCTTGCAACTGAAGAACACTTGTCTTAATGATTTCAAACAATTGTTGGTTGATCGTGCCAATGATGTACTTAAACAGTTTGAAAAAGTAATTCATTATTGTTTGTTTTGTTAGCAGTTCAGTCAAATTGGGAAAAATCGAAAATATGATGAAAATTTGTTCTTTTTGATACCAAACTAATTATAATCCGATGTAGTCAGCATATGAGTTCCTTATGCAGACCTAACCTAATTTCTATTTTGAGTTTATTGTATTCAAGGGTAAATGAAATACTCTAGTGCAAACACAGAATTCAATTGAAAAGATGTGAACATAGAAAATAAAGAATGTACCGATCTACTAAAGAATTTTACAGTCTATTAAGAAATACCCCTAAGAGCCGTTTGACACGAGGCTAATTTTAGTACTAAATTTCATACAAGTGATGCGCGCGCAGATTTAGTTGAAAAATTAATAATAAACAATAGGTCTAAATTCAATTTCTTCTGTACAGCATTGTACACTACTGCACCGAATTTACGCACATTTAGTCAGATTGTATACAAAAAATAGAACATGCTCTAATTTATTGTTACAAGTTTACTTAATCTGCGCGCGCATAATTAGTATTAAATTTAGTACTAAAATTAGTGTCGTGTCAAACGGCTCTAAGTCAATTTATTTTTTCGGAAATTGAAGTGCAACATTGTAATTATTGGCAATTTAAATTTTTGTTGGTAACTTCTTAAAAATTGTAAAAATATCTTCAAGTAACGTTGGTACCAGAAGAGAAAATTTAATGTGTTATCCACAATTGTGATCATGCTTTTAAAAAATTTAAAAGTTATTAAAGGCTTCAATATGAACATGTCTACTATAAGTTTTCGTCACATATTTTTTAAAATTTTACGAGACTATGAAGAATGTTGAGTTAAAAACTGTTGTAGACGGCGGAATTGTTGCAAAGTCGACAGGAATGGTATGCAAAGGTACATGATGAAATGCTTCCAGAAGAGGAGTATCATTATTTTGAGGAGAGGAAAGAGTTAAATTTTATTTTAAATGCGTACGAGCTGCGCTTGGCTAGGCAAAGAGATTTGTCACCATATAGGCAGGTAAACAACTTTAGTAGTTTTAAAGAAAATTAAATTTTTCTCGTAGGTTCGATGCTATTCTGCACTACTTGATGAACCACCCCGCCCTGGAAATTTTGAAATAAAACGAAGAAATTATTATTTATATTTTGTGTATATTTCATAAGAAAAATACAAAATTAAAGTTGTGTAAGGGTTTTGCTATACCAAAGTAACTTGGTAATATCCCAAAACGTCAGTCGGAAATCTAGTACCATACGGTAGTTAGATAAATTATAAAAAAGTTTAATAACGGTTTCCAAGAAGAGTTGGAATTTAAAATATAATATTTACAATAATTCCCATGTCCCATACACTCATACAACATTGAAAACAGACAAGTACAACAACATTACAATACATTTACGTAGTAGTAGAGTATGTCTATAAAATCGCCAGAAATTACAGGGTGTATGATTTATGTTTTTGTCATATCCAATTGTGAATTAATTAGTAACTAAACGACCAAGATCCCATCTGTCCAATACAATGGCCATCTTCGTCGAAAGTTGCTAGAGTCAGTTTGTTTAGTTTGTTGGTAAACGACGGTAACGTCGCAATATGAGTTGTACCAATTGTCAAAGATGAATGTGTACCATCTGAAAAATTAATTCAATAGACTTAAATTTGTACATTTTCTATTTTAATAACCGGTCATACCCTCATTGGTGATCTGTTCAAAACCTTTGTTATCTACAACCTCTTCATTAGTTTTTATGGTTTTGATTTGGGAAACAAACGCTGTTATCAAAGTGTCCATCAACGTTGCTTGGCGTGAGAACACTTGGAGGATTTTCGATACCCTTGCCCCATTTTCAACTACAAGGAATTGAATGAACAGGCAAGGCAAGCTGTTGGAATTTTCTTCAGACGATGGTTTGGCGCATTCCCAGCTTAGTTCCTCAAAGCGCAGTCCTAATAGTATGGACTGGAAAGATATATTAATTCTAGTAAAGATTAAAACTGCAAAACTTTGGTGCTTACGCATTGTAAGTCATCTATGATGAAAACGCCTTTTGAATTGATGGCGATCAAGACTGGTATGTCTTGATGTGTTATTAATGAGAATAGACCGCGTACAGGCTGCTCGATTTGTCCTTCGAAGAAGGCCGAACTGTAATCAAACATACGAGTAGTTTAACATAATTATATTTTTGGTAAAAAAACAAATTATTTTACCCGTAGTAGGGTAGCGACCAGCAAAACTCCAAGTATTTCCTCATGAGCTTTCGATTGTTCGCTGTTTCGGGGATGCGTTGGAACTGTTCCAAAAGACGCACCTCCGATGAATTTTTGGAACTAATCGGCAGCCAAGTCCAATTCTCACTTTTTCTAACATGAATGGGGAGATATTTCGCTTGCTCCTCGCGAAAATAATGAGTGGAGTGTACCTCAGGATCGTATAATCCTAGCTCCACTCGGGCTTGGATGCCCCCTAACGTTATGTAGTGGGGCTCCTCACACGGATATCTGCCTTGCAGAATATTGTTTTTAGCTTCTTCGTAGAGCAACTCCAAAATTTTTGGTTCCCTACACAAAATAACTATAAGCAAATTTTTTGGGTTTGGAAACAATTGCGTACTTAATCTTCTCTTCAAGGTGTTGCGGGAAGAATACATTCCGTTGAAACATAGCTTTGGGTTCATCCCTTTGCTGTCTATTGTATGAAGCGTGGCTGTATTGTTTAACCAACGACCGCCATCTCTGCCGAATATCGTATGGTTTTTGCATCGGCTTCAATTGCAATTCTACAAAAATCATTAATAAATTTAACTTAACCTGTTATTTTCACCTTCTTAAATGCACATACCTAATAGAGGGCTACTCATCCACAGCGTAAAGACTTGCAATGCCAACTGCTTATTTAAGCCGAGCTGTTCACAATTGACTACGGCTTGGCAAAGCAAGTCACTAGTGGCTGTTGGTGTATCTTCGATCTCCATTAGGATTGCTGTATGGCTGTGTAAGTAGACGCTTGTTGGGATGATGGGACCTTGAAATTGCTCATTAGTACTACTTGTTGCTGTTCCACTAGTTATGGAACTGGGTACTGAAGCTGGATTGGAATCTGAAAAAAAGAAGAATGATTTATAAGAAATATGTTGTATACAAATATAATTAAATGGTCAGTGTTTATAGTAAAGTTAAATATCTTTTTTAAATGATCGAAAAAATCTGATGTGCCCAGCACTAGAATTTTTATAAAAACTTTTTCATGTTTCTCAAAATCGAAAACACTAGTCTTCGTCTTTCCTATCCTAAACGGTTTGCAGATACTTAAATCATTTTTATTTTTTAAAGTTTTTTAAAATTGTCCTAAATTCTGGCTACTGAATTTTCTTAAAATAGACTATAACTAGTTCATAAAAAATGATGAAAATATCCATTAAAAAAATTAGTTTTCCTCAAAAATATACACATATCTAAAAAGCTTTTTACTTTCTTATACAAAATAATAAAAAGTAGGCATAGTAAGCGTGATTTTTTTAGTAGAGATAATTCAAACTAACAAAATTGAAATTGTAAAAAAAATCCAGTGCCGTAGGTATTCAAAAAATGACCCGATGATTACACAAGAACGAAACGTCGTATGTAAAAAATTTAAACGCCATTTTATAGAACATAAAAAATGCTACTTAAAATGATGAAAAAAAATACAGGGTGGTATTTAAAAAAATTGAGTTGATGAGTTCAGCAGAAAAACGAGACGTTGCACGAGTAAATTTTTAACGTCATTTTATAAAGCACAAAAAGTGCCCATGGCAAAGTGATTTTGGTTTTTCGATATCTTGAAAAATAAGAGCAGAAAAAAATAAAAACGAAAAGGCAAAAATTTGTTGTTTCCAAAAATCTCCAGAACTACAAAAGATATTTTTGATTTCTAAACGGCTTATTATTGGCCACATTATTACGCAACTTTGCCCCAATTTAACCAAAGCTGTATCTGTTACCGTTTCTGAGATCCCTGTAGTGAGATGCGAATTTGAAACAGCCTGTATATGTAAATAAATCAAAATACTAATACAATGAAATTGAATTATTTTGTAGATAATAATATTTGCCTACGATATAACCGAAGTATGTATACCTACCACTTGACGCCTGCATTAATTAATATAAATTTCGAGGACGCCTCCTTTTTATACCTGCATTATTTGCGCATAATTGTTAGTGAAATATCGTATAGCGAATAATACACTAGCTGGAAACTGGTTGATAGTAAAATTTAGCCGCCTTGAAGTTTAAACTGAAAAAAATGTTTTTTTATATAAAGGTAAGTACCTACAAAATCACTCATGTGACTATTTTACTAGTATTGGTTCACGTACAAAATTTTCAAGTCTTAAAACTTTTAATATATTTTTTTCTGTTATAAGCTAAATATATACAAATTGTATCCGCCTTATACCTAACGAAATTAATGTCTACAGTGAGAATTACGATAAAACTTTCATAAATTCACATCAAATATATCGAACCTAAATATTTTTTATGATATAAACCCCCACAAAATCCTTTTTTGTTGTTGTAAAATAAAATTGAACATAGGCTTCTTCCTCCCACAGAACTTTCAAGTATAATTTTCCAATAAAATCCACAAAAGGTATTTTCCCACAACCTTCCCATTCTTCCAACCAAGAAATGCAAATAAATATAATAATTCGCATTTTCCGTTAATGTTCAGTGACACAATTCCACAACTAGTGTATGGTTCAACAAACAGTATTCAAGACAATTCGACAATGGTCCTCAACTTTAACAATACGGTGGACGTGCAGAATTCAGCTGTAAAAACTCATCTGCTTCTCTATGATATTCTTATTCCAATAATTGGAGCTTTGATCATCGCTACTAATTTCGCAGTGGTGATTTCTAGTGGATTAATTTTGAAAAAAGGTGAGTACTGCCGAAAATTATTTGAAGAAGCTATTTTAACATGATTTAGGTCAGCAACCGCGATCTACTTATTTGTTTATGGGAAATGTTGCAATGACGGATTTGATTACGGGTATCGCAGTAGTTTTCGGACAATTTTACCCAAAAACCAACCGAGATCATTATATATGTGCTCTAGAAATCGGTAAGTATCGCTGATAAATTATTTCTAAGATCGTGAGAACTTTTATTGTAGGTATGATTGTGTCCAGTTCTTTAACTTCAGTTTTTTCTGTTGGTTTAATTGGAATCGATCGCTTTCTTTATATTTTGCACGGGATGAAATATCAAAAATGGGTATATCCAACCAGAGCTAGATTACTTATAGTTTGCACCTGGATTATAGGTAATTTTCCACAAAATATTCAAAACTAGAAACCTAACATTTCTCCCTTAGGTGGTATCATAGGATTCCTACCACTAATGGGATGGTACGGGGACACAAACAACGGACAAATCTGCTGGTTTATCCTGCTAGCTCCTAAATACCTGGTGCTCTTAACAGTCCTTGCAGGAATACTTCCACTTCTTGTGGTTATCACTCTATACACAATCATTCTATACCACGCCATCCGAAAAATAATCCACATACAAGATGCAGATAAAACTCGAAATGATTGTCCTGAAACCAGTTCGGGGAACATCCGGATGTTTCGTGGTAGCACTATAATAGAACCAGTCGAAGATCAACCAAAAGGCTTCTTCCGATGGTTCAAAACCTCCTCCAATCAAGTTAAAACTCCCAAGAAGTGGAAAGCTATTAAAGTCGTGATGTTCACCACTGGAGGGTTCGTTGTAACTTGGTCCCCGTACTTCATTGCCAGTTTGATCTTTGTATTTAATTGCGACAAGGATTCGGATTCGGAGTACTGTAAGAATCTACGAGTGCTTATTGCTAGTCCCTTGGCGATTTTGGGCTTCATGAATAGTTTTCTTAATCCGATTATTTATGCATGGTGGCATAAGGGATTTAGGACTTTTGTGAAGAAGCAGATTAATGTATTGGTTATGCGAAAGATGAGCAAAACTAAATCTACGAAGGAATCGAGATCTACTGATAAGTCTTCGACGGGATCGTTGTCGAATTCAAAGACTAGTCAAGAGAAAAAAACGTAGTGGAAAGGGAAAATGGTACTAAGAAACTTTGACGGATTTGTACCTTTTGAGGACCCCTGAAATTATATTGATCATTTTTGCAATGGTGTATATTGGTGTAGATTGGTCGGTTTTCTAATATTAGTTCTGATACTTTTATCTGAGGATTTCATATTAAAGTTAAAAATTGAATACTGAATCTACAGTTCGCACAGAAATTCTAATAACATCGTTATAACTCAATTTTTGCAATTTTGAGTTAACATTGCTGAAAGAATAAGGAAAGCCTTTGTTTAAATAATTTCATAGTAAGTAACTCTGTAATTTTACGAAAGTCTCTCTTAATAGATATTTAATTATTTATTTTAGATTTAAAACTAATTCAATGACGCAACAAATTTCTTGCGAAGTGTATTTTTGTGATCGAGTAAATCATGTAGATTAACCAGATTTTATGTAAAAATCGGATATACAGGGTGTCCCAATTTATATCGTCAGGATTTCACCAGTCGATAGTTTATCGAAAATTAAAGGTGGTTTGTCTAATAAACTATGGTCGAATTTTGCTTCCTTTTTGATGTACAGAGAGTATTTTCCATTCAATTTAGAAACTTTTTTGTATCCTATAATTTTTTGATAACTTAACTCAAAATAACCTAATAGTACAGTAAATAGGGAGAAAAAAAGGCCTCAAGTAGACTTTTTTTACCCTACACCCAATTTTTGTAGAATCTTGTAGAGGGTCACCCTAAAAGTTTAAAACTGAGTTTTTGTATTCATAGACCCCGCCGTTCCTTCACCAGCCCTCAATTAAGGGTTGGAATTTTTGTTTATTGCATAACTTCTGTCCTATTAAATTTTCGAAAAAAAGAGTCAGTACAAAGTTGTAAAGAAAACTATTTCCTACAACTTATCTTTTAACCTTTGTTTGATATTGTCGATATTTAAAAAGTTATTCAACAAATATGTTGAAATTTTTGGGGAAAGAGTAGTAGTAGTAAGTAGTACCTAACTAGAGAAAAATTTCCCTAAAATTTGCAACTTATTTGTTTAGTAACTTTTTAAATATTGACAATATCAAAAAATATTAGAAGTCAAGTTGTAGAATAGTAGTTTAATAAACAAGAGTGTTAATAAGAGCGATTAATAATCGAAACGATTTTAACGCGTGAGCGCAGCGAGCGCGTAATAATCTAATTTTGTTCCATGGCAAAATCCAAATTCTGACATAATATGCAATAAGTCAAAATACCACTGACATAATTAATTAAATTCGACAGGTGTCAGTTCCAAATGCATGTTTCAATAATATAATATATTGTTGGTTACCTAGCAAATCTCATAATCTCAACAATGTTTTTAATGTGCATGTATGCATTAAACTGAGTTATTAATACACTCCTTTTATTACATTAACTAGATCTTTAATAAACGATCGACAAAAAAATATTTTTCTCTATAACTTCGTACTGATGCTTTTTTCGGAAATCTAATAGTGTAGAAGCTATTTAATAATAAGAAAAAAGAAAGTTAAGTTATCAAGAAATCGTAAGATACAAAAAAGTTTCTAAATTGAATGGAAAATACTCTCTGCATATTGGTGCTGCAAAAAAAAACAGTGGCGTGCATTTTATTAGATAAAGTATTTTTGAAGAAACCCGTACGCACGCCTCTGTGTTCTAAATAAAATAATTGCAACCACTATTGATAGAGAATACAAAAAAAAGATCTATGCTAAATTTCAGAAGGATAACTTTTTTTATTATTGATTTATAGCAAATTATTTAAAATAATTTATTTTATTTAATGCCCTGTATAGGTAGGTACATCAAAAAGGAAGCAAAATTCGACTATAGGTAATTAGACAAACCACCTTTAATTTTCGATAAAATATCGACTGGTGAACTCATGACGATATAAACTGGGACACCCAGTATTCTATAATTGTTAATCATCAGAGATATTAAACACACAAAAAGTAAAAACAGCATTTTTATAATAAAAATGTTTCATTGGGCCGTAAATAAACTAGTTTGTTTAATTTTGGGCGGTTAATTTTTGGGCGTCAAAAGTTAATAACAGCCAATAGGCCGTTTTTGCAGTTTTTGCAGTTTCCTATTTTAACTCAATAAATATGACGGTACCTACGTTAAAAACTCGTTATTACTTACTTCATTATTTCTCTTCAATTTACAATTCGATAAAAATAATCGGCTCTCTACGATAAATGCTTTCGTAAATTTGGCGCTCTAAAGAGGCTGATGGCTAAATGTCAAATAGATTTAGATTAATTTGAAGTCTGTACGAACAATAAACTCGAAGTATCAATCGAGTTGTTACGATACAGAATTCTCAAGCTTCGAATTTTTGTATAGGTACCATATGCATGAATACAAAATTTGAATAAAATATCTCTAAACGTTTTAAACATTTTTGAGATTTTCATAATTTTTTCGTCAACTTTAACTTTTGAAAAAGAAGCATTTCCAGATCCATGATCAAGTTAATCGATACTAAAACTGAGAGCTGATCAACATTAATAAAATAGGTAACAAGAATTTTCTTCCTAAAATAAGCCTAGGAATAGGTAACCACTTTTATACTATTTGTACTTACTTAGGAGGAATCACCCTGTATTATTATATTATAGATAGTGTTACCACTTTCATTGCGCATCATTGGCAAATCAAAGCACTGTACCTCTATCTATTTTATTTATTATAACGCAGGTTTCGTCAAAACAAAAGTATTATATCCGACTGAAATATGTAAATAAATCAAAATACCTACCGATTGAAAATATTGTATATTGTGAAATTGATATCTGTTGTGAATTATAATAGGTATGTAAATATATTTGTCTAGTCTAGAATATGATAGCTGAAGTACCTCTCGACATCTGTAAAAATTAATATTCATTTCGAGGACATCTTTTTGTAATCCTGAATTAATTTCAGATAAGCGTTAATGAATTTTACAGTATAATCGTTAAGTCATACAATCAAGTCTCTTAAAAAAGTATCCGCTGAATTGTAAAAAAACGTCTTTTCAAATATTTAAATTTGAAGGAAACTATTTTTATGTCTAAACGTCATGTAAGTATTTTTTAATTTTCTTTCACCTACCAGATATTCTAATCTTAAAACCACATTACATGATTTCCTACAATTATGCTGCTGACTACGAGATTCCCAAGGGCAAATTTATTCTATTCCCCTATTCAAGAAATTCCAACCTTATCAGAGTCAAGGGGAAGACCCCTTCAAATGTACAGACACACAGGAACTGCACCGAACAGCGATATCGGTTTCCTTTTCGCCGGACTATATAAAATAATAAAATAAATATCAGATAATTCCATTTAGTTGTGTGATAGTCTCCAACAGAACAATTTAGGGGATCACTCCTCGATTTTCCACGAATACCTATTACATCGTGTTTAAAAATCAAATACAAATACTGGGACGCACCTTACAGAAATGGAAACAAACAACAATTCATTTTTTACGATGATGTTCAGTGACACAACTCCACAAACAATGGATGATTCAACAGCACCAATAGCAAATTTTCAAGACAACTTGACGATGATACTCAACGTTAACAATTCAGTGGATGTGCGAGATAAAACAGTGAAAACTCATCTACTTCTTTATGATGTTCTTATCCCAACAATAGGGGCATTAATCATCATAACTAATTTCGCTGTAGTGATTTCCAGTGGCCTTCTTTTGAAAAAGGGTGAGTATTTGGACGAAAAACTGCGGGAAAAATAATGTTATATGTAAATTGTTTTAGGTCAACAACCGCGTTCTACTTATTTGTTTTTGGGGAACGTTGCAATGACGGACTTGATTACGGGTATTGCAGTGGTTTTTGGACAAGTTTTTCCGAAGTCCAGTAGAGATCACTATGTGTGTTCCCTACAAATTGGTAAGTAAATTACAAAATGTCTGACATAATTTATTTCAGTCAAATAACACACTTTATGTAGCAGAAAATAGCTATTTATTATACAAGTGTCTTATAAGGCAAATAAGACACGAAAGAAATGTTAGCCACAAGAGCTTGCTCGAGTGGGCTAATTTTTCTTGTGTGACTTATTCGCTCTTAAGGCACGAGTGTAATACATAATTTATTGAACACCTCCTTCTGTAACAGTTCTTAAAACATCATCAAAATCCAAAAACTGATTGGCATGTGGTTGCTATGACAAATTGTTTGTTTACTGTTGAATCATAAAAAAACAGTTTAATTATAAAAAAAACAGTTTAATTATGGGTTCATAAGACCACTAGTGTTTTATAGACCTCATAAGATATTCAAAATCGGCACATTATTATAACTTCATAATAAACAGGTGTTGGATAAAAATTTTAATGTGACGAAAATTTGTATACGCAGTGTATGTGAATATAGATATATTTAACTTTAACTCACTGGTTATGGATATATCGGAAACAGATTTTTGGGACGTATTCGCCCCTCTTTCCCAGCTCAAACATAGCCTTTACAAAATAGAAAATATAATTGTAAGTTATTAGAGGCATCAAAATGAACCTGTTTACAAATTTTCCGCTATTTTTCCTAATTTACCTAGACTAATAATAATTATACAAATTCTTCTTGTAGGTATGATAGTGTCCAGTACTTTAACCTCAGTTTTTTCGGTTGGGCTCATTGGAATTGACCGCTTTCTCTATATATTACATGGGTTAAAGTATCAAAAATGGGTATATCCAACCAGAGCCAGATTGCTCATAGTTTTCACCTGGATTATAGGTAATTTTTCCCAGAATATTTAAAACTAGAAACCTAACATTTCTCCCTCAGGTGGAATAATTGGATTCCTACCACTAATGGGATGGTATGGCGACACAAACAACGGACAAATCTGCTGGTTCATCCTGCTAGCGCCCAAGTACCTTGTCCTCCTCACAGTACTCGCAGGAATAATCCCACTTCTAGTGGTCATCACTTTGTACTCAATCATCCTTTACCATGCCATACGAAAAATAATGCAGTTACAGCACGCAGATAAAACTCGAAACGATGTTACTGACACCACTTCTGGAAACATCCGGATGTTTCGTGGTACCGTCGCAGAAGAACAAAACCAAGACCAACCTAAAGGTTTTTTCCGTTGGTTCAAAACATCCCCCAGTCGTGTCAAAACTCCCAACAAGTGGAAAGCCATTAAAGTTGTGCTGTTTACCACTGGTAGTTTTGTAGTGACTTGGTCTCCATACTTCATTGCCAGTTTGATCTTTGTGTTTAATTGCGACAAGGATTCTACTTCGAAGTACTGTAAGAGTCTGCGATTGCTCATTGCTAGTCCTTTGGCGATTTTGGGTTTCATGAATAGTTTTCTTAATCCGATTATTTATGCATGGTGGCATAAGGGATTTAGGACTTTTGTGAAGAAACAGATCAATGTGTTGGTGATGCGCAAAAAGGATGAGTCACAACATCCAACGAAGGAGTCGAGGTCTACTGAGAAGTCTTCGACTGGGACGTCATCGAATTCAAAGAGTAGTCAAGTGAAACCAATATAAATAGTGGGAAGGGAAAATGTTACTATAAGTATCTGTGATAAATAATTTGATTTATTTATGTTGTCAAATTTTAAATAAGTTGCTTTGCTTTGCCGAAAAAATTAATTATATTTTACAATGCTCAGCTATAATAAATATATTGTTTAACAGAATGTTTTTTGTGCGTTTAGATAATCTAAATAAAGACATTTTATTCATAAGATCTCGCCTCGACAGGGTGAGCAGGGGAATCTAGAGAATCGACAGAATACTTTTGAATAATATGGATTTGTAATATAAACTTATAGTTGGATACGCTTAGTTTTCAATACTATTTTTCTCTGCTTCTCCAAATCATCTATCATTAATTAATTAAAAATGTATTTGTAATTTTTTGATAAGATTCAAACTCTCCGAATTAAACTCATATCAAAAATGATTCAATCCTATAAAGTAATTAGTTGTTAATTAACAAATGTTTACAAAGGACATAGTTGGCTATGAAAAGATAATTGTCGAAAAATAACATTTGTATCCATAGTAACTCATTGATAAAAGCCAATAATTCAGTCATTCTTAATTTTTATGCCATTATTCATATGAATTCCCAATAATGGCACAGATAATCGTTTTTTCGTAAATATTTGGTTCCTATTATTTTTACCGAAAAATTTGTTATTCTACAAATTGAAGACGATTAGTTGTACGCATTATACGTTTTTCATGTAGGTAAAGTTTATTGTTGGAAAATTTATAGTAATTGGAAATGGTATTGAATTTATGTATTTTAGAAAAACAAGAATATTGTCTTTAAATATGTTAGGTGTAGGTATTTATACTCGTTTACAAGAAATAATAGAATTTAGTAATTGCGTCCCATGCGGATATAATATCTACCGGATGTTTGTGGTGTGGTGTGATTTTTTTAAATTGTAGGTACCTACAACTTTTATGCTTAAAAATTAGAGAAGAATTCAAAATTTTATAAATGTAGTGTTCTGTGTAAAATATTAAAATTGGTGTTAGCTCAACAAAAATCGAACACTCTATACAGGGTCCGCCAAAACCCTGGCATTCTTCTATAAATTCGTTAGGTTTGGAAATAGAAAAATATTTTAAACACAAAATTTGTTAGAAATTTACTGCTCCATAACCTAAAATTATTTCCATTTATAGAGAGTGTTTAATAGTTCTCTACAACTTTATAATGACAGAATAAAACATTTTTTTTCCATGGCAATCTAAATTCAATAAATAGAATAGAATTTCTCATACGGTATAAATTATTTGAAATATCTCCTAAATTATTAAGTTTAAGTATAGGGAATACTTTATGAAAAAGGTAGAGAATTTAAATCTCTACAACCTACGTCAAAAATATACTGGGGGTTCCATTTGAAAAAAGAGAGTTTTCGTTGTTTGAAGTCAATGAAAACTGACGGTCAATTGCAAACACCCTGTATACGATAAATTTCAGACTTTTGTATCATAAGATTCCCTAGACCTTACATTTTATAACTTCGAAATAACTTTTCAAAAACTATAAAGTATAACTAAAATAAACGTATTTTTTGAAATCTCTAATTATGTGATTTTTTTAAGTGTAATATCTCGAAAACCGTTCTTTTTAAAAATATGAAACCTTCACACTTTTCCATGTAAAATTACATGTGTAATCTGAAAATCTATTAATATAGAGGATGTTTCATTTAAAATGACGAAGTAAGTAGCTGTCCAGCCGTAATTAAACACCCTGTATAAATGGAAATAATTTTAGGTTATGGAGCAGTAAATTTCTGACAACTTTTGTCTATTTCCAAACCTAACGAATATATAGAAAAATGCCAGGGTTTTGACGGACCCTGTATACAGGGTGATCACTAATTGCCGCACTCGGAGCCTACTGTGATAAACAGAAACAACAATTGAAATTCATTATTAATATTTTCATGGCAATAGAAGGTATTTTAGTTTATCCCAAGGGGAGCTTGAGAGGTTGCCAAACTTTAAAATTCTCTCAAATTTAGGTATTTTATTAAATTTTTACATTTTCAATTTCTTTGTATTAGAGGTTTAGTGAAAAAAATTGAACAAATCATATTTCATTTTATCCAGAGACTATAGTAGCATGAATTATTCACTCATTTTTGTCTTGGTTATGAAAATAATTAGCTTGTAATTTGGATGAGGGAAGCTCCATACTCGGACTCTAACTTACTAACTATCACATTTAATTTTTCTTTACAGATTATCCTTAGTTTTAATGTGCTCTATAACGCCCTGTATTCGGAGTGAGCCAATTACTGATCACCCTGTATAGTTGAAAATATTTCTAAGTTTAGCAATGAAATCTGGTAAATTTTTCCCTAGGTTAATATATGTATATAGGAAAGACACATAAACACTAAGTGGACAATTTGTATCTTGTTAATATGTAAACCAGATTTATTAAAATAGCAATCACTCCATGGGGGTAGTGGATCGCATTTATAAAATACCATCAGCGCAGATACACGCGCAGATGAACTTGCAGACATTTGACGGTCACAAGGCTCCACCCACTTTCTGCGCAAATTACATTTGACCTTGACGAGAATGTATTTCTACAATATGTTATAAAAATCAATACCTACTGTGTTAACAAATTTCAACTTATTTTGAATATAAGGAGCAGAATGAAAAGTTTAAGCAAATATCTGATTAATCCAACACATTAGAAAGTACTGAAGCCTTAATTAATAATTATATTTTATTAATATTAATGCAAATTAATTTAATTATTATTTTAAATCGAATGAGATCGAGTGTTTTCATATCATTTCGGAAATATTGAGAATCTATTTAGCAATATGTATTGAAATTTCGATCAATTCCAATTTAGTTATCGCTGATACAGACAGACAGACATCATCGCAAAATAGTCAAAATGGATTCGGGGACCCTCAAATAAGAAGAAAATAAAAAAGAACAAGAGTGCAGCTGGCAGCTTGACCATCAACGGTAAAGCCATCTTACCACATTCATTATGTTCGTCTTATTGATCTCAACATTGTTTATTTTTAATTACAAATTTTTCATCTTTCGTGTACCTAACTGGTCATATGATCCAAAAAGATTTTTTTAAACTAGTCCCTAAATTATCTATTTTATTAAGTTTTTAATACAAGAGTTGCGCATTGGTCAAAATGAACCTGATCGATCGATACCTACCCTTCCTGACCTACACAAGCCATCCCTGCCACACCCTTGCTCCGATTATTGATCAGCATGTTCCTTATTATAAAAAATAAACAAAATATATCTTACCATTGGTCTGCTTGTCGCTAAGCACATCCGAATTGGCATCCTTAATTGTATCCGAATTTGAGAGAGTTCGTTCCCACTCGGCGCACGAGGATGATGCCATTCCGGCGTAACTCATCTGTTCCGTACCATAACCGCCATCCGTGGTAGTACCGCACAAACTGGAGTAACTGGCACTCACAGGAGGAGGAATCCTCTGCGAAACAGAATAGAGTGCACCCTGACTGGAGGACAGTTCTGCAGTTTGGACGTAGTCGTCCGATGTTCTGAAAAAACAAACAGTTACCACCTGTTTTCTGTGCGCAATGTCTTGTATAGGGTTAACTTACCTTGACAACTCCACCATATATTCATTATTGTTTGGTGCGTTGTAAAGAACCCGATTCCTGTTGTACTCCACTGGAATGACTGTCACATTATAGTTACTTGATTGAATGACGATTTGTTGGGTATTGTTATTTTCTTTGTTTTCAGATGGATTTGTTGAGGCCATATTTCAAATGGCAAACGGATTGTTAACTACATTTTTAACTTGTGGTGATTTAACGGAGCAAATCGCGGTACGTGTGAACAGTGAGGCGATCAAAAACAGACAAAGCTCCGGACGCACATCCACCGTACTCACCAACAATCCAACATCAAGCAGCTGTATTGATTTTCTTGTTGGGCCTAGGAAAATGTAGGTGGTGGTTGTCATGGTGAACCAGTGCGCCAAATAAGATGTTACCGCAGCATCCACCTACTAATTTATTTTAATTGTTGTATGCGAAGGTTGTTTTTATGTAATGTTTTATATTTAAGTGTTCCAAGGTTACAACCGGAGATTTTTACGGGTTTTCTTGGAATAAAAGAATGATGGAATCTGCAGGGGCGACGCGAGTCCGAGCTCAGGTTCCGGATGGCTGGGTGAAGTTTAGCGAGGTTCCGGAATATACTATAAATAAACATTAAGACTATCATTTAATAACAACAAAAAATACTGAGAAACCTGACAATTATAAAATAAATAGCATGTAGAGAAACATTACGTAAAATATAACAAAAAAAAAGTAAAAATAAATACTTCAGGGGGTATGTGGAAATTGTTATTATTGCAATAATTGTGAACTACAATAGCTTTTGTCTTATTTTCAGAAAATTACATAACAATCAATTGAAAAAAATTAAATGATATAAAAATGATTTTAATTTGTAACTTGTTGCGTTGCATTATTTTACTGTGGAAGTACCTACTTGGGGGCAAGCTGGAATATTTACATTTTATTCCCTAAAAATACATTATAAATTTTACACGGTTCAACAATTCATTTTAATGAATTTTCGTGAATATTTTGATTTGGGTTATATGGGTTAACCTTAGAAAACACACTGTCAAGTTATCGAAAATATACTCAGTTACATGGAAATTGCAACACCAAGAACGGGTAGGAATTTTTTGACCAAACTTGGCAGAAACGTTTAACTACTCACACTCCCTCACTCTTCGTGGCATCGATTCCAGCAGGTGGTCGATTTTCTCTTGAGGCATTGTGTTCCAAGCAACCTGTAATTCATGCCGGAGAGCTTCCAGCGCCTTCGGAGGATTCGCTAAGTTCCTCAGTCTTCTCCCCATAATTTCCTACACTTGTTCAATTGGCGAAAGGTCGGGAGATCTGAGTGGGCATGGCAAGGTATTGAGCTTGGCCTCTTCAAAACGGTTCAAAGAATGTCTTGCCATGTGGGCAGGGCCGTAGCTAGCATAGGGCAGCCGGGGCAGCGCCCCGGGGCCCCCGTCCTCGAGGGGCCCCCGATATACAATTATATATTCCAAATTACAGGTTACTAGATGGTAAAACAAAATAAATTGGTAATAATAGCGGTCGAGTAGGGGCCCTCGACGGTGGCTATAGGGATTTTGGCACCTAGTATTTTATTAATTTTTTTGTAAAGAAAAGATAAAAGAAACAACAAAGGAAGAAACATCTAAAAAAAAAGAATTAAAGGGCGAATAATGAGCAAATGGATATAAACATAAGCAACAATGACTATATCTATCGCAATTATAGGAAAACATTTTAAATTCATTTTAATACATTACATGTCTTTTGGGTGACTGAAGAACAGTCCTTATTTTGAGAAGCATGTCCTTTGTCCTTACCATGTACCAATAAGGACGCTATTTGTCCTTAGTTTGCGCATTTACTCTAAATAATTATATTATACGAAACCTAACTTTCGAATTGAATATTTTCGCTGTTCGAAATTGTAACTTTTCATTTTAGCTCATTGACCTCGAAAAGTTCGAAATTTTCGCCTGCGGCGCATTTTCGCCCTACAATCTGTCAAACAACTTTTACGTATCCTTACTACCCTACAGATATTAAAAAAAAAAAAAACATAAAATGTATAATTTTTATTTGCCCCCTCACAGAAAACAGAATTGCTAAGGCTCTGTTTTCAGAAGTCACAATATTTGGGGCCCCCGAAAAGTTTTGCCCCAGGGCCCCTTGAGTTGTCGCTACGGCCCTGCATGTGGGGACGGACATTATCCTGCTGGAAAAGTGGGTCTTCCAACTGCTGAAGATATGGAAGGATATGGGGTTCTACCACCTCATCAACATATCGTTAGGCGTTCATATTGCCTGGGACGAATAGCAAATGAAACCTACTCCCATAGGCTACAGAACCCCATACTATAACCCCCACAGTTCGGTGCACATGCGTCTCAACAGAAAATTGAACATTGCAACGTTTTCCACGTCTTCGTCTAACCCTCATACGAGCATCATGCATCCCCAAACAGTATCGGGATTCATCACTGCACAACACCCTATGCCACTCCTGGTTGTAGTGCAGTCACAACCTACCCCACTCCAAACGTTGCTGTCGGTGTTGAGCCGTAAGTTTTTAACACAAGATGTGGTCGATAGGATTGCAAGCCGAAAGTTCTGATTCGACGCTAAACCGTTCGAAGGGTTACAGGACGACCTCCTCATTACCTAACCATTAATCGGCAGTTGATGTGGTACTGGAGAATCGGTCTCTTATTGTCATAAGTCGAAGATGGCGATCCTGCACCTCATTTGTTTGTCTCCGCCCCCCGGTTCCTCTTCTACGAAGTTCCTGGCCGTCCTTGGTCCATGTCTGATAACATAGCATGATAGTGGATTGGTTTCGGTTAAGACAATTCGCAATTGCCCTGAACGACAAACCACCTTCGCGCAAGCCAAAAATTCGATCTCTGTCGAATTCGCTTAATTGGCGGTAATTTTCACGTTGTCGCAGTCAAGGCATAATCACACCCTCAAAACACGTTAAACAAAAGAATCAGAAGAGAAAACAACAAAAAAATCAACCAAAACTCGCAAAAAATACAACGATAATAACGTTGGTAAAAACTACAAGAAACGTCAGATATGCCATTACCACTTGTTCTATTTGAATGAAATTTTAATCAATTATTACATTTGAGTAGTTAAACGTGTCTGCCAAGTTTAGTCAAAAAATTCCTACCCATTCTTGGTATTGCATGTCACTGAGTATATCGGGATATTTTTTTAACTCTGAACATATTCCCTATGTTCAATTTTAAAAAGCACAGATCAATGAATTGCGAGTATTTGCTATGCAACCAATTATACCACACACCTGATTTAATTTTATTTAATTAAATTTTTAATAATCGGGATATGTTACTGAAAAAACATCTTATACTCTGATTGGCATGGTATAATATGCATTATGTGTATTTTTTCTTCAGTTGAAAAAAATGTTTATGATTTATTTTATCACAATAATAATTGAAACAACTTGACATTTTTTTTTACTTGTCAAGTAGCTATTTTCAAGTAAAATTGGTTACTTGATTACTTAAATACATGCATTGAGGTGTGTTTTTTCAAACTGAACATAGGGACTATTGGGGACTATGTTCAAAGTTAAAAAAATGTCCCGGTATATAAAAAGTACACTAAATTGTTCCAAAATCCAAATATATTGATTAAACCTAACTTATCTTTATCAAATAATTCCTCCTAAGATAAGGATGTTGCGAAGATAATTTTGAGATTCTTTCAATATTCTTATACATACCTAAGTATAGTTATCGGCTAGGGCTTCAGTACTTCCCAAAGATTAGAATGAAATCCGTATCGTATAAGAAAGTCATGTGTTTGACACATCAGATATTTTCTCACACGAGATATATTGACCTGAAAAAATTAGTAAACAATCAATTTTTGTTCATAACTTAAAAACAAATGAAGTTAGATTATTATTCGTATTTTCACCATTCTATTTGCCTTAAATGGTTGACCAAAAATATGTCGACGGTTTCTTTCTAACTTTAACAGACATTAACACGTCTAAGATGAAGCTACTGGGGAACAGCGTTACTGGACCCAGAGGTTTTAAAGGACTCCTCCACTAACAAAGTCCTGGACTTTTGAAAAAGGACCGGAATCAAAGAGTCGATAAAAGTAACGGGATCACAGAGAGCTAACAAATACCTGTGCGACACGAGTCGGGACTGACATGCCAGAACCGAATTGCTTGGACACCTAGTAATGTTATAAATAAATACGTAAATACATACATACATAAATAACAAAAAGTTTAGATATCCTGTAACTCCATCGAAATGCTCCACCCTGTACATTATCTGAGAAATAAAAACAACAATAAGTAATTATTATAAGATAATAGTTATTTGTATTGCTAGCCTTGAAACTAGAGTTTTGCGAGTGCGAGTAGGGTTTGCGAGCAGAGGCCGTAGGCCGAGGCCCGCAACTACGAGTACTCGCAAAACAGTTTCTAGGCGTGTAATACACACTATTTTTTGTGCCGAAGTTTATTTAAATAAATAAAATTTACAAAATATTTATTTAAATATTTGGTATTTTGGGAATTTTTTTTATTGGTAACACGCGATACTTAAATTGACACTGACAGTAGTAGCCGAATAACAGAAATAATAATCCGTTTCTATGGAAAATACAAATTTTCTTTATGATTTCAATGATGCCAATCGATAAACTAAAAATTCCTAGTTTTTGTCGGTCTAGCCCGGCAAAACATGAGTTTCCAGCCGATTTATACGAATGCAAAATGACTAATGCCAACCTGAGGCACAAAAATAAATATCTATCACAATTTTATACCTAATTATTGTTCAACTAAATATTCAGTAGTTATATCAAGAGTGCATGCCAAATACGCGAATATGTTCAAGGATGGCATGCAAGAGGGACATATGACGGACTATTTCCCGAAGAAAATTTAATACATTTCAAATATTCACTCTATGCACATGTGCAAATACCCGGGTATTTTCATGGTGCATCCAGTGAAATACATATAAACATGCATTTCAATGGGTGCATCGAATACTCACTAATATTCATAAAAATGCTTTTTCAGTGTTGTTAGACCATACAAAATTAGTGTCTTTTTAAAGGTCTATCTAAATAAAGAAAATAAAATTTGTTTTAGCTTGCCTCCAAATATTTCCACAATAGTCTATTTTAAAAATTCATCTACACTATCTTTTAGACTTTCCATTTAATTTATCGTATCCTCGGAAATAAAAATCAGTTAATGTAAAGATAAATTTAAACGCCTTGTCTACGTATTAATTATTTACAACATTATATTTTATTTTCATTTAATAGTATTTCTTTGAATAACATGATGTATCATAGTTAAAAATATAAAAAAACTAGGGTTTGATGTATGTATAGTATAAGTTATAATTGTATAATAAAAATCCACACCTTAAAAACAGAATTAGGAATGTGAAAGAAAATTATACTG
This sequence comes from Pediacus dermestoides, assembly GCA_963942485.1. Lineage (NCBI taxonomy): Eukaryota > Metazoa > Arthropoda > Insecta > Coleoptera > Cucujidae > Pediacus > Pediacus dermestoides. The sequence continues at coordinate 1,020,110 of OZ012629.1, read as the reverse complement.
TGTGTCCGCGAATTAGTGCCAAGAAAAATCTGTTAATTTTTTGGTCTCCAAGCATAGTAATCCAGAAATTTACTACATATCATTTTAACTAAAAATTTATTTATACTTAACACCATTTTTACAGAATATTTTCTTCCTTTGTTTGATATAACAGGATACCAATAAGTAAATGGTTTAAAGAGAGAAAGTATGTTATTCAAGTAAGTATGCATCATGTACAAATTTGTTATTACTTATTCTTCAAAAATTATAATAATTGTAGTATATACAGGCTGTTTTAAATTCGCTTCTCACTACAGGGATCTCAGAAACGGTATAAGAGATACAGCTTTGGTTAAATTGGGGCAAAGTTGCGTAATAATGTGGCCAATAGTAAGCCGTTAAAAAATCGAAAATATCTTTTGTAGTTGGAGATTTTAGGAAAAAACCAAATTTTTGCCTTTTCGTTTTTATTTTTTTCTGATCTTATTTTTCAAGATATCGAAAAACCAAAATCACTTTGCCATGGACACTTTTTGTGTTTTATAAAATGACGTTAGAATTTTCCTCATGCAACATTTCGTTTTTCCGCCGACGTCATCAAGTCAATTTTTTTAAATACGGACCTGTACTTTTTTCATCGTTTTAAGTAGCATTTTTTATGTTATATAAAACGGCGTTTAAATTTTTTCCATGCGACGTTTCGTTCTTGTGTAATCATCGGGTCATTTTTATGACTTTAAGTCCGACTATACTTAAACGTGAAGCACAAAGTACAATGATTTTTTTCCACACCTGTTTAATTATATGTCAATTATTCGTATTTTTTCGTAGAAACTCGTGCTCATAATTCACTACAGTGAAATATTTTCATTGTTCACTGTGTATCCGACCAATCACAAATACACAAATTCATAATTCAATGTTGCTGAACCAATGATATTTTAAATCGCCCCCCATCAAGTCTTTCTGCACTTGACAATCAACTAGCTTGACAGTAATTAAATAAGTGTCAAAAAAATTATCAAATATGAGTCTAATTTATTTCTTTAGTAGGTGTGCAAAAAGAATAGTATTACATTCGCGATTATCGCTCGTGGGCTCAAACATTCTTTTCGTGAATAATGGCTATCATAATCGCTCATATTATAATATACTATTATCCACAACCAGTATATTATAAGGTCATAATTCCACTATTAGGAGACGTCTTATGATATTAATAAAACACGCGTGTCTTATAATTAATACCCATGACTACCTACTCTTTAATAAAAATTAATTCTACATAAAATGACAAAAGTCACTTCAAAATGTCAAAAAAAAATTTTCCAAAATATTAATTTAAAAACTCTCTGGTCTGGTTGTGGATAAAACGTTGTATTGCATAGGTGTCTTAGTTGTATATTATCCACTTTATGAATATTAAACTCTCGAACTTCGTTCTCGCGTTTAAACGTTTTTGCGTGGATACTATACTACCGAAGACACTTACTTATACAATAAATAACTATTAAATTCTATACATACACTGAGTTTTTTTATCAGTCCCCATAGGGATTTACATGGTAAACATTTTAACTCGTGTTAATGGTTTTTCTACTGTGTATTTCAAAATGATTTTTGGCACACTAATAGTTTGCATATTTTTTTACGTGTTCTAGTAGTTTTTAAAATGTAAACAGTAAAATTTATTTATTTAAAAAGGGAAAATAATTACAGTTAATATTAGGACCATACAACCTTAATACTTTTATGCCTAAAATGAAGTGTAGAATCTAAAAATTCAAAAATATACAGGGTGTTCCATTTAAAATAACAAAGTTTGTGTCTACTTCCGGTATAACCGGAAGTAGTAGAAACGTGAAAATATTTTAGTACAAACCGGCAAGCTGAATTAGATAGGTAACCAAATTTTCAAAACTCTACTGTTATTAGTTTTCCATATACTTACAAATCGATGGCCCTCTACGCGACGTATATTATCTAGAAAACGATACAATTTTGGAGATTTTTTATTCTTTAACATTGTTTTAGAATTAAATTTTGAACATATTTTGTTGTATTTTCTTCCGAAAGGATCCGATAGACCCGAAGTTTTTTTGATAAAATTATTACTGCAGAATTTTTTCTGGATGTTTTTTCCGTACAACTCAATATTGTTGAATCGTTTCCGAAGATATATAGTTATAATTGAATCAAGTCAAATGTAAAGTGGATACATCACTCTATATTCTATATACTTAATATTCTATTGAATATACAGTCATTATAAGAAAATATAACATATCAATCACACCAAAATTATTATAACCTTTTCGACATCCAACAGTAAACTAAGAATCCAATAGGGCTAACAATGTTTAGATACTTCAAGTACAGATGTATTAAAAAAAATGTGACCATTGGATTCATACAGCCCGCGAAATTACAAAATTCCGCGTGTTTTCTGATCAAACGTCGTTTGCTTAAAAAGAACATCCATAAAGTACCGGGGCTTTAAATTTTCTTGAGCCGTCCCAGGCACAATCAGAGACTTTTCAGTATTTCCCATAAGATGGCGTTACTGTATTTTATAAAGATGTTTCAATAATTAGCACAAAAAAATAAATTTTATTACAACACAATCTTTTTTCCACGTTAAAATTGATTTATATTGTTTTACAGGAAATTGCTTTTCAAATACCAACTTTGTGGTTAAAAAATAATTTGAATTGATTTTATACTACCTACATAATATAATAATATAGAATACTGTACAAAGAAAACAGAGACCTGTAATAAGCTTTTAGTTTAGGTTCACCTTTTATGTAATCACAATAAATTAATAATAAAATGTTACATAATTTTCTATTCCTTTATTATTTTATTTTTAAATACAATCTTTCCTTATTTATGAATAAACATTGCTCACACAAAAAATATATCATAAAAAATTGTGATTAAGTATTATTTACATATATTTTTGATAATGAAAATAAACGTGACAAAAAGTTCCGACGAGGATGGGATTCGAACCCACGCGGGCAGAGCCCATTGGATTAGCAGTCCAACGCCTTAACCACTCGGCCACCTCGTCACATACGCTACAACGTGTTACGTATTGAACAGCTTTCACCTATAAACGTATATTACTTTTTCTTCTTATACAAAATAATTGAAATATTCAAATGATTTTATAAACTGTTTTTATCAAAGGAACTATCCACAATTATTTCGAAGTGATACCGATATCATTTGTGCGATGCATAGGGAAATAATGCGGTACATTTTATAGCTTCAACTTGGTTGCTATAACAACAATATTCGAATACAAAAGCACCTGGCTGTCAGTTTATTAAACGGCATTCACGTTGAGGTGCGTGTTTATGTCAAACTTGTGTTTTATTGTGTTTACGTCAAGCTTTTGAGAGCTCTAGGTGAGTTCTGTTTATGCACCTTTAGTGTGTAGCTACCTAATGTGCCAAATTAAAAACTGGAATATAAATTTTTTTTTTAAATTAATAGGAGTACGTATCTTAACTACTATTTAGGTAACTTTATTTTTTCTTCGAAACAACAGAAATTCTCCATGAGTTAAATATCTGAAATTCCACAAACGAAGGAATTTGTTAGGTATAAAGAAAACATGTTTCGTTGTTCTGGATTTTTTTTATCGAAAAATGAATAAGTGGTTTTCTTCTGTGGAATAATAAATCATTATTTTGTAATTAGGTTGCTCTTTTGTTGAAAACGAAAGTTAAATTTATTGATAGATTCCATACAAAGCAGAGTTTTTATTATTAGTTCTAGTATAAAAAAAGTTACCTAGCGATTTAATTTTGGCGGAACTCAAAGTTATTTTAAGAAATTATTCAGGGTTTACTTACTGTACAAATGTTACCTACTTTTTAGCCAAATATCTCCAATTTTCGTTTGAGAGTAATTTAAGATTAGGTACACCCGTGTTGTAAATACATAATACAAAACAACAATCTGAATTTATTTAAGGGGAATCACTATTCAATAAATTTTAATCAATATAAGTGAAATACCTCTCTAAGTTCCAGAGCTTTTTTCTACGTAGGTATTTTATTGCAATGCCCATCTTCATCTTGGATTTAAAAAAAAATATGTTGGTATTTTGCATTAACAAATTATTTAATTTTTTGATTTTTTCCATAACATCAGCCACATTTTTTTTAGAATATAATTTAATATACCTACATATTATAATAATAGGTATAAAAAATTCAATTAAATTTCCTTAATAATTTTAGCTGCTAATGACCAGTTTGTCCTAATTCTCTATACCAATTCCACTTACTAAAACTTTGTTGTTTCTAAAATCCCAAACAAAAATCTACATAATCTCATAAATTCTATCCGTTTCACTTTATTGCAAAACTATTCGTACCGTAATAATAACATAGGGGAAAATAGGGCTAACTATAATACCTGCTGCCCGTCCCTGACCAACAAAACACAAATCTGACCCAGTTTAAGTAGGGGTATGTACTCGTATACACTCCACTCCTTTATTAGATTTTGCACCCTGAACACCTGGAAATGCACCCCAACAGAGTTGCGTGCTAAAAACTTCCAATATAAAAACACATTGAAATTTCTATTAATACAGAGAAGTTTTGAAGTAGGTTTTTAGGAATACATGATTTTTTTAATGTAGTGTATACAGGGTGATTCAAAATTCGATGTAGATATTTTAAGGACGTATTGTTGGGATCAAAATAAGACTTTTTTTAAATAAACATGTGTCCTAAAATGCACCCCCTCCGAGCTACATACAAGTGTGGATCCCCCTTCAAACTCCCCCAAAACTGGGTTTACATAATTTTTGAAGCAAAAAATAAATAGAGTTGCTAAAAAAAGGGGGGCAAGCCAATTTTCAGAAGATTTGATCCGTTATTGTAGTCACAATTTTAAATAATCGTTTTTTTTACGCAACTTACAGTGGCTATAGCTCGGAGGGGGTGCATTTTAGGACACATGTTTATTTGAAAAAAAAGTCTTATTTTGATCCCAACAATACGTCCTTAAAATATCTACATCGAATTTTGAATCACCCTGTATAATGTAATAGTGAAATAGTTTAATGATGAATTAAATATTATATACTTAAATAAATAAATAAATTACCTACAATGAATTCTAATTAAAATTTTACTGTAAAACGACAAGTTTTACGAAAAAATTACAAGAGGACTTGTTTTCTATAAATCGACTGCTGATTTCAGAAATGTAAAAAAATATTATATCATTGGCGTACCTTTTTTTTTCTCTAAAAAGAGATGATGTCACCCCCGTGGTTACGCTACTGCTTGAAGTAGGTAACAAATTATGATGATTAAATATAGTACAGTAAATTTATTCGAAAATCATACGTGAAAGGTCGGAATCGTCCGGAACAGGATCAAGTTTTAGGGGTTGTTAGGGAATCTGAAGTTAAGTAATTTCCCAAGTTTGCGACCTCCAACTCCTTGCGGATTTTCCGCCATCTTGATTTTTAGGGTTGATTTGGTTTTTTGTATTTTTCGGGCTTATATTTGATATTAGCAAAAAAAGTGTTAATACCTTTTTTGTAGAGAATAAAAATCCCCACAAAATGATGTAATATAATCGTATACAAATTATCATCAGTAAACAAATTATGGTAGTTTAAACATCCAACAAGTGGGATTTAAAAGTTTTTTATTTTTTTATTTCGGTAATCGTCGAGGTAATCGTCCATATTAAATAAAAATAATTCAAACAAAAGTTGTAAAGCGTAAAACTCCCTATAGTTTTTGTTTAAACAATTTTCTTCCTGTGTCAATACTTTTTGCGCTATACAGTGAGTGAAAGGTTCACGGCAGCAGAAACGAGGCGTTCGCGCTTGCCGCATCGCGCTAAAATCTAACGCCTTTTTATGCGTTTATTTTCAAATATTTGTTCCTAAATAAATTTGTAATTTATTATGTACAATATTTATCGAATAAATTGTATACAGGGTGTTCGCGCGAACTGGCTCACTATTGCTAACTTTGTTATTATTGGAGCTACAAAGTCGGTTAAATTAGCAAACTAGTAATATTTTTTCCACTTATTACAATGGTGAAAACAGGAAAACAATTGACCATCTGGGTTTTCGTTTTTCGAGATACATATTCACAAAAATAACATTTTTTCAAATGGAACACCCTGCATATTTTTGCAAAAATCTATGATAAATCAAATTCTGTACAAAAAATGTCCTTATCTTTTTTTGATAATTATTTAAAATAAGCTAGTTATTTTGAAAAAAAATTGCAATTCTTTAAAATCATCAAGTAGCCACAAAACGGAATAATTGTAATTTATTAAAACCAAACAATCATAATTTTAAATTTAAGCAAGTTGAAAAAAACTTTAAAGGAAATTGAAATTTTTCAAAATTATATTTTATGACTATACTTGATAATTATTAAAACTTTGTAAACTTTTTTTCAAAATAACTCGCATATTTTAAATAATTATCAAAAAAAGATAAAGACATTTTTTGTACAGAATTTAATTTATCATCGAATTTTGCAATAAAAATACAGATTGATCCATTTAAAAAAATGTTATTTTTGTGAACATCTCGAATACCAGATGGTCAATTGTTTCTCTGTTTTCACCATTGTAATCAGCGGAAAAAATGCTACTAGTTCTTGGTAATTTTACCGACTTTGTAGCTGTAATAATAACAAAGTTAGCAATAGTGAGCCAGTTCGCGCGAACACCCTGTATACAATATATTCGATAAATATTGTACATAACAAATTAAAAATTTATTTAGGAACAAATATTTGAAAAAACACGCCTAAAAAGCGTTAGATTTTAGTGCGATACGGCAAGCGCGAACGCCTCGTTTCAGTTCCCGTGAACCTTTCACTCACTGTAGCGCAAAAAGTATTGACACAGGAAGAAAATTGTTTAAACAAAAACTATAAGGAGTTTTACACTTTACAACTTTTGTTTGAACTCTTTTTATTTAATATGGACGATTACCGAAATAAAAAAATAAAAACTTTTAAATCCCACTTGTTGGATTTTTAAACTACCATACCTACTTTGTTTACTGATGAGAATTTGTATACGATTATATTACATCATTTTGTGGGGATTTTTATTCTCTACAAAAAAGGCATTGACACTTTTTTTGCCAATATCAAATATAAGCCCGAAAAGTACAAAAAACCAAATCAACCCTAAAAATCAAGATGGCGGAAAATCCGTAAGGAGTTGGAGGTCGCAAACTTGGGAAATTACTTAAATTCAGGTCCCCTAACAACCTCTAAAATTTGATCCGGACGATTCCGATCTCAAAAGATAATTTTACTGTACTAATATGGCACTTATTAAAAAAATAATACCCGCCAAATTTCAATAAAATATTTTCTTTAGATCAGGAGATATTAAATTTGTTTAAAAAATATATGCAACTTTTTCTGAAACGGTTGAGTTTTCGATATAAATTTATTAAGAAATATGATATTATTTTAACGTTTTCGAAGTTTAAATTCGGACCACCCTGTATACAGGGTGATTTGTAACATATGGAGGAGATTGAAAGGGCAATTGGTGGAGACTAAAATAAACAGTTTTGCATAATAAACTTTTGACGAAAACGCATTTTTAAAGTTTTTAATTTTTTTTTAACTATTGAGTACCGCTAAAATTAAATTCAGAAGGCGTGCGTCTATCTAGATATCTTTCCAAATATACAGGGTGTTTCAGGATTAACTGGACAAACTTAAAATCTGAATTCAGGATCTCAAAATAAGAAAAAAATTTCTATGGAGGTATGTCCGGAAACCGGAAACGTTTCGTTAAAGAGTTACGCCCCTTTAAAGATGGAGGCTAAAATTAGGTTTTTCATTTTTTTCTCAAATTTGGATAAAGATAAAAAAATGAACTTTGGTAGGGATTTTCTACTAATGGAAACGCTTCTAAAGAATATTTTTTGAATCATCCCTTATCGATAAAAGGGGTGAAATCAGCCACCCCTCTTTAATTTTTTTATTGAAACTCTTTAACGGACTCGAATTTTGTCATAAAAAATTGCTTTGGAAAGCTAGATTCATTTGGAAAGTATTTTGTTTCATTTTTTTCATAGAACTGACAGTTTATAAATAAGAAAATAAAATATTTTCGATCCACATGGTTATTTTGGAAGTTATTGCATTATTTTATAAAATGGAAAATGTCCCGCAGGCTGCTGTCAAATAACTATACTTTGATAAATTTGTAGTGAAGGGTTACTAGTAAATAATTAGTATCTAATTGATAGTAACATCGTGTTATTTTCAGCAAATAAAAATTATTAAAATCATTTTACTAAAAGGGTCCGTTTTACTAATAATTAGGTAATATTAATTACTATAGTAACTTGTTCCTAAAGGTTTAATAAAATACGGTTATTTGACAGCAGCTTGCTGGCCATTTTCCATTTTATTAAATAATGCAATACCTAATTTCCAAAATAGCCATGTGGATCGGGACTATTTTATTTTTATATTTAAAAAGAGAAAAAATACTTTTTAAATGAATCTAACTTTCCAGAGCAATATTTCAAGCCAAAATTCGGGTCCGTTAAATAGTTTCAATAAAAAAATTAAATATGGGTTGCTGATTTCTCCACTTTTATCGATAAGGGATAATTAAAAAAATATTCTTTAGAAGCGTTTCTATTAGTAGAAAATCCCTACCAAAGTTACTTTTTTTATCTTTATTCAAATTTGAGAAAAAAATTAAAAACCTAATTTTAGCTTCCATCTTTAAAGGGGCGTAACTCTTTAAGGAAACGTTTCCGGACACAAAAATTTTCCTTATTTCGAGGTCCTGAATTCAGATTTTAAGTTTGTCCAGTTAATCCTGAAACACCCTGTATATGCATTGCTTGTGCAGCATTTTGATCGGCAGCTTCATAAACAATTATCATGTCCATGTGTTTAATTATTAATGTGACGACCTTTTTTTTGTAAAAATAAACCAAGTTCATAATATGATATAAAATTTTTTTAAATTATCTACACAAAAAATATGGGCCATAATTTACCAAGCACCCACCCGGCATGTGACGCCCCTGGCGAATTTTCTTAAAATTGGAAAAAGAAATATGTGGCTAATTATAAAAGCTTCAAACTCACCAAATTTCATGAATCTACCTCAAACAGTTGCAGAGTTATTACAGAAAACTCCTCTTTGGGGCTCCCTTAGGAAGCATTTTTCAACATATACTTATTAAAACTTTTTGCATTATTTTTGCACGTATAATCAACTGGTACATTTTGGCAGGCTAATTTTGGGACACCCTTTATATTTATCTCAAAAAATAACTGAGTTTTTGATTATTTTCTCTTTATGTTACAAATCTAGTGTGCCATGACTGAAATAAAATAAAATAATCAAATGCTACAGTAAGCAAATGTCAATAAAATTAATATTCGTGTAAAGTTAAAATCAATAATAATGCAAAATTACACAAATTTTGAAGAATACGATATGCTGGAATCGTATTCAGATACTTATTAATAATATTAATAAGTCTATTAATAGTAAATCATTTAGGTAAAAATCCTAGAACTCACAGAAGCTGCAGAATTATATTTAGTTAATTATCCACAGAGACGTCAGCCCATAATGCACAAATAAGGTACTAGAAATTTCCTCAAGTTGGAATTTCCTAATAGATGGTTGGGAACTTATGGTCCGATACCGTGGCCTGTCAGATCTCCAGACATGACACCGTTAGATTTTTTTCCTTTTGGGGATTTATTAAAAATGAAACATATAAAACGGCATCTAATTCAGTGGACAAATATTAAATTAATGAACAATGTTGAGAGGGCTTTTAGGAAAATTACTCCTGTTCATATAAATGCAATTAAAGCTGTTGAAAAGTGGTGCAATTTATACATTGCACATAATGGAAGACAATTTGAAAATTATTTGTAAATATGTTAAGTTTTTTCAGAATTGGTTATTGCTAATTTTTGTTTATTAATTTTATTTTATCGTAGTCATGGCACACTATATTTGTGACATAAAGAGAAAATCATCAAAAACTCAGTTATTTTTTGAGATAAATATATAAATGTATACAGGGATATTCACCGAAACCGTTGGTTAGACGTTTTAAAAGATGTAGTTAATATTTTTTTCTGAAAATTGGGTTGTGCCCTAAATAGCATATGATCTCTTTATTTAAAATATTTTCAAGTTTCTACGACTTCCGGTTATACCGGAAGTAGACCCTAACTTCGTTTTTTTAAATGGAACACCCTGTATATTATTACATTTTTAAATTCTACATTCAATTATAATAACATTTTGTTAAAACAATTTTCTCTAAAGCATTTCGTTTCATAATTACAGGATGATATTTTAAAAAATGTCCAAAAATGGGCTAACTTTAAAATTTTATTTTCTAGCCTTCTAATATTCAAATTGTAATGCGGTTTTGGCAAAATGTTAACAAAAGTGTACTACTTGCAATTTCTTTATTGCAACAGCTCAATGTTCTACAGGGGGTTTATAATTTAGGTGCCATTTAGAAAAAAATAAAAAGGAATAACTCATTTTTTTCAAATGGAACACCCTGTATATCGATACAAATTTGGATTATTCATTCAAATTAAAGGTAATTTTGTTGAATAAACTTTATACCTAACTCTTGCTGTTTTCGTGAAATTTCGTTTTTTTAAATAATTAAATAATATTTTAAATAAAGAGATCTTATACTATTTAGACTATAAACCAATTTTTAGAAAAAAATATTAATTAAATCTTTGAAAACGTCTAACCAACGGTTTCGGTGAATATCCCTGTATACGAGTATATATTCGGAAAGCAAAAAAAGATCTTTAAAATGAGATCAAAGCCAACTATGGTTTCCATTTAAAAAAACATGTTTATGTACTGTAGCAAAATCTAGTAGCCTCGGAAAAATATTATTTCATAATTCGTAATCTACATAAAAAACTGGACAAATAATGTTTGTACAGTTTTTAAAAATATTCATAAATAAAGAAGTTATCACGCTTCATCGAAATGTCAAATTTAACCTATATCTCTAAAATGGCAAGAAATATCTGAATCTGGTTAGCGGCATTAAATTTGTAATTAAAATCGGTCCCATGAGTGCGATATTATTTTTTTTCTAATTTGATGACGTAACAAAGCTATTACAGCACTCGTTTTGAGTGTGTTAATAGTTTAATAAACAAGAGTGTTAATAAGAGCGATTAATAATCGAAATGATTTTAACGCGTGAGCGCAGCGAGCGCGTTAATGAGTCGAGATTATTAATCGCCGATTAACACTCATGTTGATTACAATATTTTTTTGCCGATCGCTCTTTATTAGAATGAAGATAATCTAATTTTGTTCCATGACAAAATCCAAATTCTGACATAATATGCAATAAGTCAAAATACCACTGACATAATTAATTAATTTCGGCAGCTGTCAGTTCCAAATGCATGTTTCAATAATATAATATATTGTTGGTTACCCAGCAAATCTCAACAATGTTTTTAATGTGCATGTATGCATTAAACTGAGTTATTAATACACTCCTTTTATTACATTAACTAGATCTTTAATGAACGATCGACAAAAATAGTAGTTTAGATAATAAACAAGAGTGTTAATAAGAGCGATTAATAATCGAAACGATTTTAACGCGTGAGCGCAGCGAGCGCGTTAATGAGTCGAGATTATTAATCGCCGATTAACACTCATGTTGATTACAATATTTTTTTGCCGATCGCTCTTTATTAGAATGAAAATAATCTAATTTTGTTCCATGGCAAAATCCAAATTCTGACATAATATGCAATAAGTCAAAATACCACTGACATAATTAATTAATTTCGGCAGCTGTCAGTCCCAAATGCATGTTTCAATAATATAATATAATGTTGGTTACCTAGCAAATCTCAACAATGTTTTTAATGTGCATGTATGCATTAAACTGAGTTATTAATACACTCCTTTTATTACATTAACTAGATCTTTATTTAATAAACGATCGACAAAAATATCCATTACGAAACCCCCCCAAATCTAGAAACTTTTTTTCGGTTGGTAACATATATTGAACGAAATGTCAAATATCAGTGTGAGTTTGATGTTACTGATTTTTATTGTTTTCGTATTTATCATGAGATTTTATCGGTAGCAAATTAACCGTGGAATTTTCTGCAATTTCCCGTACCTATTTCTGGCGGAGTGTAGGAAATTTCTGAATTCATTTCGCGAAAAATGACAATTATATATCTACTTGATTCAGATTTAAAAGTTTGCTGTAAATATCAACTTTGAAATAAAAGTGTCACCAACTGTCACAAAATTCCCTAAATTACCAAAATTGATTTTATTTGTAAAAAAAATGTATTTAATTTGCAAATTAGAAAAAATAGTATAAAAATCCACAGATCTCGCAATTCTTGCAACCATCGGAGGGTATTGAAAACAAACACAATATATAATCATGATAAGAAATGTTCGCAATCCTTGCAACCATCAGAGACATTGGAAATCATAACACCAAATTTGAAACATAATTAACTGTTTATTATACACGCAAGGTTATTATAAACATAGAATTTTTTAGCATTTTATTTTTGAAAAACTTAAGTAGTACTTATTAATACCGAGAGATCAAAAATTATCTTGGTCAAAGGTGGTCATGGATTTTAAAATAATTGTCGGAGCTAGTATCGTGTCAATACTTTGGCACATAACTTGTTAAACTTCAAAAGGATGATACAAGCTAAGACCGTCGTTTTTCATTTCATGACCACCTTTGACCAAGATAATTTTTGATCTCTCGGTATAATACATCTTATACACATCTCAATTTACGAGTTAGGTAGTAAGATATAATAAAAATCATTTTTAATTAACCAACTTATTTATATATAGCCCTCGGCTATCGCCTCGGGCAACAACTTCTCTACTCAGTGTCACTTTCTTCTCTTATAGTGTAATATACTATTTCTAAGCAGATAGCACCTACCATCCGTTGTCTTTAATCATAAATGAGTATGTTTGTTTATATTAACAACATTAAAATCCAGTCCGCCTTGCACGTGTTTAACATAAACAACTCTGTATCTAAAACTCACATACAAAACTATAACCATTGACAACAAACCAGCATAATGTGGTCCAGATACACAATTTCATATTTAGTTTAAAATACTAAAGGTACTTTTCAAAATTCCCTTTTCAGCTAATTTCTAAAATTTAAGGATATAAACAATTTTTCCAGCTATACAGGGTGGTTCGAATTTTACCTTCAATAATTTGGGAATCAATAGAAAACTTTAAAAAAACATCAATTTTCTTAATAAACTTATATCGAAAACTCAACCGTTTCGGAAATACAGGGTGTTGAAGTTGCATATTTTTTTTTTAATAAATTCAATATCTCCTGTACTATAGGGAATATTTTATTGAAATTTGGTGGGTATTATTTTATTAATAAGTACCATATTTAATCATCATATTTTGTTTTCCTATTTCAAGCAGTGGCGTAACCACAGGGTGTGATTCTTTCTTTTTATATAAAAAAAAGGTACGCCAGTGATATAATTTTTTTTTTGTGCCTCAGGTTGGCATTAGTCATTTTGCATTCGTATAAATCGGCTGGAAACTCATGTTTTGCCGGGCTAGACCGGCAAAAACTAGGAATTTTTAGTTTATCGATTGGCATCATTGAAATCATAAAGAAAATTTGTATTTTCCATAGAAACGGATTATTATTTCTGTCATTGGGCTACTACTGTCAGTGTCAATTTTAAGTATCGCGTGTAACCAATATAAAAAAAATCCCTAATACCAAATATTTAAACAAATATTTTGTAAATTTTATTTATTTAAATAAACTTCGGCACAAAAAATAGTGTGTATTACACGCCTTGAAACTGTTTTGCGAGTACTCGTAGTTGCGGGCCTCGGCCTACGGCCTCTGCTCGCAAACCCTACTCGCACTCGCAAAACTCTAGTTTCAAGGCTAGTTATACAAAGTACTATTTCTACATTTCTGAAACTAGCAGTCGATTTACGAAAAAATATCTGATGTGCCCAGCACATGACTTTCTTATACTTACGGATAGTATCACAATAATTACTTTTCCTAAAGAAATTAAGTTAAATTTCTTGTAAAAATTTTGAAGGTTTCCAGCAATTTTCAAATAGTTCTCTGTCGCACTTATTGCATTACGCATAAATCTGTCCTTGTCCCACTCCTGATAACCGAATTTTACGACAAAAATGTATTTTATTTTAGATTTTTGACCTATTACTCACTTAAAAAAATCTCCCGTTATGAAATTACATTTTTTGTGGATCGTTTATTAAAGATCTAGTTAATGTAATAAAAGGAGTGTATTAATAACTCAGTTTAATGCATACATGCAAATTAAAAACATTGTTGAGATTATGAGATTTGCTAGGTAACCAACAATATATTATATTATTGAAACATGCATTTGGAACTGACACCTACCAAAATTAATTAATTATGTCAGTGGTATTTTGACTTATTGCATATTATGTCAGAATTTGGATTTTGCCATGGAACAAAATTAGATTATTTTCATTCTAATAAAGAGCGATCGACAAAAAAATATTGTAATCAACATGAGTGTTAATCGGCGATTAATAATCTCGACTCGCTGCGCTCGCGCGTTAAAATCGTTTCGATTATTAATCGCTCTTATTAACACTCTTGTTTATTAAACTACTATTATTTATTCATTATTATTGTTTTCGGTACCATAGAAACCAGTAAAATAAAAAAAAAACTAATGGACCGGTCCTTCTGGGATTCGAACCCGGGACCCTCTGTTTGGCAGCCATATAATGAAACACCTGGTCTACCTCGACCATCGGATTCAACTATCAACGCGCGCTATGAGAAATATAAAGTGTTTTAAGAATATCTAGTTTTTTTGAAATTTTTTTGACGGAATTTCAAAAAAAAGTTCAAACAAAATTTGTTCAAAATTCAATTCTAAATCAATGTTAAAGAATAAAAAAATCTCATAAATTGTTTATTTTTCAAGATATTCTTAAAAAACCTAAAAATGTCATCAGGTAACTGTAACTTGTTTTGGTGCTAGATAAAAAACATTGAATGTGGCACCCACAATTTTGTTCAAACTCTTAAATATGAAATTTGAATCAAATCCAATAAGTCGTTTTTGAGTTATGGTGGATACAGACAGACAGACATCATGGCGAAAATGGTCAAAATGGATTCAGGGGCCCTCAAAACGTGTAAATCCATCAAAATCTCGAAGTCGAAAAAAATCACGATTACAATACTTCCTTATACTACGTATAACAAAGTAATTATACTACGTATAAGAAAGTAAAAAGTCCTTAAGTAATTTTTACTTTCTTATACGAAGTATAAGGAAGTATTGTAATCGTGATTTTTTTCGACTTCGAGATTTTGATGGATTTACACGTTTTGAGGGCCCCTGAATTCATTTTGACCATTTTCGCCATGATGTCTGTCTGTCTGTCTGTATCCACCATAACTCAAAAACGAGTTATCGGATTTGATTCAAATTTCATATTTAAGAGTTTGAACAAAATTGTGGGTGCCACATTCAATGTTTTTCATCTAGCTCCAAAACAAGTGACAGTTACCTGAAGACATTTTTAGGTTTTTTTTTTCAAAAAAACTAGATATTCTTAACACTTTATATTTCTCATAGCGCGCGTTGATAGTTGAATCCGATGGTCGAGGTAGACCATGTGTTTCATTATATGGATGCCAAACGGAAGGTCCCGGGTTCGAATCCCAGAAGGACGGACCATTAGTTTTTTTTTATTTTACTGGTTTCTATGGTACCGAAAACAATAATAATGAATAAATAAATGTAATTTCATATCGGGAGATTTTTTTAAGTGAGTAATAGGTCAAAAATCTAAAATAAAGCACATTTTTGTCGTAAAATTCGATTATAATGAGTGGAACAAGGACAGATTTATGCGTATTGCAATAAGTGCGACAGAGACTATTTGAAAATTGCTGGAAACCCTCAAAATTTTTACAAAAAATTTAACTTAATTTCTTTAGGAAAAGTAATTATTGTGATATATCCGTATAAGAAAGTCATGTGTTGAGCACATCAGATATTTTCCTAAAACGTATCGTTTTATAGTAAAATTTTAATTAGAATTCATTGTAGGTAATTTATCGCAACAAGACAAGTATGTACCTACCTATGTATTTCTAACAAATAAATAAAAAATAAAAAAAACTAAATTTATTTTACAACAGAAACTTAAATCATTGGAGGAACTGCTCAAAATAAAAAAAAGTTCAGGAGATATTAAGTTTATTAAAAAAAAATATGTAATTTCAACACCCTGTATTTCTGAAACGGTTGAGATTTAGATATATGTTTATTAAGAAAATTGATATTATTTTTTCATTTTTAATTGATTCCCAAATTATTGAAGGTTCAATTCGGACCAGCCTGTATACTTGGTACTTGTCTTATCGCAATAAATTACCTACAAAAATTAAAATTTTACTGTATAACGATTTGTTTTACAAAAAAACTACAAGAAAACTTTATTTTCGTAAATCGACTGCTGGTTTCAGAAATGTAGAAAAAATGTATTATATCATTGGCGTACCACTTTTTTTTTCTAAAAAGACATAATTTCACCCCAGTGGTTAAGCCACTGCTTGAAGTAGGAAAACAAATTGTGGTGATTAATATGGTACTTATTAGGAAAATAATATCCACCAAATTTCAATAAAATATTCCCTTTGGTTCAGGAGATATTAAATTTATTTAAAAAAAAAATGCAACTTCAACACCCAGTATTTCTGAAACGGTTGAGTTTTCGATATAGGTATATTAAGAAAATTGAAGTTTTTTTAAGGTTTTCTATTGATTCCCAAATTATCGAAGGTAAAATTCGGACCACCCTGTATAATAGTAATCGTATAAACGTGTTTGTGTTGTTTTCTACATGTTTTCAACAAATTAAGAACTACCTGGTCTAGATTGTTGCATTGAACCCTTTCATGTTAAAGCGAGAAAATTCTACTGTTATTAAATTTTAAGTTTTTTTTAAATAATTATTTTTAAATAATATTTAGAAATGTTTATTAAGTAAAATCGTACTTACTCAAATTTAGTGCTTTTCAGCTTTGGAATTTAGATTAATAGATTATACGCTGTGATTATTCAAAAATACTAGTTTTAAATTTTTTCATTCATTTAAATTACCCAGTCTGTTAATATTACAACGATACAGGAACATCCCACCCATCCAGGTGACCATCATCTCATCATCATCATCACTCTGATCAATACAATAATTTTACTGAAACGGCAACATTCCAACATTGGACACTGATCGTACGAGGTGCTTTTCAACCTATCTATCTCATCTAACTGCGCTGTGTGACGCTTGAACGTGTCTTTCAGATCGGGAATGCGGCATCAGTTGAGTGTTTTCAACACTAAAAACTCGTTTTGTAAAACTTAAGAGCACTCGTCCTTTATAGTACGAGAGCCGACCACACTTTTGGGTATGTGATCGTTCCTACAGACCTTTTCCACATAGAACGAAAGTTTACATTCTCCTCAAAACCAAATGGATAGGTTGCCTCGATTTACCTGGCCGTAAAGTTGTTTTATAAACAAACGTTGTTCGTAATTTAAAAAAAAAACGATAAGCGCTACAAAAAAGAAGTGCACTGCCGTGTAGGGGGTGGTCATCAGAAGAGATTGGTATAGGGTTGCCATCCCATTTCTGGCCGCAACCCCTCGGTGGCCGGGTATAAAGTACCCCCGTTTTTTCCAAAATAAATGTTATCGTTCCTACAACTGAAAAATATCTGATGTGCCCAACACATGACTTTCTTATACTTACGGATAGTATCACAATAATTACTTTTCCTAAAGAAATTAAGTTAAATTTTTTGTAAACATTTTGAAGGTTTCCAGCAATTTTCAAATAGTCTCTGTCGCACTTATTGCAATACGCATAAATCTGTCCTTGTCCCACTCATTATAACCTAATTTTACGACAAAAATGTGTTTTATTTTAGATTTTTGACCTATTACTCACTTAAAAAAATCTCCCGGTATGAAATCACATTTATTTATTCATTATTATTGTTTTCGGTACCATAGAAATCAGTAAAATAAAAAAAAACTAATGGACCGGTCCTTCTGGGATTCGAACCCGGGACCTTCCGTTTGGCAGCCATATAATGAAACACATGGTCTACCTCGACCATCGGATTCAATTATCAACGCGCGCTATGAGAAATATAAAGTGTTTTAAGAATATCTAGTTTTTTTGAAATTTTTTTGATGGAATTTCGAAAAAAAGTTCAACCAAAATGCTTCAAAATTCAATTCTAAATCAATGTTAAAGAATAAAAAAATCTCATAAATTGTTTATTTTTCAAGATATTGATAAAAAACCTAAAAATGTCTTCAGGTAAGCACCAAAACAAGTGGTTTTGGTGCTAGATGAAAAACATTTAATGTGGCACCCACAAATTTGTTCAACTCTTAAATATGAAATTTGAATCAAATCCGATAACTCGTTTTTGAGTTATGGTGGATACAGACAGACACACAGACAGACAGACATCATGGCGAAAATGGTCAAAATGGATTCAGGGGCCCTCAAAACGTGTAAATCCATCAAAATCTCAAAGTCAAAAAAAATCACGATTACAATACTTCCTTATACTACGTATAAGAAAGTAATTAGTAGGCATATTCTTCGATACGGTACCTCTAATAATATACACGGTTGCCTTGATTTTTATGGCCGAAAAGGGTGGCAACCATCATCAAAAGTCAAGCGCGCGAGCCACTTATATAGCGCTATTCGAACGATTTTCGACGATTATTTTCCTTTGGAATGTATAGGTTGGTAGTGGTAGCATCGCCTCAATAAGTTGTATAATTGTTTAAACAAATAATAAGATGGAAAAATACGAGTATAGTCTTTCTTTTTTATTATACTTATTATACTTCGTATAAGAAAGTATTGTAATCGTGATTTTTTTCGACTTCGAGATTTTGATGGATCTACACGTTTTGAGGGCCCCTGAATCCATTTTGACCATTTTCGCCATGATGTCTGTCTGTCTGTGTGTCTGTGTGTGTGTCTGTCTGTGTGTGTGTCTGTCTGTGTGTCTGTCTGTATCCACCATAACTCAAAAACGACTTCTCGGATTTGATTCAAATTTCATATTTAAGAGTTTGAACAAATTTGTGGGTGCCACATTCAAATGTTTTTCATCTAGCACCAAAACAAGTGACACTTACCTGAAGACATTTTTAGGTTTTTTATCAGTATCTTGAAAAATAAACAATTTATGAGATTTTTTTATTCTTTAACATTGATTTAGAATTGAATTTTGAACAAATTTTGATTGACCTTTTTTTTGAAATTCCGTCAAAAAAATTTCAAAAAAACTAGATATTCTTAAAACACTTTATATTTCTCATAGCGCGCTTTAATAGTTGAATCCGAGGGTCGAAAAGTAATTATTGTGATACTATCCGTATAAGAAAGTCATGTGTTGGGCACATCAGATATTTTATTTTTCATGCATATATTTCTTACTTTACTGCAATTGTTTAACGCACATACAATTTTTACCAACTTTTCGGAAAATTGCTTAGTTTAGCAGTTTAGTTCACAAAAGTTTCAATTTGAGTTTTTTTAATTTTAATTTTATTAATTGACTAATACCGATTGCTGTAAAATATTGATACTATGTTTTTCTACGAAAATGCGGAATGACGTTTTTTCTGACAAAATAATCGAACTTGAAAGTAGGCTTTTGAAAAACTAGAACGGAAAATTAGTGTAAAAATTTTTTTCCGCACATATTTTTTATACTTTCCGCACGCAAACAAAAACATAAAGAAATACTTACATTAGTTATAATTGTAACATTTATTTAATATCTAACAACCGGAGGAGTGCACATTAGTTCATCGCTTTCGCTTTAGTTTTGAAACTCCATGTTTATATTCACGTAATTTGATCCCAAAATCAAAATTATTTCGATGACAGGACACAATTTATAAACTGTCAACAGCTATGAGCTTTCAGTTCTATGACAACAAACTCACTTGATGTTTTTTTTAATTAGAAAAAGATTTACAAATAATTTTATTTTTTACGAATTCCACGTTTTCGTAGAAAAAATCGTATGTAACACGCTTGCGGAAATGGCCCATGACAATACTCGTGTGATTGCAGCACTCGCTATCGCTCGCGTTGCAAATTGCACACTCGTATTGTCATGATGCGTTTTCCGCACTTGTATTACAATATACTATTACTTCCAATAAATAATTTATTTAATTGAAGTCAAATGCCAAATCTTTCACATTGTCCATTTTTTTAAAACGCCTCGAATTACATTTTCCGAAAAGTTGGTAAAAATTGTATGTGCATTAAACAATTGCAGTAAAGTAAGGAATATGTGCATGAAAAAAAGAAAGACTACCTTCACGTAAATATATAAAAAATACGTCCAAAAGCTGTATTTGTCGTATTTTTTCATCTTATTATTTGTTTAAACATTTAAACAACTTATTAACCCGATGCAACTAATCACTACATTAATTTTTAATATTTTCCAAAGGAAAATAATCGTCGAAAATCGTTCGAAGAGCGCTACATAAGTGGCTCGCGCACTTGACTTTTGATGATGGTTGCCACCCTTTTCGGCCATAAAAATCAGGGCAACCGGTTATACCGGAAGTAGACACAAACTTTGTTATTTTAAATGGAACACCCTGTATATTTTTGAATTTTTAGATTCTACACTTCATTTTAGACATAAAAGTATTAAGGTTGTATGGTCTTAACATTAACGGTATTATAATTATTTACACTTTTTCATTTTTTTTTACAAAAATATAGATGTAAATAAAAATTCGGATCTTGACAATGACACATTTTTTCCAAAGTTTTTTTCTTACGTTTGAAGTAGGAATATACAAGAAATAAGCTGATGTAGTTTTGGAAAACTTGCTTTATACAGGGTGTTGGTGGTTGTCCGTTCATTTTTAAAAACTTCGATCAATGATAAATTTATTTTTTTAAATGGAACACCCTATATATTTCCACATTTTCGAATTCTACACTTAATTCTAGACATAAAAGTATTAAGGTTGTAAAGTCTTAAAATTAACGGTATTATAATTAATTACGTTTTTTCCAATTTCCAAGGTTTTTAAAAATTAACGATCAACCATAAGCACCCTGTAGATATAAAATAAGTTTTTCAAAACCATATTACCATGTTTCTTGTACATTTCTACGTCGACTAAAATTTGTTCTTTATTATATTTAATTTAATATTTTTATTTATTTTATTTATTATAATTAAGTAATTATGTTTCTTCCAATTTCTTCATACAAAAACTTAGAGTCAACATTTTCATATTTTACTAATGACACGTTCTTTCAAAAAATTATCCAAATTTTAGTGGACGCAGAAATATACAAGAAACATGCTAATATGGTTTTAAAAAACTTATTTTATACAGGGGGCTTGTGATTGACCGTTAATTTTTAAAAACATAATTGATTATAATACCGTTAATTTTAAGACCTTACAACTTTAATACTTTTATGTCTCGAATAAAGTGTAGAATTCGAAAATCTAGAAATATACAGGGTGTTCCATTTAAAAAAATTAAGTTATCATTGATTAAAGTTTTTAAAAGTGAACGGACAACCACCAACACCCTGTATAAACCAAGTTTTCCAAAACTATATCACCTTATTTCTTGTATATTCCTACTTCAAACACAAGAAAAAAATTTTGGAAAAAATGAGTCATTGTCAAGATTCGAATTTTTATTTACATCTATGTTTTTGTAAAAAAAAATGAAAAAGTCTAAATAATTATAATACCGTTCATGTTAGGACCATACAACCTTAATACTTTTATGTCTAAAATGAAGTGTAGAATCTAAAGATTCAAAAATATACAGGGTGTTCCATTTAAAATAACAAAGTTTGTGTCTACTTCCGGTATAACCGGAAGTACCAGAAAGGTGGCAATATTTTTGTTAAATAGAGCACATTGTATAATGGGCGTGTACCAATTTTTAGAACCAAATTGTGTTTAGTAATAGAGTTATGTCTACTGTCAACTCGTCGTGACACACCCTGTATTATTAGAGGTACCGTATCGAAGAATATGCCCACTAATTTTCAGTTGTAGGAACGATAACATTTGTTTTGGGAAAAATAGGGGTACTTTATATCCGGCCACCAAGGGATTGCGGCCAGAAATGGGATGGCAACCCTATACCAATCTCTTATGATGACCACCCCCTACACGGCAGTGCACTTCTTTTTTTAGCGCTTATCGTTTTTTTTTGTTTAAAAAATTACGAACAACATTTGTTTATAAAACAAATTTACGGCCAGGTAAATCGAGGCAACCTATCCATTTGGTTATGAGGAGACTGTAAACTTTCGTTTTATGTGGAAAAGGTCTGTAGGAACGATCACATACCCAAAAGTGTGGTCGGCTCTCGTACTATTACAGGCACTCCTGCCTACGGCAGTCGTGCTGCAAACTTGGACTCGTATCTTAATATAAATTTTACAAAACTAGTTTTTTAATATACTATTTTCTATCTAGTGTGGAAATAGGGGTAACCCCCAAAAGACATCAAAAATGCCCCACCCTGTACACGTGAAAATAATATGAAAAAAACTCAAATGTTGTTATCCGATTTTTATTTGTTTTGAAGGTATGACGTCACAACAAAATTCTTCACACATACGCGGTTTTAAGCATTGCGTATTTTTAATAAATGTTCAGCATTACCGGATTACCGCCATTGACTTGCATATTGATTTGAATAAGTGTGTGGCTTTTTGTAACCCTTTATCAAATAAAATATAATATTGCAACTAAATAGTATATTATATACCAAGGGATTGAGGTACATCATTTAATCCCTGAAGGTGAATTAAACTTCATGAGCGAGCAAAGCGAGCGAGGGAAATAATTCACCCGAAGGATTAAATGATGCCTCAATCCCGTGGTGTATACGCTATTTTTTGCACTTCCGAAGCATTTATTTGCATGTGAAATCATTCTAAATTTATGCTTGCCAAAATGACAAACGTGTCGGCAACAACTATAAAATAATCCATAAATCCATTATAAATCACACTATCCAAAATAACAAAAAATACTGGTAACGTAGCAATTAGTAAACAGTGATTTGAAAATTAGTCACAGAGAGGTTGCAGATTGAAAAATGTTATCAGAAGAAATTGAAAATGCTGCAAGTTCGGCAACTGAAGATGATGAAGGTAAGAATAAACGAAAAAATGTTGATCATTAAAAATTTTCGTAGGTTGTCCTCATAATTGGTGTCGCGGGCGCGTGCCGAAATATGGAATTACTTAATCTCCTTACCACTGACGTCCAAGATATGGGATCATCATTAATATTTCACATCAAAAACACTAAGAACAAAGTTGACAGAATATTTATCGTTAAAAATCCGTCAAATAATTTGATTGACGTTGTCCAGATATGTAGAAGTTATATGGCTTTGCGAAATATGAATACAAAGCATTTACGCTTTTTTGTAAAGTACGATCAGAAACGATGTACCGTACAGCCAGTTGGGAAGAATACTTTCAGTAAACTGCCACAAAAGATTGCAGAATTTTTGGGTTTACCGGAGGCTTCCTTATACACAGGACACTGCTTCAGACGTACAAGTGTTTCCTTTTTGGCCGATGCGGGTGCTGATATGGACATATTAAAACGCCACAGCGGTTGGAAGTCTTCTTCAGTCGCTGAGGGTTATGTTGAAAATTCTATAAATAATAAAAAATAAATTTCTGAAAAGATTTTTGGACATGGCCACGGTAATCCTTCTACTTCTGTATCTACTGCCCAGGATAGTTCCTCAAATCTTCCTTCATTACTGAAGACCATGATGAAAATTCTTCTGTCACACCTGCAGATTCAAGGTTTTCGGGGAGTTGTTCCAATCGTATTTTAAGTATTGTTAATTGCAATTCTGTTAATGTTAATGTACATTTCCCATTAAAATAAAATTTTTAAATTTCTAGTAAACATTTTTTAAATTTTAATCCCAAGGGATTAAAAATGAAAATTTAATCCCTTGGGATTAAATTGGTCACTTCAGTCTCTGTAAAGAGGGATTAAATTAGCACATTTAATCCCGGAAGTGCAAAAAGAATGTTATTATGATGTTATACCTTGAAAACAAATAAAAATCGGATAACAACATTTGAGTTTTTTTACATTATTTTTATGCGTGGAATACACCTCCTGGAGTTTGATCCGTTCCTCCCGACTCAGCCTTATACATATGTAATTTTATCTTATAAGTAGAAACAAACAGAATATTTCTACTGTTTAATTTTATTTCCATTTTTCTCTGTGGATCTTGTAAAAAATTCTCATAGCAAAAAGCAAACTAAAACTAGAACACTCTCATATAAGAATTTCGACCAAATAAATCGGGGTAACACGTTGCATTGCGTGTGGCTCGTCCCAAAGCACTTTCACATCGTAATCGACGCCCTAAACTTCAGTTATTGTTGGATGATTTTGCACGAAATTCTAAAGAAACTTTTAAATGGTGTGTCTGTTGTTGACACGAAATCACCGCCACTCAGTGATCGAAATTATTTCTAAACATTCCATGTTGTAAGTTTGTTTAATAAACATAAAGTCTTGCAAGTGGATATTGAGTAGCTTTTCGCAGAATGCACCACTGTGATTGACTTAACCTACATAAAAGAATCATTATACACTTTGGTAAAGTTGACCTTAATTTCATGTTAAAGACAGGAAGAAATGAAAAACGAATTAATGTTTAGGTTTTTTGAGTTTCATGACGAATTTAATCGTCAAAAAATCTATTAAAAATAACATAAATCTCTTTGACTATACAAGTAGTTGTAGTTTCTAAAAAAACCTTGGCATTTAAATAAACCAGCCCAGACGATTTCTTACAATAAATGACTAATTCCAGGCGTCGTGGCGATGGCATCACGATACCACCGTCGACAAGCCGATGTCCACCTCTCTGGAGGGGATGATGTTGATATAGAAAGTGGGGGGGCGTCGTGGCGCCTTTAGAATGAATAATGCACCAACGTCTAATAGTGTAGTAAAGACGGGGGCGCACAACGTTCGACAACAACAACGCGCCATCAGTTCACGTGGTGGCGTCTCGACGCTCATGTACGCCGCTCAGCAGGGCAACGTTGACAGAGTGCGACAGATCATCCGTACTCAGGTCAGTAAAAACATTGGAATATATGTATTTTATTATTTTGTAAAAACTGGAAAAGTTAACTATAAGCGAGACTAACAACTTGATGGCGATGACGTCATATATTTTATACTCCTATACAATAAACGTCAGTGGGGTTGTTAATTATAATTATTAATTACTAAAATTATTTTAGTAATTATTATTATATTTTCTCATACTTCCATTAAAATTCAAGTTATAAAAATGTCGCTTCTATCTTGCCTAGATATACCGGGTGAACCATTAATGACAGTTTGTTCTATAGCTTCTTTAATATAGTATTCGTAGATAAAGAGCTGCTTTGATTTTCAATTATGTTATTGTGCTGCTACACAGCTTAAATACATAGCAAATTCAGTTTTGTCTGACCAGATATCAACTTTCTTATTTTAAACCCTGTATATTGATACATTTCAGAATACTTATTAAATTTTAGTATCTAATATTCGTTAGATCTAAAATTATTACTTTTGAGATTTTTGTTTTTTCTTTTTTCAAAAATTTATAATTTCATAAATTTTTTCTATTCCCTTTAAATACGAGTACTCATTAGTCACGGCTTGGAGCCGCTTCGAATGTTTTCGACACTTTAAAACACGCTCGAAGTTTCATTAGTCACAGCTTGAATTTTGTAGACATAAATCAAGTTGGTAGTTTGACATTTGTCAGTTTAGCATTCAGAATTCTTTCAAGTGAAACTCAAAAAATTTAGTATTTTTGTGATGGAAGAAGAAGTATAGTATGCAATTCGTTTTATAAACTTCTCTAGAAACTCGTTTATTAAACACTCGCTACTAAAATGTTTATAAAACTTGTAGCATAATATACTATTACATACAAATTAATTAATCATTACTTTATTCCTTAGTTATAAAGTGTTCAGATGTTTTGTTTAGGGGGTTTCATTATTTAGGGCCAAAAATCCACAATAAAAAATGTAACTGAAAAAATCAACTCTATCAGCATATTATACTATCGAGCAAATTCGTACTAATGGTCCACCCTGTATACATCAATATTTTCAGCGAAAAAACACAACGTGTTTTCTATATGATGAAACCTGAACCAACTCTATAACATGTTGCATGTTTTTTAGCTCCAAAACTTACCCTCCAATTGTACTGCATACCCAAAATAATGATTCAACATTGTCATAGCAACTTGCCTCTTGTAATATACCTTGCTATCTGTTTATATCACTGTACAAACAACTTTCTATTTTATTCGCGGGGTTAACAAACTTACTAAACCCTCAAATTTACGATTATTATCTATTTGTAGTCTTCCACCTTGTTCAGTCGAGATCGCACTGGGAAATCCGCTTTGCATTATTGTTCAACCAGTGGTAACCTTTGTGCTGCCCAAGCTGCAGATCTTCTGGTGATGGCAGCACCGGATCTGGTGGATGGACGAGACGAAGATGGTTTTACACCGTTACATTTGGCTGTAATTGCGGGTAATATGCAGTTGGTTACGTTTTTGTTGGCAAATAAAGCGGATGTTAATGCTGTGGATAATGAGAAGCACAGTGTGGTGCATTGGGCTACAGGTAAGAGGGGAAAATCTAGTTTTAATTTTTTAGATTTGCATGTTGTTGAAAGATTTTTTACAATAACATATGTATAAATTAGCTACATTTTACACTCCTCAAATTCATTATTAGAAAAAAGAATTGCAATTAAGAATATTCGACAGGAAATTTAAAATAAGTTAATAAATTAATTGACTCCTTTTCGGTCTTTAAACCTCCTATCAATCTTATACAGGCTAATTATAAAAGAATCTAACATCAAACATTTTTCATGTACTATAGGATTTGCCACCTCTCACAATCAGTAGTGAATCTAATGAATACCAAGGTTTTCTCTTTGAGGTTCCCTAATAATTTTAAGTTTATTAAATTTCACAGCCCACTGGGATGTTATATTCTTTTATTACGATTGTTACATGTTGCTATTACAATGCTGTCCACATCCGATTTTTATTAATATAAAGAAAATGCATATATTTTATACTTGGTATCGGTACAACAGAAACCAGTAAAAAATAAGAAAAAAAAAAGAAAGTCCTGGGATTCGAACCCGGGGCTTGAAAATTACGAGCGCAGGCCTATTACGCCTACACTATCTACTATAAATAAATATTTCTTTACTACAAGCAAATATTTCTTTGCTATAAATAAATATATCTTTACTATACCTCAATAAATATTTCTTTTCTATAAATTAACACTTCTTTACTATACATGAATTTATTTAGTATAAATAAATATTTCTTTAGAAAAATTTGGCGAATGTAACTAACAGCGATTTTGGGAAAATTTTGAAATTACCTTATTAATTAAGATTTCCTGATTACGAAAATGCTAAAAATTAGCAGCGATCTCTAATATTTCCAAAGTTATAGGAGTTTGAAAACTTGAAACATCCAAAGTTTGGATGTGTAAATTAAGCACTTTTATCAACTTTTATTCACTAAAAATACACTCAATACAATCTGTTGCACTAACTAATGATTAATCAACCATTACATTTTAGTAAAAACGATTTATTACTCTATTTCGGCACGTTTATTTTGAAACACCAAATCTAACCTTAAAATTTAAAATCAAGGATCACTTGAGTTCTTAGTAAGGGGAAGGGAAATTCCTTTGACAGCAAAACAAGAAAAAGAAAATGCTTTAAAAATAGGGCTTTCATCAATAATATGAAATGGTAATGATTAATTAATTAATAATTAGTGCAATAGGTACTAGTGAGTGGATTTTTAGTGAATAAAAGTTGATAAAAGTGCTGAATTTACACATCCAAATATTGGATGTTTCAAGTTTTCAAACTGCTATAACTTTGGAAATATTGGAGACCGCCGCTTATTTTAGCATTTTCGTAATCAGGAGATCATAATTAATAAGGTAATTTCATAATTTTTCCAAAATCGTTTCGCTCACGCGTTAAAATCGTTTCGATTATTAATCGCTCTCATTAACACTTTTGTTGATTAAACTACTATTAGACATGACAATATCAACTAGATTCGTGACGTCACACGAAACTGGCCGATCTCAAAGCGTTTTCGGGCGGTAATAATATCTTTGAATTATACCCTCAATTTGGAATATTTTTTTAAATACAAATATTGAGGAAAAAAATTATTTTTGCTGTAGAGTATTATTAATATAGTCGTTTTACATTTATAATAGAAAAAAACGTTATCGCGGATACATGGCGAAAATAGTCAAAACATAAAAATCCATCAAAATTTCGAATTTGAAAAAAAATCGTTCATAAAATATTTGGCTTTTCAATGTTTTTTGCAGATATATGGTACTTTTCAAAACATCTGCACTGAACTGAAACTTCCCAATTTTATCCACAATCTCTTGACCTATAAATGTGTCCCCTCCAT
This sequence comes from Pediacus dermestoides, assembly GCA_963942485.1. NCBI lineage: Eukaryota > Metazoa > Arthropoda > Insecta > Coleoptera > Cucujidae > Pediacus > Pediacus dermestoides. The sequence continues at coordinate 991,362 of OZ012629.1, read as the reverse complement.
TTTAGTTAAAGACATTTGAAATGTGTTTGCAGTTTAGCATGTCTATTAATTGTTTGCCACATATCTTCATTTTTGTTCACTGACAAATAAACCTGTTTTAAAACAAAATGTTTTACATAAATTTATTTAAAAGGGAAAATAATTACATAATTTTAGCTCATTTTCACATTAAAATTTGTTAAGTTAGGAGGCTTTGTCCATCACGCACAAGCAAATAATTAATCCAAAGCTCTCAATAAAATGACAAAAAAATACTCAAATGTTGTTAATTTCAATGTTAAAACTGTCTACCATAAGTAGCCGCTACACAGTAACCTTTTGAAAGTCTTTTTCACTTAATAAAAACATGCAAATGAAGTGACAGTTTTGGATTATTTATTTGGTTGTCATTGGATAAAGACTAAATTTTAATGTGAAAACGAGCTAAAATCATGTAATTAAGGTTTCCAATTTTGAGAGATAGGTGATATGCGCAATGGCAACGGTCATTAGGGTGTCTTATGACGTCAGGAGGGACAGAGAACGTTGTTTTATTGAATACCTCACAGGTTTTCAATTTTGAGAGATAGATGATATGCGCAATGGCAACGGTCATTAGGGTGTCTTGTGACGTCAGGACGGACAGAGAACTTTGTTTTATTGAAAACCTCAATTATTTTCCCTTTTAAATAAATAAATTTTACTTTTTACATTTTACATATTTAAAATTACTAGAACATGTAAAAAAAGATGCAAACTATAACAGTGTGATAATATTTTGAAATTCGCAGTAGAAAAACCATTAACACGAGCTAAAAATTTTACCATGTAAATCCCTATGGGGACAGTTAAAAAAACTCAGTGTATATCATATAATATAATAAAGAGATATCAAACATTATCTGGGCCAAATGTGGGCATGAAATGGAAATAATTTGAAATAATTCTGGTTAAAGTTTGTCAAGTTACATGCCATACTCTGACATCATCAATAACGTGCAAATATGTTATTAATTCTAGAGATACAATAACGTCAATAGAAAAAAACAAAAATCTACAAATTTTTAAATTTTGTGATCTTGTAATGTAATTAAAAAGACGACAACAAGTAAATATTTATGCTACTCGATTATAAAATGCTTAATCGATTAATAATTATTATTATAAAGTTTGTTGATGCATTGTCTAAATTAATGAAACAGAACGTGAAACACGTGGCACAATTTATATTTATTTTCTGTCAGTTCAAACCAACAAATCAATTAATAGCTAATTTCTGAGAACACAGACAATTTTTAAAATACAAAAAAAGCATAGTAAATAATTGTTGACCCGGCGCATCCGCCATTTTCTACAATTAGTATAAAGGACATCTAATTCGCATTTTATGCAAGCTAACAATTCATGTTTTATTAACACAATGTTCCCCGATGGTAATATAAGTTTTTTTATGAGTTATTACTGTTTTGTAGCTACATATGTAAATCAAACTTGACCTTAACATTAGCATTTCAAAGAATGACTTTGCCTTTTCAAATATAGCAAGTGATTTAATTATACCTTTTATTTTATGATGGCGGCATTAAGAAAATAAATGTATTGTAAAGAAAAAAGTGAGTCCGATAATTTGCATTGGAAAGTTTTATAATCTAAGTACATAATGCATAATGGAATAAATAAATGGTGAAGGTTTTCTTTATATTATACAGGGTGTTTCAGGATTAACTGGACAAACTTAAAATCTGAATTCAGGACCTCAAAATAAGGAAAAATTTTTCTATGGAGGTATGTCCGGAAACGTTTCGTTAAATAATTACTAGTAACTCGTTCCTAAAGGTTTAATAAAATACGGTTATTTAACAGCAGCCTGCTGGACATTTTTCATTTTATAAAATAATGCAATAACTTCCAAAATACCTAACCATGTGGATCGGAACTATTTTAATTTTTATTTATAAACTGTCAGTTCTATGAAAAAGAAGAAAGACACAAAATACTTTTTAAATGAATCTAGCTTTCCAGAGCAATTTTTTATATGACAAAATTCGGGTCCGTTAAAGAGTTTCAATAAAAAAATTAAAGAGGGGTTGCTGATTTCACCCCTTTTATCGATAAGAGATGATTCAAAAAATATTCTTTAGAAGCGTTTCCATTAATAGAAAATCCCTACCAAAGTTAATTTTTTATCTTTATCCAAATTTGAGAAATAAATTAAAAACCTAATTTTAGCCTCCATCTTTGGAGGGGCGTAACTCTTTAACGAAACGTTTCCGGACCGGACAAACCTCCTTAGAAAAATTTTTTCTTATTTTATCCAGTTAATCCTGAAACACCCTGTATAGGTATAGAATGAATGACGTAAATTTTTTACATTTTTTTATAACTAAGTACCTACATATTTATTATTTTTCAATTAGGCAAATCCACTTTTCAGCATAATTTTATTTTTTAAACAACCTACTGTTTTTCCCTCTCAGCCTTAACCCATAAAATCTGTGTAAATTTTGCCATTATGTAAATAAAATCAAGCGCACGCATAATCACCAGGTTGTGAGGGCAGTCTTTAACTACCCCCAACAGACCTTATCAATTCAGGTCACCCCAATAATAAACGTAAATGTGTTAAGGCACTAAAAATAAAATATCTGCATCTTAGCATAAATTCCAAACAATTATTTTTGGTATTTCACACCTAGTTAAGTTAAATGAAACCTCGGTGAAAATTCACTGGAATATGTAATCAATTTGTTGTTATTGTTGACCTTGTTGGATTTGACCGCAATGACGTCGTGTCAGTAAATCGATGTTGAATGACCTGATGTCACCCTATTATTATGTCTATAACGGTTATTAACATTGTTAAAGAGACAGTTTTAGTATGCAATTTAATTTTTGTAGATTTAAGGGGATGTTCGATGTGGTATAAGTCGATGTTTTTACTTTCTTATACGAAGTAATAAGAACGTCTAGTAATCGTGATTTTTTTCGACTTTGATGATACAGACAGACACACAGACAGACATCATGGCGAAAATGGTCAAAATGGATTCAGGGGCCCTCAAAACGTGTTAATCCATCAAAATCTCGAAATCGAAAAAAATCACGATTACTATACTTACTTTCTTATTACTTCGTATAAGAAAGTAAAAACACAGTTTTTCTCAAAAATATCTCGAGTTAATATATGCCAAAAATAGTTATGTTGTAATCTATGCAAAATTAGAAAACTTTTTTGTTTTGTGTATTTTTCTCTATCTTATCAAATAAAGGGTAGGGGAAGAGGCGAATGTTTGTTTGAAAAAATTGTAATAACTTTTTTTTACTTAACCATTTTCGATAAATTTGGTCTCGTTTGAAAGAACGTTTATTAGGGCTTCGGATAAATAATTGACATCATTAATTTAATTTTTTCCCTAGTCACTAGAGGGTGCTTTGTGATAAAGTCGAAGATTTTGGTAATTTTCTCAAAAATGTTATATGGAATGGTGCTATTATTACTAGCTAATTTAAAGTTATTACAATTTTTTCAAACAAATATTCGCCTCTTCCCCCACCCTTTATTTGACAAGATAGAGAAAAATACTCCGAACAAAAAAGTTTTCTAATTTTGCATGGATTACAACATAACTATTTTTGGCATATATTAATTCGTGATATTTTTGAGAAAAACTGTGTTTTTTATGTTATCGTTAGTGTTACTAGCGGTCTACTTTATAACTTAAAAATTATTTCCCGCAATTTCTCTTGCTCACTTTAACTATAAATATTTTTTTTCGAAGGGTGTACGATAAATAGTTTCTGAGATACAGCCGGCGTCCTTTCTTATTTGGACACCCGGTACAAATAACTATTGAGTTACACCATTCAACATTATTATTTCGATTTTTAGGATTTCAAAGAATTATAGTTATATTGGCTTAGCAAAATAAATTCCAAAACTAGTTAAAATTTGTGCAATAAATGCATCAATTTAAACAGAAACCTTTTTATGCTCCGTCAGCTTCTTAGAAAAATTAAAGGAAACATTGCTTTATTTACAAATTTAAACATGAGAGTTCCCATTTTCCTAATTTATGACACAAAGAAGGAAATTCCAGACGTATAAATATTTGGAAAGTGAAACAAACATTATCACAGACTAAATACCTGGAATCAGTTTCATAATAATACAGAAAGTTAAACTACCCGGTTGAAATTGAAATTGTGAATTGTTACATGACAACATTACACGCATACACCTAAATTTTCTCTTAACCTACTTTTCCAACTTGCAGTTTGTGGGGAAACAGCGGCGTTGCGCGCTGTTTTAGCAGCGGGAGCACCAGTGTCCACCCCGGATGTCCATGGAGGCTACCCCCTGCATTATGCTGCACAAATGTGTGGAGGGGTGAGAGAATTTTCTTTGATTATTTCCAGGGGTCTATTCTGTATAACATCAGTTGTTTAATAATGCTATTAATTTTTTAAACTCTTTTTCACTTTTTTCCACAACTAAAATTCATTTATTAGTAGAATTTGAACCTAAAATATGTGGTGGTAAATGTAAAATATATTAATTTGATTGACTATCCTTAACGATTTGGCCCTATGAGCCAATCAGTTACATATAGGTATCTTAAATTTCCCGGCAAATATTTTTGTTCCAATTGTCTCTAATTTGTATGATACCACAGAATAAAGAACTATTCTTAATATTTCTTTAAAAAGTTAAAAACTTCGTTCAAAATAATCCATGTGTTACTGAAGAGGCCCCAAAAAATTATACAAACTATTTCAAACAATTTTGGATTACCATCAGGAGGGAAGAGACTCTGGTTTAGGGATGCAAGTTCTTCTAACGCTCCTTACACATTCCGACATCGTAGTGTCCATAATCGATGGTGACAAACGTCAACCGCTACTTTGGGCTGCGAGTGCTGGTTCTACTAAAGCTGTGCTAGCTCTTATCCGGGCTGGCGCTAATGTTGAATCTGCTGACAAAGATGGTTTAACTGCGTTGCATTGTGCCGCCTCCAGAGGGCACACTGACTGCATTGACAGTTTGCTCACACTTTGTGGGGCTTCCCCGGATGTTATTGACAGCAATGGTTGTACGGCGCTTCACTACGCCGTAACTCTAGGTTAGTCAAAATGGAAACCTAATTATATTTTGAATTTATAATATGCGCTGGTATAATGAAGTAGGTACGCTATAGTAGATACTATATTACAAACTCAAAATTCAAATGAAAAACTATGATTTTCTGTTATATTGAAATCTGAATGAAAATTAGAAATTTCAATGACATTTTACAAATTTCTAAAGACTGGAAAATCCATTAGAAATAAATGTTTCTTCAATTTGAGCCAAGAAATTCAAAACTACATTTCAGTGTCTTGTTGATTTTTTTCTTATTTTAATCAACACTGAATTTTGCAAAACTGTATTTTGAGTGAAAATTCGTTAGGCTCGTGTAAATCTACGAATTTTCAAAGTTTACCAAGTAGAAGATTGATTAGAAATTTGAGTTTTTCTTCCCCACTCCCAAAAATATGCAATATTCGCATAATAACTTTTTGATTTAATAAAAGCGAGATTGAGGTGTATAAAACTAAATTCTAAGGGAACACCTGGAAGTGTAGAGGTAAGAATTTTCAAAGTGGATGATGATTGATGAGAAGTTTTAGTTTATTCCTTTTGCACACCTTTGGCTGGGTCCAAAACCTCAACTTCGTCTCAACTTTGAAACTTCCAGCCGCGGCATTAAATAATCTGCTTTGTTGCATTATTAAACAAATAGTTATTATTTCAAAGCCGTAGTGATTATATATTTATCTAGAACTTTAGTAGTGACGGTTGTAATTTTTAAATTTTTAGATAGTGTTTATCTGAAGAAAACTTTCTTAAGAAATTAAAAAAATATATTAAAAATATAATCCTAACTCAATGTTAAAAAAATCCCCCAAATTGTGTCATTTTCAAGATATTCCTTAAAAAGCCTATAAATGTCTTTAGATAAGTGCCACTCCTGTTGGTACTAGATGAAAAAGATTTCATGTGTTCTCCTCACATTTCGCGGACACAGATAGACAATCATGCTAAAATAGTCCAAAACGATTCTTCATGGACGCTCAAAATGTGTAAACCCATCAAAATCTCGAAGTCCAATAAAATCACGATTACAACGCATCCTCATTACTTTGTATAAGAATGTTAAAACTCAAAAAAAACTGTTGTAGGTCATGCAGACGCCACCGCCCTTCTCCTAGCCCACGGGGCGGATTCCAATCGTCAAGACCGAAAGGGACGCAGTCCGGCCCATTGTGGTTGTGCCAAAGGCCAATTCGAGACAGTCAAATTAATCGGAGCTCGTGGTGCCAATTTGTGGCTAAGAAACGCTAGAGGGGATCTACCTCTTCACGAGGCGGCAGCCTCCGGACGAAGGGAATTGGTTAGATGGTTATTAGCAATGAGACCTAGTCAAGTTAATGCAAGGAACAACGATGGGAGGTGCCCATTGCACATGGCTGCTTTGAATGATAACGCTGATATGTGTAAGGTGAGTTTGATTTGAGGGAGTAGGGTGAATATTTCGAGTGGTTGTTTAGTTTGTCTGACCTCGACTGTCTTGGATTGTTATCGGTTAGGTTTGAATATGGCAAGGTCAAAGTTATCGTGATGTACTTCAAAAAGGTATTAAGAAAACAGGTAATGGAACTAAAGAGATTACATGGTGGTGTCCGACACGCAACAGGGTTATTGATTGGTTTTTTGCAAGTATTTCGAAATTAGGTGCTTTCGTTGTTTTGTTGGAAATTAAAAAGAACAGAGAATTTAACTAAATTTCATATTTAAGTTTTTAAAAAAAATGCCTATATTTAGTATCTAATGAAATTTGCCAGATAGTATACCTAAATGCTATTGGTATTGAATTCGAAACTAGAATATATATTTCAGATCGAGTTTTGTTATTTATAGATAATAATAAGATGTCTTATATGCTGTCGTCTACATCATATTGTTTCAGTATCATCTAGTGATTATAGCCTGCAAATAATGAACACAATTTTGTAATTAAGATTCTGATTGCCACCGTAATATAAAGTACAGAAATTCGTATTTTGTTCTGCTGTGATACGTAGATGAAAATTGTGAATAGATACTAAGTACCTACTACCTACCTACCTACCTACTGCAATCATACAGTCCACTATTTAGTGCCTACCTAAACAGAATTATTTCTAACAATGGCTGTCAGGAAATTTAAAATTTATGATTGGTTGTTTACCAATCGACTGCCAATCAAATGGATATTTGAAATTTTCTGTCAGCTGCCAGAAAAAAATTACGATTACTATACTCTCCTTATTACTTTATACAGGCTGTTTCATTAAGGGTGGCCACCGGCCATATCTCGGAAACTACTGGGCATAGAAATCCAGGGAAAAAATTTTCATTACCTGGAAATTATTTTTAAGTTTCGCATTTCGCCGCAAGTGGGAGCAACTGAAAAGTAATTAAAATTCTAAATTTCTCCGAAATTTTCCACATTAAGGCATACAGGGTTTCTCAAAATTAGCCTGTCACAATGTATCAGCTGATTCTACGTTCAAAAATAATGCAAAAAGTTTCAATAAATATAGGTTGAAAAATGCTTCCTAAGGGAGCTACAGCCCCCCGAAAGGGTGACCCCAAAGAGGAGTTTTCTGTAATATCTTTACATTCATGAAATTTGGTGAGTTTGAAGGTTTTATTTTTGCCACATATTTCTATTTCCAATTTTCAAAAATTTTGCCAGGGTGGGTGCTGGGTATATTATGCCCCATATTTTTTGTGTGGATAATTTTTAATTTTTTTATATCAAATTTTGAAACTTGGTTTATTTTTACACAAAAAAGGTAGTCCTAGTCGATCTTTGTATCTTGAACCGTTTTCGAGTAAAATCGTTTTGAAAAAATCACGTCCATAAAAACTACACTAATAAAAATAATCACAAAACTAAAATTTATCAAAAGTAGACAATGGATTAAAATTTATAGGTATTTATTACTTCGTTTAGCATTTCTTCGTCAAATATTAATAATAAAAACAAAATATCAAAATTTTTTTTCAATTTTGTGATTATTTTTATTAGTGTAGTTTTTATGGACGGGACTTCTTCAAAACGATTTTACTCGAAAACGGTTCAAGATTCAAAGATCGACTGAGATGACCTTTTTTGTGTAAAAATAAACCAAGTTTCATAATCTGATATAAAAAATTTAAAAATTATCCACTCAAAAAATATGGGGCATAATTTACCCAGCACCCACCTTGTATGTGACGCCCCTGGCAAATTTTCTGAAAATTGGAAAAAGAAATATGTGGCAAATTAATTTCATGAATCTACCTCAAACAGTTGCAGAGATATTACAGAAAACTCCTCTTTGGGGCCCCCTTCCGGGGGGCTGTAGCTCCCTTAGGGAACATTTTTCAACCTATATTTATTAAAACTTTTTGCATTATTTTTTAACGTAGAATCAGCTGATACATTTTGGCAGGTTAATTTTGGGACACCCTGTATACCTTTGGTAACGTCGTTAGAAAGCTTGGAGAATTCTGCATCATTTTGGTTTAAGGCTCATTGGCGTACCGACCTTTATGAAAGTGTAATCATTTATGTCGCTGTAACTTCTAAACGACCGATTCGATTGTAGTAAACTTAAGCTTGTTTGGAAGAGAAATGTAGGTACTTTTAATTATCGCATCCAATGGTACACGATAGTTCCTAATAAAATTGCTAGAGGGCGCAATTTGAAATAATGACAGTTTTTTTTTTATTTTATCCCGAAAACTTAAATTAGATGGTATAATTATGATGTCAGAATCGAAAAGTACATTAAAATGCAAGTAACGAAAATTTTTTCCCTGAATTTCTATGCTCAGTAGTTTCCGAGATATGGCCGGTGGCCAACCTTAATGAAACAGCCTGTATAAGAAAATGAAACAGCCTGTATAAGAAAGTAAAAATTAGATAATAATATCAAAATATTTCCTAAAATATTCAATTCAGGTATAGAAAATATTTAAAAAAAGTTTTTGACCAATCCTTGAGTTTTCAAGCTTAGAATTACAGCTTACAGCCCCCCGCCCTCAGCTAATTTTCATAATTAATTAGTTATTAAAAATTTTATTTCATTTATAAAATGGAAATAGGTTTACTTCCACATGTATTAGCCCCATTTCCTAAATTTTATGAAAAACCCAAAGAAAATATTAGAGATTTTTTTATAAAAAAGCTACTGATCATACTTTATTTAAATCTTGTTCTAAGAATAATGCAAAAAAAATCCATTCAATAGGTATTTTAAAGAATAAGGCCAGCATTTTATAAAAATATTTTCAGAAGTGAACATACAGCTTTAATGAAAAAGTTAGAGAATTTAATTTATTTAATTCTCTATAACATACTAAAATAATATAGAAGGGTTTCTATTTGGAAAAAAGATATCGATATTTTAATTGCCTAAAAAGTAACCCTAAATAACTATAAAACTATATATATAACTATATATCAAGTAATGTTACTGTAAACTGTAAGTATATTAAAGTATTCTACAGATTTTTCCTCTTTTATTACTGATTAGTTTTTTCGAAACATATAAGCTACTGTTAAGATTTCAATATTTCTTTAGAATAAACTCGATTACAGTTCACAATAGAAAAATTTAAAACGTTTTTTCTAAGTAAAAAATGTCAAGTTTGGCATAGAGGTTATAGATCACCCTGTATATGTTGGCGAATAGTTTTGGGTTTATAGTTGATCAGTGTTCAAATAAAGAGCTGTTAATCCTACTATGATTTCCCACCTTGAATATGGTCTCAATCCCGGTATCTCGTCGGGGCATTTAGCCATCATCTCGGAATTGCCTTGAAATTTCTTAGAAATATTTAAACAAACAAATTTATAGGTACGCATTTAATCTAATAACCCACTGAAATGTTGTTTGTCCTTCTTACAGATTTTATTAGACGCCGGTGCTCAAATAAACCCCATCCTACGCACTTCGAAAAATATTTTCATGACACCACTAGACTGCGCCCTACAAAGAGGCTTCAGATCCACAGCCAAATATCTCCAGCTCCATGGTGGTGTTCCGGCCAATCGCCTTGGGAGCCAACCAAACAATAACCAAGCCAACAGTGCACTTAGTTTACAAATCCGAGACGACATAACATTCTGGGGCGACACAAGTTCCGACAGCGAAAGAGAAAATGGTGAAAATGAGAAAAATAAACGCGTTTACAAAAAGAAATTGGCGTATAAACTCGAAAGAAAACGTGCAACACTGTCAGGGGGTTCCGAGGAAAGTATTAAAGCGAAAGGTGTTAAATCAGACCAGTCCGAAAAAGCTAACAGGAAGATTGTAGAAAAGCATTCAAAAGGTACTGCATCGAAACCTTCAAGCGTTGTAGGAAAAAAATCATCTAGTAGATTAGATTACAGTAATGAGATAATAATTAACGGAAAAACTGAGATAAACATTCACCAGACCAAGGAAATTGTTATGGAAAAAGAAGCAGAAACACAGCCAACACCTAATAATATTTCCAAGAAAACTTCATCAGCTGCTGAAAGACCCAAAAGTGCAAAACATAGTAAACTATCTGGAAAATTGTCTGCGAAACCAAGCGCTAAAGCAAAAACTAAAGCAAGTGAATTAAAACCAACTCTCAAAGACCAAAGCACAAATACTTCTGATGAAGCCAGTTTAATAACTCCAGAAGTAAAACAGAAATTGGATGTTCATATGCCGGAAGCTCAGCAATATCCAGACCAGCAATCATTAATGTCCAATACTAGTGAGGATGTTGAGGAGGCGAAACCAATTATTGTGGAAGCTGCTATTCATGAACCACCTAAAAAATTTCGAAATGAGGTTAAGAATGTTGAGAGTGTACTACAAGTAGAGAATGTGGAAAAGAGTGTTGTAGAGGTTGGCAGTGAGGCGACTAAAGACCAATCTAACGAAATTGGGATTGAAAAGAAAAAGCAAGAGGAAGAAATAATTGATACAGCTACAAATGCTGTGTCTGGTAGCGATAAGGCAGCAAGTGTATCGAGCAATGCTTTCAAAGTTAAAGATGAAGAGTTACAAGTTAAAAGTGAAGAATTACAAATTAAAAATGAAGAGTTACCAGTTAAAAGTGCCGAACTACAAGTTAAAGGCGAAAATTTACAAGTTGGACGTCAAGAGTTGCAAGTTAAAGGTGACGAATTACAAGTTAACGAAGAAAAGTTACAAGTTACAGGTGAAAAGTTGCAAGTTGAGGATGAAAAATTACATATAAAAAGTGAAGAGCTACAACTTAAAGGTGAACAATTGGAAGATCAGCCTACAAATACTGGACCAAAAAGTATTGGTGGACAAGAATTGCAAAGTGAAGTTGTCGAAGTTCAGCAAGGATTGCTCAAAACTCCTGCTGAACAAGCAGTAAAAATTACATCGGGTGTAGAGAAATTAAAAAGCGAATCAGTTGCTGATGTAGTAGTTAAAGTAGAACAAGAAGCGTTACCAGACACAGAACTAGGTCAGCACGAACAAGAATTAAGTAGCTCTGTAGGAGTAACCGAGGAGATTTTGAAGACAGCAGATCAGCCAAACCAAACTGCAGAAGATATTCCTAATATAGTTGGAACTTCAAGCGAGTCTGCGCAAATAGAAGGAACTGTTGTAGAGCCAGAAGACCCAGCCGTAAATCAATCAGAGGCGAAGGTAATTGATACAGAAAAACTAACAGAAAGCCCAAATGAAGTTACAACAATCGTAGCATCTGAAGATGCAACGGAAGATAAACCTAAAACTAAAAATCAACTTACTAAAGTGTCTGATGCCGAAGACTCGTACCACAGCGGTTCCAGTTCCTCTTCCAGTACGTCCAGAAAAACGCATCGAAGTTTCCGAATTTTAGACGACGAGGAAACAAAAACTATCCAAAAACCTCATCCTAGATCACGCAAAACTAAAACAACATCAGACAAAACCCTCCGGTCGCGGTCAGAAGAAACCAAATCGAATAAAGACAAAGTGAAGCGCAGTAAAATTCCAACACCCCTAATAAAAAGTACAGTTCTATCAAAAAGCGATCGCCAGTTAGACAAAAAAGTGACTAACGATAGGAAAGTTCAATCTAGTTTAGATGCTCGTGTACCATCTCTACCAAACATCCATAGTCACAAAGAGCCAATGAGGAGTGATTCGAATATGTCTGCACCGCTTTTAACGTCGACGGTTTACAGTGATAACGAACGGGGTAGTGGAAGTGAGTTGGAGTTGGAAACAGAGCACAGAAGGAGTAGTTCTCTACGTAAGCGAAGGGTGAAACGCCGGAGTCGTAATAGAGATGCGACAAGGAGTGCTGGCAGTGATTATGAAAGCAGTAACGTTGTGGATTCGGGCTTTGAGCCTAGTCCTAGAAGCACTAGAATCCCTAAGTGGAAGAATATGTCGGACCGAGGTGTTAACATGAGTTCAGTGACGCAAAGTATTCAAACTAACATTAGAAGGTTTGTGTAAACATTTAAATAGGTCTAGTATAGCGAAGAAGATTCGAAATTTTTAGAATTTTGTTTCCATAAGTAAATATCTGATGTATACTTCGTATAAGAACTTAAAAAGATTTATTTGACTGTGGTTTTCTAGATATCACTTGGAGCGAAAGATTTTCCAACAGCTTTTAGAGTTAAAGCGCCATCAAATACGAGCAGGGCAACACAATGAAGCAATGCTAGTTAAACGTGCCATCGACGCCTACCACCAGTCATGCGCCTCAACAGTCGGTGCTGGACGGTATGTTCCTCAAGACTACACCTTTAAAAGTTTCGAAAAATTCCTGTACCAAGCACTGAGGAAACTGCAGAAGAACGGAGCGGAACATTTGAAGGGTTTGCCGGAAACGCCGAATCCTCTACATTGCACGCAGAGTACCCACAGGTGTATGCATGCAACTCACGCTTATACTGGAATACCTTGCGCTGCCTATTGTAAGTTTAAAATCCTCGACAACCTTGTTATTATACTTTTGGGTTTTTAGTGCCAAAAATGGATCATCACACCATTCCGAAGATAGGCTTTACAAGTGTTAATTGTAAACCAGGTGGGTTTCTGCCGACGATTAATCCGAAGAAAGCTGTGACGCTTGAACTGAGTCATGGTGCTGATAAACAAATTATTTCACTGCCAACGGATCGCCTGGATCAGAATAAGCGATATTATGTTACTTTTACGGTGAAGGGGCGCGAGTCTACAACGCCACCAAATGAGGAAAGTGAGACGACGGTTCCAGTGACTCATAGACATTCCAAAAGTGATTAAGGGGAGTGACTGCCAAAAATGGTCTAAAAGTCCATTTTTCTGTTTTTGCTTAGAATAAATTGTTTTGGAGTCTGCGTCATATGAAGGACACAAATTTTGTGTTTTTTTCAAAATCTGTGTTTCAAGACAGCGATTTTTTCTTTTTCTAAAGTTTAGTTTTTCAACGTATTGTTTCTTTTCCTCCAAAACATTAAGCGCATCAATTTTTACAATTCTTGCGTACTCTAAAAGTTGAAAAAAATCATGAGAAAAAATGGCAGAAACCTGAAATAACCATATCTACTTTTTCTAATTTTTTATTACTCTCGATCCCTAATTTTTTCAAAGCACTATTTTTTAAAACCAAACATGCCCGTTTGTTCAGCTTTCTATAAAATGCAAAAAGAATGGTGTTAATAATTTCATATTAAAATTTGGAGTAAAAGGAACAAAAATTTGATATCTCCAGGGCAAAGTGTGCATAATAGTTTGAATTGCAGCTACATATTTGGTTATCGTAGATATTTTTATCATAAATAGTTAATCAGACAGCAAAAAATGACAAATACAATGAGACAACAGAATGGGTTGGAAACCATGCATTAGGGCTGTGCGAAGTTATGGTAAAATAAAAACACCCCAATTTGCCATTATATCCCCTTAAAGATTTTTTCTTGTTTTATAGAATAATAATGGCTGCTGGAAATTGGAATAAGAGTCAATATTTTGTATTTTGTCTATGTTCCGAATGAGAAAGGATTTGGAGTATCGTAGGAATGGCTATTTAGTTCTATTTTCTTGGTAGTAACACGTAAATTATAAATTTTTCGAAAGAAAGAATGCAGCGGGATCGCATTAATATTTATTACGTTCGAAATTTTTCAATCATAATGGAAACATTTAGGGAGAGGGTACTGAGTATAATGAATAACTTTCAATGGGATCATTTTGTATGTGTAAGAAAATGTGAATGGTACTTAGTCCGCAGTGTATAGTGTTTAGTATAGCATTTGGAAAATACCTGCTGGAACCAGTCCTTTTGGCTTGCTCACTTGGACTCTTCTCAAAAATCCGATTATTACCACTTATAATATAATAAAATCCTGGGCTAAAGCTCTAGGTAAACTTTTTACAATTTTTTTATTAATTTGATATAAAGATGTCATTTATCTTTATCTTTAAAAGCTACTAGTGTCAAATATCTAAAAACGAAAAATTAATTCTTCTATAGCACAAATGAAAACAGTCTTCCATGTACATATATACCTATCCTTTTCCATTTTCTTATCACTTTATTAAAGAACTTTTTTTATAATTTTTCAAAAAGACTATTTTTATTAATTTTTTATTAAGTTTTTGTTGGTTTTTTCTGATATATCGATGGGAGTGATGGGCATGATGCTGGAGATGACAAATTACAGATCCTTAAATATTAAGTTTTTAGACTAATGCCTTTATTCTTTCTGTTTTAAAAAGGCAATTCAGTTTTTGTATTATTTTACCTAGTCATATTACTTGATACTTGAATGAAAAAATTTCTGGAATTTAGAAATGGAAGTAAATTTTGTAAGTAACAAGAACGCTAATCCAAACATTACTCATGGTATAAACTTTTTAAAATACAATACGACCCCGAATACAGACAGAAAAGATGTGTTTAGTTGGCAAATTTAGATATCCCGACCAAAATAAATTTCTAATTAAAAGAAAAATTCAAAAATCTGTAGGTACGTACAGAGTTATTGTAGTATACATATATCAAAATATAAAATATTGTGTCCAGCACATAACTTTCTTCTAAGTAGGTACTGAAGTCGTAGCCATAATCATACTGTCCACATTCCATTAGAAGAATACAGGGTGTCCACCTAGTGCGCGGGTCTTCCATATCTCGTTTATTATTAATGCTAGCAAAAAATTTCTTTATTCCTGAATGTGCATAACTTAAATATTTTCCACTATACAGAGCGTTCAGTTTTTGCTGGGCGCCAGTTTTCTTATTTTAAATGGAACACCCTATATATTTTTACATTTGTGGATTCCCCGTTTAATTCAAACTACAAAAGTAACATTTTTTTGGATTTTTTCAAAAATTTTCGCGAATATGGACTTTACTAAAAATATTAATATCTTAACAAATTCTCAGTCTTTTCGAAAAAGCAAAGTTAAAATGTTAAAAGCAAAGTCCAGGGAACATTTTGATGTATTTTTTGTGCAAATAGCTTATACCTACAGGGTGTTTGTAATTGATTCGTAAATATCACATATTTCAAACACTGATAACTTTATTTTTTCAAATGGAACACCCTGTATATTTTTATACTACGTTATAGAGAATTAGATTCTCTATCATTTTTATTAAACTAAACTTAATAGATTTTATTTTATTTTAAATATTCAATTTTTATGGGAATATTCAAATGGCAAATAAAAATTAAGATGGCTTTGGTCATTATTTCATGTGCATATCATAACTAACGTGTGATTCATTAAATTTCCATTTTGAGTTGACAGTGGAAAAAAAATCATGTCTTTGATTACACCTCATTTCTTTAAATGTCAAAAAAGGTTAGGTTTTCTGGTTGTTGTTTGAAACTGACAGCAATACATGAATCAATTCGGCGCGTACGTTCAAATTCCAAGGCTTACCTAAAATGGAAATTTAAAGAATCACACGTTATTAATTATTATCAAAGTTGTCAAAATTGGTAGAGATTTGTTGTTGTTGCGGTGTCCGGTGTCTATTTGTAAGAAATAAATTAGGAGTACCTACATATAAAAAAACAAACTGGTTGATATGCTGTATTTATTAAGAGAGTGAGATAGAAATTGCCTATTCATGGCTTCCCGCATATATGCTGAAAGATATGCCAATAGAAGATATCCCCGTCAGGATTGTTTTAAAAAGCTAAAAGATAGGTTTGAACCTACTGGTAGCGTAAATTATTAGAGAACTTCCCCATAAAATGAAATCAGCAATTAAGACACTAAAGTTAAATAAATTATCAGTCTCAGTTCTCAGCCCACTATGCAGTTTTTCTTTAAAAAAAGATTATTATTAAAGATATTAGAATAAAATAAAATCTATTAGGTTTAGGTACAGCGAACCCTTAATAAAAATGATAGAGAAACTAATTCTCTATAACATAGTATAAAAATATACAGGGGGTTTCATTTGAAAACATAAAGTTATCACTGTTTGAAATATGTAATATTTACGAATAAATTACAAACACCCTGTATAAGCTAATTTCACCAAAAATACATGAAAATGTTCCCTGGACTTTGCTTTTATTATTTTAACTTTGTTTTTTTCGAAAAGACTGTGAATTTGTTAAGATATTAATAGTTTTGTAAAAGACCATACCCGTGAAAATTTTTGAAAAATCCAAAAAAATGAAAAACTATTAATTTTAGGTACATACAACCTTAATACTTTTGTAGTTTGAATTAAATGAGGAATCCAAAAATCTAAAAATAATTATGGTTGTCCATTTAAAATAAGAAAGTTGGTGTGCGCTCAACAAAAACTGAACGCTCTGTTTTTTAAGTTATGCACATTCAGGAATAAAGCAAAAAATAATAGTATATTGTAATACAAGTGCGGAAAACACATCATGACAATACGAGTGTGAAATTTGCAACGCGAGCGATAGCGAGTGCTGCAATCACATGAGTATTGTCATGGGCCATTTCCGCAAGCGTGTTACATACGATTTTTTCTACGAAAACGTGGAATTCGTAAAAAATAAAATTATTTGTAAATCTTTTTCTAATTAAAAAAAACATCAAGTGAGTTTGTTGTCATAGAACTGAAAGCTCATAGCTGTTGACAGTTTTGTAAATTGTGTCCTGTCATCGAAATAATTTTGATTTTGAGATCAAATTACGTGAATATAAACATGGAGTTTCAAAACTAAAGCGAAAGCGATGAACTAATGTGCACTCCTCCGGTTGTTAGATATTAAATAAATGTTACAATTATAACTAAATGTAAGTACTTCTTTATGTTTTTGTTTGCGTGCGGAAAGTTTAAAAAATGTGTGCGGAAAAAAATTTCCACACTAATTTTCCGTACTAGTTTTTCAAAAGCCTACTTTCAAGTTCGATTACGTATCTTGTCAGAAAAAACGTCATTCCGCATTTTCGTAGAAAATAGTATATTGTAATAAAAGTGCGGAAAACGCATCATGACAATACGAGTGTGAAATTTGCAACGGGAGCGATAGCGAGTGCTGCAATCACACGAGTATTGTCATGGGCCATTTCCGCAAGCGTGTTACATACGATTTTTTCTACGAAAACGTGGAATTCGTAAAAAATAAAATTATTTGTAAATCTTTTTCTAATTAAAAAAAACATCAAGTGAGTTTGTTGTCATAGAACTGAAAGCTCATAGCTGTTGACAGTTTATAAATTGTGTCCTGTCATCGAAATAATTTTGATTTTGGGATCAAATTACGTGAATATAAACATGGACATGCTGTGTAAACTGAATAGGGAAAAATAAATCCAATATGGCCGCCTAGTTCTCCCAAAACACCAGAGGGCGCAGTAATATTTAGAATAGTATAGCAATAGTTTGCACCTCTTTGTCCGTCATAAAAGCACATTTTTAAACATTTAAAATTAAAACCAACGTCAGAGTAGTTGGCGTCAGCAATGTCAGCATGGTTTAACGGTTTGAAAACGAAGATTTTCTTTTACTATTTGCTGTGTTTGGGGTTTCTGTGATTTTTTGGTGCTTGTAGTGCAGTGTTATTGACTTTTTTATTGACATTTTATAAATCATTATTATTAGTTTTAGTGTGGGTAAAATATATTGCAGATATTTTGGTAATTTCAAGATTATTTTTTTAGGTTAGGTATAGTTCTAGTCAGTGTTTTATTATTTATTATTTATAGCAATCATTTCGTACGCGAATAGAATTCGAATAATTCGAGAATAAGAGCCCTGAACCTTATCAAAATTATTTAAATTTCCCGCTAACAGTTCTCCCAGGCCGGTAGACGTCGCTCGTGTATTGATGCTGGTCGGTTATACAGGAGATTTCATTCTATCCCTTGGGTTAGATATTCTATGAACATGGAGTTTCAAAACTAAAGCGAAAGCGATGAACTAATGTGCACTCCTCCGGTTGTTAGATATTAAATAAATGTTACAATTATAACTAAATGTAAGTATTTCTTTATGTTTTTGTTTGCGTGCGGAAAGTTTAAAAAATGTGTGCGGAAAAAAATTTCCACACTAATTTTCCGTACTAGTTTTTCAAAAGCCTACTTTCAAGTTCGATTATCTTGTCAGAGAAAACGTCATTCCGCATTTTCGTAGAAAAAATACATTTTTTTGCTAACATTAATAATAAAGGAGATATGGAAGACCCGCGCACTAGGTAGAGATGGAGCTTGTCCTTTCAGGACATACGAGGGGCAATCAAATATTAACGAGAATTTGTTTATAAAAATATATGTTCATAATTTAATTCTAAGCAAATGTTTAAAAATAAAAAAAGGTTCTAAACTGTTTCTGTTTCAAGTTGTTCTTAAAAATCCTAAAAATGTAAATACCACCATCCAAATTAATGTGTTACCCACAATTTTGTTCCAACTATAAATATGAATTTTTGGATCAAATCAGATAAGTTGTTTTTAAGATATCGCAGATACAGACAGACAAACACACGGATACACAGATAGACGAAATGGCGAAAATAGTCAAAATGTGTTCAGAGGCCGAAAAATCCGTATCTACCTTCTGAGGTTCTTTATTTTATAATTTAGTAAGAACTTGTTTGGAATAACATGACAGTACTAACATATCTATTACATTTTTTAAGAGTGTGAAACTCATGAAATTTTATGAAATACACCATAAATAATCCTCCTATAATTTTATTAAAGGCACATCAAAATGTCTCTAGACGTTCCATGTTATAATTCTATATTTGTTTATTTTTAAAAATAGTATTTTTCTGTTAAGTTATTAACAATTTTTTGTAAGATTAAGTAGGTATATCTGATTTTTGATTTCTTATATGAATTTGAATTTTTTCAGGATGTCTTTCCCATACAACTCCATATTGTTGAATATTTCGAATATTAGCAAATTAATGCGATGACATCCGATATAAAATATTAATTAAATTAATTTGTATTAATATTGATAAAATATCGGATGTGGACAGAATAATATTGGCTACGGCTTCAGTACTTCCCAACTATATCCGTATCGTATAAGAAAGTCATACGCTGGACACAACCGATATTTTTTGTAAAAATTGATGAAATTCGAAAAACATTAATAGCCTTTTTTGCTAGATTAATAATAAATGAGATACGGAGGACCAGCACAATATAGATGGACACTCTATATAATATTCAATAATACAAAATTTAATTTTGACTGACCTAAAAAAATTTGCTAACTAACTTTTCTTTTTATACGCGGTGACCATCGAAATTTGTTGCCCTAAGCCCTAAACCAATTGCATACTTTTACCTAACTGTAATTCCGGTCCTGTATTCCTCATTTAAATCGAAAAATCGCAAATCCTTACCTGTTGTGTAGCTGTAGATCCCTGATCTTTTCTCATTCGGTACATTTTGATTAAATGTAACTTAAAGCTTTTTTCTGTTGATGGCAATATGTTATTGTACAGTTAATATTTTAATAAAGAAATATTTTTCAAAACCTTCTGTAGTTTATTATTTATTTTTATTACTATTGAATAAAAATTACTTAAATCCATTCCTTGTGTTACTACTTAGTTGATTAACTTAGTCATTAAAATACTCAAAATAAATAAAAAATAAACATGGAAAATGAAAAATCACACATCAATCAAACCAGTATGTAATCAGTTGTAATTTATTCAGCACTCCAAAGCAATTTCTTGGATCATTTCTAAACACCAACACCATAAATGAAATTGCTTTTTGACATTAATCAACAAGCAAAATGATACAGTTTACCCTTCACCTACTCTTCATTTTGTCTACAATCTACACACGAACCCATTTCTGTGGCATTTCTTTTTATCGATAAATATAATGTTGTGTGCGGGTCTGATTTCCATGACAACTCACTATAAACATCACCATGTCCAATATTCATTCGTTGGTTGGTCTGGTTTGGCCATACGATCTTAATATGGGCCCAGTCACTGTTGAACAGATGATTTAAACGGATGGAGAAATGGTTTAACGGAAGTAAACTTTGGTTATTCGGAAACCAACTACAATTGTTACCTAAGAGGTGAGTCAGTGTTTTTTGTGTGTGGGAAGGGGAGGAGACGGTGGGATTTTGCTGAAATCTAGGAGATGAGGGATATTATTATATTACATATTTAAGGATTTTGGTCTAATAAATTATAATTATTTCCATCTAAGGAAATTTTTTCGTACGTGCTGAAAGTCTATAATTTAAAATTGTTTTCTCAAACAGACAAGAATTACTTCCAAAAAACCCTATTTTGTACAAAAATATTTTTTATTTACAAACGCTTTCGACTTTATTTAGTATATATTGAGACTTCTGTAACTTGTAAAGGCAATACTATGGATAAGGATACATAAATTTGTAACCGGCGCATACACCATAAATTAAAATATTGACCAACTATTATAAATACCTATTGCAATTAAAAATTGATTAATATGCGAGTATTTCGTTGTTGTGGCATAAAAACAATCAATTCCCTAAACGATTTTTCAGATTTTTCCAGCACGAAACAATTGGTATCTGCGAGATAATCTTAAACATAAATTATGTTTGTGTAGAAAATTGTTCTACTTTCGTGTGGTTTCAATACCTAAATGCCGCTAGATATATACATTACTTTTTCATACAATTTTCCTAGAATATAAATATTTAATAACAATAGAAAATTTAACACATAGGTAGTAATTACAGTTTCAATGTCAATGTTAAACGGTATGTTGAATTTTTCGTGATAATCTATCACAAACATCTATCCAATTTCCCAATCAATAGTCACGAATGTCAATAAATATGCATAATATATTCTCTCGGGATTTTTCAGGCATACAACTGAGATATTGACACAGAAAAGTGTGTACCACTGACGAACTTTCGCATTTTAATTGACCTTTCACATATAATCGAAAGAAAAACCGTTAAAACCCGAAAGAAAAATATCCATTTAATTTCAACCTTCACCTCATAAAATATTCAACAACTATTTTCCTAACATTGATTTATGTAAATAGAAATGTATGTTTTAACTAGATAAACCTATACGGGAAAATTTTCTTTCCTTTGTCGCTATTTACATTGCTTTATACGGGTTAAACATAATTATGTTTGCTTTCTTTTCTAAACATAACAAAAGGCAACGAACGCCGTCTAAAGTGATGGAGCGATACGAGAAAATCAGCAAACTAGGCGAAGGCAGCTACGGAATCGTGTACAAGTGCCGCAATAGGGACACTGGAGAAATTGTTGCCATAAAAAAGTTCGCTGAAAGCGAGGAAGATCCGCTGATCCGAAAGATTGCACTCAGAGAAATAAGACTTCTTAAGGTAGGTAACTCACTAGTTCACTATTCAACAATAGAAAAACTATTTTATGAAATTTAATTTAAGTAATTTTACTATTAAATTTCTCTTCATTTTCTTTTATTTTAAGCAAAAATCTTCGGAATATTTTGTTTTAAATCAATCAAATTAATTCATGCTGCTGACAGTTTCGCTCCTCATCTACGTAAGAGGAGCTAAATAAATATGAAATATGATGTCAGCAGAATGAGTTCATCTATTTTATTTAAAATACTGTAATAAACTGCTGGCCAATTGAAACGTACCAAGCGAATTTTTAGGTTGAATTTAAAGTCAAATAGTTTGAAAATGAGTAAAGGTATCAACATGAGGATTTCAGGATTCAAGAGATAATTTAATTGAGAAAACAATAGTGTGACCCGATATTTTTTTACTTTGAAGTACATTACAAGGTGTGAAAGAAAGTCTTCTTTTTTTGTCAAATTTTATAACTACCGTGATTCCACAAAATTTTTTAAATATTTTTTTGATGTAGATTTTTTTAGTCCTTACTTAATGGGAAAACAACCTGTTTCTCAAAATTTTGATATCCCTGTTATTTGATAAAATACCGAATTTTTGCTGAAAATTTGATTTTTTCTTTGTTTTTTGTCGTTCAGCCGTATTGTGTTTTGTACGAACCAATCTCTGTAGTTGATTATGATACCGTATGGATGGCTTTCTTATAAAAAGTACATTTTTTGTACTTTTATTAATTTATTGGTAACCAGTGGCTTCTCAAAAATCGGTATACACGTTCGGTAATTGGTAAATTTTTTTAATTCATTTTTTGAAGCTATTTTCTTAATGGAATAAAATGGAATTTAGTTAGTTTATGTTCACCATTGGTTTAAGTGACTTATATCCTCAAAACGGGTTTTTCACTTTTTCAAAAATTTGCCCATATTCATGTATACCGGGTAGCTACGAAATCGTTAACCCCCATCATTTTGTTACATTTAACTGTATTAATTTGAAATTTGGCATGATTTGATTGTTGAAAGGAATAATCATTTTGACGTTTAAAACAATCTGATGACACTTCCGGTTTCTCCGGAAAGGCTACCTACTAACTTTCAAAAATTTTTAATACAACCCTGTATATTTTTTTCCGTAAGAATTAGATTCTACTTAAAATTACCTCTTTATCGACATATCACATGATGAGATTTGCTTTCAAAATGGCAGCATAATTATTATTGCAAAAACCTGTTCAACAATATTAAATTTAATAAAAAATTCGGTATCTTATAAAATAAGAGGGATATAAAATTTTTGAGAAATTGGTTTTTTTCTCATTAACGAGGGATTAAAAAAACCGATATCAAAAAAATATAAAAATTTTATTGTGGAATTCCGGTAGGTATAAAATTTGAGAAAAAAAAGACGACTTTCTTTCATACCATGTAGATAGTAACGTACTTCAAAGTAAAAAAATCGGGTCACACTATTGCTTTCGCAATAAAATTATCTCTTGAATCCTGAAAACCTCGTGTTGATATCTTTTCTCCATTTCAAAATATTTGACTTTAAATTCAACCTAAAAATTCGCTTGGTACGTTTCAATTGGCCAGCAGTTTATTTCGGAAATTTTTGTTTAAAATCATTCCAAACGTTTTTTTATAGAATTTAAAGCACCCCAACCTCGTAAATCTAATCGAGGTATTTAGGCGCAAAAGACGCCTGCATCTAGTCTTTGAATTCTGCGAGCGAACAGTATTAAACGAGTTGGAAAGATACCCGCGTGGCTGCCCTGAATTGCTCACCCAGCAGATCATCTGGCAAACGTTGCAAGCCGTCGCCTATTGTCACCATCACGCCTGCATCCACCGCGATATAAAACCGGAAAATATTCTTCTAACAGCTAATGGTGTGGTCAAACTTTGCGACTTTGGTTTTGCCCGGATGCTAAGTACGCATAACTGGCAACTGAAACATAATCTAGTCCCTTTATTTTGGGTTTGTTTAGGCCCCGGAGAGAACTACACGGATTATGTTGCAACTAGGTGGTATAGGTCACCGGAGTTACTTGTGGGGGACACACAATATGGCACGCCAGTGGATGTCTGGGCTATTGGTAAACTTATCGATTTTTCAATTAACCATACATGTTATTATTGTTTTATGTAATAACTTTCATGGTCATTTTCAGGCTGTGTTTTGGCTGAACTTGTTAAAGGTGAAGCTTTGTGGCCCGGGAAGTCCGATGTAGACCAATTATATTTAATTAGATGTACTGTGGGTGACCTTCTACAGAGGCACATGCAAGCCTTCAAAAATAACGATTTTTTTCAAGGGGTTATTCTACCGGTACCCCAACAATTAACACTATTAGAAACAAAATTACCAATGTGTAATTCTACTGTAATTGATTTTTTAAAGGTGGCACAATTTGTACAATGATAACACATTTTTGAATAGTTTTATTTGTAGAAATGTTTGGATAAGGACCCTTCGAAACGCTGGACTTGCGACCAACTTTTGCAACATGAATATTTTGAAAAGTTTACGTTTAAAATAGATGAAAATGGACCACCACCAGTTGATAAGCAGATTTCTAGAGACAGATCAAGAGTAAACAAAATATTCATTACAATACAGGGTGTTCCAGGATAGACACGAAATATTTTTAGGTATGATTCTTGAATAACTTCTGCATTGTCCTGTATAATTTTTTATCTCCAATCCGTTTTTTTTTTAATTTAATAATTACCCCGAGTAGACATCGTTTATGTTGAAAATGGAATTTAACTTTTCGATTCAAAATAAACCAATCTCTCATTAGCCCAGTAAAATTAGATTAAAAAATGGCAAAATTGACACTATAGTCATTTTTTTGAGAACAAATCAAGGATCATTGATGAAGCTCTGAAACGCAAAAATCCAACAAAATTTCCTTGTGCGTTGGTTGGACTTATGAATGAATTTTTTTTAATTTATTCAGAAAAATATTTTAAACAACTTTTTTTGATAGCTCTTTAAGGAAAAAAGTTATAAGCAAAATACTGCCTTTCCTTAGGGAGTGAGTTTCTTCAATAAAATATACTTATGTATTTTTCTATTGCAATAATGAAAAAAATCTTCAAACAAAAGTTGTAGAGGATCTTATTTCCGACAACTTTCATTTCGTGTATTTTTTTGTGACGCAAAAAGTACATGAGGTAGACGGCGCCAAAGTCAACTGCGCATACAAAATATTACTTCTAATGGTAAAATTCGCGTTTTTTGGTAATCATCGTTATTATTTTTTTTTTAATTGTAATAGTAAAGTATGCATGTAATTTTAGTTTCACAAAAAATATCCGAAATGAGTGTTGTAGGAAATAATATCCTCTACAACTTTTGTTTAAAGATTTTTTCGTAATTGTAATAGAAAAGCATATACATTTCATTGAAAAAACTCACACACTAAAAAAGTGCAGTGTTTTGCGCCCTCTATTTTATGTAATTTTTATTATTTTAAAATCTTAATGAAGAAACTCGGCCACTAAAAAAGAGCAGTCTTTTGCTTATAACTTTTTTGTTAAGAGAGCTATCAAAAAAAGTTTCAAACAAAAGTTGTTTGAAATATTTTTCCGAATAAACTACAAAAAACTACACTAAAATCCAACCAGTAGAGACCAAGATATAAAAAATCACCCTTATCACGTGACGCACAAGGAAATTTTGTTGGATATTTGCGGTTCGGGGCTTCGTCAATGACTCTCTACTTGCTCTAAAAAATTTGGCCCTAGTGTCAATTTTGTAGATATTAGGTACCTACTTTTTCATCTAATTTGACTGGGCTACATCATGTATCAAATTTTTAACTATTTTCAATACTAGTTTTTAAAATAAATTAAATGAAACGTGAACATAATGATTTATTTTTTCAAATTCCAAATTTGAACACTAATACTTAATTATTTAAGGGTTAACACTATCAAAAAAATTACAAGATATTTTCGGTCCCAAATCATCTCAGCTACAAATTTCATGTGTAACTTTTTTTTTATAGATCAAATAATTTTGCAGACTGATTGCTCGAAAACTAACCCCGATTGGGGATAAAAAAAATTACACAGGACAAAGCAGAATTTATTCAAGAATCACACCTAAAAATATTTCGTGTCTATCCTGGGACACCTTGTATTATGTACTTCAATAAATTTGATCTTATGTTATAGAATTCAAACATTGGAATGTCCTTGCCACAACTAACGACTGGTGCTAAGCCAAACAGTCCGTTTAAGGCACCAAATTCACAACAATCCCAAAAAACTAAAGTGGATCATTTACCGACCATATGACAAAGATTTAGTTTTTTTAAATAAATATAATTTCACTTTACACAACCGGTATTTGTGTTATTTTTAGTTTTAGAATCGTTTCATTTTGTACATATATAAAACAAATAACTATCTATAATATAACTATATAAGTACCTAACTGTATCTAGAACTAGAAATTCCTAATGCTGTTAAGTATGTATAAAGAGTAGTTAAAATATATTTTGTTAATTAATTTAAGGGTTTGCTTTCAGTTTCTAATTTATTTGACGAACACTACAAAATATATTCAAATTATGTACATGAGTAGGTATACCATTTTTCCTAAAATTCTCACTTTTTCCCTGGTTCATTTGGTGGTGAATCCTCAAATATTCCCATAATTTTCTTTGATAGATATTTTGCACCCTATAATGAAATGAAAGGAACATGACACAGCATATTCTATAAGTTTTCTCATTGTAAATTTACGGTAATTAGAGGTAACTCCTTGACATGGTGATTTGGATTAGCGGCTTTTTGTAAATCTTGCAGTTTCATCCAGCCCCAATGGAAACTTACTATTAATGGCAAACCTACCACTAGTACAATATTCTCGTTGCAAAAATTTATAAATTTTCTAGTTTTGGACATTATTTTTAATATTTTTAAATAGAACTAATTGGAGGTTAAAAATGAAAGTTGTCAGATATTTTGTGGCTGTCAGTGAGAAATTATTCAGAAGTAGAAGAAGAGGCACTAACAAGTGTATTGTTGGTTGCCTAATTAAAATTAAAATAACTTACAAAATAAATAAAAATCTACGTGTAATTTTAACACTCTCTTTTAAATAAAAAATATAAAAGCTTCAATATACGTAATAATTTTGTTACACTACAATTTTAGCATTCAATTTCATAGTCAATTCAGTGTTGCCAATCATTAATAATACGTTCTTTCTAGTTAAATACATTATACAGGGTGGTTCAGTTTTTTGTAGCAGGACTCTCGATAGAACTTTTAAATTGAATACCAAAAGTTTATTATAACTACACATAGGTCGGCAAACGCTTAGTTTTAGAGATACAGGGTGTTCAAATAAATTTTAAGATAGATTTTTTAAAATAACGTATCTAAACATTTTCGAACGTATTGCATTAAAAGTTGGTATTGACTTTAAAAATGTCATGCGACACTAGCGGTCGCCCCGTGAACTACTAAATATGGCCGCAATAGGAGCCAAGTGGCAAAATATTTATTGTCATTCCTAAAATTATTAATTTGTTTCCGAAAAAATTACAATAAGTTCAAGTGACTAGGATAATGGAATTTGCTTCGGGGCATAGAAAATTAGGTGGCGGTGGACGTTGCTGCGTTCAAAACTGCAGGTCTACAAAACGTACAAATGACAATTTGAGTTTCCATAAAGTGCCAGCCCGTGGTCGTGCTAAAATTGAAAGAAAAAATTTAATTGGCACTGTTGAACTCGTGGACAAACGAAAGGAGTGGCTCAAAAACTTAAATCTAAAAGATCTGAATAAGGAAATGCTGGTTTGTTCGTTGCACTTTCATAGAGACGATTATAACTTCCCAGGTAAAGTTCTTATGCCATAAAAAGGGGACGAATTATTTACTATTTTTGTAGTAAGTAACATGAAATATTTTCAGATATTTACGCTCATTCGCGGGTCCTGAAAAGAAATGCTGTACCAAAAGCTGCAAATACTCTGAAAGAAAAGACCCAAGCGTATGCACAAAGAACACGACGTACAGTTAGTATTTTTATTTCAATGCAGGAGTTATCCATGGAATATTTACAAATTTTTCTTTTAGGAATTGAAACAATTGATAAAACATGAACTTGATAATGAGGTGACACAAGAAGAAATAATTAACAACGAAGAGATGAAGGTCGATTTGGATGAATATGAAATTGGCTGTGAGGAAATCGATCCTTTATTGCTGGAACTTAAAAATGAGCCATGCGAACAGGAAGCTGACCTAGATCATGGTGAGCATGAAATTGACTGTGAGGAAATCGATCCTTTATTGCTTGAACTTAAAAACGAACCAAGCGAACAGGAAGCTGAAGCATCTGTTGATGATAGTGATTTTAGAAGCGTACACGTGAATGTAGAGACAGCGATAGAAATACCACGAAAAGAAGACAACGACGAAAGAAAGACTACGAATGAAAAATCTGTTCAAGTGAGCAGTGGAGATTTTCAAACGTCGTTTTGTTTATTTGTAAAAAGTGATAAAGATCTTTTGGTAATGTGTAATATTAAAAGCGTCCAAATATTGGACGAGTTGGTAAAATTAATGGATGAAATTTATCCTCGTAAAAAAAGACGGTTAATGAGCACTCGTGAATGCATAATATTAACAACTGCAAGACTAAAACTGGACATTCCCTTTGCTGCATTTGGAGTTTTATGTAACAGCATTTGTGACGTTACAATAAGAAACATTTTCTATGACACTTTATTAAAACTCGCAACGATTTTACAAGCAGTATTGACTCGAGTACCGAAAGAAGAAATAAAGCGGAATATTCCAATAAAGTGTTTTAATAAATTTAAAGACACCGCATCTGTTACAGATTGCACTGAAATAAATATCCAAAAGCATTACAAAGGCGATTTGACTATAAAGTTTTTAACTGAAGTGACTCCCGCTGGAATTTTAGTACATATCAGCAAGTCATTTGGTGGTCAAGCTTCAGATAAGTGTATTTTCAATTACAGTAACATCCTTCGACATTTAGAGACCCCTAGCGATGCTGTGATGGTCGACAAAAAAATCGACGACGAATGCATGAAAAAAAGAATAAATTTAATTCGGCCCTCATGTGCAAGAAGTAATCAACAAAAGCCAGAAAGTGATGCTATTAGCAATAGGGAAATTGCAAGCGCCAAAGCTTATACCGAAAGAATGAATGCTCGTATAAAAGAGTTCAAAATCTTGTCCAACAAGATTCCTTGGAATTTTGTTCCTTACGTCGACGACATTTTCCTCGTATGTTGTGGATTGGCCAATTTAGGTACCCCAATTCTCGCTGACGACATGTTTTGAGTGTACAAAAGTATGTGTGAGTGATTGTTTAGAATAAATAATAACAAAATAAAATACAACTACTTACGTTTTTCAAGTTTTCTTACAGAATGTATGTAATTTTTTGATATAAATTTTGAAATAAAAGTAAATAAACTACATGATTTGATTACCCTCTGACCGCAGAAGTAATTGATTTCCATTTTATATGGAGGTGTAAAACAAACAAACATTTGGAATAACATGTAGGTAATTTATTATTATAAGTACCTACGCTTTTTCAAACCAACACAATACAAAATATCTGATGTGTCCAACACATGACTTTCTTATACGATAATACCACAATTACTTTTTCTAAAGAAATTAAGTTAAATTTTTTGTCAAAATCGTGTTTAAATTTTAAGCGTTTCCAGCGATTTTCAAATAATTTTCGGAAGTCTCTCTCGCACTTATTGCAGTAAGCATAAATCTGCCCTTGTCCCACTCATTGTAACCAGATTTTAGGACAAAAAAATATTGTGCTTGGAAATTAATTTTCCTAAAGTCGATGTATTTAGATTCTTTCGCATATTTTTTATTAAACCACGTGGAAATTAAGTTACATTTCTTGTAAAAGTTATGTTTAAATTTTGAGCTTTTTCCAACAATTTCAAATAGTTTTCGGATGTGTTTCTTGCACGTATTGCAGTACGGATAAATCTGTTCTTGTCCCACTCATTATAACCGAACTTTATGCCAAAAATAAATGTTTTGTTTTAGATTTTCGACCTATTACTCACTTAAAAAATCTGATGTGTCCAACACATGACTTTCTTATACGGATAGTATCACAATTACTTTTCCTAAAGAAATTAAATTAAATTTCTTGTAAAAATGTTGAGGGTTTCCAGCAATTTTCAAATAGTCTCTGTCGCACTTATTGCAATACGAATAAATCTGTACTTGTCCCACTCATTATAACCGAATTTTACGACAAAAATGTGTTTTATTTTAGATTTTTGAGCTATCACTTACTTAAAAAAATCTTTCGGTATAAAATCACATTTATTTATTCATTATTATTGTTTTCGGTACCATAGAAACCAGTAAAATAAAAAAAACTAATGGTCCTTCTGGGATTCGAACCCGGGACCGTTCGTTTGGCAGCCAAGCCTCTATGTCTAGTCTACTTAGACCGTCGGATTCAACGATCAACGATTAGTGACTAAAGGGACTTGGCTGCCAAACGGAAGGTCGCGGGTTCGAATCCCAGAAGGACCATTATTTTTTTTTGTATTTTACTGGTTTCTATACTACCGAAAACAGTAATAATAAATAAATGTGAGTTTATATTAATAACGTATTGAATGTCGACTGCATGTGATTATTGTCTACCCCTCCAGTATTTTCCAAAGATTAAAACTGTATCATGCCAATGTATCTATAAGTAAGTCATGTGCTGACCACATCAGATATTTATACATTCAGATACAAAAAAATTCAAAATAAGTAGAACTGGCTGTTAAAAATTTAAACTTACTTTCCGTTGGTTGTGTTTGTGTCCAAGATGTAACGTTGATAGAATATTCATTGATTTGTACTGTGATTTTTGGGACACTAGTTTCAGTACCTATATTTTTCCTTGGGTGTACTAGGGGCCTCCTCAATGCAGACAGAACCTAGATAAAATTATAGTTAATTTTATTCACATTTGCAAAAAATTCTAATTGTTAGATAAGTTTTTTTTTGTTGACTCAGTACCGAGGTACACTGTGTCCCAATTCGCTTGTAGGTAATTGCAGGGTATCTCTGTAATTTGTAAAGATAGAACTTTGCGGTTTTCGCCACTTTTTCGTTAAACTTTTAATGCCGCAAACAGAACTAACCTAACTTGTTTTGTTTCTAAGATACAGGGTGAAAACGAAAACTTTCACTTTCCGGGGTGCTGTCATATCTCACACACCATGTAAGCTAGAAAAAAGTAAAAACTGTTCTAGATTAGCTATTTTTGTAACAAGTACCTAAAATCAAGTTTTTTGGGACAAATCGCTGTTTCCGAACGAGGCGAAGCCGAGTCTGGAATAGCAGATGAGTCCCAAAAAACTGATTAAGGTACGTGTTACAAACAATATTTTTTTGTTAAAGGTCCCTAAAATACATTCAAACCTCTTATTATGTATGATATGTAATTGACATACCTATCATACATAATACAGGCTGTTTTATTAAGGGTGGCCACCGGCCATATCTCGGAAACTATTGGACATTGAAATTCATGGAAAAAAATTTCATTACTAAAGTGACCATGAGAAAATCCTGGAAATTATTTTTAAGTTCCACATTTCGCCGCAAGGAGGCGCAACTAAAAAGAAAATATTAAACTTTTAATTTTCTCCAAAAATTCCCACATTAAGGTATACCTTTGGTAACATCATTAGAAAGTTTGGACAATTCTGCATCATTTTGGTTTAATACTCATTGGCGTACCGACCTTAATGAGAGTGGGGGAAGCTATTGAAAGTGTAATAATTTAAATCGCTGTAACTTCTAAACGACTTATTCGATTTTAGTAAACTTAAGCTTGTTTGGAAGAGAAATATAGGTACTTTTAGTTATCGTATCCAATGGTACACGATAGTTCCTAATAAAATTGCTAGAGGACACAATTTGAAACAATAACAGTTTTTTTGATTTTATTCCGAAAACTTATTAAATTAGACGGTATAATTATGAGATCATAATCGGAAAGTAGATTAAATTTGCAAGAAAAAACGTGAAAATCCCAGCTCGATATCTTCGTTCGTTTTAAAGTTATTGCTAAAAGAATAATTTTTAATACTTTAATTGAAGAAATTATTGTTTTCAGTTCTGTGGCAAGCATTCCATGACAAAAAATATTTTAAAACTTAATGTGGAAATTTTCGGAGGAATTTCGAATTACTTTTCAGTTGCGCCCCCTTGTGGCGAAATGCGGAACTTAAAACTAATTTCCAGACTTTTCTCATGGGCACCTTAGTTATAAAATTTTTTCCCTGGATTTCTATCCCCAGTAATTTCCGAGATATGGTCAGTGGCCATCCTTAATGAAACAGCCTGTACAATTTATGTCAATGTCATTAGAGCAAATATTCCTCACAAATTGTGAACTTCGGATTTTAATTCCCATGTTACTATAGTAACCAGACTGAATAAATGAGTCCGTAAAATAAAAATAGTCGGTAAAACAGAAATAGTCCTGAAAAGAGCCATTTTAGGGACAGTGTACGGGGTGTCTCAATTTCGATGGGAATGGGGGGTTTCACCCATTTCTAGGCGAGATAGAAAAAAATGGTTTTCGCAACACTGCGCTCGATTTTTAAGAAAAATCGATTGGTAAAAACCACATCTTGATATCTCTAACCGTTATCTTTAAAAAGTGACATTTTGCCGATTTTTAAAAAGTGTCATAACTTTTTTGTAAAGTGTTTGTTGTAGTAGTTTTTCACGTAGAATAATATGCACTAGAAATTTTTGTTCTAGGTTCAAGACAACCATAGTTGGCTATGCCATTAAAAAATTGCTTATTTTTTTATATTTTCAAAAATATATATCTTGGTATACTTATTTTTATATCTCTCTGAATTATACGTTTTTATATTTTTAAATTCGTAAATTAAATGTTTTGAATATTATTAGTAGGCGTTGTTAAAGAAAATGTTATATCAATGAACCAGTGTCAAATAGTAAAAGCCATTTATCAACAATAATCAAAATATATCAAATTTAACAGGTAAAAAATCAACAATAAATAAACAGAAACACAAAATATATAACTGAAAAAGAACTAATAAAAAAACAATTGAAACACATTATAGTACGAATTTGTTGAATTAATGTTCAAGTTCTTGTCCGTTCTGTTGAACACAAACTTTTGGCAAGGACAATATATATATTTTTTTTTAATAAATCGAACATAAAGGAAGAAATTGAGCATAGAGTGAGGCAGATTGCAAATAATTAGAAATATAAAACCAAATCAGATTTTTAACGTGATTCATGCTGCAATACAACATTATCGGCAGCAATTTGAATATTTAAATTAAACAATTATTTATTTAACATGTTTATAATTTACTAAAATGATTTCTATAAAAAAATGTAAAATCTTAAAGCGTAGTTTACACGGGATAGTAACTTGCGATAGAACTTGTGAGAGTAACTTGCGCTAGTGTTTACATATAAGCAAGTTGTCAAGGCAATTTCTCTCAGCAAGTGCTCTCTAGACATAACTTGCAGCAAGTGATTGCATGCTCGTTTACACGGTAGAGTAGGTATATTCAAGTGTGAAATGTCACGTCGTAGAAAGAGAGCTGCAACCGTTGCTGTTCTCATTGCACAAAAAGAGCGAAGAGAGGATAGAAAAAGGATAGGGGTCAAAGAATAGATAGCCAGAAGGCCTACTCTTGGATCTTCGATGTTATTAAAAGAGTTAATAAGTGAAGATCCAAATAAATTTAAAAAACTACATTAAAATCCAACCAGTAGAGACCAAGATATAAAAAATCATCCTTATCACGTGACACACATGCAAATTTTGTTGGATTCTTGCGGTTCAGAGCTTTATCATTGACCTTCGATTTTCTCTCAAAAATGTGGCCATCCTGTCAACTTTGTAGATATTAGGTAATTTTTTATCTAATTTGACTGGGCTAGTATTATGTACGAGTCTGTATGTACATATTTAAACAAATTTTTAAATTAATTTGGGGGTTTGCAGACCTCATGCAAAAAAACCTTGTATGCAACACGTACGCAAATAGTTTTTGGAGACTTCTCACGATTCGTCCCCAAAAACTCTTGAAATAATTGATACATAAATAGCTATATTAATGAATATAAGTTGTTAATTGATAAAAATGTATAAAATATTCGAGCGTGTCGCTGCAACTTGCACACAACTGTCAGTAAAATCGAAAAAAATTGTAACTTGCTAGAGCGCTCTCCCAATTTGTTTAGACGTGCAAGTGATTATTGCCGCAAGCACTTGCCGCAAGTTTTGCGACTTGCTGAGAGAACTCTCGGGCAGTGTTTACACTACGCAAATTATTTGAAAGTTGCTCTCAGACATTAACTTGCGATAGTTTACTTGCTCGTGTAAACTACGCTTAAGTTTATGTTGATTAATATAAACTTGGCTGTGTTGTTACCATTCGACGTTGGTTCATTGATATATTTTTCTTTAACAACGCCTACTAATAATATTCAAAACATTTAATTTACGAATTTAAAAATATAAAAACGTATAATTCAGTTGAGATATAAAAATAAGTATACCAAGATATATATTTTTGAAAATATAAAAAAATAAGCAATTTTTTAATCGCATAGCCAACTATGGTTTGCATTTAAAATAAGAAAGTTAGGTGTAATAACTCGAAATGTATTGAACCTAGAACAAAAATTTCTAGTGCACATTATTCTACGCGAAAAACTACTACTGTAACGAAGCCGTTTTATTTTCATTAATTCAACCGCCTTCCTTACTAGAATAACTTATTATTTCCTCATTTTCATTTAATTTCTAGTATTTCACACCCGGTATAAAGTATTTCCTACTACCCCTGTATACGGTACAAGCCCGGATCGGAAAATATTTCGTCTGTCTCTTTTGCACTCATTGCGTTCACTTAAATTCAAAACTCTCAAAATATATCCAAATGTAGAAGAATGTGTAAAAGAATGTGTCTCTCGCCAACATCGGAATGTCACCATTTCTTTTAGGTTTTTGCAAGGAATACTAGAACTTTCCTCTCTCGCTTTAATGCCGTTTCTATCTTTTGCCCATCCGTTGATTTCAATGGCAGAATTTTCACATAAAAGGAACCGAGAGACACATTTCAAAAAGAGTTTTCCGGTACCCGTTAGTTCGTCAAGACAGTTCCAGTGCCCGCTCCCGAATTTTCCGACAACCGCTAAACACTTGGTGAGTTTCCTGAATTCACATTGCGCAATATTAAGATTAATACAGTAACCTACCCGATTAACCTATTACAATACACTGACCCAGTTAATAATTACTTTCTTGCTAAATAGTAGGTAATTACCAATTGTACCGTATACCGTCCCTCAACCCCGGCTCCGACTATTGGCACCGAAAGCCACCGACACAGCCGCTCCCGTTCCCTAGACGTTAGTTAATAATATTGTTAAATATTTAGGATTTTCTTTTATTTATAAATTGCATTTATTATAAGTATTTATTTATGTTTAAAAATATACCAAGTCAAATGGGTAAGTGAATTTCATTTAAACATTAACACCGACCCCTGGTATTTACTAACTCTCCTCTGTAGCTACCCAGGCTTAGGAGGGTTTCGGGGAAACAACCCCGTTACCAAATTTGGCGCCCGAGACCGTCTGAACCGAAACAATACCGGTACAAATCGCCAAAACCGAAAACCTGTTACACTACAACAAACACTTTAAAGATTTAAAATATTTTAATAAACAAAAAAGTTATGACACTTTTTAAAAATCGGCCAAATGTCACTTTTTAAAGATATCTTAATAACGGTTAGAGATATCAAGATGTGGTTTTTACCAATAGATTTTTCTTAAAAATCGAGAACAGTGTTGCGAAAACCATTTTTTTCTATCTCGCCTAGAAATGGGTGAAACCCCCCATTCCCATCGAAATTGAGACACCCTGTACAAAATAATTATTTTTTATTTTTAATTTTAATTTTTAAGAAATATAGAAAATGTCAGTTTTTGTCATCGAACCGTTTGAAAATCAAAATTTGTGATGGGTCATAGCCTTTAGGAAGTCCAAAGCTAACAAAAAATAAAATAAAAAATCCAGGTCCGTATTTAAAAAAAATAAGTTGATGATGGTTTCTGGAAGACGAAACGTCGGATTTCAAATTTGACAGCGCCATATTATAAAGGATATAAAGTGGCAATGACGAAGTGTTATTTGTTTCAAAATTTGTTTTCAAACAACGTCAGAAAAAAATAAAAAAGATTTTATGAAATTTCGTTTTATTCTTGATATTTCAGAAAACATTCGGAATTTTTAAAATTGCAACACAGCATTTTGATAAGCATCAAATTGTGCAATTTTGCCATAATTTAACCGATCCTGTATCTCTTACGGTTTCCGAGATCCCTACTATGATGAGGCTCGAAAATGGGCCACCCTGTACACTACTGCACCAAATTTACGCACATTAATTTAATTAGAATGTATAAAAGAAAATAGAACAACCTCTAATTTATTGTAACAAGTTTAATAATCTTGCGCGCGCATAAATAGTATTAAATTTTGTATTAAAATTAGCCTCGTGGCAAACGGCTCTTAAACAATAATTTGTTGCTAAGATATTTTTTGTTTATTATTTCCATTGCCTTCTGGAGATTTTACGGTGTTTAAACAGGGTGTTTCATAACTCGAGGACAATAATTAAGGAACGTGCACGGCGTCAGATTCTGGTTAAAAAATCTAAAATAATATTTCGGCGGCGAGGGCTTTGTTTCCGAGTTATTAGACTTCTGCACGTGATCAATTTTTAACTTTAATACATAATAGTAAGCCATGAAGTTTGTAAATTCGTAGATTTTATATCCGGAATCCAGGGTCTGAAATCTCATATGGTTTATCGCCGTTTAATGTTATAGTTCCTTACTTAAGTCGCTTGAGGCGCTGTTGTTAAGTTGGTTGGTCGGTCTAGTAATACTGGTCTATGGTCTGCTCTGCATGTCGGTTACGAGGGTATTCTGTGATGTTGGTAAGGTGCGGCACTTTGAGCGGTGAGATAACCAATTTTAAATCATCCTTCTGCCTTGCCTGTTGTATTTTTACCTCGTGCGTATTTGAGTTTGCTTTTAAATTTTTTTAAGTTTTGTGATTATTATATTAAGTTTTTTTAGTGTTTTTAGACTAGTATTTTAATATTATTTTTAAGTTTTAGGTATAGTGTTTTGGACTATCATTTTTAAGTATTTAGATTTAGGGTTAGGATTAAATTTTTGTGTTTTTGGACTATTATTTTACTGACATTTATCATGGTTTTTTCGTGTTGTGTTCGTACGTGTTCGAATACAGGTAAAAATAAGAAGTTTCATGTTATGCCAGCAAATGACGAGGTAAGTTTAAAAACTACAAATAACCAACATTTTTTTCTGATTACAATGAACTTCTTTAGCTTTTCAAGAAATGGTGCCTAGCCATATCAAGAGAAGATCTTCTCCATAAAAATGTTAAGCAAAGAAGGAGTTATGCAGTTTGCGATGATCACTTTTCTTCAGAGGATACATTTGCCAAATTAAAAAATCGCACGAATCTAAAGGCAGGAATCATTCCTAAGATTCTTTTACCATCAGGTAATTTTCAAAATAATTTATAATATTTAATAAGTACCTATGCTCTATTGAATTTATTTATTTATTTATTCTAATATTACTTGTTGATTTGAGTATCTATACTCGTATATTATGTAGAATATCAGAAAAACGAGATTTTATATGCGTACCTATTTTTAATCATCATAAATTTATCAACCATTTAAAATTAACAATGTTTTTCCACGTGTTTAGGCACAAAAAGATCTGCAACCTACATGTTGTCACCAGATGCTCGACCAGATGTTTTGGTAAAACCTAGTACTAGTTCATCGGAAAGTTTGGATTTCAATCCACTCCCAGGAACTTCAAAATCTTTACCTGAAGCTACCCAACAAGCTTTTTTTGAAACGAGGGGTGAGTACAAACATATTTTTTATTTTTATATATTTATACCGGTCGACATCTGGAATTTTTTAAATGTTTTTTTTACGCTTCTTGCGCAATTCACAAGTAACCTTATTTTTAATAAATGTTAAGTACCTAGGTACCACACCTAATTAAATTTTTTATTTTTATTCCTTGCATTTTAGAAACACCAATGCTAGGAATAGCAGAGACATCTCCAAGCCCCAGAACCCCAAGGAAGCGTTCCGGTACGTAATAATGTTTTGTAATTTATTATTTAAAAACATTTTTTTCAAAATACACAGTATATTTATCATAATAACAATGAATTTAATTCAGTAACAATAAAATACATTGTAATAGTTTCAATTTTTTTTAAGATGTCCTCCAAAGATACTCTTTGCTGAAACAAGTTGGTGTTACTAGAGCCGCGGATCTTACTCCTAAGAGAGCCAAATTGTATAGAATAGCCAAAAAATATAAAGAAATTGCTAAACGGCTATATTCCGAAAACGCCACAGCAAGAGAACGTTTGAAAGAGGCAGTACATTTCTCAGAAACCGAGGAATTTTTCCATTCAAAAGTCAATGAAACAACTTTAAATTTTCTACTTTGCCAAATAAAAATGCAAACAAAGAAAAAACAAGGCAGGCGTTATACGATAGAAGATAAGATTTTTGCACTCTCATTACTTAAGCAGAGTGCAAAGGCGTATCGATTACTAGAGAAAGTGTTTGCTTTACCTTCGAGAAAAACTCTGGTAAAACTTTTAAATCAAATTCCATTTAAATCTGGAATAAATGAAAAAATATTTTCATGTCTAAAAACATCTGTCCAAAAAATGAAGCCTGCCGACAGAGTTTGTTGTTTAATGTTCGACGAAATGTCTATTGATCCGTCTTTGGCATACAACACCAGGGAAAATTATATTGTTGGATTTGAAGATTTTGGGGAGACGAGAAATAAGAAATTGGCAGACCACGCAATGGTGTTTATGGTGCGGGGGATACGCCGTAAATGGAAGCAACCAGTGGCTTATTGCTTTGCAGAGCATGGTATGTCTTCCGCTGAATTGGCCAAAACCTTGAAAAACATTGTTAAGGCGCTCCAAGACATAGGGTTGCGGATTATTTCAACATGTTGTGACCAACACACCACAAATACATCCGCAATAAATATGATTGTGGAGGATACCAATAGAGCGGAAATTTTGGCTAATAATGAAAATAGGATGATGGGATTTGAGGTAGATGGAGGAGGTGAAATAATTCCATTGTATGATCCGCCTCACCTACTGAAGGGAATACGAAACAATATGCTGTCTTACGATGTTAAATTTACTTGGAGACATGGACAACAAGTCGCTTCGTGGGCAGATATTGTAAAAACGTACGAAAATGATCGTAATGATTTTGATTATAAATTGTTGCCAAGGTTGACAGATTTTCATATATATCGTGAGAAAATTAAAAAAATGAAGGTGAAGATGGCAGCCCAAGTTTTTTCTCAAAAAATGGCTGCTACTATGCTGTTTTTCATAGAGGATGGTAAGTTTAAAATTAAACTTTTTATATTCAGCACAATAATCAACTTCTTATTTGCAGCAAATAAGGGACTTTCCGAGGAGGCACGGGGAACTGCAGAATTTGTAACCTTCATGGACAAATTGTTCGATAGTGTGAACGGGTCGACACTGTTCGAGAGCGGGAAACCGCTGAGAGGTGCTCTGACTCAAAATTCACCTCATATAGACTTTTGGAATGAAGCCATAAAAGTGTTAGAAGGTTTAAAGTTTCTAAAACCTAATGGAACAGAATGTGTGCCACCAACGGTTAGAAATTGGATAACTACACTCCGTGGCTTCAGACGCATTTGGGAAATTTTGAAAGGAGATGGATTGAAATTTCTACTTCTAAGAAATTTCAATCAAGATCCTGTAGAAAATTTTTTTGGATGCATCAGAAGCCATGGAGTGCGGAATATAAATCCGACTTGTAATGCTTTTGTGACTTCATTCAAAAGTTTATTGGTGAATAATTTTATGACAGCACATTCACCGGGCAGCAATTGTGAGGCTGACGAAACAATAGGGACCTTAAATAATTTAAAAGATTTTGTGTTGTCAAATAATATAAATGCAGAATCATTGGATGAAGAAGAAATTGAAATTCTTACTGTCAATTTTAGTAATTATGATAAAGTGGCAATAAATACTCATGCATATATGGCTGGATATATGGCTAAGTCAATATTAAAAGAAATTGGACCCTGCGATATATGCATGAGACATTTATTGTCAGAAACAGAGGGTTTAGAATTACAATATATAATGCAGCGAGAATATAATGCAAACGCATTATTAAGGCCTAATACTATGTTCATACAAATATTTGGCAAGTGCAATGACATCATGCACCATATTTTGCCAAATATTTGTATGAAAACGAATATAACACAGCATTGTAATCATATAATAAAATCATATGTGGCCAGCTTTAATATTTGTGAAACCCATAATATATATGACATTTTCATAAACAAGTTTATTAAATGTTATATATATATACATGGATCAAAAATGTGAACAAAATTTTAAGTGGAGCAGAAACTAATATAATAAACGATCCTATTAAGCGAATGGCATTAATAAAATATAATAAATTTAAAAAAGCAAAAAACGCCATTCGTAGATTAAAGGCGTTAACCTAATTGTAATAAATTATACTTGTATATATTTTATTGAAATTAATTAATAAAAGTTTCATTTATAAAACACTTGGATGAATTGTTGCATATTTTTCCTCTTTAAAATTCTACACAGGAATAGGGCCTGTTAAACATGTTAGAAAGTCTAAACATTGTACATAATTTACAAAATTGGCTGTCTAATTTCGCTTTTTATAAACTTAGGAAAGCTTAAAATGAAAACCGGGTTAAGTGCTAAAACCATGAGTGGATAATAAAAGACGTTTTTGACACAAAATGTTCATTTTGTAAAAAAACGTATTTTATCATCTAATCATTGTTTTAGCACTTAACCCGGTTTTCATTTTCAGCTTTCAATAATTTAAAATGTATTTTAAATTACCCGCCGCGACGCTAGCCGTCTAACAGCGCCTTCAGCGACTTAAGTAATGAAACAAATAGCATACGAAAATATCCAATAGAGCGCGCTATCTATTGTATTACTGATCTGCGCCGAAATCCGTGTATCTAGAATTCCTAAATACGTAATCTACGGAAAAATCCGTAGCATTGCCAACGCTGAGATTAGCAGAAGCAAAAATACCCACATATTTCGTGTATTGTTAGTTGCAATCTTGTGTTTTGATTTCTTTACAAAATAAATACTGTATTACAATATATTGACAATCTTATATTTTGCAGCAAACTAAACTGATATATTTATTAAAAACAACATATTTTTTATTTACTAAAAATATTCAGTGTTGCCAACGATAGAAGCAGCTGTACTTTATGACATTTCAATGTCAGGATTGTCAGGGGTTCGTTTAGAAATAGAAATACCCTTACAATCTCGCTGCGAAGATAATTATAAAATACAATTAATAAGAAGTGAGTTTGTTTTGTGTATGCATCACCATCCAGTCATCAACTTAGTAATTATCTTGTTCCAGTTTATTAAGTTTACCATCAACCCCCGGTTTCTAAGGGATGATCTTCAACCTCATTGAATATGTCGTACACAGAACTGGAGCACGGTTATCAGGGTTTACGCAAAGCTGCTAGACCTGCACAATTTTACGTAGGAGCAGTAAGTAATTTCATTGTAAAATCTCCAAAACATCGCTTATGTTTCCTGTAAAAATTTTAATTAGAAACAACTTTCAATATGAACTCTGCACTCAGTGGTATTTTTGATGGAACGCCTTATTGTGTTCCTTCTCTTATAATTGAGGATGTGGACAATCCGTTGCTTGCACCTTCTTTTTGGCAGAGGGTATAAATGTTTTCTCCCCCAGAAATTCCTATTAACCCTGTAAAATATTTTGGTGATGTTTAGTTTGTTCTGTACACTCACCTAGGTTTTTATTGCCACATGATCTTTGTTTATCTGCGACACTTTACTCTTACTAGAGATAATAAGCGGTATAATTTAGATAAATTTAACCTTGACTATAATTTACAGGTGCCAACAAACACTCACAAAACAAATATTAGCATATTAATAAAATCGTAACAATTTTTATGCTTTACCTAAAGTTAATATTTGAATTTAAGTTCTATAACAGTTTTTGAACAAGTGCCAAATTGTGTTTTGCTGTTTTAACATGTCACAAATTTAGATTTTTGTTGTTAATTCGTTATGGAGTGGAATTGGTGGAAAAGTTTTTGGAGAGCACGAAAAGGCAGTCGGGCTAGTGAATCGGAATCGTTCTACTGCTTTTGTGATGATTGTTACGAACAAAATAAAAATGTGTGTGTTTTTTAAAATTTAATACGCACCTTCGTAGAAAATAATAGTAAAAACCAGGAGATTTTCACATGAATATAGTGGCGCGTGCAGTGTTGCTTTATCACCGTATAAATTAATCGGCCACCAAATACGTTTTATCACATTTTAACATCAACCCATTCGACCTTGATATCAAATCATTAATTGCTGTTTTTGACGTTTTATTAGTTATAGTTTTGCTTGTAGTAGTTACTTAGAATGTTTTACATAGGAAATAACCCCCAAGATTCTGATTTTTACGATTTTTGGGTACTAAGCAATTTGGTTTATTTTGTGTTAAAAAAATCTTCCCACTTAGTTTTACTGATGTTTTTAGGGTGACATAGACTTATGCGACCCAAATGATCCCTCGCTTGGCCCTCATGATTTGGACGATGGAGGCAAAGTTGTTATCGTTGGGGTGTGTGCCATGGCAAAAAAATCCCAAAGCAAACCCATGAAAGAAATACTGACAAGACTGCAGGAGTTCGAATACATAAAAGTAACCGTTTTTTCCGAGGAAACAATACTAACTGTGTGTATAGGTACCCCCAATTAAATATCCAATTTACTAATAGGGAAAACATTCTGTCTGTAGGTTCCAGTTGAAGACTGGCCGGTTTGCGACTGTCTCATCTCCTTCCACTCCAAAGGCTTCCCCTTAGAAAAAGCGATATCCTACGCCCAGCTCCACAATCCCTACGTAATCAACAACCTGCATATGCAATATGACATTCAAGACCGAAGAAAAGTCTACTCGATCTTAGAATCAGAAGGCATAGAAATCCCTAGGTATGCTGTATTGGATCGAGACAGTACAGATCCCAAACGTAAGTTGCAGCCTGTCTCGCGTACATTTGGCTATTAAGTGAATTTTATTTAGATCATGAATTAGTAGAATCGGAAGATCACGTTGAGGTAAATGGGGTGGTGTTTAATAAACCGTTTGTCGAGAAACCAGTGTCTGCAGAGGACCATAATATTTACATATATTATCCGACGTCGGCAGGCGGTGGCAGTCAGAGATTATTTCGAAAAGTAAGTAGATGTTTAGTTTTTATTTGGGAGAGGATTTGTGGGAGTATATTTGGTGGTTGGGGTTTGCACTCGGAACTAAGCAATAAAATATGATGGCGCATACTAATAAATAATGTAAATGGAATAAGTTTGAATAATATTTGCATTAACTTCGGTTATAATCCCAAAAAAATATTTATGATACAAGTTATGGTTTCCTATCTTTATTTTCTTATAAGTATAATAATGTAGGTAAATAAATGTAAAACTAAAGGGGTAAATCATTTTTATATTATTATTTCCAATATTAACTACTCCTGATGAACTGGATGTTTCAAGTTTTTTTCGTTCATAATTTTTTAGCAAACATAGCCGGAACATAAGATTGTTTTATATGAAACAAATTAATTGATTCTGCTGACAGTTTGGCTCATCTACGTAAGCTTCTTC
This sequence comes from Pediacus dermestoides, assembly GCA_963942485.1. Classification (NCBI taxonomy): domain Eukaryota; kingdom Metazoa; phylum Arthropoda; class Insecta; order Coleoptera; family Cucujidae; genus Pediacus; species Pediacus dermestoides. The sequence goes on along the minus strand of OZ012629.1, from coordinate 947,580 downwards.
AGAGCATCTGCAATTTTTTATTCGTTAACACACACAATCGTATAAGAAACAAAAAAACATACAGGCTGTTTCATTAAGGGTGGCCACCGGCCATATCTCGGAAACTATTGGGCATAGAAATTCAGGAAAAAAAATTTCATTACTAAAGTGGCCATGAGAAAATCCTGGAAATTATTTTTAAGTTCCGCATTTTGCCACAAGGGGGCGCAACTGAAAAGTAAATATAAAAATTCTAGATTTCTCCGAAAATTCCCACATTAAGGTATACCTTTGGTAACATCATTAGAAAGCTTAGACAATTCTGCATCATTTTGGTTTAAGGCTCATTGGCGTACCGACCTTAATAAGAGTGGGGGAAGGTATTCAAAGTGTAATCATTTGAATCGCTGTAACTTCTAAACGACTTATTCGATTTTAGTAAACTTAAACTTGTTTGGAAGCGAAATGTAGGTACTTTTAATTATCGCATCGAATGGTACACGATAGTTCCTAATAAAATTGCTAGAGGGCGCAATTTGATATAATAACAGTTTTTATGCTTTTATATCAAAATGTTAAATTAGACGGTATATTTATGATACCATAATCAGAAAGTAGATTAAATTTGCAAGAAAAAACGTGAAAACTGCAGCTCGATATCTTCATTCGTTTCAGAGTTATTGCTAAAAGAATAATTTTTAACACTTTAATTGAAGATACGATTGTTTTCATAGTTCCGTGGTCAAGCAATCCATGACAAAAAATATTTTAAAACTTCGGATTTAGGCACAATGATTATTTTAATATTGTTTTTTTAAAATAAATCTAGATAGCCGTGAAACAAGATCGGCAGGTTTCCAAAGAAATTAATAAATTGGAATAGTTGTCAACTGATTTAATTCTGATAGATGTTGTGTTGACAAAAGTTTCTCCTTGATTCTTTTTGAATTTCTTGTTACCTATATCAAAATTTGTGCTATATCTCTCAAAAATGGCTTATACCAATGCCGAGGGTTACGCTATGCTTATTCACCATTTAGATAGCCATTAAAAATAAACGGTCCGATAATTTTGTATGCTGAAACTCTGCACCACCAGTTTTGGTGATCCACTTCGCGTATTCAATGAGGATTTGTTTGTGACCAATACCTGCTGCATAAGTATTGTGTAATGTAAATTAACGATGCCACAGCTAGTAAAACTGGTTTCATCAGTTCATAAAACCAGTGAGAGGAATTGAGAATTTTTGAGGGATGTAGCACAATTTTTGGAATAGATAAAAAGAAATTCAAAAAGAATCATAGTCATCAAAAAGAAACTTTTGTCAAAACAACACCTATCAAAATTAAATCAGTTGACAACTATTCCAATTTATTTATCTCCTTGGAAACCTGCCGATCTTGTTTCACGACTATCTAGATTTATTTTTAAAAAACCATATTAAAATAATTATTAAGCCTAAATTCGAAGTTTTCCTTGATTATTTTATTAATTCTAAAGTAGTTTTCGGGCCCTTGGCATAATGAGTGACAAACCTACACAATCATAAAGTTAAAAAATATTTTTTGTCATGAATTGCTTGACCACTGAGTTATGAAAACAATCATATCTTCAATTAAAGTGTTAAAAATTATTCTTTTGGCAATAACTCTGAAACGAACGAAGATATCGAGCTGAGGTTTTCACGTTTTCTCTTGCAAATTTAATCTACTTTCCGATTCTGACATCATAATTATACCATCTAATTTAAGTTTCCGGGATAAAATCAAAAAACCTGTAATTATTTCAAATTGCGCCCTCTGGTAATTTTATTAGGAACTATCGTGTATCATTGGATGCGATAATTAAAAGTACCTACATTTCTCTTCCAAACAAGCTTAAGTTTACTAAAATCGAATAAGTCGTTTAGAAGTTACAGCGATTCAAATGATTACACTTTGAATACCTTCCCCCACTCTTATTAAGGTCGGTACGCCAATGAGCCTTAAACCAAAATGATGCAGAATTGTCCAAGCTTTCTAATGATGTTACCAAAGGTATACCTTAATGTGGGAATTTTCGGAGAAATCTAGAATTTTTATATTTACTTTTCAGTTGCGGCAAATGCGGAACTTAAAAATAATTTCCAGGATTTTCTCATGGTCACTTTAGTAATGAAATTTTTTTCCATGAATTTCAATGCCCAATAGTTTCCGAGATATGGCCGGTGGCCACCCTTAATAAAACAGCCTGTATTATGTATGATAGGTATGTCAATTACATATCATACATAATAAGAGGTTTGAATGTATTTTAGGGACCTTTAACAAAAAAATATTGTTTGTAACACGTACCTTAATCAGTTTTTTGGGACTCATCTGCTATTCCAGACTCGGCTTCGCCTCGTTCGGAAACAGCGATTTGTCCCAAAAAACTTGATTTTAGGTACTTGTTACAAAAATAACTAATCTAGAACAGTTTTTACTTTTTTCTAGCTTACATGGTGTGTGAGATATGACAGCACCCCGGAAAGTGAAAGTTTTCGTTTTCACCCTGTATCTTAGAAACAAAACAAGTTAGGTTAGTTCTGTTTGCGGCATTAAAAGTTTAACGAAAAAGTGGCGAAAACCGCAAAGTTCTATCTTTACAAATTACAGAGATACCCTGCAATTACCTACAAGCGAATTGGGACACAGTGTCCCTCGGTACTGAGTCAACAAAAAAAAACTTATCTAACAATTTAGTAATGAAATTTTTTTCTCTGGATTTCTATGCCCAGTAGTTCCCGAGATATGGCCGGTGACCACCCTTAATGAAACAGCCTTTATATTTATACATATACAGGGTGTCTGTAAAAGGTCTTTACAAAATCCTACCACATGTTTTTGGGCTCAAAATAATTCGATTGAATCAAACATACCTTAGTCCAAAAGTTCTTCCTTACTGAGTTACAGGGCCATAAAAAATATCTTTCCAAATCATTTTTTAAGTATATCTTCTACAGAACGGTTTAAAGTAGTGATTTGAAATTTGGTGAGTTAATAAGTCTATAATGAAGCTACAATGTGTTGGTATTACAACCAAAATAATATTGTTCAGTGACGTGCTTGGGGGGACTCAGGGTTTTTTTCGATATTTTTTGTAGGAGATTGAATTTTTTTTAAAATAACAAGAATTATGATAGATACGCCAAAAACACGTAAAAAAGGTATACTTGTTTGACTTGCGTTAACTTAACTGTTTGCGAGATATTTAACTTTGAAAATTTTTTTGCTATAAAAACCATTTGTGACTTACCTTGTATAGTAAAAAATATTGGGTCACTCTAATACAGCTGATTCTACGTCCAAACCTAAACATAAACGGTTGTAGAAACCAACCCCCAAAAATGTTTCGTTACTAAAATACAGGTTGAGAGTTGTCTTTTTTATTCGCCCTGTATCTTTTTTATATCTACAGAACGGTTTAAGATAGAAATTATGATTAGTTTTGGACGTAGAATGAGCCGTATTCGAGTGACTCAATAATTTTGAGTTTACAGGGTGTCACAAATTGTCGTTTTAATAGCAAAAAATTTTTTCAACGTTAAATATCTTGCAAACAGTTTAGTTAACACGAGTCAAACAAGTATACTTTTTTCACGTGTCTTGAGCGTATCTACTATAATTCTCGTTATTTTGTAAAAAAAATTCAATACCCTACAAAAAATATCCAAAAAAAACCCTGGATTGGAGTTATTAATAAAGATAGAGTTTTGCGGTTTTCACTTTTCTCTTCTACTTTTTTACGAAACGAAAGATTCCGGGGTCAAATTTGTCATGGCTCTCTTAGTTTTTAATCTACAGAGTGATTCTGAAAATGTCTGTTTTATAATCACCCCTCGTTTTTCCGTTAAGCGTCTACTTATCAAAAAGGACAAAACTGATCTTAATAGAGTTTTTTACGTAGAATTCAGTGGCGTTGGCTGTTTTTGTCTAAAATGTTTACTTTTTGAGATAATTAAACTTTAAATGGGACACCCTATATATTATTTTTTATATAAAGAAATGTTCTTTTATACACTGTAGGTACCTAAAAAAGACCATCATTAAATTAATATTGCTTAGTTCTTACTTCAACAAATTGCTCTTGATTTTGTTACAATATTTTCTGTTTTCCCTAAGCCTTTATTTTGTTTTTGTTCGGTTTGGGGGATATTTTTGTGTTTTCCAGAATAAGTGTGTAACAAATGTGCGCAAAATAACATTTGAAACTAATTGAAGGGTTTCTATTATTCCCAGATCGGCAGCAGGAGTAGTGTGTACTCGCCCGAATCGCGTGTTAGAAAAACGGGCAGCTTTATTTACGAAGATTTTATGCCAACAGACGGAACAGATGTCAAGGTACTACGACCACTCCATCCACAATGTGAACAATAAAAATTCTACTTTATTTTCGTGCAGGTTTATACAGTTGGGCCGGATTACGCACACGCCGAAGCAAGAAAATCCCCGGCGTTAGATGGGAAAGTCGAAAGAGATCGCGAGGGTAAAGAAATACGCTATCCAGTTATTCTGAGCAATGCTGAAAAGCTCATTTCACGAAAGGTTTGTTTGGCCTTCAAGCAGGCCGTCTGTGGTTTTGATTTATTGCGCGCCAATGGCAAATCTTTTGTATGCGATGTAAACGGGTTTAGTTTTGTCAAAAACTCCAATAAGTACTACGATGATTGTGCTAAAATTTTGGGGAATATGATTTTGAGGGAACTAGCACCCACGTTGCATATTCCTTGGTCCGTCCCATTTCAACTGGATGATCCCCCGATTGTTCCAACAACTTTTGGCAAAATGATGGAGTTGCGGTGTGTTGTGGCTGTGATCAGACATGGGGATAGGACGCCGAAACAGAAGATGAAGGTTGAGGTTAGGCATCCAAAGTAAGCGTTTAATTGAACCAAAATACAACACCAACTAACTTTTATTTTTTATAATAGATTCTTTGAAATTTTTGAAAAGTACAACGGTTATAAGCACGGCCATGTCAAGCTTAAAAGACCTAAACAACTGCAGGAGATTTTAGATATAGCTCGATCACTTTTAGCTGAAATACAACAACACGAAGCTGATCCGGAAATTGAGGAAAAACAGGGCAAACTGGAGCAGCTTAAAGGTGTCTTGGAAATGTAGGTGTTATTATATGGTTTTTTCTTAGCTGATTTTACAAATTTCTGCTTGTAGGTATGGGCACTTTTCAGGTATTAATCGAAAAGTCCAAATGAAGTATCAGCCAAAAGGGCGACCCAGAGGCTCAAGCTCCGACGATGGTATGTGGCTAAAAAGTAAATGACATTTTCTTTTGATTTATTAAAATGTAGTTAGTTGTTACCACCTCAAGTCCGAAAAGTTTGCAAATGTTTACACGTTGTGTCCAAGGTTCCCAATTAGTTTTGGGGTATCTTAAAAAAGTGTATGTATTGGGTGTCCAAATAAGAAAGGACGCCGGCTGTATCCCAGAAACTATTTATCGTACAGCCTTCGAAAAAAAATATTTATAGTTAAAGTGGGCAAGAGAAATTGCTGGAAATAATTTTTAAGGTTCTAACTGGACCGCTAGAGGGCGTAACACTAACGACAAAATAAAAAACACGGTTTTTTTCAAAAATATCTCGAGTTAATATATGCCAAAAATACTTATGTTGTAATCTATGCAAAATTAGAAAACTTTTTTGTTTGGAGTATTTTTCTCTATTTTGTGAAATAAGGGGTGGGGGAAGAGGCAAATGTTTGTTTTAAAAAATTGTATAATAACTTTTTTTTGCTTAATCGTTTTCGATAAATTTGGTCTTGTTTGAAAGAGCGTTTATTAGGGCTTCGGATAAATAATTGACAACATTAACTTAATTTTTTCCCTGGTCGCTAGAGGGCGGTTTGTGACAAAGTCGAAGATTTTGGAAATTTTCCCAAAAATGTTAAATGGAAGGGTGCTATGATTACTAGCTAAGAAGAAAGAGCATAAAACAATGAACATAGACGGCCAACATATCAAATCCTTCGTTGGTAATTAGCATTTTAAAACAAAAAATCAAAAAGAAAACCAGTAAACCGACAATAAATAGTTTTTTAACAGTTATGCATTTATATTTACCATTGTTTATTTTGTTTGACATGAAAACTTACTTTGTTTTTGTTATATCAAAGCCTACTTTTTTATTTTTGCCTTTTGCCTTTAGCATTTTCAAACTACCCAATAATTAGAATTGCCAATAAAGTTATGGCTCATTTTAAATTACGTCACAAAGATATCATATGTATTTTAGATTCTATCGAATTTAAGAAATAGGCTGTAATAATTAGAATAGTCAACAAAGTTAATATGAATGCTTAAATAATTTACCCATTGTAAGTTTTTTTCTAATTCCGTTCCATGCAAAAACTTTTTTCAAACAAACATTCGCCTTTTCCCCCACCCTTTATTTGAAAATAGCGAAAAATACTCCAAACAAAAAAGTTTTCTAATTTCGTATAGATTACTACATAACTATTTTTGGCATATATTAACTTGAAATATTTTTGAGAAAAAACGTGTTTTTTATTTTGTCGTTAGTATTACGCCCTAGCGGTCAAGTTAGAAACTTGAAAATTATTTCCAGCAATTTCTCTTAACCACTTTTACTATAAATATGTTTTTCCGAAGGCTGTACGATAAATAGTTTCTGAGAACAGCCGGCGTCCTTTCTTATTTGGACACCCGGTACAATGTCAAAGTATCAACAGCACAAAATTGATAATAACAAAAATATTGAGCATTAAAGAAAATGCAACATTTTGGTTTTCCCGAATATCTGAAAAACTAAAAGAGATATTCAAAATCTGTTTACTAATCTGAAATGGCCCTGAAATTCTTAAAAACTATCCTAATTTAACCGTCTTTGTATCTCCATTAATAAAGAATTTACCCATAGTGGAGCTACCGATTTGGGACACAGTGTATAGCTATGAATTTTCTTGAAAATGGAAATAAATCTGTGTTAATGTAAAAATATCTGTTATTTCTCAATTGTTTCTACTGTCTCTACACAAAAAAAATTTTTTTAGTGGACAGACCCGCTGAGCCATCTTTAGTTTTGATCCTCAAATGGGGCGGTGAACTAACACCAGCTGGGCGAATTCAAGCCGAAGAACTCGGTCGTATCTTCCGTTGCATGTACCCCGGCGGACAAGGTAGACATTTGACCGGTTGGTATTCAGCTTCTTATATAACCCTCTAATTAGTTTTTAGCACAACAAACATTAAGCGAAAGTTTGCTATTATTGGTTCGAAATTTCCATTTATTTTTTTGTTTGCAAACACGTGTTCTTTGTTTTGTGTTTTAATTGTTTGTTTTCAATGGAGTTTCTTCATGTTGTAGTTGTGTAAAGTGTAAGCGCAAAAATAAGTGACCACAAAGGTAATTACGAGATGAAAGCTGCACAAGTTTGTTGGCTTTAATTTACGACGAATTATTATTAACTTTAATCGCTAGTTAGTTTTGTTTGAGTTGTTGTTTACGTTTATGGTAATTTCTCTTAGGTGAATACGCCGGAGCCCAGGGTTTAGGACTCTTAAGACTCCACTCAACATTTCGTCATGATTTGAAAATTTACGCTTCAGATGAGGGCCGTGTGCAAATGACAGCTGCGGCTTTCGCAAAAGGGCTCCTAGCTCTCGAGGGTGAATTGACCCCAATTTTGGTGCAAATGGTTAAGAGTGCCAACACAAATGGATTATTAGATAATGACTGTGATAGCAGCAAGTATCAAAATATGTAAGTTAACCACTTTTTCCTTCACAATTTTCTTAATTGGTTTTCCTTAGGTGCAAATCACGATTGCATGAACTAATGCAATTAGATAGAGACTTTAGTGAGGAAGGTCGTGTTAAAATAAACCCCTGTAATTCGTCCAGTATAACAGATGCGTTGGATTTTGTTAAAAATCCGGTAAAGTGTTGTAAGCATGTGCATGGTTTGATCAAATCTCTAATGGAGATTGTACAAGTGAAGAAGGAGGATGCAAAAACTAAAGGTAGTGTCCCAATAAGTTATCAAAACACGAAGTATACATTTTTTTGCAGATGCGATTTTGTATCATGGGGAAACTTGGGAGTTAATGGGAAGACGATGGGGTAAAATAGAAAAGGACTTCTATACAAAGAACAAAACATTTGATATTAGTAAAATACCTGATATTTATGATTGTATCAAGTATGATTTGCAACATAATCAGCATACTTTGCAGTTTGAGCTAGCCGAAGAGCTCTATATGTATGCGAAATATCTTGCTGATATTGTTATTCCGCAGGTGTGTCATCAGGAAATGTTTTGCACCTGTCATAGTACGAGGGTCTATCAAATATTAACGAGAATTTGTTTATAAAAATTTATTGAATCAATATCAAAATTCGAGGTGTTTGCGTCATTTTTCTACATAGTTTCTTTCTCTCAAAACGCATTTTTTTCACCATTTAAGAAGTTTTTTTGATACCATTGTGGTAAAAAAAGTCAGCAACTTGCACACAAACCTCTCAACGCTCATGTTGGCAAAATGCAGCTTTCTCAATGCCTCTTTAATCGGTCCAAACAAATGAAAGTTGCAGGGACTCAAATCCAAAGTGCTTCGTAACGGTCTAGATGTCGCTGGCAGATCTCCAAACGAACATTCTTCTGGTCTTCCGTAAGAAGGCGCGGAACCCAACAAGCGGATACTTACGGAACCCAGCATGACCCTGATTATTTTTTGGACACTGCTGAAACTGATAATGAGTTGGGCAACAATTTCATTGATTTTCATGCGTCTGTCAGACTCCCAGAGCTCCCGAACACCGGTAATGTTGGCATCCGTCAAACTGGTCTTGAGACGTCGATTGTGAGCCGCGTTTTGGACCCGTAGAAAAAAATGTATGTCAAAAAAATACTCGAGGTTGCGACAGGGTTTTTTCCTTTCCCGCAATCTCTGCAGAATTCAGCCGGCCGAACCACTTCGTCTGTCATAAATCTGATTATTATTCGTTGTGCATAGGAAGGGTGAACCTCCTTCTCGTCCATCTTGCTTGGCACTGGTGTACCGACTCGATGCCATGAAGCTGGTTTTCCTTTCCTAAGGCCCCTACCTATACCTTCTAAAAGTACTGAAGCACAATGTAAATTTTCGCGGGCATGGCAGCAAAATTCTCGTTAATTGATTGCCTCTCGTAAAGTAGATTAGAACTGAAAATTGCTATTGAATGTAAAATATTAAAATTTTATTGAATGGTTTAACATAATGAAACACATAATATAATTTACTAATTATATAAGAATATAAATAACATCCCAGTGGGCTGTAAAATTTAATAAATTTAAAATTAGTAGTAGGGAATCTCAAAGAGATAACATTTAATGTAAATGTCCAGTCAATTTAGTCAAATATCAATGTTGGCCAAAACATTAAATCCGAAACGCATCATTTTTTACGGGTAGTTAGGGGGTCCCAAAAAAAGCTTAAATTCAAAAACGTTGAATCCAACTGCTTGGTTAACCTTGTATTGAAGAGTGAGTCCAGTTTTTCGCGAATAACTCGGTTTCTTACGATTTCACGACGAAAAGTGTTTAGAGGAAAATTGTTGGAAATAAAATTCTTTATATTTTTGCATCCATAATAATTTTCGATATTTTCATTATTTGTCGAGTTATTACTCGATTTAACGATTGCAAAAGGGAATGAAAATGCTTTTTGCATGGTTTACTCATTTTCTATCATTCCAATAATAAAAGTGGTTATGTTGAAATAGTTTAAGCTCTAAAAAACCTTCAATTTGGTTTTTAAACAATCTTTGTGTGACTAATTGTTAACGTACCCGAGCGCGTCAAAGTGCACCCTGTCCGATATAAAGTGCGGACCATAAGTATGGAATAAATTCATTTTAAGCTTAATTAGAAAACAGGTCGATTTTTATTTTGAAATTGTCTTTTTTTAGTATGTAAATAGTACCCCCCGCATGCACCCCCTCTGAATTATGACAACCCCCCCATAAATTTTAAACTAGAAAAGGCGTCGTGTGGCACCTCGTACGAAAGGGATTTTGATTTTCTATTCACCAGTAAATATGGGGCATTAATTAATGAGAAAATTAATTTTTAAAATGTAAGATTTTGTTAATGTCTTGTAAACTCAGTAGAGTATAATGTAATATAATATAATTATCCCAAAAAATTTCGGCAATTGTCTGTAGAATCATTAGTCGGCATGTTCGAAAGTTTTATCTTCTCGAAATGCCAACTATTAGAAACTAGTCGATTCAAAAGTAGACGAAAGCGGTTCCTCAATTTAGTAAAATGTAGGCTTTAAAAAATCTAAATCGTCACCTGAAAATAAAATTCAAGCGTTAGTCAAAAATGTAAAAAAGAAAAGTTTATCAATGTGAATCGGCAATCGGTAGACGGGAAATTTATTTATCGTAAATCCGACATTCGAAATAAGAAACATTGTAATACTGTACCATACTTAAGTATACATATGCATTGAAAAAATTCATGAAATCGGCAAATTTTTTATACGAGTCGGCATTTTTAATCAAATCATCCCCCACAATCCTAAAGTTCGCTACGGCCCTGCTTGTAAACTCAGAGTAGAGGTATTTTTTGCTAAATTGGCTACCTCTATTATGAGTTGACAAGACATTAACAAAATCTTACATTTTAAAAATTAATTTTCCCATTAATTAATACCCCATATTTACTGGTGAATAGAGAATCAAAATCCCTTTCGAACGAGGTGCCGAGTGAGGCCTTTTCTACTTTAAAATTTTCGGGGTGGTTGTCATAATTGCGGGGGGTACTTTACATGCTAAAATATCTGATGTGCCCAACACATGATTTTCTTATACGGATAGTACCACAATTACTTTTCCTAAAGAAATTAAGATAAATTTCTTGTAAAAATCGTGTTTCAATTTTGAGCGTTTCCAGCAATATTCAAATAAATTTCGGAACTCTCTCTCGCACTTATTGCAATACGCATAAATCTGTCCTTGTCCCATTCATTATAACCGAATTTTACGACAAAAACCAATGTTTTATTTTTTTTGAAATTTTTTTGACAGAATTTTAAAAAAAAGTTCAAACAAAATTTGTTCAAAATTCAATTCTTAATCAATGTTAAAGAATAAAAAAATCTCATAAATTGTTTATTTTTCAAGATATTCCTAAAAAACCTAAAAATGTCTTCAGGTAACTGTCACTTGTTTTTGTGCTAGATGAAAAACATTGAATGTGGCACCCACAAATTTGTTCAAACTCTTAAATATGAAATTTGAATCAAATCCGATAAGTCGTTTTTGAGTTATGGTGGATACAGACAGACAGACACACACACAGACAGACATCATGGCGAAAATGGTCAGAATGGATTCAGGGGCCCTCAAAACGTGTAAATCCATCAAAATCTCGAAGTCAAAAAAAATCACGATTACAATACTTCCTTATACTACGTATAAGAAAGTAAAAATGACAATTTCAAAATAAAAATCGACCGGTTTCAGGATTTTCCCTAAAACTTTCTAATTAAGCTTAAAATGAATTTATTCCATACTTATGGACCGCACTTTATATCTGACAGGATGCACTTTGACGTGCTCGGGTACGTTAACCATTAGTCGCACAAAGATTGTTTAAAAACCAAACTGAAGGTTTTTTAGAGCTTCAACTATTTCAACATAACCATTTTTACTTTCTTATACGGAGTATAAGGAAGTATAGTAATCGTGATTTTTTTCGACTTCGAGATTTTGATGGATTTACACGTTTTGAGGGCCCCTGAATCCATTTTGACCATTTTCGCCATGATGTCTGTCTGTCTGTCTGCACCATAACTCAAAAACGAGTTATCGGATTTGATTCAAATTTCATATTTAAGAGTTTGAACAAAATTGTGGGTGCCACATTCAATGTTTTTCATCTAGCACCAAAACAAGTGACAGTTACCTTATGATATTTTTAGGTTTTTTAAGAATATCTTGAAAAATAAACAATTTATGAGATTTTTTTATTCTTTAACATTGATTTAGAATTGAATTTTGAACAAATTGTGTTTGAACTTTTTTTTGAAATTCCGTCAAAAAAATTTCAAAAAAACTAGATATTCTTAAAACACTTTATATTTCTCATAGCGCGCGTTGATATTTGAATTCGATGGTCAAAGTAGACCATGTGTCTCATTATACATATGGCTGCCAAACGGAAGGTCCCGGGTTCGAATCCCAGAAGGAACGGACCATTAGTTTTTTTTTATTTTACTGGTTTCTATGGTACCGAAAACAATAATAATGAATAAATAAATGTAATTTCATACCGGGAGATTTTTTTAAGTGAGTAATAGGTCAAAAATCTAATATAAAACACATTTTTGTCTTAAAATTCGGTTATAAGGACAGATTTATGCGTATTGCAATAAGTGTGACAGAGACTATTTGAAAATTGCTGGAAACCTTCAAAATTTTTACAAGAAATTTAACTTAATTTCTTTAGGAAAAATAATTATTGTGATACTATCCGTAAGTATAAGAAAGTCATGTGTTGGGCACATCAGATATTTATTATTGGAATGATAGAAAATGAGTAAACCATGCAAAAAGCATTTTCATTCCCTTTTGCAATCGTTAAATCGAGCAATAACTCGACAAATAATGAAAATATCGAAAATTATTATGGATGCAAAAATATAAAGAATTTTATTTCCAACAATTTTCCTCTAAACACTTTTCGTCGTGAAATCGTAAGAAACCGAGTTATTCGCGAAAAACTGAACTTACTCTTCAATACAAGATGGCGCCGCTGTACCAAGGAGTTGGTTTCACCTTTTTTGAATTTAAGCTCTTCTTGGGACCCCCTAACCGTCCGTTTCGGATTTAATGTTTTGTTAAATTCTAACTTGACTGGACTAAATTCATATTCATTGATTCACTACTGATTTTAATAGGTGGCAAATCCTAATACATGAAAAATGCACAGCCACCTTTGATGTTAGATATTTTTATAATTACCCCTGTATTACTTCATCGATTTTTTTTTTAATTTTTTCGGCTCTGCCGTTTTTAAGATATTCGGGATTAAAATCGGTGCTCAATATATTTCAACTGGATAACAGATATTTTTGTATGATACATACGCCAACTAAAATGTATGTTATGTTAGGAGTACGGTTTAACAGCCCAAGAAAAATTAACGATTGGCCAAGGCATTTGCACCCCTCTTCTAAAGAAAATCCGTGCAGATTTACAACGAAACATAGAAGAATCAGGCGAGGAAACCGTAAATAGACTAAACCCACGCTACTCACACGGTGTTTCCAGTCCTGGCCGACATGTCCGAACTCGCCTCTACTTCACTAGCGAAAGCCACATTCACTCTCTGATAACAGTATTGCGTCACGGCGGTTTACTTGATGTACTATCAACGAACTTTGGTAAAACATTCTTTACTTACATTATCTTACTTTAAGGTCACCACTGACGAACAATGGCGTCGTGCCATGGAATACGTCTCAATGGTCTCAGAACTAAACTACATGTCTCAAATCGTGATAATGCTCTATGAAGATCCAACAAAAGACCCCTTCAGCGAAGAACGCTTCCATATTGAACTACATTTTAGTCCGGGTGTGAACTGCTGTGTGCAGAAAAATCTACCGCCTGGACCAGGGTTTCGTCCTCATTCTAGGAATGAGTCGGCTGCGAGTAAAAATCCGGTAAGGACTACAGGTTGCCGGTATTGGAAATGAGTCTATCAATACCAAATGTGCCAAACTTATAGCAAAGTACATACCTGATGTCCAAATAAGAGAGGACGCCGGCTGTATCTCAGAAACTATTTATCGTACAGCCTTCGGAAAAAAATATTTATAGTAAAAGTGGCCAAGAGAAATTGCTGGATATAATTTTTAAGTCTCTAACTCGACCGCTAGAGGGCGTATCACTAACTACAAAATAGAAAACACGGTTTTTCTCAAAAATATCCCGAGTTAACATATGCCAAAAACAGTTATATTTTAATTTATGGAAAATTAGAAAATTTATTTGTTTGGGGTACTTTTCTCTATCGTGTCAAATAAAGGGTGGGGGAAGGGGTGACAGAATTAATTACATTTTTTCCCTGGTCGCTAGAGGGCTTTGTGACAAAATCGGAAATTTTTGGTAATTTTCTTAAAAAAATGTTAAATGCAATTGTGGTATTAATATTAGCTAAGAAGAAAGAGCATGAAAAAACGAAGAAACTGGTGAAAACCGCAACTCGATATATCTTTTCTAGGTAAAGATGTGAAAGAAAAAAAATTAACCAAATGTTTGCACTACTTTATAAGTCAGATAATGAAAGCTGTGGGAGTGAGAAAGAATCGCACCAGCGTCATTTTTTAAACAGTTAATCGGTGATTAATAACCGGTTTATTAAGTTGGTTAATAGTAAATAATATAACTAACCTGCTAATGACCCTATGTCTATTTATATGTAATATCAATGGTTACAGAGCTCTAATACATCGGCTACAGCCACACCCGACGATTCAAAGAGCCAGTGCTCGCCTAGAATTGAAGAAGAAGAAGGTGAAACCCCTGCAGAAGACGAAAAGTTTATCCTAGAGCCGCCGAAAGTTTTAGAGTCACCACCTAGTGCTACTGATGTATCGCCATCGTCACCTGATGAGCCTATGTATAGGCAGTATGTGCGGAGTAGCGAGCCAATTCCCATTGGGTGCGTTATAATGATGTACAGAATAAATACCCTTTTAAGATTTTAGAGCTTATAGTAAAGTTGTCTATTATACTTAGTTTTTAGTCATACAAACATTTAGGTATAGTAAGTTATGATACTTTGTTTTTTTAGAAGCTCTCATACAGTGAGTGGCCATGAAGCCCGCCAGCTGGCGAAGTGTCTAACCGAAGAATTAGCGAACCAAGCCACGCAACAAGGTAGTAGAAGCTATGGGATGAATCGTGGAGCAAGTCCGGAACCGGAGCCCCGTGCGCGCAGCTATGACCACAAAAGTCCCCAAAAAGGAAAAGGTAACATTTTTGTTGTAATTGGTTGGTTGAATTGGTTATATTAAACCATAGCGCGGCTTTTAGTTCATTTACACAAACACACTTGAGTAGGTTTTTGACAAGTATTCTAGGCTAGCCGTTAACAATTTAACAAAACAATGAACTAAAGCACGTAAAACCAAGCAAAACGTTTAATTTACTAATTTATTTGGGCGCAGCTGAAAAATTGCATCAAAGTTTGGACGCTGTTTATAGCCAAGGTATGCACACCCCTCTAAATGTTTTTAAAACCTCCTGTTGTAACCCAACAACCCAGCCCCCCATGTTGTTTACCCCAAAAAGTCTCCAACAATCAGAGATTGTTATTACTATTGACACTTGTTAATATGGTTTTTTCTTAGGTTTTTTTGTTTTCAATTATGGTTATAACTTATAACCCGTTTTTGTTGACATTTCAGGTATAATTTGACAAAAACACGTAAAATTCAACTTGATTTTGTTGTATGTAACATAATTGTTATTGTAGTTAGGTTTTCACATCTCTGCTTTTTTTGTAATATTTGCTGTACCAGTTTGATTCCAATTTTACTTGAAATTAGTGAGAAACACTTAAAAAACGTAATAAACACTTTGAAAAACGTAAAAAATTCAGTTTTGGCTCTGAAAGTTATTAGTTATATTCAATTAGGAAAGTTTTTAAGAATTTCAGGGCCATTTCAGATTAGTAAACAGATTTTGAATATCTTTAAATACTTCTAATGGTGTTGTTAGTTTTTTCCAACTCTTTTGTTTTTTGAGATACGATTACCAACTTTTGTTTTTCTTATGGACGTCAATTGTTTTTTTTTTGCACTATCCAGTAGCATTTTTTATTACCTTTCCAACGATGTATCACAACTTGACGAAAAATTCCAATTTTCACAAGAAAAAAGTATTTTTAATAAAAAACAATAGAAAATTCTACGAATAAAACAAATAAAATTTACCATAAAAAATTAATAAATGATTACTTGATATGAGCCTCATTTTTTTAAGTACTTTTCACAGCGCCGTAAAATGGAATTTGTCGCACTCTTTGTAGAGTGTTTCTATTAATGGCATTCAATGTATCCATCACTCTGGCTTCTAGAACCTGCCTATTTTCTGGTGGTTCGAATTCGTAGACCTCATTTTTGGCGTATTCCAGAGGTAATAATCGCACGGCGTCAAGTCCGGCGACGTAGCAGACCATAGACTTGGTCCTGAAATAACTGAACACAGTGTAGTAAGTCATCATAGTAGATAAAATGAACTTCTTAAGAGTCCTTAAGTTTTTAAAACTTTTAATCTTACCCAAGATACTTCTGAACTTGTAACAACTCTTTGATAACTGTACTCAGTAATTGTTTCCACAGCCACCTTAGTGAATTTTTTTGGCGTCCAGATTCCACATACTTGCTGCTTTGGATTTTCGACTTTTATCGTTAGCTGTCATTTAACGCGACAATTTTTGCATTGCAGCAAAACAAAGATCTCATACATGCAACGATAGAAGGATTGATTTTTACCCATTGCTGGGGGATGTCTTTTTTTTTTTATTGATATACAGGGTGATCGCTAATTGCCGCACTCGGAGCATACTGTGATCAAATTTACGTTTTAAGAATGACGAATTTTTTTATCGCAGTTCTGTAAGTCCTTTCTTTACAAAGATATGACCACTTTTGTGAAAATAAAAGTGGCAACACTGCATTGAACATGTGAATAGGTTCGACGAGAAAAAAAAAAGAGAAACCTTCAATATTTTATGATGCGAGAACGTGTCAAACTAATTTAGTACTGTCAATTTTATTAAAAAATAGAAACAACAATTGAAATTCATTATTTATATTTTCATGGCAATAGAAGGTATTTTACTTTATCCCAAGTCGAGCTTGAGAGGTTGCCAAACTTGAAATTTCTCTCAAATTTAGGTATTTTATTAAATTTTAACATTTTCAATTTCTTTGTATTAGAGGTTTTATGAAAAAAATTGAACAAATTATATTGCATTTTATCCAGAGATTATAGTAGCATGAATTATTCACTTATTTTTGTCTTGGTTATTAAAATAATTAGCTTGTAATTTGGATGAGGGAAACTTTATAACTCGGAAACTAACCATCAGATTTAATTTTTCTTTGCAGATCATCCTTAGTTTTAGTGTGCTCTATAACGCCCTGTATTCGGAGTGCGCCAATTACTGATCACCCTGTATACAAATTTCTGATTTTTCTTGTGAAAATTAAATTTTTTCTTCGTGTTGTGATACATCGTTGGAAAGGTAATAAAAAATGCCATTTAACAGTGTCAAAAAAAACACTTGACGTCCATAAGAAAAACCAAAGTTGGTAATCGTATTTCAAAAAAACAAAAGAGTTGGGAAAAAACTGACAACATCATTAGAAGTATCTTTAAAAAGTGCATGTATAATGTCAGTATCAACAGCACAATATGGATAATAAAAAAAAATTTGAGCATTACAGAAAATGCAACATTTTGGTTGTTCTTGAGTATCTCAAAAACTAAAAGAGATATTCAAAATCTGTTTACTAATCTGAAATGCCCTGAAATTCTTGAAAACTTTCCTAATTTAACCATCTTTGTATCTCCAATAATAAAAAAGGTACCTATAGTGAAGCCACCAATTTGGAACACAGTGTATGGTACATTAAATACCGAAAAATAAGTCGAGCAATGTTATGACATGAAGTGCTTTATTTATTGCAAATAGACATTTTATGATGACAAATCAAATTGTTCTTAAAAATTGAAGATTTTTTATCGAAAAAGCGTGACACATGTGTGATAACCAAGAAAATTGCCGGATTTTCTTCGATATTTCGATCAATTTTTTTATCTCCATTTATTGGCCTATCAGGGAAAGTGTGGGAAATTAAACAAATACGGCACATCATTCCGGGCGCTGAAGTAAAAGGGGCATAATGATATCTCAACATATGACTCTCTTATTCAAATATACAAACCTAAAACAACCTATAAAATATATTGTAAAAAATACAAATTCGGATTTCATACATAAAAACTGAAGTTTGTCTAGAGATTATATATTTTAAATTTCTAAACAATTAAAAATGAATTAGTTTCCACATTGTCTTGATTTTTTTCAACAAATACAATTCTTAGCTTCAATACATTGCAATCTTAATCTTAAAAAATGCACTAACATTTCTCTCCATTTTTTTACGTTTTTACTCGCATTTCCAAATTTTCATCAGAATTTCAGTTTTGCAAAGAAGAATTATTTTCAGCAGATATTCACAGATGGTAGGACGTCAAAAGCAGTCTATTGAAACTAACGCTGCCTTATTCAAATATCACCATATTACCAAAGTTAGAATTTCTTTGCTCGAAAAAACAATTTGGAGTGGAGTTTACAGTCGGTTCTCTTTAGCAATTTGTAAGATGTCCTCTACAATTTCGAGTTTTTGCTAAGAAATCAATATATTAAAAACTATAATAGTCGTATTTGTTTAGAAAAAATAAGGATATACTTAAAAAATTTGCACTTTTTGACTTGATTTCCGAATTAAAATATTTCATTATCTACTATCATAATACAATAAATACAGAAGATAAATGCGTAAGACAGTCATGTGCTGACCAAATCAGATATTTTCTTGGACTATATTCAATAGCTGGAATTTTCTATGAAAACTTCTGGAAACCTTGAAAAGTCACGGAATTTCAAAATAGTAAATTAGTATTCATGCAGATAATTATGTATATTGTGAATCGAACTTGTATCAGTGTAGAATATTTTGGGTACTTTGTATCGAACAAAATTCTAAATTGCCGAAAGCTGGATGTGATAAAGTTTCTACAATACAATGTAGGTTCTCTGAACACCATGTCTTTGGATTCGTTTACATAATTTTCTACAGGCACTGTTAAAAAACTATAATTTATTTACAACACTTATAAACCCCTACAGCTTTTTTTTTTACTTCTTGGAAAAAATAATTAGTATATTTAACCCTTTTGTGGATGTTACTCGTAACTTCAATACTTTTTTCATTCATTCACATTTTCCCGCGTTTACTGTGCATAACATAATCTTCAGTAGATGTGGTACTCGTAGATTCCACATCTATATAGCGCCAGATTTTTGTTAATAGCGAATATGAATCACAATTTTTTATTGCATGAGTTGTTCAAACTGAAAGAAGAATTTCACGATGTTATAGTTAATTAGTCCTTGTTATGTTTATTTTGAGTCTAACACTGACATTTTATTTTTCTCCTAATATTATTCTAATGTGTGATGGTATCTAATTAAAAAAGTATTTTATTTTTTATGAAGAAATGCGCTTTTTTAATGTACTATAAGCATATTTCGAACATAACAAAAAAAGAAAATAAAAATGCGATTTTATTTTACGAAAAAATTATTTTGGAAAAATCATGCACAAAAGGGTTAACTACTTTATGGTGCCTTTCTCAGTGTAACTTAAACAAAGACATACTGGTTCTATTGTAGACACTTTTGGCTTGGCTTAGCATGGGCAAAGTCAAGTTGATGTTGAAAACTCATCTGTCTGGCAGCCCCGTGTGACTGGTGTACCCAGTGAACAAAATTTGTTGTCGGAGATGTATCACAAAGCTGGCATTTTCCAAGAACAGAAATGTTTGAGCTTTTGGTACATCTCTGCTGAAAACCGCTCTGTCCCAACATTTTACTTCCCTTGGACTTGCTTTTCTAGAATAGCTTTTTCGGCTGAGCTTTTCTTCTTGCATGTTGGTTTTTTTTTATTTGTGTATGTTGTGTTTAGGTGATGGGAATAATTTTTTAGTAAAGCTCGGTTCAGTTTCTGTGGGTATAAAACAAAAACAAGTAATATTTTCTTGCACTTTTTCTGCTTCTGTGTAAATATGTGTTTATATTTTTATCAGTTTCGTGTGTAAGTAGAAAATTGACTTAATTGTTCTTTTTATTTTCTTTTTCCTATGCTCCACCTGCTTGGCTGCCTTTCGCCTAAATGTTGTTATCTTAACAAAAAAAATGTTTGTTACATATCACAAAAAAAAACTATTAACAAACAAACTGACTAAAATCTGTTTTGTTTCGTTTATTGTTTAATTTAAACACAGAATCACCGTCCGATATTTTGTCTGTAACACCAACAAACACCATCACCACCATCCCTAAGACCTCCCCAGTGCGCACAATTAGCTCTGATTTAGATTTGGTTGATTTAAACGTTGAAAAATTCGCTTTTACTCCGATAAATAAACTGCAATATTTTGAGCAGCAGAGTGAGTTGAGTCCGATATCCGGTTCATTTGAGTGTGATTTTGAAGTTGACGATTCACCGCCGGTAACTGTTAGTAATCGCTCGTCGCGTCCGCTAAGCGCTACTAACGAGCTTCCGTTAACTGAGCTTAATTTAGCGCTGTTTACTTCGGAATTGGAGACACATCAGAGCTCCTGTTGTAAAATGAGCACAAATGAATTGCCTTTGTCTGATATTAAATTCGGTAGATTATCCAAAGAAACGGACGATGTTTCGGTTGAGGCACAATATGATACAGATATAAAAGAAATGGATGCTGCTGGTGAAAAGAGACCAAGGCAGTACTCACATCACCGTTCGTTTTCCGATCCGAACATTTTAGACAGTGAATGGATCAATTTGAGTGATAAAGCGTTTTTGTTGCGCAAATACAACGACAGTTTGTCAGGGGAGGCGGTGTGTTCAGTGAAAACGACCCCTAGTAATCTATCACCTCCAGTAGAATCCCCTCGCATTCCCTTCAGCTTCTATCCAATGCATGCCTCCAACACAACCTGCTTGCTTTGTATGAATCGTTCGCCTTCCAACTGGCTATCTTTCTTCACATCACCACCCTCAAAGAGACCCACAACGTCTCGTTCGTTTTCTCACCCTACCCCAAGTGTGACAAATCCTTGCATGTCCGATGCAGAGTGCAACGCCGCTACAGCCAGACGCCATCGACACAGTATTGCCGGACAGATGAGCTATTACAAGCTGCTAGGTTTCGGGTGTGGAGGTCCTCTAGGTTTGAAGAAACTGGTGGGTGGCAGTACGAACTCGTTGTTTTCAACTGCTGTGATTTCTGGCAGTTCCAGTGCACCGAATTTGAGGGATATGACATCTGCTAGTGTCACATGTAAGTTACTGGTTGCGTGTTAATATTGAGTTGACGGGGGATTTGGTTAGCAATTGAAGGTTTTGGAGGAGTGCCGCCGATACGACCACTGGAGACGTTACACAATGCGCTAAGTTTGAGGCAGATTGATGCGTTTTTGGAGCAAATGACTGCGGCCCCGTTATTTCGGACTCCGTCGTCTACGCCGCCGAAGTATCCGTCGACGCCATTGGCGATACAGTCGAGCAGTATGTCGGCGTCTATGTCGCAGCCATTCAAACTTCAATCTCCTAGTAACAGTAAGTTGGATTTGTGCACAAAATTCTATTATGAAGAAGACATGCTCGCGTCTTCTTCCATTGTGTTAATAAGAATTTCCCGGCTAGCCCATTCTTTAAAAAAAGGACCGCCTGTGACGAAGAGCAACTCACATTTGTACGCTGGCCTCTGCTTTCCATCTCATGCGATCTTCGTCTAAAAGTTGGCAATTCCTATAGATATACAGTCTGTAAAATAACGAATAAATTCATAATTTTATTTGGTATTTTAAGTTAATTTTAAAAAATTCAGAGCATGTCGATTTTCATTAGTAGGTAAATCTTATTTTTGAAGTCATCATTGTTTCGGGTATGACTTTATCGGTATTTTGTTCATATGGCAATCCCCATTTTTAAATATTTATTTTGTTTACATACCTACACGTTACTAGAAATTTTCATATCATGTCATAAACTGTTTTAAAAAAAATATTTTGAGAAGCATAAAAAGGATTTATTTATTTAATAGAATATAAATTATTCTATTTTCAGTTAAATTTAAGCCTATAAGTAACACATTTCTGAAATAATACAGTAATCCTAGCTCGAATGATATACAGGGCGGTTCAGAGTTTACCTTTCAAGCATCAATAGGTGATAAAACAAAAATAATAAGATTTTTCATTTGTCACTTTTTTTATAAACGCCTGCTTTGGAAGTTACAGGGTGTTATGAAATGAATAACAGCATACTCATCTGGTACATAAAATAACTGTTTAAAAACTCACTTACACCAATTAACCGACATTTTTGTTTATCATGGCAACCAGGATTACGAACTTGCAATAATTTTGTACATTTTATCTTTTCGGAGGTCACAACTTTTAAAGGAAGTCAAATTAAAAAAAAATGCAAGAGTATTAAAAGTTAGAGAAAAGGCCTGTCGATTCTAGTACTTTATTGAAAATAGTCAAAGAAATACGTTCAAAAAGTTAGAGTGATTAAAAGCGTATGGCCCACCAGAAAAACAACATCCAGTACATTAAATATAATCAAAATATCTTTATCTGATAGCAATAAATATCGTTACTGTTTGTATCAAATTTGACATAAATGGCCTTTTCTGTTTTCGAATAATTTCAAAAAAGCTGATAAAAAATGTCAAGTTTAACACCCTGTAGTTTCCAAAGGAGACGTTTATATGAAAAGTGGCAAATGAAAAATCTTATTATTTTGGCGAGTTTTATCACCTATTGATGTTTGAAAGGTAAACTCCTCGGTAAACTCTGAACCACCCTGTATAGCAAATCGCAAATCTTCCGGAAGGCACGATTTTTTGGTCACGGTTAGGGTGGTCTAAGAGTTTAAATTTGAAAAGGCGGGATGCCACCTCTTGGTGGAAGGCCGCCATCTTGGTTTAAAGGAGTGATTTGGTTTTTTTGAAATAACTGCTTTAATATTAATTTTAGCAAAAAAAGTGTTCAGAGCATTTTTGTAGAGAATAAAATTATCTACAGTTCCTATGTATTTTTTATTTAGGCAGCATAACGGGCAATAATTTTTGTTTAAACAATTTTTTCTCGTACTTTAAAAATAAATGTCAGAAGTTAAGAATAATTTGAAAATTTAAACGCAGCGGCGTTGCTCTGTACATAAATCATCGCTTTGTGACCGAACTTCTTAATACATTAAGATACAAATGCTTCCTGAAATCTTCCACAAGTAATTTAAACTTTGCCACTCTACCACCATAGAACATACTATCAAGTACAAAAATGGTTTAGATAGGCAATCAGAAAAATCCTACAGATTGGAGATGGAAAAAAACCCCTTTAGGATTAATACCTGTAACTATGAGGGGAGAAGCTGTTCCCCAGTCAGTATTAAAATTGATTTCTTGCAAATGCACGACAAATTGTGGTAAAGCGTGTGGTTGTCGGAAAGGGCAACAGTATTGTACAGCTATTTGCCTACATTGTTGCGGGGAATCATGCTCCAATGTAGCACCAAAAATATCATTAATCGAGGAAATAGAAGATGAGAGTGAAGACGACGAAATCTTGCTTGTTTCATCAAACAACCAAGAATGTACTTTTCGCCATGTAAACGATTCATCAGAACCTTCACGAAAGAAAAGAAAATCATAGCACTAATGATTCTACATTCTAGTCGTTTTGTTAGATCTACGCATTAACTAAACATGTGTTTTTTTGTTACGGTACACCAAATTGGATATCTCTGTCTATTATCCCCAGTTCTTTTCAATGTTAGCGAGATAAAAGTCCCGAATGCGCAACTTTGGCGACCTCTGGCGCGAGAAATACGAGTCGTGAGAAAAAATTGTTTAAACAAAAATTATTGCCCGTTATGCTGCCTATAACTTTCATCAAGATTCTTTTTTCATTCCTTTTACTGGAAACGTTTAAATTGCAAAAAGAAAAATTATATGTCTAAAATTTTCAACTATTTTCTTGTAGAATGTTTAATAATCGATTTACGCAAAAAATACATAGGAACTGTTTTGTAGAGAATTGTATTCTCTATAAAAATGCTCTGAACACTTTTTTGCTGAAGTTAATAATAAAGCAGTTATTGCAAAAAAAACAAAAGACCCGAATCACCGTGTGACGTCACAACGTCACACTCAAACATACAATCATATACATTAACGTTATAACTACGATTAAAACGCTGTTATTCCTGTTATTTATTATTAACGGATAAAAAAGGCTTTTATTCGCTGAATTTTCGGAAGATAGATATGGAGGAAAAGAAACCAACAAATTATGGTTGTTGTTTTGTACCATACACTTCAAAAAATCATCTAGAAAAACTGTTTGTGTTCCCAAAAATTTAAAATCCGTAGTTTTCACGAGACGACCTTATTAAAAGAAACAGATCCAAGAAATATTATAAATATTTCAAATTTGAAATTATTACATTACGTTTGTCCACTTTTATATAACGGGTGATTCATTAAATTTCCATTCTGAGTTGGCGGTGGAAAAAAAATCATGTCTTTGATTACACCTCATTTCTTAAAATGTCAAAAAAGGTTAGGTTTTTTGGTTGTTGTTTGAAACTGACAGCAACACATGAATCAATTAGGCGCGTACGTTCAAATTCCAAGGCTTACCTAGAATGGAAATTTAAAGAATCACACGTTACTTACCTTACAATTTTTGCATTGCGAACTTCAGCCGCATTAAACTTTTCGCTTCCTGAAAAAAGTGAAAAACCATAGTCATCGATTTTTGGCAAATTAGACGCATTTGCTTTCTTAAAACCACCTTCTAGTCTATTTGCAATTATGTCAAAAACGAAAATAAAACGTCAACTACAAGATGTGTTTGTCAAAACTACATAGTAACATTATGACGTCACACATCAATCGCGTTGAGTTTCAAGTCACGTGGTTAAATTTAAATTATATCCCAATTTTTAAAACCTTATAAATAATTATTGAATTGACGAAAATTGTTTAAACTTCGCACAGTGTTACGAAAATTGATATTTTAATGATACAACTAATTTTCAACTTCTTATTTTTTTATGAAAGGACCCAATTAGACTAGGCAAAGAATCCAACATTCTCTAGATACTAAAATATAAACAAAGTTCAGCAAGAATTTATTAATACACACATCGTCAAATTTAAAGAGGCAGAGATAAAATCTAATTATTTTCTCCATAATATACCGGGTGATTTTTTTAACTTGAAACTTTCAAATATCTCGAGTAATAAGCACTCTACGAAAAAAAATGTCCATAATCAAAACTTAATCTTGCCTCGGAGGAAATGCATTAGTGCTAAAATTGCTCCTTGTAGGTGGGGCGGGAGTAACTTTGAAATCTTAAATAGGAACCCCTATTTTTTATTGCAGATTCGGATTTTACGGCTAAAAATACGTAGGATTTGTCTGAAACATTTTTTTCTATTAATTCTAGTGGGGCTGTAATTTTTTTATTGTAAATGTATTGTAGAATCATATGTATAGGTTCGCAGTAGAAGAAATCGAAAAACATTGAATTTCGTCCATTACAGCGCCATCACATTTTTTTCGATCATTATAGATGGCACTGTAATCGACGAAATTCAATTTTTTCGATTTCTCCTACGAGAACCTACCGGGTAGTCATTTCAATTTCAGCTCTAGTTATCCATGGAAATTGATGTCATGACTTTGATTAGTTCACTATTTATTGTTTACTACTGACAGTTCGTAAATTTGACACTTTTATTTTTTGTTTTGTGTGTTTGTGTGAGCTAATCACAGTCAAGAAGACTAGATCACAGTCATAACTTAAATTTCCATGGATAACTAGAGCTGAAATTGAAATGATCACCCGGTATGCATTCGATTCTGCAATACGTTTGCAATAAAAAAATTACAGCCCCATCTATCATGAATAGAAAAAAATGTTTCAGACAAATCCTTCGTATTCTTAGCCGTAAAATCCGAATCTGCAATAAAAAATAGGGGTTCCTATTTAAGATTTCAAAGTTACCCCCCGCCCCACCTATAATGAGGGGGAAGGGGCACTAATGTTATTATTACAGTGCCATTGTTCAATTCGAAAACATTTTCAACATTCGCCATCGCTCGTGTTTAAAATGTCTCTCTTATTGAACAATGGAGCATACATATAGTGTAACATACTATTATAATATAAAATTGCTGTTTTTAATTTTCTACTGTTTACTCTCATTTTTTGTCTTTCGGGACTGGCCTATAGAAC
The DNA here is from genome assembly GCA_963942485.1 of Pediacus dermestoides. Taxonomy (NCBI): domain Eukaryota; kingdom Metazoa; phylum Arthropoda; class Insecta; order Coleoptera; family Cucujidae; genus Pediacus; species Pediacus dermestoides. The sequence continues at coordinate 921,445 of OZ012629.1, read as the reverse complement.
TAACTAACTAACTTTTCGTTGTTCAAAAAGGTATTGGATGGAGTGGACCACCGAGTTTCATGTCAAGCAGTGGGCCCTCATCGCCAGGCCTGTCAGAAACCAACTCCAAAGAGAGCAGCGAAATGTCCTCGAGTATTATTAGCGGCGATGGGTACTTAAAACAATAAACTTCTTCCTTTACAAAACAAAAAAAAATAAATTCTATACATTATGTTTTTAATTTTCTCGTTGTCTTTTGTTTCGTATACTTTTTTATTCTGCATGTTACTATTTCCAAGGTATTGTGCTCGTCTCATTTCTTTTTTCTCTATTCGTGAAACTTATTTTTACATAATAGATTTTAAAATAGGTTAACAGTCGATAACCTTTCGAGAATATTCCCAACAGCACCTGGTCTTGACCAGGATTTGGGCAGTGTGGGAATGTTGTTGGATCTGGATAGAGAAATATCTGGTTCCATGGAGTTTTCTGAGTATTACGCCAATTTACACAAACCGTTCCTAGGTAAGAAATAATTTATCACGTTAAGTTTCCCTTGAAAATGGTTTAGTTCCCACAGGTGACAGTGGGGAAATTACTCCTGTTTCAGCAGGCTCCGAACTGGAAATAAATACAACAGATGCCACAGCTGGTTCAACAGCCGATTGCGATGTTACTGTAACTGAGGACATGGAAGACGACGCTATCGAATTCGATAACAATCAAACTATTTCTCCGGAAAACAACCTGTATCAAAGTTGTAACGCATCGAAAATCCGATCGCCTTCAACTAAAAACATTAATATGTTTATAAACGATTTAGCAAAGCATCAACCCAGCAAAAGCAATGAGTTCTCTAGTTGTTCCAGTGTGAACATTACCAACTCAACCTCGAATTGTGATAAATGGTCAACGAAGAAGAACTTTTTTGAATGTGGGACGGCGTTGCTCAAAACAGACAACATAGACTTTGGAAAAAACCTGAATGTAGCATCTGAAAAGACCATCGATAAACCTCTGATGCCCCCTAAACAATCCGGCACAATAATCGTGAAAGAATCCTTTATAAGCCCTCCCAGAATATCGCGGACATCCAAAAGTTTCCACGGAAAATCCCTCGAAACGACTGAGGCCCCCCCACGACGGGCCAGCGATGAAATTCTGGGTAAAACGACAGAAACGATCAAGCTAGACTTTCAAAACCCAGTTGGCGATGGTAAAAGTGGTCGTCCACAATTCTTCACGCAAATGTCACAACCGTCTGTTAGTTCTTGTTTAAAAGTAGAGGAACGAAAGAGTTCGCTAGCGGAAATATCGCCAAGCCATCCCAGATTTACCACAGTTCGAGTTGATGAGGCTGAGCATGCAGCTTCTGTTGCCTCGAGGGGCGAAAATGAAGATGTTAGCGAAGCTGATCGTGAGAAGAAGTGATATTAGATTAAGGTGATTTCTTGTTTGTGGAGGATTTAAGTATAGTAAACAAATTAGGTGAATGCAATGTAATGGAAGTTTTTAAGAATTAAATGATTTTTGTATTACTGTTGATTTTTTTTGAGAGGGGACAATAAAAAGCATGTAAACAAGAGATACGAATATATTTTTATCATATTATGGATATAAATAGTTATACACCAAAACATCCAAACTAATCTACAAAAAAACTTTTGTTTCAATTCACCTTTTTAAAATAAATTTGTACTTTACAAAATAACAGCTCTTAAAAGTTTCAACAAAGACTTTTTAGCCCCTTCGTACACCGACGTACTGGTTTATGATAAAACCGTTTAAACATTAAAATCCTAGGCATTAAATTGGATTTTTGTTCAGTTTCAGTGAAAAATTTGTTTATTTTTATTTTATTTTATTTGTACGAAGAGGCTTATGTAAAAATATGTTTTTTCTTGCCGAACGTTCTTCTACTACAAATGAGCTCAATAATATATTCATCAGACTTTTTTGTCAGTAATTTTTCATTATATGTACAGTGAGTACACTTATTAATTTCATTTTTAACGTAGTGCCAAAGAAAGCAGTAATATGACATACTTTGTTAAGAGTTTACTAGAAGAGATCAATAAAATTACAAAAAAATATATATAATTAAAATAATAGCAAACTTGCCAACGTTTCCAGGAATTCAGAAACAACCTAAAAGCAAGTCAACATTATTTATTAGGCAGTACAGGAAAATAATTACACTGAAATAAAAGCTGAATAACATTGGAGGTGGCGCGCGCATCACAATTTTTTTTTGCAGTTTTTCACCCTGTTAAGTAGTAAATGGACCAAATTCACAACCTCCAAAAGTTTTGAAACTACTTGTAATAAACCAACAGCATTTTCGGATGTTTTTAGAAATCTACAAGCTATGGTGGTGTAAAAAGCTAGGCACAGGTTTAGGCAAGGGATAAAAATTTACCCTTATTTTATACATATTATCAGTGCAAACAACTGTACCGATAACAATCAGGGAAAAATCTATTTATAGCTGAATTAAAAAAATAGCTATATACATTTTTTGGTCTGTTTACACAGACACACGTACATTTTCCTTTATGTATTGTAAAAAGCACAGCGCATTTAATTGGTTTCTGAGGTCCATGCACTGTTTATCATAATATATTAATTACAAAACAATGTTGCTGTAATTATAATATAATATAACGTTTATATTTAAGTATAGTTTGAGTTTGTAACAGCCCAAAGAAACAAAACTGATTTGCCATTATAATAATATCTACACACAACACAAATCACTGGGAAATTATTACAAAAGCATATCAAGTTTTACCAAACTTACATTCCGTTTCGTTCACATTCATTCATGTAACATTATGCTTAAAATATAATTAAAATTGTGGTACTAATTAAAGACAAAAAAATCATTTGTGTTTCTATTTCCAAATATATAATTTATCACAGATAATCTTGTAGAAATTTGTAAATTTTCAATTTTTAATATCTATCTATCTAGGATTAAAACAAAAATAGACATAAACTAAACAAAATTAATGTGCTCTTCAACACCAATATAATATTATTTAGCACGAAGCTATTGTAAAATATCTGAGTTTTAAGCTGCTTATATAGACAAAAAATAAATATAATTTCCATAATAAAACAAAACGTGGATATTGGCAGTGGGGATTATAATATCAACTGGTATAATTTTAGTTCAAAATCAATTTTATTTTGTACTAATTTTACAATTTAGTGCAATTTGTAACGTATCACATTTTTGACTTAGAATTTTTTACCTGGAATTACATAGGAAATTATACGAGTTGGTATTATGTTTTCTTCACTGAAACTTATAATGTCTACAAAAATCCAATGGACCAAACAATGTTATTGTTTAAATTAGGAAGAAACCAATTTTTTCAAAATTGTATCAGTATCAAATCCCTTCGCTGAATAACGCAAACAGTAGAGCATAGAAGTAAACCACAGCCCTACTGGAATCGTGAACAGAATATCCGCGATATCAACTATAAACTGTCTTTGAGACCAGCTCAAACTTTGTAACCTTAGGGTATTGTTAAATAATAGGGAACTTGCATAAAAATTTAAATACATAGGTAATACAATACAATAACCAATTTCCTGTATTGTATTATGAACAATGGGAATGTTGCATTTTTTTAAAATCCCTTTTTTTTCTGTTAGGAATGTAAAACTACTATATTAGTACTCTACAGCAAAAATAATTTTATCCAACACCTGTTTATTATGAAGCCATAATAATGCCGATTTTGAATATCTTATGAGGTTTATAAAACACTAGTGGTCTTATGAATCCATAATTAAACTGTTTTTTTTTTTATAATTAAATAGTAAACAAACAATTTGTCATAGCAACCACATGGCAATCAGTTTTAGGGTTTTGACGGCGACTTACCACTGGGCCCACTATACCTAATTCAAATATACAGGGTCCGTCAAAACCCTGGCATTCTTTTATAAATTCGTTAGGTTTGGAAATAGAAAAAAAATTTATAGACAAAAGTTGTCAGAAATTTACTGCTCCATAACCTAAAATTATTTCCATTTATACAGGGTCTTTAATTACGGCTGGACAGCTACTTACTTCGTTATTTTAAATGGAACACCCTGTATATTAATGGATTTTCAGATTCTACACGTAATTTTAGATGAAAAAGTGTGAAGGTTTCATATTTTTAAAATGAACGGTTTTCGAGATATTTACACTTTTAAAAAAGAATTCACAAAATTAGAAATTTCAAAGAACGCGTTTATTTTAGTTATACTTTGTTGTTTTTTAAAAATTATTTCGGAGTTCTAAAAAGTAAGGTCTAGGGAATATTGTGATACAAAAATATGAAATTTATAGTATACAGGGTGTTTGCAATTGACCGTCAGTTTCTATTGACTTCAAACAACGAAAACTCTATTTTTTCAAATGGAACCCCCTGTATATTTCTGACGTAGGTTGTAGAGATTTAAATTCTCTACCTTTTTTATAAAGTATTCTCTATACCTAAACTTAATATTTTAGGAGATATTTCAAATAATTTATATCGTATGAGAAATTCTATTCTATTTATTGAATTTAGATATTGCCATGGAAATAAAAAATGCTTTATTCTGTCATTTTAAGGTTGTAGAAAACTACTCGTATACTCCATTTGCTGAACAAAATGCCAAAAATGTCTTTTTCAATACTGCTTTTCTAGTTAATGGAGAGAGTAGAGAAGAGAAAATGTCGACATTTCTCAAGTCAGCTGAGCAGACTTGAGAAGGTAGTTTAAGTACTTAATTTATGCCAAAAGTAAATCTTAATCGCTGTAGTATACTTAGTTTAAAATTATAAAAAAAAGATTAATAATAAAAATTTGGATGTCTGCAATTAATCATCAATTTTCAGAAACAAGAAAAGAAACCATTTCATAAAATCGTAACAAAATTAAATAAATACAATAAAAAAAAAACAACTGAAAGTCAATTAAGCAAGTGTTCAAAGTGACGTCCGTTCTCCTGAAGACACATACCGATTCGACGTTTAAAAGAATCTTGAGTATTTAAGAGCACTTGTGGAGTTATCGTTCTGACCTGAAGGCTGTAGTAATTCTTATTATCTTCATATTATTTGCAGTCGTTGGAGGTTCCTGATACACTAGTTCTTTAATATAGCCCCATAAAAAAATCTATAGATGTAAGGTAGGGGGACCTAGCCGGCTAACGTGTGGTCCTCCTCTCCCTAAAAGCATTTTTTATTTCCATGGCAATCTAAATTCAATAAATAGAATAGAATTTCTCATACGATACAAATTATTTGAAATATCTCCTAAAATATTAAGTTTAGGTATAGGGAATACTTTATAAAAAAGGTAGAGAATTTAAATCTCTACAACCTACGTCAGAAATATACAGGGGGTTCCATTTGAAAAAATAGAGTTTTCGTTGTTTGAAGTCAATGGAAACTGACGGTCAATTGCAAACACCCTGTATACTATAAATTTCAGATTTTTGTATCACAATATTCCCTAGACCTTACTTTTCAGAACTCCGAAATAATTTTCAAAAAACTACAAAGTATAACTAAAATAAACGCGTTTTTTGAAATCTCTAATTTTGTGAATTCTCTTTTAAAAGTCTAAATATCTCAAAAACCGTTCATTTTAAAAATATGAAACCTTCACACTTTTTCATCTAAAATTACGTGTAGAATCTGAAAATCCATTAATATACAGGGTGTTCCATTTAAAATAACGAAGTAAGTAGCTGTCCAGCCGTAATTAAAACCCCTGTATAAATGGAAATAATTTTAGGTTATGGACCAGTAAATTTATGACAACTTTGGTCTTTAAAATTTTTTTCTATTTCCAAACCTAACGAATTTATAGAAGAATGCCAGGGTTTTGACGGACCCTGTATTATTGCCACCGGAAAATATTTTGAGATCGACCAGTCCCGTGTGACGTCATGAATCTAGTTGATAATTGCCATGTCTAAATATTTTTTGGTACGATCCGTCAAATTCACGTATTTACTGGTTTAATTAAAAGAATAGTGTAGGTTTTGTTTACAAATCACTGATCGGTAAGATATCTTACCGATCAGATTATCGCCTTCTGATCGGTAAGTAATGACATATGACCTTTTGTCACTTTATTTTAGATAATTTTATAGTTGTCACTTACACATGAACAAATTTAGAATCATTTTAATTTGGTTATTGCATGGATCGTGCAAAAAACGTAATAAGCATCACACCGCTGTCACTGTGGAACTAGATTCGTGACGCAGCAGCCTTTTGGGCCGATTCGAGCGTTTCCGTACAATGCGTGGAAATTTCAAATTTTACAATACTTTTTATTTATTTACTCGGAAAGTCAGGACCAAAAATTTTTTTCAAAAATATTGATAGGAGTGATAATTTGGTATAAGATTTTTAAAATTTTTTTTTGAAAATCATGCAAAGTCCCTATTCAGGTTCTAAAATTTATCACCCGACGGAAAAAGCGCTACTACCGTGTCGTCAAACCTTATAACTCATTCGGCTCGCAATCGCCCTCAACATAATTTAAAAATTCGTTTCGTGGTTAATTTGGCGAAACAAAGTCAGAATATTTCCGGTTTTCTCCGAGTTCCAAAACGAACTTGTCCACATAGCCAATATATGCACTATAATAATCCAGAGTTTCACTTGTTTTCATACTCGGCTGCTAGGCAGTTTCTTTCGCTGTCTAAACGCTCTAACTCTATCAGTTTCTTGTATTTATTGCGACACACGCTACACAAATATCCCAAACCGTATTTTTTTGTTACTAATTTGACATTAACTTTATTGCAATTGGCAGCTGTTGGGGAAAGTGGGAGATACGAAACAGGTTTCAAAAAATATTACATCCTTCGTCTTTAACACTTTAGGTTAAAGTTTAATTTGCGTCTCAAGCCTATCATGATTTGGTTTTTTTTGAAATTTCGTGCATGCATGGCTTGGTTTTCAACAAAAAATATTCTACATTTTTTGTTCACCTCGTAAATATGAACATTAAACTAAAGCAACTTTTTTTATCTGGTTTACCATTTCTGATAAAAGCGTTCGGTTATTGCATCTTGGAAACAATACAGTAAAATTGTTTCAGATGTAGATCACGTGATAAACATTTAACTACTTTCTAATAAACGAACAGTTGCGATGTAATAGTACAGTAATATATGTAATAGTACAGTCAAGAAGATATAAAAATAGAGGAGAGAAAGCTCCCGGATGGGTGTAGACACAAATCCGTTGCCAGTTGCTATGACAGTGACAAACCAAAACAAACACTTGACCAATAACGCGCCTTATTGACTGCTGGCGCATGCGTAGAAACTATCAAGTACGCTTGAGTCCATTTGAACGTGCAACACTTTTTGACCCATGAATTCAACCCCCACCCCGGGGATCTTTCTGTCCTCTATTTTATACGTCCTTGAGTACAGTACACTAGACCAAATAAAAGACAATCTCATTTTCCGCCATCTTGAAAATAAGGGTCAATTTGACTTTTCGGGGATATCTCGGAACTCGTCATTTTTCGACAAGTCGCATTTTATATATTTTTTTATTTCGCACATTTTCTTCCTCCACGCTATATCGGGTTGCGACACGACCCAAAAAATTGCAGAAACTGAACAAACCGCCGACATACAAATTTGTTTATAAATTGTTATTAACAAAAAATTTTTCGCAGTAAAAAGTGACACTGGAACAAGGCATGTAGCAATGATAATTTTTCTTGGTTCAATTTTCATTTTCGCAGTGACAAGTTAGATACTTGTTATTGTAAAATTTTTTCTATATAAATCTTGCAAGTTGCATAATTATTATTAATTATTCAAAGAGTAATCGTTTTATTCATAAAACTATGACAAAAATTCGACTTACCCCCTTTTTCCCACTTTGCGCTGCTATATTATTTAAACAATAAGAGATATGAAAAAAAAATATAAACCAAAAATATGCGGAATTTAAGTTCCGAGATATCCCCAGAAAGTCAAACTCGCCCTTATTTTCAAGATGGCGGAAAATGAGACGGGGACGACTTGTCCAAAAGTGGTCTATTACACGCAGGATTGACCTCCCTTTCGCTTGCAAAAGGTCCGAAAAATCCGAAAATTTTATCACAGAAAAAGTCTAACGCTCCTGTAGGTACCATAAGCGATCAATGTTAAAACGTAATGTTAATAAAATAACATATAAGTAATTAATGTTGGTTTTTATACATATAAAAAAAGTACTTCTTTTCCTTCCATAATAACAATTAATATTAAAATAAAAATGAAGTGAACAAAAGCCTTATGACTTTAAACCAAGTAGTTCAGGCATTACGTACCAAAAAAGGGGGTTTTAACAAAAGTTTTATAGGATTTGTGATTTTTTGCACAGCGGTACATTTTGGGTTGTAATTAAGTAAGGTATGTTTTGCATACAAAATTTTTGACGGGAAACAACCCCTCCCCCAACCCTTTAAAGGTCCCAAAAATTGTTTTTTCGCGGATATTTCCGATTCGATTATGTACATTTTACGAGGAAAATAGGTCAGTAAAAAATTAAAGAGCAGAAAATTATCTACAAATTATGTCTCTTTTATTTTTTTCGTGCAATGAATGAGTGAGGAGTAATAGCGCCGCAAAAGTTGCTTCGTCATTAATAAATTTACTCCGCGACGTAAATGATCGAGAATTACCTTGCCATAATTTTATTTCTTTCTCCTATTCTATTCTTATTTTTTTTGACAGTCGCAGGTGGCTCTGGTATTTCCTCCATTTCTTCATCGGAATTAAATGATATTTCGCAAAGAGGAATTAAAGTATCATTTGAGTCTAGCTTTCCTGCATCCACAAACTCCCGGATAGCTTTTTTTACACTTGCAAGAAATACGTTTCAAAAGGTTATCAGGAGTGGGAGGCTGGAGTGTGGTAACTGGAACCAATCCCTTTCCCATTCAATACCTTGAGGAATCTAATTTTTCTTGTTTGAAAAAAGTGGATGTGGTGTCGCAACCACTAAAGCCATGCAGATATATTATTTTTCTGCGATTTCTTTGTCCTTTGTGCTATCTACACTAATACACTATACAATCACTGCATACAATTTCATCAAACTGCGCGGCTCTCTCGTGGTGAACCTATTAATCCTATCGAAAAAATAAAGGAGATATAAGTTGTAGATAATTTTTTCTGTTCTTCAATTTTGTACTAGCCTATTTTTTTCGTAAAATGTACCTGAACGGAGATATTCGCGAAAAAAAACATAATTTACTCAATTACAACCCAAAATGTATCGCTGTAACAAAAATCATAAATCCTATAAAACTGCCAATCAAAAAGTACCTATTGCCTGGACTAAAGTTCGAATAAATAGAGGCATAAATCCATAGGTAGATCATAGTAATGTTACAAAGACAAATAATGCAAGTGTTCATGTCACATTTAGATAGCACTGCGCATGATCATACCAAATAATCTGCAACCTCGGAATAAAACCTCCGAGCAAGTTGAGCTACGTCCCATGCATCTGATGCGGAATAATCGAACGTTTCAGATGTAGACGAATTTTGTTTTCCCTTGGCTTTGAAGAAATCTAGGCATAGAGGCGGAACTATAAAGTGGGAAAATGAAACCTAAAAACATCGACTCAGTTTATTTTATATTTTTCAAGGCTCCAAGCACGGACATTAGAATTGTTAGTGTTGTGTATTTTAACTATAAATATATAAAAACAAAACACTTTTTCTACTATCGCTATCCAAAGTAGGCATTTGACAACGCTAAGTTGACGGTTTCCGAACCACATGTTTTTAGGTCAGATATTTGACAACCGGATGCCCATCCGACGTACTTCAGATTTCTGGGTCTTCAAGACCCAGTGCCAAAGGAAAACAAAATACCTCCACATCAATTTGCTCCAGATGTGATAACCGAACGATTTGGATGAAAAAATAATCATTTTTGAGATGACATATTTGACTTATAATCATGGCCTGTTATCTTTTACTGACAAAATATAACAAAGTAATGGTACCTCGCCGGCTCACCTGTGGCGCTGTAAGCTATTATTTTATAAAGTCCCTGTACTCCCTGTTATTTTATAAACTCCCTGTAACAGGGACTTTATTATTTTATCTGTCATTTTCGATCTGAAATTTGGAAACGTCAACTAGACAACGCGTTTCTAAATATTTTTCCAGATTTTAATTATTTATTCGCGATTTTGTTATTTATGTATTTCTAATTTGTTATTGTTATTGTGTTTTATTATTGATTCTTGTTATTTTGCTTTTTGTTATTGGTTCCGTTAACGATATTTTTTATTATGGGTGTTTGCAAGTGTTGTAAGGTACAGATTTGTGAAAAGTTGGGACGAAACAACATAAATTATCAAACGATAACGAGGTAAATATAAAATTTTGTAAAATATCTATTATGCACATCTTAAATTGTTGAAAAGGTTTGTGTTCAAAAATATAATTTGAATTTTTTCCTATGTATATTATTCGTTTCTTTAAATATATGTTAATATTTTTTCTTAAATGTGTTTATTTTAAAATTACTTTACTGTAATTACAGAAATATGGCATTTTACAATTCAATCACAATGCTATTTCTGATTACAGTCTAGTAATAGTAGTAATAATACTGAAATTCAAATCCAAATATAATATCAACATTTAAAAAACCCGCCAAAAGAAAACAGCGCTTTGGTGAGCCGGCGAGGTACTATTACGTAGTAATATTAGATATCATTGGTCTTTCTCATCTATAGTATCTATCATCTATGCTTATAATTTGCAAACCGTAGTGTTTCTTAGGAGACTTTGTTTTTTTAAATATCCATTTTCCGTCATTTACGATTGACGAAGAAACTTTATTTAAAACGTTTTTTAACATCCGATAAGACAAATATTAAACTTAAATAAGTTTTTTCGACATAAACGATCATTTTCGATCTACTAGGGTTTAGAAGAATTTACAAAATAACGGATAACAAATGAAGGCATTGCGTGTTGCTAGAGCCGGTTTTTCACTGGATAATTAACCTTGTAATAGATTTTTTTGTTACCATCTTAATAATAGTATCTAAGGACAAACTTATGTTTAACTGTGTAACTTTTAATTTTCTTTCTATTAAGTGTTTGACGTCACGTCAACGAGCGCGCTTTTAGACTTGTTTCAAATCATTCATCGTCGTGTGAAACTTTAATTGTTTCTAACATTTTACCCATAATGCAATTTAAAAAAAATGTGCTAGTTCCCTATTCAAACACAAGTAAAATTGACAATTAGTTCATGTTACCACTGTAATTCTGCTCAATCAACACACAATTCTCATCCATAATCGAATTCCCTCCATTTTCAACTATGGCAAATTCATGCCCATCCATATGAAATCCCTTCTCCTGCTCAATGGCCCCTTCATCAAAACCCGCGATAAAAGTCAGAGGATCATCCGTTCTGATCGGCTGTCCATTTAACAAACAATCTCCATTCATGTTGTAACTGAAATTATCGGGATCATTCGTCAAAGGCGTAGTGGGATACGACCTGGAGTTATCCTGTTGTTTACCGTCGTTGGTAAAGGGCAGCGGTGTACTTGGCACGGAGCGGAAATGGTTGCTCTTCGCAATATATTGTACATCGATACTCTGCGACCGTCCTAGATTCCGCACCATTCCCATGTTGTTGTAGATGACTGGCAGGGCCCCGTCCGACGGCATCTCCATGTTGTTATTCACCAATTGCAAACCAAACTCACTCAAACACTGATTACTGGTCGTGGACAATTCCACGTTAAATACATCGATGTTATTGTTATCACATTGTTGCTCGTTGAGAGCATTTAAAATTCGTTTGACATTATCACTGTCGGATTCAGGTATCGGATCAATCTCATTGAAGTCGTTTGCAGGTCCACTTGATTCAGGTAAATCTGTATGAAACTCTTCATTATAAGTCATTGGGAAGGTTTTTAAAGACGACGCCATCTGGTGTAATGGAACTGACTGCGAGCGATACGCCACCCCATCCAAAGCCGGCTGGATGTCATTGGCGAAAAATTGGCGTATTTCCTGCGAAGTATCGGCCACAAGCCCACTGTAACCCGGTTTGTAAGCGACTTTACTATTAGCGTTTAACAGTTTTTGCAACATCGGACTAGCAGGCGCTGACATTGGCATGTAGCTCTGTGGAACAGCATCCAACTGCAGCTCTATTTCTTTTTTCAAAGGTTTCAGCATAATGCCCGCGTTTTGATGATGCATGGTATTCTTTGTGCGAGGCACTGGAGTATTCCGAGGACTAACAAACGGACTGGCGTTGGTGCTGGAACATTTCGACTGAATACCAGGCGACTGCGGTCCGTCAGAAATCGGTGTGAAACTAAAGTTTTTCCGACGGGTGTTTGGACTTGGTGGTACAGCGTCTTCTGCAACTGGGGTTTCAAAGCTAACGCGTCTTCTAGCATTTGAGCCAGATGGGTTTGTTAGTCTGTGATGTAGGGGTGTGATGTAGGACGTGGTTTGAATTTGTGGGGTTTGCACTGGATTGCTACGGAAACACCCAGGGGCATTCTGTGGGTTTTCCACCAAATTCTGCTGCAACAGCTGTCGTAAATTGGAAATTTTCGGATCGCCTGTATCTTTAACATTGTTATTAGTAAAGTACTTGGACAATTCCTCGTCATGTTGACTATTATTTGTCCCTAAATATTCATCCATCGCGTCCTTCTCCACATTACTGATGCTGTTTAACCGCTCTCTGGACAATGGGAAATCCGTTGCTACATCGCAATCATCATTCAACTTTCTCTCCTTAATCCTATCTAGATTGTGAACATCTTGAGATCTATTATCTGCAGTTTGAGACTGCAGGTTGTACGATGCAATATCACATTGTTGCAGTCTGGGCTGGATGGCTTTGTACTTTGCATTCTTGGCTTGTTTCTTTGCTGGCGATATCGGTACTGGTTGTTGATTGATTTGTGTTTGGGTTGGCAATCGTGGAATTGCTATTTTATTGGTTTCACCACTACTACCAGAGCCCACTCCATCTGCTGTTGTTGGTTTTTGGAAACTGTTGAAGTCAGGTAACGTTGTTAAATGAGTGAAATCTAGTGATTTATCACAGTTAGGTTTGCCCTGAGTTGGACTGGTGCTGCTACTGTTTGTGCTGCTACATTCACTGGTCGCACAGCTAGCTGCCAGTGTTGGCGATGTTTCCGTTTTTATTACCAGTTGGTTTGTCAATTTCGCTTTCTTGTTGTTACTTGTTGGCTTTTGTTCGCATTTAGGCAACTAAAATAAAAAAAATATATCTCTTATTTAAACAGTTATAACTAAATAGTATATGTATTTCGTAACATTATCAAATTTGATTGCTTTATGTATTTAGGACTACTTTACTATCTTTTGAAAATTATTTTCTCAACTTCACACATTATTGCTTATTACAATGGCAATGTAAACGGGGTAGGCACTTTTACATTAGCTTGTACTTTTACATTTTTTTTTGTTTAATTTCTATAGGAAGGTGATAAAGAAATTCTGTAATTTTTTCGCGTAATATTTGTCATAATATGTTTATTTTAAACTTTCTCACCGTGAAAAAAAACTATCGCTTTAGATACGAGGTCTGTAAATTAAGTAATGAGATGTGTTTATTCGAATCGAATTACAATTCAACATTGTCTCCCTCAAAGTAAGTGCCTTGGGAAGCCACACAGCCCTGGAGACGGTTCTTTCACTCCTCAGCAGTGCTGGAACTTGCATACTGCAATAACCTTCAGCTGGTCGGTTACAGCCATTTGAATGTTTTCCATTGTCCCAAAATGACGTCCCTTGAAGTGAGTTTTCAATCTCGGAAGTGAAAAAAGTCAAAAGGACTTAAGTCGGGCGAATAAGGAGACTGAGGGACCACAGGAATGTTTTTACTGGCCAAAAAGTTGTTTATTGAAATTGCTGTGTGACAAGGCGCATTGTCGTGATGCAACACCCAGTGGTTTTTGATGTTTGGTCTCACACGCAGGACCCTTTTTCGAAGTCTTTCAGGAACGTTTTAAGTTTTGCAAAAATTTCCGTTGCACTGTGCCCAAGTCTCAAGCAAAACTTGATAGCACATCGTTGCCCGCAATTTCATTTTCAAAACGCACTAGAAATAATTGTTTCACGAAAAAAATCGCTACGGACAACATAATGACTCGAGCAAGTTCAAACTCGTACCGAAGGCGTATGTTCTTCTGCCGCCCCTCCAAGTCCTGCGTCCCCAGTGTTGCCCGATTGAACGCTACGCTACCAGTCTCATTACTTAATTTACACACCCCATACATGTTGTATAAATAACTAAGTATATATATTTTGATATTTTGTTAATAAATACCTATAAATTTTAATCCATTGTCTACTTTTGACAAATTTCAATTTTGTGATTATTTTTATTAGTCTAGTTTTTATGGAGGTGATTTTTCCAAAGCGATTTTACTCGAAAACGGTTCAAGATACAAAGATCGACTGAAACTACCTTTTTTGTATAAAAATAAACCAAGTTTCATTGGCAAAATTATATTTCATGGCTACTTGATATTAAAACTTTACAAAGTTTTTTTCAAAATAACTCGCTTTTTAAATAGTGTTCCAAATTGGTGGCTCCACTATGGGTAACTTTTTTATTATTGGAGATACAAAGAAGGTTAAATTAGGACAGTTTTTAAGAATTTTATGGGGCCATTTCAGAAAATTAAAATTTTTCGTCAAGTTGTGATACATCGTTGGAAAGGTAATAAAAAATGCTACTGGATAGTGCAAAAAAAAACAATTGACGTCCATAAGAAAGACAAAAGTTGGTAATCGTATTTCAAAAAACAAAAGTTGGAAAAAAACTGACAACACCATTAGAAGTATTTAAAAAAGTGCAAGTAGGATGTCAAAGTTTCAACAGTACAAAATCGATAATAAAAAATATCTGATGTGCTCAACACATGACTTTCTTATACGGATAGTACCACAATTACTTTTCCTAAAGAAATTAAGTTAAATTTCTTGTAAAAATCGTGTTTCAATTTTGAGCGTTTCCAGCAATATTCAAATAAATTTCGGAAGTCTCTCTCGCACTTATTGCAATACGCATAAATCTGTCCTTTTCCCACTCATAACCGAATTTTACGACAAAAACCAATGTTTTATTTTTTTGAAATTTTTTTGACAGAATTTCAAAAAAAAAATCTAACAAAATTTGTTCAAAATTCAATTCTAAATCAATGTTAAAGAATAAAAAAATCTCATAAATTGTTTATTTTTCAAGATATTCCTAAAAAACCTAAAAATGTCTTCAGGTAACTGTCACTTGTTTTTGTGCTAGATGAAAAACATTGAATGTGGCACCCACAAATTTGTTCAAACTCTTAAATATGAAATTTGAATCAAATCCGATAAGTCGTTTTTGAGTTATGGTGGATACAGATAGACACACAGACAGACAGACAGACATGGCGAAAATGGTCAAAATGGATTCAGGGGCCCTCAAAAGGTGTAAATCCATCAAAATCTCGAAGTCGAAAAAAATCACGATTACTATACTTCCTTATACTACGTATAAGAAAGTAAAATATTGAGCATTAAAGAAAATGCAACATTTTGGTTTTCCCGAATATCTCAAAAACTAAAAGAGATATTCAAAATCTGTTTACTAATCTGAAATGGCCCTGAAATTCTTAAAAACTATCCTAATTTAACCATGTTTGTATCTCCAATAATAAAGAAGTTACCTACAGTGGGGTCACCAATTTGGGACACAGTGTATGTTAGTTTTATGTGATACTTAACTAAAAATTTAAGTTATACGTAATTTAGAGGTGAGACCGAGCATTAATTAATGAAGTTAATCGAAAATAGTTCACATTATCTTAAAATAAATTTTAAACAAGGCCATTTATACACACAAAAATGTAGCACCTTCTTACCTGTACTTTTCTCTTGCGCTCCTTGTTAACTTCGTTTTTCTGTTGGATCTTCCGCTGCAATTGCAACTGCATTTCTCTATGCTTATTGCCATTCTTACTACCATTTTCCTCTATAAGAAAAAACAATAAATATGTAAAACGTAACAAATCTCCAACCACAAACCTTTCATCTGGGATTCAGCAACAGAAGTTAATTTATTAGCAGCTTCCGTTCCAACGCCAATCGAATGATTCAAAATTAGATAATAAGCCAACGCTTTCAGTGAAGAAAACTGGATGCCTAATTGTTGATGAGACCAATCCCGTACAATTAACCATGCAGCCGATGATAAACTAGATTGTGTACAAGGTGCTTCTGTTGACTATAAATACATAGCAATAATAAATGCATTTTGACGTTGGGATTTTTAAGGGCCTTACCAATGGTTTTTCAGCTAAATCAGGCAAACTTGGTGCCTTTAATTTGATACAGCGTGTCAAACCCGAGTAGCAGTATCTGGACTTGCCTCTGGTCCCTAAACGTCTAGCTCTCACTTTTGGGTAGACTTGTTTCATAACTTTGCCAAAATCCGCTTGGGATAACGGTTTAATGCTTATTTCGCTGCAGTATTGACTAGAACCAAATTAGTTTCAGAAAACATTTTGTGGACAATCACAAAATTAAAGAATATACAGGCTATTTCAAATTTGATTCTCACTACAGGGATCTCAGAAACGGTAAGAGATGCAGCTTTGGTTAAATTGGGGCAAAATTGCGTAATAATGTGGCCCATAATAAGCCGTTAATAAATCGAAAATATCTTTTGTGGTTCTGGAGATTTTTTGAAAAAACCAAATTTTAGCCTTTTCGTTTTTATTTTTTTCCGCTCTTATTTTTCAAGATATCGAAAAACCAAAATCACTTTGCCATGGACACTTTGTGTGCTTTATAAAATGCGGTTAAAATGTTCCTCGTGCGACGTTTCGTTTTTCCGCTGACGTCATCAAGTTCATTTTTTTAAATACGGCCCTGTATTTTTTTTCATCATTTTAAGTAGAATTTTTTGTTCTAGAAAATGGCTTTTACAATTTTTTCATGCGACGTTTCGTTCTTGTGTAATCATCAGGTCATTTTTTGAATACCTACGGCTCTGGATTTTTGGTAAACTTGGCGAATGTAGCTAACAGCGATTATGGAAAATTTTTGAAATTATCTTATTAATTAAGATCTCCTGATTACGAAAATGCTAAAAATAAGCGGCGGTCTCCAATATTTCCAAAGTTATAGCAGTCTGAAAACTTGAAATATCCAATGTTTGGATGTGTAAATTAAGCATTTTTATCAACTTTTATTCACTAAAAATCCACTTACTAGTACGTATTGCATTAATTATTAATTAATTTAATCATTACCATTTAATATTATTGATGAAAACCCTATTTTTAAAGCATTTTTTTTTCTTGTTTTGCTGTCAAAGGAATTTCCCTTCCCCTTACTAAGAAATCAAGCGATCCTTGATTTTAAATTTTAAGATGGCCTGTTCTCTTTTACGGACAAAATATAACAAAGTAATGGTACCTCGCCGGCTCACCTGTGGCGCTGTAAGCTATTATTTTATAAAGTCCCTGTACTCCCTGTTATTTTATAAACTCCCTGTAACAGGGACTTTATTATTTTATCTGTCATTTTCGATCTGAAATTTGGAAACGTCAACTAGACAACGCGTTTCTAAATATTTTTCCAGATTTTAATTATTTATTCGCGATTTTGTTATTTATGTATTTCTAATTTGTTATTGTTATTGTGTTTTATTATTGATTCTTGTTATTTTGCTTTTTGTTATTCGTTCCGTTAACGATATTTTTTATTGTGGGTGTTTGCAAGTGTTGTAAAGTACCGATTTGTGAAAAGTTGGGACGAAACAACATAAATTTTCAAACGATAACGAAGGTAAATATAAAATTTTGTAAAATATCTATTATGCACATCTTAAATTAAACTTTCAAATTTCCTTTAGATGTTTCAAACTTGCTGCTTATTAGTTGGGAGAGAAGATCGTTTAAATTTGGAGTTGAAAGTCGTCGATCAAACTTTATGTTTCTGCTCATCGGTTGGTGCTCATTTATCTCTTTTGGAAACAAATTTGTATTCTGGTAACCAATAAATTTCCATTGTTGAAAAGGTTTGTGTTCAAAAATATAATTTGAATTTTTTCCTATGTATATTATTCGTTTCTTTAAATATATGTTAATATTTTTTCTTAAATGTGTTTATTTTAAAATTACTTTACTGTAATTACAGAAATATGGCATTTTACAATTCAATCACAATGCTATTTCTGATTACAGTCTAGTAATAGTAGTAATAATACTGAAATTCAAATCCAAATATAATACCAACATTTAAAAAACCCGCCAAAAGAAAACAGCGCTTTGGTGAGCCAGCGAGGTACTATTACGTAGTAATATTAGATATCATTGGTCTTTCTCATCTATGGTATCTATCATCTATGATTTTAAGGTTAGATTTAGTGTTTCAAAATAAACGTGCCTAAATAAATAAATAAACAAATCGTTTTTACTAAAATGTAATGCTTGATTAATTATTAGTTAGTGCAATAGAGTCTATTGAGTGCATTTTTAGTGAATAAAAGTTGATAAAAGTGCTTAATTTACACATCCAAACTTTGGATGTTTCAAGTTTTCAAACTCCTATAACTTTGGAAATATTGGAGAACGCCGCTTACAAGGACAGATTTATGCGTATTGCAATAAGTGCGACAGAGACTATTTGAAAATTGCTGGAAACCCTCAAAATTTTTACAAGAAATTTAACTTATTTTCTTTAGGAAAAGTAATTATTGTGATACTATCCGTAAGTATAAGAAAGTCATGTGTTGAGCACATCAGATATTTTTTCATTGTACATCAGTATTGACGATTTCGTAAGTACAAATTTATTTTTTCTATTTTGGTTCTCTAACAGAGTAATTATTAAACTCAAACGGGTTTCATAATAGCTTCATTGTGAACTCCGGCTTTTTATTTTTTCATAGTGGTAACATTGCTTGACATTAATTTCCAATGGGTGCGTCCAGCTGACTCAGCTGCTGGAACTCAGCGTTCTAATTGCTGGGTGCGCTGGAATACAGCACAATACAGTTCTCTGAACTGTTTAAAATCAGCTGTTAAATTATTATTACTCATTTTAGTATGAATAACGTACAGAATAATGTTTGATAATTGGCAGTGGTTAAGGTTTTGACGTTTGGCGGTTTAAGCAAAAACTCTAAAATAACCCCCTCCACGCTAAACAATGCGCTGCATCAAAACAGCAGAATTTATTTTCGCTGAGAGAATTCAGCAGCTGCTGGAAAACAGCGCAACTCAGCATACGCGTACAGCGTAGAGCTGTTAAGTCAGCAGCGGTGTCAGCTGTACGCACCCAATGACATGTGGGTAATGCAACGTCAAAAGCCAAAGCCAACCTCATAAAATTGTAGAAAAGAAAATAGTGAAATTTTGAACATTTTATTATTATTTCTTCGAAAGTAAATCATTTATAGCTAATTGGGCTCTTTTTCTTAGTTCAGGTGGTGTGTTACTTATACTTGCTTGTTATACATTTCAATAGAATGCCAAAAAAGCTTGTTGCTGGTTGTGAAGTAAAAGTGACAACTAATTTCAAATTAACCTTGTTTTATGGTTTGGTTAGTGTTACCAACCATTGTCAAATCATTCCAAATATTCCTAGGTTTATATTTTGCACATATTCTTAAATTTAAAGTATAAATAGATGCAAAATAGAAAAAATAGTATATTACACTTGTTTTATAAGACATTATTGTGGCACTCGTTTCTTTGAAGCACTCCTCGCTTCGCTCGTCGTACTTCAAACAACTTGTGCCACAATATAGCGTCTTATAAAACTCGTATAATAATATACTATTATAAAATTATTTAATAGTAGTTTATGCAACAAAAGTATATAATCTATGACTCTATTGACGAGTCTGGTTTATGGCAGGAAAATTATTATTATTATTATTATGCATAAAGTGCAAAAAAATTATTAAAGTTTGCACACAAAGATTGAACAAGAACGAAACGTCGTATGAAAACAATGTAAACGCCATTTTCTAGAACATAAAAAGTGCTAGGTACTTAAAACGATGATAAAAAATCCAGGACCGTATTTAAAAAAAACGGACTTGATGACGTCAACGCAAAAGCACAAAAAGTGTAAAATGCAAAGTGATTTTAGTTTTTCAGTATCTTGAAAAATAAGAGTAGAAAAAAATAAAAACGAAAAGGCAAAAATTTGCTTTTTTCAAAAAATCTCCAGAAGTACACTTCTGTGCAATAAAAATGCATACACTTACATTTTATTTGTGTAACTTGACTTTAATGTCACTGTCACTGTCATACAACAATCGAAATATCCATTCAGTTAATATTCAAGATTTTCAAGAAGTGTTCATTGCAATGCCCCCTCAATTAAGCGAAATCCAAAAGGCTATCCTTATTACTAAATTAGAAGATGGTTGGTCAATAAGAAGACTCGCTGTTTATCTCGGGATTAATCCAAGCACGGTATTGAGAGTAAAAAAGCGATGGGAACAACAAGATACTTTGAGCCGAAAAGTTGGGCCTGGGAGGAGAAGAATTTCAAATAACGCACAAGATGCTGCATTACTTAATTTTTTAAGAGAACCTCCATTTGAATGCGCAGCTGCTACTGCAGTTGCAATTAACTTTCCCGGCTCTAGGCCTACGGTTTGTAGACGAATTAAAGTCTCCGAATTAAAAAATTGTTCAAGTGCTAGAAAAGCATTACTTTCGGTAGAATGTAAGCAATCTAGAGTTCTCTTCGCGCTTAATCACTTGCATCGCAATGTTGACTTTTGGGAACGAGTTATCTTTACAGATGAAAAAGTCTTCCAATCCTCTAATGACGGACGTTTGCGTGTTTATAGACCACCAAACTCCAGATTTCATGAAAATTATAGATATAACTGGATTTACCAAGCAAGGAAGGTTTCAGTAAATGTTTGGGCTTGGATGAGTAGTAACGGGCCTGGGGTTTGCTGGAGAATTGGTACGAGGTTTAACTCGCCAACTTATCGCCAGATTTTGGATAATGTTATGCTACCAACAGTAAATCAAATTTATGCCGGAAACAATATCATTTACCAACACGATAACTGTCCGGTTCATACGGCTCAAATAATTCAACAGTGGTTTACATACAACAATATTGAAACTTTACCATGGCCCGCAAATAGTCCAGACATAAATTCCATAGAAAATATATGGGCATGGTTAAGTAAAAAAATTTATAAAAGGAATTTTCGTCCCAGAAATCAAGAAGAGTTATGAGACAACATTGAAGCAGCATGGGAGAATCTGAATTTGAATGAAAATATTTGTCAGAATTTAATTCACTCCATGCCAAGAAGATTGGCACTGTTGGTTGAAAAGGATGGAGCTAGAATTAACTACTAGCAATAGTTTATCTCTTCAGTTTTTTTATGTTCAATAATCCCAATTTATTTTTTCTGTCGTTAATATAAAATTGTGTTCATTTATAAGTCTTTTTTTGAAACAAATCTTGATAATAATTAATAAAGGTAATCAATGGAGGTAAATGATTCCTAGTAACTGGTTTGCAAACATGGAAACAGATGTAAGACAAATTTACGCAACTAAAAAAATGCAAAAATCGCTCTCAAGACTTGTATGCTTTTTAATTGAACAGAAGTGTACATACAAAAGATATTTTCGATGTCTTAACGGCTTATTATTGGGTACATTATTACGCAACTTTGCCCCAATTTAACCAAAGCTGTATCTCTTACCGTTTCTGAGATCCCTGTAATGAGAAGCGAATTTGAAACAGCCTGTATACAGGGTGGGTGAAATTTCGTTGCCACCATGGGGGATCTCACTTATTATAATAGATAGACCACAGATTTAAATTTGGCAAAGTTACCAAGTTTGGTGCTCAAAAATAATTCGAAGACAAATTTAAATTATTTTGAACGGTATGTTAGAACTCTGAAAAAAATGTACAGGGTGGAGCATTTTCGATGGGATGACAGGGTATCTAGGGTTTCTGTTGAAGTTAGAAAAAAATGGATAGCACATTTTTGGGTCACACTTTTTAAGACAAATTGAATGGTGAAAACACGAAATCTCTATCTTCTTTTGTTTTTGAGTTACAAGCAAGAACTGATTATTTACCGAATTTCTCAAGTCAATGTATCTCGGTTAATTGAAAAGTTACAAAGAAATAGTTTACATGTTTTTATAGAGATTTTAATTTGAAACAAGGTGATATAATAAAATTTTAATTACGTTCAATTGTTTTTGAGTTGTTACGGGTCAAAACTTCGTTAAGGAATTTGTTCCAAATAAAACCTATAGATGGCGTTGGTGAATGTGTCATCACGAAATAAGTAACCTATAAACCTACAGATGGCGACACCAAATATTCCCGGTAGTTCAAAGCGTAATTAGTTGGATTACGAAATGTAGCTGTTAATTGGATTGTCTAGTCTAACCAACCAATAATAAATTATGTTCAATTTTTTCTTTTGTCTTTCCAAATTTTACTTAATTTTTTCGTTTGTCTTTACAATTCTGGTTTAGAAATCCTAAGATGTTTTGACTTGTGTATTTTCCCCCTCCCCAAGGTCCGGTTTAGTTATACCGGGAGAACCCTTTCCGACATTCCGACTCAGTCCTCAATAAAGTTTTGCTGGAAAGTCACGCATAGGTAAGTCACTCTTTTACTAGTGCAAAAATCATCGAGCGGAAGCATTTTGTGTTTGGTACATTGGTTGTCCTTGTATTGCCTGTATGGAACGAGGGATATTTGGGATTATTGCTAACCACAGCCTTCGTGCTTTGTCGAAGTAATTTACTGGGCAAATTGGTGCTAAGCCAGATCTTAGTGACCTACCATGTGCTTCCTGTGACTTGAGATTTGTCGTTGGAAACCCTCGAACTTGGAGGTAAGTGCCTACACGAGGCAGAAATTGTCACAGATAAGTCATTCGTTCTCTTTAGGGTTTTTTTTCTTCTTTGAGTTCTTTTCCCTTTCCGTTTTGCCATTGTCGATTTTTTCTGTTCTTCCGTCTGTTGTCGTCCGCCATTAAACTTGGGGCTTGTAACCCTGCAGTTGTTCACAAGGTGACTTGCAATGGAGTAAGAGCAGCTACTTACCTATCCAGATACCTGTCTGCAACGTCATTGTCACCATCGCGTCGTGGAGATAAGTGCATTACAACAGTAAATTATAGTAAATTCAGTTAAATCAGCTATCACTAATAACTTTTCTTGATTTGTATTAATCTTAACTCCGTTAATTACCGCCTCATGGTTATATTTATTTTTAATTTAAATAACTTTACTTTCTTTTACTACCGCCCCACGGACACGTTGGAATTATTATATTTATTTGTAGACTTGTGCTTTTGCTCCCTAATTTGAATACATGTACTAATCACTGTAAACTGAGTATAACTATACAAGGTACTAAAATATCAACCACCGCTAGGCGAGGGAAGAACTTAACAAGGTGTAAATATCTTTAAATACCTTTAGCGCTATTTTACCGATATACATTACAGTTTTTGCTATAATTTTGTGGTTTATTTGGAATGAATTGTACTGGCTAGTTCAAATCACGTGGCGCCCATTTTTTTATTTTTGTTTTTGAATCTATCCCGTCACTACTGTAGCTGGCGGGAACTGGCCAAGTACTGATAAGTGTATCGTCTGTAGCCGCGTGTACAGGGTGTCCCATTTTCGACACTTTTAGGTTTGGCATTATAATCAAAGATAGAGTGTTGCGGTTTTCACATTCCTTTCCTACTTTTTTACGAAACGAAAGATTCCGGGGTCAAATTTGTCATGGCTCTCTTAGTTTTTAATCTACCGTCATTCTGAAAACCTTTGTTTTTTAGACACCCCTCGTATTTCCGTTATGCGTCTACTCATCAAAAAGGTGAAAACTGATGTTGATAAGAGTTTTTTACGTAGAATTCAGTGGCGTAGGCAGTTTTTGTGTAAAAGGTTTAATTTTAGAGATATTGCCCAAACTTGTTTTTTTTTAATGGGACACCCTATATATTATCTTTTATATTTATTAAGCAAAATTTGGGCTTTCCAAAAATATATACTACTTAATAATTATTTTGAAAAACAAGCTCAAAATTCGATATTTTAAATCATTTTCTTTATTTATAACAGTAGGCCATGGCTAATTTTTTAGAAACAAATGTAAAATTTTCACAATGCGTAATTATTCAAAAGATAATTTTAATGCACTGTATAAAACATACCAACAATACATATAATACTTCTCATAATTATCATAAAGGGCCATTGTAATAAAAAATTAAAAGTAAAATAAAAACACCTACGTAACAAAAATATTTCATCAATAATGGAAATCTGACAAATCTGTCAAATTTTGTATTTGTTTCTTTGATAATAACGCCAATACCCCCTGAAACTGTCGAAAATGGGACACCCTGTACATTGTCACTAATATTAACGTGGCAGAGTTATGATATAAAGTATCTGATGTGTCCAACACACGACTTTCTTATACGATAGTACCACAATTATTTTTCCTAAAGAAATTAATTTAAATTTCTTGTAAAAATCGTGTTTAAATTTTGAGCGTTTCCAGCAATTTTCAAATAATTTTCGGAAGTCTCTCTCGCACGTATTGCAGTACGCATATATCTGTCTAGATTTTAGGACAAAAAAATATTGTGCTTGGAAATTACTTTTTGTGCCTCAGGTTGGCATTAGTCATTTTGCATTCGTATAAATCGGCTGGAAACTCATGTCTTGCCGGGCTAGACCGGCAAAAACTAGGAATTTTTAGTTTATCGATTGGCATCATTGAAATCATAAAGAAAATTTGTATTTTCCATAGAAACGGATTATTATTTCTGTTATTCGGCTACTACTGTCAGTGTCAATTTTAAGTATCGCGTGTTACCAATAAAAAAAAAATCCCTAATACCAAATATTTAAACAAATATTTTGTAAATTTTATTTATTTAAATAAACTTCGGCACAAAAAATAGTGTGTAAAACACGCCTAGAAACTATTTTGCGAGTTCTCGTAGTTGCGGGCCTCGGCCTACGGCCTCTGCTCGCAACCCCTACTCGCACTCGCAAACCTCTAGTTTCAAGGCTAGCAATACAAATAACTATTTCCTAAAGTAGATGTATTTGGATCGTTTTGTATATTTTTTATTAAACCACATGGAAGTTAAGTTAAATTTCTTGTAAAAGTCATGTTTAAATTTTGAGCTTTTTCCAACAATTTCAAATAGTTTTCGGAAGTCTCTCTCGCACGTATTGCAGTACGGATCAATATGTCCTTGACCCACTCATTATTCGCTCTGTGCATCGCGCCACTAGCGATCAGGGTGGCCAGTTCCGGAACTTGATGTTAACATTTTTAATTTGAAGTTTATACTTTTTCCCAAAATATTTAAAAAAATCACGATTACTATACTTTTTTAGTAGGAGTACTTTGTATTAGAAGGTAGAAATGATTTCTGAGAAAAGAAAAGCCGTTTTTAAGTGCTCAGTGGTGAATTGTCATAATAGTACTGCGAATTCAAAATTTCAGTTTTATTCCTTTCCAACATTAATCCGAGATCTAATCCTATATTTCCACATAAATTAGCAAGACGTGAAGCATGTTTACATGCGGTACGCAGGCAAAAGTAATTGTAAACGAATTCTGTATTATTTAAAATTTACCTCAAACATTATACCTATTACCGGTCGCGAAATAATAAAAATTTTAAAAAGCCTTGGATGTTAAAATAGACCAAGTACAGAGTGTCCCATTTTCGACACTTTTAGGGGATATTGGCGTTATTATCAAAAATAGAGTGTTGCGGTTTTCACCTTCCTGTCCTACTTTTTTACGAAACGAAAGATTCCGGGGTCAAATTTGTCATGGCTTTCTTAGTTTTTAATCTACAGAGTGGTTCTGAAAATCTTTGTTTTTTAGACATTTGACCAATTTGCCAAATTTGAACCTATGGTCTATCTATCCCATGCTGACAACGAAATTTCACCCACCCTGTACAGGGTGTCGCACGCTTCTGGCCTATTAGAGATATTGAGAGAACCAAACGAAATAGGTAGAGAGCTGAAATTTTGCAATTGCTCTACAGGGTGGTCCAGGTTAATTGTCATTAATTTTGGGAGGTGATAGAGCATCAAGAAAAAAGAAAACTTTTATTAAAAAACTTTGCTGAAAAATGTTTTATAACAAAGATACAGGGTGTCAAAGTTTAAAATAAAAACGCGTTTTCTTAACATAACTTCTAAACCACTCGATCGATTTCCATCAAATTTCGCACACAGAGTAATGTAGTAAATTTCTAGGTAATGATGGGGTTCATTTATAAAAAAAATCTCCAGTGGCGTAGATACTAGGGGAGCGTTCCACTTTTCCCCTCCAATCTTTGACGCCACTAGATATATTACGAAGAAAATTCAATTTTTGGATTGTCTGTTTAATTGAGAGAAAATAGTTACTGTTGAAAAATTTTTATTTAAGGTTTCGTTTTGGAGGTATTTGAGTTTGAAGGTTTGGAAACAACATCAAATGCTGTGCTGAATTAAAGAAAATTTCGGGTAGGTCTGGAAAATCGCCATCAAGTCTTAGCAGCGATTAATTCCGTGGCTAGAAGAGCTCGAAAATGTATCGAAGTCTATTTTGAGAACTTTCTCGAATTTGTGTTTAGTTCAGAGCAGCATTTGAGGTTGTTTCCAAACCGTCAAACTCAAATATCTTAAAAACGAAGCCTTAAACTAAAATTTGTCATGAGTACTTATTTTCTCTAAATTGAACAGACAATCAAAAAATCGATCGAATGGTTTAGAAGTTATGTTAAGAAAACGAGTTTTTATTTTAAACTTTGACACCCTGTATCTTTGTTATAAAACATTTTTGAGAAAAGTTTTTTAATAAAAGTCTCCTTTTTTCTTGATGCTCTATCAACTAAAAATATTTTTAATTAAACCGCCACATAGTTATTGATAATAATTGATTATGACTAAAAAATAATCAAAAACCAATTTACAATTATGGAAATATTTCTTAGGCGAATTTAACTAATTTGAGCATCACTTACAAATATTCATCATAAACTTCTTGTTTTGGCAGCGAAGTGTCCGGATCTTCCTCCAAATGTGTCCTAATCCATGATATAGTCCTATAGATTTCCGATCTACTTCCCAGTGGATTCAAAGGCTGTCGAAATGGATCCACAACATTCGACACCTCCGCCGGCAATTTCAAATACAGCAGAAATTGTTCAACTTGCGAAAGGGATTTAATTTGTTCCAAAATAATGTGTATAGTTTGTTTGGCTTTTTCGCTACAAAAAAGAAAATCGAATGTCAACGAAATTTGTTTACGAATTATTATGAATCGCGCGCGGTGTTCGGTGTATGTACCTATTACGAAATAAATTTGATGGATTGAAGATAAAAGCTATTAGGCTACAGTTATAAATAAAAATTTCACACACTGACCTAATAGTTATATTCGGCGGATTGTTTTCCTGTTCAACAATATTTGATGGATTGTTCTCATGACTGGTGTTGCCATCGGTAGGTGCTTCGGTTTTTTTGACAATATTTTCCGTGTTGCCGTTGCCATTGTCTAACATATCATCTGTCCTTTCTAAAGCCGTCACCACAGATTGTTGGTAATTTGCTGGCCATTGTTTCGTTTCCATTTCAGTTTGTGTGTCCTTAATTAATTTTCAATTGTTTTTGTTCGATACCGCACACTTTTCAAACACTTTACCAGCCAAAACGGGCTGACGAGACCGGAACATTTTATTGTCAACTCAAATCAGCTGGTCTCCCAATGGACGACGACACTCCGTTCTCCGCCAGAGGAAGGAGATTTTTTAAGATAAAAAATTACATAGTTTGCACCACAGCGACATCTATATGTGAGAAAATGCAGATCCCTACTTTTTTTCATATATAAAGTTTAAAAGTTTCAACAAATCAAACGAAACAAATTACAATCAAACTAAAATTTAAATTATTACTACAGTTAGTTGTGTATAACTCTTACTACAAATTCAATAATAATTTTTGAGTGTTTCAACATAAAGTCCCTAGAATAGAAAGTCTGAACATTTCGGTCAATTTCGGGAAGTGTCCGAAAAATGGCGGCAATAAGCTGCTTTGGCGCGTAGTTGGAAAATTCGAAATTAATTTTGATAGAAATTTGACGGAGTAATGTGATTAATCAGTGCGATTTTATAATTATAATAAGTATTATTATATTATTCAGGAACGATCCAAACGGCGCGGGTCCATTTGGCTCGAGTCCAAAATTGGAGCCCACTCACGATCGAACCACTCGAGCCAGTCAATCCATTCGAGTTGGTCTGTGTTCTATGCAAATATAGCTACTTGTTTCTGATTGTTTACAATATGGTACTTCATGATCCCTGATTTATTTCGTTTTAATCGAAAATATGCAAAAATTTTGTTATTTAAAAAAAATAAACATACGATGATACATATTTTTGGTAAGCTGAGAAAAAAATCCTTTCTAATGTATCCATAGCCAACTATGGTTTCCATTTAAAAAAATACAACTTAATGTCATAACGCTCATAACTGAAAAACAATTGAACGCAAATAAAATTTGATTATATCATCTTGTTTCAAATTAAAATCTCTATAAAAAACATACAAACAATTTTTTTGTAACTTTTCAATTAACCGAGATGCATTGACTTGAGATATTCGGTAAATAATCAGTTTTTGCTTGTAACTCAAAAACAAAAGAAGTTAGACATTTCGGGTTTTCACAATTCAATTTGTCTTAAAAAGTTGACCAAAAAATGTGCTATCCTTTTTTTTCTCACTTCATCAGAAACCCTAGATACCCTGTAATCCCATCGAAAATGCTCCACCCTGTACATACATGATGATGTAAGTACTTGTTAAAGTTTTAATATTGTACTTCTACTTCCGACTGATAATGAATAAAACGCATATCTTAATTTTTTAAATTATCTTTGATCGGGGATTGCACACACATGATGAGTCCAATGAATGGCTCGGCTCCACTCGGCCCAGGATTTTGCCACACACGGCCAAGCCAATGAATGGCTCGATGGCTCGGCGTCATGGATTTTGGATTGATTGAAAATCCAATAAATTGTTAATAACTTTTGTCCGTGCGACTTTATGACAAAATACCATATGAACTTTTCGGAGATTCTTTTTATTTTGAACAACTTTTGTTTAAAACTTTTTTTGGTAAAATGCTCGGTAAAATCTATACTTTTCGAGTTATTGCGTTTTAAACAATAAATTGTTAATAACTTTTGTTTGCACCACTTTTATTGAAAAACGACGCACGGATTCGGATTCAGCGACCAAAAAACCTTCAGAAAGCACTGCGTCGTCATATCCCGCTTTTACTTCCTACCTTTTTGACCCCTAGCTGAAGGAAAAGGAATAGAAAAGTTTGACATTAGAACATATGGCGGCAGCCATTTTGCGGGCACGTCCGGTAAATGTCCAGACTTTCTATTCTAGGAACTTTATTTCAACAGATTGAGTAGCGCCATCTAATTACCCTATTATTAACCACATACACAGCCACGTTGTTAACTTCTCTCTATTGGTAACATTGTGCGTCATTAGTTTCCAATTTTCATTATTTTACAACGTAAGTTGTCTCTAATTTATCTTCCAATATATTTATACTAGTTTTCATTAAAATTCATACATAATTCTTATTGCTTATTATAATAATGTAAATAATATTATCAACTAACAATAGCATTATTAAAATGTCAGCTATCTAACCTCAATATATGCATGACTTATCAATTTTTTCCTCCAGACTGAAGATAAATAATTAAAAATGCCAGCTGGAGGTGCTTTGTTTGGTAGTGCTGCTGCAGGGCCTGGTTCCACAGGCGGTAATAAACATTTAGTGGAAATGCGAGCCGGTAAAATGAACCTGAAAGGTACCTCACTTAGTTTTTTTCTGCATTACCCAAGCTTTAATTTGCTCTGTTTCACAGGACGAATGGTATGTCCAGACAAGCGTAAAGGGTTGCTGTACGTTTACCAAAGCGAGGACTCCCTTATGCACTTTTGTTGGCAGGATCGTACCACCGGTATTATTAATTGCAACTTTTTATTTTGCAAAATTAACTATTTAATCATCTAGGAATCGTTGAGGATGATCTGATTATCTTCCCCGATGACTGCGAGTATGTTAAAGTGCCCCAGTGCACCACCGGTCGGGTGTATCTGTTAAAGTTCAAATCATCAAACCGGAAATTTTTTTTTTGGCTGCAGGTAATTTATTTTTTGATTTGCTAGTAAATAACGCAAGAAATGTAAAAGATACTTAAATATGTTGACCTTAGAATACGTTAGACATTTCTCGCCTAGAAGTGGAAAAATTATTGATGGAAGTTTTTTAATATCTAAATTTCAGGAACCGCATACTGATAAAGACGAGGATAACTGCAAGCGAATTAACGAATTGCTGAATAACCCATCCAGTGCCGTTCAATCCTCACAAAGTCAGGATCAGGATCTGCATTCTTTGTTGAATAACATGAGTCAATCACAATTAATGCAGTTGTTTGGAAGCGGCGTGGGACAAATGGGAAATCTGTCCAGTCTATTAGGGACAATTAGGTGAGAAATGAGTTACAGACCAGAATATCACACTGTATACGTTCCTTAATTTGTCGCCTCGAGTTATGAAACAACCTGTATACTTTTTTAATATGCATTTCACTCCATTTTTTAAGTCTTAAATGGATTGATTGATTTTTTTTCTCTTACAATCGTGATGTACAAATTTCATGGAGTCACTTAAGAAAATTTTCAGAAATTTTATTTCAAATACATTTCGTCTCAAAACTAACCAATCTCAATGACTTTCGGTTTTACATTTTATTTTGTTCTTTCTATTTTCATTCAGAGGTCCTAACAGTGGAAGTTCCCGCACCAGTGGAACTCCAGCTCTAACTCACCGCACAGCTTCAAGCACAAACTCGTCGTCTACACCACCAGCTCAAACCACTACTCCTCCTGTTGGGCTCTCTACACCTCCAGCTCCAATACCCACAACTGTACCCGATGCCCCTACAAGACCAACTCGTAGCGCGACTAGAGGAGGAGATACAACTCCAGCTACCACAACGGCTAATCCAATTCAATTGTCTGATCTACAAAACTTTTTGCAAGGGATCTCGCCAACCGGTGCCGGCGGCGCTCAACAACATTCAGGTGAAAAAACGTGTATTTGTTTAGTTAAAAAGATTTTATTTCACTGCTTTCGTAGTTGATTTGTCAACGGCTTTAACTACAGATGCTCTATCGGGCATTTTGAGCGACCCAACTGCTATGCGCCAGTTGCAGAGTCATCTGCCGCAGGTGGATGATAACTCGCAGGAGGCGCTAAGGACAACTTTAGCATCGCCACAGTTTCAACAAGTAAGAATTCCTGGATAATATAATATACCAAATCACCACTTTAACGGGTCGGTTATCTGTGTCTCGGTTAACTTTTTTTCTAGATGATAAAAAGCCTTAGAAACTATTGTTTTAATAATTGTAACTAAAGTTAAGCGGGACAAAAGAGACACACCCAAGGAGATATTTTTATTATCTTAGATTTTTCGCTGGGATTAGTAATACATAATAGATATGAAGACCCATGCATTAGGTACACTTTTAAACAAAACGCCCAGTATGTTTCAAATTAATTTTAAATTATGCAAAGTACAAACTTATTTTGAATTAACTTTTCTTATTGAATAATTTCCTAAAATAAATTATTGGTGTTTTTTCTTACAGGCGGTGTCTCAATTTTCTAGTGCTTTGGAATCGGGGCAGTTAGGGCCAGTGGTGTCACAACTCGCTGTAAATCCGGAAGCGGTAGCAGCTGCTAGTCAGGGTAATATGCAGGAATTCGTCAAGGCTTTGGAGAAGTCAAACGAAAGCAGCAAGGAAGCATCCGGCAAGGACAAGAAGGAAGAGAATAAAAACAAAGAGAAGAAAGATGATGATGATGATGAGCACATGCAGTTGGATTAGTGGACCAAGAGAACAGTTGGTTCTGTGTAGAATAATCTGCTATTTAATCCAAATTGCGAAATATTTACTAATTTTGTTTGAGATGTTCTTGATTGCATAATAAAATACTTAATTAAATGCAAAACTTTTTTTTGTGAAGAAAAATGTTTGTAACATTAGTTATTTAGTCTTCATTTTCTTTCTGGCAGATTTTTGAACATTTTCCGTATTTTCAGTCTGGAACTTCTTTAAATCAGCACAAAACAAGACCTGAAACAAACCCAAACCAGTACTTATACATATATGTTAGTACCGGCTTCTTTCTTACCGTGTGGGCCCATCCAGCCAAAGGGCCATATAAATCCCGAAAATGATTCCCAATTTCATTGTAAATTTTCGTAGTAACTGTCTTTTGCTTGCAGAGCTTGGGCATGTAAAGACGTTGAGCAATTTGATAAATATGTGTATCAACTGGAATTGCGTCTAAGTGTCCCAAAGACATCAAACAAATACAATCGGCTACTTTAGCGCCGATACCCGTAAGCGTCATAAGCATGTTCTTAGCTTCAGGATAGTCCAGTTTCTTTAAAGCGTCAAGCCAGTCATCACCACCGTTTGCATTAATAAAAGCGGCAGTATTGCTAATGTATTTTGCCCTATATCCAAAACCAAGATCGCGTAACTGGCTTTCGGTTGTTGGGGTATCAAGCGATTGTACGCTTGGAAATGAGTAGTATTTTTCACCCGATATTTCACAGATTTCTTCCCCGTAAAACTTCGCTAATTTTTCGACCATACTAGAAATTCTGTAAAACAACATAAGATCTAAGTTGTAAATTTAATTTAAAAGTTGTCCTTACCTTGATATATTATTATTAGATGAACAAATAAACGAAAATATATTTTCTGTTGCGTCTTGCTTCAATATTCTAATTCCGTAAAATTGCTTAGCAGCTGCTTTAAAATAAGGGTCCTTTTCTGACCACTTTTCATAATAATCGGCTAAAGGCAAATTTAGTTGAAAATAGTCCATTAGAATATGATTGTATTTTACATCGTTATTATTTTCAACGGGACAATTGGATGCTCCTTGTTCAAAAACTTTATATAAAATTTCATTTTCCTCTTGCTTTAGCATCCAAACTTTGTTGGAGAAAACACCGATCCATTCATTTTGCGCATATTTCCACCTTAAATTAAAAACAAAATGAAATATTTACATAGGTACTCACACTATAAGTTTTAGAAGAGCGAACCTGAAGCTTTGACCACCGTTTAATGTGCCTAGTAATTGTAAATCCCTGCTGTCGCATATTAATTTGTGCCATTTGTTGTTCATTTTGTTTAGAAACTTCCTGTATTAAGTATTACAGACACAAAATATTTAAAAAAATCGTCTGTGTACTGAATTCAGAAACAAGGTAAGATATATGACTGAATTACAGACAGACTAGTAGAGTAAGGTTAGAATTCTGTTTGCGCGCGAATTCATAATTCGAATTTTCTTCCATGAACAGGGAACTGTAATATAGTCGGTAAAAAAGATACCTTAATATATTGCTACATGTCACAAGTTTGTATATTGACACATAGATGGCAGAAGCAAAATTTTTTGTTTTGAAACGGTTTCAATCGAGAGGGATTCTCGGATTCACACCACAGAAATGGATTAGTAAAAAGGGGAAGAGAGACGACCGACCGGATAGATTTAATGTCCATCATTTTTACTATTAGAAGTGGCGCGAAATTTAAATGAAGGATCTCGATATACAAAAATGTTAGTCGAATTTGTGGGGTATTCACTCACGCACAAAAAACTAAAAGAAACTCTGGTTTACTAATAAATATATTTCTTCAATGAAAGTACAATAAATAAGTGGGTATTAGGTAGTATTAGACTTAGAGGAGCGCGTCGCGGTCGGAGGTGAGGAACCAAAAAGAGAGTGATGCTTCTGGCGTCTGCCCTTTTATATCTTTTCTCCTCAAGATGGTGATCTTCCGTTTTGTCACTTCCTGGTTCCGTTGTAGGAGCGGATAGCCAAAACGGCGGTTCCGGTTTCGTGGCCGTATATGTGTGGTTGCCTACGGTTAAGGTTAAGGGCGCTACATCACTCCCCCCCCGAGTGACTTGGGTTGTTGACAAGTTGCGACGATTCCGCGTGTTTAAGCAGTTTCATCACGGTGCGACCGAAGTCGCGAACGTGACGTGCTTGCTGCGTCCAAAGGCTGGGCCATTGTAGCGTCGCAAAATTGCAGGTTTTTGCCTGTCTGCTGGTGCTTTGGGAAACGGAATTGTGGGCATCGTCTCCTCGGGCCTGGCTTGGGGGTTTTCGTGGTCTGGTCCTCTTCCGGGGTTTGATGTTTCGGGAGGTGGCAGCGCTCTGCTATCCATTGTGGGTGAGCTGGTGCCGTGCTCACGCTCCGCTGCGGACTCAATGAATGCTGGTTTGAGTCTGTCGACGTTGACGTCTACTGTCTTGCCGTTGATGTCGACGGTGAAGACGTTGTCCGAGGGTCGCTCCAGCACCTTGAAGGGTCCGTCGTAGGGCGGTTCCAGAGGTTTTCTTGCTCGGTCGACCCGCACGTAGACGTGCGTGCATGTGTGCAGTTCTCTGTGAACAAAAATTTTTTGCTTGTTGTGGTAGGATGCTGGGCATGGGCGGATTTTTCTCATGTGTTCCCTGAATTTTTCCAAAAAGATTTGAGGGTCCCGAGGAGGTTCGTCTTGGAGGAAGAATTCACCTGGGATACGGAGCGTGGTTCCGTTAACCAGTTCTGCGGCTG
The DNA here is from genome assembly GCA_963942485.1 of Pediacus dermestoides. Taxonomy (NCBI): domain Eukaryota; kingdom Metazoa; phylum Arthropoda; class Insecta; order Coleoptera; family Cucujidae; genus Pediacus; species Pediacus dermestoides. The sequence goes on along the minus strand of OZ012629.1, from coordinate 886,608 downwards.
CTGCACCGAGATCCTCCTTGAGGCAGGTTCGCAAGCCGAGAAGGACGGTCGGCAGGATGTCTACCCAGGCCCGGTCGCTGTGGCACATTAGTGCGGCCTTAAGCGATCGGTGCCAACGTTCGACCATGCCGTTCGCTGCTGGGTGGTACGCTGTCGTCCTGGTTTTTTTTTGTTCCTACCAGGTGAGCCAACGCCTTGAAGAGTAGAGCTTCGAATTGTGAGCCCTGGTCCGTCGTGATTACGGTTGGGGCCCCGAAGCGTGCGATCCACGTAGAGTAAAAGGCGTGGACCACTGTCTGCGCCGTGATGTTTTTCAGGGGTACAGCCTCGGGCCATCGGGTGAACCTGTCAATCATAGTGAGTAAATATGAGTAACCTTGAGAATTTACCATCGGGCCAACGATGTCCAGGTGGACGTGGTCGAAACGTGTGTCCGGGACTGGGATTCGCTCCAGAGGGGGTTTTGTGTGTCGGCTTACTTTGCTGCGCTGGCAGCTGTGGCATGATCGGGCCCATCTTGTGATGTCCTTTCCCATAAAGGGCCAGACAAACTTCTTCTGGATCATTTTCTTGGTGACGCGGCCGCTGGGGTGAGAAAGTCCGTGGGTAGTGTCAAAAATCCGCTTCCTCAGAACTTTGGGTACATATGGTCGGACCTCCTCCGTCGAGAGATCGCAGAAGGTTGTCAAGTCCGTGCCTACGAGTGGGAGTTTCTGAAGTTTCAAGGAGGTTTCGGATTTACGCAAGTTGTCGAGCTCCATGTCGTCCTGCTGAGCGCTAACTCCTCGGTCGTCACTACCGTCGGCATGCAGATCTCGTCTATCCTGGATAGCGCATCTGCCGTAATGTTGTCTCGACCTGGGATGTAGACGATCTTCGTCGTGAATTGTCCAATAAAGTCCAGTTGGCGCTGTTGTCTGGGAGAGGCTTTCTCTGCTTTTTGAGAGAAGGCGAATGTTATTGGTTTGTGGTCGGTTTTGATGACCAACTGACGACCCTCTACCATAAATCGGAAGTACTTGATGGCGCTGAAGATTGCCTGCAATTCCCGGTCGTAGGTACTGTAACGGCGTTGGGTCTCACTGAATTTCTTCGAGAAGAACCCCAGGGGTTCCCAAACTCCCTTGTTGTGTTGCTCGAGGGTGGCCCCCATTGCGGTGTCGGAGGCGTCGCATTGGAGTGCCAGGGTTGCCTGTTCCATGGGGTGACACAGGAGGGCTGCTTTGGCGAGTTGATTCTTGCATTCCTCGAATGCTTTTTCTGCCATCGGGGTCCAGGGCACTGGGCGTTTGTCTTTTTTTCGGGCTCCCACGAGGCATTCGTGGAGCGGGGCTTGGATTTCTGCGGCGTTCCTGAGGTGCTTCCTGTAAAAATTCAACATGCCCAGGAATCTACGCAGCTCTTCAATGGTATTGGGTTTCTTGGCCTTCTGGACCGCTTCGACTCGGTCCGGAAGGGGTCTGGTGCCGGTGCCGTCGACGAGGTGTCCAAGAAACTTGACTTGGGTTTCGCCAAAGGTACATTTTTCGATGTTTATAGTGAGGCCAAATTCTCGTAGTCGGCCGAAGATAGTGTGGAGGCGTCGTCGGTGCTCGCTTTCGTCCTTGGAGGCTACTAGAATATCATCTATGTATACAAAGCAGAAATCTAGTCCTCGTAGGGCGGTGTCGATGTACCTCTGGAAGGTTTGTGCGGCGTTGCATAATCCGAAAGTCATCACCGTGAATTCGAAGAGCCCGAACCGCTGTCTTGGGAATGTCCTCTGGGGCAACTGGTATCTGGTGGTAGGCCCTGGTGAGGTCGAGGGTGGTAAAAATTTGGCAACCTTGAAGGTGTTGCGCGAAGTCGTGGAGGTTTGGCACCGGGTACTTGTCGGGGATGGTTTTCGCGTTGAGTCCCCTGTAGTCGCCGCAAGGTCGCCATTTTCCGTTGTCCCTCTGGGCCATGTGAAGGGGGCTCGCCCACTGGCTGCAGGAGGGCTGGCAGATGCCCTGCTCGAGCATAAACTCGAATTCTGCCTTGGCTATTCGGAGCTTTTCCGGGGAGAGTCTACGTGCTCGTTGTGCCACTGGGGGTCCCTCGGTCAGGATGTGGTGGAGGACTCCCTGTTTGCTCGCTACCTTGTTCCTGGAAGGGATCGTGATATCGACAAACTCCTTCAGCAGATCTTGATAATTGAGGCTCTGTGACACGGTTGAGATTCCTTGGACTGGTTTATTGGAGACGCTGGCTGTGGACGAGAGGTTTGTGCCTCTGTCAATGATCTTTTTTCTCTGGATGTCGACCAGCAAACCGAATTTTTGTAAGAAGTCGGCTCCTAAGATTGGCTGGGCGACGTCCGCGACTGTGAATGCCCAGTTGAAGGTGCGCCGGAGCCCTAGGTCCAAGGTTAGCAGTTTTTCCCCGTACATGCCGATAGGAGTGCCGTTGGCTGCGTATAGCTTGAAGTTGGCCGCTGCTACCGTTGCTGGACGAGGGGCCAAAGCTCGGGGCAGTACTGAGAGGTCGGCTCCGGTGTCAACGAGGAAGTTAAGGCCGGATTTCTTGTCTGTGACAATGAGGCGGTTTTGCTGGAGGGAGTCGTCGTTGGCCGCCTGGATCCGTGACGACTGCTCTAGTTTTTTTATTTTCCCCGTCGAATCTGCACGGGGACCTGCAGTTCCGGGCTTTCGCTCCAAAACGTTGGTGATAGTAACAGTACCCTGGCTGTCTGGAGGTAGAGCGTGGGCTCCTGTCGCTGCGTCCCTTGGATTGTGAACGGGACCGGTCGTAGATTTTGGTTTGGAGTCGGTCCAGACAGTTAATTAGAAGTTTCAGCATGTCCTCGATGGGATTGCTTTGTGTGGGAACCTGGGGGGCTTGCTGTGCCTGTGGCTGTCTTATTGTTGCAATCGAAGGGGGGTGACTCGGGTTTGCTCCGACAAATTGTCCAGGAAGAAAGTGCGCAGTACGGGGTCCTTGAACTGATTCCCGGCCAGGTTCCTTATCTCGTCGAGGATGTGTGACGGTTTTTTGCCGCCAAAGCTGTGTCCGTGCAGCAGTCTCCTAACTTTCGTCTCGTCGGAGTCGGAAAAAGCGGAAATTATTTTTGCCTTGATTGTATTGTATTTTCCGATTTCGGGCGGGTTTTTCGCTATGCCGATAATGTGTGGAACAATTTGCGGATCGGCGTGGAGGATGATGTATTCGAACTTTTTCTCATCCCGAGTGATGCCGTGGGCCGAAAACGCTGCCTCTACTTGTTTGAACCAGAATTCGGGTTCCGCGTGGTAGAAGGGTGGGAATTTGGATATTCTCAGTTCACTTAAAAAAGGTTGGCCTTGCGGGGTCTGGCCTTCCTTTTTTTCGACGTGGTCGTTCGTGCTATTCATTGTCTTTCGCGGATTTACTTGTCGGGCACGTTGGGGCGGTACTTTATCGGTAGCGTTTCACTAAGACTCACTGATTTAGGTAGGTACTCAAGAAGCGTTCTCGCGATGGCTGTGTATTTCTCAGATCACGTCGGGGTCACCAGTTGTGGGGTATTCACTCACGCACAAAAAACTAAAAGAAACTCTGGTTTACTAATAAATATATTTCTTCAATGAAAGTACAATAAATAAGTGGGTATTAGGTAGTATTAGACTTAGAGGAGCGCGTCGCGGTCGGAGGTCAGGAACCAAAAAGAGAGTGATGCTTCTGGCGTCTGCCCTTTTCTCCTCAAGCTGGTGATTTACCGTTATCTTCCGTTTTGTCACTTCCTGGTTCCGTTGTAGGAGCGGATAGCCAAAACGGCGGTTCCGGTTTCGTGGCCGTGTATGGGTGGTTGCCTACGGTTAAGGTTAAGGGCGCTACAAATTCACAAATTGTGCTGCCATCTAGAGATTGAATTAGCAACTAAACCGAAAATAGGAAACTATAAGTAAACTCTAATCTTATATCACTAGAGTAGGATTTTGAATAATCTTATAATACCGTGGTTTACGTCCATACTAGCCAATTACTGTAGCATTTACCCTATAACACACCAACTTGAAACCAAAGCAAGGACGCTAGGTTACAGTCACGTGGGCTGTAAGAGTAAAAATGGCGTGATCTTCTATCTGCTTTCCACTACCACTCAGTAAAGCTGCGCCGCCGTTTATAGCCAGTATACATATACTAAGTGACATGAAAAAAGAACACCTAGTAGTAATTAGTTTATTTCAATGATTTTCGGCATACATGTTTATTATGGTACGATAAGTAAACGATCAAAATATGAAGAGAATCGGACAGTTAGAACCTGAGAAAAATTAATAATGGTTTGGACCTCCATGGTGTGCTGTGCAGTGTGCACTCATGAACACGTCTGGGCATACTCCTAATGAGATGATTAATTTCCTCGTGAGGTATCTCATTCCAGGCTACCTGTACTTCATGACAAAGTGCCCCTAGAAGCTGTGGGGGATGGAGTAAATTTACCAATCTTTTACCCATAATGTTCCAGATGTGGTCAATGGGTGAAAGATCCGGAGATCTTGGTGGATAGGGCAACAAATTGATTTGATTACGCTGAAAGTAGTCCAACGTAACGTTTGCTACATGTGGTCGGGCTTGTCTTGTTGAAAAAGTGGATTGGGAAGGATCCTGAGGTAGGGTATAACATGTGTTTCCACTACTTCCTGAATGTAGCGTTAGGTGGTCATATTGCCTCTGATGAAGTCCAAAGGTGACCTAGTAGCTTCCCACACCATAACTCCAACGGTGCGGTACACATGCTAATCCACAGGAAATTGAGGATCACGCGTTTCACTTCGGCGCCTTCTCACCCTTGCCCGACCATCGTGCGTACCCAAACAGAATCTGGATTCGTCGCTAAAGACTACCGTATTCCATTCCTGCTTCCAAGGCAGCCGTTCTCTACACCACTCCAGTGGGTTACGTCGGTGCTCAGAAGTGAGGAGTAACACAAGTTGAGGACGGTAGGAAAACAGTTCAAAACTTCTTATGCGGCTATGAACGGTTCGCATCCCAATATGCCTTCCATGTTCTGTAAACCATTGGTCCGCAATCGCCCATGTGGAAGTGAAGCGATTAGAACCAAAAGTCTAAGGCGGCGATCTTCGCTTTCTGTGGTTCTTCGGCGAGGTCCTGTACCTCTTGCTCTTCATGTTCGGTCTTCCTGGAGCCATGCTCCACAACAATCCACCACGGCATTTAGACTCCTATTCGTCCTAGTGGCAATTTCTCTGAAGGATAAACCGCCCTCTCGCAGACCCAGTATTCGCCCCCTATCAAACTCGCTAAGTTGATAAAAAATTTCACGTCTTCTCGCTCTAAGCATAATGACAGATCATAAAAACTCTTAAAATGTACTGTACGAAAAACAAATGGTACACTTCTGTTCAATTAAAAAGCATACAAGTCTTGAGAGCGATTTTTGCATTTTTTTAGTTGCGTAAATTTGTCTTACATCTGTTTCCATGTTTGCAAACCAGTTACTAGGAATCATTTACCTCCATTGATTACCTTTATTAATTATTTTCAAGATTTGTTTCAAAAAAAGAACACAATTTTATATTAACGACAGAAAAAATAAATTGGGATTATTGAACATAAAAAAACTGAAGAGATAAAGTCAATATTGCGATGCAAGTGATTAAGCGCGAAGCGAACTCTAGATTGTTTACATTCAACCGAAAGTAATGCTTTTCTAGCACTTGAACAATTTTTTAATTCTGAGACTTTAATTCGTCTACAAACCCTAGGTCTAGAGCCGGGAAAGTTAGTTGCAACTGCAGCAGCAGCGGCGCATTCAAATGGATGTTCTCTTAAAAAATTAAGCAATGCAGCATCTTGTGCGTTATTTGAAATTTTTCTCCTCCCAGACCCAACTTTTCGGCTCAAAGTATCTTGTTGATCCCATCGCTTTTTGACTCTCAATACTGTGCTTGAATTAATTCCGAGATAAACAGCGAGTCTTCTTATTGACCAACCATCTTCTAATTTAGTAATAAGGATAGCCTTTTGGATTTCGCTTAATTGAGGGGGCATTGTAATGAACACTTCTTCAAAAACCTTGAATATTAACTGAATGGATATTTCGATTGTTGTATGACAGTGACAGTGACATTAAAGTCAAGTTACACAAATAAAATGTAAGTGTATGTATTTTTTTTGTCGATCGTTTATTAAAGATATAGTTAATGTAATAAAAGGAGTGTATTAATAACTCAGTTTAATGCATACATGCACATTAAAAACATTGTTGAGATTATGAGATTTGCTAGGTAACCAACAATATATTATATTATTGAAACATGCATTTGGAATTGACACCTGCCGAAATTAATTAATTATGTCAGTGGTATTTTGACTTATTGCATATTATGTCAGAATTTGGATTTTGCCATGGAACAAAATTAGATTATTTTCATTCTAATAAAGAGCGATCGACAAAAAAATATTGTAATCAACATGAGTGTTAATCGGCGATTAATAATCTCGAGTCATTAACGCGCTCGCTGCGCTCACGCGTTAAAATCGTTTCGATTATTAATCGCTCTTATTAACACTCTTGTTTATTAAACTACTATTATTGCACAGAAGTATACCTGTAGCTGTTCAATTAAAAAGCATACAAGTCTTGAGAGCGATTTTTGCATTTTTTTAGTTGCGTAAATTTGTCTTTCATCTGTTTCCATGTTTGCAAACCAGTTACTAGGAATCATTTACCTCCATTGATTACCTTTATTAATTATTATCAAGATTTGTTTCAAAAAACGACTTGTAAATGAACACAATTTTATATTAACGACAGAAAAAATAAATTGGGATTATTGAACATAAAAAAACTGAAGAGATAAACTATTGCTAGTAGTTAATTCTAGCTCCATCCTTTTCAACCAACAATGCCAATCTTCTTGTCATGGAGTGAATTAAATTCTGACAAATATTTTCGTTCAAATTCAGATTCTCCCATGCTGCTTCAATGTTGTCCCATAACTCTTCCTGATTTCTGGGACGAAAATTCCATTTATACATTTTTTTACTTAACCATGCCCATATATTTTCTATGGGATTTATGTCTGGACTATTTGCGGGCCTTGGTAATTTTCAATATTGTTGTATGTAAACCACTGTTGGTAAATGAAATTGTTTTCGGCTAAATTTGATTTACTGTTGGTAGCATAACATTATCCAAAATCTGACCATAAGTTGGCGAGTTAAACCTCGTACCAATTCTCCAGCAAACCCCAGGCCCGTTACTACTCATCCAAGCCCAAACATTTACTGAAAACCTTCCTTGCTTGTTAACTCCAGTTATATAATTTTCATCAAACCAGGAGTTTGGTGGTCTATAAACACGCAAACGTCCGTCATTAGAGGATTGGAAGACTTTTTCATCTGTAAAGATAACTCGTTCCCAAAAGTCAACATTGCGATGCAAGTGATTAAACGCGAAGAGAACTCTAAGATTGCTTACATTCAACCGAAAGTAATGCTTTTCTGACACTTGAACAATTTTTTTATTCTGAGACTTTAATTCGTCTACAAACCGTAGGTCTAGAGCCGGGAAAGTTAGTTGCAGCTGCAGCACCAGCGGCGCATTCAAATGGATGTTCTCTTAAAAAATTAAGCAATACAGCATCTAGTGCGTTATTTGAAATTTTTCTCCTCCCAGACCCAACTTTTCGGCTCAAAGTATCTTGTTGTTCCCATCGCTTTTTGCCTCTCAATACCGTGCTTGGATTAATTCCGAGATAAACAGCGAGTCTTCTTATTGACCATCAACCATCTTCTAATTTAGTAATAAGGATAGCCTTTTGGATTTCGCTTAATAGGGACTTTGCATGATTTTCAAATTAATTTTTTTTGAAAAGCTGATACCAAATTATCACTATCAATATTTTTTAAAAAAATTTTTGGTCCGTACTTTCCATGTAAATAAATAAAAAGTATTGCAATATTTGAAATTTCCACGCATTGCCCGGAAACAACCGAATCGGCCCAAAAGACTGCTGACGTCACGAATCTAGTTCCACAGTGCAGCACGCTGCATTTTGACTTATTTCGAAAAATGTCAAACGCGTAAAAAATATTTAGACATGCCAATGTCAACTAGATTCGTGACGTCACACAGGACTCTCCGATCTCAAAGCGTTTTCGGGCGGCAATAATATATTTGAATTACGGTCAATTTATAATCGTTTTTTTATATACAAATATTGAGCACAAAAAATAATTTTTGCTGTAGAGTATTATTAATATAGTCGTTTTACATTTCTAACAGAAAAAAACGGGATTTTAAAAAAATGCAACATCCCTATTGAGGGGGCATTGTAATGAGCACTTCTTGAAAATCTTGAATATTAACTGAATGGATATTTCGATTGTTGTATGACAGTGACAGTGACATTAAAGTCAAGTTACACAAATAAAATGTAAGTGTATGCATTTTTTTTGCACAGAAGTGTACACAGGAAGCAAAACAAGTTTCTCTCGCCCGATTTAAACGATCCAAATCTAATCAACGGCAGTTTTTACTTTCTTATACGAAGTAATAAAAAAGTATAGGTAAAGTAAGCTAAGCGCTCGCCCTCTACCGACGCTCGAGGAACACTGAACTCTGTGTAGGTCTTTTTGATTTTTCACCTAAATTCGATGGACTGACTAATTGGCATAAACCTTTTGATTCAAATTGATGCAAACATTAATATAGGTAAAGCTTTATTAGAAACCCCAAACGTCACAATCCCTTTATATTTTGAACACGGCGAAATTCAAAACACGTCATATCCAATTGTTGATAATAACAATCAATTAGAACAAAAATTCCAACCCATAAATCTTATTATACCATCACGTACCACTCAAAAAATAAAAGTACCAGTAAAACAACTAAACGGCATAGGTATAATACCCTACACAAATTTCGAAAAAGCTCAAACGCCAGAAGCGTTAGTCGAAGTAATAAATTCATATGCTCTGACAACAATTACTAATGCAAACGAAAACCCTGTTAAAATCACTCTTTATGAACCTTTAGACATTGAAACTTTAAACGAAACAGAATTTTGTTGAAAAAATGGAAACAAACACAAATTTCGATAATCACATAGATAATCTACAAAAACAAAATTTGAAAAATATACGCTTACAACACTGTAACAAAGAAGAATACACAGCCATTAGAAAATTATGCTACGAATATAGAGACATTTTTTACTGCGATAGTATACCCCTCACTTTGTATCAAGTAAAACATCAGCTCAATTTATCTAACGACACCCCTATTTTCACTAAAACATATCGATACCCCGAAGTACATAAAAGCAGAAGTAAACGATCAAATTAATAAAATGTTTGAAAACGGTGTTATACAACACTCAAATTCGCCATGGAGCAGTCCCATCTGGATTGTACCCAAAAAATTAGATGCAGAAGGCAAGAAAAAATGGAGAATAGTCATCGACTGCAGGAAATTGAATGAAAGAACAATTAACGATAAATTTCCCTTACCCAAATATTTCTGATATATCTATTTGATAAACTAGGAAAAGCTCAATACTTCACCAGCTTAGACCTAGCAAACGGTTTCCATCAGATTGAGATGCATCCTAACGATATTCACCAAACTGCGTTTTCAACAGATAGCGGGCATTACGAATTTAAACGCCCTTTGGCCTTAAAAACGCGCCGGCAACTTTCCAACGTGTAATTTTATTTTTATTTATTTATTTATAACGAGAAATTCTCAATTACAATGAAAAAAGAACAAAATACAATTTACACCAACAAGGCAAAAATGGCCATAAAATACATGTACAGTACAATCAATTAATAAAATGTAACAATTAAAATAATACAAATTAAACATAAACAATTATAACATTACCCATTATAAAAATTCTTAATATCGTGCAAGGAACAGTAGAACACATCCAGACAATCAAAACAATCATTTGAATTCCGCATCATCCGAGTAAGGGATTCATTACCACCGTACACAGTTCTATGATGTTTAATAGAAAATACATTAGTATCACGCAATAGTCGGGGCGGAACATAAAAATCCAACAACCCAAGCAATTTCGGGCAGTCGATCACATTATTCACTAATATGATAATAGTGAATCCGCGCAGGCTCTTCTTCTGGAAAGGGAAGTCAAATTCAAAATGCTCGCCACACCATCATAGCCTACATGAACAGGAATGACCAGTTTTAATTTATAGGCCATATATTTGAGGAACTTCCTCTGGACCCGCTCAAGCTTGTCAACATGCACCTCATAATGTGGGGACCATACCGAAGAGGCATAATCAAGATGCGATCGAACGAGTGCCAAGTAAAGACTCCGGACAGTATTAATATCACTAAATTCCTGAGTATGTCTCTTAATAAAGCCAAGCATCTTTAGAGTTTTATTGCAAATTGAGTTAATATGACTACTAAAACTCAACTCAGTGTCCAAAACAATACCCAAGTCAACAATTGAACAGACCTGGTCCAGTTTGACCTCATTAATAAAATACGTACCAGGAGTCCTCACTCTCGATCTACTAAATTGGATGTATTTACATTTGCTGACATTAAGAGTCATCCCATTACGACCACACCAGTGAAAGAGTTCGTTCAAATCGTTCTGAAATAAGCATGACTGTATCTCACTGTCAACAACACCAAAAAGCTTTAAGTCATCAGCAAACAACAGTGACTCGCAGAATCTAAAGTTATGACAAATATCATTAATAAAAATGCTGAAGAGTAAAGGACCTAAGTGAGACCCTTGAGGTACACCCGATGAGACCTTCATGCTAGGCGATAGATATCCCTTCAACTCCACAATCTGGCTGCAATCGCAAAGATAAGACCCCATCCAGAGGAGTAGTGACCCACCCACACCAAGAAATGACAGTTTTTTAAGCAACAATGCGTGATCAACCATGTCAAACGCTTTAGAAAAATCTGTATAAACTACATCGATGGTCTGAAATTTCTCCAAGGCATCAACAATATACCAATAAATTAGTTGTAGTAGAACGGCCACGCATGAATCCGTGCTGATCAAAAACAATCACATTTCTCAATTTTGCGCTCAAGTATTCAGTAATAAGTGCTTCAAAAACTTTAGGAATTGTACTAAGCATGCAGATAGGTCTATAATTCTTTATATTATTTTTATCGCCCGATTTGAATACTGGAATAACAAACGAGACCTTCCATATATCTGGAAAGCTGCCGCTTTGCAGTGATTTATTAAATAGGAGCCACAACGGTCTACACAATGAAAAAGAACAATTTTTCAAAATGACAGGTGGAACAGCATCGTAACCTCCCCCTTTATTAACATCAAGACTATCCAACTAAACCAAAATTTGATTAATACTACACTCAAAACAGGAAACATCTACAGGGTCACAGAAATTAAAATCATTAATGTTATATCCCCCAACCGAGGGCGAAGTACCACTTTGGTACACGGAGGCAAAATGATCAGCAAAAAGGCCTGCTATAGATTCACCATCCGAAACTGCCACGTCGTTCAAAAACATATTAGCAGGTACACAGTTATTGTCTCTTTTAGAGTTAACATAGTTCCAAAAATATTTACAATTATCCTGAATGGAATCCTCCACTCGCCGGATATACAACTCATAACATTGCTGCGTCTGTTCCTTGCACAACTTACGTAAGACATTAAAACTATCATAATCCGATTGAAGATTGGATTTCTTAAAATTTGCGTGCGCTTTTCTCTTATTAAGAATATTTTCTCTTAGGGTAGGACTAAACCATTTAGGAAATTTACAATTATTCCCAAGCCTAATCACTGGAACAAATTTCTCAAACGAACGATACAGCACATCATAAAATACACTCACAGAACAGTTCACATCACCTACAAGAACACTATCCCAATGAACATTAATTAAAAAGGAATTCAAGGCACCAAAATTAGAGTTCCTAAAATCGAAAACGAATTCATCTTGGTTCAATAAAGGTAATGCATCACAGGTTAAACTAATATCTAATACCAAGGCAGGATGATCTCTGTGAACACAAAACAACAAGTCATCAGCACATTTCACACTGTGGTTATTAACATTACTAAACATGAGGTCTAGAAAAGTACCATAAGAATTCGGAAACGGGTTAATCTGAAAAAAATTCAAAAATGGAAACAGTTCAGTGACAGATTCCGCCTCTTGCTGAGAACCAATTGCCGTCGCCCCGTATTCGTCGTTGGTCCAAGTGAGTCGTGGTGTGTTGTAGTCACCAATAATGTAGACACTATGAAATTGCCTATTGCAAATTTCTTCAATGGAGTCACAGTGCGCCTTATATACTTCTGATGGAGAAGAAGGAGGTATATAAACTCCACAAAGAAGAATCTGATTCCCCTGTACACTTAGTTCAACACATAATTCCTCATACCTTCCATCATCAATCCCAGATGTGACAATTTGCGCCGCGACGTGCTTCTTGATTGCCACCAATACTCCACCTCCGCGACATTTGCCAGTTATCTCCAAATATCTGTCCCTACGGTCCAACACATATTCACTGTCACATACTTCCGAATCCAGTATATCGTCCGATAGCCAGGTTTCAACCAATACAATTACGTCATAGTTGCTGGTACTCACGTTGTTCATAAAGTTAGTTAACTTCGTACGCATTCCTTGAACATTTTGGTAGTACAACGATAACTGATAACAATCTGCTAAGTTCCCGGTAGACTGTGTTGTGCATCTTGAAAATTCAGATCATGAGACAGTCCTTTAACCTTTTTAGGGTAAAAGTTGAATCTCCTAACAAGAACACCAGACGGCCAAAATTCTGGAGACTCTAAAGGATCTGATAAATCTTCTTAATGAACAACATTCTACGAGGATTTCAAAATGAGATATGTCTTGATTATTTAGATGACATAATTACTTTCTCCACCTCTTTTCAAGAAGACAGAAAGATTAAAATTAATTTTTGAACGACTTAGGTCCGGTATTTCAGTGTCAGTTTAAACCAAATTTGGGTAAACTTCGTTTAGAATATACAAATTTAAAATGATAAAATTCACATTCTAATTGAATTTTTCCCAAATTTGGTTTAAACTGACACTGAAATACTGGACCTTAGACAATCAAACTTTAAAGTACAATTAAATAAATCAGAGTTTTTACATAAAGAAGTCGCATACTTAGGACACAAAATCACAAAAGACGGAGTAAAACCATACCCAGAAAAAATAGAAGCAGTCAAAAATTTCTAATTAAACCATCTGATAAACCTTCAATCACAAACACCATTCACAGTACTAATACTCCAGATTCTATAACAGACATACCTATATCAGACAAAATAATAAATAACCAACCAAACCAAATAATAATTAAAAAATAACCTCACGATAAATTTATTGAACATAAACCAAAAACTTATGACAATAACAAGATCATTGAAACAACCTTACCTACTGATTTACCAATCATAACTAAATTTCTTAAAGAATATTTATCAAACAAAACCACCTACATTTATTTTTTGTCTAAAGAACTAAGACCTTACTTTCAAAAGGCCTTATCAGATTATTTCCAAAATTGTAAAGTAATAGAATGCACAAAACTAATTAATAATGTAGAACAAGAAGAACGCGAACTACTTTTAAAACACAGGTAAACACGAAGGAAAAACTTATACCACCGCGGAATCGAAGAAAATTATAAATTTCTAAAAGAAAACTATTATTGGAAATCTCTCAAATCCGACATAATTAAATATATCATAATTGTGAAATCTGCCAACGAGCAAAATATAATAGAAGGCCACCCGACGAACCCCTGGTGATAACTCAAACACCTTCTAAACCTTTCGAAATAATTCACATGGATACCTTCATTGCCGGTAACCAAAAATTCCTTACAAAAAACAAAAAATAATAGACAAAACAAATCTAGAGAAAAAGCCATCACAAGTTCACGTAGGATCCACAATTTACAGAGAAGTCGCTGACAGAAAAGCGAAACTAAGTCCTAAATTCACTGGACCCTTTACAGTTACGAAAATTCTAGAAAATCATAAAATAGGAATTGAAAATTCCAAAAATAAAACTAAAGAAATCGTGCACATAAATGAAACAAAACCTATTGTTTCAGATGGATCTGGACCGTCAACTTAAGAGACGTAACATTCCATGACAAATAAAAATCCCGGGCTCCTACCATACAAACTTGGCACCGCTAAAATACTTTCTAATCATTGGTCCCTTATCCAAATTTACGATCTAAAACCCTTAATAAAAGAATACCAATCTATTAAATTCCAATCAAATATTTTAATAAACAAACTCCGGAATAACACCGAATATACTAACACATTTAACCTCTTGTTGTCTTTAGAAAAAAGAATCGAAACCCAGTTAATCCAATTGAACCCTTCATTCAATGGTTCAGTAAGAAATAAACGCGGTTTACTAAACCCTCTAGGTACAATAATAAAATGCATTACAGGAAACTTAGATCAGGAAGACGCTGAACGTTACGAAAGCCATATAAAACAACTACAAAATAATCAAAACAAATTCAAAACCAACATGTTAAATCAAATAACACTTCTAGAAACAACAATAAATAAATTTCAAAAGTCAATATTAAACATTTCACATAATCAGCAAGTCCTAAAATCACGAATTTTACAGATCGAAAATACTATCAAAAAGGTAAACGCTAGACAAATCACATTAGAAGAATATTTAAGAATTCACATGACAATGAATCAAATCACCTTAATGTATCAAATGATTTACAACATAATCGATAAAATTGAGATTGCTATCACATTTGCGAAAACCAACACTACACAATTCAATAATCAATCCAATAGAATTATTAACAGAAATGAACAAATTTAAACATCATTTAACAACAGATATTTTACCCTTAGAAGCCAATATTGACAATTTATAAAATATCGAACAAATAATTGAAATAAAAGGTTTTCTAAACAATCAGTTATAACATTTATACTAGAAATACCATTAGTAGATCCAGAAGTATATCAATATTATCAGTTATTATCAGTACCTATTCCTAGTAACGAACCCTTCAAATTTTACATAAACTTTCCACACAAACCTTATCTCGCACTTGGCAATTCCAAATATTCATATATGGATAAAAAATGTACCATCATGAAAAAAGAAGAATACATATGTAAAGAAGCTCATACTACACAAACAAACAACAATTCCCCCTGCGCAGTTCAACTTATCAATTATCAACTTAATACTAACATTTGTAAACCATTCGAAATCCAATTACACGAAATACAAATCTTAAATATCTGATGTGCCCAACACATGACTTTCTTATACGGATAGTATCACAATAATTACTTTTCGACCCTCGGATTCAACTATCAAAGCGCGCTATGAGAAATATAAAGTGTTTTAGGAATATCTCGTTTTTTTGAAATTTTTTTGACGGAATTTCAAAAAAAAGTTCAAACAAAATTTGTTCAAAATTCAATTCTAAATCAATGTTAAAGAATAAAAAAATCTCATAAATTGTTTATTTTTCAAGATATTCCTAAAAAACCTAAAAATGTCATCAGGTAACTGTCACTTGTTTTGGTGCTAGATAAAAAACATTGAATGTGGCACCCACAATTTTGTTCAAACTCTTAAATATGAAATTTGAATCAAATCCGATAACTCGTTTTTGAGTTATGGTGGATACAGACAGACACACAGACAGACATCATGGCGAAAATGGTCAAAATGGATTCAGGGGCCCTCAAAACGTGTAAATCCATCAAAATCTCGAAGTCGAAAAAAATCACGATTACAATACTTATACTTCGTATAAGAAAGTAAAAATCTCTGACGGAAAATGGTTAATCACGGTACCTACCCAAACAATATCCAGCGTAGCATGTGACATCACGAAAGACAACATACCGCTATTTGGATCTTATCTACTAGAAACAACCCCTAGCTGCATAATCCAAATAAAATCACTAAAATTACAAACACATCAACCCAGCAAATTATCGTATATCGACACACAATTACCCGCTCTAAATCTATCACTCATGGACCAACCTCAACCTCAACAACAACAAATACAGTTCGATCCACCTTCATTGGACCTCAACGCGATCAACCTCAAGGAGACTCAGGACTTTAAATCGAAACTTCAGATTCACCAAAATCAATTGGAAGAAATGTCAACACCAATTTATGTGAACAGAATAAGTGTATGGACAATAATATTATATTGTGCTATTTTTATAATTTTAATATTCGTTCTTTATAAATATGTTATATCCAAAATATTAATTAAAAATAAAAGTAGTCTTAGATGAAATAATAGTTTAATCATTTTTAACAATTTTAATCATTCTGTGAAAATTCACATTTTATGATAAATTTCCATCTAAAGGCGGAGGAGTTATATTTAGCATTAGGTTATATTATATCATATTATAAAAGCATAGTAAGTAGTAATAAGAAACTTCCCTAGATTAACCATAAGTTATAAATATATGTAAAAGCAAATTGTATTCAGTCTTTTGTTGTTCTTAGCTTGAAATAAATCTTTTTTAAAAATTCGTTTTTCTACTGAGAAATTAACTATGGCCATAGAGTAGGCACTGCCTCCCCTGACGAGCCGCCACTGCTGATGTGTCCAACACATGACTTTCTTATACGGATAGTACCACAATTACTTTTCTTAAAGAAATTAAGTTAAGTTTCTTGTAAAAATCGTATTTCAATTTTGAGGGTTTCCAGCAATTTTCAAATAGTCTCTGTCGCACTTATTGCAATACGCATAAATCAGTCCTTGTCCCACTCATTACAACCGAATTTTACGACAAAAATGTGTTTAATTTTAGATTTTTGACCTACTGCTTACTTAAAAAAATCTCTCGGTATAAAATCACATTTTTCTTCAAACGTCATTTAAGTGTGACATTATCCTGCTGTACTGATTATGTTTAAGTGTCACTTTATTGCCGGCGACAGGTAAAGTTCTACTTTATCTGTCGCCGGCGCTTAAGTACTACTTAAGCGCCGCTGGTCATAAGTCAAATTAATTGTCAAAATTTATTTATTAAAATTTCAATTAATAATTTTTCAATTTAATGAATTGTTTGCCTTTGAAGAAAAAATAGCATATTTTATTCGGAGCTTAAGTCGCTTTATGTGCTTCGGCTGCTTTTGTCTGACTCACTTCGTTCGTCAGTCAAACACCAGCCTCTGCACATAAAGCATCACTTAAGCTCCTCATAAAATAATATACTATTATTTATTCATTATTATTGTTTTCGGTACCATAAGAAACCAATGAAATGAAAAAAACTAATGGTCCTTCTGGGATTCGAATCCGGGACCTTCAGTTTGGCAGCCAAGCCTCTATGTCTAGTCTACCTAGACCGTCGGATTCAACAATAAACGCGCGCTATGAGAAATATAAGTGTTTTAAAAATATCTAGTTTTTTTGAAATTTGTTTGACGGAATTTCAAAAAAAAGTTCAAACAAAAATTGTTCAAAATTCAATTCTATTCCAATGTTAAAGAATTAAAAAATCTCATAAATTGTTTATTTTTCAAGATATTCCTAAAAAATCTAAAAATGTCTTCAGGTAAGTGTCACTTGTGTTGGTGCTAGATGAAAAACATTTAATGTGGCACCCACAAATTTGTTCAAACTCTTAAATATGAAATTGAATGTAATCCGATAAGTCGTTTTAGAGTTATCGTGGATACAGTCAGACACACACAGACAGACATCATGGCGAAAATGGTCAAAATGGATTCAGGGGCCCTCAAAACGTGTAAATCCCTCAAAACCTCGAATTCGAAAAAAATCACGATTAAGTACTATACTTTCTTATTACTTCGTTTAAGAAAGTAAAAATTCAAAGATCTATTGATTTCTTGGTAGAGGAGACAGATCTTGACAGTAAAACAAGAAAAAGAAAATGCCTTAAAAATAGGGTTTTTATCAATAATATTAAATGGTAACGATTAATTAATCAGTAGTTAGTGCAATATGTTCTATTGAGTGCCGTTTTAGTGAATAAAAGTTGATAAAAGTGCATAATTTACTCATCTTGGAGTATAACGTTTACGATGGTCAGTCGCCTTTTAGCAACAAAGAAAACGTCCATCACCTACCATTTCATAATCTACATAATAACAGTAATCTTAAGGATTTTTTTCAGATTTGTACAATTTTGTAAGGTTTGGTTGCGATTTTGTGAGAATTACTGGTGTATAATAAAAGAAAGAAGAAAAAACAAAAATGAGTTCCGAAAATGATGAAGATGATCTGTCTCTGGATGTAAAAAAAAGCGGCACGAAGTGCAGTTTCTAGTCTAATCCCGGAAAAGTCTTCTAGACAATATGAATCTGCTTACAAGGATTTTATGAATTGGTGTGGCTCTAAGAAATTAAAGAACGTGCCTGAAAGTGTGATACTGGCGTATTTGGAATATAAAGCTAAGAAGTTGCGGTAGGTATTCCCTCAAATTGCGACCTCTTCTTTAATCAAAAATTGGGTAAAGGTAAAGAATACGGACGCACACACCCATTTTCGTAATTTTCACATATAGTATCACTAATTTCCATGCGTAGATTACGAATCTGAATTTATTTTGTGTCGGACTCTTTTACTTTCGAGATTTTATAACTGTTTAAAGTTGACATTTTAAGCATTAATTTTGACGTTTTAATTATATTTGTTAAGGTTACGAAAATTCTTGGACTGATCTATATTTTTAAGTAACGGGTGTCCAATAAGTCTTTCAGTCTATGGAGTATTTTACTTTTCATTAACAAACACAAAACTGAAACGTCGTTTAAGATGACACAATTGATGGTTACATGAAAATTAAGCATATTTTAAGTTTTATGTTTATTAATGAAAAGCAAAATACTCCATAGCCGCCCTGACTGAAAGACTTTTTGGATACCCGTTACATGCGTTATTTTATTCGGAGCGGTTATATCAGGGACTAGGTTAGGTTGTTTTGTATAGGTTTTTTTTCCTTTAAATAATAGCATAAATCAGTATCTACCATAATATGTATAATTCGTTTTGTGCAAGTGTGGCATTGGGAATAGTGACGCGCTCTCGCCAGACACTAGTTTCCTAGATTCCATTTCTGCGCATGTGCGACAGTTCATTAATTTTTATTGTGGCACTGTCTGGACTGGGTGATTTTTTTAGTTGGTACAGCATCTTTTCCTCGCTTAGGTATTATTGAAGATAGAGTTTTCAATTTTTGCAGGCATACGACATATTCTATATTTAATGCACTTTATTTTTATTTTTTGCTCCTTTCTGTCTAACCGGAAGTGACGTCAACTTTCAATTTTCAAATGAAACACTGTAGTTTTTCTTTTGGATTTTATAACTAGATTTTTTTTGAGTTAGAATGTGTAAAAAAAGTATTAGGTTGAAGAGGTACAGCTCTGTACACGTTAATTTTTGATTTTGTAAGCCTGGTCCGACTGTACCTACCTTATCTCAACGCTTGAAACTTTAAAATCGCATTATTTCAAAAACTTTCCTCTTCAACCTAAAACTTTTTTACACATTCTAACTCAGGACAAAATCTAGTTTTAAAATCCATAAGAAAAACTATAGTGTTTCAATTGAAAATTAAAAGTTGACGTCACTTCCGGTTAGACGGAAAACCGCACAAAAATAAAAACACAGTGTATTTATTAGATGCAATAGTAATTTGTATAACTAGCCTAGAAACTAGAGTTTTGCGAGTGCGAGTAGGGTTTGCGAGCAGAGGCCGTAGGCCGAGGCCCGCAACTACGAATACTCGCAAAACAGTTTCTAGGCGTGTAATACACACTATTTTTTGAGCCGAAGTTTATTTAAATAAATAAAATT
Organism: Pediacus dermestoides; assembly: GCA_963942485.1. Classification (NCBI taxonomy): domain Eukaryota; kingdom Metazoa; phylum Arthropoda; class Insecta; order Coleoptera; family Cucujidae; genus Pediacus; species Pediacus dermestoides. The sequence goes on along the minus strand of OZ012629.1, from coordinate 866,733 downwards.
TACAAAATATTTGTTTAAATATTTGGTATTAGGGATTTTTTTTTATTGGTAACACGCGATACTTAAAATTGACACTGACAGTAGTAGCCGAATAACAGAAATAATAATCCGTTTCTATGGAAAATACAAATTTTCTTTATGATTTCAATGATGATTTTGACGGAATTTCAAAAAAAAATTCAAACAAAATTTGTTCAAAATTTAATTATAAATCAATGTTAAAGAATAAAAAAATTTCATAATTTGTTGATTTTTCAAGATATTCCTAAAAAACCTAAAATATCTTCAGGTAAGTGTCACTTGTTTTGGTGCTAGATGAAAAACATTGAATGTGGCACCCACAATTTTGTTCAAACTCTTAAATATGAAATTTGAATCAAATCCGATAACTCGTTTTTGAGTTATGGTGGATACAGACAGACACACAGACAGACACATATTACTACGTATAAGAAAGTAAAAATCATGCAATTTTCAAGTGATTGTTATAAATAAATTGTTTATTTTTCAAGATATTCCTAAAAAACCTAAAAAGGTCTTCAGGTAACTGTCACTTGTTTTGGTGCTAGATGAAAAACATTTAATGTGGCACCCACAAATTTGTTCAAACTCTTAAATATGAAATTTGAATCAAATCCGATAAGTCGTTTTTGAGTTATGGTGGATACAGACAGACAGACGGACACACACACAGACACGCACACAGACAGACAGACAGACAGACATCATGGCGAAAAAACGTGTAAATCCATCAAAATCTCGATTACTATACTTCCTTATACTTCGTATAAGCAAGTAAAATATCTGATGTGCCCAACACATGACTTTCTTATACTTACGGATAGTATCACAATAAATACTTTTCCTAAATAAATTAAGTTAAATTTCTTGTAAAAATTTTGAAGGTTTCCAGCAATTTTCAAATAGTCTCTGTCGCACTTATTGCAATACGCATAAATCTGTCCTTGTCCCACTCATTATAACCGAATTTTACGACGAAAATGTGTTTTATTTTAGATTTTTGACCTATTACTCACTTAAAAAAATCTCCCGGTATGAAATTACATTTATTTATTCATTATTATTGTTTTCGGTTGATTCAAAACGTGTAAATCCATCAAAATCTCGAAGTCGATAAAAATCACGATTACTATACTTCCTTATACTCCGTATAAGAAAGTAAAAATCTCCCGATATAAAATTACATTTATTTGTTCATTATTATTGTTTTCGGTACCATAGAAACCAGTAAAATAGAAAAAACTAATGGTCCGTTCCTTCTGGCATTCGGACCCGGGATCTTCCGTTTGGCAGCCATATAATGAGACACATGGTCTACCTCGACCATCGAATTCAACTATCAACGCGCGTGTTATATTTTTATTTTGTGGTGAAGGATTTAAATTAAGCATATATCATATAATAAATATATTTATAATATTACTTTATTTACAAACACAAGTTTTAACGCCACAAAATTAGAGTAGTTATAATTATATTAGAATAGAGGTTCTGAATTATTTGAAGGCTGGACTGAAACTAAATCTAAAACGACATGATTGAAAACATATACTTAAAACAGACAAAAAGATAAAAATGTACAGACAGACATCAACTAAGGGTTGATATTTTCCCAAGGGAACCAATTTCTTAAGTACCACTAGCCACTAGCCAGTTTAGATGACGCCAACTCGCCAAACAGACATCGATGACAAATATATGAGGTATTCAAGTGATGTTATGCAGATCTTGGGACGTTTGGAATCTATACCTACAGTATACAATTCTAAATATCAAGTTACAAAACTATATCTACTAAAATATAATAAGAAAAATAAAACAAGCTTAAAAATAAGAAGAGAATAATTAATATAAACAAGTGTTCGATACAAATACAAAATATACAATAATTTAAAATAAGATAGGTGATAATCAGGAAGGAGAGTAGATATATAACATCTCCCCCCTTAAGATGATTTTTATCAATACAAAACGGTAAAAATCGCACTTCACTAAAATACACAAAAGACCTTAAACACAAACACAAATTTCACAATCTGCTTCGATTGAAGGGTGATGGAATGATGATGTTTCCTTCGTCCAAGTCGTCCAGGTAAATGGACTTTCACCTTAGCGGTTTTATAACACTGATTTTTTTCAGTCACACCAGCATCAGCTACCAGGATTTTGTCCATAATGTGTTGACATATTAAATCACTTTTCTTTATCATGTAGGGTTACATATTTCTTGTTTATTACTAAATAAAGCCATATATTTAAAGGATGTAAGGATTATGGAAGGTAGTTCGGTTCTATTATGTTAAGGTATTTAAAACAAATAAAAAATTTGAAATTTGAAATTAATTTGAAATATTTCTCACTTCTAACTATTTTTTTTTAATAACATTAAAACGTTGTTATAATTAAAACTTACAAGTAAAACCCTATCATTTAAAAATTATAGAAAATTTGAAGTTCTCTCATCAAGTTTAAGGGATTTATAATTTAGGAGTGAAGTACATGATTTTATGAAAAACTTTAAGTTTAATTATTAAATGTATATTACTATTAACAAAGTGAATGTTTCCAGAATATCAAAATAATCGATTAATACATCAAAATAATAGAATTATTAAATGTTTATTGTTCGTTTACTTTTAATTTATGTAATATTTCGTTAAATATCTATTATAGCGGAATAGCGGTAAATTTCAGAAAATATTTTGTAAATAAAAGAAAGCAATTGCATTAGTTTTCGTCCTCCGATTGTTCTGATTCTATATCTAAATTCTGTCGTTCAATAAATGGTCTAATTTTATCTTTATTTACAATCGAATGTCTGTTATTTTTAAGTTTGATCGTGACATTGGTATCATTATGCACAAAAATTATTTCAAATGGTCCAGTATATTTTTCATTTGGAAAATTTCGAATATCAGAAGTTTTCTTGAGCCAGATTTTGTCACCTACTTTGTAATTATAATTTTTTCCAATGTGATTGTCGTATCTTTCTTTGGATTTTTCTTTAGGTTGTATAATTCTACTTTTTGCTTTTTCAGATATATAATCGATTTTTGTTCGTAAGTCTTGTACATATGTGTCTACAAATTTTTCTTTTGAGGAATTAGAAATAAATGGTTTAGCAAAAGTATGTCCGAATAAAAGTTCTTGAGGTGAATAACCAGTTGATTTATGTACACTAGAATTATATGAAATAATAGTTAAGGGTATAATATCAGTCCAAGATGACTTGTTTTCTTTACTTATATAACAATTTAAATTGTCTTTCAAAGTTGCATGGAATCTTTCAAGAGCTCCATTTGACTGTGGGTGTGCTGCAGCACTGAATGAATGATCTATTTGACATAGTGTTTCTAACCCTTCTAATGTTTTGTTAATAAATTCTAAACCTTGATCCGAATGAATTCTTTTAGGAAAACCGAAATGTGAATAAAAGAATAATAACTTATTCGCAACTTCTCTAGAAGTTTTGTTTTGTAGTAAGTACGCTTGGGTGTATTTAGAAAATTCGTCTTGGATTGTGAGGCAATATTGTTTATTTATTTCGATTAGATCTATGTTTAATCTTTCAAAGGGTTTATTAGGTGTTTCCGTAATTGTCATTGGTAATTTAAAATTTCGTCTTTGAGTTTTATTTTGTTGACATATTACACAAGAGTTTATAAAATTTTCAATGTCTTTATACATATTAGGCCATTTATAAAAATTACATATTTTGTTCACGGTTTCGTTAATACCTTTGTGTCCATATAAAATATTTTCATGAAATTCCTTTACTATATCTTGTCTTTGTCTAATGTCAGGTTCGTTGATTATATTTAAATGATTGACTTTAATTCTGGAAAGGGCGTCAGTGTTTGCATTAATTGTTCCTGGCTTATAAATAATCTCGTAATTATATTCCTCCAATTTTATATCAGGTAAATCAATTTGTAAATCAGCTTCAGACGTATTCAAAATTGTTGTTTTAAATTGATTATTTGTATCTAATCGAATAAGAGCATTTGGTAAAATTAAATTTTCTGTTAGATGTTGTTTAGGACAAATAGCAATATCAGAATTTATTTTATTTATAGCGCTACAAGTTATTATCATGTTTGTTCGAGCTGGTATGGTAATATTCTTTTTGATGCATTGATTTGTACTGATAGAATGGTTTTCATTGCTTAAATTTAGGTGTAGAGGATAAATTTTATTTTGTAAAGTTACTTGTTTTAATTCGTAATTAATAATTGCATTGTTTTTTATCAAAAAATCATTACCTAGGATTCCGTTGAAAATTGTATTTATGTTTATAATATGAAATTCATGAGATAGATTTTTATCTAAATTTATAAAACAAGTGCCATCGGACTGAAGAATATTATGCGTTGCAGAAATGCCAGTAATTTGTATACTATTATTCGTATTAATGATTTTATTTTGAGTGATCGACCCTGATTTTACAATAGATAATCCTGCTCCGGAATCAATAAGAAAATTGTAATTTTTATTATTTATAGGAAATGTGAGATAAAATAAGCCGTTCGTTGAAATATTGAAATTAAATATTGGCATAATACCGTACTTATTTTGAGGTAGTTCAGTTTCAGTTTCAATATTATCTGTTTGAATTAGGTTTTGGTTGGGTATCCAAGTAGGTCGGTGATTTATAGAAGTGGAAGGTTGTTGATTATTTCCAGAATAATATACAGGATTTTGATTTGTTGAACCATAGGGTTGATAGTTTTGATTATTAAATTGTCTTTTTCGGCAGTCTTGTATTTTATGTCCTGGTTTTTTACAATAGTTGCAAGAATTAATATTATTTGAAAAATTTCGAGGGTTATTTCTAAAAAGAGTTGATGCATTACTTTGGTTCGAACGATTTTGACTAGAGTTTGGAGTGGAAATTCTTTTTCTATCATTTAAAAATTGCTCAATTTGTTCTTCTTCTTCGATTATTGACATAACTTCTGTTTCGTTTTGAGGGTTTCTAGCCCGAACAAGTCGACCTAGTGAATCGGGGATTCCAGTTATAAATATTTTTATTGACATTTCGTCGATCATTTTTATTCGTTCGGTTTTTTGAAAATGATTTAAATTTTCGTCATGCATTATAGAATTGGTAATTCTATTTTTCATAGAAATTACCCGAGAATAAAACTGTTTCGAAGTTTCACTATGATGTTGTGACATTCGTTGAAGATCACAAATTAGGTTTGCGGTGCTTTTATGTTCTCCGAAATTTGTCGCAAGTAAAGTTTTTATGTCATCCCACGAATTAACATACCTGGAATTTATTAAATCTGCCGCTTTGCCTTTTAGTTGAGTTTTCAGGTAAACCAACAATAAATTTATTTGATTTTCTAACGCTGACTCAAAAACAGTCGTACACGCCTGAATGTAATTGTTCAATGACAGACTGGAACCATCGTACGTAGGGATGAGTTTCATTAGAGTATTTAAAGGTACTTCATTCATAAAAATATATCCATCGTCATGAATATTTTCTTCAGCCATTTTAATTTAATTGAGTTAGATTTGGATTATTTCTAATTTTTTTTATATAATTAGATATTGATTAGGATTATGTGGATTGGTTAGCGATAAAATATATGGCAATATACGATAAACAACAAGAAAATATGAATTTTACACTAACCTTTATTGATAATTGTCGATTTTCAATGGGCTGCAACGAATTTTCGTTCAGGAAAGGTGCCGCTGAACAAAATTCTTAAACACACTGATGAATCGATGATGGAATATGGAATATTCTTCAACGCAGGAAATTTCGTCCAGGAAAGGTGCCGCTGTACGAAAATCTTTGAAACGTTGATAAATTGTTAATTAAATGTTCTTCAAACGAGTAATTTCGTCTAGGAAAGATAATCCCACTGTTAGATACGAACGTTTGCTCGGAGTTTCGGAAATCGGAGAGTTCTTTTTACACACAAAGTATTAAAATACACACGTAAATCACGATGTTCACGCTGTGTATCCCATCCTCGTCGCCAAAATTAAATGTTATATTTTTATTTTGTGGTGAAGGATTTAAATTAAGCATATATCATATAATAAATATATTTATAATATTACTTTATTTACAAACACAAGTTTTAACGCCACAAAATTAGAGTAGTTATAATTATATTAGAATAGAGGTTCTGAATTATTTGAAGGCTGGACTGAAACTAAATCTAAAACAACATGATTGAAAACATATACTTAAAACAGACAAAAAGATAAAAATGTACAGACAGACATCAACTAAGGGTTGATATTTTCCCAAGGGAACCAATTTCTTAAGTACCACTAGCCACTAGCCAGTTTAGATGACGCCAACTCGCCAAACAGACATCGATGACAAATATATGAGGTATTCAAGTGATGTTATGCAGATCTTGGGACGTTTGGAATCTATACCTACAGTATACAATTCTAAATATCAAGTTACAAAACTATATCTACTAAAATATAATAAGAAAAATAAAACAAGCTTAAAAATAAGAAGAGAATAATTAATATAAACAAGTGTTCGATACAAATACAAAATATACAATAATTTAAAATAAGATAGGTGATAATCAGGAAGGAGAGTAGATATATAACACGCGCTATGAGAAATATAAAGTGTTTCAAGAATATCTAGTTTTTTTGAAATTTTTTTGACGGAATTTCAAAAAAAAGTTCAAACAAAATTTCTTCAAAATTCAATTCTAAATCAATGTTACAGAATAAAAAAATCTCATAAATTGTTTATTTTCAAGATATTCCTAAAAAACCTAAAAAGGTCTTCAGGTAACTGTCACTTGTTTTGGTGCTAGATGAAAAACATTTAATGTGGCACCCACAATTTTGTTCAAACTCTTAAATATGAAATTTGAATCAAATCCGATAACTCGTTTTTGAGTTATGGTGGATACAGACAGACACACAGACAGACATCATGGCGAAAATGGTCAAAATGGATTCAGGGGCCCTCAAAACGTGTAAATCCATCAAAATCTTGAAGTCGAAAAAAATCACGATTACTATACTTCCTTATTCTTCGTATAAGAAAGTAAAAATCTCCCGATACTATACCGTACCCTATGAGGCTATGAGTTAGAGAGACAAAGCATTCGTTTTCCCGAAAAGGGCGGATTTCGCTGTCAAATTAGTTTATCAATCATAAGAAATTTAATGGAACGAGAATTTGGTGCTGTATGCTCTGTTTTAAACGAGATCGTATTTGCAAACGAAGATATTTTAAGTATTTTCTGTTATTTAGAAACATGGTACGAACGGCATATTAATGGCATTCTTTTACTTTTACGGCAAATTCGCAATTATCACTTTCGGATTTCAAATACTTATCATATTGGCGCGCAGAGTCATATCATATATAACCGTTCATAACTACCTCGGCGAGAGATAGTTATAAAACTTCCGTTACTATTCATGACCATTCTCGCTAAAACACTATGGTTTAACCAAATGTAACCTGGTTATGAATAGTTACGTCGCGAAAAAAATACCATAACCAATTTATTCGCACTATTACCATAGATATCTTACTTTTTCTAAATAGATAACTAAGGCATATGGGCTGCGCGATGAAAAAGTGCGACAAATTGATGATTTCAATAAGGTCGAAAATCGTGAATCCGGGGGTATTTGTACTTGCGCATTTGCTTTAGCTTTCTAATTAGAAAGAGTAAGATGTATGTGCAAAAGAGATGGCTTACAGGGGGTAAACATAAAAAAGCAAATTCCCTAAAATTGGTCTGGCAACCAACATTACAGCACGGTATTTCAATGTGATTCGGACCTATTACAATATTTTGTTTAAATTCGCGGGCGCAATATTTACTTGTGCGCAAGTCTAAATACCCCCGTGCGCAGTTTCAATTCGGCTCATTCATGGTTTTATGCAATGGCTATCTATTTAGAAAGAGTAAGATATCTGTGACTATTACACATATTCCAACTTAAAAGTATATTTATTCTACGAAGTTTACTCACGTTTCATTACATTTGGCCACTCGAAAAAATAATTTATTTGCAAGAATTTGACATTTGAACAATATGACAATTGAACATATGGCGGTAGCCATTTGTCGGACACTGCCGGTAAATGTCCAGACTTTCTATTCTAGGGACTTTAACCGTTTCCACTTCTGCGCTTTTGCTTCCACAATCCACACTTCCACTTCCACTTCTCTCTTCTTTCATTCTGGTCTGGGACTGGGAAGGTCGTCGCCAGCATAGATAATATAAAACTAGTCGCCAGCAGACATTTTATTTGTGGTTCGAGTTGTTTGTGTTGGGATTTTTATACTTTACTGATGGTGATAATATGTATTTAATTTATGGACTCATAAGAGTCATAAGGCAAGTAGCGTTTCTTAAATGTGTAATCTTTAATTTCATATAGGTAAGTACCTATGCAATATTTCAAAGATTTATGAAGTATCTCTACCTACCACTTACCGTGATTTTTTTCGATCTCGAAATTTAATGGATTTATTTACACGTTTTGAGTTCTTGAATTCATATTGACAATTTTGTTAAAAAAAAATTAAAAAAATTTTGAAATTACCTTATTAATTAAGATCTCCTGATTACGAAAATGTTAAAAATAAGCGGCAGTCTCCAATACTTCCAAAGTTATAGCAGTTGAAAACTTGAAACATCCAATGTATGTGTAAATTAAGCACTTTTATCAACTTTTATTCAGTAAAAGGGCACTCAATAGAACTTATTGCACTAACTAATTATTAATCAAGCATTACATTTTAGTAAAAACGATTTATTATTCTATTTCAGCACGTTTATTTTGAAACACTAAATCTAACCTTCAAATTTAAAATCAAGGATCGCTTGATTTCTTAGTACGGGGAAGGGAAATTCCTTTGACAGCAAAACAAGAAAAAGAGAATGCTTTAAAAATAGGGTTTTCATCAATAATATTAAATGGTAATTGATAATTAATTAATCAATACTTAGTGCAATAGGTACTAGTGAGTGAATTTTTAGTGAATAAAAGTTGATAAAAGTGCTTAATTTACACATCCAAAACTTTGGATGTGTCAAGTTTTCAAACTCCTATAACTTTGGAAATATTGGAGACCGCCGCTTATTTTTAGCATTTTCGTAATCAGGAGATGCTAATTAATAAGGTATTATCCAAAATTCTTCCAAAATCGCGCTGAGTCACATTCGCCAACCATATTTCGCTTTGTGGAATGTTGATAAGTGTTTTGTTGTTTAATTATTATTGTTTTGAAATTAATCATACACATTGTGTATCGTTCAACCTAAATATTGTGATACGTAGTTTAGTTGTTTGACGTTTCGTATATAGGTATATCACCATAGAATATCTAGTAAATGAAGCGTCAACTCCGTGTTACGCCTATGGAAACGGCGGAGACATTTTGGTTCGTTAAGTGCGCATGACTGGGTGCCTATTGTGAGAAGAAGAAGAGGAACTGATACTAATATTTGTATTTAATTTAAATTTATAAGTATATTTAAAAACAAAATTTAGCTTTTTAATGGCATTATAAAACACATTAAAAAACTAAATATTGTTTTTAAATATACCTAAGATAAAGGACTAAGAAAACAAGAACTACATAATTGTTCACATATTTATTTAAATTGTAAATAATAACAGCGCAAAAAAAAACAATTAATAACTTAAGAATTAAAGACTTTAAAATTAATTTTATCACAAGGGGACTTAGGTACTTACATCGTAGTGCATTTATTAAGCTCTAGTTATTATTCCATCATATCATATCCATTGGGTGATTTACCTAAAAACAATATTATAGTTATTAGATCGGAAATATAAACAATATATTACTTAAATAATGTTTCGTATATGGGAATGGAGAATTTAGTGACACATTTATTATTAAAAATTTTTGTAAATAAAAGCAAACAGATCTAGGTTATGTTGGGAAAGATATAAATAGTTACACCTATATTTAGTTATATTTCAGTAAAAATGGTAATTATTAAAATTGATAATACAGCTAAATATAAATACAGGAAAACTTACGAATTTCGTATCGCCCAAACAGAAAAAGTTGAGAAATAAAAAATTCACACCACATGGCATACAACAAATGGCTGGCGGCTGCCGGGTGCTCGAGTGCACCCGAAACGAAACCGAAATAATTGGGTGCTCGGCTCGGGTGCTCCACTAGAAGTAGTAGTGCCATTAACAATAAAATCCCCAAAAGTTACTAAAATTATCTAACTGCGCAAACTCAGTATCACAGAAAAATAGAACTAGATTGAGGACAGCATAATTAAAGGGTGATTGATTGGGTGCAAAATGGCGAAAAATCACGTGACCATTATGTCCCTCTGCCGATAGGAGCTTCATGCCCATGTATATCACTGAATAAAGTAATAATTCGCGATTCCAACTACCGATGGGGGCGCTGCGGTAAGAAAACAAAAATGGAAGTAAACGAGTAATGGCTTCGTGGATTGTTGTTTATTTGTGTTTATAAAGTAGCAGGTCTTTTTCTTCAGCGATAGTCCTTCAGCTAGGGGTCAAAAGGTAGGAAGTAAAAGTGGGATGAGATGACGCAGTGTTTTCTGAAGGTTTTTTGGTCGCTGAATCCGAATCCGTGCGTCGTTTTTCAATAAAGTGGTGCAAACAAAAGTTATTAACAATGTATTGTTTAAAACGCCATAACTCGAAAAGTATAGATTTTACCGAGCATTTTACCAAAAAAAGGTTCAAACAAAAGTTGTTCTTAATAAAACGACTCTCCGAAAAGGTCATATGATATTTTGTCATAAACTCGCACGAACAAAAGTTACTAACAATTTATTGTTTAAATGTTTAAAACGCAATAACTCGAAAAGTATACATTTTACCAAAAAAGTTTCAAACAAAAGTTGTGCAAAATAAAAAGACTCTCCGAAAAGGTCATATGGTATTTTGTCATAAAGTCGCTCGAACAAATGTTGTTAACAATTTATTGTTTAAAACGGAACAAACCAAAAAGCATACATTTTAAGACAGACTTTTTATTTTGCACAACTTTTGTTTGAAACTTTTTTTGGTAAAATGTACACTTTTCGAGTTATTGCATTTTAAACAATAAATTGTTAATACCTTTTGTCCGAGCAACTTTATGACAAAATACCATATGACCTTTTCGGAGAGTCTTTTTATTTTGAACAATTTTCGTTTGAAATTTTTACTTTCTTATACGAAGTATAAGGAAGTATTGTAATCGTGATTTTTTTCGACTTCGAGATTTTGATGGATTTACACGTTTTGAGGGCCCCTGAATCCATTTTGACCATTTTCGCCATGATGTCTGTCTGTGTGTCTGTCTGTATCCACCATAACTCAAAAACGACTTCTCGGATTTGATTCAAATTTCATATTTAAGAGTTTGAACAAATTTGTGGGTGCCACATTCAATGTTTTTCATCTAGCACCAAAACAAGTGACAGTTACCTGATGACATTTTTAGGTTTTTTAGGAATATCTTGAAAAGTAAACAATTTATGAAATTTTTTATTCTTTAACATTGATTTAGAATTGAATTTTGAACAAATTTTGTTTGAACTTTTTTTTGAAATTCTGTCAAAAAAATTTCAAAAAAACTAGATATTCTTAAAACACTTTATATTTCTCATAGCGGGCGTTGATAGTTGAATCCGATGGTCGAGGTAGACCATGTGTCTAATTATATGGCTGCCAAACGGAAGGTCCCGGGTTCGAATCCCAGAAGGACCGGACCATTAGTTTTTTTTTATTTTACTGGTTTCTATGGTACCGAAAACAATAATAATGAATAAATAAATGTAATTTCATACCGGGAGATTTTTTTAAGTGAGTAATAGGTTAAAAATCTAAAATAAAACACATTTTTGTCGTAAAATTCGGTTATAATGAGTGGGACAAGGACAGATTTATGCGTATTGCAATAAGTGCGACAGAGACTATTTGAAAATTGCTGGAAACCCTCAAAATTTTTACAAGAAATTTAACTTAATTTCTTTAGGAAAAGTAATTATTGTGATACTATCCGTATAAGAAAGTCATGTGTTGGGCACATCAGATATTTTTTGGTAAAATGTATACTTTTTGTTTTCGAGTTAATTTAAATAATTAACCAATAAATTGTTAATAAGTTTTGTCCGTGCGACTTTATGACAAAATACCATATGAACTTTTCGGAGAGTCTTTTTATTTTGAACAACTTTTGTATGAAACTTTTTTTGGTAAAATGCTCGGTAAAATCTATACTTTTCGAGTTATTGCGTTTTAAACAATAAATTGTTAATAACTTTTGTTTGCACCACTTTATTGAAAAACGACGCACGGATTCGGATTCAGCGACCAAAAAATCTTCAGAAAACACTGCGTCGTCTCATCCCGCTTTTACTTCCTGCCTTTTGACTCCTAGCTGAAGGACTACGACGTAAGAGTTTTAGATTTTAATCAACGAAGCATTTCTTTTAAGAAAATAATGAAAATGAACAACAACAATTAGTATTGTGAATAGTCTTGTTAGCTTTAGTACTCATTTTCAGACACTTTTCTTTTTCTATGCAATCTTATGCAAGCTTTATGCCAGTACACCACACTACACTACACACACATTTATCACATATAAACAATTCAGAAGTTACTCGTTTTCTAATGGTTAGCAAAGCGGCCACCAGAGAGAGAGTTTAGATTTCTGGAGTTGCCAATATAACACCGTGTGTTCCAAAAAAAACTCACTCGCAGCCACTGAACTATATCAAAGATGGAACGTTACAGCCTTGGATCTGCACGAAATTTTTTACATCCTTTACGACACCCGTTACACATAATGGGACATGAGCAAAACACTTGAATTCACAGCTGATTCGTTTCTGGTGATATACACAGGAACATATACAGGGTGGCTGAAATTCCGTTTCCAGCATGTGGATCTCGCTTATTATAATAGATAGACCATAGGTTTAAATTTGGCAAAGTTGCTAAATTTAATGCTCAGTAATAATCTTAAGACAAATTTGAATTATCTTGAACGGTCTTCTGAAAAAGTAAAAATATCTGATGTGCCCAACACATGACTTTCTTATACTTACGGATAGTATCACAATAATTACTTTTCCTAAATAAATTAAGTTAAATTTCTTGTAAAAATTTTGAAGGTTTCCAGCAAATTTTCAAATAGTCTCTGTCGCACTTATAGCAATACGCATAAATCTGTCCTTGTCCCACTCATTATAACCGAATTTTACGACGAAAATATGTTTTATTTTAGATTTTTGACCTATTACTCACTTAAAAAAATCTCCTGGTATGAAATTACATTTTTTGTCGATCGTTTATTAAAGATCTAGTTAATGTAATAAAAGGAGTGTATTAATAACTCAGTTTAACGCATACATGCACATTAAAAACATTGTTGAGATTATGAGATTTGCTAGGTAACCAACAATATATTATATTATTGAAACATGCATTTGGAACTGACAGCTGCCGAAATTAATTAATTATGTCAGTGGTATTTTGACTTATTGCATATTATGTCAGAATTTGGATTTTGCCATGGTACAAAATTAGATTATTTTCATTCTAATAAAGAGCGATCGACAAAAAAATATTGTAATCAACATGAGTGTTAATCGGCGATTAATAATCTCGACTCATTAACGCGCTCGCTGCGCTCACGCGTTAAAATCGTTTCGATTATTAATCGCTCTTATTAACACTCTTGTTTATTAAACTACTATTATTTATTCATTATTATTGTTTTCGGTGCCATAGAAACCAGTAAAATAAAAAAAAACTAATGGTCCGTTCCTTCTGGGATTCGAACCCGAAACCTTCCGTTTGGCAGCCATATAATGAAACACATGGTCTACCTCGACCATCGAATTCAACTATCAACGCGCGCTATGAGAAATATAAAGTGTTTTAAGAATATCTAGTTTTTTTGAAATTTTTTTGACGGAATTTCAAAAAAAAGTTCAAACAAAATTTGTTCAAAATTCAATTCTAAATCAATGTTAAAGAATAAAAAAATCTCATAAATTGTTTATTTTTCAAGATATTCCTAAAAAACCTGAAAATGTCTTCAGGTAACTGTCACTTGTTTTGGTGCTAGATGAAAAACATTGAATGTGGCACCCACAAATTTGTTCAAACTCTTAAATATGAAATTTGAATCAAATCCGATAAGTCGTTTTTGAGTTATGGTGGATACAGACAGACAGACAGACATCATGGCGAAAATGGTCAAAATGGATTCAGGGGCCCTCAAAACGTGTAAATCCATCAAAATCTCGAAGTCGAAAAAAATTACGATTACAATACTTCCTTATACTACGTATAAGAAAGTAAAAAACTGAAAATTACAATTTTTGAAAATCGCCCATAACTTTTTTATTTCTGAACATTTTCAAATCTGTAAAAACATTCTCAAAGCAACATTTTATGCTCTATCGATCAGTGATCGTCGTTTCTTTAAACATCGAATCGTTTTTGTTTTTTGAACGCCTACTTCAGTTTTTCTTATGGGCGCACTTTCTACTTTTCACATCATCGGATAGTACATTTTTTTCCAAATTCATCGATGTGCTACACATGGTATTCAGATTTAAGTTTAATTGTAAAAATTTTAAAAATGTATCCAATACAGTAATCATCTCAAATCAAGCAGCCCAAACTCGCTTAGTTTGTATTGTTACCATGGTAATTTATAAACAATTTCAAAATTTAAGAAATTTGTGGTCTGGCACAAGTGACAAATTGCAATAATTATTATTAATCATAATCTGTGAACTAAAATTATGTTTTCGAATAATGAAAAGACTGATATTATGCGTGTATTTTTATTCATAACATAAAAACTCTCTCCTAAAAACACAGTGTTACGCCGAAACTTATTCTGAATGAAGACAACAATCTTCGAGATTATTTTCTACACTGGACAACAATTTAATGGAATTTGGAGCCTTTAAGAAATCTAAACAAATATGAAAGCCGAATAACATATGACAATAAGTAATATGCTATTGAGATCAGGATTTACCACAGCGGCGCTGGCGTCATATGCAAGATGGCCGGCAAGTTCGTACATATAGTATTATACATACAGTGCAAGTAATAGTATTTTATTTTATAAAGGACCAAAAGCAATAGTTTATGTGGAGAGTCTGGACGTTTAACTGCCTCGCTACGTTCGGCAGATAGATCCAGCCGTGCAACATAAAGTCATTTTGGCTCCGAATAAAATATAGGTACTTACTATTTTTTTTCAAACGTCGACAAAAAAACATAAGAAATTTTGAGGATACAATTTTTTAATTGAGAGACGAGCTAGACGCATCAATTCAGTTTGCGATTCTAGACATTTACCTAAAATTTAATACTTCTACTATTTATTAACATAATAAATTTGTGAAGTTTCACTTTCATTAAATTACAAAATAAACGAAGGTAACCATAGCGACCTTAAATTGAATAAGCAAATTCTCTCTAGACCTCTTACAGAATTTTCGTAACCATGAAAACCATAATTAAAACGTCAAAAAGTAATGCTAAAAATAATGTAACAACTTTAAACAGTTATATCTCGAAAAGTAAAAGAGTCCGACACAAAATAATTTCAGATTCGTGATCTACTCATGGAAATTAGTGATATATGTGAAAATTTTGAAAATTGGGGTGTGCGTCCATATTCTTTACCTTTAGCAACACTGGAACTACTCTCTACGTAGATTAACCACTTCATTATTTCGAAATAAATTTTTACGCGTAAACGTTTTTGTCGAACGTGGGATTCGATTAAAGCGTAATTCAGAAACCGTAGATCAATGTACCATGCTCTTACAAAAGGGAGCACAACACCGGACCGTTTTTCGACAGTTTAAAAAACTTTTAGGAGGAAATTTCATCTTCACTTTGTCGAAAAATATTAAAAACACTTGACTTTATGATAGTTGTCACCGAATTATCGGTGGAATGTAATTATAATTAAAAAAAAATCGATAAATCCCTTCTTTCCCTATGCTACCAATGCTAAATGTTCCAACTTAGCCGCCATCTTGGATAGTTCGTCTAACGGCCAAGGGTGTCGCATATCTGAGTGCTGATCTCAATATCAAATTAAATTTAAAGTAGATGTTCAAATAAATGCCCGTCTTTTCTAATTCACAACCGTAAACGCTTCCGTACTCCACTGTCTAAACTTCGCGCTATCGTTCTACGTGGAATATTACGCATCACTCCCAAAACGGCATTCCTCAGTTCTTCGACATTGTTATAAGTGTTTGGCGTATCCCCAAAGAAAAAAATCTAAGGGATTCAGGTCAGGTGATCTGGCTGGCCAATGGACGTGCCCATGGGTTCCGATCCATTGTTCAGGGAAAAGTTCATTAACAGCCGTATGCATAGTCGATCGCCAGCGACTCGCCAGCGTTTCGCCGTCCGCCAGATGAGAATTGCAATGCATAGTCGATCGCCGGCAACATCGCGCATGTGCATTCAGTACAACTATTGGCGAGACGCTGGAGATTCGCTGGAGGTGGTCACTAGTACCTCCAGCGATTCGCTGTGTCTGTTGTGAACTACCAATAAAGTGGTTTAATTTGTTTTTGTGAATATACCAGCAATGGAACGCGATTTAGATATGTTGTATAACGCTAATGGAGATATTTTAGATTTAGAAATAGACATACAGCGTCGGTAAATACTTATTAATTAAGTAATTATTATATTTGGAAATAAAACAAATTGAAATTGACATAAGTAATTATTCTAGATAAATCCGTGACATGGAAAACCCGATGGAAATATATACCGAGGTTGAATTTAAAAGATGATTTCGATTTAGAAAAATTGTGGTACGCGACATTTTATTGTAATAATAGCGATCAGGAAGCAGTTACCAACAGACGGTTACCTGTTCCTTTATTAATAACGTGTGATTCTTTAAATTTCCATTTTAGGTAAGCCTTGGAATTTGAACGTACGCCCCGAATTGATTCATGTATTGCTGTCAGTTTCAAACAACAACCAGAAAACATAAACTTTTTTGACATTTAAAGAAATGAGGTGTAATCAAAGACATGATTTTTTTTTCCACCGCCGACTCAGAATGGAAATTTAATGAATCACACGTTAGGTATCGTTTTAACATTGCGTCAGAAAACAATTACCCGGTAAACTGTCTCTTCATAAATCATTAGGGGGTCATGTGGAAAGTATACATTAAAAATCTCGGGAACCTCCTCGGACGCCCTTTTTGGGAAATCCAAAAGTTTTTGGATTTGATTTTGCGCTATAGAACGATGAGTCACAGAAGAAGATTTTGTTAATATTGTAGAGGGCATGTTTTCTACAATTTATCATTTATCTCATATGATACAGCGCTACGACGAAAAATGCATTTAATATAAATAGGTACATAATATGTAAAGATCATAATTATTACTCCTATGATGATAGTAATAAATATTTACTGTAATTAATTCAATTATTATTAATCCCATTTATGTTTATTATTATTTATTAATCACAATCAATATTCTTTTCAATAATGAAAAAACTTCAAAGAATACTATGGCCTCTGCGCAGATACGCCATGACAAATTTCTATAATTTGGTATGGTTTCGTTTAAACGAACGAATTGCGCATGATCAAGCCATTATAATTTTGCCGGCGATGCGCCGCAACGGAGAACGCTGGGAGATCGACTATGCATTGCAAATTACGGTATAAGAAAGTATGGTAGTGCGACTTGTGTATATTTATACAACGGATTTTGAAGACACTATCTACCTGATGCCCGTATCGACCGCTTGGATCGCGGTGAACGGACATCACGATACCTTGCATGTTAAATGCGTAAACACAAAAAATATATATATAATAATGATATTTTTTTTTTTTTTTTTTTGAATGATGCGCAGATACGCCATGACAAATTTCTATAATTTGGTATGGTTTCGTTTAAACGAACGAATTGCGCATGATCAAGCCATTATAATTTTGCCGGCGATGCGCCGCAACGGAGAACGCTGGGAAATCGACTATGCATTGCAAATTCATGTTCCATCATCTCGCCGGCGAATCGCTAGACCTTCGCCGAGATGAAACTTCAGCGACTCGCTGGCGATCGACTATGCATACGGGTGTAAGGCGTTCTCTAATAATCTGCGCATTATGCGCTGGAGCCCCATCCTGATGCCACCATATTTGCCGTAGTTGATTCAGTGGGACATTCTCCAAATATTCCATCAAATCTTGGTTTATAAAGTCAATGTAACGTCGAGCGGTTAGAGTCCCTTCGAAAATATCAGGACCAATAACCCTTTCTCCCCATAAACCTACCCAGACATTGATACCAAATCGGTGCTGTGGTCTTGCTTCTCTATAGGTACGGGGATTTTCTCTGGCCCAATAATGTTCATTATGACGATTGAACATGCCCAAGTTGGTGAATGAACATTCATCCGTCCAAATAATATTTTTCAGAAAATCCTCGTTACGTTGGTATTTATCAAGAAGCCACTCGCAAAACTTGAGTCTATGAACTTCGTCTCCGGGTCTCAATGTCTGTGTCACATGGATTTTAAATGGTTTAAATCCTTCCTCCTTTAGAACTGTTTGAATCTGATATCGAGGTAATTCCAAATTATGACTCAGTTCTCTTGTCGAGATACCAGGATTCTCGTTCACCTAAATGGTTGAAATTGCATAAAAGCCAGTGTTTAGATATTTACCGCGGCTAAAATATTTTCTTTGTTTTCTTCTGTAATTCGGCTTCCATATTTTGTTTTGGGTTTTTCAAAGGCCCCAAATTCCATTAAATTGTTGTCCAGTGTAGAAAATAATCTAGAAGATGGTTGTCTTCTTTTAGGATATGTTTCTGCGTATCGTTGTGTCGTTAATATAGAGTTTCTATGTGATAAATAATACGTATCATATCACGCTTTTCATTATTCGAAAACATAATTTAATTTAATTCGCGGGGAATAAAAAAATTATTATTGTAATTTGTCACTTGTGAAATCTATGCTTGTGACAAACCTCAAATTTTAAAATTTGAAATTGTTTATAAATTACCATGGTAACAACACAAACTAAACGAGTTTAGGCTGCTTGATTTGAGATGATTGCTGTATTGGACACATTTTTTAAATTTTAACAATTAAAATTAAATCTGAATACCATGTGTAGTACATCGATGAATTTGGAAAAAAATATACTATCCAATGATGTGTAAAGTAGAAAGTACGTCCATAAGAAAAACCGAAGTTGGCGTTTAAAAAACAAAAACGAATCGATGTTTAAAGAAACGACCATCACTGATCGATAGAGCATAAAAAGTTGCTTTGAGAATGTTTTTACAGATTTAAAAAATGTTCAGAAATAAAAAAGTTATGGGCGATTTTAAAAAATTGTAATTTTCAGTTTTTTTCACTTTTTCAGAAGACCGTTCAAAATAATTCCAATTTGTCTTAGGATTATTACTGAGCACTAAATTTAGCAACTTTGCCAAATTTAAACCTATGGTTTATCTATTATAATAAGCGAGATCCCCATGCTGGAAACGGAATTTCAGCCACCCTGTATATCTATATGTATAGATAACATTAACTTTGACTTGTGAAAAAGAAAATTTGAAAAATCGAACTGTAATTGAAGACACCGGAACCAGATTTAGCATTTAATTTACATTTAATTTAAGAAGATAAACCAATACAGATCAGTACGGGCATTTATGCTATGCAACACATTTATTGTCCGCAGGGACGTAACTAGGCATTTAGGGATATTACATACAGGGATATTCACCGAAACCGAAAACGGCAAGAGTTGGGTATAAAGTTTATTCAACAAAATTACCTTTCAATTGAATGAATAATCGATATACTGGGTTCCATTTGAAAAAAATGAGTTTTGCCGTTTTGATTTTTTTCTGAATAGCACCTAAATTATAAACCCCCTGTAGAACATTGAGATGTTGCAATGAAGAAATTGCAAGTAGTACACTTTTGTTAATATCTTGCCAAAACCGCATTTCAATTTGAATATTACAAGGCTTGAAAATAAAATTTGAAAGTTAGGCCATTTTTGGACATTTTTTAAGAAATCATCGTGTAATTATTAAATGAAATACTTTACAGAAAAAGTGTTTTAACAAAATGTTATTATAATTTAATGTAGAATTTAAAAATGTAATAATATACAGGGTGTTACATTTAAAAAACGAAGTTAAATTCTACTTCCGGTATAACCGTAGTCGTAGAAAATTGACAATATTTTAAATAAAGAGATCCTGTACTATTTAGGCCATAAACCAATTGTCAGAAAAAAATATTAATTACATCTTTCAAAACGTGTAACCAACGGTTTCAGTGAATAACCCTGTATAATCGGATCTTTAATTCTACAATCTTCTGACACGTTCTAGTAATTTCAAAACAATCGAGAATAATCCCATTCTCAACAATTCCACTTCAGACAATATAAAAGTGGCCAAACCTTTTCAACTAATTCCTTTTTCAAACGTCTTATGAGCAATATAGATGCGACCCCCTGCCGTGTAACATATATATTAATCCAGGTGTTTTCAAAATAAAAGTTTATTTTTGTTCTATAATCTATGTGTTTTTAATTCGTGGAGAACCCAACCCACAAATAAATAAATCAAAAATGAAAAAAAATTTACAGGCGAAATTGATGAAAATTTTTTCATAATTTGGTTAACATTTTTCATCTTTGTCACGGGCATTACCGCAATAAGCGTTGACGAACCCGACCCAGCAAAATTTTTCGCTATTCAAGTTTTTGGTATGGAAAATGGTTAATAATTTTTTTTTGCTTACCTGTACAGGGTGTCCCGAAATTAGTGGGCAATATTTCTAGGACTTGCCAAAATATGACGAAAAGTTTATATAAACATGAATCGAAAAATGCTTTCTAAGGAGGCTAGAGCCCCCCGAAAAAGGGACCCCAGAAAGGAGTTTTCTGTAATATCTTTCCAACTGTTTGACGTAGATTCATGAAATTTGATGAGTTTGATGCTTTTATAATTTTCCACATGTCTTTTTCCAATTTTCAGAAATTTTGTCAGAGGCGTCACATACAGCGTGGGTTCTAGGTAAATTATGCCCCAAATTTTTTGTGTGGATAATTTTTATATTTTTTATATCAAATTATGAAACTTGGTTTATTTTTTATACAAAACGTAGTCTCAGTCGATCTTTGTATCTTGAACCATTTTCGAGTAAAGTCGTTTTGAAAAAATCACGTCCATAAAAACTACACCAATAAAAATAATCATAAATTGAAATTTTGTTTTATTTATTTTGATATACTCGTATATTTTTTTATTATTAATATTTGACGAAGAAATGTTAAATGAAGTAAATAACTTTTAATCCATGCATGGCCTACTTTTGACAAATTTCAATTTTGTGATTTTTTTTTCCATTTTATAATTTTATATATTTTTTATTTTTAATATTTTATAATTCCATCTTATAACTTGGTTTGTCCAGAAAATGATACAATAGACCAGAAGAAGACAATGGACATCAAGTATAATTTGAATTGTGCTTTTCGTTAGCTAGTTACTAAGGAGAATCATCGTAGGTAAATATAAGATTTGAGCACACTGTATTATTCTTTTTTTAAATAGCTCTAAAAATTTTTCCCAAAAATGTTGTTACACATGTTATAATTTAAAATTTAGATACAGAGTTATTTCTCCTAGAAAATAAGTTATCGGAAAAACCTACACTATTCAATCACCTATAACGTAGTAGATATTTTATTTTAAGTATTTAATGGTTTCCAATAAATGTTCTTGATATAACTTTTTCTTTAATTTTGTTAATTTTTCTTTAACTAAATTTTATTCTATTGCAGAATACCAGGGGCTGTCATAAGGTACAATATCTATACTACATTTCTTAGAAATTATATCATGGTAAACTCCTAAAGTTAAAAATAAAATATCTTATTCAAAAATAATTAGAGATTACCTGGTTGCAGCTGGCTTTAATATTGTGTGTTAATAAAAATACGAAAATCAAAAAATTTTCTGTTTGTTTTTATGTTTACTGCCCATTTAATTCTTAATGTAGTATGTTATTCTACGGTGTTGTAGTGTTGTAGAATTAACAATATTTCATGAAAAGTATTTATACTGGACTTGATTGTTATTCATTCTAGAACACTAATGTTCAGATGCACCAAGCTCGACTAAACTAACAGCGTGATAAATATTTAGCAGCGGCATGTTATTGGCTAAAAGTTCGTTGGATTCGTTTCCATTAACATTGCCCAACGCCTAACAGAACTGAAAAAAATGTAAATTTATTCTGACTGTTCATAAAATTGCCTGATTTCCTGTACATTGGTGACACTGTCGTTGATCACTAAATTCAAATTATGAGAACAGCAGTGCACAAATCTGGCAATGTGATTTCGTTGTCTAATTCTTGCTTGTAACCCTGAGTAGGTACCACTCATATTCGCAGCCCTCTCGTAACCTTGACCACGTAATTTTGATAGATCGATGAAATTTTCATTAATTTTTAAAATTGTTGTTTCTAATCCTTGTGTGTTCGGTTGCACCAAGCTCTGCTAAACTAACAGCATGATAAATATTTAGCAGTGGTATGTTATTGGCTAAATGATTGTTATTTGGTGCGTTGCTTAACAACAAATTTAAAAGACCCAATAAGCTGCCGCTGCTAAATTTTAAACGCGCAATTAGTTAATTGAGCATTTAGCAGAGCTTGGTGCAACCAGGCATAAAGGTTGTAATTATGGCGAATTTACACGGGGACAGTAGCTAAAGCAAGCAACTAAAGCAAGTGACTAAATGTTAGCTGCTGGCACTGTGTAAACATCTGATTTAGTACTTGAGTCAGTCGCCAAAGTACCTACTAAATCAGATGTTTACACAGTGCCAGCAGCTAAAATTTAGTCACTTGCTTTAGCTACTGTCACCGTGTAAATTCGCCTTAATACCTAAATCCTAATAGTAATTTGGTTAGTTATTTAGTTAGTAGTTTCTAATTAATGTTTAGTAAACTTCAGTATTCTAGAGTAGGTATTTAGATAAGCTAATAGAAAATGTATGTTGTTTTAATGGTAACTATCAGTGCCAGATGAATGGAAATTTCTTTTTACTGCCACAGAAATGGAATATTTACCAATCATGCCAATTTTCACTAGCTACAGGATGTTGAATCCACCAGTTAATTTTCTGGTCAATGCTGTGAGTTTAGCGTCATTCTACAGTCTTTGGTAAATACTAAGTCAATTTTTTTTGAAAAAGAATAATTTTATTTGCTGCGTTAGTTTTATTCCCTATTACGTTTTAGTCTCCATGGTGAAGAACTAAATTCTTTCTGTAAAAAGAATGAGGGTTGCACAAGTGGAAAAAATCTTCCAACTGGCAATGCAACGTTTGAAACTTCATTGATCTATTTTTATCAAAGTTTTAGATGAAGAATTTTCGTTATTTCTTCAACAAATGGATAATTGCACCTGGGTTTTCAATGAAATCCTTGAACACTTCGGTCACACTTCTTGTCGGTGAAAAAAATTTAACTGCATTAATCAATATTCCAATTCAGTTCATGGCTGAAAGCTAGTCATGCTATTCGATGACGTACCTCAAGTTTTGAAGCTTTTGCTGGTACCAATGAGGCTAGTTCGACTTGATTGAGCAATCTTCTTACCGTTCGTACACTTATCTGCATTACCCAGACCTCTTCCAAAGCATTTCTAGTCTACATTGTTGTTTAACATCTGTTCCTCAGGATTTGCAACACTATGAAACGATCATTCTTGGCTGTGACTGACCGTTTTCTGCCTTGCCGTGGCCTTCTGACATACGAATCAGCAGTCCAGGTCAAGTTAGACTTAAAAATGGCAAAGTTGACATGATGGCTAAATTTTTGAAAGCAAGTCGAGGGTCACTGTTGAAGCCCCGAACCGCAAAAATCAACATTTTCTTGTGCGTCAAGACATAAGGGTGATTTTTTTATATCTCGGATTCTACTGGTTGGATTTTCATGTAATTTTTTAATTTGTTCCTAAAAATATTTCAAACAATTTTTGATTGAAACTTTTTTTGATAGCTCTTTAAAAAAATATAAACAACAGTGGCGTAGCTACATATTCAGCGCCCTGGAGCAATTATAATCGGTGCGCCCGCCCTCTGGTTTCTCGAGAGAGGTCTGACAAAATTTGTTTTGAACATTTTAGTTAAAAAAACATATGTACTTAATTCGATTTAAAATCTTACTTAATAACATTTTATTTGAAATCCAAAGCATGTCAATATTAAGATATTCAATTTAAGAGGACAACGCACACTCCAAAAAATTGTTGAGGGGCAAAAGTGTGCGGTGGCCGGTAGGTAGTAGGACGGACTATAAACCAGTAGAGAGGGAAATCGCACCCGACTAGGATAGTGGACCAAACATTTCGACCTATGGATGCGTGAGGTTCATCCACGTTATAAAAACCACGTTGACGAGTAACTTGAATTTTTATTAAAATACACATAGACTAACGAAATATAGAGAACAGAAGTTATATTTTTACACAGATGCGTATACGAGCGAGGTGCTTGCTGAGCGTTGGCGATGGAATCGAAAAGAGGCAGAACCATGGAGCGCTGTTCTTTTATCAGAAGCTTCGCTTGGCAGTGGTGCCAATAGTATAATTCGGAAATTCCCGTGGAGCTTTTAGACGCTAGTAATATTTAGCTGCACGGCGATTCTATGTTACTAGACGCTAGAAGCGTGCGGCTTGTTCCTCTTCTTCTTGCAGGGCTGCCACCCAGGACACCGGTTGTGTCTACGTTTCCTTGACGGCCACAATACTTCCCTCCCAGTGAGCTAGTTGGCGAAGCGAACGCTTTTCTGTGTGGAGTTGGCCTGGCGGGAAGTTTGAATGGCTGAAGTGCATCGAGCATATGAATGTTCGTCCTGGATTTGGTAGTTGGATGGCAAAAATGCTGGTTTCAGTCGGTCTAACGAGATCGTTTCATTTTTACCTTTTACGTCTAGGGTGAAGTATTTCTCTTGCCTCTCTTGAACTTTGAACGGACCTTCATATGGAGCTGTTAATGGTGGCTTGACTAAATCGTTTCGGATAAATACGTGAGTGCACTCTTTTAAACTCTTGTGTACGAAAATTTTTGGTGATCTGTGGTCGCTGGCTGTGATTGGTTTTAACTCGTTCATTATTTGTCTTAGTCTGTTCACGAATTCAGCTTCGTCAATGGGCGGTGGAAGTGTTTCGAACAGTTCTCCTGGTAATTTCAGGACTTTGCCATATACGAGTTCTGCTGGGGAACATTTCAAGTCCTCCTTGTAGATGTTTCTAAGGTTGAGCAGAATTAGGGGTAGAACTTCGATCCAGCGCTTATGGTTGGTGGCTATTAACGCTGATTTTAGCTTTCGATGAAATCGTTCAATGCAACCGTTCGCTTGTGGGTGATATGCTGTAGTCCTGATGTGTTTCATGCCTAATAGTTTTGATAGATGTTGGAAAAGATGGGACTCAAATTGGCGTCCTCGGTCTGTTGTGATTTTGAAGGGTACCCCGAATCGTGCGATCCAAGTGTCTATCAGGGCTTCAGCTACGGTTGACGCAGATATTTCTTTCAACGGGATTGCTTCTGGCCAACGAGTGAAACGGTCAATTACGGTTAAAATGTACTTGTTGTCTCCGGAAGGTGGTAGGGGACCAACTAAATCGATATGGATGTGGGCGAATCGATCATCTGGTGTGTCTATCTTCTGGAGAGGTGAACGGGTATGTCGATTTATTTTGGAACGTTGACATTCGACGCATTCTTTTGACCATTGCGCTACATCCTTGTTGATGTGTTTCCAAACGAATCGGCTGCCAATTAATTTTTGCGTAGCTCGACTGCCTGGGTGACTTAGGCTGTAGAATTTGTTGAAAATGAGTTGCCTTAGGGAATGTGGCACATAAGGACGAATTTTATTAGACTGAACGTCGCAGTAGATGGGCTCTTCGGCTTCGGGTATTTGTACTGATTGGAGCTTAAGGCTGGTTGCATTTCCATTATTCAACAATTGTTGGAGTTCTGGATCGGTTTTTTGTTCCTCCGCCATCTGAGAGTAATCGATTGTGTATGATTGTGCTAAAACGTCAATTTCAGGTCTTGACAGGCAGTCGGCGATTATGTTGTCGGAGCCCTTGATGTGCTGAATGTTCGTGGAGAACTGGCTAATAAAATTGAGTTGACGTATTTGCCTTGGTGAACACTTCTCTTGTTTTTGTTGGAACGCAAATACTAGGGGTTTGTTGTCGGTAAAGATTAAGAAGTTTCGACCCTCTAGGAAGTGACGGAAGTGTTGGATTCCGGCGTAGATAGCGAGCAGCTCACGGTCGTATGTACTATATTTCGTTTCAGTCGGGGATAATTTCCTTGAAAAGAACGAAATTGGTTGAAATTTGTAGTTGGTTGGTTCCTGCTGTAAAACACCACCAATTGCGACGTCGGAGGCGTCAACCGAAATGCTAAGTTTTGCTTCAGGTACAGGAAAGTTGAGTGCGGTTGCTGTGGCCAGGAGTTCTTTTACTTTAACGAAAGCTTCTAGAGTCTCGGGAGTCCAATTAATTTTCTCGTTTTTTGATTTATTTCCAATTAATTGGTTGGTGAGCGGCTCCTGCACTTGGGCTGCGTTTGGTAACCATCTCCTGTAAAAGTTGACCATACCCAGAAATCGGCGCAACTGTTTCACGGTTTGGGGTTCTGGGAAATTTTTGATTGAGTTAACTTTCTCGTCTACTGGTTGGATGCCATCCTCCGATATTGTAACGCCCAGGAAATTGAGTTTGTTCACGCCGAATGTACATTTGTTGGGATTAATGACTATCCCATATTGGTTTAGCTTGTTCAATACCATGTCCACGTGAAGTAGATGCTGTTCCTCGTTCTCCGACGCTACCAGTATATCGTCGATGTACACGAAGGCGAAGTTGAGTTCTCTAAACACGTGATCCAAAAATCGTTGTAGGGTTTGGGCGGCATTGCGAAGGCTGAATGGCATTTTCACAAACTCAAATAGGCCGAAGGGAGTTGTAACGGCCGTTTTGGCGATTTCCTCTGGGTTTACAGGGATCTGGTGGAAGGCTTTCACTAGATCGATAGAAGAAAATACTGATTTCCCATGTAGTTGGTGAGAAAAGTCCTGTATATGGGGGATTGGATATCGGTCTGGTTTTGTTATTGCATTTAATCGTCGATAATCTCCACAGGGTCGCCAAGATTGGTCCTTTTTCTGCACCATATGAAGAGGGCTGGCAAAACTTGATGAAGACGGACGAATTACTCCGGTATTTAGCATAACTTGAAACTCAGCTTTAGCAGCTGACAGCTTATCAGGGGGTAATCGTCGTGGCTTTGCGAAAACCGGAGGACCTCTCGTTTCTATATGGTGAAATACAGAACACGAGTTTTCAGGACTGGATGGTGTTGTTCTGAGGAGATTTGGGTACCGTTTAATCAGCGTACCAAAGCGATTTTCTTCAGACACGATTTTAATGTCCGTTGAAACGATGTTCTTGATCTGGCATGGCTGGGTGAGCGACGTTTGACCGTCGATAAGCTTTTGGTTGCGGATATCAACTCGCAAGTCGAAGTGAGACAGGAAATCTGCACCGATAATGGCGTGCGTTACTTGGGCGATGACGAACGTCCACGTGAACTGCCTACGAAGCCCAAGATCGATGGTCATTGTTTTTGTCCCATAGGTTTGGATGACTGAACCTCTAGCTGAGAACAGGTTGAAATTTTTGTTTAGTGCACCGTTAAACTTACTATTTGGAACGACACTTAGCTCGGCGCCTGTGTCGATAAGGAATTGGATTTTCCGTTCCTTCTCTGTGATGAACAGGCGACGTGGTCGGAGTTGGGGTTCGATTGTCGCCACTATCGTTCCCCTTTGTCGTTTCCCTGGTTATTAAAACTGCACGGTTGGGTACATCTGGTGGCCTTTTCTCAAAATTTGTTGTGGTACCAGCAATTTTCCCTATTTGTTGTGGAACCTCTTGACCGGGACTTCGATCGCGAGCGGGAAAAGCTGCGACGAGTTGTTAATCTCTTCATTTCTGCCGACAGCTGGCAGATTTGTCGCTGAAGTTCCTCAATTGTTGATGGATTCGCCGGGTTTGCTTGGTATGTCGGTGGCGGGCGCTGCTGTACGGAATTAATACTCCCCATTGTTTCGTGAATTTTGTCCGCCATATCTGCAAGCACGTGGAGATTTTCGCCACTTGCGGTTAAAATGGCCCGCACGTGTTGCGGCAGTTGGTCCATCCACAGGGTTTTTAGGACGGTTGATTGGCGTCTATTTTCATTAAGCAATTCCATCTTGTGCAGTAATTGAGAGGGTTTATCGTCGCCGAGCGACATCCCACTGAGGAGTTTCTGGGTTTTTTTGGTTTCGCTATCTGCGAAACGGCTGATTAACCTCTCTTTCAACGTTTCATATTTGTTGAGTTGTGGGGGGTTTCTAACGATGTCGGCTACCTCCACCAGCGTGTCGTAGTTCAAACTAGAAACCGTGCTGTCAAATTTTGTGGTATCGTTTTTAATACCTGAAGTTCTGAACTGGCATTCGATTCGATCGAACCATGCTGCGGCTGTTGCTTCCAAAATTCCGGAGGTTTGAATGATATTCGGCAGATCTCTGGTTCGACTTGGTTACTTGCCTCCTGTTCTGTGTTTGGCATTGTGTTGGGTGTCGACATCTTCTTGTAGTCACTTGATACTGTTCGTTATGCTGTTTCACGTGTTTCTTGCGGGGTCACCAATTATGGATGCGTGAGGTTCATCCACGTTATAAAAACCACGTTGACGAGTAACTTGAATTTTTATTAAAATACACATAGACTAACGAAATATAGAGAACAGAAGTTATATTTTTACACAGATGCGTATACGAGCGAGGTGCTTGCTGAGCGTTGGCGATGGAATCGAAAAGAGGCAGAACCATGGAGCGCTGTTCTTTTATCAGAAGCTTCGCTTGGCAGTGGTGCCAATAGTATAATTCGGAAATTCCCGTGGAGCTTTTAGACGCTAGTAATATTTAGCTGCACGGCGATTCTATGTTACTAGACGCTAGAAGCGTGCGTCTTGTTCCTCTTCTTCTTGCAGGGCTGCCACCCAGGACACCGGTTGTGTCTACGTTTCCTTGACGGCCACAGACCTATTTATTCGCATCTAAGGATCTTAAGTCGTATACCTGCATTTTTCATTCTTTGACAAATGTGTCACATTTCACAATAAATTTACTCGGGTTGTTACGTATTTGATATTTAGCAGAACGCCAAAGCCCAAAGCAACTGTTCAGTGTTTATAAACTTTTTTTCCTATAGCAAATGTTAAAGTGTGCTTTTATCAACTCAAAATAGTAGATAAAGTAGCACTTTATCCGCAAGGGTAGATAAAAAATTTTGATTTTTTCGAAATGAATTAATTTAAACGTATTACTGTTGATTTTGACACCATACACAGTAAAAAATACAGAGTAAATATTTTACTCTAGACTACACTAAAAACGGTGTATAAAGGTCGACTCTAATTAGTGTAAAATATTTACACGGGAACTTTATGAAACAGTAGAGTAACCTTTACCAATTTTAATGTGTAATGTATTTCACTATAAAAGGTATATGGAAACATATTTTAGAGTAAAAATGTACTCAGTGTTTATAAGAAATTGCATTTCATTTAGTAAAAATATTCACTATGTAGATTCATTTATAAACTCTTATTAGAGTATTTTGTTCACTATTATGTGTGAGTAACATATATTTTAGAGCTAAAGTTAACACTGGTTTCAAATAATTTTCCATTTATTTAGAGTAAATTTTTTCACTGAGTTTTGTATATAGTACTATAAATTACACTATATTTATTTAAAATTTTATTAGTCTAGTGTTAATTTTCATCTATTTCAATTGAATGTTAGAGTAAGAAATTTTTACCTAAAAATAGTAAATATTAATTTGGTAGAATATTTTGGCTAGATTTAAGACAAAATTTGGTTTTCTTTTTTGTCCTAAATCTGGTCAAGACATTTTTCCAAATTAACAGTTACTATTTTTTCGAATACAAAAAGCATTCAACAGTAAATATTAAATTTAAAGGGAATAAAAACAGTGTATTTTCTTTTGTTTTTTATTATTACAAATCTTATAAAATACAACTAATAAACGGTTACCTATCTTAAAAAAGTAAAGTATTACATCACAAATAGTACATGATTCAGGTACAAACAAAAAAACAAATACAAATTTCTATAAAATGCAACTGGCTTAGGTATACATATAACTAATAAACGGTTACCTATCTTAAAAGAAAGTAAAGTATTACATCACAAATAGTACATGACTCAGGTCAAAAAAGAAACTAAAATACAAATTTCTATAAAATGCAACTGGCTTAGGTATACATAACGTGTGATTCATTAAATTTCCATTCTGAGTTGGCGGTGGATAAAAAATCATGTCTTTGATTACACCTCATTTCTTTAAATCTCAAAAAAGGTTAGGTTTTCTGGTTGTCGTTTGAAACTGACAGCAACAGATGAATCAATTCGGCGCATACATTCAAATTCCAAGGCTTACCTAGAATGGAAATTTAAAGAATCACACGTTATAACTAATAAACGGTTACCTATCTTAAAAGAAAGTAAAGTATTACATCACAAATAGTACATGACTCAGGTACAAAAAAAAAAACTAAAATACAAATGCAACTGGCTTTTGTATACATATAACTAATAAACGGTTACCTATCTTAAAAGAAAGTAAAATATTACATCACAAATAGTACATGACTCAGGTACAAAAAAAAAAACTAAAATACAAATGCAACTGGCTTTTGTATACATATAACTAATAAACGGTTACCTATCTTAAAAGAAAGTAAAATATTACATCACAAATAGTACATGACTCAGGTACAAAAAAAAAACTAAAATACAAATACAACTGGCTTTTGTATACATATAACTAATAAACGGTTACCTATCTTAAAAGAAAGTAAAATATTACATCACAAATAGTACATGACTCAGGTACAAAAAAAAAACTAAAATACAAATGCAACTGGCTTTTGTATACATATAACTAATAAACGGTTACCTATCTTAAAAGAAAGTAAAGTATTACATCACAGATAGTACATGACTCAGGTACAAAAAAAACTAAAATACAAATTCATATTTTGGTACCAAATAATATTCACTTGTAGAATGAGTCTGATGTAAATTGTATGATTCTTTGTAAAGCAATAGTTTTAAATTAAGAACATTGTAATTATCCGTTGGTATGATTTTGTATGCATGTAACATTTCAGAAAATTCAACAGTGTTCCATTTTTGTGTTAAGGAAAATGGGGCGTTGCGTTATCTCAGCGAACCTCCGCAGAGACGGACACCACAAACTTCGCGGCTTTTGCTACGTGGGTTACTCTGGTGTTGCGTTATCTCAGCGATCCACCGCACAGGCGGACACCGCAAACTTCGCAGCTTTTGCTTCGTGGGTTACTCTGGTGCTTCGTTAACTCTGTGAGTCTACCGTGACTGTTTAATCCTTATTTTGTTTAGTTGCCTAGACGTGCCACCCACGATGGCCGACGGCCAGAGTTCCGGGGGAGTCTCCGCCACCATGGATGTGTCCGAGGGTCTAGAACCTGCAGGTCCGTAAACCATCGAAAAACCATTTAAAGATTATTCATATTTGTTCATTTTAACTTGATATATTCAGCTCGCTATAACTTTCGTTGCATTGATAATATTTACATAATTATTGTTTTGCTGTATTTGTAAAATCTACCTTTGGGATAATTCTTTGCCATTACAATATTTATTTTTAACTTTCTCTGAAATTGCTCCAGAGTTTTCTGTACAACACACAACTTATCTATTACTTGTATAATCTATTTTTGATATGTTTGATTGATCTGCTTGTCACCTGGCTACTGCTTGCATTCCTAAGGTCGCTTAGACTATCATGTACAATCTGCAACGAGGGAATACACTGCGGGGCTAATCAACCTCTAGCGCAGTGTGGTGTACATAAGCACCATTGTTTTATATGTTTGTATTTGCTAAAATACCCCTCTTCGAACACAAGGAGGTGCGATTCATCTAATAGATGCCGCCTATCAGGGGAATGTACACCCAGAATGTGAGGGATGTAACGGGCAGTTAGGAGACAGCAGTTGCAATATGTATTATTTGATGCAATATTACTAATATTTCTTAATGGAATATTTTGGAGCAGTAATAATTTGTTTTATCATGCTGTGCGACCATTATAGGGTCGAGTTATCAGAGTATCCCATAGGGTGATTATCCTAGACTGATCATTTGGCATATTATGTGTTTTCTTGCTATGAGCTTGAATAAAAATTATACGGGCTGTTTCATTAAGGGTGGCCACCGGCCATATCTCGGGAACTACTGGGCATAGAAATCCAGGGAAAAAATTTTTATTACTAAAGTGTCCATGAGAAAATCCTGGAAATTATTTTTTAGCTCTGCATTTCGCCGCAAGGGGGCGCAACTGAAAAGTAAATATTAAAATTCTGAATTTTTCCGAAAATTCCCACATTAAGGTATACCTTTGGTAACATCATTAGAAAGCTTGGACAATTCTGCATCATTTTGCTTTAAGGCTCATTGGCGTACCGACCTTAGTAAGAGTGGGGGAAGCTATTGAAAGTGTAATAATTTAAATCGCTGTAACTTCTAAACTACTTTTTCGATTTTAGTAAACTTAAGCTTGTTTGGAAGAGAAATGTAGGTACTTTTAATTATCGCATCAAATGGTACACGATAGTTTCTAATAAAATTGCTAGAGGGCGCAATTTGAAATAATAACAGTTTTTTTGATTTTATCCCGAAAACTTAAATTAGACGGTATAATTATGATGTCAGAATCGGAAAGTAGATTAAATTTGCAAGAGAAAACGTGAAAACCGCAGCTCGATATCTTCGTTCGTTTCAGAGTTATTGCCAAAAGAATAATTTTTAACACTTTAATTGAAGAGGTGATTGTTTTCATAGTTCCGTGATCAAACAATCCATGATAAAAAATATTTTTAAACTTTATGCTTGTGTAGGTTTGTCACTCTTAATGTAAGGGCCCAAAAACTACTTTAGAATTAATAAAATAATCATGGAAAACTTCGAATTTAGGCACAATAATTATTTTTATAGGTATGGTTTTTTAAAAATAAATCTAGATAGCCGCGAAACAAGATCGGCAGGTTTCCAAGGAGATAAATAAATTGGAATAGTTGTCAACTGATTTAATTTTGATAGGTGTTGTGTTGACAAAAGTTTCTTTTTGAGGACTATGATTGTTTTTGAATTTCTTTTTATCTATTCCAAAAATTGTGCTACATCCCTCAAAAATTCTCAATTCCTCTCCCTGGTTTTATGAACTGATGAAGCCAGTTTTACTAGCTATGGCATCGTTAATTTACACAATTCTTATGCACTAGGTATTGGTCACAAACAAATCCTCATTGAATACGCGAAGTGGATCACCAAAACTGGTGGTGTAGAGTTTCAGCATACAGAATTATCGGACCGTTTATTTTTAATGGCTATCTAAATGGTGAATCTTACGTAAGCATATCGTAACCCTCGGCATTGGTATAAGCATTTTTGATATAGGTAACAAGAAATTTAAAAAGAATCAAGGAGAAACTTTTGTCAACACAACATCTATCAGAATTAAATCAGTTGACAACTATTCCAATTTATTAATTTCCTTGGAAATCTGCCGATCTTGTTTCACGGCTACCTAGATTTATTTTTAAAAAACCATATTAAAATAATTATTGTGCCTTGTGCCTAAAAAGTTTTCCATGATTATTTTATTAAATCTAAAGTAGTTTTTGGGCCCTTGGCATAATGAGTGACAAACCTACACATAATAAAGTTTTAAAATATTTTTTGTCATGGATTGCTTGACTACGGAACTATGAAAACAATCGTATCTTCAATTAAAGTGTTAAAAATTATTCTTTTGGCAATAACTCTGAAACGAACGAAGATATCGAGCTGCGGTTTTCACGTTTTTTCTTGCAAATTTAATCTACTTTCCGATTATGGTATCATAAATATACCGTCTAATTTAAAATTTTGATATAAAAGCAAAAAAAATGTTATTTCAAATTGCGCCCTCTAGCAATTTTATTAGGAACTATCGTGTACCATTGGATGCGATAATTAAAAGTACCTACATTTCTCTTCCAAACAAGCTTCAGTTTACTAAAAGCGAATAAGTCGTTTAGAAGTTACAGCGATTCAAATGATTACACTTTGAATACCTTCCCCCACTCCTATTAAGGTCGGTACCCCAATGAGCCTCAAACCAAAATGATGCAGAATTATCCAAGCTTTCTAATGATGTTACCAAAGGTATACCTTAATGTGGGAATTTTCGGAGAAATCTAAAATTTTTATATTTACTTTTCAGTTGCGCCCCCTTGTGGCAAAATGCGGAACTTAAAAATAATTTCCAGGATTTTCTCATGGCCACTTTAGTAATGAAATTTTTTTTCCTGAATTTCTATGCCCAGTAGTTTCCGAGATATGGCCGGTGGCCACCCTTAATGAAACAGCCTGTATAATCGCCAAAACTGTTTTATTTCTTCCGCCTGCACAGAACTCTAAAAAGAACACAACGTAGGGAATTTCTACGCTAATTATTTCTCCAGTACTGACTGGTGGCCGTAAGGTTACAGTCTAAAGGTTCATAAAGAGTGATTTTAACAGGGTTTTCGTTTGAATTAGTTATTGTTGTCAGAGCATGTGAATTTATTGCTTCGACTAACGCTTCTGGCGTTTCAGCTTTTTCGAAATTTGTGTAGGGTATTATACCTATGCCGTTTAGTTGTTTTACTGGTACTTTTATTTTTTTCTTATTATACGTGGTGGTATAATAAGATTTATGGGTTGGAATTTTTGTTCTAATTGATTGTTATTATCAACAATTGGATATGACGTGTTTTGAATTTCGCCGTGTTCAAAATATAAAGGGATTGTGACGTTTGGGTTTTCTAATAAAGCTTTACCTATCTTAATGTTTGCGTCAATTTGAATCAAAAGGTTTATGCCAAGTAGTCCATCGAATTTAGGTGAAAAAACAAAAAGATGAAATTTATGTTCGCCTTGTGTGTAAAATGAAGGGAATAGGGGTATTGTCATAACTTCGTCGTGAAATGAAGTTGCATGAGCGCTTTTAACTGTAAAGGGTTCTTTGTAAATGGAATTTGGATAGATTTTGTAAGCTAGGTTAGGGTTAATGAAACTATTACCACTACCTGTATCGATTAAAAATTTTGCGTTTAATTCGGGGATAAAGATGTAAGGTAAATCTGAATTGTTTTTATAATTGTTTATGTAAACTATGTCATGTTGTTTGGGTCTAAAGTTTCCTGAAAATTTTGTTCGGTGTAATTGTTTTCATAATATTCTTCATCGTTATTATATTCTAGTTCTTGTTCTGAAGCTTCTGAATAATATTCTGAGGGGTCATACTGATTAGGATCGTTAGGGGTAGAATATTCGTAAGCGTTTTCGTGTGGTTGTTCAACCATGTGGTTGTATATATATATATTCCGAAATAAAGTTTCTTGGTTGCAATGTACGTTGTGACGATCTAATGAATGTGTTACCTGAAGAGGTATCCATTGGTTCGGGTTTCGTTAGTTTTACGTTTAAATTTGATTTTGGAATGGTGCCTGTTGGCTTAAAGGGATTATTTTGGAAGTTTGGTCTTGGGATATTTTGGTTAAACTGTTGTGGTCTTGGAATAAAGTTAGGTCTTTGAAATACGTTAGATCTTTGTGTAAAAGATGGTTGTTGGAATAAATTTGGTCTTGGTGTAAAAGATGATGTTTGTTGGAAAGGAGAATTTCTAAATTGTCCGAAATGTATAGTTTGGTAACTTGGTGGTGTAAAATTATTAGTGTATTGATTTCTCGGTGTATTATTTTTGTAATATGTACACTGTGTCCCAAATTGCTTGTAATTGCAGGGTATCTCTTTAATTTGTAAAAATAGAAGTTTATGGTTTTCGCGAACCTGTGCCACTTTTTGGTTAAATTTTTAATGCCGCAAACAGAACTAAGCTAACTTGTTTTGTTTCTGAGATACAGGGTGAAAACGAAAATTTTCACTTTCTGGGGTGCTGTCATATCTCACACACCATGTAAGCTAGAAAAAAAGTAAAAACTGTTCTAGATACATATGTTTGAGTAGAATCCAGTGGCGTACTCGAAAAAAAATTGATTTGCACCGTTTAGGAGATATGACCCAAACTAGGTATTTTTTAAATGGAACACCCTGTATTTCTTAGTCTCATTAAATTTGTCTATTTTTTCTCATTAAAATGATGTAAACAATAGATACTTTCAAATTTAATAAATCCTCTAAAACAACAAAAAACCCAATTATAAGTCTAAAAAATTTAGTTGGCCTTGAAAATCGGGGATAAAGAAATGTTTACAAGCAACATGAGACACTATATTACATAAAAAAAATAAGAAAGTAAAATATTTTGTTAAGTTTCATTGTTTATTTATATGACCGTTAAAAAAATGTATTTCGCTTTTTGTTTCTTTTTTACTAAGATAAAATAAAAATAATATTAATGTTAAGAGTTTTTAATTTAATATAGTGTCTCATGTTGCTTGTAAACATTTCTTTATCCCCGATTTTCAAGGCCTACTAAAATTTTTTGACATATAATTGGGTTTTTGCTTTTTTTGGGCATTTATTAAATTTTAAAGTGACTACTGTTTACATCATTTTAATGAGAAAAAATAGACAAGTTTAATGAGATTAAAAAATACAGGGTGTTCCATTTAAAAAAGACCTAGTTTGGGTCCTATCTCTTGAACAGTGCAAAACAATTTTTTTTCGAGCACGCCGCTGGATTCTACGCAAAAATATTTATCTAGAACAGTTTTTACTTTTTTTCTAGCTTACACGGTGTGTGAGATATGACAGCACCCCAGAAAGTGAAAATTTTCGTTTTCACCCTGTATCTCAGAAACAAAACAAGTTAGCTTAGTTCTGTTTGCGGCATTAAAAGTTTAACGAAAAAGTGGCACAGGTTCGCGAAAACCGCAAAGTTCTATCTTAACAAATTACAGAGATACCCTGCAATTACAAGCAATTTGGGACACAGTGTACTTTGGAAATTTCTTTGAGTGTTTGGTTTTGATGAATTCGGGTTAGTTCTATTAATTGAATTTGCACGATTTTTATAGTTTAAAAAGTTTTCTTCTTCATGTGCGTATGACATTGCTTGTTCTAATGAATCTGGGTCTTTTAATCTTACAACCAGTTGCATATGATAATTCAAACCAGTAATAAACGTCTTTAACGCTAAATCTTCTTATTGTTCAATTTTAATTAATTTTACTTGATTATTATCATTTGACATATTAATTTTAGAGATTAAAAGACTACGAGCATCTTGTAATCTTAGACCAAAATTTTGAGGGTTTTCATTCTTTTCGGGTCGCATTGATATGATGTCTTGTATTATACATGCTATTGATCTTTGTTCAGCAAAAGTTACTAGTAATGAGTCCTTAACGGATTGCCAATTGTTTAATTCTATGCGCGATGCAATTATATCAGCAGCTCTACCTGTTAGTTTACTCAAAATAGTATCAAAAAGACAAATGTTTATGGGGGCAGCAGCATTTGTGCGATCTTGATGTGCGGATAATAAGTTTTCACATGATTTTATGAAAAGGTTTAATTGTTTGGGATTGCCATCATAGTTTGGAATGTTTTCAGCTTGGTATCTGATTAATTGTAAATTAGGGTTTGCCATTTCGTTATTTGTTAAATTACTATTATTAGTATTTTCGGTTTGATTATGAAAATTAAGATTTTCTAAGTTAACTATTAGTTCGTCCAGTTTATTATTTTTAAGTGGATTAAATTATTATTTAATTATTAAATTAAATAGATTAGAAGTATAAGCAATACAATAAGTAAATTGGGTAAAAGAAAGGTAAAATGGAAAATGCACCTACTTTAATGTTATGATGATTATGTGCAGTGTGATTCTCATTTTTTTTTCTTCTGTACGTTGGGCTACGAGATACAGCGAGTAAAGAGATCTGATTCATTATAGAAATCACTGTAATTAACTTTACTTTCTCTCGGTAGCTTTTCTTAAGTTTTCTTTCCTTAACAGCTAGTTGTCCAATAGGTTTGGCGATTTTTGTCCTCTCCCTGGCCTGCTTATGGACTTCCAGACGATTTTGTTCTAGTTGTCCGCACCAATAGGAACTCAGACGATTTTGTTCTAAGAATCCCTGGTCGATGGGTGAGCCTCTTGGTATCCAGCGGTAGAAATGTTCTTTCAAGTTATAGTCTTTGTGCTTAAGAGTTAAAACTCACAAACAAACGCGCGATGGGATGTTTTGCACAAATCCTACCGACTGCGCCAGTTAATTTCTCAGTAGAAAAAACGAATTTTTAAAAAAGATTTATTTCAAGCTA
The DNA here is from genome assembly GCA_963942485.1 of Pediacus dermestoides. Taxonomy (NCBI): domain Eukaryota; kingdom Metazoa; phylum Arthropoda; class Insecta; order Coleoptera; family Cucujidae; genus Pediacus; species Pediacus dermestoides. The sequence continues at coordinate 828,134 of OZ012629.1, read as the reverse complement.
AGAACAACAAAAGACTGAATACAATTTGCTTTTACATATATTTATAACATATGGTTAATCTAGAGAAGTTTCTTATTACTACTTACTATGCATTTATAATATATTATAATATAATTATAATATAACATATGCTAAATATAACTAGAATTCACAGAAACAGAAAAACTGTAAACGTATTTGGTATTTGAAAAGGAATTTAGAAACTTGATCTTGTGCACAAACCCGTGACTTCTGTGCTGCTGGCTACGGAATGTCGACTATGGAATGCTCTGGATGATACGGACTGGAATGCGTCTCGACTGATGCACACTGCAGGGTGCGATGCTCTGGATGAGCTGGACCGGAATGCGTCTCGACTGATGCACTGCTGGGTGCGATGCTCTAATGAGCTGGATTGGAATGCGTCCTGACTGGATGCGATGCCCTGGATGAGTTGGACCGCAGTTGGTCCTGACTGATGCACTGCGTGGAATATGTCCCAGATGACGCACACTGCGGGGTACGCTCCGGACGATGCACAGTGCACGGTGTGTTCTGGATGATACTAATGTAATGAATTCAACTTCGTCGTTGAATCCGGCTCGAAGAACCAAATGTTATGTTGCAAATGCCCAAACTCCACAACACGTTTGTAATGAATAAAACTTGTGATCAAATATAACGCATTTATTAATGATAAATGAATACTGTAAAATAGCTATATATGAAGCGGCTGGACAACATGTCTCACCGCTCACGATTACAAACACAATTCTACTTATACTGGTACATTTCAGTCACATTCACACAAAATTTCACCTCAAGTGAAAAATACTCAACACAGGTCACAAGCAGTTAAAAAACATACATAATTGTCGAACGGATTCAAATCTAATAGTTAATTACCTCAACTTTGAAACATTGTTCACTGTTTTCAATGCGCTCATCTATTTGTAATTCATCAAAGAATTTTTTTACACGACGCAATCTTCTTTTGGGAAAGGAAGGTTCAATATCCCATACAGCTAATATCTCAAGGGCATCGCTTTTAACAAACTGCCAATTCCTTAAATTCTGAAATTGGGTTAGGATTTTCTTCAAGAGCACCTTGCAACATTTTCGAGACTGTATTAATAGGTTCGAGTATTTTACTTTGTATTATTATTAAAATAATTGTTGAAATTTGTTCAAAATAATAAATCAAGTTTTTAGCTTCACGTTGCTCATCAGATTTTTTCCATTTAATGACAAATATGTCAATATTTTAATAACATAAAAATAACCAGAACGTAGTGCGTCAAGAGCCTGAATACGGGAAGACCACCGTGTTGGACAAACTCTTTTCAATGTTTTTGCTAAGTTCGTTGGATTCGTTTCCATTAACATTGCCCAACGCCTAACAGAACTGAAAAAAACGTAAATTTATTCTGACTGTTCATAAAATTGCCTGATTTCCTGTACATTGGTGACACTGTCGTTGATCACTAAATTCAAATTATGAGAACAGCAGTGCACAAATCTGGCAATGTGATTTCGTTGTCTAATTCTTGCTTGTAACCCTGAGTAGGTACCACTCATATTCGCAGCCCTGTCGTAACCTTGACCACGTAATTTTGATAGATCGATGAAATTTTCATTAATTTTTAAAATTGTTGTTTCTAATCCTTGTGTGTTCGGTTGCACCAAGCTCTGCTAAACTAACAGCATGATAAATATTTAGCAGTGGTATGTTATTGGCTAAATGATTGTTATTTGGTGCGTTGCTTAACAACAAATTTAAAAGACCCAATAAACTGCCGCTGCTAAATTTTAAACGCGCAATTAGTTAATTGAGCATTTAGCAGAGCTTGGTGCAACCGGCCAGTATGTTTGATCAGTAATCTGAGTAAATCCACAAAAAGGTTTTCTTTATTTGCAGCTTGATTGGTTTCTCATTTTCATCTTTTTTTATTAAAACAACGGAATACGGTACTTAGATGATCGATTTTTGATAGACCTTGTGTTGTATCTGTTATTATTGTTATGAAAGGTGCCTTTTAATTTGGATATTAATTTCATGTCCAATCAAATTAATTAATTTATTTTGTATCTCCGGACTCAAGTAATTGGTACTGCCTTTGGGTTTCTTTAATAGCTCTGCTAAAACATTATAGCGAGATAGTAATTTAATTATTTTAAAATTTCCTTGTGAAGTTCCTACATCTTCTGTAATCCTATGGGCTCGGAAAGGTAAATTATTTACAGCAAGCGTTTTTTTTTTACATCTACTATACCTCACAACACTTTGCGTCAATAATTTACTGCATTGTTAATTTCTTGCTGATTAATCATATCTACAGTTTAACAACTTTTCCATCGATAGTAAACCTCACAAGAAATTCCATGTTGATTTGATTCTTCGTATTTTTCAATATTTCTTGTTAAAGGCGCCCAGTCCTCTTACGAAAGCTAAATCGCAGTTTGACGCATCAAAAAGCCAGCATGGTTGACAGTAACAAATATTTTTTTGTGTTGAATAACAACCATTATCTGTAATTTTTATATGTCCGTTATATTTATAATAATATTTCTCGTTGAAGCCTCGGTTTTTATGGCGGGCATCTAAATCTTTAGCGAAAGGCCCATGTGGTTGATAGGGGCCAAGCCTAATAAATTTACGTTTTTGTTCAGAAGTTAGAGCTTCTTCACAGAGATTTTCATCTTTTTCTTTTATCGTCAATATTTTTATATTTGTACAAATTCGTATAGGAGAACCGAATAATAAAAAAAATACAATAAATGAATTTCATTCTTGTTCTTCATAGATGTGATCATTTCTTGGATTAGCAGAGGTGTACAGTGTCCCCAACAAAGCATTTTCAACATTCTGCGTTTCTTCGCGATCTGGTTTTTTCAAAACATTATTATGGCGGTTCCTTTTCTTTTTTGAGGAGTAGAATGATTTTTGTTTTGTTATTTTTTTATTTGGTGGCTCTGACTTCTGATTATCATCTTTACATAGAAATAATTCATTATTGTTAGCATTAACACCACATAAGAAACTGTAACAATTCTTCAAACTTTTTCTTACATGTAATAAAGCACTTTCATCTATTCCTTGATAATTAAAAGTAGTAAATTTAATTCCTAATTCCTTTATATCATTTGCCATAGCTGAAAGCGACTGATCAGCGTTAGGGTTTCCTATCGTTTTCATATGAACATCAACTTCAACGTTAGTTTCATGAATAGGAGAATTACATTGGTTGACTTGCACTTGGTTGGCCGAATTAGCAAGTTTTTCCTTTTTCACAAATTTATTTGTGATGAAAACTACATAGTGTATATGCTTACAAATTGTATATTGAATGCAATAATCTATACAGGTGCATTGATATGTGTGCACACAGATGCTGCACTCTGTACACACCAACTTGCAACAGGCGGTTAACGGAATGAGTTTTTGTGAAACTGTATAAACTTCCTTTTTACTTTCTTATACGAAGTATAAGGAAGTATTATAATCGTGATTTTTTTCGACTTCGAGATTTTGATGGATTTACACGTTTTGAGGGCCCCTGAATCCATTTTGTCCATTTTCGCCATGATGTCTGTCTGTGTGTCTGTCTGTATCCACCATAACTCAAAAACGAGTTACCGGATTTGATTCAAATTTCATATTTAAGAGTTTGAACAAATTTGTGGGTGCCACATTAAATGTTTTTCATCTAGCACCAAAACAAGTGACAGTTACTTGAACACATTTTTAGGTTTTTTAGGAATATCTTGAAAAATGAACAATTTATGAGATTTTTTTATTCTTTAACATTGATTTAGAATTGAATTTTGAACATATTTTGTTTGAACTTTTTTTTGAAATTCCGTCAAAAAAATTTCAAAAAAACTTTCTTAAAACACTTTATATTTCTCTTTATATTTCTCATAGCGCGCGATTATATTTGAATCCGACGGTCGAAGTAGACCATGTGTTTCATTATATGGCTGCCAAACGGAAGGTCCCGGGTTCGAATCCCAGAAGGAACGGACCATTAGTTTTTTTTTTATTTTCCTGGTTTCTATGGTACCGAAAACAATAATAATGAATAAATAAATGTAATTTCATACCGGGAGATTTTTTTAAGTGAGTATTAGGTCAAAAATCTAAAATAAAACACATTTTTGTCGTAAAATTCGGTTATAATGAGTGGAATACGGACAGATTTATGCGTATTGCAATAAGTGCGACAGAGACTATTTGAAAATTGCTGGAAACCTTCAAAATTTTTACAAGAAATTTACCTTAATTTCTTTAGGAAAAGTAATTATTGTGATACTATCCGTAAGTATAAGAAAGTCATGTGTTGGGCACATCAGATATTTATTAGAAATCCTCCAAATATTTTCGTATGTTTCAACTTCAAATATGGAATTTAACGAAATATGGTGACTTCTGTCAATTTCACTTATGCGGTTGGAACTCTGGCCTTTTGTGTTTGTAATTATTCATCAATGTCCTTAGGTATTAAGGCTACCACTGCTCGAGACCCTTTACCATTATTCTCAGTCGCCGACATCCCATCTTCAAAATCTTTGAAATTACTCTTTTGGTCATTCTTGTAGTCCGATATTGTCATATATTGTACATCACCAATTCTTCTTCTATTAAAAATGATGAGTAATGATAGGACACATTGCACAAGACTTTTGTAGTCATTCTCTATATCCTTATCATCCTTGAAAGCTGCATCACTCTTCTTAGTGATTTTATAAGTCTCCTCTCTGAAGAGATATCTGATAACAGTGTATTCAATAGTGGCTTGTTCCATTTCTTCTCTTGTAGATCCTTGTTTGCCAAAGAGGCCATTTCAATGTTCCACCTGGAAACTATTAGGTGTTTCATATTCTTGACATCCTTGAGAAAAATAGTTTTTTCGGTGTGGGTCTCGATCTAAATCCTTTTGTATCTTTTAGAGCTAAGTGATACAGATCATTACAAAGCAGTTTCAGATTGCCTCCGAAATGCAATGCCAAGCTAGGTGCAGCAAAGTTTTTTTTGGTAGCATCGTAACCAGCTAAATTTCTTGCTGCAATTACAATAGTGTCAAAGTAACAAGGACGAGGTAAGTTTTGCATCTCGATTTTTGGATTATTCATAAGCTGTTAGTAACCTTCCAAATTCCCTCATTTTGTTGCTACACGTATAAAACTCTTTTTCTTCTTGTGTTTCTTCAGATACGAGTTTCCAAAATAGGTTATCAACAAATCTTTCTTTGCAGCAAATGCAGTCTCATCCCCTCTCATCTATTTCAATATGCAAATCCTTCGATAATAAATTATTACTTATCCCTTTTATGAGGAGCGGCACATCATACAGTGGTACTACTTCTTTGCCATTCACTTCGAATCCAAAAAAACGGTTTTCCTCACCCCGCCTTTTAAAATTTTGTTTTGTTTCTGTAGTGTTTTCTTGTTTAGTTGATTTGACTTTGTGATTGTGTAGAATTTATTTGATCGAAATTAGGGTGGTTTTAATGTGTATTCCTCGTAGTTCCTTTTGGGTGATATTATTGAACTTGTCGAAAGAAACCAACAGAGACTTTCAATTTATTTATTGATATAACACACACTAAAAAACTACAAATAATAACCGTTAAGGGTTTGGTCAAGACCAGGTTTCTCAGTTTTTTGTACTGGTCGAAAAATGTACTTCTTAATACGTATGTTAAGTTAATATTATGTGTTAAATGAAAATTGAACTAATGAGTATGAAAGATGGAAATATACTGTTTTTAAAATAGGATAAGTTTCGATGACCTGAAAGTCATCCCCTGAAAAGGCTGGGTGCATGGTTTTCGTCCCAACCGTAGGTGATAAATCTGTCGACTGGTCTTGACTAAACACATATACAGGGTGATCAGTAATTGGCGCACTCGGAGCATACTGTGATAAACTTTACGTTTTAAGAATGACCAATTTTTTTACCGCAGTGCTGTAAGTCCTTTCTTTACAAAGATATGACCATTTTTGTGTAAATAAAAGTGGCAACTCTGCATGGAACATGTGAATAGGTTCGGAGAGAAAAAAAAGAGAAACGTTCAATATTTTATGATGCGAGAATTTATAGAAACGTCAAATTAATTTAGTACTGTCAATTTTATTAAAAAACAGAAACAACAATTAAAATTCATTAATAATATTTTCATGGCAATAGAAGTTTATCCCAAGGATAGTTTGAGAGGTTGCCAAACTTCAATTTCTCTCAATTTTAGGTATTTTATAAAATTTTAACATATTCAATTTCTTTGTATTAGAGATTTTTTGAAAAAAATTGAACAAATCATATTTGCATTTTTTCCAGAGATTATAGTAGCATGAATTATTCACTCATTTTTGTCTTGGTTATTAAAATAATTAGCTTTTAACTTGGATGAGGGAAACTCTATAACTCGGAAACTAACCATCAGATATAATTTTTCTTTGCAGATTATCCTTAGTTTTAATGCGCTCTATAACACCCTGTATTCGGAGTGCGCCAATTACTGATCACCCTGTATATATATATCACTTACAAGTTACATATTAGAAGTTTAAAATTCGTGTATCAAAAGTGGACCTCTAGCAATGGGGGGTCGTTAAACTGACGCCATAGGCCACACATTGAGATATTGGCATGTGTTACAATACTTAAAAGGAAAGTAACAAGTAAAAACAACAGAAATAAGGGCGTAGAGGTAGTGGTACATTACATTTCATTCACCAACGAGTTAATTGCTGCTTGGTTAGTTGATCCTTGGTCACAAGTAGTTCTAGCTACCACTTTAAGACCAATATCCTGCGCTTTGGTAATTATTTGTTTAATAATGTTTTTCAATTCTACAGTCTTAATTGAACTGAAATTAAACGTGAAATTAACTGGTTGCTTCCACTGTCGGTAAATTCTCTATAGCATAAAGACAGTGGCATGGTTTGCTAATTGCGGAGATCTTTTGTATCCATAATCTTCTAAACCATCTATACAATCATATTTCTGGTTGTAATGAACTGAAGCATCAATAGAAATTTCGTCAAAAATTAAAATGCAATCTTTATCTAAAGATTTCATCTTTTCAACGCTATGTTTCAAACTTTTAATATTTGTTTATTTATACCAGATGGAAATGGTAGTTTATTTAATAAATTTGTCAAAGACCGTCTAGATGGAAGTGAAAAAATCAGTAAGCGATATCCTTTATCACTTGCTTTTAAGAAACTAAGTGTTAAAATTTTATCCTCTAATTGAAATCCTCGGGACCTGGGATTTTTGTTTTCTATTTTTATTTGCGATAAGAAAAGTTGTGGTCTCGTTCAAATGTTGTTGAAGAGACGAAAATGGAGTGGAATTTGCTACAGTTTCGGCAATTTCTAATCTGTCTTGAAAAGAGGACATTTTTCTAGCTTGATTTGCAAATTTTTTACTCCAATCTACAATCATGTTATACAATTTTTTGCATTTTGGTGTCAACTGATTTTGCCTTGATCTGCCCACTTGTTGCAAAATCAGATTCCTTTTCCTTGATCCTAAAAAGAACTTATTAATTATTATAAATTTATAATAAAATAATATATACATTATAGGTATAAATGTTCTAAATATAGATAATATTATGAAGGGTTTATAGAAAACGTAATTGCAAAATGTTTATAATAATTATTGGGTCAACACATTATTTCTATCAGCAGTTTACAGAGCTTCAGTCTTTAAAAAATAAATATTAACTAAAAGTCAAATATGGTAATTACGCACGTAGTGGAGAGTGAGTTTAGTATATTGTTTATTTTTTATAATCCAACATTCCCTTCACCTAAACATAACACTTCTTGATAATTCAATAAAAACAAATATCAGAAAATACATGCTAGGTGGACACCCATCTATAATACATAAAAAATATACATACTTCCACTGGTTTGAAACGATTTCTTCGGGGTCATAGGATCATTTACAATAGAAGATATAGAAAATTTATCTCCTGCAGTAAATTCCGGAAGTATAGGATCTAAAACAAAATAAAATAAAAATAAATATACAATAATAATAAATTGTATACAAATAATACACAATTTTTTTAGTACAAAAAGTAATCACTTATGTTTCGTTGTTTCACCTTTGAGTAAATATACAGTTGTTATAGATAAATCCCTTGGATAACAATAATTTTAATAAAAAAAATTATCGTCCTTCAGGTTCAGAGAGTCAAATTCTTTAATTTATAAGTAAAAAAAATTGTTATAAAACACGTACCGCGTTGATGAATATTTATTGAAGAGGGTGTTAATCTTCCAGGATGTTCAGATATGGAAGAATCTTGCGTTGATATAGATGGCAATGATTCGTCGACTACGAGGCCTATAAATTTACCAAAAATTAGTAGTTTAATAAACGTTAAACGTACAGTATATTATTGCTGCATAACCATCAGTAACTGATGATGTATAATATTAATTTTATTTTCTTTCTTTTTTTTTTGTACGTAGCACATAGATGGAATAGAAAAAAAATCTAACCTATGGGATCGAAAACTGTCAATCTCAATAATAAGTACCTAGGTAGGTACCTAACTATAACTGAAATTCCTTAAATTATGGGATTATTTATTATTATGTATGTATAAGATATGTCACTGTGCTAAACTTCCCTTACCTTAAATCAATGAAAATATACAACTACTTACCGGGCATATACTTTCGTGTCCTTATTTTATATGTTCTTGTATTTGACATTTCGTTCAATATGTGTTACCAACCGAAAAAAAGTTTCTAGATTTGGGGGGGTTTCGTAATGGATATTAACACACTCAATAGCTTTGTTACGTCATCAAACATATTTACATTATTCCTTTTAGTCCAGTGAACTATGTATGTTTTGTTTATAAAAAAATGTTACCCACGAAGCGATATAAGTAGAGTAAACTCCCTATCTCATCAGCATTGATGCCTTGGGTATAAAAACGGCGGTCGAGGTAGACCACACCTACTTATGCGTCCATTTCAAGATAGGGAATGCTATCAGAGATGCCAAGGTAGAGAACGCCGACTCCCATGCTATAAAAGTGGGACTGTGTTTTGGGTGACATCTGTGTTTTTCCGGACTGAACTAATGAGATTGAGCTAGGTCAGGAACGACAGGATCCTTTTTTTATTCAAATTATTTTTACCCGGTAAATTCAAATTTATTCTGGGATATTCTGCAGGATTAATGGGACTATTCTGTAACCTTTTTTAAAATTACAGCAATCACTGTAATTCTATTGTTGCAACGTCAATAATTATTGCTAACAATCATTGGCGATACAACTGCAAAATTAAAGTGGCTGTAATTTTAAAAGAAAGTTACAGAACAACCCCATTATGGAGTTAAATTCAAAAAACTTAATATTTATAAGCACTGTACACAAAAGTATATTGAATATTTTAAAATACATTTACATTGTCTATAATAAAAAACATATGAAAATAAAAAAAATCACATTAAAATTAATGATATACAAAATTATTTTTTTTTTGTTTTTTTGTAAATTTTGAAAAGGCTAAGGATTTAAGAGGGTCCTGTTTCGCTCTTCTTACGTCCTTTCCAGATAAAATTTTATTGAGGGTTCGTAAGTAATTAAAAAAAATAATATTTACACTAACTTTTATAAATATATCCACATGCTCGTCACAGAACAATGTGGAAATATTTTGGCCGCAAACATTTCTAACCCTGCTAACTACCTTTTCTTTAATTTTGTATAAAGTGATAATTGTAGGGATGTAGGTAAGAACCACTTCCGTTACTGTCCTAAAAACATGCGTAAAAATACTTGAGGGACGTATTAACCGAGAGCGTTCATACTCACGCCGCTCAACCAGAATGTTTTGCGGAATGTCTTTGTCCGTGGACATTTTTCGCAAACATACTGGACACTCTACACATGTTTTTATACGTTTTGCAACGTATCCCGCAACGTATGCAGAAGCATAATCCGCGACAAAGCGAGAATGAACCGTTTCGAACGGTGGAAGAACTGGTAGGAGAACAGTGGGAGGTTCTGTCTGGACGTCTACGTTTTCTTGTCCTGTGACAAAATCTTTAAGATTGTCAAGGACTCCAACAGACTCATCCTGGTCGCAGTTAGACCCAGCGGAATGTGGCGAAACAAAATTATTGACCACGAGGGACTTACAGGAGGAAATGAAGGACGAACAGGTGGGATTTGTGTTCCTGACTCCATGGCTTCGGATCGAAGAAAAAAAAATTCTCAACCGGATCCTGATTGAAGGCCTTCGGTGCAACATGTTTGAAACCTTTCCTTAAAAGGCCCTCTACAATGTAAATGAGGCCTTTTAAGGAAAAAATCCAATTTTTTAGAGAAGGTGTGTTGTACCTTACGGCAGAATTGGTTGTGGATACGAAGCACATGGATTCTAACACAGAGGATTTCCAGAAGGGAATGTGGCCAGATTTTGCTTTCGCTACACACCGCAGTTCCTTCCCACAGGGCGGATAGAGAGAGGAGCCGTTGACACTGTCAAAAAGTTTGTCAAAGAACAAGAAAAACTGGCCAGTATCGGCAGCTTTTGGGTCCAAATAGAAGTCGGACTCAGGGGGAGGTCGACACTGGCTTTTGCCATTGTACACATCGAACTTCCCACAGTGTGACTAAAAACCTGCGTGCAGTTTTTTACTTTCATTTTACGAATTTTCCCTGGTACTACGTGTTCGTCTGTAAGTTTGTAAAACTGGCTATAAGGACCCTGCCGCTTGTCGATGTCGTATAATCGCAACATATGGTCCCAAGATGCTACTTTGTCAACTCCTGACTCCGTGAATTTCAAATTTTTGTTTATTAAATTATTTCGGATACCTTTGATGAGGTGGGGGAAATCATACAGATGTACAATTTCCTCACCATCCACAACGTATCCTTGGCAACGGTTTTCCGTGTTGCTTCTTGCAAAAAATTCGTTAGTCTCACGCAAAAGTGCATTGACAGCAGCGACATTTGTAGCACCTTGGTCGGATATGCTTGCGACTATATGAAGTCCAGCTTTCCTTACTTCCCTAATCACATCTTTCAGTATTCTTACTAATTGCTCCGTAGGAGTTGTGCCTTCACAGAAAGTAAAACAAACGGGCTGTTTCCACTTCCTGTGAATGCCCTTTAGTAAGAATACCAAAGCGTGGTCAGCAAATAAGGCTCGCCTATCAGATCCACCGTAATCTACCACCCCTTCCACAATATCTGCCCTTTGGTTGTAATGCAGGCCAGTCTTTAAAGATATTTCGTCGAACATAATCGTGCAATGTTTATCAGACGCTTTCATCCTTTTTACTGTAGACGCTAAATGTTTGAAAATGGAAGCATTTACGCCAGGGAAAAAAGGAATACTATTTAAAAAGGGATGAGAGCGTCTTCCGCGAAGGAAAACTGAATATGCGCGACAAATACCTGTAGCTACGACCGCTCTGCTTATACAATGAAAGGGCAAATACTTTATCGTCAACGTTAAATCTCCGCCCTCTTGGTTTAAGCTTTTGCAATTGTAGTTGGGACTTGATGAAATTGGCAGTGGTCTTATTTACATCACTCATGGCACTTATTAGATTGCTGCCTTGGCTAGTCAGGAATTTAAGTTTTTTCCGGGTTGAACAATTCGAAAATCTTAATTTGGCAGCCATTTTCTGCAACTTCTTAGCTCGAATGTAAAAACTTTTTGCTATCGGAGTCAGACGACCTTCTCTGGTCACTCCAACACTTTGTAGTGTTCGTGATCAGCACCTAAAAAGAATACAAATGTAAATTAAGTTAAAAATACTTTGGAAGTGATGTTTTTTTAAAGACTATACACGACTAATGGTCGAAACAAGATGGAGGACTTATTTCTAATGGGATGGAGGAAGGATGATGACACCGAGAGAGAAAGTGATATGTAGAGAGAGAGAGGCTAATAGTATGTTGCGCCATCTATGTTTATCCGGCAATTCTAAAACTTGGTCCCTTAGCTCCCATAAGAACTTCCCACCCCCTGAATGCTATAACCGAGTTTAGTCTCTTTATATCACTTCGTGCCCCAGGTTTATTAAAGTTTATTCTTGAAAAACTAGAAGCAATGTTATTTTACCTTCGAATGTGACAATAACATTCGAGAATACGTTAATTTAAAATTAGTTTATTAAAAATACAATAAATTTAAATCTTTAAAACAATAATAAAATCTTAATATTTATGTGAAATATTATATATAATAGATAGAAAAATATGAGGATTCTACGCATATTATTGTCCTCTTCAACTTGGCCCAAAATATCTTAATTTCTCGGATGGTGAAGGACATCTTCAAATTGTACCATAGCTGACCCTGGTATTTGTGCTTCTACACATAGGTTATGTAAAATAACACATGCTACATGCTAAAAATGTAGAAGGACCAGTGGCGTAACGAATGAGCATGAACCGACAACAGAGATAACAACTTAACAACTGAATCCGGAATCATACTCCACGCTCCACGTCGACCACGTCTACGGTCCACGCCACTGAATTCAAGCCAATGTCAGTAATGACATGCGCGCTAACAAATCGTTTAATAATTGGTACGAGTAATCTGGCGCAGTTTAATGGCATGTAGTTCTTACAGAATTGAACTCTACTATGGTTCCTACTTTCGTGGGGCTGTACCTCAATTTTCGCACTCCCATCATACATCGAAATCTTCCTTTCAACACGCCGTTGCAACGTTCGATACAATTTCTTGTAGAAGCATGCCGCGCGTTATAATTGCCTTCGGGTGTTTCATCTACAGCATTTATTACTGGTTTCATGAGCAATGCTTGTTGGGGTACCCAGAGTCCTCCAACAACCAGGAATTATGATCACCAGCTTCATAATACCACAATTCTTCTGGGATAATAGAGTTACGCCATATAAAAGCATCATGACAAGAACCTGAATATCTGGCATTAACATTAAGTATTTTTAAATTATAATCACATATCTAAAAATAGTATATTATTTAATGAGTGTATAATGTGGCCCATTATACATGAATTGAATACTATACTTTATCTACGACTCCATTATTTAAATTTAAAGTTTAAACTTTTATCGTGCTTATTAATTTTCAACTGAAACGTTTTGTCGAAGTAAGCTGCCGTCAAGGAAACAAATTTATTTTCATCAAAAATAATTCAAAAGTCAATAAAATTGTTTTGCAGGTAAAAGCTAATTTTTATCGAGAATGGATACAGAAGAGAGTGAAAATGAAATGCAGTGTACTCCTCCAGAGATTATAAATGCAACAAAGGTAACTTCTTTAGACTTGTTACCTGAAAAATCTAGAAAAAATTATGAATTCGTGTACAATAGTTGCAACAAATTTCCAAGAGTCGTGGAATATGAATTTGTATTCCACTAGTTGTATAATATGAACTAAATTATGTGTTACGGATATAATAATATTATTATTTAAGAGTCGTAGATAATAGTATATGTCGGAGACTGCGACATTGTACGAATAATAATTGATCCACAATTACACAATACTAATTTTATTAACCACTAGTCACAATCTACAATCACAACACTAATTAATCTGATAAACAATAAAATAATCTAATACGTAATTAAATAGCGGCCACCGGTCAGAACACAAGTAAAACACAGTCTTATAATTTTTATACCACGAGAACCAATAGTCCGCCACCAACCCAGCGCTTGCACCACCCAGAGGAATCTAATCTCCTAATCCCTCTGCCCAAGCCACACTGGTAGGCTTTGTTCTATTAGTCGGGGGTGTGAGGGTTCCCACGACATGCTCTCGCTATGGTTTTACATATGTGCCCTGTCAATCGTCACCAAAAGTGTGCCAGTCTACATTCCAATGCGGTATGCCAGTGGCGCCGACACGGCCATTCTGACATCAGGCACGTCCTCGTGCCTTATAGGTCACCTGGAACATCATCTGAAAATTCACACAATGTTATAAACAATTCAAACGGTTCGTCCATCCTGACGGGTTTCATTCTAACATGCTCGCAAACAACTTTCAAACGATCAATTCGTCGTCCACAACGGTTTACAACTTTCAGTCACAAAAATGTGTTCGCAAACACATTTCACCTTTTTGCATCGTGTTACAACACACTATATCAGATTTATCATTGCATTATCATCAACATCATCATCACATCATCATCAACATCATTATCAAAATCATCATCACATCATCATCAACATTATCAACACATCATCACAACATTATGATCCTCATATCATGCCACCACAGTAGCCGTACGTCGTGTTACTACACGGTTTATCAGCTGTATTACCACATCATGCCACCGCAGTAGCCGCACGTCGTGTTAGAACACGGTTTATCAAACAGCTATATCATCATCATATCATGCCACCGCAGCAGCCGTACGTCGTGATATCATAACACGGTTTATCCAGCTGTATCATCATCACAACTCAATTTGACCAGATTACCACAAAAATCTGTCTACACACTCATCTCACAACAACTTGACCAGATATCACAACAATCTGTCGACATAATCATCTCACAACTCAAATTGACCAGATTACCACATCAATCTGTCAACACAATCATCTCAACTCAAATTGACCAGATTACCACAGCAATCTGTCAACACAATCATTTCACAACTCAAATTGACCAGATTACCACAGCAATCTGTCAACACAATCATCCCACAACTCGGATTGATCAGATTACCACAGCAATCTGTTATTTCATATTCATTCATTGCAAACAAATACAACAACAAAAATCTAGAACTGGACAAATCTTAGATTAATTACCTTCGTTTTCATGCGCCGACACTGGCTCATCACTGACATTTAGATAGCCATGATCAAAATCAAGCATTTCTTCTCCACATTGCCCACTCGGTACTGCTCTTAACTGGTCATGAGCAAACTTGCAAAGTCCGCCTTTTTTGTTAACTTTCTCTACCTCATATCTATCGTTTGCCAAAACTTTAACGATTTTATAGGGTCCTCTAAATTTACGATCCAATTTAGATATCATTCTCTCATTACTTTTAGAAAACACAAAATCACCTACTGTAAACGGTTTCACTTTAGCTTTTCCGGCATTAAATCTTTCAGAATCTGCTTGTGCAGTTTTATGAATGTTTTTGCTTGCTTTTTCTCGAATATCACACTAGAACTATCAGTGATTACGGCTTGATGTAAGGTCTTGTTTAATTCTAATGAGCGAATTTTAGTGCCAAATAATAATTCTGCAGGACTAAAGCCTGTAGTTTTATGTTTTGTACTGTTCAGAGCTAACTGAACTTCACCTAAACTTTCTTGCCATGTTTTATTTGCCTCACTTTCAATGATTGTGAGCATATTTTTTAAAGTTTGCATTACCCGCTCGACCTGTCCATTTGCTCGACTTGAACCATGTGCAATAAAATGCAAATAAATGTTACTTTTTGAACAAAAACTTGTAAACTCAGAGCTTGTGAAGCATTTACCCTGATCAGAAATTATACGAACTGGTGCTCCAAATAGATATGTGAAGGTACGAAAAGACTCAACTGCCTGTTTTCCAGTTAGTGCCATAATATGATATAAAATAGTAAATTTAGAAAAGGCATCTATAATTACTAACACATATTCTTTTTTATCACTTTTTCCACTTAATTTTCCAGAAATGTCAATATGGACTGTATGCCAAGGATTTGAAATTTTCGGTATCGGATGTAATTGAATTTGTTGAGGGCCAGTTCTATCTTTTGATGCTTTGCAGACTAAACAATTATCAACAAATTTTCTGACATTTTTAGACATATTCGGGAACCAATAAAATTCGTACAATTTATCAAGGGTCTTTTCCCAGCCTAAATGTTTTAAATCAACATGAATATGATTAATAATAGACCAGGCCATAGACCGAGGAACAACAGGTAACCATTTAGATTTTTCATTTCTTTCAATTTTACGGAATAATACATTGTTTCGAACGTCGTAAGTTTTTGCCAAATCTGAGGGAAGCTCATATGTTTTCCATTTTGTAATTAACTTTATGATTTCATCGTCTCGCTGCTGTTCTACATGTAACCAATCTTTTTGTAAGTCTATTATTTGTACAAGTTTTTCACACGAGACAAAACATTTAGTAGAATTTGAAGATTCAGGGAGCTGATTACGAGACAAGAAATCGGCATGTTTCATACGATTGCCCTCACGGTACTGAATATCAAAATCAAAAGCTTGTAAGTATGCCCACCACCGATGTACGCGGGGTGTTAAATCGACTTTGTTTTTTGAAGCTTTCAAAGAATTGCAATCAGTTACGGCAGGGAAATGTTTTCCCTGCAAGAAGTGTCTAAAATTTTTGACAGCATTGACGACAGCTAATGTCTCGAGTTCATAAGAATGATAGCGCGATTCTGCAGCAGTAGTGCGTTTGCTAAAATAGGCTACAGGATGTAATTTACCATTTTTCTTTTGTAAAAGAACACCGCCATATCCCTCTGAACTTGCATCAGTGTGCAATTCTACAGGCAAAGTAGGATCAAAAATAGTAAGAACAGGTTCTGTTGTTAAAAAAGTTATTAGAGTTTGACGAGCTTCATCGTGTTTCGGTAACCATTTAATTGTTTTTACAGAATTTGTCGTCAGCTGATATAATGGCGTTGCAATTTTAGAAAAATTCGGTATAAATTGACGAAAATAAGAAGCTAAACCAAGAAATTGACGAACCTGCGTTGGTGTTTTCGGGATTGAAGAGTTTCCTACTGCTGAAATTTTATGTGGGTTAGGACGTAATTCTCCTGCTCGAACTAAGTAACCAAGATATTGAGTTTCTAATTTAAGAAAGCTACACTTTTTTACGTTAAAAGAAAAACCTGCGTTTACCAATGTTTTTATAACAATATCTAAGCGTTCTAGTCCTTCAGAAATTGAAGCAGACGGAATTAGTACGTCATCCATATAAACAACTGCTACTGTGTTACGGAGATCACCCAAAGCTTTATCTATAGCTCGTTGATAAACAGGTGGAGCATTCGTAAGTCCAAATGGCATAGTTAAGTATTCATACTGTCCTTCGGGAGTTACAAAAGCAGTCTTTTCGATAGAATCTGTATGGATCGGAATTTGGTGAAAACCAGAAGCCATATCTAACGAGGTAAAATAATAAGCACCATGAAGGCGATTAATTTGGTCACTAATTAGAGGTAATGGATACTTGTCAGGGATAGTGTTACTATTTAATTCTCTAAAATCAACACAGATACGATCTGAACCATCCTTTTTCTTAACCAAGATAATTGGGCTTGCAAATGGAGAACAACTGGGGCGAATTATATTTGCTTCTAGTAATTCAAATACCTTAGAACGAACTATTTCTCGTTCATTTGGGGACAAACGGTAAGGCCGTCTCTGTACGATTTTATTGGGATCTTTTAATCGAATATCAAGGCTACCCGTAGTTACTCTGCTAGATGACACACCATTGACAAAATGTTTCTGATATTTCGTTAATAAATTAATTAACATTTCTTTATCAGTTAGTGTTAAATCAGTTCTAACATTATCAAGGTCAAAAACAGAACTTTCACAGATCTGAATGAGTTTTTCTCGAGCAATGGACAAGCCTGCAGTGCTAAAGTGAACATTAATATTTTGAGCAATTAAATCCCTGCCAACTATGACGTCAAAAGAAATACTATCATCTGGTACAACATGAAATAGCATTTCGATGTTAATATTTTGAATTTCAATTACTACTAAAATTTGTACAGTACAAATGACATATTCTTTACCAATTCCTCTTAAATGAATTAAAGAATTTTGGTGTTTACCGTTAAACAAAAGTGAAATAGTTTCTTTCACTAACGAACAGTCAGAGCCAGTGTCAAAAAGAAAAGGAACAATCTTACCGTTCGTAAGCTTTAGCTGACCCTGTGGCAGAACTTGACTTTCACACAAATTTACTCGTTTTTCCTGGTACTTTACAGCGGACGTTGCAGTTTCCCCTCTACCAGGACAGTTGGTGGAGATATGTCCAGGCTTTCCGCACGAAAAACAGGTGACAGGACGGGTTGCTGTAAACTTCTTAATGCTGCTAGCCTGCGGACGTTGAACAGGTGGAGTTTGTTTTCTGGTACACTGGTATGATTTGTGACCAGTAAGGCCACAAAGAAGACATTTTCCAGAAAATTGTTGGCTGGATCCTTCAGGACGAGTAAAGGCACGGCGCTTCTGACTGATATGATGATCAGGTCGAAATAGCGCCGGCCGTTTACCCAAATGTCCACGCATTGCTATACAAAAACTTCGAACATCTTTCGGTGGATCTGTTTGCAATCGTTTTCTTGCACTTTCGGAACGATTAGCAACAACATGGCACGCAAATAACGTAGCCAATGCCTCATCGCTTTCCCTAGTTTTGATGAGGTGCAGAGCCAAACGCGAAACGTGTAGACCCTCATCAATTAATGTTGCTCCACTCGGAGAGTTTTGTCGCCCATTTACCGCTTCTTCGAATAACTCCATAAGGTCCGTTGGTTTAGCAAAAACGGAGAGGAATTCAGTGCGGATTTCATTCCAAGTTTTACCCAACGGCCGACAACGAATAAGCCAATCAGCTGCTTCTCCTTTCATGGCATTAGATAAAGTGGTCACCAGAGACATTCCTCTCAAATCGTTCACTTTGACATATTCGTCAACTAACACACACCAACCCTCTGGATCTGCCATTTTTGCAGTCTGATGGAAATGTGGTAGTTGAACTGCCGAGACTTGTGCAAAAAGTGGTGAACTTATTGCAGGTGTTACTGGACGGCCCTGTAGTTCAATCATTCTTTCCAAAAGGTCCTCGATTCGATCTTTTGATGGATCCTTCTGGTGGACTGAGGTATGTGCCTCATTTTCAATTTCCACACTCTCTTCTGCAGGTAATCCCACTTCTGATGTCGGAGACTGCGACATTGTACGAATAATAATTGATCCACAATTACACAATACTAATTTTATTAACCACTAGTCACAATCTACAATCACTACACTAATTAATCTAATAAACAATAAAATAATCTAATACGTAATTAAATAGCGGCCACCGGTCAGAACACAAGTAAAACATAGTCTTATAATTTTTATACCACGAGAACCAATAGTCCGCCACCAACCCAGCGCTTGCACCACCCAGAGGAATCTAATCTCCTAATCCCTCTGCCCAAGCCACACTGGTAGGCTTTGTTCTATTAGTCGGGGTGTGAGGGTTCCCACGACATGCTCTCGCTATGGTTTTACATATGTGCCCTGTCAATCGTCACCAAAAGTGTGCCAGTCTACATTCCAATGCGATATGCCAGTGGCGCCGACACGGCCATTCTGACATCAGGCACGTCCTCGTGCCTTATAGGTCACCTGGAACATCATCTGAAAATTCACACAATGTTATAAACAATTCAAACGGTTCGTCCATCCTGACGGGTTTCATTCTAACATGCTCGCAAGCAACTTTCAAACGATCAATTCGTCGTCCACAACGGTTTACAACTTTCAGTCACAAAAATGTGTTCGCAAACACATTTCACCTTTTTGCATCGTGTTACAACACACTATATCAGATTTATCATTGCATTATCATCAACATCATCATCACATCATCATCAACATCATCATCAACATCATTATCAAAATCATTAGGTAGGCTTTGTTCTATTAGTCGGGGGTGTGAGGGTTCCCACGACATGCTCTCGCTATGGTTTTACATATGTGCCCTGTCAATCGTCACCAAAAGTGTGCCAGTCTACATTCCAATGCGATATGCCAGTGGCGCCGACATATATTATACTACGACGCTATAATGAAAGCTATTATTACAATTATTAGTACTAGTATTAGTATTAGTACTATTAGTTCAACACTATCAGCATTTTGACAATTATTTATTTTCAGTGACATTTTGTTTGTCATGGTTTCCATGGCTTTCTTCAATTTCACAGAAATTGTGATTGTTATACTATTTTTTCATTGGTTTACAAGTATGGAATAATGGAATTTATATGGAATAATGAGATTCATTATATTGCAAAAACCACATATATAATACATATACCGGGTGATTTTTTTAGTTGGTACAGCACCTTTTTCTTGCTTAGGGTGTTTTTGAAATACACTACCAAAAAAAGAACGGTAATAGGTTACAAAAAATACCTTGAATAAAAGTCTTTTCGTTTTCGAACTAAAATTAATCGAAAATTTGGTCAAAATTTCCAGTGCGCTACTGGATTAAAGGTAACTACATAAATCAAATTGTAATTATTTTGGTTATTTAGTAACAAGAATAAAAAGTTTTTTTAAGCTCTTGTGCTAACTTTGAAACACTTGATAGGAAGTTCTCTTTGGAGACAGCAAATCCAGATTTTGCCATTCTAATGACCTATTGGACTAACAGATTCTCTTCTTCCATAGAAAAAATTGTAGCAGGACCCATTTTTCTCGATTCGGGATTTATACCATTTAATTTGTAAAGCAAAGTAGTTTTTGGAACATTAAAAGTCTTGGAAGCGGTTTTAATGGGCATTCCATTTCTGGCAGCGTCGAGAGCGTCTTGCATTGCAGTTTCCGGATATTGCAAAAAAAATTTTTAAGCCATATCTGCTAAAAAAAACTTAAGTAGGACCTACTCTTGATGTTCAATAGACCTAAGTATACAGGGTGTCCCTGAAAGGTCTGTACAAAAAGCTACTAAAAGTTTTTGGGATCAAAATAAGTTGTTTGAACCAAACATACCTCTGTCCAAAAGTTCTTCCTTACTGAGTTACAGGGCGTTAAAAAATATCTTTCGATTTCGTTTATTAAGTATATCTATTATTTATATTTAATTGTGTGCAGTGTATATAGTTAAATAAGTTAAGTTAATTGTGAGGAACTTGTCATTGGGCAATGACCTCCCTCGTTCATTTTAGCCGCCATAAAATTTACTTATTAATCCATATAGGATTAGATTGTAAATAAATATTTCAGAAAAAAAAAGTATATCTACAGAACGGTTTAAAGTAGAGATCTGAAATTTGGTGGGTTAATAAGTCTATAAAGAAGCTATATTGTGTTGGTATTACCACCAAAATAATATTGTTCAATGGCGTACTTATAGGGGAGGACTTAGGGTTTTTTGAATATTTTTTGTAGGGGTTTGAATTTTTTACAAAATAAGAATTATGCTGGATACGCTCAAGACACGTAAAAAAGGTATACTTGTTTGATTTGTATCAACTCAACTGTTTGCGAAATATTTCAGTTTGAAAATTTTTTTTGCTATTAAAACCATTTGTGATTTACCCTGTATAGTCAAAAAGATTGGGTCACTTTAATACAGGTGATTCTACGTTCACATCTAAACATAATGTCTTATCTCAGACCATTGTGTAGATATACTTAAAAAAGATACAGGGTGAATAAAAAAGATAAATTTTAAAACCTTGTATTTTAGTAACAAAATTGTTTTGTGGGTCGGTTTCTGCCTTGCAACATAACTCACTAAATATACCAGAACAAGGGATTTTCGTAGCTGATGATGCCTTCCCATTGAGGACCAACATTTTAAAACCATTTTCAAGATGTACTCCACTAAATGAAAAACAAAAAATTTTCAATTACAGGCTGTCAAGGGCTCGTCGCGTGGAAAACACATTCGGCATACTTGTATCGAAATTTCGAATCTTTGAAAAGCCTATTCCACTCTCTGTAGACACAGCGGAACAGGTAGTGAAAACTGCATGTGCTCTTCACAATTGGTTGAGAAAGACTTCCACTCCTACACATCCCTATATTCAAAGAGATATGCTGGATGTTGAAGACTGGGACGAAGGAAGAGTTATACCAGGTACTGCTACCCAACATCCACATAGTGGTCTTGAGAAAATCCGCAACAGTGCAATAACAAACTACACCAGGGCAGCAGAAGTACGACATTATTATGCTGAACGATTTGTCACTACAGACATTGTTCCGTGGCAATGGAAAATGATTTAAGTACCTACTTATAATGACGATATTGATTATAATTGAAGCTATAACTAAAAATTTACAATTCGACATATTTTTAAATTATTTTCGGTGAAAAAATAATGCAAACATCTTGGATTTCCTTTATGATCATTTTTGTTTAGTTTATTGTCAATGATTTTATTTGTATTTTTCTATATGTGTATATTATATTATAATGTATGTACTCAATGTATACATTTTTATCCATGTCTACCAATGAAAAAAATTTAATAAACTAACTCTTTTTAACTTTTTAAGTAAATTCTTTAAAGATTAAGTAAACATTTTTTTTAAATGTTTATATGTGATTTAATAAGGTATGTGTATATGTACTCACCTGTAAGTTTGAAGAACTTGCTTTTGGAGTGCATACGTTGCGTAGAAATACATCTGCATCTTTAAACCAGAATAGTCGGGGTTCATAAACTTCATCAACACCAGCTCCACTTTTTTCCGATTTTCTAATCTTATTTAGTTCTGACACATATCGTGTTTTAATGGTTTTTATTTTGGCTTTTATATCTGTTACGGTTACTCCAGAAATATTTAAATCTGAGAGCATTGCGGAGTAAGCTTTATCCCGCGCATTTGTCTTACTATAATCCTTACATTTTGTGTTCCATAAGCATTCGTATTATTGGTAAATCTCTAGAAACGATCCCATATGTTTTTCTTGCCACTTGAATGACATATTTGTTTTTAAATAATAGATACAAAAAAAACAATTAAAACAACAACTTATTAAAATAATCGACAGAGATTGGAATGAAGAAATGAATAGAGAATGCGAGGAAAACACGTGATGTTTTGTTTACATTTTTCACTGCGCCTTCACTCTGGATGAATCATCCGTTCGAGGAACGGCTCTTTCATCAAAAGTTGGTTGGGGGTCAACTTCTTTCATCGTTCATTTTTGATGTTCACTTTGAATGAAACAAAAATGAAAGACAATATACACTTATCACTTTGGATGATTCTTCCAAGATGAACATCGAAAGTGACAAGTGTAAATGAGCCTTAAGGAAGAACTTGTGGTAGCTTTTTGTACAGACCTTTCAGGTTTTATTTATTTTATTTATTAAATTTATAGGAGTATTAAAATTAAGTATGCAAAGTATCCGAGTGTCATAAATATGTACACTTGTACCTATAGATAGGCCCTAGAGATGGCGACACTGTCTATTCAAAATGTCGGACGTAAGCGTTCACAATTCAAATGTGACAAATGTACAGTTCACAATATTTCTATTAAAATAAATAATTTACAGTAAATGAAAAATGGCATAAGTGAATATTGAGTTTTCTGACATTTTCACGCTATTAGGAATTTCGGTGCGTACTTTAATATACGAAGAAGTGTTCGCAGCGGATTTTGTGGTTTTGTGTGGAATCCGAAGATGCGATGAAAATAAATTAACAATTTGATCCAAAGTGAATCAATCGTCTCATATAACTGAACCTGCTCTTAATAGTATATTATTTTATGAGGAGCTTAAGTGATGCTTTATGTGCAGCCGAAACACATAAAGCGACTTAAGCTCCGAATAAAATATGCTATTTTTTTTTCAAACGCAAATAATTCATTAAATTGTAAAATTATTAATTGAAATTTTAATAAATAAATTTTGACAATTAATTTGACTTATGACCAGCGGCGCTTACGTAGTACTTAAGCGCCGGCGACAGATAAAGTAGAACTTTACCAATAAAGTGACATTTAAACATAATCAGTACAGCAGGATAATGTCACACTTAAAAGACGTTTGAAGAAAAAATTGATATTTCAATTCATTTTGATAAAGGCGAAAAGAAAATCGAGTGTTATTGTTTGTGTAAAACAGGGGCGGGAAATGAGTGCACTCTTAAAAAAGATCAGTTGTGAAAACTAATTTTTTTAATTGTTTAGAAAAATTATAAACGACAGTAATAAATTCATTCTGACAGTATTTATTGTCACATTGACAGCTGATATATTGATATTTTACAATAATAGTAAAATAAAGTGCCATTATACACTAGTGTATAAAGAGCCAATTTAAGAACGCAAAAGTACGTCATAAACAGTACTTTATAATGCAGTCGTACATAAACACTTTATATAGTACAACCATAATTTATAAGAATAATTGTTCCACATACTAAATCTATTACTGCAACTCAAAATAGAACTAACCCTAATTCTGTGTCTTAGTTATTGGCACAAATGTATGCAGTTAATGTACAGGGTGATTTATTAGTGGCGCTGCAAGCACATTCTATTTCTTAATGGTAAAAGTTGTTAAGATTAAAATATTTGTGAAGGTTAGAGAACTGTCCATAGTATTCAAATTAAAATTTTAAAAATTCCATAGCGACGCTATTTATGATTTTTTCCTGTTTATACCCAAATTTCTACACGGAGTTGGAAAGTACTTTTTACTGTGAGTTAAAATGTTAAATATCTTTTTGTCATTTATCATATATTCTGTTTCCAAGCCTACAATAGTATATTAAGTATGGAGAACGGTAAGGGATTTTTACCGTTCGAAGACAATTGTTTGGAGGAGGAGCGAAGCGACGATTCCAATTATTGTCTGAGAACGGTAACCCTTAACGTTCGACATGCTTATAACATTTTTTGCACGATCCGTCAAATTCACGTATTTATGGATTTAATTAAAGAATAGTAACCAAATTAAATTTTGTTCATGTCAAAGTGACAACTATAAAATTATCTAAAATAAAGTGACAAAACTTTCATATGTCATTACTTACCGATCAGAAGGCGAGAATCTGATCGGTAAAATACTTACCGATCAGTAATTTGTAAACAAAACCTACTATTCTTTTAATTAAACCAGTAAATATGCGAATTTGACGGATCGTGCAAAAAAGGATTTTTCAGTAGCAAAAACATACTTTCAATTTGTTTTTTTATATTATTATCACAATCTGTTAGATTTTGTAAAACAAACAATTTCAATACATCTATAAAACCACTGCCGAAAAACTGAATTAAATCATTAATCATTGTTTGGACATGGCTCCTTGGAAGTAAAGACATATTATATAATTTTGAAACAAACAGTAACATTTCATGTTTTAGTAATTCACTAAACCTATCAATCGATGGAAGCTGAGTATGTGAGGCATTCGAGTCATCAACAACATTATCAGTATTTTCCTTATTATCAAATTTTCTCCGTTTGTGATTAGTTTCAGTTGCTACTGAAATGTGACTGTCTATACAAGGATAATTGTTATACTTGTGGCATTTGGTAAAATGTTTTCGAAACGAATGTGAATTATGAAACTTGCGGAAACAGTTTTCTTCCATACAGTGGAATGTACTATAATCATTAAATTTATGCGTAAATTTTAAATGCAACATTAGAGCTTTCAAAGTAGGATAACGATTTCCACATTCTGAGCACTTCATTTTCTCATCAGACTATTATGTCGGTGTTATCGAGTAATATTTATTGGTATATACTTTTAATTGAAAACAAACAAAGAATAACATTTAACAAAACATAAATTCTGATAACTAACAAAACGTTTACTTTTATAAAACATTTGAATTCTTGTGAAACATTTGAATTATTGCGTATATCACGTAAAAAAAAAACAAGAAAAGAAAATCTGGTATAAAATAATGCGGTACTTCACAAAATATGGGGCAGAATAGTACTGACCGATGTAAACTGTTTGTCAAACTTTGTCTTGATGGAAAACAAACCCTTTTGTATTAATAGCCACACTTGTTCTGCATCAGGTGAGTAGAGCGCATTTAGAGCATGGATAGCCTTGAAAGTAATTTCAACTGCTTTTAGTGGTGTTTCCACTTCATATAATACTTCGTTGATGTAAACATAGGATATGGCAATAATATCTAAGTCTTCTGCAACGATAACTGGTGTTGGTTGGAATGTTATTTTCAATGACTTCAACTTATTGCGCCTAGCATCTAAAATTTTTCTTAGATCCTGTATTTTCTAAAAACAAAGAAAGAAATAAAAACAACTATTTTATAGTAAATGCAATGTTTCTTTAATATAAAGGAAAAAACGTATACTTCTAAAGAAATACATAAGTCCTGTAATATTATGGTTTTATAAAATGTTAGCCTATGCAAACATGAATATAAAGATTATTCACTAATGATTAAGTATAAAAATCACCGGAAAAGCTATCATTTAATGTATAGAAAATTATCATAAATACCTTCACATGTATTATGAAACCTTCATCAATTTCAGATTTCGATGGTTTCCATTTTCTCGTTACAGAAACAGGAGTTACTAAATATGGCAATACTTTTAATACCCTGTTGTTACTTCCTTCTGAAATAAAATAGAAAACAATATATGAAATATAATATATAATAATATAATTTTCTCAATATTTTCGATGCTGTTGAAAAAATAGTGGACGCACCTCAGACTGTAACTTATTTATGTGATCTTAAATGCTAAGAAAACTTGGCGTCGATTTTCCAAACTCTTTTTCTTGACCATAAAAATAGGATTTTCAGTCCTTGGTGCATAATATACTATTATAGTTATTTATGTATTTTACTCGATTGTGAGATTACCTTCTGATATTTGATTTTCACCGTCAATTTCTTTTATAATTTTGCTTATTAGTTTGTCTGAGCTATTTAATTTGGCATACGACAGTATTTTCTTAGAGAAGTCTTTCCATTTTAAATAACATTGATCATTATCAGGATACAATTTAAAATCCAGGTCAAACTGAAAACAAAAAACAATACTAAATAAATTAAAGAATAAAATGTTGAAAAAATTCAAATTACGAACGCAAAGAGAAATTAAAAATACTTAAATCTTGTAATATAATTGTTTCAAAGTAATAACACAAAATATGTCAAGTCTACTTAGACTTAGACGAATCACATTTACAAATTTTGTGGCAATTAATTTACAGACTTGAGAAAGATAATATAAAACTGTTGGTTTAGGATCTCATAAAAATGACCAATTAATATTGTAATAAACTTCTTTCTATCAAAGAATAAACAATAATTATTTAAATAAGATTATACTCCTACCAATTTATAGCCATTATTGTTTTTCAGAACAGGGAATGTGTTAAAGTATTCGTGAATGGGATTAGCTTTCATAAAATTCACCCTATTCTTCCGGGTTTTCTTCCAGAAGTCTTCCACTTTTGAGAAAGGTTCTCTATTATTTTTCAAGAATTCTATGCATTCTGTATCATTATCAGAATCTTCCAAATCTGTAAATAAAAAGGAACAAAGTAAGCATTAGTACGTGCTAGTGTAAATCTAGAGACACAGATGAAATTATATTATAGTGATTCAATAATTGGTGTACTTACTCACCGTCTATGGATTCATCATCATCTAGATCATTGTTACTATTATTATTATTATGGAGCAAACCATTCACTCTCAGCTGTTTTCCGTAATTGTAATATTTGCAAAACAATTTACCTCGACCAATATATCTAACTTTTCCATTTTTATTAATCCGAATTTTCATGAAGTATACTTCTTGTTGGAACATAAGTTATGAAAAATAATCTGATCAAATTATTTGATTATAGAAGTACCTTGCATTCTGTTGGAAATAATGCTACTATACCATTGGCTAAGTCTTCAAATCTTTCGCATGTAATTTTCCGGTCTATATTTTCCAACTCTGTTTCTATAACCAATTCTACTAACTTATTTCTATATTCTGGAGTCAATCTTCCATTTACTTGGTAAGAACTAGTTATTATTTTACCCCGTGTATTAGAATTTATCAAGTCTTCAAGTCCAGTTGATTTAGCACATGCAACATTATGTTGATATACATATGTTTCGGTTAATTCAGCATCATTTAATCCAACAGTTGGGAATTGGGAAAACTGGTGAAGCCTTTGAGTGCGTGTAGTATTTTCTGAATCAACTGAAGAGACTGATGGTGTAGGACTTTTGATCACATAAGTATCCTCCTCTTCATCAGTAACTGTAATCCGCTGCTCCATGAAAGCTTTGAAATGTTCCATAAAATGTATACGTAGTCCTATTTTTGGAATTAGTTCCTTTATTAATTCTGAATTTAATTTTGTAAATTTGTTCCAGTTAATAGCATTTTCTGAAAATTGAGGAATTATACCTATATACCGGGTGATTTTTTTATTTGGTACAGCACCTTTTTCTTGCTTATTATTCAAGATAGAGTTTTGAAATTTTGCAGGCATACTTAGAAACATTTTTTGCATCTAATCACTTTATTTTTATTTTTGTGCTGTTTTCCGTCTAACCGGAAGTGACGTCAACTTTCAATTTTCAAATGAAACACTATAGTTTTTCTTTTAGATTTTAAAACTAGATTTTTTTCTGAGTTAGAATGTGTAAAAAAAGTATTAGGTTGAAGAGGAAAGTTTTTGAAATAATGCGATTTTAAAGTTTCAAGCGTTGAGGTAAGGTAGGTATGCGAGGCATTAAAAAATAATTGAGTTACCCATGGAATGATATTGTGGCAGATTAAAATTCCCGTCAAAATGCGTAGTAGATGCATGTCAAGTCAATACAAGTTTGCGTTGCCGTCTTTGAGATTAACATTTCAAAGTTTCTCGTGTCAGTTACAGTTTGTATAATCATATTCCATTTTCTTCACGAATTTTTTGTAAACTGATGCGAGAAAACATTGAAATGCTAATTTCAAAGACGGCAACACAAATTTGTATTCACTTGACATGCGCCTACTACGCTTGAAACTTTAAAATCGCATTATTTCAAAAACTTTCCTTTTCAACCTAATACTTTTTTTACACATTCTAACTCAGAAAAAAATCTAGTTTTAAAATCCAAAAAAAAAACCATAGTGTTTCATTTGAAAATTGAAAGCTGACGTCATTTCCGGTTAGACGGAAAACAACACAAAAATAAAAACAAAGTGATTGGATGCAAAAAAACGTTTCTAAGTATGCCTGCAAAGTTCCAAAACTCTATCTTTAATAATAAGCAAGAAAAGGGTGCTGTACCAACTAAAAAAACCACCCGGTATATATCTATATGAATATAGCACAAAAAGTAGTTGACATAATAGCGAAAATTTTTTGGCACACGTCTATTGCACAACATGATCTCTATAATGCAAATATTCGCACCGGAATTTAACACAAGATTGCACGAAACCTTTTTCCACTAAAAGTATCATACACATGATAGAGATAGGTATTGGTATGTGCATATAAAAGAAGTCAAATATGTAAGTAACGCACCTTCAAATACAGCGATTAGTTCTTCTAAATCCCAAGATTTTAACACGTCATTTATTCCCATGACGATGACCTCATCCATCTTATAGCTGCAAAAACAAACATGAAAAGAATAGTCCAAATTACACTAATGTAAAGTAAATATTTTAAAAACTTTTTGTTACCTGTACCTAAGAAAAGAATGGGAAAAATCTATAAACACAATTTTAAAATTTTATAAACACATTTTCCCCGTTATTTTTTTATAAACAAAAAGTATGGAATATGTGTTTTCTCTTGAAAATAAAACGGTACCTACATTGACGTCAGGATAAGATATGTACCTAGTATAATTAATTAACAATTACTTTTATCAAGTCTGTAATTTCGCCTTAGATTTATGAGAAATTTTATTTTATACTGCTAGTAATTCATAATTTTGAAGTAATCAACTAGCTAACATCTCATTTTTGGACGTGGTATTTGTTAATTGTACAACAATCAATTTAGTAAAAATTCTTACAAAGTATACATAGGTTACATGGGTAGATGGGGTAGATGATTTAATTACCGACGATCAAGTTTATTTCATCATATCAATATTTAAGTACAAAACACAAATAGGTACAAACGTAGTCAGATATAGTTATTGTAATTAATTGGATATTATTTAAAAATCTGCAGTTATTTTATGAAAAATCATACGCCGTATAATAACCAAATTACTTATTGAAATATCAAATTTTACTTACATTATGTATATACTTAGGTATATAAAATTTAGAAGTACCTAGGCTACTCACCTTTATCTCACAATTAAATAAAACAACCACAGTTTACATAATCAGGATCAGGTCACTGCGCATTTGGCGGTATGGCGATTGGCGCGTTATTTGTTGATGCTTGCTAGCGCGATGTGGCGCGGTCGGCGTGCCCGCGAAAGGATTAGTTGCATCAAATGATTTAGTTAGTTGCGAAAGCAAATTTTACATGTATCATAAACAAAATACGTTCTTATAGATCCGCATATTACTTGGATAAAATAACAATTTTCTTCCACATAACCAATGATGTGAGTTACAATTATAATGTTTCCATAGGTAAACCAATTTGTGGTTTAAAACAACTAAGACAGACCAAAAGTTTAAATTTATCACTACAACTAGTATAAAGAATGCCATTCAGCAATTATAACTAAAATAATTCGCTAATCTAACCAAACTACGTCAACTCATAAATATTTATTAGATCCATCAAGTCATTTTTAAGAGTGTGCAAGCATATTTTCGCCACACTAATTTATTTGTACTACAGGTAAATCAAAAAATAGTTACTTCAATAAAATAACATTGAATTGCCTTACGTATATGAAACAGCTTAATAATTTTATGTTTAATAATATTTTATGTAACATTTAGCAAAGGTATTGATAGCTTGGACGAAGAAAGATTGTGGGGGCTCTTAAAAAATTCAGCGGTTGAGAAAGCTGCTTCCAGCCAACCTCTGAAAATGCTGTGTTATCACGAGACGTCGGCACAAGAGGAGTAGTTACGAACTTTTTGATTTTATTTGTTATTATGTTTATTAGCTAAAATACCCCTCTTCGAACACAAGAAGGTGAGACATCTAATATGCCGCCTACCGGGGGAATGCCTATCCAGAATGTGGGGGTTACAACGCGAAGTTAGGAGACCCCAGTTGTAATATGTATTGAAGGTATTTTACTAATATTTCCCGCAGGTTTACCATTTAAATTATTCCATGGGGCGATTCGCCTTAACTTTGAATTTGAAATATTTAATATAATATGTATTTTGCTTTAAGAGCCTGAATAAAATGTTTAAGTATACCTATGTTATTACCAAACTATTTTATTTCTCCCGCATACACAGAACTTTAAAGAACACACAATGTACTCAAATTTTAACTATTAAATATTTCTCCAGATATGACTGGGGGCCGTAAGGTTACAGTTGCAAAAAAGCATCGTACCTGAAATCCCAAAGATAGACAAAAGTGGCTGTATACAAATATGTTTTTAATTTTTTGAAATGTAAGGGGAATTTTTGCAAACTTTCGTCGGTGTCTTTTCTGTCGCAAAAGGGTGTATGGCAATAGTTTTTTTTTGCGCCAAAGGTACTTGAGTATGCATAATATGAAGACCGGCAACTATGCTCGGATTCTTATATCTGAGACCCTAAATAATGAAAAAAATCATGTTGCCGGCAAATCGGATGGTCCATTTCAATTCCCTCGCCCTCTTATTATGTTATCACTATTATTACAGTCAATCAGATATTTGAGATTCAAAAACTTGCGGGTAGACTGAATTTTTAATGTTGTTTCTGATGGTCCGAAAGGTAAAATCTCAAGTTGGCGTATCCCCACCTGTTTCGGAATCCCCGCCATCTAGAAAAAATTTTGGAATCGATTTTTGGATTTGCCTTATGTTCTGTTGGTCGGAGGAAAAAAGTGTAAAGACAAAAATTTTATAGCTCAAAATTTGCAACATTTTTGGTGTCACGCTGAACTCTCTGTAGTTAGTTCTCAAAAAGATAGAGGGCACCAAAATTTCCAAAAATGCGCTGTACCTATGTGCCTGTTATTTGTCAATGTTTCTCTGGTATTTGAGTACCTAAAAGTGTTCTATTTCTATTCAAAAAAAACGTGAAAAAATGTCGTTTCAAGTGTCCAATTTGAAAACAAAAAGACCGAACGAGTTAACGTGTTTGTTTTGTGATACAACAGGAGACTTAGTTAAAAAACCAAAATCTCAATCGTGGATGACTATTATAAGAGCAGCAGATTCAAATTTTTTCGCAATATATCCAGTGGTGTCGAAGATTGGAGGGGAAAAGTGGAACAGTCCCCCAGTATCTACGCCACTGGACATTTTTTTTATAAATAAACCCCATCATTACTTAGAAATGTACTACATTACTCTGTGTACGAAATTTAATGAAAATCGATCGAGTGGTTTAGAAGTTATGGTAACAAAACGAGTTCTTATCCTATACTTTGACACCCTGTATCTTTGTTAAAAAAACATTTTTGAGCAAAGTTTTTTCATCAAAGTCTACTTATTTTTTGATGCTCTATCACCTCCCAAAGTTAATGAAGTTTAACTTTTACCACCCTGTATACAAAAATATAAAAGGGGTGCGAAAAAAAATTGGACCATATGATGGAGCGGCAACATCCAAAATATTAATCTTTGAGCTGTTATGAGCTTATATCAATTGATAAAATGCGGTCCTCATATTATGCATACTCAATTCCATTCAGCTCCCGGTCTATATTGTAAATCAACGATTTGGGACGCTTAGACTGATTTTGAAAATATCCGAGGCGCGGCGCCAGCGTAGCTTTCACTCGCGAATAGGATACTATATTTTAAAATGGATTCTACATGTAGATAGCGAATTCTATATTAAAATAAGTTAGAAAAGGATATGTGTTTTAAAATTTTGCATCGTTCCAATACCCGACACACATGTCATGTACTGGAACAATGTGTATTAATATGGTTCCTGAGGATGACTTATCAAAAATTTAGACATTTATAGGTTATAGCTATTATTTTTGACAAAAATATCATTTCGTAATGACTAATTTGATCATAAAACTAATAGTTATTTTTTACATAAATAATAGAGCAATAGAAACACTACTTCATAAATGTATCTTCTTATGGAATTACCTATTTCTGACAAAAAATCAACCAAACACAGAACATGTGTCACTACACCAACGCATAGTACAAGAATGGCAACGTTGTCTAATTACTTCATAAGTTCACATAATTGGGGAAAAATAGCCAAATCGGTCAAGTCATTGCAACATGAAACTTAATGCACCGTTTTCTTATTAAAGTGAAGTAAAGTTGAAAGTGTCATCAACTGGTGCAGTGTCAGCTACTGGTGCACTTACCTTAATACTTTTGCTTTACCTTTTTTTCCTTAATTCTTTTTTGGAATCAACCGAAAAATAACTGCGATGGTGCTAACTTCATACTTGCCACAGGGGTGGCGTTGTATTCCAGAATACAGTACGAATAGATTTTGGTTTCCTGTGCCTCATAGCATCACTTAAGAATGTTTTTTGCTATTGCTACACCTTTTTCAGCTAATCCATTACTTTGCGGATAGCGTGGATTTAAAAACTTCATTGCAATATTGTATTCATTTGTAAATTTCTCAAATTCTCCCGAACCGAATGGGCTGTTATCGCTTTTAATAATTGTTGGATAACCTAGCTTGTCAAAATCACTTTTTAGTTTTCCGATTATATGTCCCTATGTTTTGCTATTTAAATGTTCTACGATAAGATAACCCGAATACGCATCAATAATAGTGTAGGGGCCTGTCTGGGATGGGGCGCTAGAGGATAGACCAGTAGAAACAGTTATCAACAATTAACGACTTTAATTTAAACTTTAAAAAAATAGTAGTTTATGCAACAAGTATATAATCTATGACTTCATTGACGAGTCTGGTTTATGGCAGAGCGAGCTTGCGAGCGAGGCTAATAAATAGGACGAGTCAATAAAGTCAGATTATATACGAGTTCCATACAAAGTTTTATGTTCAACTGCGAAAATTACCTTTTAATTATTTAGAAAAATTATAAATGACAGTAATAAATTCATTCTGACAGTATTTATTGTGACATTGACAGCTGATATATTGATATTTTACAATAATAGTAAAATAAAGTGCCATTATACACTAGTGTATAAAGAGCCACTTTACGCACGCAAAAGTACGTCATAAACAGTACTTTATAATGCAGTCGTACATAAACACTTTTAAGATTCTAATTTCTAACGGACATAACTTCAGGTTGTCTCTCTTCACTTCTTCTTCTCTTAAAACTACAGTTGACAGTTTTTATGTCACACGCTGCCAACACAAGAACCAAACTAACGCATGCAACCCCCAAATACAAGATGTATCATAGGTAGCATACATTCAAGCTTACAATAGACAGGAAATCCTGTCCGGCATACTCAAACAAGTCCATGGCGACTACATGAAACGGATATCTTGGCGCTTCTTCTTGTACCAGTTCTTCCTTTTGTTGATTTCGTTTGAATTTTTCGCATATGGTACAGGATGAAATGATTTCTTTAAATTGGTCATTCATGTTTGGCCAATAGTAATGTATTCTTGCCCGGGCAAGTGTTTTCTCTATGCCCAAATGGGACGCATGCAACCACTTACTTATTTTTGTTTGCAATTCTGTTTATATTATTAATCGATGGTCGCGAAATAGTAGCCCGTTTTCAAAATGCTATTCGGATTTATGTTTTTGTGAATTTCTGGCTAAAATCATCGAGCCGATGATAGTTTGGCCAACCATTTTTCACATATTGACAGATGCGCGAATATTTTTCATCGTGTTCAATGAATGAGCGATAAAGATTATAGTCTTCCTCTGATAAACATACTGATTTTGTTACAGAATGAATGATTCCGGATAAGTCATCGATCTCAATGCATTCAGGTAGCTGAGCCCGCGATAAGCAGTCAGCCACGAGCATTTCTTTGCCCGGTTTGTAAATCACTGTTATTTTTGGGTATTTCAGTAATGACATGAACATTCGTTGTAACCGTGCAGTTACGTCATCAATATCCCGTGTGAACAATGTTTCCAATGGCTTATGGTCGCTGTCGACCTTGAATTCGCGTCCATATAAAAAACAATGAAATCGTTGACATGCAAAAACAATGGCCAACAACTCTTTTTCGATCTGAGCCCACTTTTGTTCGGTTTTGCTCAATGTACGTGAAGCGTATGCTACTGGATGTCCATTTTGCATTAAAACGCAACCTAATCCATCTTTGGATGCATTCGTTTGTACAACAACTAGTTTTTTTGGATCATAGACCGACAATACCGGCTCGGACGTTACAATGTTTAACAAATTTTCCATTTCTTTATCGTGTTTTTCGGTTCAATTAAAATCAACATTGTTTCTAGTTAAATAATGCAATTCTGCTGACTGCTTTGACAGATTCGGAATGAACTTGGCTCGATACTTAAAGAGACCTAATAACCGCAAGTCCAATTCTTTGGAGCAACTTGGAATTGGCTCTGCATCCGTAGTTTCTAAAGGCCTTGATCTTGCTGACAGGGTCCCTCTAGTCGAAATGGATTTATCCTCATTATCATTCATTATAGTGGCTGGAACTTCTAAAGCTGAATCCGTTACCTGGTGAAATTCATGGTCTTCAAAAACATTGATATTCATTGGATAAATACCAGCTTTCTCAAAACCTTTTAGAGCCTTTTCTGAAGTGCAGACTCATGTATGCTTTATTAAATAGGCTGGTGATGTCAAACATTGTAATTTTTTAGTAAGGATGTGATTTCAAGAACAAGTCGCATTCTACGTCATATGCTCTTTTGAAAGATGAAAAGAAAGATAGATAGATAAGATAGATAGATAAGATAGATAGATAAGATAGATAGATAAGATAGATAGATAAGATAGATAGATAAGATAGATAGATAAGATAGATAGATAAGATAGATAGATAAGATAGATAGATAAGATAGATAGATAAGATAGATAGATAAGATAGATAGATAAGATAGATAGATAAGATAGATAGATAAGATAGATAGATAAGATAGATAGATAAGATAGATAGATAAGATAGATAGATAAGATAGATAAGATAGATAGATAAGATAGATAGATAAGATAGATAGATAAGATAGATAGATAAGATAGATAGATAAGATAGATAGATAAGATAGATAGATAAGATAGATAGATAGATAAGATAGATAGATAGATAAGATAGATAGATAAGATAGATAGATAAGATAGATAGATAAGATAGATAGATAAGATAGATAGATAAGATAGATAGATAAGATAGATAGATAAGATAGATAGATAAGATAGATAGATAAGATAGATAGATAAGATAGATAGATAAGATAGATAGATAAGATAGATAGATAAGATAGATAGATAAGATAGATAGATAAGATAGATAGATAAGATAGATAGATAAGATAGATAGATAAGATAGATAGATAAGATAGATAGATAAGATAGATAGATAAGATAGATAGATAAGATAGATAGATAAGATAGATAGATAAGATAGATAGATAAGATAGATAGATAAGATAGATAGATAAGATAGATAGATAAGATAGATAGATAAGATAGATAGATAGATAAGATAGATAAGATAGATAGATAAGATAGATAGATAAGATAGATAGATAAGATAGATAGATAAGATAGATAGATAAGATAGATAGATAGATAGATAACTGTTTATTCACTGTACTTAAGATTACAAGAAACGTCTAGTAAAAACTTAGAACATAATTTAAGTAAGTATATTACATCACAACAGGTAAGTTACTAACAAAACAGGTAATAAAATTTGGACCTAAGCTAGGTTGGTTCAAGAAATTCTTGTATCGTATAAAGAGATTTTTCCAATAAAATTGATGTTACACTTTTTACAAATTTTCTTTCAGGTACATCGTGTAGCTCATCTGGCAGCCGGTTATACAACTTCGCCCCCCAATACTGAAGACTTCTCGTAGCGTTGACTCGATGTAATGGAATTTCTATATCGTTCTTGCCTCTCGTGTCGTATTTATGAAAATCTTTTTTTATTTTAAATTTATCTTTATTTGTGTGAACATACTTTACGGTATTCAAAACAAAGACACTGCACAAGGTAAGTATCTTGTGATTTTTAAATATTTCCCTGCAGCTATCTTTACTTTTTGCACCCACTAGGGCTCTTAATGCTCTCTTTTGCAGGATGATAGCACGTTCCGCGTCCGCTGCTGCTCCCCAAAATATCACCCCATACTGAAGACTGATAAGTCCAATGGTTGGAGCTTGTGCGATGTGTGAGGTGGTATGGACAACATGTGTATACATTTAGCTCTACAAAATTCATAGAATTGGAGAGATATGTTACTTGTGTGGTTGTCTAATACCAATAGAATGGGATCTTCTGGACTTGCATGATGATTATTAGCAAAATGTTGTAGCCAGACTAAACATTTCCTCTGTCATCCAACCATGTGCACTTATATATATATCGAGCCAGGAGGTCCATTTTTCTCTAAGGCAGGTGTCATCCTGATTCGTGGAAAAATGTACATCGGTGGTGTAAAAGTCCCAATTGCATTCATGCAACAACAGACTGTTACATTTCTGCCTCGCTCTCCGCTAGTTAATGCACCGACTTGTTTTTCACCTTTGGATCCTACGATTTTTGGTGGCCTATTCACAGTTGTGTTCCCCGTCTCATCTACGTTGAAAATACGTGTTGGCGGAAACTTATATTTTTCCATTAATTCAGACAAATTCTGATAAAATCGCTGAACTTCTTCTTTATTAAATGCAGTTACACGGTTTAAACTCGTAGCCTCGGGTGTCCTGAAGTTAAATTGAGGGCATTGAGGCCATAAAGCCGTACATCCATCCTTTCCAGCTTGCTTCTTTTCTCTATTAAATTTATTAGGTATATTCATCTGTTCAGCATATAAAAACACAGACCGCCTTAGCTGAATCGGCGTTAACCCATAAAACAGTTTACCCAATTTCAAAAGATGGTCAGCCATTTGGGTCTCTTGCTCTTCTGTGAAAATAATTTTGGTACCCATGCGTGGCTTATAATATCCCTTCCTAATACGATCCAGTAAACTAAACTGCTGGCCAATTGAAACGTACCAAGCGAATTTTTAGGTTGAATTTAAAGTCAAATATTTTGAAAAGGAGAAAAGATATCAACATGAGGTTTTCAGGATTCAAGAGATAATTTAATTGCGAAAACAATAGTGTGACCTGATTTATTTACTTTGAAGTACGTTACTATCTACAGGGTATGAAAGAAAGTCGTCTTTTTTTTCTCAAACTTTATACCTATTTTTATATCCCTCTTATTTTATAAGATACCGAATTTTTTATTAAATTTAATATTGTTGAACAGGTTTTTGCAATAATAATTATGCTGCCATTTTGAAAGCAAATGTCATCATGTGATATGTCGATAAAAAGGTAATTTTAAGTAGAATCTGATTCTTATGGAAAAAATATACAGGGTTGTTTTAAAAAATTTTGAAAGTTAGTAGGTGGCCCTTCCGGTGAAACCGGAAGTGTCATCAGATTGTTTTAAACGTCAAAATGATTATTCCTTTCAACAATCAAACCATGCCAAATTTCAAATTAATACAGTTAAATGTAACAAAATGGTGGGGTTGTAAAACGATTTCGTAGCCACCCGGTATATACGAATATGAGCAAATTTTTGAAAAAGTGAAAAACCCGTTTCGAGGATATAAGTCACTTAAACTAATGGTGAACATAAACCAACTAAATTCCATTCTATTCCATTAAGAAAATAGCCTCAAAAAATGAATTAAAAAATTTACCAATTAGCGAACGTGTACCGATTTTTGATAAGCCACTGGTTACCAATAAATTAATGAAAGTATAAAAAATGTACTTGTTATAAGAAAACCATTCATAAGGTATTATAATCAACTACAGAGATTGGTTCTTACAAAACACAATACTGCCGAACGACAAAAACCAAAGAAAAAATCAAATTTTCAGCAAAAATTCGGTATCTTATAAAATAACAGGGATATCAAAATTTTGAGAAACAGGTTGTTTTCCCATTAAGTAAGGACTAAAAAAATCTACATAAAAAAAATATAAAATTTTTTTTGTGGAATCACGGAAGTTATAAAATTAGACAAAAAAAGAAGACTTTCTTTCATACCCTGTAGATAGTATTGTACTTCAAAGTAAAAAAATCGGGTAACACTATCGTTTTCTCAATTAAATTATCTCTGAAATCCTGAAAACCGCATGTTGATATCTTTTATATTTTCCAAAATATTTGACTTTAAATTCAACCTAAAAATTCGCTTGGTACGTTTCAATTGGCCAGCAGTTTAGTAACTGGTACAGAATATCGTCGGGCCGTAGCTCTTAATTTGTCACCACCCTGTACTGCTTCCACTGTCCTAATCTTTGACTCTTCTGACCAAGAGCACCTGTTTGTAAGTCTGATACGATTTTTGGGCATCTAACAAACAAACAAAAAATTTTTTTGGGTATAAAACTAATATGGTGATGGCAATACATACAAAGGCGAAATGGGGGAATCCCGAACAATATGTTCGGCATTAGCCGATTCGGCCATTACACGTTTTTTCTTTAAATATAAATAAAATAAAAAACATTAATCAAGTGTTCTTTTATTCAAATTACTTCTTATTCATTGCACTATACACTAGATAAATTTATTTGTTTTAAACAATATTTGTTGCGATTACACATCTTAAATTGACGTATCTCCTTACACCTGGGCTGCGCGCGCAACCTGTGGCGGGCAGGTGCAAATTTTATATCAATTCTGTCATCTTTGACTGACACATTGTTCATTGGGAAATGGTTTAAAACAGCTGTGTTTTGTCCTGTAAGATGAGGCCACAACGTGGCAGTAAGATTTCATTTTTCACGTTCCCTAAGACCTTAAGAGCGACGAAATGTAGAAAAAATGGCTAGCTGCTGTTAATCGGACATACGGGGATTTAGGCAGAAACAAGGATTTAAAAATATGTAAATATCTCAAACGATAACAACAGCTAACCGACTATCTATTTTAGGTCAGTTCAAAGCATTTTTTTGCTTCTGATTTTATAATTGGTGCGAATTTTAAGAAATTGAAAGCAGCGGCTGTGCCAACCAACATAGCTGAAACCTCGTTTGAAACAAATAAATAAAATACAGGGCAATTCATGCACAGTTGAGCCAAGCCGGCGATCAACACGCGACAGCGTGCTAGCTAGTGTGTACCCTACCATATCGCCGGTCTCGCTTGCTGCCGCTCTCTCTCTAAATCTGGCTAATTTTTGCAGTTCATTGGGGGTATAGTGCCGACAAATACTTCGGTGTCCTATGATATTGACGAAGAAAGCAGCTACTATCAAAAGCAACTGGGTAGTAAGAAAATGATCAGCAAAAGCTTAAATTTTTCTTCATGCGTCTGTAGCAGCGACCTTTTATACTCAACTCGGTTGTGATTGTCGTGAATACATCATGACATATCCTTCAATAAAAACATTGTATCCCTGAAGATTCTGCCTTTGCATTTAAAAAATGTCAATTATGATGTTTTTGTAAGGTTTCAAGTCTTTACTCCACATGTTACCCGTCAAAATACTAGTGTCAGTATTGACAGTTACAGCTATATTCGTCAACTGCAGGTCCTGTCAGACCCTATATTTAAAATCTAGTGACCCTAACTGCCACTGGTGAATCGCGCAACTGTAGCGTTACGCTATGTTATCATACAGTTTTTCATATAAGTGTTTCTCTTTCTTTTCTCAGGAGATACGTCAATTCTTCACACACGATCTAATACTCATAACAACTTAAAACTTATTTAACTGATACAAGGACGTATAAAAATAGACAGAAAGCTCCCATGGTGGGGGTAAGAATTCGTGAGTCAGAAAATGTTGCACGTTCAAATGGACTCAAAGCTACTCGAAAGTTTCTGCGCATGCGTCAACAGCCATTAAGGCGCGTGCTTCAAATCTGCATATTTGTCAGTGTTTGTTTTGGTTTGCGAGTACACGAATTTTGAGAAATTGGGCCGTATGTGCTGTTTGTGTGGATAAAAAACTGATGAATGACGCGAGAAATGCTGTCACTGTCACTGCAACTGGCAACGGATTTGAGCCTACACCCATCCGGGAGCTTTCTCTCCTCTATTTTTATACCTTCTTGAACTGATAATATTTAAACAAACAGTTTCCTTTTGATGTCGGCTGTACAGGAATCCTTATTTATCAATACTTGAAATAATCTGAGTCTACTTATGTACCACGGTATAAGAAAGTATGGTAGTGCGACTTGTGTATATTTATACAACGGATTTTGAAGACACTATCTACCTGATTCCCGTATCGACCGCTTGGATCGCGGTGAACGGACATCACGATACCTTGCATGTTAAATGCGTAAACACAAAAAATATATATATAATAATAATGATATTTTTTTTTATTTTTTTTTGAATGAATGAATAATTGATTTTTATATAATTTAATAATGAATAACATTTCTTATTTTTTTTTTTAAATTCATTAATTTATTTATATAATACAATATTTATTTTTTTATATGCATATATTTATTAAAAAATTTGTCAAAATGATATAATACAATATTTTCTTAAAACTATTTAAAAATATATAAACTATAATTTAATAACATAACAATAATTTTACAACTTAATTTTTTTTCTTTTTGCATTTACAGCTGCTTTTAAATTTTTTTATTCTTGTTTGGCATATTGACGCATTCTTATTAAAATATAAAAATGGATACAAAAGCTTATCATTTCTGATTTATGTTCATTGCATGGAAATGTGATATTATTTTCATTTGCCAACAAGTCGTCAATTACATCAGAATATGGATCATTTGATCCAATTTTTATATGTTTTTGGTAATAATTTTCTACTTTTTTTAACAACTGATATAAATATAAATTTGGATGTATTAAACCACCTTTCGTTTTATGCAACAATAACTGCGCTTGTGGTGTTCCATGCATTAAATTTTCAAAACAGTTTGAAAAAGCATTTTTACATATATTACATTTTAATTTTTTTTTTAATTTTTCTGCATACATACCCAGTTACATAGTATTGTATGCAGTCAACAATTTCATTTTCATTATTCAAATCCGAACTATTTACAATTAAATCATTTATATCCCAGTCATTTTGCTCAATTTTAGAATCTAATTTTTCTTTTAAATTTTCTAAGTGTTTTTTTCTATACGACTGATGACTAGAATTTTTAAATATTTCTTTGAAATTATCTGGATTCATGAATGAATCGCTATGATTATCATTAAAAACTGTGCAGTTACCAAATTTTGGAGGCTTTAAAATTCGGTAACTGGATAACAAATTATACAGATGTTTGAATGAAATAAAGTCTGGATGATCATTCTAACACCCAGCTTGCCTAATTATACCAAAAAATTGTTCCAGTTTGTCCTGGTTCATTTTACCAGTCAACACATACTTAAAATTACAATTTTTACAATTTTTTTTTAATAAATAATTACATAAATCAATTGACGATTTCAAAGTTACTCTCAAACCATTGGCAGTTGACGTTGTCAGAAATTGGTCTTCGGAGATGGTAATTCCAACTTCGTTTTCCCATTCATTTAACCAATTTAAGGTGTCTTGAAAGACCTTAAAATCTGGACTGCCAATTTTGATACCTTGACGTGGATGACGACGGTTTAAGGCATCAAATAAATCATTAATTAGTTGTGTAAATTGGATTGTTGCTTCGCACCCTTCAAATGGATTGAAAATGGCTTTGTTCTCTCGTACCAAACGTTTATAATAACTGTTAGCGAATTCTAGAGCCTTTGCTACAGAAGTAGAAAAAACCTAAATGAACAAGAAAAAAAAATTAAATAATTGCATAAAAATAATTTTTTTGTTGATGAATTACCTGAGCAGCAAGATAGACTCTCATTTTTAATACTGGATTTAACTTGACGTGTTGCTCTGTCAATTTATGACAAATTCCATAACCTGCATACTCTTATCGTAAGTCTTTATCAAGTTCAAAAAGTTGTTCGTAATAATGCCACTTGATTATTTGACCGTTGATCATAAGCTCCTTTTTATTAAATAATCTGTTTCTTATGCATTTAAGAAGATGTGGAGCATCGGAAAATGCATATATGGGTTGGCCAGTTTCACTAGGATTTTCGAAACTGGTAACAAGATTATTAACATCACCAGATATGTCTAGTTCTTTCCATAATTTTCGATTGGTAGTAGCTCCATCACTGACGATACCATGTATTTTGGCACCAGCTGCTTCAAGTTCAACAATAGCTCGAAGTACTAGATCTGCTAATAAAGAACCTTTTGTTGCCCCTGAGACATCAAACATGGCTATAGGTTGGTTGAAATTATATGATAATGATGAAAACATGATCACAAGGGCATGATCAGCTTTTTTAGCAGACTTCCATTCAGCAAAATCTTCACCATAATCGACGAAGCCATCAAATTTCATAGTTTTCATATCTATGTCTTGACTGCTTTGCACTTTCATCTCGTCAAAAGATACCATACCATGTCGAGCCATGCATGGAAATTCAGCTAGCTTTTGTTTGAACATGGTGAAATTTTTTTTATCGAAACCACAATCTGTATTTGTAGCTCTCAGATAATTACATATAGATGACTTGCTGGGTAATGGTAATATTTGGTTGATTCTTAGAAGATTGTAGGTTGACGTACTTTTTATGTGTATTAGTAAACTCAAAAGTAACCATCTACTGCTATATCGACGAGCTTTTGGAGATTTGGCTTGAGCAGCTGCAAAACACTCTCTGACCAATGTTGCCTGATTTGGTGGTATTCCAGAATTCTTGATTTTTTCTTCTATTGACTCTTTTTT
The DNA here is from genome assembly GCA_963942485.1 of Pediacus dermestoides. NCBI lineage: Eukaryota > Metazoa > Arthropoda > Insecta > Coleoptera > Cucujidae > Pediacus > Pediacus dermestoides. The sequence continues at coordinate 784,394 of OZ012629.1, read as the reverse complement.
TATTTTTGCAATTTCAATATGAGATGCTTTTAACTCACTTTCTAGTTTTGATTTTTTTTTCTTTTCTTGTAAGTCTTTGACACTTAGTTTTATTTTTTTTGCGTATAATTATTGAACTTGATTCATTTAAACCACGAACTCTTTTCTTTTGCTTTTTCGAATTATTAACAGCTCGAAACAATACATTATCAAGAGAATGACACTTGACACAAATATTCCCATCAGGAATTGATATAGGACAGTTTTTATGACGCATAACGTTATCATCTTTATATGCTTTTTCAAATGTAACATTTTCAAATACACTATAAAAAGTATAGCCACAACATACACTAGTTTTATCAATTTCACTAATAAACGTGATGAATTCTTCAACAGATTGTGGAACTTTCTGGATTGGAATTTCTTTTTTCAAAATTTTCACTTTTAAATTGCACTTTGAGTCTATAATTATTTCTTTGATAACAGTCACTTGTCTAATAACACAATACGATGAAAAAAATAATATTTCAGAGTTAGCATCATAATGCCAATTCCAACTTTCACTTGGAAGTTGTATATTGTTCATTGTTGACTTAATATCAGAAAATAAAGTATCAGGAAGAAATTCCTAGAAGTCCATCAAATTTTCATCAGAATCTGAATTACTGGATTCAGTAGTTATTGACATATTATCACTTATTGCACAGTCTGAATCACTAATTAAATTTGTTGAACATGGTGAATTAATATACTTTGAAACTGAACTAATAATTGATGAAGTGTCACTGATAGCACAATTTGATTCAACATTTGAAATTGTTGAACATGGTGAATTAATATACTTTGAAACTGAACTAATAATTGATGAATTGTCACTATTAGCACAGTCTGATCCAATACTTGAACATTTAGACCATGACGAATTCATACTATTTATAAATTCTAAATTCACTGGTAATGGTTCAGCACCAGGCCTCAAACGTTTTGTTTTATAAGGCACCTGAAATAAGAAAATAATAATGATATAATTTTTGCTAATAATTGAAAATAAATTATAAAATAAAAAATAAGATTTGAATAATAAAAAAAAACAAAAATGGAAAATTATGATTATTATTAAAAAAAAACTATTATTATTAACGAAAAAAAAAAACTACTATTGACAAAGAATATATTAGCAAAAAAGGAAAAAAAAACCAAATATTGAAAATAAATTATAAAATAAAAAATGAGATTTGAATAATTAAAATAAAAAACTATTTGAAAACAATTAAAAAAAAAATATTAAAAAAAGAAAGAAAAAAAACAACCAAAAATGTAAATTAAATAAAAAATAAACTTACGCTTGCAATTAATATTTCCCCATTTTTACCAATTGTCGGTGGTGAACCAGATAATACATCTGATAAATTAAAATGATCTTCACACACAAACGATGTTTCAGTTATTTGTCGATTTATTGCCAAATTTTTTAACCACTTGTCACGAACAACACTATTTTTCGGAACTGAAAAAAACGATTTTAGCGCACTATCGAATTTATCATCACAAACTATACATCTTTTGCGGGTTGCCATGATAAAAAATTTTTAAATATAAAAATCACATAAAAATATTTTCAATCAGAACTTAAAAATCAGAGATCAATCCTGGTGTTGAGTCAGGTTGAAAATGATGGTGACATGAAAATTGCAGAGGTTTATATACTTTACCTTGTACTGTTGGATTTTCCAGTCAACAAGTCAAAATATTTAAAAAAAAATTAAATAATAAAAAAAAAATTACCTACCGTCATAAATCGATTAGAAAAATCCACTTGCAAAACAAAGGATAACAGGTGTGTTGTGTTTACGTATTTAACATGCAAGGTATCGTGATGTCCGTTCGCCGCGATCCAAGCGGTCGATATGGGAATCAGGTAGATAGTGTCTTCAATTTTTAGAATACGAGTTGCACTACCATACTTCCTTATACCGTGTTATGTACTTATCAAAAGAGATCGGGGGAAGGAAAACGGGGGTGTTCGGGATTATACGGTGTTCGGGATTGCCCGTCGCTCCCCTACCTATCTACCTCAAAATTCTATCTTGACATTGTAAAATGCTTAACAAATAAGTATCCGAGGTAGAGAGCGTTAATAATTGTAAGGTTATGAAAATATTTATGAGATCAACAAAACACTCTGATTGGGAACTGAAATAACCGATGGGGGCGCTGCAGTCGTAAAATTGAAAGAGAGTCGCTTTCAAGGTCGCACAAATTTTTACACATGTTTGTATGAAGTGTTTGTGATTTAACGAGTGTTTTTTAATTTTTTGCGTCTTTCTTTTATTTGTATTTTTAAAATAAGTGTAGTAGAACAATGAGACTTAGTTTAGTAGAGTTATTTCGGTTCTTGGGTGCATCAGAGAACTCGAGAAATTTAACAGAAGGTAAGTAATAAAGAATATTTGCAAGGTTAGGTTTATCTTTCCGCTTATTATTGTAATTATTTTAGGGGAAAAACTGATCGATGCTGGCCATTTATTTAAAGTTGGAAGAAGGGATAATGTAGACAATCATGTAATAAATATATTTGCATTATGTCTTCAAACATCCTCGTTGAAGGGCTCCCCACACGAGATAAATGGTGAACTTCAAAGACATGGACAGGACCATCTACTCATCAAAAAAATGATGTGTTCTTGCAAGGCAGGAGCTGGAGGACAGTGCAAACACATAGCTGCCGTACTCATTTTTTGTTCCAGGTTGCAGAAGTTTCAAATTAAAAGCCGAAAATATCATGGCATTTGCAATTGTTGATACTATCAACCCAAACTTATTTTTTTGTTCTTTTTGCTTTTGTTCTTTTTTTCTGTTTCAGACACGATATAAAAGACTTGGACCACATATCAGGTACTGATATTAAATGTACGTGGACGAAAAGGAAAGTTGTTTTGGAACAATATGAGCCAGTTCCCCTCACTGAAACTCCATGCTACAAAAAGAAAAAGTCGATGATTGGCACCCTTTCGCAAGAAAAATACGACTTTATTACTCAAAAATTGTGGACTGAGGTGCCTACATCATCATTTTCTATTTTTAAGTAAGTAATTACCTACATACTTAATTCAAAAGTAGTTTTTTTTCAAATACTAATATTTTTCTAGCCAAGACATGCAAATGGCTGTACCCTCATCTTCTGGAGTCGCTACTACTCCCTTAATTAGAGGCAGTGTTAAAATCCTTATGGACCATTGCTTAAAAGCTCAAGAAATCGAGGAAATTAAAGGGAATGAGTTACTTCGGGGATGTTGTACAGCCATTTTAAATTCTCTATATACGTCTATAGAACGGGTGACAGAAATTGCGAATGACACAACCGACAAGCTGGTTTGGGAACAAGAGAGGAGATTTCGTATTACGGGATCAAGGTATGTAGATTATTAATCAGTGTAATAATGGACATATAAATATAAACGTCGATTTAAACAGGTGCTATCAAATCTTCACATTCAAGGGACAAGGCAATGGATGGGAAACAAAATCATTAAATTATTTCTGGCCCAAAAAATTTTCTAACAAATTTACAAAGCACGGCCTAGAATACGAAAATTTTGCCAGACAACTTTACATTAGCAAACATATAGACAGTACCATGACCATTATTGAAACTGGATTGATAATTTGCCAAAAAGAGCCTTGGTTAGGATACTCCCCAGATGGGGTAATTTTTATTAACGACGAACCTAAAAAATTATTAGAAATAAAGTGCCCTTATGAAGGTAACGTAATGGATTTATCTACAATCTACATACAGTAATTTTTTTATTAATGCATCAAAGTTCAAAATGATTTTTGATACAATTTTGGATAAAATATTTTTTACAGCTTTAATAGTTTATTTTCATTATAAAAGTTTTCATAAATTAAAAGCGTACAACTTATATCAAAAATCAGTTTGAAATTTGCAATAGAAAAACCATCACCGAAAGTTTTATACCATGTAAATTTCATGTAATTTTTTGTGAGGTAAGTAAAGTAGGTACATAGTTACAAAACTAATACTGTACGTTTTTAGGAAAATTAAAGTCCGTTTCAACCGTTTTACCTTCATGTCTGTATATAGAGTTTAACGCAGGGAAACCTACCTTGAAGAAAAAACATCGATATTATGGACAGATTCAATTGGGCATGGCTTTACTTAATCTCGATTGTTGTGATTTTATGATTTACTGCAGCTTTGATGATTCCTATGTCATAATTGAGGTTAAAAAAGATACCATATTCGTGAAAAATTTATTAAAAACACTAAAAAATAATTATTTCAAACATATGTTACATATTATTTGTATGAATAAAAAATAATAAAGTTATGGTTTTTATTAATATTAATCGTTTTTCTACTTTTATTAGATAATACATTACTTATTCAAGTGTTTCTTGCCCAGTAACAACACATAACTTCATGTTCTAATAGATGTCCAAAAATTAAAATTAATTAGTTTATTATGAGTTTAAAACATGTGTGTAGAACCAAACATTAGCTTATTGTTATGTTTTTAGAGTTAAACTAAAACTTATCAGGTGATAAAATTGGCGTGCTGAGGTTTGTTATTGCACAAGCCACAAAAAAGATTTCATCAATGAGAAAAATTAAATTAGTAGGCAATGTGGTGGACAACATTTTAAAAACTTTAATTCTTTGGTTTACCCTCTCAATATGGATACGAGCTTGTGCAATTTTTCGGGTTGTATGGGCTTCTTCAGGACTAAATGATTTCTTGTTTTTTAAGAAAGGTGGCCTAACTAACTTGATACGTAGAGGAATGCACAAATCGTCGATAAGAAAACCTTTGTCCACCATTATTTCATCACGTCCCGGAGTTAATTTATTTAGTAAATTACTTTGTTCGAAAATAGCCTTGTCCGATGTTCTCCCACCATAACCTCGGCTTACAAATGTTATAAAACCACTTGGAGCAACACCAACCATGAACTTAATTGTTGTTGATTGTTTGTAAGCAGAATATAATCTCAATTGACAACACAAACATTTAGGTTTTTCAGCACGAATCTCTGTACAGTCTAAAATTATTCGAACATTTCGAAAGTCTGAAAAACATAAAGGTCTGTGTAATTCAATAAGATTCATGGATTGAAAAGTGACAGCAGGCTGCAAAACGTATGCCAGGGTTTTTATAGTATCACAAAAAATTATCCTACACATAGTTGGAGACACTACTGAGTTAAAAATAATAGATAGCATCACATATGACAGGTTGGCTTTAAGTTTCATAAATGTCATTACTACTCTAGTTTTGGTACCCACTTTCGAAACTTTTTTCTGTTTTAAACTTAACTCATTTCTGATCAGATCAACAAGTACATTTAGTAATTTTAACGTGCTTATCCCTGTAATACTGCATAGTTTTTTGTCTGTATCCACGGAATCAATAAATTTTTGTTGTATGTCACCACTAGTTACTTGAACAGCAATATCAGCTTTAGCTGGTGTTACTGGAATTCCAAATGAACATAAAATGTTGGCGACTTCTAAATCTTCTTGGGTGTGATCTTCATTATGCGTATTTTTGTCTTCTAATAATAATGAACATTCAGCAGTTTCTTCATGTTCACGTCTCTAAAACAATTCGGATCGAACAATTATTAATAATATCCAATGAATCCTATTTGTTATTTAGGTACTTACTTCCACACGCTCAGGCGTTCGTTTTAAAAGTCTTCTGGCAGCCACCAGTTTCTTTCTTTTAAGTGCATGCTTTTCCGACTTAGTGACAGGCAGATTACAACTAGGGACAGCATATTTCTTCAATCTTCGAGTTCTTGTCTCTATATTTCTAACAGAAAAAATTAATAGCAAGTGCACTGAAATGGGTAATAAATGTGTCTACAAAACGATTTATGTATAACTTTATGTAAGGGTAAGTGACTTCTACTCTAATACTCACTAGGTGACAGGAAATCGTCTTCTTTAAAATGAAGGGAACATACTTTCATATATTTCGAAACTTTTTTTCCAATTTTTAAAGCGATAATCCATGCCCTCCTTATATCCACTAATTCCATTTGACCATCCTTTTTTTCTATTGTTGTAGATCGGGAACCCTTTGGTGGAAATAAATGAAAACTAAGTTCTCGATTTCTTTTTCCTTTGCTATTACAACCATTAACGCAACAAAAAACTTTGCAGTTCATCCCGGTTTTAAACACGACACTCTCCATTATACTGCAATAATAAATATATATTAAGTGTTTAACTCTATTATGTGTACCTTATCTGTAATATTTCAAACAAATCTTACCGTTTTATTCGTTATCAAACTTAAAAATAAAACTAACTTCGCTTTCCTGTGAAATTTCACGTGCTAAACATGTGCTAAACGTCAAAGTGACTCTCTCTCAAAGCTGACAATTTGTACCGCCAGGTGGCGTATTCTATTTTTCAGTTCCCAATACCGTTCATAATTGAAATACACTCTTATAACACATGTTGTGTTAAGGGGGTAACTGGTCGAGCCAGTGATACACAAGTTGGATCAAATTAGTATGGATTTATTAAACGTCTGCTTCATTCAATGGTTTTACAGTAAGTCCCTGAAGAGCCTTTCTTTTGGGGCCCTCCAGGTTGTACATACAATCATAAGACACATAATCACAAGACAAGTTTTAGACCAATCAAATATTTACAACAAAACTATGACAACATAATTATCCAATGAAAATGCAGCAAAAATACAATGTCGCTGCATTTTCAACATATTCTACAATATAACAATTTATAATAAAAGTGCAACAATACATTAATTTATTTAAACTATATATTTCACAATACCTATAACTAATTAATCATCGAAAAACAAGGCGGTAATGACCAGTGTGCAATTATGCATTTAATAACTAATTACACAATTTATTAGTTATTAATAGTACCTAATATAATTATAATGAAAGGGTGTAAAGCCCTCGCTTTACAACACCTCCCCCCTAATTTTGAAAATTGAATCTGGGTATGGTGCGATTTTCATCATCCTGATCTTAGGATTCTGAATTTGAAATTACTTTTAATTCGATTGACTTTTCCCCAGCAGGTTCACTTATTTTGATTGATTTAGATTTAAGAAATTTTTTATACTTTTTGAAAATGAAATAACATATAATAAGGAAAATTATCAAAGCTAATAATGAATATAGGATATAAGTATGGATCGAAAGAAAACGTGTTTTAACGTCTTCTACAAAATCTGACACTTCATACTGTTTAAGATTATTTATATCATTACTAATTTTTTTTAAAGTATTTAAATCGTTTCTTTCTATTATGAGAGGTGTGTGTAGGAGAGGAAGATCCTTTATTTTATGGGTTAATGAAACATCAAAATTTATTTCGTGCTTTAAATCTAATGGTGGAACATAAGAAATTTTATTTTCACTAGAAAATTGATTATGGGACTTAATATCATTGACTTTGTGTATGCAGTGCAGTTAGAGTTTATGTGAATTATTCCTGTTTTAGTTAATTTTAAATTTATTCTTTGTTTTGTATTTTTACAATTTATATCGATATTCTCTTCAGTTGGCACAATATATAACCAGGAAGTTTGAGAAACTAATTGTATATAGATTGAATTTTGAATTTGCATAACTCTTTTTTCGCAGGAACTTGGAATAGTTGAAGTGGGGATGAAAAGACTGGGTTCACAACCTCCATGTAGGTGTACTAAATAAATAGGTTTTGATTGTTCGCAAATATAATTATCATTGATTAATTGACATTTAAGAAGCTCCAAGTCGTTCATAAAAAAATGTTTAATTTCATCAATCACGAGATATGGTTCCTGAGGAGAAATAAATGCAAAATTTGATTTGGATATCTCTATTGGTAAACTTGTAATTTTGACTAGTTCATATGTGCGCGGTGATATTAATGGTATAAAAATAACAAAACATAACTTATTGTTAGAATAAAATACATTTGTTTTTAAAATATTGTATAAAGTATGAGCATTCTCAATCGTAGGATTAATGGGAAAACTTAATCCATCCATATAACTTTGAAGTTTTTTCATTGGTTAATTAATATAGTGGGACTTAGAACTAATGGGTGTAACGTACCTTGTTGTGCAAGAAGAATAATATTTAAAAGATTATTTTGATTGAATTGAAATGTAGTTAATATTATAGTGAAAAGAGATACTACTTCGTTGCTTTTTATGGACAGTATAATTTTATCTTCGATTGATATTTGGTTATTTGGGAATTTGTTTACAAGACTAATTACGTTACTTAACCTATTATTAAAATTTTTCATAACCTGATAACTTTTGCTCTGAGTTGTATTAATGATATGGACAGTAGTTTCAGTGACGGATGTTTGTTGCTTCAATAATGTCATGAGACGACTTTGATTTGCTTTGAAAGTTTCGATTTGTTTATCATAAAAACTAGCGTCTTCTGAATCTAGTGTGCCAAATAGAATTTTGGATTTATGACCTACGGCATTAATTAATCTTCGTTTCTTACGTAAGCCTGATGCATTTGTTTCAGTGTCCAAAAGTTCATGGATTATATTTTCTTGGGTACTGATACCCATTTTCGCGTAAGCTAAAGTTTTAGTAAAAGAATCACACTCTGTACTATCGACTTTACGTTGTTTCGCTAATAGACATAACCGTTGTGTTTCGTGGTAATAAAATACAATTATATCTGATTCTTGATTATAAGATGCTAAATCTAAATATGTTAATAATTTCCATTTGTTGTTATATAAATGCAAGCTTGTAATTGTCTCGTAATATAATCCGGGACTGGTTTCAATGGGTGAGACGTTATAAAACAAATTTGTCGCGTATGCAGAAAAATATAGCTGGGAAAAGATGAGTAGGATTTTTAACCTGGCATTGTTGGGGTAGGACATGGTTGCTTGGTTTTAGATACTGACCTAGAACAAGGAATAAAATTGATACAATAAAATGTTTACTTATGTCCTATCATATTACTTATAATATTAATCTACCAATTTATTCTACAAATCTATTTTTGTGGACTAATTTTCTACTTATTCGTATCGTACAATTAAAGTCAGAGTCAACTGACATAACTTCATATTTGAATAGAGGGAGTAATTTCTTTGATTTTCCAATTATGTTCGTTTCATTTTTTAACAGTACTTTATCTCCGATTTTTAAATTTATATTATTAACGGTTTTATCATAATAGGTCTTAGACTTTTCCTTCTTACGGATTAGATTTTCGCGGGCTACTTCATGTGTAATTTGCATTCGAGATTTTAATTCATTATAATAATCGTCATAACTATATAGTATCTCTGGATCTTTAGTTAATGCAGATGGCAATGTTGCCTTTCGTCCGTATAATAACTCGAATGGAGAAAAATTAGTCAATACATGCGGTGTGGTGTTATATGTGAAAGTTGCGTATGGCATAAACTCATCCCAATTGTTCATATCCTTATTGATAAAGTTTCTAAGATATTCTACAAGAGTTCTGTGAGAACGTTCGAGACTACCGTTACTCTGGGGGTGATAACTTGTGCATTGAGTTTGTTTAATGCCTACACAGTAAAAAATACAGAGTAAATATTTTACTCTGTTTAGTGTAAAATATTTACACGGGAACTTTATGAAACAGTAGAGTTACCTTTACCAAATTTAATGTGTAATGTATTTCACTATAAAAGGTATATGGAAACATATTTTAGAGTAAAAATGTACTCAGTGTTTATAAGAAATTGCATTTCATTTAGTAAAAATATTCACTATTGTGACGCACTTTTGTGGGGGAGGCGGTTAATCAAGGGGGAAAGGGGATCTCGGGCGCCAGATTTATTCGAGTGGTTTACTCCACGTGACACCTCGGGTAGCTGCAGTGAAGACACGGTACTCCAGGGGTCAGATCTTCTTGACTGGGAAGGCGGCGAACTCCAATACAGGCTTTAATTGTATGGAATTCGTAATGTGGGATATACCGGGTTGCAGGAAATGATGGTATACGAGGTTTATCAAACAAGAGGTTTAAACGGAAGAAATAAACATGTATATTCAACGGCAAATTAACAAGATATTCAAACTAAGTATAAATAATACATTGTCGGGCAGAATTCTATACGGAGGGGGGGGGGGGATTTATGAGAGATGACTAGACGGGGACGGTTGGCAGATATGCGGCGGTTACAGGCGGAAGATAAGGACACTAGTTCCTCCCAGGGTTTGGGAATCGACAATTTAATCGTCAGACCGCAGTGTCGATATGATATTGTCCGGATGTATTATATTGCGGACAAGGATGACTCTTGGTAGATAGTCCGAAGACTCGACGCCCATGAGAGCCAGTGTATAAAGCAGGAACGGAGTTGATGACTTTTGGTGGATAGTCCGAAGACTCGACGCCCAAGAAAGCCAAGGAAATATAGTAGGATCGGACACTAGGTGGGTGACTGACACTTGGTGGATAGTCCGAAGACTCGACGCCCATGATAGCCAGTATGGTTGAAGCAGGAACGGAAGTATAAGGTCGGTCGGTACAATATCATATGCAAAACACGGCAAATCGGAAAATAAAACGGCAGATATACGGTTCGCCCTGGGAATCCCCAGTATACTCACTTGTAAAATGTCGGTCGGATTGGCACTGATTAGAACTGATTAACACACTTATCAAACGGAGTAGTCTTAAGGACTGTTAGACTTGCGGAACTCTTGAACTGACGGAAGTACTGGTTTTGGGGTTCCTTATAAGGGATTTTATCTGCTGTCTAGCGGTGACTTATAACGAAAAATCGGGGTATAGGTGTTTTCAAATGATAAAGGAGCGGTGACCTATAATTATAGTTGTGCCATCTACGGGAGAAGGGACGAAGTTCTGTAGGACGGGGTTATCTGGCGGGAAAGTCGGACCGGGGTTTTATAGAATTCTGCAATTTGGTAAATAATTAGTTAGCTGAAAAATGACTTCGTTACACTATGTAGATTCATTTATAAACTCTTATTAGAGTATTTTGTTCACTATTATGTGTGAGTAACATATATTTTAGAGCTAAAGTTAACACTGGTTTCAAATAATTTTCCATTTATTTAGAGTAAATTTTTTCACTGAGTTTTGTATATAGTACTATAAATTACACTATATTTAGTTAAAATTTTATTAGTCTAGTGTTAATTTTCATCTATTTCAATTGAATGTTAGAGTAAGAAATTTTTACCTAAAAATAGTAAATATTAATTTGGTAGAATATTTTGGCTAGATTTAAGACAAAATTTGGTTTTCTTTTTTGTCCTAAATCTGGTCAAGACATTTTTCCAAATTAACAGTTACTATTTTTTCGAATACAAAAAGCATTCAACAGTAAATATTAAATTTAAAGGGAATAAAAACAGTGTATTTTCTTTTGTTTTTTATTATTACAAATCTTATAAAATACAACTAATAAACGGTTACCTATCTTAAAAAAGTAAAGTATTACATCACAAATAGTACATGATTCAGGTACAAAAAAAAAAACAAATACAAATTTCTATAAAATGCAACTGGCTTAGGTATACATATAACTAATAAACGGTTACCTATCTTAAAAGAAAGTAAAGTATTACATCACAAATAGTACATGACTCAGGTACAAAAAAAAACTAAAATACAAATGCAACTGGCTTTTGTATACATATAACTAATAAACGGTTACCTATCTTAAAAGAAAGTAAAGTATTACATCACAAATAGTACATGACTCAGGTACAAAAAAAAAACTAAAATACAAATGCAACTGGCTTTTGTATACATATAACTAATAAACGGTTACCTATCTTAAAAGAAAGTAAAATATTACATCACAAATAGTACATGACTCAGGTACAAAAAAAAACTAAAATACAAATGCAACTGGCATAATTATATACTAATACTAAAATACAAATTCATATTTTGGTACCAAATAATATTCACTTGTAGAATGAGTCTGATGTAAATTGTATGATTCCTTGTAAAGCAATAGTTTTAAATTAAGAACATTGTAATTATCCGTTGGTATGATTTTGTATGCATGTAACATTTCAGAAAATTCAACAGTGTTCCATTTTTGTGTTAAGAAAAATGAATTATCAGCAATAAGTAAAATTTCCATAATTTTTTCAAATTGGGGTAGTATACTTTTACAAGAACATAACATAAAATTTTCTTTATATAGATATCCATATTTAATCCATTTTGGTAAATATATTTTTGTGTTATCTGAAAACTCTTCAATATTTTCTTTTATAAGTTCTTTGTGAAAATAGTTATTAAAATTAACTATTTTAGTGGGTCCACTTAACAAATTAACCTCTAAGTAATTGCCGTCAAAAATAATAGATTGTTGAATTTTTGTAGCTAAAGTTTTGGCTAAATTTTTAAATTTTGTGACAATTTTTTTAAGACAGCGTGTTTTCCTTCATAACGCATACACCAAAGATTAACCAAAGGTCCCATTCGACGTATCACTGTAGGATAGTGCGTCATGAAATGCAGTTTAGGTGTTAATTTGATTATATTCCCTAATTAGATATTGATGGTGGATTTCTATTAATTTTTCAACCATCTGATAAGATATACGAGGAGAGAAAATTATTGTCATTATTTGTAGTAAAAGAATTATGAGATGAAATTTTGATTTCAATTCTTCAGTAACTATTAAATCATTAATTATTAATGGGAAATATCTAATAAGACACCAAGACTGCATAGCTCGTTGTCCAATCAGATTTCCTCCCTTATCTAAAATAATAGAACTAGGCTTAATGGTTTGGTTTAATTTGCTAAAATGATATAATCTAATTCTTTCATTTATATCATTCAAACTTGTTATTTTGGAATTTATGAGATATGTTAAAAAAAGTTTAATTTCCAGTTGAACACACCCTTCAAGAACATCATGCATGATATCTACTGACGATGAATCAAAAAGTTTAAAATATTTTAGATCATTCAAAATACTTCTATGTTTAATTCCAAAGTAATTAGTTTATTCAGTACTTTTTTGGCAATGCTCTTCATACATGTCACTTGTTCGCAAAATTGCAGCCGAATCAGAAATCATATTTTGAGTGTCAGATCTATGAGTTAAACAAATACGACAAAAATAATTTGCTTGAAAAGATTCAACCATACCCAGAAGTGCGTTGGCTGCTAAATTGTCGTGTGAGAGTGAAACTAAAGTACCATATACAGGTTCATCGAGACCTTCAATTTCAATTCCAGTTGTCTCAAGTTTACAGATATCTTCTATGATTGGTTTTAAAATAGAATTTAAAGCTACAGGGATATTTTTCAAATCGGATGTATAGAATAGAGCTAACAAGTGAATATTATTTAACTGAGTATTAAAAACATTACCTATATTTTTTATGGTAAAATATATGGCACCCATCTTATGGCATCCAGTTTTCCTGCCGAGAGGATTAACAGTCTCGAAATCATCATAGTATAACTGTAATTACAAAAAGTATTTTCGATTTTGGAAAAGTTCATTATTAGTAAGGTATGATGCTGTCACTAAATTATTATCTAAATTATTTTTTGCAAATATATTTTTTAAATTATCTCTGTTAACAGTTAATATAACATCTAAGGTTTTTAAAAGTGGTATGTATTGAAAAGAACAAGGAACATTTCTTTCTATTAATGAATTAACTTTACTGTCATATATATTTTCTGAACGCAGATTTAATACAAGTTCCTGTGGGTGAATATATTTAAACTATTTAATAAATTTTTCCCGTTTATAATTTGTATTATATTTTTTAATTTCTTGTTTAATTAGATCAAAAATAAACTGTAAATCTGAGAGTGATTCCATATTATTTAAAATATTTTCAAATAAAGTTTCAATTAACTCGCCCAAGGAACTAAATAAAATGTCGTATTGTGCATTTGTAAGAGATATACTTAAAAGCTGGGTTACGTATATGTTAAATATAGTTACTACATCGAAATTTTGACTGTCATCCGAAATGTTTGTTTCGTTATTATTATTAGTCAATACACTGTCATCTATGCTACTTTTGGCACTATGCGTTACCGGTGCATTGGTAACGTATACACTGGGAATGTTACTGCAATAATTATCATCATTACAATCATTTTCAATTGGGAAGGTCTCATGTTTCTTTAAATGTTTACGATATCCATTAAATGTGTAAAATGAAATGGCACAATTGGGAAAACAGCACTTCAAGCTTAACTTTGGATTGTCGTGTAGAAAATGCATAAATCTCAAATGTTTGATTGTGCCTGAGAATTTTTAAACCCGTGTGAGCAAATATAACAAATGAACATTATGAAATATAAGAAGAATCTGAAATTATTTGATACCAATATATATATATATATATATGTATATATATATATATGTATATATATATATATATATATATATATATATATATTATTAATTCTTATTCGGAATTATTAAGTCTAGCTCGTAATTCAATCATTTTGGGTGTGTACGTCACATTTTCAACATCAATTTTGAAATAAAAACTTTGGATAAATTCCCAAAAATGTTTTAAATAGTCGTCGTAACTTACAGAAAACACATAGTAACTCTGGAAAAGTGTTTCAAAGGCATTTTCTGAGGTACATAATCTCTCGCATGGGATAGTCTTCTGGTCCAGTACAATATTGTATTCCGTAATGGAACCTTTATTTGCACCCTGAGCTATTAAAAATGGTTGTGATGTCCGTCTTTTATTTATTATTTCCGTAATCGGAGTGTTTGCCTAAAATTAATATAGGTAATTATAATAATTTTCTTGTATAATAATGCAGGGAGAATGTGTTACGTATTTTATGTGTTTAATAAAAACAAAAGCACTTTCAAATTTGAGTATGTATACAGTATGTTAACTAAACGCTGTAACCACTTGTTTTATATGATAGTGTAACGCTGTATAGTTACGCCATCTAGGAACAATAACCGAAACTGTATGGGGAAGCGCTCCAGAGGGATCGAGAAATCGAGAAAACTATAAATATAAGAGCGGAAGCGGGAAGTTCAAGAAGTTAGTTCGGTTCTAAGATAAGTTCAGTTTGAAATACGAGATTTAGTCAGTGATTTTTTTTATTGTGAATAATTTTGTGTATTTGGTTTTAATAAAGTTTACACTAATACTTTAACAGCAGTTTTAGTTATTTTGAACCCACGCATACGGTGAAAAACGTTAGAAGTGGGATAAAACTGTTGTTGTGTGTGAACTTTTGGGAGAAAATTCGCGAAAATAGTGGACAGGGACTACAGGGAGGTTCTTAAAAATAGTTTTGCCCTATAAAAAGTAGACTTTCGGTTTTATTAGAACTTTTGTGAATTTTTTAGTTAGAAAATAAGTGTTTTTCTGGAGATTTATATTCCAGGACCGACGTCAATAATTTTTGAAGTGTTGTTTGGACTAGTCTAAGTTTATACTTGTTCAGTTTTGTGTTTGTGGACTCAAAATAGGTAATTATGTCTACTAAGACCAGAAGCCAGGAGAAGGTCGAGGAAGAGATGAAACTCCTCTTGGACATGGTAAGAGATTTGACCGCTAAAATGGACAGAAGCCAGGAAGAACTAAAAAAAGCTTAACCGCGGAATTAAAAGATGGTTTGAAGGCCGAATTAAGAAATCATCTAGAAGATATTAGGACAGACCTAAAGAATATTCAAGAAAATACTCAGGATCGCCTAGAGAAAATGAAGGAAAATCTAGAAGAAGCCAAGAACAGCCTTGCCAAACGTCAAGACACATTGGCGAAGTATGTGGAAAATTGTCAAGACGATCTCGACAGCCTGAAGACCGACCTAAAAAAGGGCAACATCATCCAGCCTATTGAACAACAAATCGATGAGATTTTTGAGAAGAAAATCGGGAATATCCAGAAACAAATGATTGTCGAATCAGAAGGCTGTTCCAGTGGCAGAGTCAAGGTCAAACCGCCCACGTACGACGGCAAATGTTCGTGGACGAATTATTTGCGTCAATTTACGGCTGTAGCGGAAGCCAACCGATGGACGTACGAAGAGAAAGCGACTTCACTAGTGGTGTCTCTTCGTGGAGAAGCATTGGAGATTCTGCAAATCGTTCCGCTAAGTAGACAAGGGGACTATGATTTCCTGGTTGAGAACTTGGAGCGCCGTTTCGGAGACAAACGGCTAGAGCATGTCTACCGAACCCAGTTCAGAACCCGTAAACAAAGCCCAAACGAATCAGTACATCAATATGGAGCGGAGATTACTCGTCTGTCAAAGTTGGCATATCCCAATATTCCAGACGACGTTTTGGAGGAGCTCGCTACAGAAACGTTTATTGAAGGGGTACGCGATGCCGAAATGCACCAGTCCTTGCGCATGGGATGTCCTAAAACCTTGGGAGATGCAATTTCACATGCGTTAGAATTTGAGGCAACTAAGCAATGTTCCCGTGGGATTCAAATCAGAACACGACAAATAAACGTTGGAGACTCCTCTAACCACACTAACCAATATCTAGATGAATTTAGGGAACTGTTCACGCAAATTCACTCTAAATTTGAAGACTTGACAGCAAACTTGGAGGAGAGACCAGGACGCCGTCCCTTACGATGCTATAACTGCCAGAAGGCAGGCCATTTAAAGAGGCAGTGTAGACTTCCGCCAAGGAAAAATGGCGGTGACAACAACTCGGAAAACTCCCAATAGCCAGCTGTAGGGGGCAGAAGCTGGCTACCGACTGCCATGCCCCAACAGTACATCTGAAAGTGTCACAGCTACATTGTGAGGACAACAGCCTTGTTGTGGATAGATGCATCGCAGGAAGACCTTGCCAATTAATGGTAGATACAGGAGCCACGCATACCATCGTTCGTAGCGACCTGTTACCAAAATGGAGACATGGTACCCCCGAAAAGAAATACATCATTACTACCGCCAATGGAGAGACTATGGACGTTTCCGGTGAAATGGTGATCGCCATCGGATTAGGAAGTAAGACAATTGCCCACAGAGTATTTATTGCGGACATTGCTGATCCGGTAATTCTGGCCATGGATTTTATGGACTCCCAGCGGGTTATTTTGGATGTCGGCGAAAGAATTATGAAAATTGGAAACGAGGAGATAGTAATGAGGAGGGACGAAGAGAGTACCAACGGGATAAGGCAAGTTGTTCTGACAGAAGATCTGATTCTGCCTGCACGCTGCGAGGTGCTGACATCTGTTAAACTTAAATGTGACAACAATGGCATGGTTGGTGTATTGGAGCCAGTTCCTATCAACACCCCTGGCATTATTCTCGGACGGACATTAATCTCGGCTAAAACAAAAACAGTACCGGCTAGACTTATGAACATCAAGGATTTCGACCAGAAATTGCAGAAAGGGACCGTAATCGGACAGTGCGAACAGGTAACCCTTGTAACAACTGGAAAGGTAGAGGAACCCAACGGTGCCAAAAAGCAAATCCCCAAAGAAATCGAGGAATTGGTCAAGCAAGCCATCAAACATCTACCCAGCGAAGAAAAGAACCCAGCGGAGGCACTGCTAAGAAGATTCCAGGAGGTGTTTGCTAGTGGAGAAACCGACGTTGGAAGGACGAATCTGGTGCAACATCGCATTAACACTGGCGATCATCAACTTATTAAACAAGCACCAAGGAGGTTACCGTTGGCCAAACAAGGAGAAGTGGACCAAATGCTGCAAGACATGAAAAACCAAGGAGTGATCCAATCATCAGAGAGTCCTTGGGCTTCCCCTATCGTCCTGGTAAAGAAGAAAGACGGTAGCTCAAGGTTTTGCGTCGACTACCGAAAGCTCAACGAAATTACGAAGAAGGACAGCTACCCATTGCCAAGAATCGATGACACTCTGGATACCCTTACGGAAGCGAATTGGTTTTCAACATTGGACTTGAAGAGTGGGTACTGGCAAGTGGAAATCCATCCGGAAGACAGGGAGAAGACAGCCTTTACGACAGGAAGCGGATTATGGCAGTTTGAAGTGATGCCATTCGGATTGTGTAATGCTCCTGCTACGTTTGAAAGGGTCATGGAAAACGTCCTGAGGGGACTACACTGGAAGAGCTGTCTAGTCTATTTGGATGATGTAATAGTCTTCAGCAAAACCCTCGGAGAACACCTGAAGAATTTAGAGAAAGTACTAGAGAAGCTATCTGCGGCAAACCTAAAGCTGAGCCCGAAAAAGTGTCAGTTCTTCAGGAAAGAAGTTAAGTATCTTGGACACATAATTTCGTCTAAAGGAGTGAGGACCGACCCCGAGAAGACCGAAGCAGTAAGATCATGGCCTGTTCCCAGGGATAAACACGAAGTAAGAAGCTATCTTGGGTTATGTACTTACTACCGAAGATTTGTCAAAGGATTTGCCGATATAGCCAGGCCTCTACACAAACTCACCGAAAATGACCAGCCGTTTCAGTGGACACCGAAATGTCAAGAAGCATTTGATCGCCTGAAAGATGCTTTGTGTTCGGCACCGATTTTGGCCTATCCTACAGCTGGATGCAAGTTTATTGTGGATACGGACGCTAGCAATGTCGGGCTTGGAGGGGTCTTGTCACAGGTTCAGAATGGAGAAGAACGAGTTATTGCTTACTTCAGCAAAACACTTTCGAAAGCTGAGAAGAACTATTGTGTTACAAGAAGAGAACTGCTAGCGATCATTAAGACTTTGGAGCATTTTCACAAATACTTATATGGACAACCATTCCTAATACGTACGGATCATGCTTCTTTGACATGGATTCTGAAATTCAGAAACTCGGAAGGACAAGTTGCCCGATGGATTGAAAGGCTCCAAGAGTACGAGTTCAAGATTGAACACCGCAAAGGCAAGCTACATAGCAATGCTGACGCCCTTTCAAGAAGACCTTGCAAGGCAGATTGCAAACACTGTTGCAAAATAGAGCAGAAGGAAGTCATGCAATGCAAGAAGACTGTGCTACAACCGGAGGATGAATGGAGCCCGGCTATTCTTAGGGCAGAACAATTAAAAGACAAAGACATCGGACCTATAGTGACCATGATGGAAACGGGAGAACGACCCGATTGGAAAGATATTTCAGCCAAAAGTCCTGAGCTGAAATGTTACTGGGCTCAGTAGGACTCCCTTACTATGATGTATGGAGTACTTAGGAGAAACTGGGAGAGCGCTGATGGAAAGGAGATGAAGGTACAGACGGTGGTGCCCGCATCAAGAAGGAAAGAGGTCTTGAAAGAAGTCCACGGAGGTGTTGGGGGTGCCCATTTTGGGGTAAAGAAAACGTTGGATAAGTTAAGGCAGAGGTTCTATTGGGTGGGGTACACAGACGACGTGACTGAATGGTGCCGTAAATGTGCGGAGTGTACGACCAGCAAAGGCCCAAGAGCAAGAACACGCGGTGCCATGAGGCAATACAACGTTGGAGCCCCTTTTGAGAGGATTGCAATCGACGTGGCTGGACCCTTTCCGAAGTCAAGACGAGGCAATCGTTATATCCTGGTCGCCAGCGATTATTTTAGTAAATGGACCGAAGCATACTCCCTTCCGAATCAGGAGACAGCTACGGTAGCCGAAGCTTTGGTGGACAACATGTTCAGCCGATTCGGAGTTGCATTCTGATCAAGGGCGGAATTTCGAGTCCGCAGTATTCAAGAAGGTTTGTGACATAATGGGTATAAGAAAGACGCGGACTACTCCTTTGCATCCGCAATCCGACGGTATGGTAGAGAGATTCAACAAGACCCTGGAGAGCCACCTAAGGATATTCGTCAACAACAATCAGACCGACTGGGACGAACGTATACCCTTGATCATGTTGGCATATAGATCGGCTGTACATGAGACTACTGGACGAACACCTGCTAGTGTATTGTTTGGAAGAGAGCTTCGACTACCCAGTGACCTAATGTTTGGCAGCCCACAGGACGAAGAAACTGAAATAAATGATTATGCGGAAGACTTGCGTCGTAAATTACGAACTATACATTCTGCAGTAAGGGACAAGATAAAAATGGAAAGCGATCGTATGAAGACCCGGTACGACATACGGATACATGGACGAACGTTTCAGGAGAACGAGAAGGTCTGGCTCTATAATCCTACTCGTAAGAAAGGACGGTCGCCAAAGCTACAGAGGAGTTGGGAGGGACCATACACCATAGTGAAGAAGATTAACGATTTGGTCTATCGAATCCGGCGAAGTCCCAAGGCGAAGATGAAGGTTGTACACCTGGACCGACTGCTGCCCTATGTCTCGGACGATGAAGACTCTGTTCGGGACGAACAGATGTAAGAGGAGGGCAGTGTAACGCTGTATAGTTACGCCATCTAGGAACAATAACCGAAACTGTATGGGGAAGCGCTCCAGAGGGATCGAGAAATCGATTGTTCCAGATATTCTAGAAGGTTGTTGTTCTGGAAGATTGCGCACAACTATAAATATAAGAACGGAAGCGGGAAGTTCAAGAAGTTAGTTCGGTTCTAAGATAAGTTCAGTTTGAAATACGAGATTTAGTCAGTGATTTTTTTTATTGTGAATAATTTTGTGTATTTGGTTTTAATAAAGTTTACACTAATACTTTAACAGCAGTTTTAGTTATTTTGAACCCACGCATACGGTGAAAAACGTTACAATAGCATTGTCGCTTTAGAATCTGTGGCAGACGGATACGAGTACATATTTATTATTTTAGATAATTTCCAAATAGTAAATATACCACTCGATGCTAAGTAACGAAGCTATCGTTTTAAATAAAATCAGAAAAAAACATGCTTTTGAGATTTTTGTATAATTTTTTTTTCTGATAATTATGCATTAACTTACGTTTTTGAAAACTATTAGTCTATCTTCTAGTAACTCTGTCGTTTTCTTTATTCGTCCTTTAGGAGAAGGTGGAAGCATATGCATCAACGCAAAAATGGCTTTAGTTGTTTTATCCCATTCTGTAAACAAGAAAGCATAGAAATCAATTTAGTTAAACAATCCGAAGTTTTTAGAATCTTTACTCACCAGGTTCTAAATTCGTTTGTTGAAATACTGCAGGGCATAGATTCTTGACTGTAGATTTATTTATCTTACATATTTTTTCAACATCTTTCAAAAAAATTGTAGGGAAATCAATTTTTTCATGTACTGTCAGAAAATCCAATTCAATCTAATGAACAAAAAAATAAAATATAGTTACACCGTTTCGTAATTTAAGAATGCATCAATATTTACTAAACCGGGAGTGTCCAAAAATCTTGGAAATACAGAAAGGATATCGAAGCCCAATGACTTTCTATATTCAAAAGACAACTTCATTTTTTCCCTAGTAGCTTCCATATCTTTATTATCGGTATTCTTTAAAAATATTATTGCCTGTTCTACTTCAGGTGTCATTAATAGTTTTGGTTTTTTGTTGGGTTCAATGTTTTCCTTCTGAAGGCAGCTTGTTTTTCTTTTCCGAACGTTTTTATTTTGTGATCTACCGATTGTTCTGAGGCGCCAAGATATATACCCTTCTCCACCATTTCTGTTGCTGTAAAAGGCTTCCTAAAAATTTCAAAGTAATAATTGATTAATTTCAGGAACCGTGTTTTGTTGTGTGAAAATCTTACATATCCATATTCTGCCAATGAGTCTCGTAAATTAGGAAACAAATTTATAATGGCCTGCCCAAGATTTCTTTTTGCAAACTCCGGAACTTTCATCCCATATTTTTCGACCAACTTACTGCATGTAATATTAACTAACTTCATGCGTAGAGAATTCGGTAGAAGTCGCTCAGTTTTGTATACTTCAAATATATCATCACCTCCTTTGTCTATGATAACGTTCTTCCAGTCCTTTAAAATAAATATTTATTTCTACAACTTCAATATAGTGAGGGTTTGTTCGATATTTTGTTTTACATAAGAGATAAAAAAACAGTTAAATTAGAATGTATGTGTACTTTGAATCTGCACAATCTAAAATTATTTTAAACCATACAGGGTATTCCGTTTAAAAGAAACAGACCAAACTTGTTTTAATTGAATCCCTGTATATCAATTACATTTTGGATTATACATTTAATTTTATTTCTAGAGTTACTAAGGTCCTTCGTTTTTCAAATTAGTTTTTTGAACATCGGATCTTTTTAACTCTATATACAGGGTTATTCACCGAAACCGTTGGTTAGACGTTTTAAAAGATGTAGTTAATATTTTTTTCTGAAAATTGGGTTATAGCCTAACTAGCATATGGTCTCTTTATTTAAAATATTTTCAAGTCTCTACGACTTCCGGTTATACCGGAAGTAGACCCTAACTTCGTTTTTTTAAATGGAACACCCTGTATATTACTACATTTTTAAATTCTACATTCAATTATAATAACATTTTCTTAAAACAATTTTTCTCTAAAACATTTTGTTTAATAATTACAGGATGATTTTTTAAAAAATTTCCAAAAATGTGCTAATTTTGAAATTTTATTTTCTAGCCTTTTAATATTCAAATTGAAATGCGGTTTTGTCAAGATGTTAACAAAAGTCTACTACTTGCAATTTCATCATTGTAACAGCTTAATGTTCTACAGGGGGTTTATAATTTAGGTGCCATTCAGAAAAAATTCAAAACGGCATAACTCAATTTTTTCAAATGGAACACCCTGTATATCGAAACAAATTTGGATTATTCATTCAATTTAAAGGTAATTTTGTTAAATAAACTTTATACCCAACTCTTGCCGTTTTCGTGAAATATCAACGTTTATGGTACTTACACATAGTATAATGATTTAACAAGAGAAGTTTTTTTTTAATTAATTTTTTATTAATGATTAACGTAACGATATTGTTTAAGATGCTTTACTGACAACATATATTGCTTGATCCATTAATCGAATTGTTTGGCATAATTTTCAATATTACCAAAAAAACGAAATTACACAAAAACGGCAAGAGTTGGTTATAAAGTTTCTTCAACAAAATTACCTTTAAATTGAATAAATAATCCAAATTTGTTTCGATATACAGGGTGTTCCATTTGAAAAAATTGAGTTATGCCGTTTTGAATTTTTACTGAATGGCACCTAAATTATAAACCCCCTGTAGAACATTAAGCTGTTACAATGAGGAAATTGCAAGTAGTAGACTTTTGTTAACATCTTGCCAAAACCGCATTTCAATTTGAATATTAGAAGGCTAGAAAATAAAATTTGAAAATTAGCACATTTTTGGACATTTAAAAAAAAATCATCCTGTAATTATTAAACGAAATGCTTTAGAGAAAAATTGTTTTAACAAAATGTTATTATAATTGAATGTAGAATTTCAAAATGTAGTAATATACAGGGTGTTCCATTTAAAAAAACGAAGTTAGTGTCTACTTCCGGTATAACCGGAAGTCGTAGAAACTTGAAAACATTTTAAATAAAGAGATCATATGCTATTTAGGCTACAACCCAATTTTCAGAAAAAAATATTAACTACATCTTTTAAAACGTCTAACCAACGGTTTCGGTGAATATCCCAGTATACCGAAAATTAAATGTACAATCCAAAAATATAATAATATACAGGGTGTTCCATGAAAAACATGTTTGATCTGTCACTCTTAAACGAAACACTCTGTATGGTTCAAAATAATTTTAGATTGTGTATTTTTGATTTGATTTAATTTTGTATCTCTTATAGAAAACAAAATAACGATCAAACCCACATTATTGAATCACTCTGTAATCTCTGTATATTTTTTAATGTACCTCATCAGATAATGTCTCTGAATAAGTACTAGAGTGAGATGATATTGAACTGGTAGTTGGAGACAGTACATTTGTGGATATTCCTTTAGGGAATAAATCTGGATCATTAATTAACCAATCTTCAACCATGGAGTTAGTTAAAACTGATTCTGTGGATGCTGATGGTGTTCCATGCTCTAAGGTATAATTTAAGCATATTAATTTTTAATGCGAATATTATTTTAATTGAAAAATTACCATTATTATGAATTTTTGACACAAGTGAATTAACAGTGTTGCTATTTAACATTGCATTGTTAATGAAATCTACAAGAATGTCCTCTTCTAATACGGTCAAATCCATATCAGTAAAAAAAATTTCATCATTTCTTAGTTCTGGGAATTTAGTTCTAGCTAAAATATAAATAGTGCGATTTTTTTATTCTAATTTTATTAGTTTTATCATAGTAGGCGTATCGTTTACATGAAAACTTATTACCCACCAAATTATACAAACGTCTGAATGTTTAGAATAATATCATTGCATTCTTAAATTTATTTTTGTTTTAAATCATAACGTACTTAGCCACAAAGAACAAAGTTTCAGATTAGAGTAGGCGCTGCAAAAAAAAAGTTTGTCTTTAATTGATTCAGAAAGCAATAAACGTCAAACCAACTTTGACTTTGGTAATGTTTTATTTTTGACGTGTTAACTATCAAAGACAAACTTTTTCTTTGCAACGCCTACTATAATCTGAAATTTTTTGGCTCACCCGTTATAAAGCAACTTACCTAAGTTAACAAAATCCTCATATTGGAAATGATCCTCAAATCTCACCAATTTAGTGAGGTGTATATGTTTCAGTCGAATGAATTTCATAGTTTCTCTGAAAATATAACATATAACGTAACAATCACAATCATATGCTAGATTTTACAGCTATTAGTTTCTTATGCCTAAATTCTGTGCTGGGTTATACAGTGTCATTATAAAAGAATCTAACGTCCTTAATAGATGAGAAATTCACAGCCACCTACGATGGTAGGTTCATTTATAATGACGCTGTAGGTATACTATACTTTCCACTTCATTGTACTTTATCTTAAAACATATAACATATTATTTTGAACCCATATAGAAACTCGAATTTTAACACAAAAGATTAAAAATATTGTTTACATAATAGTTATGTGCTTTGAACTCAAAATAAACCACTGGAACTTCAGAGCAAAAGATTATTTATGATTCAAATATAATAGCGAATGCATTTGAAGCTTTTGCGTATGCACTACGCAGATACAGCATGGTAAGTCGGTAAGTGGAAAAATATCTGATGTGTCCAACACATGACTTTCTTATACGGATAGTACCACAATTACTTTTCCTAAAGAAATTAAGTTAAATTTCTTGTAAAAATAGTGTTTCAATTTTGTGCGTTTCCAGCAATTTTCAAATAATTTTCGGAAGTCTCTCTTGTACTTATTGCAATACGCATAAATCTGTCCTTGTCCTACTCATTATAACCGAATTTTACGACAAAAATTAATTTTATTTTTTTTTAAATTTTTTTGACGGAATTTCAAAAAAAAGTTCAAATAAAATTTGTTCAAAATTCAATTCTAAATCAATGTTAAAGAATAAAAAAATCTCATAAATTGTTTATTTTTCAAGATATTCTTAAAAAACCTAAAAATGTCATCAGGTAACTGTCACTTGTTTTGGTGCTAGATGAAAAACATTGAATGTGGCACCCACAATTTTGTTCAAACTCTTAAATATGAAATTTAAATCAAATCCGATAACTCGTTTTTGAGACAGACAGGCAGACACACACACACACAGAGACAGACATCATGGCGAAAATGGTCGAAATGGATTCAGGGGCCCTCAAAACGTGTAAATCCATCAAAATCTCGAAGTCGAAAAAAATCACGATTACAATACTTCCTTATACTACGTATAAGAAAGTAAAAATAGCTTTTATTTGTTATTTGTCGCTGTGAATCCCCGGTAACGCGGTAACCCGAGTGGGACTAGCAACAACAAACCGTAAAATACCGGTTTTTCCTAGTAACAAACTTAAGAATTTAATAAAATAAGTTACGAAAAGAAAAATGTTCATGAAATTATTTTAGAATTGGATTAAAAACAAATAACACACACCATGGAAATGGCTTGGTGTGGTGCATAATTATTTATAAGAGAACTACAAAGTAATACTGATTTTATACGACTTTTAAGAATCACACTAATTAAATAATAAATATATTCGAGCAAAAGAATTATTATTATAGATTTATATGAAAAACTTACCAATATCTTATTGAAAAATTTATTTTCACTGCACAGGCACCCTGCTACCGCCACCCCGTAAATTGTAATATTGTTAGCATGCTAGGACAGGAACAAAGCGGGATACGTAATTTCAACCCCACCTCCCCTCCAATACGAAATTAGAGTAAAATTTTACATTAGATAGTGTTAAATAAACCATTTCATCGTGTAAATAGTACACTATTAAAAGTAATCTTTAATATATTTTAGAGTTTGTTATTATCAAAAAATTGGTAAAAATAGTGTAAATATTTATAATTAAATTACACTATACTATGAACAAGTTTTCACTATTTCAATAGAAATATCTGTTTATATTTTTTTAGAGTAAATGTTTTATAAAAGCATAATTTAGTGTTCCTAGTGAAAAATAAGGACCTTAGAATGAAAAAAACTGAAGCTTTTACACTGCAAATTTACTCTAAAATTTTTACCACTTACACTACGCATTTTACACGAGCCGATTTTTTACTGTGTAGTAGCTTGCAGGTTTCCCTGAATATCTGAGATATAAAATTTGTACCCTGGTCAGTGATTAGATATCTTGGTATACTATAAAAGCAAATTATTTTAGTTACAAATGCATGAGCTACTGTATTAGCCTCTTGGTTATAAATGGGTATGGCAATAGAGAATTTGGTAAGGTCATCCTGAAAGGTTAAAAGATACTTATTACAGTTTTCGGTTTGATTTAAAGGTCCCACAATGTCCAGAAAGATTTTTTCGAAAGGATAATTGCAGGTTGTTGTAATGGACATTGGCAACTTGGTCTTTTTTAAACATTTAGTTTTCTGACAAGACTCGCAAGAATTAATAAAATTCCTTATATCCCTATACATATTATGCCATTTATGATTCTGTTTTATTCTTTTGAATGTTCTATTTACCCCTTGATGTCCCCCAAGTGGGGTGATGTGATATTCTTTGATAATGGTTTGAATTTTTTCCGCGCTTGGAACATTATTGACATTATTGTGAAAAATGATAATTTTGATTTTAGTGTTTCTGAAAATGTATCGTAACATAATTCTGATGGGTTCAAATCGCAGTCTATTTTGTTTACTAATTCCATCAGAAAATGCCAATTCAGAGATGTTATTGCTGGTGCAAAACATTTTTAAATTTATAAGTGAATTAAATATATTTTCATAATTAACATTGTCTGAAGTGAATTTTTTTATTACTAGGTAGATAAAATATCTGCTATCGGATTTCAAATAAGCGAGTTCGTTAAGTTTCGCATCTTGTGCTTTTAGTTCAAGCACGCTTCCATGGTAATCCACATCAGTCTCAAAATTTTGATCTGTGAAATAAATTATATCAAGGCGGTTATCACAATCCTCAATACTTGCGTCTGTATCGATGACATCATTATTTATTATTATTCTTTTTTCAATTTCTGCTAAATATGATTCATAGAGTGAATTCTTACTCGGGTTATGGCTATTGACGTTATAGATTCTAGATAAACAATCGGCGTTAGTATTGTATTTTCCCGGTTTGTAGACGACCTCATACTCAAATTCTTCTAATTTCAACCGGAAACGCATAAGCCTAGAAGATGGATTTGACACAGAGAAAATATATACTAATGGCTTGTGGTCAGTCACGATCTTAAACTTTTTTCCATAGAGATAAGGTCTGAAATGTTGAGTGGACCAAACGATTGCGAGAAGTTCTTTCTCTATAGTAGAATAGTTTTCCTCCGCTTTATTTAGTGTGCGGCTTGCGTAGGCAATAGGGAGATCATTACCAATTTCTCCCTGTGACAATACTGAACCCACAGCATATTGGCTCGCATCCGTTGTAAGAATAAATTCTTTTGAGAAATCCGGATACTGTAATATAGGTGAACTGAGTAATTTTTCTTTAAGCTTAGTGAAAGAATCGTCACATTTCGCAGACCATTCAAATTTGATATCTTTCTTCAGAAGATGATTAAGTGGCTGTGCTAAACCCAAAAATGATTTTACTTGTCGTTGCGTCTTAGGCGCAGGAAAATTTTGAACGGCGATTGTTTTTTGAGGGTCAGGTCTTATGCCTTCTTCTGAAATGACGTGTCCTAGATAATTTATTTCTTTCCGTAAAAACTCACATTTAGACGGCTGAAGTTTTAAATTGAAATCTCTAAGACGATGGAAAACCTGTATTAATTTTGCGTTGTGATCTGCCAAATTTGCGCCGTAGATAACAATATCATCCAGATACACAAAACATTTGTACCCTTGAAGACCACTTAGTACATTATTCATGAGTCGTTGAAAAGTTGCGGGACTACCTTTCAGACCCATAGGACGACGTTTGAATTGATAATGACCTTGGAATGAAAATCCGGTAAGAGGTTTACTCTCATCACTTAACATTATTTGGTGGAACCCTGTAGCTAGATCAACTACAGAGAAGTATTTAGATTTTCCTAACTGATCTAATATTTCTGTTATGTTAGGCAAGGGATAGGCGTCAGCTTCGGTGACGTCATTTAATTTTCTGATATCGACAACTAACCGCCATTGTTTGTTTCCTTGAGAATCGGGTTTTTTCGGAACGATAAGTATAGGTGAATTGTACGGTGAATGGCTATGTTCGATAATATCTTCATCTAGCATTTTCGAGATTTGGGATTTTATTTCTTCCTTTTGGTGTTCTGGTAAACGATATGGCTTTACAAAAATGGGTTTTTCAGTTGTCAGTGGAATTTTGTGTCTTACTGCGTCAGTATAAGATAGTTTGTCTCCGTCCAGATAAAAAATATCGTTAAATTCTCGACATATCTCTAGAATTGATTCTTTTTCCTCGGAATTTAAATGATTTATTTTGAGTTGGGTTTCTACTAGACTTAAACGATTGTTAATAGGAGTAATAAAATTTATGACGTGATAATTGTCGAGGTCTTCGAATTCCAGTTCTTCGATACCAAACGAAAGTGATTCTTCGGTTATGTTAATTAGAGAAATATGACAATATCCGTTGTTTGATTGAACTAGACTATTACCAACATGTAGTCCCGGTTTTAATTCCTTTCGTAAGCAAAGTTGAGAATTTTTTAAATTAGCACGTATTTTAGTAGAAAATTCTATACGAGCTGGTACGGTTATTGTTGACGAATTTGTTAGAGGAAAACTACCGTAGTAATTGTTATAAGTTAAGGAGAGATTTTGTGTATCGTAGTTAATTATCGCCTTGAATTTGGTGAAAAAATCCTTTCCTAGTATTCCATCATTACTTATAGGAAAGTCGTCGGGTACGATGTGAAAAATATGAGAAATAGTAGTACGATTATCGAAATTAAGATTGCCTATACATGTACCAAGAGATTGAACGGAATTTTCTGTGATACCCTTTATTAGTATTTTATGGTCAGTATATATTTCGGCATCGCCATCGGTCTGACCTAATTTTAGAATACTTATTTCGGCTCCCGTGTCTAAAAGTAGATTAGCAGATTTATTAATGGATAATTGTAATGGGAGGATAACTGAAGATAAACTAGAATTATGCGCATTTATTTTAAAAAGTTGAGGGGTCGTGTTACAGACGGCCTGAGCACGTCCGGCGGATAGGTATGAATTTGAATATGAATTCTGGAAATTTGAATGACCTATATGATGCTCTAAACACGCTTTAACGTACAATGAACCTGAGTTCGAAACATGATCCTCTTGACTTATATTATAATAGTTGTTACTATGGGTTGCAATATTACGATTATTAAATGAAATGGCGTGTAAATTTTCGTTTTTACAACGGGTGATTAGGCAGTTCTTAGATCTCGGACCCTGGTTACATTGCCTGAAGTACTGGGTCCCGGAATGTTTTCCGAATTATTGTTACGATAATTTGAATTTGAGGAACTTGACATATTATTAGTTATACCAGATTGTGGATAATTATAATTATTACGTTGGCTAGGATTAGAAGGAAAATGGGATCTGTGGTTATTATTGAACTGTCTCTTTCTGCAATTTTCTATTAAATGTCCCGGCTTCTTGCAATAATTACAAAACAGTTGAGTTCTATTTAAATTGATTTCACGCTTAATTGCAAAATTTCTATTTGGGAAATTCGGAGGAGTTGAATTTAAATAACATTTATCTTGTGAGTGACCTAACTTGCCACATCGGAAACATTTAGTGGTTTTACGATTTTGAAATTTAGAATTTTGAAAACTTTGAGATTGATTCGATTGACTGCTTTTTAAATTTCTCTCCTCTTCGCATGCAGCTTCTACTGCCTCGTGAAGAATTTCATATCGGCTTGCTTTTATAATAAGTTTTATAGGATTAATTAAACCTTCCACAAATGCCTTTAGGGCTGACTTATTATTCAAATTTTGTATGATATTCTGGGCATCTCTACCCTCAGAAGCTACACATGCGTCTGTCAAATCCAATGCTAGTCATTCTATCCGATTTGCAAAGGACCTAACTTCTTCATGCGAACTCTGCCTAGAATTTAGAAGTTCAATTTGTAATTGAGCAATAGTCCGTCGTTCAAGGTACTGTTCTTGCAAAATTCCCTTAAGATTTCCCCAGTCTGAAATAGTTCTATATTTAATAATATTATATGCAGAACCCGTCAGTTTCGATTTAACAATATTTAAAAATAATGACTGATTGGCTCTAGTTGTAGCCATGGCAAAAACTACATCTCCGCATGATAAGAATTTATGTAAATTTAAACGATCACCGTCGAAATCCGGAATCATTTTAAATGCTAAATCTGGTGAAAACGCCATATCTCCGTTTCCTTCTTCTTGATCGGGTTGATTCAGATTATCAGCTGGCATTAGATGGTTGCAGTTAGAAGAATAATTGTGGACTTACTATTGAATGCTGTGACGGTGGACGAGGTGTTATCCAGAATTTGTTGATTTGACGAACAACACACAATCACAACACTGCACAATCACAGGGCAGTTGACGATGCGGGAACCTGGAACGCTGAAATCTGCACCTGGGAACAGGAATCTGATGGTCCTTATGGTTTCGCCTCTGCTGCTACTTTAGTTGTTGCTGGTGTACTCGTCGATTTTGTGTACCTACTATGTGGCTCCTTGACTTTTAGCCCAATTTGTTATCCCAACAAATGTTGTAGATTTTCCAACACCAATTTAGGGTTTTTGTTGAAAGAATCCCACCGCTGCCACCAAAATTTTGTTGTGTTAACGGGGTAACTATTGGGTCGAGCCAGTGATACACAAGTTGGATCAAATTAGTATGGATTTATTAAACGTCTGCTTCATTCAATGGTTTTACAGTAAGTCCCTGAAGAGCCTTTCTTTTGGGGCCCTCCAGGTTGTACATACAATCATAAGACACATAATCACAAGACAAGTTTTAGACCAATCAAATATTTACAACAAAACTATGACAACATAATTATCCAATGAAAATGCAGCAAAAATACAATGTCGCTGCATTTTCAACATATTCTACAATATAACAATTTATAATAAAAGTGCAACAATACATTAATTTATTTAAACTATATATTTCACAATACCTATAACTAATTAATCATCGAAAAACAAGGCGGTAATGACCAGTGTGCAATTATGCATTTAATAACTAATATTACACAATTTATTAGTTATTAATAGTACCTAATATAATTATAATGAAAGGGTGTAAAGCCCTCGCTTTACAACACACACGAGTGAAATTTCACATTACTCGGACATCGCACACACAAACGCCAATTTTTGTTTATGAACGCACTCCAGTATACGTTTTCGTGCATTCTGGGGTGATAGATAGATAGATAAATTTTATTTGTTCTTTGTAATTACAAAAAATACCCAGAGGGCGTAGAACACGTCAAAGTAAAACATAGAAATAAATTTACAGGTACATATGTCAAGGTTAAAGATAAAACAAAAATTTAACAGCAGACACTACGACAAAACAACAAAACAATCACAAACTCGCATCATTGAAGAACTCATCTATGCTATAGTAACACTTATCAGCAAGAATACCAAATGATGTCCTTCTTAATCTATCCTTTGGTAAACTCCTTATACACACGGGAATCTTATTAAAAACTTTTAAAATCATATACTGCACATTTTTTTGGAGGTAAGTAAAATTATATTTATCATATTTAAAATTTGATTTGTGCCTTGTACTGTAGGTGTGTGTAAATAAACAGTTCTCAAAAAGAGCCCCGTGGTTCACAACAAACATTACACATTCCAAAACAAATGCGTTCCAAATCGTGGGTAAAAGACCTGGGTAAAGGTAATCGGTTGTCAGTGATGTTACCTTACCAGGGTGTGTTTCATTTGAAACGACACGAGTGTTTCTGACACGTGACACAAACACTGGTATATTCGATTTGTAGGTTAATTTATAAAAGTTTATTGTAACTACGTAATAGCGTAGCGTAATACGTTCAGCATGAATGACTTTATTGTTGTAACTGCGGCCGTTTTTGAAGGAATAACAGTGTCTTATGATATTTTATTTAATAATCGAGAAGACAACGATGATGATGAAAGTGACGATGAACGTGAAATAATTGAAATAGGACTCAACAGATTACAACAAAGAGTAATAAGAAATAATGTTCCAAGCAGGATACGTGTTTATTTATTGATTTGACCTTGTATAATGCTACTGATGTAGAATTTCAAAGTCATTTCAGACTAAATCGCCGAACATTTGAAAATCTCTTACGACAAGTTGAACCACATTTATCTACAACGTCTTTGTCAGGATCTGGAAGACAAACAATAGATCCTAGAAAGCAACGTCTTACTGTTTTTTTGGTTATTGGCAACTCCAGGTAGGTAGTATTCTATAAATATTGACGAATTTGATTAAATATGTACTCTCATTTTGTAGATCAGTCGGTTCCAGATTTGACATGTAAAAATCATCTTTATTTCACAGTTTTGTGCGAGTAATTAGAGCTCTCAATATTTTAGCTCCTTCAGTAAACACTTGGCCCAGAGGTGAAACGGCAGTTGAGGTTGAAAGAAACTTTTACGAAATGAGTAATTTAAGGGGCGTTTTAGGAGCTATTGATGGAACCTATGTGCCTATAAAAGCGCCTCAGATTAATCCAAAAAGTTACATAAATCGTAAATGCTTTTATGCAATCACTCTACAGGCAATATGTGATAGTGAGAGAAGATTCACTGATTGTTTCACAGGTTATCCAAGCTCTGTCAGTGACATAAAAGAATTTTTAGGAATTCAGACATTTACGCAGAGTTTATGGCCCATCCGAACCAGTACTTTCAGCAGGGGCAGTACTTTTTGGGAGATAAAGCTTATCCTGTTAAAAATTGGTGTATACCGCCTTATACAGTGTGTCCCAAATTGGTGACTCCACTATGGGTAACTTCTTTATTATTGGAGATACAAAGACGGTTAAATTAGAAAAGTTTTTAAGAATTTCATGGCCATTTCAGATTAGTCAACAAATTTTGAATGTCTCTTTTAGTTTTCGAGATATTCGGGAAAAACCAAAATGTTGCATTTTCTTTAATGCTCAATATTTTCTTTATTATCGATTTTGTGGTGTTGAGACTTTTTTAAGATACTTCTAATGGTGTTGTCAGATTTTTCCCAACTCCTTTGTTTTTTGAAATACGATTACCAACTTTTGTTTTTCTTATGGACGTCTATTGTTTTTTTGGCACTGTCAAATAGCATTTTTTATTACCCTTCCAACGATGTATCACAACATGAATAAAAGTTTTAAGTTTCACAAGAAAAATCAGAAATTTGTATTTTTCAATAAAAAAAACAAAAGGCATCCCAGCCATAAATAAAAATCAATCACTCTATCGCTGCATGATAAATGTATGAGATATCTCTTTTGCTGCAATGCAAAAAATGTCGCGTTAAATGACAGCTAACAATAAAACTCGAAAATCCAAAGGAACACGTATGTATGTGGAATCTGGACGCCAAAAAAATACAATAAGGTGGTCGTGGAAACAATTACTGAGTACAGTTGTCAAAGAGTTAAACATGCTCAGAAGTAGAATTGCTAAAAAGAAATCGAGAATGGCACGCAATTTTTCTAACGGAGAAAAATTTAACATGCTCGTGATTATTTCAGAAAACTTGCGACGAATTTGATCAATTTTGGAGCATTTGAACAAAAGAGGGAGAATCGTTATGATATGAAGAAAATGTTAACAATATTCTTGAGACAGTAACCGATGCACCGAGCTCTTCAGTGAGACAGATTTCAAGAGTACCTGGCATAGTGAAATCAAGATAGAATAATTGCAAACAAAGGACCAAGTCTGTAGCCTGCTAGGTCGCCGGACTTGACGCCGTGCGATTTCTACCTCTGGGGATACGTCAAAAATGAAATCTACGAATTCGATACACCAGAAAATAGGCAGATTCTAGAAGCCAGAGTGATAGATACATTGAACGCCATCAATAGAAACACTCTACAAAGAGTGACAAATTCCGTTTTACAGTGCTGTGGAAAGTGCTTAGGAAAAAATGGGGCTCATATCGAGAAATAATTTACTTCATTTTTATGATAATTTTTATTTATGTTTTAATTCGTAGAGCTTTCTTTTGTTTTTTATTAAAAATACTTCTTTTTTGTGAAAATTGGAATTTTTCGTCATGTTATGATACATCGTTGGAAAGGTAATAAAAAGTGCTACTGGATAGTGCAAAAAAAACAATTGACGTCCATAAGAAAAACAAAAGTTGGTAATCGTATTTCAAAAAACAAAAGAGTTGGGAAAAATCTGACAACACTATTAGTAGTATCTTAAAAAAGTGCATGTAGAATGTCAAAGTCTCAACAGCACAAAATCGATAATAAAGAAAATATTGAGCATTAAAGAAAATGCAACATTTTGGTTTTTCCCGAATATCTCAAAAACTAAAAGGGACATTTAAAATCTGTTGACTAATCTGAAATGGCCATGAAATTCCTAAAAACTTTCCTAATTTAACCGTCTTTGTATCTCCAATAATAAAGAAGTTACCCATAGTGGAGTCACCAATTTGGGACACACTGTATAGATAGGGGCCGACTTCAACACTATCAAACTCATTTTAACACAGCACACGCAAAAACCCGACAAGTAATTGAGAGAGCATTTGCTTTACTTTTTGGAAGATTCCGACGTTTGAGGTACCTATTGTATATGAATAGAACTGATTTAATTCCCTCGACAATAATTGCATGTACGGTTCTTCATAATATTTGTTTAAAACAACCACAAGAACCGTTAGAGTTATATGAAAATGAAGGATATAACTTTATGCGAAATATTGGTGAAGTTGAACTAAACTGCTGGCCAATTGAAACGTACCAAGCCAATTTTTAGGTTGAATTTAAAGTCAAATATTTTGAAAAGGAGAAAAGATATCAACATGAGGTTTTCAGGATTCAAGAGATAATTTAATTGCGAAAACAATAGTGTAACCCGATTTTTTTACTTTGAAGTACATTACTATCTACAGGGTATGAAAGAAAGTCGTCTTTTTTTCTCAAACTTTATACCTACAGGAATTCCACAAAAATTTTTTTATATTTTTCTCATGTAAATTTTTTTAGTCCCTGGTTAATGAGGAAAAAACTAATTTTTCAAAATTTTTATATCCCTCTTATTTTATAAGATACCGAATTTTTTATTAAATTTAATATTGTTGAACAGGTTTTTGTAATAATAATTATGCTGCCATTTTGAAAGCAAATGTCATCATGTGATATGTCGATAAAAAGGTAATTTTAAATAGAATCTAATTCTTACGGAAAAAAATATACAGGGTTGTTTTAAAAAATTTTGAAAGTTAGTAGGTGGCCCTTCCGATGAAACCGGAAGTGTCATCAGATTGTTTTAAACGTCAAAATGATTATTCCTTTCAACAATCAAACCATGCCAAATTTCAAATTAATACAGTTAAATGTAACGAAATGGTGGGGGTTGTAAAACGATTTCGTAGTCACCCGGTATACACGGATATGAGCAAATTTTTGAAAAAGTGAAAAACCCGTTGCGAGGATATAAGTCACTTAAACCAATGGTGAACATAAACTAAGTAAATTCCATTTTATTCCATTAAGAAAATAGCCTCAAAACATGAATTAAAAAAATTTACCAATTAGCGAACGTGTACCGATTTTTGATAAGCCACTGATGGTGACCAATAAATTAATGAAAGTACAAAAAGTGTACTTTTTATAAGAAAGCCATTCATAAGGTATCATAATCAACTACAGAGATTGGTTCTTACAAAACACAATACGGCCGAACGACAAAAAACAAAGAAAAAATCAAATTTTCAGCAAAAATTCGGTATCTTATAAAGTAAGAGGGATATTAAAATTTTGAGAAACAGGTTGTTTTCCCATTAAGTAAGGACTAAAAAAATCTACATAAAAAAAATATAAAAAAATTTTTGTGAAATCTCGGTAGTTATAAAATTTGACAAAAAAAAGAAGACTTTCTTTCATACCCTGTAGATAGTAATGTACTTCAAAGTAAAAAAATCGGGTAACACTATCGTTTTCTCAATTAAATTATCTCTGAAATCCTGAAAACCTCATGTTGATATCTTTTCTCCTTTTTAAAATATTTGACTTTAAATTCAACCTAAATATTCACATGGTACGTTTCAATTGGCCAGCAGTTTAGTTGAAGAAATTTATGATGGCGAAGTAGGCAACGATTTAATGGAGGGTATTCCGATACGTGAAAGATTGGCTCATAGTATTTATGTAAGGAATATATGTAAGGAACACATGTTTTATTTTAAAATGCTATAAATAAAAATAACACAAATAAAAATATATACTTAATCTTATAATAATTTAATTTTTAAAATATTTAAAAAAAAACAAAGTAAACGATCCTTATTTTAGTACATAAGCAAAACTTTACGTATTTATAACAATATATAAATAACACATGTTTTATTTTAAAATGTTATACTTAAATAAAAATAACACAAATAAAAATTTATACTTAAAGTAACAAAATATATACATAATCTCCTTAATCTTTCTGGTTTTGTTTATTAACAATAGATTTGAAAGAATTTGATAAATATTTCAAAAAATTAATGGCAGCGTCCTGTCTTTCTAAAAGTTCTTTGTGGCGCTTTTCTCTGGCGTTTTCCCTCGCCTTCAAATTTAGTTCGTATTTTTCCAATTGCTTCTCCAACATGTTTTTTTTTTGTTTCTTTACAGGCACCACATCCAAGTTGTT
Organism: Pediacus dermestoides; assembly: GCA_963942485.1. NCBI lineage: Eukaryota > Metazoa > Arthropoda > Insecta > Coleoptera > Cucujidae > Pediacus > Pediacus dermestoides. The sequence goes on along the minus strand of OZ012629.1, from coordinate 747,177 downwards.
GTCTTCATCCTCGAAGATGTGCTTCATATTATCTATACCTTTGATAATAATTTTAAAAATAATAACAGACAAAGTTTGAAATAAAATATAATTACCTCTAGATGTGGAAGCTGTTGCTACAGGGCCACGTTGTGGTCCTTTCCGAAGATATCGCTAAATTCTTCATAGAAATCAAATTTTATATTTTTGGCTCCAGAACTTTTGTTACCCATGTTATCTTTTTTTCGACAAACTTTTTTTTAAATATTTAAATTTGTTTTTGCATTGTTCTGCCGAATGTGTACACTTGGCGCTAATGATTTGCCAAACTTTATCATTTCGGATAGTGGTACTATGGAATTTATGTTCATGTTCTTTATAGAGAGCGATAAGTTCTTTGATTTCGTTTTTTGACCAACTGCTTCGTTCTCTCTCCTCTATAACATTGTCTATAACATTGTACACTTGGCGCTAATGATTTGCCAAACTTTATCATTTCGGATAGTGGTACTATGGAATTTATGTTCATGTTCTTTATAGAGAGCGATAAGTTCTTTGATTTCGTTTTTTGACCAACTGCTTCGTTCTCTCTCCTCTATAACATTGTCATTTACAGTTTCCGTTTGGTCGTTTGATTCTTCAAACTGCAATTTAAAATTTTTGGTAACCACTTCTTTGGTTACGTAGCACATAGAACCATCTAAAATTTAGAAAACATTTATAAATTTAACAAGGAACACCTCAAGTTATGTTAATGTTAACATACCCGCTATTTTCTGTACTAATACCATTCCATTTTCCTCTATTAATTGTTGTTGTTGATCAACCACTAAATTATAATTGTCACACTATTCACTTGGAGTTCACTCATTGTATTGAAAATTATATTTATATTTATTCGAAGAGATAACTTGATAACTACCACAAATAAAATAACTACCACAAACGAGTGCTAACTTGTATGTGCTGTCCATGTGCTGTTAAATTGTCACGTTTTGTAAATTCATAAAACTTGAATTATTGCGCATGTCACACCCTGAACATCCCAGTCAGAACTTGGATAACAAGTTGTCGCCTGGGCGTTGAAATAGAACGCTAGATGTGTATGCACTGGGTAAAACACCTCGGTATTTTGAACGACTTAGGGTAAAAAGTTTGCGCTCGGGTGTTGATTTGGAACGCACCCCAGCGCTTCTTTTAAAAAATGCCGAAGTTTTGCGTTCTAAATTGCTCAAATTCATCTAAAAATGTAAAGCAAATACCTTTGTTTTCATTTCCAAATGAAAAGCAAATGAGAAAACTATGGCTAGAGGCAGTAAAACTTGATTCTCATGTACCTAATAAACGAAAATACCAGAGTAAGTGTGGTCTAATTAATGTGAGTAATATTTTATTGTTGAATATTAATGTTTTTTAAGGTTTGCATTCGACATTTTGAAGAAGCAGATGTTTTTCGCTTTTCTACTACAACAAAATTGAAATCGCGACAAGATAATTTACCTGCAGCAACCTCAAAAAAGATGGAAATCAATTTATCCAAAAGAGTGAGGAATAAGAAGCGATGTGTTTCTCAATTCTATGGGTTCAAACCAACTTTTTTAATAGAAAATTTTTGGAATAATGACAAAAAGATATGTCTTTACACTGGTATACCCTCACGTCAAATTTTTATAATCCTGTATAATTTTGTGTTCAAATCTGAAAAAGATGCGACAGGGACAGTACACCAAACACATTCTACGAGTTCATTGATAAGGCCTCATAAAATTTCTCCACTGAATGAGCTGTTTCTTACTATGATTAGACTTCGAAAAGGAATTGACTATCATATGTTGGGTGACATGTTCTGGACTTCAGATTCTGCTGCGTGTCGGATTGTTAATGTATGGATTAACTTACTGTACAAAAAGTTGGGTACCCCAAATATTTTTCCAAACAAAACTGTTCTGATGGAGAATGCACCTCAATCGTTTCTTAATAAATATCCAAACGTAATTGGTAGTATTGATTGTACTGAATTCATGATTGAGACTCCATCATCACTTATTCGACAATCTCAATGTTTTTTCCATTATAAAGGCACCAACACGTTGAAGGCACTTATCATGATCAATGCCAATGGAGCAATTATATTTGTTTCTGCTTTGCACACAGTTTAGTAGTACAGATGTTTTAAATAATTTTAGCTTAACTTAACATATGATTTCAGGCTCAATTTCTGACAAAAAAATTGTGGTGTTGAAATGATAATTTATATTTGTTTAGTTAGTTCGATGTTCAGTATATATTAAGTTTGTTAAGTTGTTCAGTTCAGTCATTTTCTTTTATTATTGAAACGTTCAACAAGTTAGTGTATATAAATAAATGTACCCTGCGTCTTCCCAAAACAATACCAAGAGTAAAATTTCAATATGGAGTACAGTGGATTCGTGGAATTACTACAGAAAAAAGTAAACCTAGGTGAATTGGAGATGGGTGATATCATATTGGCAGACAAAGGATTTAATATTTACAGTTTATTGGAAGATGTAGGGCTAGAATTGAAACCTACATTTCGGATTTCTGGAATTCAGTTTACTCCAAATGAAGTAGAACATTTAGAAAAAAAGCTCATGAACGAATCCATGTAGAAAGAACCATAGGAAGAATAAAAACGTTCAGAATTTTAACGAATAAAATCCCTATATCTTCATTAGGGATTATAAATCAAATTTACACTGTATGTGCTCTACTCACAAACTTTAAATATCCTTTGAGGAGTTGATTTAGAAAAATAAAATAATCTAATTTTTCTATGAAACTATTTTTGTACTTGTTACTACTACTACTAATAAAACCAAAATATGTAAATTAATTATTGTTTTTATAATAACGTTAAATACTTTATGTACATTTCATGTAATTTATCAAACATATTCATACAAAATAATTCATCAAAAAATCACACCATTTCAAACCGGAAACCAGCATTTGTCCTTGAATTTGCAAATAATAATGATGTTTCTGAGAAAGCTTCGGTTTCTTGTTTTCATCTAATTTTAAATAAATTTTTTTAACTTTTAGTGCTTCCTCCAGAGTTGATGTTTTTTTACCAGTAAGACATTTTATTTCTAGTAAACCATACTCGCCGCTTTGATGGTCAATTACCAAGCCATCTGGGCTGGCGCCCAAATATGGGGCAAATGGATAGGCCCCACGGGATTACTTCATTGCCAGTTTTATTTTTATAATATGATCTAGCATTAGGTTCCTCCTTTTTTCCATGTTTTACAGTTCGCGCATTATCCGCTTTATCATTTGGTTGCCACATCTGATTAAAATAATTAATGTCGACTTCTTGCCTTCTTTTACAGAGCTGACCAAAATTTGAAGCTGTCAACCTTCCTTTCCTAAATTCAAACCATTCAGAAAAATAGGGACTTTGCATGATTTTCAAGTTAATTTGTTTTAAAAAGCTGATACCAAATTATCACTCAATATTTTTGAAAAAATTTTTTGGGTCGGTACTTTCCAAGTAAATAAATAAAAAGTATTGCAAAATTTAAAATTTCCACACATTGCCCGGAAACGCCCGAATCGGTCCAAAAGACTGCTGACGTCACGAATCTAGTTCCACAGTGCAGCAGGCCGCATTTTGATTTATTTCGAAAAATGTCAAACGCGCAAAAAATATTTAGACATGCCAATGTCAACTAGATTCGTGACGTCACACAGGACTCTCCGATCTCAAAGCGTTTTCGGGCGGCAATAATTTATTTGAATTACGGTAAATTTATAATCGTTTTTTTATGTACAAATATTGAGTAAAAAAATTATTTTTGCTTTAGAGTATTATTAATATAGTCGTTTTACATTTCTAACAGAAAAAAACGGGATTTTAAAAAAATGCAACATCCCTATTTGATTGATACCTTGTGTTTTTTCAACATCTCGTGAATTTTCAAAAGTAATGTTAAGAAAATCTGGATTTGGTAACGGCTTACTTGTCAAAATATATACTGTTGTTACTTCTAAGACGGATAACACTAACGGCAAGTCTCTGTTCCCGACATCAAAATCTGAATTTTCTTCTTCCTCTTCACATGTATGGCTGTAATTGGCTACTTTATTACTTGCAGCTTGCATAGCAAAGGTAGTCATCGATGTATCTGTAATCAATATTCACACAAATATTCACAAAAGCTGAATTAAATGTTAAATAAGTTCAATTACCATCATTGTCATTATCCAACAAATAAGCAAAAGGAATTGCAGGGTTAACTTCTTTTAAAGCTTGTGAAAGAAGCTGTGTAGAATTCGCCCCATTGTTTTGTACCTCCTGACAAGTTTTTGGTGACGTATACCTATATTTAATTGGTCCCCTCCGTCTTATAACTTTGGTTGGTTTAATAAACTGTACCGACATGATGTTTTCTGGATCAACTTTTCGTCCCCTCGGCTTATTCCAAATCATAGCATTGGAAGTGCAGGTTCTTTCATCTGGGATCTTCTTTAAATCTCGGAGAATTACATCTTGCATATAGTATCTTAGGTTTATTATATGCTGACAAGATTGTGATAGACTAAAACAAATGTCATTACTCTTTGTTTAAAAAAAACTTTTCAACACACACACCCCACTTCACATGAACAATGGCACTCCTTTACATATAATTTTCCAGATTCTGACTGAAAGCATATATACAAAATATGCGGTTTTTGGGTTTTCTTTTGGCTTCGAAAACATTTACCTTTTACAGATAAATCCTCACTATTCACCAATACATCACGTATATAGCTCTCCGCAAAAAATTTGTATCCTAAAATGATTGAAATTGTAATAAAAAAAATGGTAAAAAAACAAAAAAACTAAAAAACGCTGTAGTCGCTGTATACAAACCTCGAGAATATTGTTTCTGAACTGCTCCATTTGCCTCAACAAAAACCTTGAGCAATTCAAAATTGTAATTTTACAACAACTGCAAATCTTTTGTCCACATTATTATACAGTTTTTATTACACAGGAATCATCAACTCCAATTCGAACATGCTGTAGCGAGCGCATTTCGCCTTTTAAAACACGGCGTGCTTTTAAGGGGAAACAATAAACAAACAAACAAATCTGAAATTACTAAACTTTATTTATTAACATTTTTTTCAATTTAGTCATTAATTTTCATTCGAATTAGCAAAATACAGATTAAATGTACAATTTGTATTATATGTAATGTTAAATCCATCCAAATTTAGCATAGTTTTATTAAAAATAGCATCAATTGATGCTGATGCTGTTGACGTGGTCGAAGACGCAGACTGAAGACTCTGACCTGACGTGACACCTTCAGCAATGCGTTTACAAACCATGACTTTGTTTACGGTGGAGTTTTCAACATAACTAAAAGCAACCGTCGAAGATTTCCACCCTATTTGTCGTTAATTCGTCAATACTCATGCCAGTGTTTGCCATTATAGTCGCCGATGTACGCCTCAATGCGTGGCCGGTATATTTTTTAGGTTCAGAAAGATTCAAATAGTGCGCGATGCGAGAAGGACATTTACCAAAACTATTAATTCCTACTACTTGTCTGAAGCACTTCCCATTTACTTAAAAATACTCTATCAGTTGTCACATTTTCAGGACGCAACGACAAATATTTGTTAAAAAATTGTAGATAGGGAATGTCAGGACAATCAACCACTGCAAATTTCCTCCCTTTTTCGGTTTTGGATGACCGTATATTAATGAGCAAAATGGCTCCTTCTATTTTTATGTCTGTCAAACGCAAATAAATCATTTCATACCTTCTACAGGAACCAAAAATCCCACAAATAGCAACAACCTTCAAAAACAAAAAGGTGTTGTCAGGGGCCTCTGTAAAAAATTTTCGTAGTTCTTCTTCCGTGAACACATACGACTTTTTGGCTTCGTAACCTTTGTTGGTTGCTTTCATGAAAGCGTGAAGCTTATGATAACTCGCCAAATCCACTCCCTCTTTGAGCCTTAACATTGCCTGTAGTTTTGAATATAGTTTGCGCAATAAATGCGGTACACTCATGGGGTATACTATTCTGTGGCCACACGATGCAGGTAAGTTTGTGCAAACCGTCAGATTATGCTTGAAGTGTCGCTACGAATGTATAAATGTAATGTCTAATGTCTAACCGGATCATGTTGTCATCAAGTGAAAACTCATTACTTCTGGAAGTATTTTTCTACGGCCTTTTAATTAAAAAGAAAAGAAGTAGACTCCCTACAAAATGGTGTACGAAATGGCTTATAAATAGAAAAAATCATTCTCACACTACTTTGATGAGGGACTTAACGATCCCGATGTCTGGCGGAATTATATGCGAATGGATGAAACTGCATATAAAGAATTATTACGGTTGGTGACTCCGTCAATAGAACGACAAAACACTGTGATGCGCGACTCTATATCTCCTCACGAAAGATTGAATTGTACTTTGAGATTTTTGGCTACAGGAAGATCATATAGAGATTTAAGGTTCTTTGCTGCAATTTCTCATCAGGCTTTATCTAAAATTATTCCGGACACATGTCGAGCAATCTACAAAGATTTATGTAAAGAGTACATGAAGGTAATGTTACACATTAGAGAGGCATGTAACTTTTGAGGAACTAAGTAATATTTTCTTGAGAAGGATGAGTGATGGTGCTGTTACTATCAGGTGGTGCATGAAAAGTCATTTGGGATGGAAAAGTTGTACTGCATGAAGGAATGTATGTCGCTGAAGGGGCAGATGATTGAATGAAACTGTTGTATGGAGTCCTTGCAGGCGTCGAGATATGATTATAACAACTTCTGGACAGATTTCCTAGCTCTGCTTAAAAAATTGCATCATTAATAATCTTTTCCAAATAAATGCGCTGATTGTTAGGTAAACTTGTCAACTTTTGAGCAACATTTCGTCCAAAAATGTGCTTATCTTCAGCTCTTACTTCAGTCAAGCGTTTTCCTACAGAACTTATTAGGTTGTCTAAATCTCTATCCCTCTCCTTATTTGGTATTCTGGGTGGTGCTGAAGTATTTGACGAACCGCCTGGAACAGGAGGTAACCTGTCCAGTTCAGAAGGTGGACGATCCAGTACAAAATTGCTGGCGGAAGTCTGTGATGATGGACGAGATGCTGGAGGAGAATCTATTATTGATTCATTGTCATTCGCTTCCTGAAATTTCAATTAGGTAATTATATTTTTTCTTTTAGATACCAAAGTCCCAACAAGAATGGATGCAGATAGCAGAGGAATTTAAACAAAAATGGAATTTTCCACGTTGCTTGGGTACGGTGGATGGTAAACATGTAAAGATAACACCACCGCTAGGAAGTGGTTCATATTTCTATAATTATAAAGGATTCCATAGTATGGTGTTGATGGCAGTCGTCAATGGAAACTATGAATTTATTATATCTGAATTTGGTGTAAATGGAAAAATATCTGATGGAGGCGTAATTGAGCACACAACATTCTATGATAAATTAAAAAATAATTCTTTATACATTCCTGATCCAGATCAACTGAATGATTCAAATAAAATACTTAATTATGTTTTCATCGGTGATGAAGTATTTGCCCTAACCCCTAATTTTTTAAAAACCATTTAATCAAAGAGAGCTTAGAAATGAACGCAGATTATTTAATTATCGTCTATCAAGGGCCAGATGTGTCGTAGAGAATCCATTCGGAATATTGGCATCTAGATTTAGGATTTTTCACACCAGCATAAATTTAGACCTTAATAATATAGATATTGTTGTGATGTGTTGTGTGCTTCATAACTTTTTAAGAAGAAAATATTCAACCAACTACGCACCAATTGGTACCCTGGATTATGAAGACACAATCTAAGGTACACTATGTTTACGAACAAATAATTCTACTCTAACTGATATTGAAAGAGGGCATTACACGGCTATTTCAAACGATGGTAAGCAGACCAGACAACTTTTTCTAGGTTATGTAAATAACGAAGGCAGTGTTCCTTGGCAGAATAGAATGTGTGCTATAAACGAAACTTGAAGTAGATATGTAAAAAATCGAAATAGTTATGTACCTAAATTACCTACTATAAAGTTATATTTTTTATTGTTTGTTCTTCTAAGTAAATTAATTGTGTAACAAATAAAAACTGCTTTTGTTTATCGTATACATGTGCTTCTTGTAATTCCTCAAAATTTCCGATTGCCGGACGAGGTGTTTCTCGGTCATCTAGAAATTGAAATAGGTCGTAGTACCACAGTGCTGGAATATGACCATCTTCCGCGCCGGCACCTGATTTTTGTGAATCCTTAATTTTCTTTTTTTCCTTGCGATAAGAACTACGCAATGAGTTGATTTTCTTTATTACTAAATCCCTGTCTGCGTCTGATTCTATCTGCAATCGTTTTAATTTTAATAAACATTGTTAATTGAGGCATTTTATGGCACAAATTATAAATATATAGTAACTTGCATTAAATTAGTGATATCTACCATTAAAAAAACTACTTACCTCCTTCAATTTCTATATCATTTTTTGATACGCCGCATTTTTTTTATTGCGGTTCGAATTTTCTTTTGACTTTATCTTCCAAAGACATGGCAGTAACTTATAGAGTGCGATAAATTCGTTAATAAATTGTTTGGAATAATTTCGTACGTCTGACATGTTGACTGTTGACAAATAAACAAACAATTGCCACATGTTGAAAGATTGAAGACACGGCTTGTATGATGTCCACACGCTCAAGCTTTACCGCGCAAACCGAGTTTGCACAAACAAAATCTTTGGCAAGTCGAAGTTTGTGCAAGCCGCGCTTTTCGGTTTGTGCGAGCTACCGTTTTGCCGGCTACACGCACGCCGTACCCGATACAAACCAGTTAGCGCAAGTAAGCGCGTGGTAAAGTTTGTGCGTGTAGCCGGCCCATTAATGTTTCTATCACTGCTCGTCAATGGTCGGGTATTCGCGCTGTGCACGAAGGCGGAGCTGATCTCGTGAATACGATCAGCGCTCGCAGTGACGAAACTCTCCCAATATCAACGTCACCGGGGAAAAACGAGGAATTCCACAGGAAAGAAGAGAGACAAGAGGGAGTCAAGCAACATCTAGAAAGAGAATATGACGAGCTTTCGTGAATGGAAGAACGAACTTGTTGGTGTCAAGTTATTACAATTATTTTTCGTGCGAAATAATAAAGGAATAATTGGTTAAATTAGTGCATCTCGGCTATACTTCAGTGGAGACGGGAGTGGGTATTTAATGCCTGGGGTGTACGCTGAATTCAAGGACAATACTAACTAAACAACTATATGTAGGCGCCACCAATTTTATATTAAGGGAGCGTGGGTTTACCCAAAAAATTGGAAAATGGTAATATTCCCTAAATGGTGTTATAAGATTACCGCACTATTAGGGACCGCAAATTTGCGAACTCAAAAACACAACAGTGCAACTTCGATCAGATTCGTCTATTTTAGTACTTTAATCAACTTACAACTCAAACAAAAGATATGTATGTATATATATATATATATATATATATATATATATATATATATATGTGATCCACTCCTATATTCGAGTTTAACTCTATGGACGATTATATTAATTTATAAGATCTGATTGTGGGGGATACGCATGCGTAACCTTTACAGGTTTTTTTGTAAATTACTAATATTTAATTGAAAATGTAGCGAAGTACCGGAGTTAATGACACATGACAAAGTAATTTTAAGCTGTACTCATCTGACGTCTGCTCATCTGCACCATCGGTTACTAGTCGCCTCAGGATCTCTAAAAGTGAGTATTCTGCCAAGCTAGTCCACAGGACAAAGGGGGGGGGGGTGGTAGTCGGACACCAAAATGGAGGAAGGTGACCTCTCGAAGGTCAGACGATTTACCAAATTATACGGGTTTCGCACTATGTGGTAGGTGCGAGTTACGTGTTCCCTAAATAATTAAAAAGTGGATATAAACTCAGAAAAAAAAATGAATTCCTTACCTCAGTACGAGGGACGACAAAAGAAATTTCACCAAAGATGCCAGCAACGGTGTAATTTAAATCCCCTTTCGGGAGTTGATTTCAACGATTCAACTAAACTGGTACGATTACTAGAGAAATCAACTTCAAAATTGCACTGTATCGAGATAAATCCCGCAAGGAAAAATTACTGAGTAATCTTTTATCTTCTCGAACAAGCAACAATTATTACACCTGCTGTAGGCAACGCATCAGAACCAAAAAGAAAGAGACTCGCGTGGGTCCTTGTAAGTTCAAGGAAAAATTCCACAGTCAGTGCCACTAAGACAAAACTGCTCGAAAACCCTACAAATTATATAGAACAGTATACAAAAAAAAAGTCCTTAGTGATTCTGGAAATTGTGCCGGCGAGAATGGAAGGAGACGACACAGCTACGACATACGCTTGTAGTCGGAGTGCCTCTCGCGCTAGGCGCTGAGAATATACGACAAACGACATTGCACTGGAATAGATTCACCTAATTCGAAAAATGTTTCAAAAGGGAAATAACTAACAACTATTCGCTTATACGGGGGTAATCACGAAAGTGAAATAAATATTTATGCACGAAATAAGAGAAATAAAATGAATATTGTAATGAAAATATTAAATACGTCTGTTCTGGAATAGGCATACTCAATTAAAATAAAATAACGTAACAAAGTACTCAGTGAAGTTAAGTAGACAAATAATCTTGATTGTGTGAATACTGCCCTTAAATTCTGACTGTTCCATAGTAAATACCACCACTGCCGCCACGAATGTGCCCGCCACCCTGGAATCGTACCGGCAGCCCGACGTACCGCCAACCCTGATCGACGGCCAGAGTTCCGGGGGAGCCACCACTCCCGCCATAGATGTGTGGAAGGGTTCTAACCCTACAGGTCCGTAAATCAATGGATAACCCATTGAGAATTTATTGATATTGTTCATTCAAACTTGATATATTCAGCTCGCTATAACTTTTGTTACATTGATAAAATTTGCATAATTTTTGTTTTGCTGTATTTGTAAAATCTACCTTTGGGATAATTCTTTGCCAATATTTATTTTAACTTACTCTGAAATTGTTTTCTGTATACAACACAACTTCTCTATTACTTTTGTAACCGTTTGATGATATATGTTTGATTGATCTGCTTGTCGACCTGGCTACTGCTTGCATTCCTAAGGTCGCTTAGACTATCATGTACATTCTACAACGTGGGAATACATCGTAGGGGCTACGCACCCCTGCGCGATGTGGGATACATGAGCACCATTGTTTTATTTGCGAAAATACCCCTCTTCGTACACAAGGAGGTGAGTTTCATCTAATAGATGCCGCCTACCAGGGGAATGTATACCCAGAATGTGGGGGATGTAACGGGCAGTTAGGAGGCAGCAGTTACAATATGTATTATTTGTTGTATTTTACTAATATTTCTTTATGGAACATTTTGGAGGAATACTGATTTGTTCTATCATACAGTACGACCCTCAATGGGTTGATTTATCAAGTTATCCCATAGGGTGATTATCCTTAATACTGATCATTTTGCATATGATGTGTTTTCTTGCTACGAGCTTGAATAAAAATTATATGTGACCGCCAAAACTGTTTTATTTCTTCCGCCTACACAGAACTCTGAAAAGAACACAACGTCTTTTACAAAGAAAATGAGAATTTTCTTAGTTTGTGAAGCATTTATTTGATTCAAAATTTAAAAATTGAAGTAATCAAGGGTCTCAGAAACAGATAATTGTCTTCCGTTTATTATTATCAGTTGTCACTCTCTTTATCTCTCATAAGGAAATCAACATAAATACTTATACTTGTACTTATGTTGCATACTGCTTCTTTCATAGAACTTATCTTCACTTTTCAGGACATGTAAAGTTTCATTGTGCATGTGCAGATTTGTGAAACGTTTTGTTTTGTGGAAATTGGCACTCTTCTTTTCTTGAAAGCTGCAGCATCAGATAATTCACCTTTTCTTTTACAACTGCTTGTATCCGTACGTAGAGGGGCAGAGAACGATACTAATAGTGGTGGTGTGGTCATATTTTTATCACTAGCACTTTTTCTTTCTGGTGGCTCACTTTCTTTTTGGGCAAGTTGGTTCTGCTAATGTAAATATCTGATGTGCCCAACACATGACTTTCTTATACTTACGGATAGTATCACAATAATTACTTTTCCTAAAGAAATTAAGTTAAATTTCTTGTAAAAATTTTGAGGGTTTCCAGCAATTTTCAAATAGTCTCTGTCGCACTTATTGCAATACGCATAAATCTGTCCTTGTCCCACTCATTACTGCCAGATTTTAGGACAAATAAATAACAGAATACTTATGAAAATTCCACAGAGCGAAAAATGCTTGATATCTTTGAATTTGCTGTAGCTAAACTTTAAAGATTTTGACAGCTGTTTGACTAACAATCTCTTCTTCTTCTTCGCACTTGGATTGCAAAGCAATGTCAAGTTTTTGGTGTTTGGCGATATAGCCACTCTCACCAGGATTGGATTAATTGGTTTTCACTTTTTAAATTTTTATAACTTTATTCGAGCTCTTCGTGTGTTTAATACAAATAGAATCTTTAGTATAAAAACAAATAGATTTCTGTAATGTAAACAACAGCCACTCAGAGATAGATGGCAACACTATATAAATATGTAAATAATTTATAATTATTAAAAAACGGCGCAAAATAAAACACTTTTGTTACTTTGTCGACACGTCTAAAAATTGAAAGAAAATTCACAAAAAATTTGGCGTCGATATCTTTAATGTAGATTTGCATGCATAATACAATTTCACGACTTTATTGTGTATATTAGAAAAAAATTTAATCGAGTTGCCATGATATCCAAAACATAAAACCGTAGCCGTTGTAGCCGTCGATCTTTTCAAATAGTAATGCTACAATCGATTTCCTCAACGCTATAGATTTCTGTATGTAAACAACATGTACTTTGTAAATCAGAGATAGATGGCGCCACTATATAAATAAAAAATTTTGACGGAATTTCAAAAAAAGTTTCAAACAAAATTTGTTCAAAATTTAATTCTAAATCAATGTTAAAGAATAAAAAAATGTCGTAAATTGTTTATTTTTCAAGATATTCCTAAAAAACCTAAAAATGTCTTCAGGTAAGTACCACTTGTGTTGGTGCTAGATGAAAAAGATTTAATGTGGCACCCACAATTTTGTTCAAACTCTTAAATATGAAATTTGAATCAAATCCGTTAAGTCGTTTTTGAGTTATCGTGGATACAGACAGACACACAGACAGACATCATGGCGAAAATGGTCAAAATGGATTCAGGGGCCCTCAAAACGGGTAAATCCATCAAAATCTCGAAGTCGAAAAAAATCACGATTACAATACTTCCTTATACTACGTATAAGAAAGTAAAAATGCATAAAAAAACTTGTAGTAAAGCTACAAAATTTGAAACACAACCCCCAATTCCGCATTCCCGTCGCCGCTTACAGCTTTCCAACCTAATAAATTTATCAGTCTAATTTCCACGTCGCTCAAAGGTGTTGCTGAAGGCGACTCTCCACCAGTACCTACCATTTCACGCCGCACATTGGCTGCTTTTGCTTTTACCTTGGATTTCCATCGCTGTAATGCCTAACAAATTACTATTTTGTGCCTCAGGTTGGCATTAGTCATTTTGCATTCGTATAAATCGGCTGGAAACTCATGTTTTGTCGGGCTAGACCGGGATTTTTAGTTTATCGATTGGCATCATTGAAATCATAAAGAAAATTTGTATTTTCCATAGAAACGGATTATTATTTCTGTTATTCGGCTACTACTGTCAGTGTCAATTTTAAGTATCGCGTGTTACCAATAAAAAAAAATCCCTAATACCTAATATTTAAACAACTCGTAGTTGCGGGCCTCGGCCTACGGCCTCTGCTCGCAAACCCTACTCGCACTCGCAAAACTCTAGTTTCAAGGCTAGTTATACAAATTACTATTGTATTGAGCATTAGTGGCTTTAAAATCGCGTTCGTTTTCTAAAATATAGTATCTAATAATATAAGTTAATTTACATAGGTATTTCAAATATTAACTTTTCCATTTATGGAAACCAAATTCAAAAATAAATAAATACGTTTACTTTTAGATTATACTTTGTTTTGTCAGAACTAATTCTTGCTACCAACCCAACAAGAATAAAAATGAAACGACAGAGACAAATAAACATAGAATTCTTTATATATGACAAGGATATAAAACGAAGAAAGAGGTTCAAAGGTCTTTCTATTTCTATGTAATCGGCTTTGGACTAGAGCGCAACGAATTCATACGAACTCTCTTAGATAGTAGCAAATTCAAGAAATAGAAAGAAATTTCCTTTCTATGAGTTATATAGTTCGCGCGCTGTTACTCTTTATAAATAACAATCCACACACAACTAAAATCACAAAATATCTATTAATACTAAAATATACTAATTTAAAAGTCCTGCTACTCTTCATAAACACAATAAACAACAACCCACAAAGCCGTTGCTCGTTTACTGCCATGATTGTTTACTTACTGCAGCGCCCCCATCGGTAGTTGGAATCGCGAATATTGTAATACAATTAAAATTAAATATTATTGAAAAAATGGCGCAAAATAGAAAACTATCGTGGGGTGTAGCCCGTGTTATATTTTTATTTTGTGGTGAAGGATTTAAATGAAGTATGTAACGTGTGATTCATTAAATTTCCATTCTGAGTTGGCGGTGGAAAAAAAAATCATGTCTTTGATTACACCTCATTTCTTTAAATCTCAAAAAAGGTTAGGTTTTCTGGTTGTCGTTTGAAACTGACAGCAACAGATGAATCAATTCGGCGCATACGTTCCAATTCCAAGGCTTACCTAGAATGGAAATTTAAAGAATCGCACGTTATTATGTAATAAGTATATTTATAATATTACTTTCTGGATTCTGGATTAGGTTGTAGAGGGTGTATGACTTGCATCATGCTACCACTTAGGCCACTTGTCTGGGCCCATTGTGCCACCCCTCCGGAGCAACTCCCTGCTCCCCGACTATTCATCGAGCCAACCAACAGAGTTGATTAGCTGAAGAATCATGGCGGGTGAGGTGTTGCTTATGCTGGCCATACTCGGCCAGAAGTCCCCCAGTATGGATCCTCGGGTCGATGCAAGTGCGGGACAGTAACATAGTACATGCTCCGCAGTTTCACCCTCTTCTAGACACCCCCAACAAGTGGGATCAGTTACGATTCCCATTGTATAGAGGTGTTTGTTCAATCGACAATGTCCAGTCCATATCCTTACGAGTTTCCTAAGGTTGTCCCTAGTTAGACGTAGGCCGATTTTGGCTGTTTTTGGGGATGGTGCTTTTATGGCGGCCCTTCCCTGTCTACAGCTGTCGTGATTTACCCATCGCAAAGAGTGTCTTTTTAGGGTATCTTCCTTTATCAGAGCATTTAGAGTAGTCAGGGTTGACGGAAGTACTGGCTCCGGTAATATTAGTTTATTTACAAACAAAAGTTTAAACGCCACAAAAATTAGAGTATGTATAATTATACAGGATAGAGGTTCTGAATTATTCGATGGCTTGACTGAAACTAAATCTAAAACTACATAACTGAAAACTTATACTTAAAACAGACAAAAAGATAAAAATGTATAGACGCCAACTAAGGGTTGGTATATTCCCAAGGGAACCAATTTCTTAAGTACACTAGCCACTAGCCAGTTCAGATAACGCCAACTCGCCGAACAGATATCGATGACAAATATATGAGGTATTCAAGTGACGTTATGCAGATCTTGGGACGTTTGGAATCTATACAATATACAATTCTAAATATCAAGTTACAAAACTATACTGAAATATAATAAGAAAAATAAAACAGGCTTAATAATAAGAAGAGAATAATTAATATAAACGAGCGTTCAATACAAATACAAAATATACAATTATTTAAAATAAGATAGGTAATAATGAGGAAGGAAAGTAGATATATAACACACGCGGAAATTTTAGGTTCGATTAATGTGAAAGCTTTTTTAAAAAATTTAAAATACAATATTCGAGAAGCGAACTTTATTATTTGCTACTGTATACAATAAGTTTAGAATAAGTAAAGCTAAAATTAAATGGTTACAATTGAGTATATCAAACTAGCAGAGATTATAAAATATATGAATAAGCATAAACTACAATAACTAACAGTTGTCTGAAAGAAAATGTATAATTAATAAAAAGCATAAAATAAAGGTTCTATTGTTGTCGGCTATATACGGGGTCCCATAACTCCTCCACCATTAGATGAAAATTCTGGGGTTTGGCACAGGATTTATAGTGATATATTGGGAACTTCCTGCAGCACAACTTTTTCTAGAATTTGAGACATTTTCTTCTTTGACTTTCTAATGTATAGTTTATACAAAATATAAACAAAGAATAATGCAATTAATACATATATAATTATTGTCCAGACACTAATGTTGTTAAAATGTACCGGGACATCGGAAATGCTGTTAATTATTTGATTTTGAGATTCTAATACACTTTGAACGTTTTTTATTTCGTCAAGGTTTATAGAGTCTAATTTTATTGTTTTCAATTTAATTGGAGAGTCCATTGTTAATTCATTTTTAAATTCAATTTTAGGCAATTCAATGTTTTTAAAGTTATTTCGCGAATTTTGATAACTTCTGATTTTAATGTCTTTAATGTCAATTTCACAATAAGGATTAAGTTCTAACACAAAAGTTCCTTTAAGTGGTATATTTTCTTTGTTTGTACCGCACTTTTGCACAGCGACTAAATTTTCGGGAATTATTACAATCCATTTATTAATTTCAATTTTTTAAATGTTCACGTTATTTATGTTGACTGGAACTTGTTGACAGTTGATGATGTTTTCAGAATATTTTAACATTTGAATTTCACATGGAATATCTTCTTTAATTCTTGTTGGACTTGTTTCTTCACAGATAAATTCTTGGGAAGTGACTTCGTTGCATTTTGAGTCGAAAAACATATAGTTTTGCTCGTTTAGGATAAGGTATTTTGATTGGGGTACAATGGTTTGGAAAATATCGTTTTTAAGGGTTGGTAAGGAGTACAAATGATAGTAGTCATAATTTTCATTTTCTACGATTGGAATTTCAATAATAAATATTATTTTAATTGTTTGCTGTAACTTTTAATTTTCATAGTTTTTTCAAATAATAATACATTTTCTAATGTGGGTTCAAAGGGCAATTTATTTTCTGTTAATTGATTGTTAATTAATTTTATTTCTTGTAATAGCTCATTTGGTTCAACTATTGAGTTATGAAAAGTATTTAAATTTGCAAACGTAATAGCGACTTCTATTTTTTCTAAAATATCATAGATTATTTGAAAAGATGTAATTATTTGGGAAATATGCATTTGAGTAAGGAAATTGTAACGATTTTCTATGGCATGTGAATTTAGGGTTTTAACAACTTGTTCTATTTGTAAAATACGAGAATCTAAAATTTGTTGATTATGTGCTAATTTTTTAGTATTATCTTGAAAGGTTTGGATAGATTTTTGAAGAAGTGTAATTTGTTCTTTAATTAAGGTTTTTATTTTTATTTGATTACTTGAGAGTGTTGTGATTGCTCTATCGTATTTTTCTGCATCATTTCGGTCTAAATTACCAGTTATTGATTTTATTATTGATCCTAATCCATCTATAAGGCCACGTTTTTGTCTGTTATTAATTAATGGATTTAATTGATTTATTTGATTATTAATTTTGTGATTTAAAGTTTCTGCTAAATTATGTGAATTATAAAATTCTTTAAAATAATCTTTATTTGTTGAATTGATATTTGTGATTTTCGCAAGTTTTGTCTTAAGTGATCGATATTCATTAATTACATTAGTTATATCAAATATTTGAATGAATGTCCAACAGTCAACTTTATTTTGAACATTACCAAGTTTTAAGGGTAAAAGGCCAGAATTGTTGTTTAGGTTGTGAAATTTTGGAATTGTTAATTCGTTGCTGGAGATGAAGGGGAATCTGGAACAAAAGTAGGTTTTCTCAATTCTTTAATATGAACAATTTCTTTCTTATCTCGTTCATTAGTTATTTCTACTTTATTTTGTTCTAAGATTTCTGTTATTTTATATGGTCCTAAAAATGTATTATTTTTCTTATTACGATTTTGGGGGTTTTGTTTAAATACGGTTTGGCCTAAATAAAATTCTTGGCTGGATTCGCCTTTAGTATTAATTTTTGAAGTTATCTTTTCTTTTTGATTTATTATATTTTCATTTACTTTTTGGTAAACGTGTTCCAATTTTTCTTTATGATTTTCTGCATAATCAGTATAAAATGTATTTGGTATAAAAATTTCGTTAGGGTCTCTCGAATGTGTATGACCAAAAGTAAGTTCAAAGGGTGTATATTTAGTTGCAGTATGTATTGAATTATTGTATCCAATTATAGCATAATTCATTAGATTATCATCATTGTTGGGGTATTTTTCTTTTAAAATACGTAGATGTTCAATTATAGTGGAATGAAAGCGTTATACAATACCATTTGATTCATGATGTGCAGGGGTTGTAAAGTGAATTTTGATTTTATGTAAATTTAATATTTCTTTAACAGTTTCGTTGTTAAATTCTGTTCCATTATCAATTACAAATTTTTCTGGTACGCCAAATGATGTAAAATATTTAATTAAAGCGTTACTAATATTAATGGCTGTTTTTCCAGTTATAAAAATAGCTTGGGCGAATTTAGTGAATGCATCGACTAGAGTTAAATAGTTTTTAGAGTCAAAAGTAAAAATATCAATGTGTACAATTTGAAATGGTTTTGAAGCTGTTTCTGTTAGCATTAAAGGCGTATATGGTGTTTTTCTAGCATATTTTGCACGTTGACAAATATTACATGAATTAATAAAATTGGTAACTGTTGTTTTCATATTTATCCAATAGTAATTTCTTTTAAGATATTCTAGAGTTTCAAGAATGCCTCTGTGGTTGGTTTTACCTTCGTGATGGTTTTTAACTAAAAGAATTTGTTCTTCTTTGTCTTTTATTGTGTTCACGTTTTTTGTACATCTAATTAATTTTGGACCTTTTTCTGAGAAATGTTCTAGATAGACTTCGTTAAACTTTTGATATAAAAGATATAATCTTTTAGGAATTGTAAGATTAGGTTTTCGTTATTTGATTTAGGGATTTTTAGTGTTATTATTTTATGATGTTCGTAATTTTCTTGACTGACGTCTAATTTATCATAAATTTGTGGAAAAACTAAAATTTGGTTTACTTTATTATTAATTATTACATCTAAAATTTTTATTCCGGTATTTGTAGTTTCGTTAAAAGTAGTATGTTGTGTTGATGTTCCAATGTCATCGTTAGATATAATATATGAAGGTTTTATTTGTATGTCTGATAAAATTTTAATTTTATGTTGTTTGGGGTGTTCAATTTTGGATGGTACAGGATTATCTTCAATAGGGTTTTCTGATAAGTTTCGTAGATATTCTAAAGTTTCTTTATTAATTTCACCTGGGTTGTTAATAAGGGATTCGTTTTCTAATGCATTGATTTTTATACGAGAAAGTGCGTCGGCGTTAGTATTTAGTTTGCCTTTTTTATAAACTATATCATAATCGAATTCTTCCAATCTGAGACGCCATCTGATCAATTTAGAATTTGGTTCTCTTAATTTAAAAAGCCATATTAGGGGACGATGATCTGTATAGATTGTGAATTTTCTTCCGAATAAGTATGGTCTAAAATATTTACAAGCCCATACTATTGCAAGTAATTTTTAATTGGGTTAATTCTTCAGTTTCATAAATTATAGGGATTTTAACATAGGGGGTTGTTATTAATTTCGAATGTACATTTACAGATGCTTTTAATTGTTTTAGCAAATCTATACCAATTAATCCATCATATTTTTGACTGAATTTAAATAAATAATAGAATTTGTGTGTTTCTTGAACTTTAAAATTTTGGAAAACGGGGATTATCATAACTTCATCATGAAAACTTATGTTATGAGCAGTTTGTATATTAAAATTTTCATTAAAGATGTATTTTGAGTAAAATTTATAGGCTAATTCTGGGTTCATTAAACTGCGTGAACTACCTGTGTCTATAAGGAAATTAGCATTTAATTCTGGAATATAAATATGGGGTAAATTAGCTTTGACTAAATTTAGATTTATTAAGTTGGGTTGTTCGTGGAACTGTCCTGACGAAAATTTACATTTTGATCGTTTTCATAGCAATTTGATGTATGATCGCAATTATAAATTTGATTTTGTTCATTGTACGGATATTGATCGTTAGTTTGATTTTCATCATATTGATTTTCTTCTATATACTCTGAGTTTTCAAAATTTTCTACATAATCATTTTCGTTTTGATTTTCAAAGGGATTTTCAAATTCGTGTGAGATTAGTTCAGTGTTATTAATAAATGTTTTATGTGGTATTTGTCTAGAATTACTAGATGATGTATCCATTGGTTCAGGTTTATATTCGTAAGAATTGATTTTGTCTGGTTATTTGACTGGGTCTTTGAGAAGAAAAGGGGTGCCTTTGTGTTGAGAAATTATTGTTAGGTTTCCATTGAGTTTGGGTTGTTGATCTTTGGAAATTTGGTTCAAATACTGGTCTTGATGGGAAATTATTTTGATAGGTTTGTCTTGGGAATTTATTTTGAAAGGTTTGTCTTGGAAAATCATTTTGAGAGGTTTGTCTTGGAAAATTATTTTGGAATGTTGGTTTTGGCAAATTATTTTGAAAGTTATTTTGGAAGTTTGGTTTTTGGTTGAAATTAGGATTAAAATATCGTGAAGCATTTGGGTTTGAATTTACTGGAGTGATTCTTTGGGTTGGTTTAAAATAATTTTGAGAGTTTATAAAATTACTTCGATTTTGACTATAATAAAAATTTTCTTCTTCGATCAATAGAGACATTGCGACTTCGAGACCATCGGGGTTTCTAAGACGTATGTTATTTTGTATTTGGCCTGAAAGTCCACGTATAAAAGTTTTTAAAGATAGATTATCATAATTTTGCATATTAATAATTTTTTCTTCAGCAGGTATGTTTAAAGAATTTAATTTGGAAATTATTAAACTACGAGAATCTTGACAGCGCATACCAAAATTATATGGGGGTTCATTTTTGAAAGGTCTTAACATTATTAAATCTTGCACTAGACAATCAATATTACGTTGATCTCCAAAACTTAAATTTAATGCATTTTTTATTGATGACCAAGTTTTTAAATCGATTCTTGAACCAATTAAGCTTCAGGTTAATTTACCAATTATTGCACGTAAAATGAAAGTATTTAAAGGTTGATTATTAGGATTAGAAAATGTAGTTATTAAATTTTCGCAACAGCAAAAATACTTTTTTTTACTCAATATTTGTACATAAAATATCTGATGTGCCCAACACATGACTTTCTTATACGGATAGTATTACAATAATTACTTTTCCTAAAGAAATTAAATTAAATTTCTTGTAAAAATTTTGAGGGTTTCCAGCAATTTTCAAATAGTCTTTGTCGCACTTATTGCAATACGCATAAATATGTCCTTGTCCCATTCATTATAACCGAATTTTACGACAAAAATGTGTTTTATTTTAGATTTTTGACCTATTACTCACTTAAAAAAATCTCCCCATATGAAATTACATTTATTTATTCATTATTATTGTTTTCGGTGCCATAAAAACCAGTAAAATAAAAAAAAACTAATGGTCCGTTCCTTCTGGGATTCGAACCCGGGACCTTCCGTTTGGCAGCCATATAATGAAACACATGGTCTACCTCGACCATCGAATTCAACTATCAACGCGCGCTATGAGAAATATAAAGTGTGTTAAGAATATCTAGTTTTTTTGAAATTTTTTTGACGGAATTTCAAAAAAAAGTTCAAACAAAATTTGTTCAAAATTCAATTCTAAATCAATGTTAAAGAATAAAAAAATCTCATAAATTGTTTATTTTTCAAGATATCCCTAAAAAACCTAAAAATGTCTTCAGGTAACAGTACCACTTGTTTTGGTGCTAGATGAAAAACATTGAATGTGGCACCCACAAATTGTTCAAACTCTTAAATATGAAATTTGAATCAAATCCGATAAGTCATTTTTGAGTTATGGTGGATACAGACAGACAGACACACAGACAGACATCATGGCGAAAATGGTCAAAATGGATTCAGGGGCCCTCAAAACGTGTAAATCCATCAAAATCTCGAAGTCGAAAAAAATCACGATTATACTTCGTATAAGAAAGTAAAAAACGATTATAAATTGACCGTAATTCAAATATGTTATTGCCGCCCAAAAACGCTTTGAGATCGGTGAGTCCTGTGTGACGTCACGAATCTAGTTGACATTGGCATGTCTAAATATTTTTTAAGTGTTTGACATTTTTCGAAATAAGTCAAAATGCTGCACTGTGGAACTAGATTCGTGACGTCAGCAATCTTTTGAGCCGATTCGGGCGTTTCCGGACAATGCGTGGAAATTTCAAATTTTGCAATACTTTTTATTTATTTACTTGGAAAGTATGGACCAAAAATTTTTTTTTAAATATTGATAGTGATAATTTGGTATCAGCTTTTCAAAAAAAATTATTTTGAAAATCATGCAAAGTCCCTATTATCAGAATATCCAAAAATTAAATGTTCACCCACTTTGAAATATGCAACATGATGTTGTTCCGTGAATGTACGGCCTATCAGAATGTCTATGGGCTGTGGATAATCGGGGACTACGTATAAATCTGCATTTTCTACACTTACATTGTCAATGTTCACTTTTGCGCGCACGCATTTCTGACATTTTAACACAGGATCAATTGCTTCAAAAGCATATAAATTAATCTCTGTTGTGTCAATCGTAGTCAATCCGTTGTTGATTGTTGCGGAGGCTTTAATGGTCCTAACGGCGCTTCCTGGATCTACTAGTCCATTTAAGTCAACTTTGTCATCTAAATTCACCAGTTTAATGAATTTTTCCATGGACGATTTTAGTGGTGCAACATACTCCGCTTCTCTCACCGTCATTACATGTCTACTGTCTTGTCTAATATTTCCAGTACAGTTTACATTATCGGTGGGTGCCTGAGGTTCTGTACAGTCTTTTGAGATGTGGCCTTCCTTTTGGCATTAAAAACATTTCAGAATCGGCGTTGCATTTCGACATTACTTAGCTACGTGTTCATATTTTCTGCATGTAAAACAAAGAGGTTTATTGTTATTATCTCTTGAAGGCAAGTAAGTAGATTTCTTTCTCTCTAGGGCAGCTTGATTAGTAAATTTAGGTTCCTTTCCTTTTTCAGTATCTCTTCTTACATTTTCTTCCATATTTCTATCTTCATATATTTTTCTTCGATTTTTAATTCTATCCAATCTTCTGTTTTCTACTTCCTCGAATTCTTGCATGTCATGTAGCAATTTATCGACATCTGTGTGCGTTCTGGCCAGCATGGAGTCACATAAATCCTTCGCATATAAATCTACCAAAATTTGTTCCTTGGTTTCGGCAAATGACAATTTTAGAGCGTTGTACAACATAACTTTTTCGTGAAAATAAATATCTAATTGTTCACCCTTTCTTTGGCATCGTTCCTCCATTTTTCTCCACTTAGTAGTAAGGTTTTCACTTACGAAAAAGGTTGCTTGGAATTTGGTGACAAAGTCATTCCATGTTTTAACTTCATCTTTCCGGCCTAGGTACCAATGTTTTGCCCCTTCAGTTAAATTTGATCTGGCTGTTTCTGAAATGTAGTTTTCTGGTAGTTCATGCAGACTTTGTAAGCTTTGCAAATTTTCGAGCCATCCTCTAGCGTAGTTTCGATTACCATTAAATTTAGGAACGTTTCTTAGCAATTCCGGCATACATAGTATTTGCTGGTTTGCTATGGAACTTCTATCGTCATTGGGCGTCAATCTAGAAATAATCCTATCTAACATTTCGTCTCTACGTCGGGCTTCACCCATGAATAAACTAATAACTTCTTTTATATCCATTTGTTGGTTATCAATATCGTCTTGTTCTTGATTTCGTTTCGACATATTATTTCACTTCACAAAACAATAAAATACAAAAAAAAACACAATTATTTCACAAACTTTACTTTAATTCACACACATTCAATAAAATCGAATATTACGACGGAAAATAATGAATTAGCACAAGATTTTAATAGTCGGCTAGAAAACGGTTTTGGCGGTAATTGGTCATGGGCGGTTGCTAAAACAGAACGGTTTTTCTCGACACACACTTGTTTTTTATAGTAATTTCGCGTTTATTAGTTCAACTATTAGTTTCTCAGTTCATTCCACTTCTGAGGTGTAAACTTCTGTCTACTTTGGGGCTCTATTTGTGGGCTTTCCGACTCGGGTTGATCACTAATTAAAAATAAAACGCAACACGAACAAAACAAAACAAACTATATTCGACAATCGACTCCAATATTAACAACTGTCAGTAGTACAACAACATAGATATCAAACTAAACTACATCTGCCACACACATCGCTGGTAAAACGACAAAAACAAGAGACAACATATCATTATACTATATCGTCGTTGATTATACAGGGTGTTTCCTAATTGGACAGCCAAAATTAAATGTCGTATGTAAAATCGAATTCTAAACATAAAACAAAGAATAACTTTTTTCAGATCGGGCTTCGTTTAGGAAATACTCAGTTAAGAAAAAAATACTTTATTATTTTATTCAACACGTTGTAGTGTTTAAAATAAAAGCTATTACAAGATAAAAACGAAATTTTATAGGAGGCGCTGAAAACATTTTATTTCAATGAATTTTTACAGTAGTTATCCTGTCTTTTTACTGTGTACATAAATATGTATAATACTATAACAAATTTAGAATTTACCAAAAGTTCTGACTGGTTTGATTCGCTGTCTGCCTCATTAAGGTGGCCGGTCGAAGTATGAAAATAATGCATAAAAAGAGCTGCGGTACTTCCTTTCTAGCACTTAATCGGTTTTGCTAATTTTGTATATTTTAACATCTACTTCAAGAAAAACGATAGAAATAGAAATAGATTTATTCATGTTAAAAACAACAAAGTGTATACATACGTCACAAATTCACACAAAACACAAATAATAAGTAATAATATCGATACTGAAACATGTTAAAAACAACACACCAACAAATCAAAACAAATACAGTTTACATAATGTCATTTGACCTACAGTAAGCGATGAATTCATCAACATCGTAAAAAACATGTTCCTGCAGAAACGTTCTCACTTGCCTTTTAAACCTTACAAATGACAAAGCCCTCCACGAGGTAGGCAACAAATTAAAAAACTGGATCGATCTAAGGTCAAGTTGGTTAACTGGGCCTCAAAATTACAACATATTTAAATATCCGCGTACATCTTTGTTGCCTTTTCGATTTTAAGCTTCAAGTTAGCTAGGCATAAACTTGGACTTATCAGCGATAAACTATGATAGCTAAATGGTAAATGTAAAGAAGTTTTATTATTGGTTGCCAATTTTTTTTTGTCGTGCTGATTGGCTCAGTTGCCTCGAAATTTGGGGCAACTGGACCTAATGGCTGTATTTCAAATATGAAGCAATGTAAAATTAGTCGAGGTGACTGGAACTTACCCTGACATATCAGCAATTCGGCAAAAAAAATTCATTGGATTTGGATGATTGCAGACACAGATTATGGCACATGTAATGAAATATATTTAAGAC
This sequence comes from Pediacus dermestoides, assembly GCA_963942485.1. Classification (NCBI taxonomy): domain Eukaryota; kingdom Metazoa; phylum Arthropoda; class Insecta; order Coleoptera; family Cucujidae; genus Pediacus; species Pediacus dermestoides. Next base: position 721,444 of record OZ012629.1, on the reverse strand, counting down.
ACCGGTGGTGGTAGAAAGCAGTTTATTGAAACAAATTAACATTTTTTCTTAAACTTTATCTTTATAAACATTTACTTATAAAAGAACAATTTCGTAAGTTTTTTAAAGGTGAAATTAACGTATAATCTTAATATATTTACTTAAGTATAAGTATTAAAGTTTTTAATTTCGGGAACAGTATAAGATTCAATTCTTTTGTTGCACAGCTGCGGTTCCTTTATGATTTTAACAATGTCAGATTCGTCGTACACATCTGGTTTGGTAGGCCATCGCCAGGCAAACAATCCACTCTGGGTCATATGAGAAATTTCCACTTTTTCATTACTGACGGATAAAACTTTAGCAGGATATAACTGACTGTTGTATCGTACAATCACGAAGTCGCCTTCTACAACTGACAATGCGTAAGTCTCCTCGTCGTCTGATTTCAGTTCCATTTCCATTTCGTAATCGGATTCTGAGGCGGTTGAGCTCTCTTTATTTTTTGCTTTTTGCTTCTTTTGCTTCTTCAACAACTTGTTCAACTCTGCATCCTTCTTGCGTTTTTCAGCATCCTTTTTTTTCTCTAAATATTCATTCGTCTCTTTGGTTGGGGAGACTTTTCATCACCTTTGTTGTTTCTTTTTAGCATATTTAGTAAAATCTCTTCGAAATAGTTTGATGTGCCTGATGATGTAGAAGGTCCAGGGGTAGCTTCAACCTCGGGTTCAACTTCTTGTGCAGGTAAATTCTCTCCCATTCGTTCTTCTCCTCCATCATGATCTAATTTATCTGCCAATGTTTTATTCAATTGCTTAGGTTGTAAAATGCTTGTAGGAGATGTTATGTTTGTTGTATTAATACTTCAGTTTTATATTAAACTTTTATTAATAATAACACTTATAACATGTATCTAAATGTCAAAAGTACCAAAAATTATTCATCGAATGGTTGTTGACGTATCTCTTCTTCTTCTTACTGGCGCGCTCCGGCATTCGGTCGTAGTGCGTTCAGGAAGACATTACATTTCCTCCTCTTCCCATTGATGAAATTCCCACGACGTAATCCTGCAAATGTGCTGGTGGTTTCCTCAGTCGCTCTGGTCTTGATTTGCTTGTTTCGGGAGCTTGAAGTTCTCTCTCTAGGATTGTATGTTGTTTGGGCATTGTTGTTTCTGCGATACTTTCTTGTTCAATTTTGTCTTCGGATGATTTTGCGTTCTTTCGTGCTTCTGTTTCGTTTGTTTGTATATCTCTCGTTTGAGTGGGATGTTTAGGTATAGGCAAAGGTAAAGGTAAGTATGGGTTATGAACTTGATTGTGTTTGTAGTTGAATATTTTGAAAAAAGATGCATTTCGAGTTATGACTTTGTCGCCTCTTCTTGCTGTTATTTTAGTACCATTGATCCGTGTTATTACGTAGAATTCTGGGTCAAATGGTGCTGTTAGCTTGGATGTTCGTTGTTGTTTGCATAAAACCAAATCTCCTTGTTTAAATGTATGTGGTTTAGTATTTCTTCTTCGGTCTGCATAGTTCTTCTTCTTCAGTTTATATTGTTTGTCTTGTTTGACTGCTTCTTTTTGCATTTTGTTTTGCTTCTGCTTCAGGTTTGGTAATATGCTTTGGACTTCTCTATTAAATAGCATGGTAAATGGTGATTTCTTTGTTGATTCGTGAGGTGTTGTTCTATAATTCATTAAGAATGTATCCAGTTCTGAGCAGAATTTCTTTTGTTCTATTTCTGCACATATTATCGATTTCTTCAATGTTCTCATGAATCTTTCTACTGTTCCATTGGCCTCAGGCCAATAGGGTGTGACTTTTTGATGTTTGATTCCCCAGCTTTTAAAAAATTCGTTGATTTCTTGTCCTTGAAATGGAGGTCCATTGTCGCTTTTGATTGTTGATGGTATGCCGAACATTGTAAAGGTTTTTGTTAAAATTGGTTCAATGTGCTCAAACTTGGTTGAATTTACTACTTCGGCAAAAGGGTATCTAGAAAATTCGTCGATAATTACAAAGATGTGTTTGTTGTTAGGGAATGGTCCGGTAAAATCGATAGCTAGTGTTTCGAAGGGTGTTTTCGACATGTCCGTCGTGATTATTGGATCTCTTTTTGTGGTGTTAATTACAGCTTGGCATGGGACGCAATGCTTTATGATTTCCTCTATTTTGATATCCATTTCTGGAAACCAAACTTTTGTTCGCATAAGTTGTTTTGTTTTCGCCATTCCTAGATGACTTTTGTGAGCTAGTTGTATGGCTTTTGTTTGTAGGTGTCTTGGTAAAACGATCCTGTTTCCGCGTATAATAATGTTGTTGTAGACTGTCAGTTCCTCACGTATGTTTTTGAAGCTTTTTAGTTCTGTTTTCCATATTTGTTCGTTATTGTTGTTATTCAATAATGCTTCTTTTAATTTTCCCATCAAGTCATCTTCTAGTGTTGCTTTCTCGATCTCATTTATGTTCATAGCTTTTGGTATGCAGTTTTCTACAATAAATCTTACGTAATTTTCGGTTTTGTGATCATCATTTACATTGTTGGTAGCTTCTGTTAAAGGATGTCTAGATAAGTAGTCTGAGGGATTATTAGAACCCTTTTGATGTGTTGTTGTAAATTGATATTGTTGGATTTTTAGTACTAGTCGTTCAATGCGTGCGCTTGGTAGAGAAAGGGGGTTCTGTAGGATGCTCACAAGCGGCCTGTGATCGGTGTGCAGATAAAAATGTGTTCCCATTAAATATATGTGAAAATGTTTCATGCTCCATGTTACAGCCAACATCTCCTTCTCGATCTGACTATATTTTTGTTCAGTAATTGTTAAAGATCTGCTAGCATAAGCTATGACTTCGTATTTGTTGTCCTTTGATTGCTGTGTTAAAATACTACCAAGTCCTGTAGGGCCTGCGTCTACAAAGAGATGTATTTTCTTGCTGATATCAAAATAAGTTAATGTGGCTGCTTCGCTTAATTGTGTTTTTAAGAAGTTAAATGTATCTTGATGTTGTTTAGTCCACTTAAATTCTGAGTTTTTCGTTATCAGTTCTCGGATTGTTTTGGTGTTTGTTGCTAGATGAGGTAGAAATCGTCCGACGTAATTTAACATACCTAGAAGACTTCTTACTTCTGACTCGTTTGTTGGGGCTTTCATGTTTGTTAATGATATTACTTTATTTGGGTCTGGTTTGATGCCATCTTTAGAGAACGTATATCCTAGAAACGTTATCTCTTTTTGGTTGAATTCACATTTGTTTAAATTTACTCCCAAATTCGCTTCTTGTAAGGTATTCATTACGCTCATAAGGGCTTTATCGTGTTCCTTTTGATTCTTACCAAAAACTAGAATATCATCGCTATAATTTAGAGCTCCTGGAATGTTTGCTATGACTTGTTGAATGACATTTTGGAAAATTTCTGCGGCTGCGTTAATTCCGAAGTTTAAGCGTTTATATCTGTATAACCCGACATGTGTTGAAAAGGTTGTGATGAATTTCGATTGTTCGTCCAGTTCCAGTTGATGGAATCCTTCCTTTAAATCTATTTTGCTAAAAATGCTGCTTTCGTTTAGTTGGATGATTATATCATCTAGTGTTGGTGTTAGATGTCGCTCTCTTTTGATAGCCTTGTTGGCCGAGCGCATGTCTACACAAATTCTAATTTTATTTGTGTTTGCTTTCGGGACGATAACTATCGGTGAAACCCAGGGTGTTGGTCCAGTTGCTGTTTCGATAATATCTGCTTGTTCTAATCGTGTTAATTCGTCTGTTACTTGTTCTCGTAAATGAAATGGTATGCGGCGGTGACGTTGGGCTACTGGTTGAACTGTTTCATCTATGTGTAGGTGAACTTTATAATTTTTTAGCTTGCCAGTTTTATTGATAACTGCTGGGTAGTGTTGTTTGATGTACTGGTGATTAATGTTGCTGGCTATTCCCGTTTGTGCCACTGTTATTTGGATTAAACCTAGTGTGCTAGCTGTTTTATAACTAAGTAATGATTCTGCTTCACCATCCAGTACAAAAACTTCTTCGTCTGTGGTTAGGGTTCCGTGTTGGAAAGTACCTTTGAATTTGCCTAGAATCGGTAAATTATTGTTTGAATAATAAGCATAAATTTTTGATACATTGTTTATTAGTACAGGTTTGTTATTTAATTTGTTAAAATGATTTAAATTTATTAAGTTAACGGATGTTCCGGTATCTATTATAAACTTCATGTTTGTGCCGTTCAGATTTACTGTAGTTTGTGGAGCTTTTGTAATGTGGTTAACGTTTATGTTGAACGAAGTTTCTGAAGATTCACTGTTTTCTTCGGCTTTGTGTGTGTTTGTTGTATTTTTGTTAAACCTTGCTATGTTTGTTTTTGGTAATCTGGATTCAGTCTTTGATGAAAGGCATACCTTTGCAAAATGTCCTATTTTTTTGCATTTATTGCATGTTTGTTTGTATGCTGGACACGATTTCCTACCTTTTAGGTGCCATTTATTTCCGCAATTTAAACATGTGTTTTGTTTTTGTTCGGTCCTCTTGTTTTCGTGCTGATGTTTTTGTTTATGTTGTGTTTTGTATGTTTTGGCTACGGTTGTTGCTTGCTTTGGTTGTTCCATGATGTTGATTTGGTGTTCTGTTAATTCTAGAATTTTGGCTTGGTTTAATAACTGTTCCAATGTTGGGCTTTCTCGCAGGGCATACTTTCTTAATGCTGTATTTGTTGTTTCTAGAATTATTTGTGATTTTATTTCCTTGCTTATGTTTGTAAAATCACAGTTTGTGCTTAATTTTAACAGTCTTGCGTAAAATTGATCCACTGTTTCGCCTTGGTTTTGTTTTGTTTGCCTAAATTGATAGATTTCAAATTCGATGTTGGGTTTTTGAACGAAGTAATTGTTAAACTTAAGCTTTGCAAGTTCATATTGGGAAGTTATTTGGTTAGGATTTTCAGGTTCAGGGAGAGATATAAAAATTTCATGTGCACGCTCACCTATAAAATGGAGTAAGAGGGCCTTTTGTCGTTTCGCTTCGTTTATGTTAAATGCCTCCAGGAAGTTGTCGAAACGTCCTATCCATTTCTTCCACCTGGCGCCTACGTTAGATGGATCGGTTTCTACATCCAGCGGTGGAAAGCTTTGTGTTGCAATGTTCATGGTTCTGTAATCCTCGTCGCCAATCTTGTTATGTTTGTTGTATTAATACTTCAGTTTTATATTAAACTTTTATTAATAATAACACTTATAACATGTATCTAAATGTCAAAAGTACCAAAAATTATTCATCGAATGGTTGTTGACGTATCTCTTCTTCTTCTTACTGGCGCGCTCCGGCATTCGGTCGTAGTGCGTTCAGGAAGACATTACAGGAGATTCAGCAATTTCTTCAATGTCGTGTAATGGTGATGTGGTCGGTGAATTTACTTGTATCAGATCACTTTCTAAGTTTGGAATTGGTACAGTTTGCTCTATTTCTTTTAAGCGTGTCGACTTGAGGGTGCAGTCTCATTTTTCTTTTCATTTAAATATTTTTTCATATCTGAATCTGAGAAAATATTTTGCTTAATCTGTCCTCGGTCAGGGCCCCCACTTTCCGCGTTGTATATTCCCGTTGCTTTAAATGCATTGATAATATTTTCTTGCGGCATTTGGTTAAATTCTTTGCTCAGTGTCTGAGTAAATTCATTTAGGAATTACTTTTCTCGGATTCGCTTTTTGCCACTTACATAGTGCCTTATCCCACTGATTTTTCATTCCTCTGAATACACCCACATCTAATGGTTGTAAAATATGCGTGGTGTGGGGTGGTAACTTCAGAATATGAACTCCATTATCCATTGCCCTTTGAATCAGATCGCATGAAATATGAGACACATGTCCGTCGACAATCAGGAGAATGGGACGTTGTTTTGGAATATTAGGCAAGAAGCATATTTCGAACCATTTAATAAAAATGTCTGTGGTCATCCAGCCTCTTTGCGATGCAGCATATGCAGTTTTATCTAAAGGGTCACAGTTTTCAGGAATCATCGACTCAATAATATTTTTGCCTTTGAAAATTATGAGTAAAGGTAGCTTCTGGCCACTGGCCGAACACGCTACAAGAACTGTTGTGTTTTCTCTACCACATGAGGAAGTAGTCCTTGTACATTTCGATCCCACATTACCAACGATTTTAGTTTTTGAAGGTTCTTTAGAAAAGGAAGTTTCATCACAATTAAAAATTTGTGCAGGTTTGTTTTCTAAATTTAAATCCGCAATCGTGAGTACTAGTAAATCGAAAAAACCATAGATCGTCCAAGGATTTTCTTGTCTCTTCCTAGCTACTTCCACACCTTGAGCCTTCTTCAATGGAAGTTTATTACGCTGACAAAAGTTCAAGAACCACTGTTCTCCCGGACGATCGTTTTTAAATTTGGTTTTTATTTTATTCCTTTTCACAAAATTTTCCACCAAGTCTAAAACCTCATCCCTGGAAAGTCCGTATCCCCATTTCTGCATGGTGTTTAAGATAACAGCCAACTTATTTTCAATTTCAGCTGTCAAAGAGTTTTTGCCTCCACCTCCTTTTCCGTCCTTTGAAATAATGCCTTTATTCCCTCTTGTTCCAGCTAAGTAATGCCTCAAAGTAGATCTCGGGATATTGTAGAAAGTAGATGCTCCATAAACAGTTTTATTATTATTAGTAACATCTTGAAGAGCCCGATTTAATGTATCTCTTGAATATTTCTCTCCATCTGCCCCTCTATTTGTTTTATTTTTGTAGTTGCACACTATATTCACCCTACAAATAAAATTTAATTTTATCAGTTTCACTGGTTTTAACAAATCAGGGTGACTGGGCCACATGGTCCAGTTGCCCACTAACAATTGGGTCCAGATGCCTCATAGTCATTTTTTTGTGAGGTAACTGGACCAACGAGCTCAACACGCACAACTTATTCATAACCTCAAAATTTGTACACTCGTATTCATTTCAACCATAGTCAATTGCTTAAATATGTTTTTAACCAAATATTACAAAAACTGTACTTACCAAGGTAATTAATAGGCACTAACGCTTAAAGATGTTTGTGGCACGGCTATATGCACGGGAATTATTAAATTATTTTGCATTTACTCTGCGCGCGAAGACGGACAGCAATGCCGGTTAGAGGTAGTTTTGACCAATAGCTACCGTATGAAAACCAGGCGGTATATTTAAAAACACACTGGAGGTGGTAATTATCATATGGCCCAATTACCCCGGTGGTCCAGTTAACCAACTTGACCTTATATCGATATGTTATCATTGTTCCCGACAAACGAAACTTAGGCGGTGAAACCAAATTGTGTCTTAAATTATATCTATCATGACCAGCAGTTTCACTGTATGTTTTATGGGCGTGCAAAGCACTCAAGAATGAAGTGACTGGTGGAGGTCAATATTCGGAGGGCCTTAAAAAGTGGTCTACAAGTTTCCCTATTGTGCGTCCCCGCTAATATTCTGATAACGCGCTTCTGAAGCAGGAGGACATCATGGGCATGATTCGAGTCGCCCCACATACGTCATGAGATTGTGAAACAACGCAAAGTACGCCCCCAACAAAAACGGTTTATGCATGCTCCCTTCGGCCAGAAGGATGGTTCTATAGCTTTCGTACAATTACTCTCGTCCAACGTGATCTTAAATGAAGAATAATAATCCGGATAACGTGAATTCATTTTTAAACACTGCACTTCTGAAAAAGATGTTATTAAATGTTCTTTAACTTCGCCAGTTGTCGTCTTAGGATGCAATTTGAATACATGCAGAAACACAAGCTTAGGAATGGCTTTGAGTTTGGTTTCCTGACTTGTTGAATCCCCCATTATAGGCCTATTATTGCGTTTCTGACTACGTCCACTTTTATTCAGTGCAGGGTTCCATGTAGGTCCCGGATTCCTGGGTGCAGCGTCCGCATTCTGGACCTGTTCCGAATCTGTTGACTTTGTTGACAAAACTTGTTTATAGGCTGGTGTACTTGAAAAGTCTTTTGTTTGACCTTCCGAGTTCGCGATGGACGGAGTAGCGTTTTCCGATGGACCCGAAGGCAAGGTAGAAAAATTTTTATTATATTTTGACAATTTCGCATTTCTTGAATTGTTTTCCTCTTTTTGTAATAGTTTGGATATCAACTCAAGATCATTAATCCGGTTTTTCAATACACTAATTAACTGATTCTGATGCGAAATATCTATCTTCATAAGCTCGTTTTGGTGTTTAAGCTCAATCGAAGCATTGTCACTTGTTCCTTGAAAATTACCACCATCACTCGCATGCAACAAAACATTGTTCTGTAATTTTTGATTTACAAAAATATTTTGAATGTAACTTTTTAGCACCTCACTACCACCGGCACCGTCAGGTAATTTTCGCGTTAGAAGCAGGTCTATTAGTTCGATTTTCTTGAACTTTGATAACTCTGAAGACACCAGTGACATATCAATCGGCGCCATGCTTGGAGATTTTTTTATAAAATAAGTGAAAATGTTGTCACAGCTTGATTTTGATTTTTTCCTGTTAGTAGAAATATTTGCAGCTTTAAACAACATTGTGCAATCATTATAATTTTATTTGAAAACGTAATTTCAAAAAAAGGCTGTGTCAGTACAAGAATATTGTCTATTATAACGAGCCCGAAAAAGAAAATTAATAATTTATTGTGCCGTTTAGACACTGAAACGGAATTAAAAATATTATAAAATTACTCTAAATTCAGCTATCTAGACAGCTTAATATACATAGAACCCTTAAAAAGTTCAGCGTTTTACTAAATTTAAGTGATGGCGCTATTATGACGCGTAGGGACAATTGTCTAAATACTCTAAATCATCCAGGCCGATCCGTTCGTACTGCGCACACGGATAAATATTACTGGATAAGCATTGCCGTTAACGAAAGTTGAAGCAAATTGAAACTGCGCATCGTACCCTTGGGCTCTCATAGAGATTGCGCACTAGTATACTTGATTCGAGCGGGACTGTTCGAAAAGTTGAAAGCATGGGCAAGACTACGATAAATGTTTTTTTTTTACATTGAATTACCAAAATAATAAACTTAGCTATATAAAACAAAATAATGTAAGATACTAAAATAGATAAAGTAACAAAAATATTAATACTAAGGACGAGTAAAATAAAATAATAATTCAACATTTTAAGTAGAACCTTGGTTAAAGTATGGAGTGTAGGTATTATAAATCGATAAATCGCTTGTATTCAACGCTTACAACCATAAAAATTTTAATTACTTTTATAAGTAAATATTTACACAAACTAATAACTGCAAAAGTAAAAAATTATTTCGTGACTTACCTTTCGTTTAAGTGTAAGACATACCGGAAATTTTTATTTGACGGAACCAACTAATATGGGAGATGGGACGGGGCTTTAAAAAACACAGAATTAAATCATTACTTTTACTGGTTTTTAAATAAAAATTTCCACGGTTTGTTTATAAAAATTGTTAGGTTAGGTTCTTCATGGTATATCTGGCATTTTTTATTGACACTTTCCGGTAGCGACGTCAGGCAACTTTTATAGCGTTCGGTATTCTAATTCTCATTTTGGCTGGACGAATTCTTTTTATTAACTGGTAATACGGATTTATCTGTGTGACTAGTAACTGAACTGCTGAACACATGTTGCGTTTTAGCGTTTTAGGGTGGATCTTTCCACCTACTTTTAAAGTTGCTTGTAAATTAATCTATCTAGTAATCACAAATTCCGTCTTTTCACCCACTTTTAAGTTATATTTTGCTTATCAAGAGGTTTATCTGGCTTGTAAGTTATTGCCTAGTTGTACTGACCAATAAGGTATTTAAAAAGAAAATCCTAACCTCAAAGTTTTAGCTAAATGTATAAGTATCTGACATCCGAAAGAATCGAATTATTATAAAATGGATATTGTAGGCGACGAGGAGCAAATAATTTTAGATTATGAATTAGTAAATCTAGTGAATATTATCAACCCTGATAGAAAGGTGTATACTGTGAGAAATCATATAAATAATATGAATGAATGGGATGAACATCAATTTATTAGTAGATTCCGAGTATCAAAAAATACCGTTACAGATATTTTGGAAAATATTGAAGAGGCATTAACTCATAACAGTGAAAGGTAAGTCAGTACTAGTAAATATTAAAAGTAGATAGTGTACGCAATTTTACTGAATTTTATTTTACTAACCATGCAGTTTCTCCGCTTCAACAACTGCTCTTGACTCTGAGGTTTTTAGCAACAGGCAGTTTCTATATTACCATTGGAGACTTTGGGGGAATACACAAATCTACGGCGCGAAAAATAGTCAAGCGTGTTGTTTATGCTTTGGCACAATTGCGAGAAAACTATGTACGTTTTCCACAGACTGTGGCAGAGAAACAGGATGCAGCATATCAATTTTTACAAATAGCCAATTTTCCACGCGTACTTGGAACTATCGATTGTACTCATATTAGATTACAGTCACCAGGTAAGAAGTGTCCAGTCACATTCATTTTTTAATAAAAAATAAAACTAACAAATAAATATTGTTCCAGGAGGAAATATTGCAGAAAATTTCCGAAACCGCAAGGGTTATTTTTCTCTGAACGTACAGGCTGTTTGTAATGCAAAGAATTGCATTACAGATATTGTAGTTCGTTGGCCGGGCGCCACTCATGACAGTTATATTTTTAATAATTCATCTGTAAGAGTTAAGTTTGAAACTGGCGAGATGGACAACTTGGTACTACTGGGTGATAGTGGATACCCATTGCGACCCTATTTGTTAACACCAATAGAAAATCCAAATACTCCAGCACAACAAGTATATATTGAAGCGCAGATAAGAACGCGGAATGTTGTGGAAAGAACATTTGGGATATGGAAGAAACGATTTCCCATTTTGAGCAATGGTATTAGAACGCAATTGCGTTTAGCACAAGCAATTGTGGTAGCAACTGCAATTTTACATAATATTGCATGTAAAAATAATGATGACATGCCAGAGAATATTGAAGATATTAATTTCATTGATTCTCCACATAACGAAGGAAGACAAATCGCCAACGATGCAGGTGTTGCAGCAAGAGCAGAATTTATTGATTATTTTCAGAATTTGTTGGAATAAAATTAAAAATAAATGTTGTAATTATATCGTTTTAATAAAAAAAGTATAAAGTACAATATTTTCACTACATTTTATTTATTTAATTGTCCTTTCAACACTAGGATGGAAAGCTTTTCTTTCTCAATTTGAAGTTGTAGTAATTCGAGTTTAAGTTGACGTTCTCTTCGATTAAAGTCTTGTTCTTCTTGAACCTGCTGCTCCTTCATTTCTTTTTCTGCCTGAAAAGCTTTTTGTTGGAATGATATGAATTCCACTCCACTTTCAATCATTGTGTTGAGCTTCGCATTCAAAACATCTTTGGATTTGTCTTTTTTGGTGTTGGGTAGAATCAAAGCTTTGTGTCTTTTTTCCTTAAGTTGTTTTGGATTCCAGTTACTCCAGTTTTGTTGCTCGGCAACTTCCTAAGAATAATTTTATTATATTATTAAAGTTTAATTAGTTTGTATACCATCGCGTTACTTTATATTTTTTTTCTACTACAGTTTGGAAAAACCTTAAATTTCAATATTCGTTTGAGTTAGGAAATGTTGAACTTTTCCTAACAAGTTTGGAAATAGTTATTTGTATTACTAGCCCAGAAACTAGAGTTTTGCGAGTGCGAGCAGAGGCCGTAGGTCGAAGTTTATTTAAATAAATAAAATTTATAAAATATTTGTTTAAATATTTGGTATTAGGGATTTTTTCGTGTGCCTGTGTTATTTTACTTACCGCAAAAGAGTTTTCGGCGAGATTCTCTGATTGGTCGATGAAATCTATAATAATTGCATCTGATGGTTCCTGGGGCTGTTCTTGAATATTTATGGTCTCTTTGTTGGAAGTAGTATTGTTACTTACGGATGCTAAAATCACATATGAAAATTAGTTATTTTATTTTTAGAGCAATCAAAGCCAATTACCTTACGTAAATATCTGATGTGCCCAACACATGACTTTCTTATACGGATAGTATCACAATAATTACTTTTCCTAAACAAATTAAGTTAAATTTCTTGTAAAAATTTTGAGGGTTTCCAGCAATTTTCAAATAGTCTCTGTCGCACTTATTGCAATACGCATAAATCTGTCCTATTATAACCGAATTTTACGACAAAAATGTGTTTTATTTTAGATTTTTGACCTATTACTCACTTAAAAAATCTCCCGGTATGAAATTACATTTATTTATTCATTATTATTGTTTTCGGTACCATAGAAACCAGTAAAATAAAAAAAACTAATGGACCGGTCCTTCTGGGATTCGAACCCGGGACCTTCCGTTTGGCAGCCATATAATGAAACACATGGTCTACCTCGACCATCGGATTCAACTATCAACGCGCGCTATGAGAAATATAGTGTTTTAAGAATATCTAGTTTTTTTGAAATTTTTTTGACGGAATTTCAAAAAAAGTTCAAACAAAATTTGTTCAAATTTCTATTCTAAATCAATGTTAAAGAATAAAAAAATCTCATAAATTGTTTATTTTTCAAGATATTCCTAAAAAACCTAAAAATGTCTTCAGGTAAATGTCACTTGTTTTGGTGCTAGATGAAAAACATTTAATGTGGCACCCACAAATTTGTTCAAACTCTTAAATATGAAATTTGAATCAAATCCGCTAAGTCGTTTTTGAGTTATGGTGGATACAGACAGACAGACAAAGACAGACATCATGACGAAAATGGTCAAAATGGATTCAGGGACCCTCAAAACGTGCAAATCCATCATACTTCCTTATACTATGTACGTTGTCACAATGTAAATAAAAGCAGTTAAAGTTTAGTAATAGGTATTTATTTAGTAATTGTAGTAGTTATACGTAATATTTTTGCCACCTCTCCATCCTCCTTCTCTCCTATCCCCTCTCCATCCTCCTCTTCTATCTCCTCTCCATCTTCCTCTACTACCTCCTGCACTATCACTTCTCCATCCTCCTCCATTACCTCCTCTGCTTCCTCGTCTTCCCCCTCTATCTCTCCTACTTTCTTTTATGTTTAGCTTTTTCTGTAATTCTTCTATCAATTTTTTTTGTAATTTTGTTCAAAATATAAAATGTTAAATAATTATTTTTATCTACGACTAATATATACACTAGTAAAAATTGAGGACGTTGCTTCATCAAACTTGAGTGGTAAAACAGTTTTGGTGAAAATTTAATGTGGCACCCACAAATTTGTTCAAACTCTTAAATATGAAATTTAAATCAAATCCGCTAAGTCGTTTTTGAGTTATGGTGGATACAGACAGACACACAGACATCATGGCGAAAATGGTCAGAATGGATTCAGGGGCCCTCAAAACGTGTAAATCCATCAAAATCTCGGAGTCGAAAAAAATCACGATTACAATACTTCCTTATACTTCGTATAAGAAAGTAAAAACAGTATAACTGCTGTTTTTGGCTCTGATCATAACTATTATAATTATGTTATAAAATGCCATAAAAACGACTTAAATTTACGTACCTATTTTACGATCTGAATCAAAAGGACAACCTACACCCTCGACATTTATTTGAAGATAGCCTAAAATTTTTTCCTCATAATCTGTCAATTTATCTAATCGCGCTCTACCTCCTCTGGTTTTAAAAATTTCCACTTTGTTTTTCGTCATTTTGGATTTTAACCATGCTTCAGGGAATCATATTTAGATCGCAGTACAGCTGCACTTCGGTCAATTCCAGAAAAAGCACGACATTCGCTGCTTATTTGTTGCCATGCTTTTTCCTTATCCTTCCATGTTACCGCATCTGTTTTCTTGTTTTCTATGACTTCAATGTATTTGACTACAAGATCTATTAAAGTCCGTGTCTCCAACTCACTGAAATTCTTAGATCTTTTTCTTTTCGTCGTGGATGCTTCACTTAGCTAGAAAATAATAACAGCATTATCGTTGATATACAACATTGAACAAAAAGTTAATGAAAACTCACCTCAACAGACATTCTCGTTAACTTTAAACAAACTAAAATAAACTTAAAAATCAAAGAAGAGCTTTTAATCATACAACGTGCAATGTGTAAAAATAAACAGTAGAATTTGAGGTTATCTCTATCACTTTCACTTTAACTTACCAATTTATTTCTATCTCTTTCTTACACATTCACCATGTTTATTCTTTCTTTTCACAACTGGGATACCAACCTCCGTTTAAGACGTTTATTTGTCTTTTTGTTAAAAGGCAGATAAATGGACATGGAAAGACGCAATTTTTTAAAAGCTAAATAAATTCTCTTTTTCCATTTAACTTCCTTTTAGTTATAAGCAACTTTAAAAGTAGGTGGAAAGATCCACCCTTAGCCTAGTTTTAGCAATGTACCTGGTAATCTTTATTGTACCATGGTGATACTGATATAACAAGTTCATAATGTGAGTCTACAGTTAGTATCTGCGCATGCTCCATGGGAGCCGAGATTGTACCGTCTAAGGTCATAATTTTGCTTCGTAAAGGTAGCAAATTTTCACGCGCAGGTCGGGTCTTGTGTTTATCCAGTAATATAAATCCGTGACTGTGCATATGCCAATTCTTATTACTGTTCAGAACAAATACTGTGTTTAACATAAGCCGCTGTGGTGTAGTGGTTAGAGAATCCGCCTAGTAATCCAGGTGGTGCTGGTTCGATTCCGTAGATTTTCCTTATTTTTTTTAATTTTAAGTATATGCGTTATTTATTCGGAGTGGTTATAAGTCACGGACCAGGTTAGGTTGTTATGTATAGGCTTTTTTTTTCCTTTAAAATAATAGCATAAATCGGTACTATAAATATGATTCCGGTTGCCGAGATTACCCTTGCCCTGTTGCGTATGCGCAGTGTGAGCGGATCGACCTGGGCGATTTATGCCCGCTTGATTTAAGCATATCTTATTTTAAGAATGTCTTAACGTTAGGCACAACTTAAATCTGCGTTCATTTGCACCGCAGATGTTTTAGGCTTGCTTAATGTAAGTACCCATCCATTTGGCAACAGGGTAAAATTCGATATCTTCAGTTCACACTTTGCAATACTGGCAATGCGTAAAAGTGAGATAGGTAGTGGTTATACATATCTAACAATATATGCAAATTGGTTTTAAGTTTGAAATTGAATTTGTTTAGTATATACTTTTCGTTGTAAACTAAATTGTTTAATTGGTTTCACTAGAGAAGAGCAAAACATAACGTACAGCTTGTAAATTTTATTGCTATTATGTAATTTTTGAATGTAGTGAATTTTGCGAACAGATGTGTAAACCATCCATACCTTTTGCATTGCTATATAGTTTCTAGCAAATATGCAATGTAAATTGAAGTCGATGGCTTGAAAAAACTACCCCACCCGAACAAACTTGAATACAAAAATTATCAGTTATGTGCCGTACCACCTTTCCTTCAGGCAAGTCCAAAAGACCGATAAATTTATTTAAATAGTTGTATTAAGTTATTGTGTGAATATTTTTTTTATTCTTACGTATTTAACGAAGTTGCAATTTATGATGAGTGAACAAATGTTTTTTAACGAAAACGTATACATAAAATGAATTATAATTTGTTTATCTTAGAACAAGTCAGAAGGCTTAAAAAAAGGGCCGCCAATTTTAGCTTTGTTGATAAAGACCGCCTTCTTAATATTGTTTATAAATATAAACATATTATAGAAGATAAGAAGACAGACGCTGTCCATAATGATGATAAAGCGAAAGCTTGGTCCCGTATAACCCTTGAATTTAATGCCAGTGGTGGGAATGCTAGAGGGGCTGAGCAGCTAAAAAAATTATACAATAATTTGAAAAAACAGCTCAGAAAGAACGCAGCAGAGGAGAAAAAAGAAATTTTATTAACTGGTAAGTTTTGTATAGAAATGGTAACCGTTATGTTTATCTAGTGTTTTAGGTGGAGGTACATCATCAAAAAAGCCAAATGATGATGATGCGTTATTGAGATCAATTGTTAATGAGAAGACAATTGATGCACTGACGAACGAGTTCGATGGGGATCAGCTAATGCCTGACATAGAACTTGACCTGGAGAATGTGAGTTGTCGAAGTTAATGTTTGCTTATAAATAATGTCATAATTCGTAGGTTAATCCAGAACAAACCCAAGTGGTTGAGCATGCAAATGGAGTTACGCTACCGTTTTCAGAATATGATTCACAATCCCAACCCCTACTTTCATTTGTAGATTTGGAAAGTCAAAATGTAAGTTAGTTACTTAAAAAATTTGTTGTATTTATAATTATAATAAAAATGCAATAGGAAAAATCCTGTCCGTCAAATACTGCAGGACCGAGTACGAGTACAAGCCATCAGTGGAAACAATATACGCCAAACTTACTGAAAACGCCAAAAAACGTAGCACTGGTAAGTTTTAGTGAAAGCAATTTTTTCATAAGACCAATCTAAAATATTTGTATTAAAACTATTCTCATAATTTCGAATTCTTATTATTCTAGACTACCAGTCGCAGAAGGCCAACACCGGTGGTTAAGGCTTTGACCTCTTCAGAAGTTGCTAACCTATATCTCAAATTGTTGGGCAAAAGGCTCTCCATTGCCGAAATGACTGAAAAGCAGCTGAAAAGAAATATGGAGTTTGAAGAGGAGAAAATGGATATGAAGAGAACAATGTGCAAAGTAAAATTAGAACATGAACAAGAAAAAGTGAAAAAAATTAAAAATTTAATATATATTTATGTTACAATAAATTTGCAAAATAATTATTTATAAATTGTGACCTAATATCTTCGTTGTCATGGCCCAACGCATTTATATCTCCACCTCCAGGTATTTGCCCCATCTGAATTAACTGATCTAACTCATTTTGATCAATTTCCTCGGCAGGGGGTGCTTCATCTTCGTTATTTGCCTTTGCAAAGTTGTATAAAACTCCTGTTGCAACAATGACAGTCAAAGCAGTGTCTATCTTTAGACGCAAACCATAAGCAAGAACAGGAAATTTTCTTTTCCACACCCCAAATAACCTCTCAATTGAATTTCTAGTACGGATATGTGACTCATTATATAGTTGTTGAGGCCTGGTTTGAGGATTTAATAATGGTGTCAAAAAGTAGGGCCGTATTGGGTATCCACTGTCACCTAAATAGATATATATCTATATTATTTGTGTCGTTTGTGAATATTACTATTTACCTAGCAATATACAATTGGGAAAATGTCCAGCGTTAAATCTGGCCTTCACACGACTATTATTAAATATGGTAGCGTCATGTGGTGAACCAGGCCACCTTACCACCAAATTACGAATGTTTAAATCAGCATCCCCAATAGCTTAAACATTGATGGAAAAGTACATTTTCCGATTTCTAAAAATCTCTCCTTCATCTCCCCCTAGAAAGAAGTCCATTATTATTTACTGTCATTAGTATCATTTATCGAATTTTTGTTTTGAACTTACCTGGAGATTGAATTTTAATATGTGTGCCATCTACAGCTCCAACAACTTTTGGAAATGAGGCGATTTGAAAAAAAATTATTTGGGCTTCACGAATTTCCTCTTCATTTTCAGGTAACTTGATAAATCTACCATATAACCGCTCTTAACACCTTTTGTATTATTTGCGATACTGTTGATACATGAACCCCTGCAAAATCTGCTATACTTTGTAAATGCCCATTTGTAGCAAAAAAGCGTAAACAAACTAAGAGTTGGTTCATTGGGGACATACTTTGATTTCTAGAAAATATTTATTTATAATATGCATATTATTGTAGTTTGAAAACTTTTAACTTACAAGTCGGTAGGATGTTCAATTTCATCTTCAATCAGCAAAATCAAATTCAGTGTTGTTTGTTTGGTGAGACTAAAAAAAGTAAAAGCATGAATTAGGTATAAGTTTTACATAATATCTAGTTTAATGTAGGTAATAAAGGTTGAAATAATTAGTTTATAGATGGTTATAGGTACTTACTGGAATCGTCGGTAAAAGCCTAGCTCATCCAAGTTCAGAAAATGGTCAGATCTCTGATAAATTTGACGAGAGAATCCAAAATCGATTATTTCGAGAATATCAAAGTCATCCTCGAATATATCGTCGTTGTTAATTTCCTGATAATTAGCCATTTATTTTACTAAATTAAAAATATGTACCAAATAACTAAGTATATAACCTATAAAACTCTATCGTCATCAAAATGACAAACACGAAATACGCCAGTATGTATGCGCGATCCGTTGCTTAACAGTTAAGACAGCAATATTCGGGTGCTTAAGTTAGGACGTTCTTAAACGCATTTAGGAAAGGAATTGGTAGCGGTGCAAATGAAATCCATAACTTAAGTATGAACTCAAACTTAAGCATTGCTTAGTATAAACGGTGCAAACGGACATTAGAGTATTTAAACGATCGTCGCGTAGTGGCAGTGGTGACATCACTTTTGCCTTTACGGCTAGGAAAAGAAAACAAACAGCATCCGATCGAGCAAAAGGTGAAATGATAACGCTTTAAAAAAATAAATATAAAATAGTCAACTGTGTTTTAATTGTTGATATTCAAAGGAGTAGCCACTAGCCGAACAGTAGTATAAAAAAAATCAAATATAGATATGTAGGTACATAATTTGCTTCCCAACACAAAGGTAAAATAATAAATGCAAATAAAATCGAAAATTTCTTTATTATATAAAGTGCTAATAGTAAATTTCCCTAGCACTGCCTTATCCAATTATAAATAGGTGTTACTTCAGTGCAGTTCTGATATTCTTCATTTATATCTAATTATAAGGCCGGCCGCACACCAAAGAAACATGAAACAGGAAACAAATACATATACCTATTTCATAAAATGTGTTGTTATTTCATACCTATTTCATACCTATTTCATAAAATGTGTTGTTATTTTATGAAATAGGTATATGTATATGTATATGTTTCCTGTTTCATGTTTTATATTTCATGTTTTATGTTTCATATTTCTTTGGTGTGCGGCCGGCCTTAGGTACCTAAAAAAAGAAACACGAAATAGACTCTAGGTAAGTAAGTGTAAAATATAAACAATTTCAGCTAGGATTTCCATTTTACATGTCAGGTTGTCAGGTATCATTTTCTTTTTACTTTCACCAGAGTATCTGAACAATTTTGGATATTCTCACCTCACTCGTCTATTATTTCTTAAAAATTTCGTAAATCTTGAACAATTACCACTCCATCCTTATTAATAGCGTCGTGTCTTGCAATCTATCAAATGAAGAATATGTAAATTTATAAATACCTTTTTTGAAAAATTAAGATAGGTATAGCTTACGCTAAAAATAGGCTGCGCTTCTGCTTCATGATCATGGAATCCTCCTTTATTACATGTTGAAATGCATGTCATACCGGTCATTTTTAAATTATATATTTCCATTCTATAATAAAATATTCATATTATACCTAATTGAGGTTTTCAATAAAACAACGTTCTCTGTCCCTCCTGACGTCACGAAATGATGCGCAGTCGTCTTATCGGTCATTAGGGTGCTTTATGAAATGTTGTGCATATGATTTTAAATATAATAATTACAGAAATTGACTGAAAGGCAATATTTTAAGAGCTATGACTAAATATTGTTGTGTCCCATTGTGCAACTCGACCAGCAAAACAGAAGGGGTGTCACTTTACGCTTTTACAAAGGATAAGAAGTTACTGAAAACTTGGATTCACAACATAAAAAGAGATACCAGGAAAAGTAAACGTAATCCCAAGCCTTTTAAAGTGACAACAAATACTAACGTAAGGGTTAAATGTAATTATTTCACAGCCAATTTGCAAGGGGTTTGTTGATTTAGTTTTTATCTTTTGAAGGTTATATTGTTTAACCTCAAATATGAACAAGTAGTTCGATTTACAATAACATGGAATAATAATTTCCAGATATGTTCAGTACATTTGAAAAGAAATGTCGCATAATAAATTCAGAAAAAACTCAGTTGAAACCAGGTGCTATCCCTACAATTTTTCCTTGGTCACGGTCTGTGAAAGAAGAGAGCGTTCACTTAAAACGTCGCTCATTACAAGAAACAAGGGAAAATTTAATGATTAACTCAACAAATGAGCAGTCGATACAAACACAAACAAGTATTACATCAGCGGAAGCTTCAGACACGACATTTTGTGAACTAAACGAAGGTATGTGGTAAAAATAATAAAGTATTTAGGTATATATTTATTGAGAAAACGTATTCCAGGTCAGGAAGTAGTTCAAGAGCCAATGCAGGGTACCGACAACCAGCAGTCATCAAGCATCGAAGAACAAGAAAATTGTAGTATTGACTATCGAAAAATGTACTTCGACTTACTTTTGGAACATGAAAAATGTCAAAAAGAAAGAAAAGAAACATCCATCACCAAAGACTCTGCAGCTGGCACAGATGAAGGTCTTATCTGTACTAGTGATAGTGGCCCCCCACAAATGTTTTCATTGAAAGATTTTAAACATAGTGACAAAATATTTTATTACACGGGGTTTTTCAGTTATGAAATGTTAAGCATATCATTATCAACGTTATTTGATTATAGTGAAGAGAATATTTTAATAATGAATTTTAGTAACACGTTGAAAGGTGCAACACATCAACATAAGTTATCTCGAGATGATCAATATTTTTTAGTTCTAATTAAATTGCACCAAGGATTTGATTATAAGCATTTAAGTACGCTGTTTAACATTTCGGTAGGCACTGTAGTAAATATTTTTATCTCTTGGATTAATTTCATGTATATAAGATTAGGAAGTGTAGACATTTGGCCACATAGGGATATTTTGCTAGCATATGCTCCATTAGAAATGAAGGAAAAGTATCCTAATGTGTTGGGTAGCTTGGATGCCACAGAGCTTTTTATACAAACAAGTTCTTTGGTGCGAAAGTCACAAACTTATTCGCAGTATAAAAACCACAACACTTTAAAAGGTTTAATCGTCATTGATGGAAATGGTGCTATAATTTTTGCATCTGCTTTGTTTACTGGTTCTATTTCGGATAATAGATTGCTGCAGGACAGTGGTTTTATTGATGTCGTTCAGTATAAAATTACAGAAGGAATGTTATTTCCAGGTGATATTTTTTTAGCAGATAAGGGCTTTACGTCAACCGAGTTTTTAAAACCAGTAAATATCAATATTCCAGTGTTTCGAATCAGCAAGATGCAATTTTCTCCCGAGGAAGTGATATGGAGTCAAACAATATCCCATGAACGTATAGGGCCATTGGTCGTATAAAATCATACAAAATTTTGACTCGTGAGATACCAATTTCTTTAATGGGAACAAATAATATCAAATATGGAGCGTGTGTTGTTTACTGAGTAATTTTAGACGACCTCTCAGAACTTCAAAGGATGTATAATAATACTTATTATGTACTATAAATTTTGTGAATTTTTATTATATTACTATTGTATTTGTAAATAATTTTTTTCGTTGATAATATTTTTAGATTCGCTTTTTCAGTGTGGGATTTGAGTTTATAATTGAAGGAATTATTTTACTAAATGACATAACAATGTATATATTATGATTATTACAGTTATATTATATTGATACATCGGAACAAATAAATATTTAAGAAAACTTTAAGTACTAATTATTTAATTTTATTTAAGTACATTTGCAACATTTTCTTTATTTTCTTAATTTTCTAAAAATTGTACTACATTTTCTAAATAGAAATTGTGTAATTAAAAAAAAAGTCGCATACAAAATTCGGCATCAATGGCAGTTGTTTCAAGGTGCAATTCGTCGCTTTTATGTACATAAACAACGAAATCGCACCAGTCGACACCACAAATTAACATCTGTCCTTGGATTTGACAGTAATAATTGCTTCCTTGTCTTAAAGTCATCTTATTATTGTCCTTTAGTAATAAGAAGCTTCCTGGTTTATTACAACCCTCTTCCAAACTTTCCCAAGTTGGACATTTTATTTCCAACACCCCATTTGGGCTGATATGATTGTAGGGATCCACAACATGTCCGTCTGGTGATGCTCCTAAATGCGGGGCATGTGGATTAATCACTAGTCCATTAGGGTACACAACAACCCCACGTTTCTTCACTGCGCGCAGTCTCTTCATATTTTTTTCCATGCTGAATGCCTGATATATTTTACGGGCGAAATAATCTTGTTAAAAATTTGTCATTAGCTGGTTTTTTTCTTGAATATATTTCACCAAAGTTGGAGGCAGTTAATCTGTTGGTCCTTTGTGCAGCCCACAGAGGGGAATTCGATTGGTCTCGTGTCTTCTTCTCTAATTCCTTGCATAATTCCTCGTGTACAACGATCTCTTCATTAAAAGCTGTTGGTTTTACAGATAAAAAAATGTTACAGGACAGTGTAGACAAAATAGGAAAATCCGTATATAAGTTGTCCTTTGCAGCCTCGTCTCTATCAACCAGAAGAAAAGCTTCGTTTTCTTGAGCAGCTTCATACGAAGTGCTTTGGTAATGTAACATAGAGTTTTTTGCAGCAGTAACACCCATTGGCAGTGAGATCGACTGCGTGACTCCACTAGGTCTTAATGTGTAAGCTGCTGCAATGTCTTCGTTAATTTCTAATATACTTCTAGATGTTATTGATAGAGTATTGGGCAACAATAGCGTACTTTTCGTGCAGGCGTTGAATAAAGTGCAATGCACTGGTGCTCGACGTTTTTCTTTGGCTTTGGGCCTGGAGATTGTCATACCAAAAGCACATTGTGGTTCGATGGTATTTCCACTTCTAGGCTTATGCTCCAGTAGGGAAAATATCTGATGTGCCCAACACATGACTTTCTTATACTTACGGATAGTATCACAATAATTACTTTTCCTAAAGAAATTAAGTTAAATTTCTTGTAAAAATTTTGAAGGTTTCCAGCAATTTTCAAATAGTCTCTGTCGCACTTATTGCAATACGCATAAATCTGTCCTTGTCCCACTCATTATAACCGAATTTTACGACAAAAATGTGTTTTATTTTAGATTTTTGACCTATTACTCACTTAAAAAATCTCCCGGTATGAAATTACATTTATTTATTCATTATTATTGTTTTCGGTACCATAGAAACCAGTAAAATAAAAAAAAAACTAATGGTCCGGTCCTTCTGGGATTCGAACCCGGGACCTTCCGTTTGGCAGCCATATAATGAGACACATGGTCTACCTCGACCATCGGATTCAACTATCAACGCGCGCTATGAGAAATATAAAGTGTTTTAAGAATATCTAGTTTTTTTGAAATTTTTTTGACAGAATTTCAAAAAAAAGTTTAAACAAAATTTGTTCAAAATTCAATTCTAAATCAATGTTAAAGAATAAAAAAATTTCATAAATTGTTTATTTTTCAAGATATTCCTAAAAAACCTAAAAATGTCATCAGGTAACTGTCACTTGTTTTGATGCTAGATGAAAAACATTGAATGTGGCACCCACAAATTTGTTCAAACTCTTAAATATGAAATTTGAATCAAATCCGAGAAGTCGTTTTTGAGTTATGGTGGATACAGACAGACACACAGACAGACATCATGGCGAAAATGGTCAGAATGGATTCAGGGGCCCTCAAAACGTGTAAATCCATCAAAATCTCGAAGTCGAAAAAAATCACGATTACAATACTTCCTTATACTACGTATAAGAAAGTATAAATTACACAAATTCTTACGCAATTTGGCATGTACAGGGTGTCCCATTTTCGACACTTTTAGGGGGTATTGGCGTTATTATCAAAGATAGAGTGTTGCGGTTTTCACCTTCCTGTCCTACTTTTTCACGAAACGAAAGATTCCGGGGTCAAATTTGTCATGGCTCTCTTAGTTTTTAATCTACAGAGTGATTCTGAAAATCTTTGTTTTTTAGACAACCCTCGTATTTCCGTTATGCGTCTACTTATCAAAACAGTAAAAACTGATCTTGATAGAGTTTTTTACGTAGAATTTAGTGGCGTAGGCAGTTTTTGTGTAAAAGGTTTAGTTTTTGAGATATTGCCCAAACTTATGTTTTTTTAAAAGGGACACCCTATATATTATCTTTTATATTGATTAAGCAAAATGTGGGCTTTCCAAAAATATATAATACTTAATATTTATTTTGAAAACAAGCTCAAAATTCGATATTTTTACTAATTTTCTTTATTTATAACAGTAGGCCATGGCTAATTTTTTAAAAACAAATCCAAAATTTTCACAATGCGTAATTATTTTAAAGCTAAACACTTCAAAAGATAATTTTAATGCATTGTATAAAACATACCAACAATATAATACTTCTCATAATTATCGTAAATGGCCATTGTAATAAAAAATTAAAAGTAAAATAAAAACTCCTACGTAACAAAAATATTTCATCAATAATGGAAATCTGACAAATCTGTCAAATTTTGCATTTGTTTCTAATAAACTAGCCATGGCCTACTGTTATAAATAAAGTAATTATTAAAAATATCGAATTTTAAGCTTGTTTCTCAAAATAAATATTAAGTATTATATATTTTTGGAAAGCCCACATTTTGCTTAATCAATATAAAAGATAATATATAGGGTGTCCCTTTTAAAAAAACATAAGTTTGGGCAATATCTCAAAAACTAAACCTTTTACACAAAAACTGCCTACGCCACTAAATTCTACGTAAAAAACTCTATCAAGATCAGTTTTTACTGTTTTGATAAGTAGACGCATAACGGAAATACGAGGGTTGTCTAAAAAACAAAGATTTTCAGAATCACTCTGTAGATTAAAAACTAAGAGAGCCATGACAAATTTGACCCCGGAATCTTTCGTTTCGTGAAAAAGTAGGACAGGAAGGTGAAAACCGCAACACTCTATCTTTGATAATAACGCCAATACCCCCTAAAAGTGTCGAAAATGGGACACCCTGTACACAAAGTGTTTCCAACATCTCTCACAGACTTTCCGTGTGTAAAAATGACAGTGACATGATGAAATTTTTCAGTTTTCCGTTGACTTCGGAAGCACTGCGCCTTTACACTAGCCTCACTGTCGGAATTTTCACTATCCTAAACCCAAATGTCGTGTACGTAGCCCTCACAAAAATATTTATAGCCACGGTTATAATTAGTCTTAACCATTTCTTTTTTGGTGAAATAGTGGACAAAACGGTCAAAATCAAATGTGGAGAAAAATTCTAAAGACTTCACAAACATTGTTAATTCATAAAACACTTTCAATTTTAAAAATAATCAGAATAAACTATGTTCATAACTTTGCCGCCATAAGCAAAACACCCTAATGACAGTTGCCATTGCGCATATCATCTATCTCTTAAAATTGAAAACCTTAATTATGCATATAATTTTTACTTTCTTA
Organism: Pediacus dermestoides; assembly: GCA_963942485.1. Classification (NCBI taxonomy): domain Eukaryota; kingdom Metazoa; phylum Arthropoda; class Insecta; order Coleoptera; family Cucujidae; genus Pediacus; species Pediacus dermestoides. The sequence goes on along the minus strand of OZ012629.1, from coordinate 696,087 downwards.
TACGTAGTATAAGGAAGTATAGTAATCGTGATTTTTTTCGACTTCGAGATTTTGATGGATTTACACCTTTTGAGGGCCCCTGAATCCATTTTGACCATTTTCGCCATGATGTCTGTCTGTCTGTCTGTCTGTCTGTGTGTGTGTGTGTGTGTGTCTGTCTGTATCCACGATAACTCAAAAACGAGTTACCGGATTTGATTCAAATTTCATATTTAAGACTTTGAACAAAATTGTGGGTGCCACATTAAATCTTTTTCGTCTAGCGCCAACACAAGTGGTACTTACCTGATGACATTTTTAGGTTTTTTAGGAATATCTTGAAAAATAAACAATTTACGACATTTTTTTATTCTTAGACATTGATTTAGAATTAAATTTTGAACAAATTTTGTTTGAACTTTTTTTTGAAATTCCGTCAAAAATTTTTAATTATTTTTCATATAATAGCGCCACCTATCACTCAGTTGCAAAAGTACTTTATATAAATTACAGAAATCTATAACGTTGAGGAAATCGATTGTAGCAATATTATTATTTGAAAAGATCGACGGCTACGGCAGCATTGTGGTGGCGAAACTACCACCGGTTGTTACGCGGTCGTTGATTTGTGTTTTTTGTGTCATATTGTAATATGTACAGTTAATAGGAGTAGCTAATAGCAGCAAAGTATTCAGTGTACTCTTCTTATCCAGAATAAATACCACTTCTAGCACAAGCCGCCGTGGCGCAGTGGGTAGAGAATCTGCCTAGTAATCTACACGGTGCTGGTTCGATTCCATAGATTTCCATTCTTTTTTTTTACTTTCTTATTATTCATATAGTAGCGCCATCTATCACTCAGTTGCAAAAGTACTTTATATAAATTACAGAAATTTATACCGTTGAGGAAATCGATTGCAGCAATATTATTATTTGAAAAGATCGACGGCTACGGTAGCATTGTGGTGGCGAAACTACCACCGGTTGTTGATTTGTGTTTTTTGTGTCATATTGTAATATGTACAGTTAATAGGAGTAGCTAATAGCAGCAAAGTATTCAGTGTACTCTTCTTTTCTTATCCAGAACAAATACCACTTCTAGCACAAGCCGCCGTGGCGCAGTGGGTAGAGAATCTGCCTAGTAATCTACACGGTGCTGGTTCGATTCCATAGATTTCCATTCTTTTTTTTTACTTTCTTATTATTCATATAGTAGCGCCATCTATCACTCAGTTGCAAAAGTACTTTATATAAATTACAGAAATCTATACCGTTGAGGAAATCGATTGTAGCAATATTATTATTTGAAAAGATCGACGGCTACGGCAGCATTGTGGTGGCGAAACTACCACCGGTTGTTACGCAGTCGTTGATTTGTGTTTTTTGTGTCATATTGTAATATGTACAGTTAATAGGAGTAGCTAATAGCAGCAAAGTATTCCGTGTACTCTTCTTATCCAGAACAAATACCACTTCTAGCACAAGCCGCCGTGGCGCAGTGGGTAGAGAATCTGCCTAGTAATCTACAAGGTGCTGGTTCGATTCCATAGATTTCCCTTCTTTTTTTTTTATTTTAATTAAATGCTTTATTTATTTGGAGCGATTATAAGTCACGGACCAGGTTAGGTTGTTTTGTATAGTTTTTTTTTCCTTTAAATAATAGCATAAATCGGTACCATAAGATGATGCCGGAATAACCATTGCCCTTACACGTGACCTTGAATTTGATGGAATACTTTGCTGTGATTAGCCTCTCGTCAGTTAATTTCACAGAAATTAGGTTATTTTTTATCATGAGTCGTTCAGTAACTTTTGACATTTTCATTTTTGGCGACGGATGCAAATAAGTACTTAATTTGTCAATTTGACAGTAAACGTCAATCAAATAAAGGCATTGTAACACAGGGAATCAGGGAAATATTAGGTGTAGTCGATTTCTGTGAAATTAATTGTACCTATAATTATTATTGAAAATATCTGATGTGTCCAACACATGACTTTCTTATACGGATAATACCTCAATTACTTTTCCTAAAGAAATGTTAAATTTCTTGTAAAAATCGTGTTTATATTTTGAGGGTTTTCAGCTATTTTCAAATAGTATTTATTTATTCATTATTATTGTTTTCGGTACCTTAGAAATCAGTAAAAATATCTGATGTGTCCAACACATGACTTTCTTATACGGATAATACCTCAATTACTTTTCCTAAAGAAATTAAGTTAAATTTTTTGTAAAAATCGTGTTTAAATTTTTGAGGGTTTCCAGCAATTTTCAAATAGTATTTATTTATTCATTATTATTATTATTATTATTTCCGGTACCATAGAAACAAGTAAAAATATCTGATGTGTCCAACACATCACTTTCTTATACGGATAATACCTCCTTACTTTTCCTAAAGAAATGTTAAATTTTTTGTAAAAATCGTGTTTATATTTTGAGGGTTTTCAGCTATTTTCAAATAGTATTTATTTATTCATTATTATTGTTTTCGGTACCATAGAAATCAGTAAAAAAAAAATTATGATCCTTCTGGGATTCGAACCCGCGACCTTCTTTTGGCAGCCAAGCCCCTATCTCACTAGTCTATCAGGCGTTAGAATTCTACGCACACTTTGAGAAATATAAGTGTTTTAAGAATATCGCGTTTTGGGGAAAAAAATTTACGAAATTTCAATTTTTTTTTTTAAATAATAGTAATTTATTGTATAAGTGTCTTAGGAAGTATATTATCCACGCAAGAACGTTTAAACGTGAGAACGAAGTTCGAGTTAATGTTTTTAAAGTGGATAATATACAACCACGGTATAAGAAACTGGTAATGCATCTCCTATCTTAATATTGAATACAAATAATATCTGGTACCACTGGCGACCACCAGTGCGGCGCTATCGGCAGATCAAACACTCGCTCTGTGTATAAGGAAAATTCTCGGGGTGGCGTAGGCACAAATTGGTTGCCAGTTACAGTGACAGTGACAAACCAAAACAAACACTTGACAAATTGGTTATACACAGAGCGAGTGTTTGATCCGTCTGTAGCGCCGCACTGGTGGTCGCCAGTGGTACCAGATATTATTTGTATTAAATATTAAAGGTGGTATAGTATAGAAGATGCACTACCATAGTTTCTTATACCGTGTATACAACTAAGACATGTATGCAATACAATGTTTTATCCACTACCAGACCAAAGAGTTTTTAAATCAATATTTTGGAAAAATTATGTAGAATTAAGTTTTATTAAAGAGTAGGTAGTCATGGGTATTAATTATAAAACCCATGTGTTTTATTAATATCATAAGACGTCTCCTAGCAGTAGAATTATGACCTTATAATATACTGGTTGTGGATAAAATCTGTTACAAAACGCTTCCACAAAAAATGTTCAAACAAAATTTGTTCAAAATTTAATTTTAAATCAATGTTAAAGAATAAAAAAATCTCGTAAATTGTTTCTTTTTCAAGATATTCCTAAAAAACCCAAAAATGTCTTCAGGTAAGTACTTAGCACTTGTGTTGGTGCTAGTTCAAAAAGATTTAATGTGGCACCCACAATTTTGTTCAAGCTGTTAACTATGAAATTTGAATCAAATGCGATAATTCGTTTTTGAGTTATGGTGGATACAGACAGACAGACAGACAGACACACAGACATCATGTCGAAAATGGTCAAAATGGATTCAGGGACCCTCAAAACGTGTAAATCCATCAAAAGCTCGAAGTCGAAAAAATGCATGCATATATAATAATAGTAGTATTCATTTGAATTATTTTTATTTATTTATTTATAATTATTTATAATAATGGTTTATTATAATCCCCCCGCCACTCCCTCCGCCTCTCCCACCTCTTCTCCCTCTTTCATCACCCTTCCATCCTCCTCTATTTCCCCACCATCCTCCTCTATTTCCCCACCATCCTCCTCTCCCACCTCCCCTCCCTCTACCACCTCCCCTTCCTCCTCCCCTCCCTCTTCCACCTCTATTCCATCCTCCTTCGTCACTCTTCCATCTCCTCCGTAACTCCTCGATAATTTTGTTTCTGTAATTTTTTTCAAAAAATAAAATGTTAAATATTTCAAAAAATTAAATGTTAAATAAATATTCTAAATCATTAAATAAATAAATAAATGTATTTTTTCTATAGCAAATGTTAAAGTGTGCTTTTACTCAAAATAGTAGATAAAGTAGCACTTTAACCGCAAGGGTAGATAAAATACTTTTTTTTTTATTATAATATTTTTAATAATTTTGTAAATATTCGGAGAATTTAGCAAATTATCATTAAAGTACAATTTTTTATTTATTTCAAATAAGTTAGTAAAATAAATATTTAATTAAATTTTCTTACGCTTCCTCCAATTTTTTTTTTAGTTGTTCTGTCTCCCCGCCGACCTCCATGGGTTGTCCGCTGGTTTCATTCAGCTGTTTAAAAAAAATTTAGAAAATATCTTTTAGAAAAAGAAAGCCTTAGAAAAATAGAGTTTTAGGTAAAAAAATTTTAGAAATTAAACCATTAGAAGAAAAACTTTAGAAAAAAAATGTTTTAGAAAAATACAGACTTAGAAAAAAAATTTTTTAAAAATTAAACCATTAGAAGAAAAATTTTAGAAAAAGTGACCCTCTACCGTAACAATAACATTTATATTAAATTTTAACATTTGATATTTTATTTAGTTTTAATCTAATAAATTTGACTCAAAATAGCCACTCCCATTATTAATACAAAGTTGGAGATCTACTAAATAACAAAGTGTATGCGTTTCTAGATCATTTTTAATTTTATTTGCAATTTAAATTTAGTATGTCATATTTAAAATAAAAACTTACCAAATTATCTTCATCGGCCTCACTTATCTAAATAAAAAATAATAAAAATATTTTTAATAAAAATTTATATTCTCTTCATATTATATTTGTTTGAGATATAATTATAGGTACATTAAATAACCCTGTATGTAAGTAATTTTAAAATTAAAACTTACACTCAATTCTTCGATGCTTCTGTTAATCTAAAACAAGAAATATTTATAAAATTTTAAATGGTACTGATATAAAATTAAGAAATGATGAAATGAAGCGAATGGCCTTTTTGAAATTACAAAAAATACCTTAAACTATTCACAATTTTAAAATGTTACAAATTCAATTTTTGTACTATATAATTTATTAAATTGTGTAGAATTTATCCTTTCTAAAATTATCTGGAAATTTTGTCCGGTTTTAGTCTAATTTCCTTGGTCTATAAAGTACAGGTGCTTTTGTATTAATATTTATCAATATGTTCATAGTGTATTTTGATTATAGCATTGTTAAAAGTAATGATATGCGTAAATTATGAAATTAAATATTATAAATTTGTTGTACTTACATTATTTTCTTCCGTCATATTTACGACATGCATGTACCACAATCGACAACGCATTAGAAATTGAGAACGCATGAGAAGTTGAGAAATTAACAATTGGAAAGATGCGCATTTATTTTAAAGTTCATACGACGCTTCTTTTTACTTTCGTGTACGAAGTAATAAGAAAGTATACCTAGTAATCGTGATTTTTTTCGACTTCGAGATTTTGATGGATTTACACGTTTTAAGGGCCCCTGAATCTATTCTGACCATTTTTGCCATGATGTTTGTGTGTGTGTCTGTCTCTATCCACCATTATTCAAAAACGAGTAACCGGATTTGATTCAAATTGTATATTTAAGAGTTTGAACAAAATTGTGGGTGCCACATTAAATCTTTTTCATCTAGCACCAACACAAGTGGTACTTACCTGAAGATATTTTTTTTTTAGGTTTTTTTAGGAATATCTTGAAAAATAAACAATTTACGAGATTTTTACTTTCTTATTTTATTCTTTGACATTGATTTAGAATTAAATTTTGAACAAATTTTGTTTGAACCTTTTTTTGAAATTCTGTCAAAAAAAATTTCAAAAAACGCGATTTTCCTAAAACACTTATATTTCTCAAAAAGCACGTTAAATCTGACAGCCTAAGTAGACTATGTGTTCTGCATTACAAACGTGAAATAAAACGTCAGTGTCAGTTGAAAGCTAAAATTATATATAGCTAAAATGATGGCAAGTTAAGTATAAAATTTTTTCCACACCTGTTTAATTATATGTCAATTATTCGTATTTTTTTCGTGGAAAATGTGCCCACAATTCACTACAGTGAAATATTTTCATTATTCACTGTGTATCCGGCCAGTCACAAATACATAAATTCATAATTCAATGTTGCTGAACTAATGATATTTTAAATCGCCTCCCATCAAGTCTTTCTGCACCTGAAAGTCGACTAGCTTGACAGTAATTAAATAAGTGTCAAAAAAATTATCAAATTTGAGTCTAATTTATTTCTTTAATAGGTGTGGAAATATCTGATGTGTCCAACACATGACTTTCTTGTACGGATAGTACCACAATTACTTTTCCTAAAGAAATTAAGTTAAATTTTTTGTAAAAATAGTGTTTCAATTTTGAGCGTTTCCAGCAATTTTCAAATAATTTACGGAAGTCTCTCTTGCACTTATTGCAATATGCATAAATCTGTCCTTGTCCCACTCATTATGACCGAATTTTACGACAAAAATTAATTTTATTTTTTTTGAAATTTTTTTGACGGAATTTCAAAAAAAAGTTCAAACAAAATTTGTTAAAAATTCAATTCTAAATCAATGTTAAAGAATAAAAAAATCTCATAAATTGTTTATTACTTTCTTATACGTAGTATAAGGAAGTATAGTAATCGTGATTTTTTTCGACTTCGAGATTTTTATGGATTTACACGTTTTGAGGGCCCCTGAATCCATTCTGACCACTTTCGCCATGATGTCTGTCTGTGTGTCTGTCTGTCTGTCTGTCTGTCTGTATCCACCATAACTCAAAAACGACTTTTCGGATTTGATTCAAATTTCATATTTAAGAGTTTGAACAAATTTGTGTGTGCCCCATTCAATGTTTTTCATCTAGCACCAAAACAAGTGACAGTTACCTGATGACATTTTTAGGTTTTTTAGGAATATCTTGAAAAATAAACAATTTATGAAATTTTTTTATTCTTTATCATTGATTTAGAATTGAATTTTGAACAAATTTTGTTTGAACTTTTTTTTGAAATTCTGACAAAAAAATTTCAAAAAAACTAGATATTCTTAAAACACTTTATATTTCTCATAGTGCGCGTTGATAGTTGAATCCGATGGTCGAGGTAGACTAGACATAGAGACTTGACTACTGCTAAACGGAAGGTCCCGGGTTCGAATCCCAGAAGGACGGACCATTAGTTTTTTTTTATTTTACTGGTTTCTATGGTACCGAAAACAATAATAATGAATAAATAAATGTAATTTCATACCGGGAGATTTTTTTAAGTGAGTAATAGGTCAAAAATCTAAAATAAAACACATTTTTGTAGTAAAATTCGGTTATGATGAGTAGGACAAGGACAGATTTATACGTATTGCAATAAGTGCGACAGAGACTATTTGAAAATTGCTGGAAACCCTCAAAATTTAACTTTAATTTCTTTAGGAAAAGTAATTATTGTGATACTATCCGTAAGTATAAGAAAGTCATGTGTTGGGCACATCAGATATTTTTTTCTTCAAACGTCATTTAAGTGTGACATTATCCTGCTGTACTGATTATGTTTAAGTGTCACTTTATTGCCGGCGACAGGTAAAGTTCTACTTTATCTGTCGCCGGCGCTTAAGTACTACTTAAGCGCCGCTGGTCATAAGTCAAATTAATTGTCAAAATTTATTTATTAAAATTTCAATTAATATCTAATTTTACAATTTAATGAATTATTTGTGTTTGAAGAAAAAATAGCACGTTTTATTCGGAGCTTAAGTTTCTTTATGTGCTTCGGCTGCTTTTGTCTGACTCACTTCGTTCGTCAGTCAAACACCAGCCTCTGCACATAAAGCATCACTTAAGCTCCCCATAAAATAATATACTATTATTTTTTTTTTTTTTATTCGTCTATATTATTCTTTTATATTCACTTATTATAATATTGATGGCAACAAAGATTTAGGTACATACAATGTATTTTTTTAGAATTTAAAACAAGTAAATTATCAATCAAAGAGCCATGTTTTCAAAAACTTTCGAAGAATACGCTTTTGGTAACTAAAATGTAAGTAGAATAAACAACATTTACTTATCATATTTAGGTGCATAAACATCAGCAATTGCTTCTGGAAGTTGTTGATATGTATAATGTGTGTGAAGGTCTACACTGGATAAAAAGGTCGTTTGGGTTGGATGTGTCTAAACATTCATACATTGGTTATGAAAACAAACTATTGTTTTCTATTTTGTATTTACGTGAATCCATCCCAAAGTTATTAGTTCATTTTCATTTTGATAGTCCACCAATTCTTCTTCATTCCTAGAGTAACAAGTATTGGATGTGCCTTCTTGTTTTGGTACAATTAAATGTGTTACAAAATATTGCTCATTTTCCTGTAATAAATTTTCAATCTATTACTACATATCTACTATAAGGTACAACCTTTTATTTTGTCAAACATTTACTTACCAATTAAGTTAAAAATATTATAAGTTCTTTACTTATCAATCAGTATCACTTTCATCGCGCATTCTTTTTTTTTTGGGCATCTAAAATATATTTAGGGTCGTAGCATTTCTGGCCATTTGGTATTCTTTTGCGCACAATTTCTTCTAAGATACAGTTGTCATAAAATTTTTTAAAGCAGGATACATTTCTTCAATAAATATATCTTCTTTGTCATTTACATAAACTACAAAGTAACAATGACTTCTGCCTGCTATATTTAATTGTCCTTGTACTTGGTACCAATAATTGTGATTTCTTTTTAATCGAAGTTCTCCATTAACTTCCTCAAGGCAAATTTTTTTAGTTCTTGCAGCTTCTCTAAGTGTAAGCCTCGTCTTATTTACAGAGTACAGACATTACACTTCCACAATGTGCGAACTTCCAACAAGACCTGGAATTTTTTTTAACATCTGTACCGAGATATGTACCTAATTATTCAGCAACTATACCGGCTGGAGAAGCTCCTAAACAACCATTTTCCAAGTAAATGAAAGAACCTGCTGGTTCGACAGAAATTTTTAGGAATTCTTCCAATTTTCTTATCGCTACCTTCTCTCCATATTCCGTACTAGCTGTGTTAAACCATTTTGAATAAAAAATATTTTTGACTAAGTTATGACAAGATGTAGTTTTTCGCCTATGAACGACTTGACCAAAAAACGATGCTGTTAACCGTTCAAGTCGTTCACTTACAAATAAATCGGAATTGAATTGTTTTTTTGTGTTTCGTTCTATGACATTTTTTTCGTGTATAGTCACCTAAAAAGAATCCTATAACAAAATAGCATATAACAACGTTATATTACTGACTTGTAGCATTGAGTATTTCCGTGTGCGTTCCGTTTCCAAATCTTCTGCAGAAAGCTCTGGTTGTGTAGCTTTTGGACCGTAACTCTCATCTGCTGATTTATTTTTTTCTGTTGCAGGGCTCATTATAGGGGCTATTTTTTTACTTTCGTATAATCTTCTTCTACTTCGCATTTCTCCTTCCCTTTTATATTTGTACATAAAAGTTTTTATACTTTTCCCAGGGCTTTTTGTCAGTTAATTTTTTCCAAGGACTCATGTGCCATTCAAAACTTTTATCATACCGGAGACCTGCAAGTTCCATTCTTCTGAAATATGAACCTCTAGTAATTAAATTTAGACGTTTTCCTACATTAAATCGTGCTGCCACATTCATAAAGGTTTCGACACAGTTTGTGGTTTCATTGCCAATTAATTGGGAACTTTTTCTTAGTAGCATATCCAGGATACCTATTGATATTATTTATTAGTATTTGAGAAACAATAAAAATTTTTATAATTTACCGTATATATGATTATATAAACCACTTTTCTTGATTTCGAGTACATTTTCATGTTTGTGCCTAAGAACTTGCAATAATATTCCTTGTAATTTCTGTGTTGTCCAAACACATGCAATGGTCCATTTTTGAGGTCATCTTGTAAATTAGCCAAAATTGAGTTATTGTAAATCGCACTTTGGGCCACGTTTTGTAAGTCTTGTATAATTGGTTGATTCAATTGTTTCCTTGCAGTCACATTTATATGTGTATCTTTTTTAATTTTGAAAATATGTTTACCATAATTTTTAATACAATGATTGGCACATTCAATCTTCCTAATTTGTCGCCTATAGGGAACTTTTTCGACTACTTTTGCATAAACACTGCTGTCACCATCTGCTATGAAAGTTTTAAAGCGCAGATTATATTCTTTTTCTAATAAACAGAATCCTTCTACAAATAGCTTCCATTGCAGATGAACTACTATTCCAATTTTTATAACAAATATGTGGTTTAGCAGGTTCCCGTCGATTTGATGCTCTTATACAAATTGCACAATATTTATTTCGAACACCCAAAAATAACATTTTTCTTGTCCATTTTCCAACGATCACAGCCTGCAAAAAAAATAGTAGCCTAAAATGAAAATAAACAATAGGAATCAAAACTGACTACTCCAGAAGCAGCGTTATAGCTATGTCTCCAAGAACACAATCTAAATAGGCTGTAGAGTAAGGAACATTGTCCGGATCTACGTCGCCGTGTTCTCTGTCTAAGGTTTTTTCCTCTTCAATATTCATATCTAGCTTTTTTATAAGCTGATCATGCCAAACCTAATTTTTATTTATACATTTTTTAAAATTAAGAGAAATTTCAAAATTAACTTGGAACTATTAGTAACTTGTTATTATTGCATATTCCAAATTAATTATTAAAGTAAAAAACATTTAAATTGTCAATGTTGTTTTTCCAGAAAATGATAACTCAATATTCAAGTCAATTTCAATATTTTATAGAACAGGGCTAAATATCTAAAGTTTCATTCGTGATGAACAATATTTTGAATACTATGGGAAAAAAATGTTGAATTGAGAGGGTGCCCATCGCATGCACATGTTCAAAAAATTACATTGTTATAGATAAGTAAAAAAAAATTTAATTCTTTGTCTGTTTTCACTACCGTGAGCAACGGAAAATAGAAACCAAGTGTATCAATTTCATGAAAATCAATAAAAGTTTTCTCTAATAGTTTTTATTCTTGCATCTCAGTATTAGATACCTACATCACCCAATGTTTTTTCGATTGATAAGAACATTAATTTCTTCATCGGAGGAATATCTATGGCGCACATTAGCTCTTCTAATTGTCCATAATTGCTACCGATAGCAAGAGTACCCCAAATTGCCCCATGATTTATCAAGGATATTTTATTTTTTGGATCCTCGGTGACATATTTTTTACATCTTGGCAAACTGTGCAATGAAATTCAATACACCGAACAAATTCAAGTCCACGAGAATGTTCTTCGGCAGGGTACAATTTTCCATTGTATTTTTTTGAACGTTCAAACTGCAATGTAATAGCCCATTGAAGAACATATCCAAGATCAACAATTCTGTGGCCCGATATTTTGCGATATTCACTTTCACTTTCAACTGTTTCTTTCATTATTCTACAGCGGGCCCAGTGTTAAGTCGCCGATCCCGTTGTGTGCATCTTTTTCCCCCACCTTCGCCACTATGTAGAACATGCGTATTTCGCCTCAAAAACATTGGTACAATCTGGAGAGACATTTTTTTTGCCCATTTTTTAAGAAATTTTTGCATATAGGTATTTTTACGTACATATTTACCTACATTCCTGGTTTTTAATCATAAACAAACCGATTACTTAATACTATTTAATATCAGTTCAGTGGCATTTTCATTTAAACTCACTCTGCACTTTGCGTATTACGGAAATTACTTCTTCCGATTGTACTAGAGTGGTAAAACAGTTTTCTGCTTCTGTCATTTTCTGTGCATAGCATCGGCGACTTAACACTGGGCCCACTGTATATGTAAGTAAAAACATGTTAGATTAATTATTTTTAAAATTATTTGTTTGTTGGAAATTTTTTGAAACATAAGGGATTATTTTAAATATTTTAGGGATTATTTTAAATATTTTAGGGATAATTTTATTCATAGCAATTTCGACCAATCATAATGCTGTATTGGACCAACCTACATGGTTTTCCAGCGATAAAATTTCGTTAAAATTAATTGTAGGTTTTCCATAGTAACAATATAAATAACAAAATTTGTATAAGAATTAATTTGTAATTATATATTAGTATGATCTAATATTTGCATTAATATGAAATAAAATAAACTGTTGTGTACATTCATAAAATTATCTTAACGAATATAATACGTGCTTTGTATTTTCCGATGGTTAAATTCCTCAAACTTCCTGCACAACAACAAATCGTGTCAGTTTGACAGAAAATACCTCGTGCTTCGCACTCGGTATTTTTAAACTGTCAAACTGACATTCTTTGTTGCTGTGCAACAAGTTTTCGTAATTTAACCGGAAAATCCAAAGCACTTATTATATTACTATTGATTATTTTAAATATTTTATTTTTGTTCGTGCATTATTATATATACAGGGTGTCCCAAAATTAGCCTGCCAAAATGTACCAGCTGATTCTACGTTCAAAAATAATGCAAAAAGTTTCAATAAATATAGGTTGAAAATTGCTTCCTAAGGAGGCTACAGCCTCCCGAAAGGGGGACCCCAAAGAGGAGTTTTCTGTAATATTTTTGCAACTGTTTGAGGTGGATTCATGAAATTTGGTGAGTTTGAAGCTTTTATAATTTGCCACATATTTCTTTTCCCAATTTTCAGATATTTTGCCCGGGGCGTCATATACAGGGTTCGTGCTGGGTATATTATGCCCCATATTTTTTGTGGGGATAATTATTAATTTTTTTTATCAAATTTTGAAACTTGGTTTATTTTTACACAAAAAAGGTAGTCTCAGTCGATCTTTGTATCTTGAACCGTTTTTGAGTAAAATCGTTTTGAAAAAATCACGTCCATGAAAACTACACTAATAAAAATTTTTGCATTATTTTTGAACGTAGAATCAGCTGGTAGATTTTGGCAGGATAATTTTGGGACACCCTGTATATTAGGTATTGCAAATACGTACTCTTCATACTATTCCTCGTCATACCAGTCAATATTTTGCAAATCTTCATAACTTATTTCGTCAACCATTGGGGAAGAACTTTCATCCCCTTTACTTGTTTGAGGAATTTCCGGTAAATCCACTAAATTAATTTGTTCACTAAAAAGATATAATTGTTATAAACTTGATGAACTTTGAAATTTTAAAAATAATTTTTCTATTACAAAATCGCGTCGACCGTTTCTTTTATAATTTTATGTAAGTAGAAATTACATGTTATGTTCATTATTTGATTGGTTGATAGTTGTTGTCTTGTTCCCTGAATAACTTGAGCATAGGGAATATTTGGTTTAGAGTAATTTGTTTGTTGCGCTATTACTTGCGTATTGAATTGAGGTACCTTTTTTTCCCTTAGCTGAGGATATAATTTCTGTTGGAGTTGTTTGTGTACTATACATCCCTTATAACTTGCAGGATGGTTTCCTCCACAGTTACTGCATATTACTTCTTTCCTTTTTTCTTTCCATGTGCAGTTCTGAGTCAGATGGTCCCCTGCACATTTTACACATTTTGGGTTTCTAAAACAGTAGTTTTTCGTGTGGCCATATTTCTGACATTTCGTACATTGTGTTATTTCCCTTTTTTTATATGGTTGTTCAAAACTGACGATCAACCGTAGTAGAGTTTTAATTTTATATATTTCTTTATTGTTTTCTTTTTGCTTTATTTCTACAAAGTAAGAAGATGTAGGCACTCTGTAACTTTTTCCGTCTTCGACTTTAATTCGGGTTATATTATTTATTCTTAACACTTCGTGACTGTTTTCTTCTATTTCCTTTTTTAATTCATCTTGATCCACTGTCGGGTGCATACCTTTTAGTACCACTTTGAAGGCCTTATCTCCCTTCATTTGGTAAGTATAACAGTGTGTGTTTTTATTTTTTAATTCTTCGAAAATGGGTAAGTATTTTTTGGAACATTCTGGTTGAATTTTGACCTGATTGCTACCTAATGCCTTGAAGGTGTAACCATTGGGCGCTATATTGTCTAGCATTTCCCTAAGTGGAGCAATATAATCCACACCACTGACGTAAATCGGAGGAGGTTTTAAAGGTTTTTTTTCCGTAGTTTCATTTTCTATTTCCTTTTCTTCTTTGTCTTCCAGTGAGGAGTACTTATTTTGAGTTGGAATAGGTTTATTTAACCAGTAGTCGTTTATAACTGATTGACGTTTAGCTTTGACTGTTATTTCAGGGCTGCTTCTTGTCCTTTTCTTATTATTAACTTTCTGCCATTCTGTCGTTTTTTGTTTTAGTACAGGATATTCTGTTTGGTACTGTTGGGATATATCACTGTTTGATGGCTGACTTGTTTGTGAGCCATAGTAGTAACCTGGTTGTTGAGATGGTATTACTATGGGAGCAGCATTATGATTCATTTGTTGCATAGGAATTATCTGTGGTGTAGTATTGTTATAACCTATTTGTTGAGATGGAACCATTTGTTGTTGCTGATTTATTTGTAACTGTACGTTTGGATCATAGTACGCCACTGGTACGTTATTTGTTGGGAACATGTTTTATCTCTCGCATTCCTAAAATTGCAAAAAACACCGCGGAAAAAGCCCAGAGGCCGGTCGACCCGTAGGACCTTGAGACTTTAGTAGTGTGTTTTCCTTTTAAATCATTCAATAAAATCACAACTATTCTCACCCTTGCAGCGTTGAGAATCTTGTAGCATGCACTTGGTACCCTTATGCACTAACTTTACACACTAAGGCGATTTATTTGCTCGTAGTTTCTCAGTATTTAGAAGTAAATTAAGGAACGAAAATCAAGTGAACCTTTCCACCCGGTTGTCCACCCATGCAACCACAACTCGACAGGCTTAGTCGATTAGAAAACATAGTAAGCAAGATGGCGGAAAGACTAGATACTATGATGAATATCATAACAGCTCTATTAACTAAACGTAATGAGTAGTACGCTAAAAATCAGTATATGGAATGCCAATGGATTGGCACAAAGAAGCCAAGAACTAAAAACATTTCTCATCTGCCACAATATAGATATAATGCTTATATCTGAGACCCATTTTACAAAAAAGAGTTACCTTAAAATTCCGCGTTATACCATATATGATACCCAACATCCAGACGGGACAGCACATGGAGGCACAGCACTTATTATCAAAACATCAATAAAACATTACATAAATAATCCATATGAAAAAGACTACTTACAAGGAACCTGCATCACAGTAGAAGACTGGATTGGCCCCATCACGGTAGCAGCTATCTACTGTCCCCCAAAACACTCAATAAAACAACAACAGTATTCCGAATACTTCAAAACCTTAGGAAATAGATTCATCGTTGGTGGAGATTTTGATGCTAAGCATCCATGGTGGGGTTCTAGATCCAATACACCTAACCCAAAAGGTAGGCAGTTATACTTATCTATGCATGAAAATAAAATTATTCCACTAGCAACAAGAGAGCCCACGTATTGGCCAACAGATCGCAGAAAGAAACCAGATGTAATAGATTTTTACGCTGTTAAGGGAATTGCTGCCTCTCACTTTACTATCCAACCATGTTTAGATCTATCTTCTGACCACTCTCCAGTAATTGCAACTCTAAACTCACAAGTAACGCACCGACCATCAACGCCGAGGCTTCACAACAACAAAACAAACTGGGACGCCTTCCGAAAACATTTGATCGATCAAACTAATTCCAATATCCCACTTAAAACAAGAAAAGATCTGGATGCAGCGGTTGACCTTTTAACCAATCATATTCAAGAAGCAGCATGGGAAGCCACATCCGATATTGAAGTAACAACAAACACGACCAACTGTTCAACAAATGTTAAAAAAAAAATAGTCGAAAAAAGAAAGCTAAGAAAACAATGGCAACAAACACGTTCTCCACATGACAAAGCTAAATTTAATAAGGCAATAAAAGAACTAAAGAAGTTGCTGAATGCTGAATAAATGCAGCAATAGAAGATTATTTACAAGGACTAACGGCAACAGAAAACACAGACTACTCCTTATGGAAAGCTACGAAAAGTATCAAACAACCTATCCAGTTTATGTCCCCAATTAGACAAGAAGATGGCTCCTATGCAAGAACAGATCAAGAGAAAGTCGAAGCCTTTTCGCATCACTTAACAAATGTATTTAAACCCTTCGCAAGAGTAGAGGAAGATGACAAAGATGAGGAAATACTCCACTATCTAGAAACAGCAGAGCAGTTAGACCTACCAATAAAGAAAATCAAAGTTAAGGAATTAAAATACATCATTTAAAATGACCTTAATCAAAAGAAAGCTCCAGGATGGGACCTAATAACTGGCAAAACAATAAAAGAACTCCCTGATAAAATACTAAGCCTAATAACTATGATATATAATGCAGTATTAAGATTAGAATACTTTCCAGCTCAGTGGAAAGTAGCACAGATACTTGTCATTCCAAAGCCTGGTAAAGACCCTGAACAGATGACATCTTATCGCCCAATAAGTTTGCTGCCTATCCTCTCCAAAGTACTAGAAAAACTCATACTAAAAAGAATAAAACCGGAAATCCTCAAACGACAACTTATCCCAGAGCATCAATTTGGCTTTAGAGAGCAACATTCCACGATCGAGCAAGTACATAGGTTAGTACGTAACATATAAGTCAGGCCTTTGACAATGTTTGGCATCCAGGACTGCTATACAAGATAAAAAAAAATCTTCCTCCCAACGTATATCGAATAATAAAATCATACATACACGATAGGCACTTCCTGATTAAACACCAAGACGTATACTCAAACATCCAGAGCATCACTGCGGGAGTCCCCCAAGGAAGTGTTCTGGGACCCATTCTCTATTTGTTATTTACAGCTGACTTTCCTCTATCAAAAAACACCTTAATTGCCACATTTGCAGATGATACTACTATAATGACCAAACATAGTAACCATCGAATAGCCTCAGAAAATCTGCAAACCCATCTCAGAGTCACTGAAGTATGGCTAAGGAGATGGCGGATCAAAGTCAACGAACAAAAGTCAATGTAAGTAACTTTCACAATGAAGAAAGAAACATGTCCTCCAGTAACCCTAAATGGTAAGCAGATACAACAAAATAATTGTGTTAAATACTTGGGGATACACCTTGACAGGAGAATGACGTGGAAATCACACATCTGGAATAAGAGGAAACATCTCGCATATAAACTCAGCCAACTCTACTGGTTAATTGGAAGACAATCTCAACTCACAATGGAAAACAAAGTATTAATATACAAATCAATTTTAAAACCGGTTTGGACCTACGGTATCGTACTGTGGGGAACAGCGTCAAACTCAAATATCGAAATAATTGAAAGATTTCAAAGCAAAGTGCTGCGGATGATAGTAAACGCCCCATGGTATGTGACGAATATCATTATTAGAACAGATCTACACATAGAAGTGCATCCAAACAGGCTAGCCAAAGGATTACTAAATGAACATTCAGATAAGCGTAGACTTAAAAGGTTCAAACCTACAGAATTAGCTAATAGGTATAATTAGATCAATAATTATTTAGATGACTTTAATATAAAATGTATCTCAATAGATCATAAGTAGAAAAAGGCATGAACCAAAGGGTGATTGTCTACATGTTATTTGTACATATTTATACCATTTACTTATTGTTTGATTCACGGACAGATTGTAAATATTCTTGGTTAATAAAAAAAAAAAAAATGTTCATTATTTTGTGTGATCAATTTATTTTTGTTGGTGCATTATTATATTTTTTTATTGCAAATACGTACTCTTGATACAATTCGTTGTCGTCGTCAATATTTTGCAAATCTTCAGAGCTTCTTTTTTCATCAAACAATGTGGAAGAAGTTTCATCCCTTTTATGAGAAATGTCCGATAAATCCACTAGTTTAATTGTTTCAAATTTGAACTTTGAAATTGAACTGAATTTTGAATGTGGCGGTTAGAAAATCACAATTTTAAAAAAGATGTATGCATAAATTCTTTAAGTTACTTGCGAATTTTATGTAAACGTTTTTTTTTTAGAAAAAAATAAAACGTCATTTTTAGACAACTTAGATTTAAAAAATAATTATAAAGTTTGTACTTACGGTTCTTCTGAGATTTTTTGCTTTAGATTTTGATGTAATTTTTTAATTATTTGCGATCGTTTAGTTCTTTTACGAGTCTTCGAAGGAGGAACACGCTTCTTGGAAGACTTCATATTTACAAAATATTCACTATAATACAATATATTAACACATGTAGGTGTATTGTGTATTAAAATGAACAATATGATTATACTACCTAATATAATGTAAAAGCGAATATAATATAAAGTATTATAAGTAAAGATAGTAAATAATATTAAAATATAAACGAAATAAAGGTTTTCGTTGAAATTATATTTATAATTTGCAGTGCTTCAAATAAACATTATGAGTGGTGTTGGAGGCTCGAACGATCGTATGCACGAATCCCCTACCCCCCAACTGGTATTAAATAATAGTATATTATACTACGACGCTATAATAGCCATTATAGCGAGTTGTATACTATACTTTATCTACGACGAAAATCCATCTTCAATATCACTTTCTACATTTTGCATTATAAAATGACACAATACGTACAACACTATCAGTATTTTGACTGATTTTGACAATTATTTATTTACATTGACGTTTTGTTTGTCATGGTTTCCATGGCTATTTTCAATTTCACAGAAATTGTGATTGTTATACTATTTTTTTTTGGTTTACAAGTATGGAATAAGAGAATTTATATGAAATAATGAGATTCATTATATTGCAAGAACCACAAATATAATTCATATATTATATATTAGTCGTAGATAAATAAATAAATCAAATTTGTTGTATTGTATATTATACCGAGAGATCAAAAATTATCTTGGTCAAAGGTGGTCATGGATTTTAAAATAATTGTCGGAGCTAGTATCGTGTCAATACTTATTATGGCACATAACTTGATAAACTTCAAAATGATCATACAAGCTAAGACCGTCGTTTTTCATTTCATGACCACCTTTGACCAAGATAATTTTTGATCTCTCGGTATTATATTGCCTATATATTTTATTTTCAAGGGGCTGCGAAATTATCGTCCGGTGCCCTTAACAACATACTCATCAATGGAATCTCGGGGTACATTAAGTTCCAAAATAAATGCCATTTTGTCATAGTACCATACAGTGGGATAGAAAATATAAAAAAAAAATATGCAAGGTGATCAGTAATTGGCACACTCGGAGCATACTGTGATAAACTTTACGTTTTAAGAATGACCAACTTTTTTACCGCAGTGCTGTAAGTTCTTTCTTTACAAAGATATGACCATTTTTGTGTAAATAAAAGTGGCAACTCTGCATGGAACATGTGAATAGGTTCGGAGAGAAAAAAAAAGAGAAACGTTCAATATTTTATTATGAGAGAATTTATAGAAACGTCAAATTAATTTAGTACTGTCAATTTTATTAAAAAACAGAAACAACAATTGAAATTCATTAATAATATTTTCATGGCAATAGAAGTTTATCCCAAGGATAGTTTGAGAGGTTGCCAAACTTCAAATTTCTCTCAAATTTAGGTATTTTATAAAAATTTTAACATTTTCAATTTCTTTGTATTAGAGATTTTTTGAAAAAAATTGAACAAATCATATTGCATTTTTTCCAGAGATTATAGTAGCATGAATTATTCACTCATTTTTGTCTTGGTTATTAAAATAATTAGCTTTTAACTTGGATGAGGGAAACTCTATAACTCGGAAACTAACCATCAAATTTAATTTTTCTTTGCAGATTATCCTTAGTTTTAATGTGCTCTATAACACCCTGTATTCAGAGTGCGCCAATTACTGATCACTTTATAGATATAACCTAACTGCATGCTGTCTAGTAGATATAACTACTTGGTTAAATACTGGTGTATTCAAAAAAGAAATTAATTCGAAAAAGTTATGATTCTTTCAACTCCAGTAAACCAAGATTAAATCCATAAAAACCATTATTTTTACAATGATTTTGATTTAGATTTAATAAAGGATAAATAAAAAGGCATGTAACTGATAGATTTTTTTATAACACAGCAGATAAAAAAAATAATAGTATATTATACTACGACGCTATAATGAAAGCTATTATTCCTGAGGATGAAAATTACAACTCGAGCGAGCGAAGCGAGCGAATGTTGTAACATCCGAGGGAATAATAGCCATAATAGCGAATTGTATACTATACTTTATCTACGACGAAAATCCATCTTCAATATCACTTTCCACATTTTCCATTATAAATTGACACAACACGTACAACACTATCAGTATTTTGACAATTATTTATTTACACTGACATTTTGTTTGTCATGATTTCCATGGCTATTTTCAATTTCACAGAAATTGTGATTGTTATACTATTTTTTCATTGGTTTACAAGTATGGTATAATGGAATTTGTATATGGAAAATGAGATTCATTATATTGCAAAAACCACAAATATAATACATATATTATATATTAGTCGTAGATAAAAAATATATACTTACGTCCTCAGTACCAGCCCCACTTTTCTTCGATGCCTCTTGCTTCCTGAATAACGTTAAATAGTTACTTTTTAACCCATGAAATTTGGTTTTTATATCATTAGTAGTAACATCTGGTTTTATTACAAGCAACGTCTCTTCAATTGCTTGAAACGCCTTTCTAGTTTTAATTTCGGAGCAGCTAGCAGTGGACCGTTTTCCGGAAGGGGCAACTTAGTTAGTTGTTCCCTGATATCCTTGTCTAACCCCTCAGATAAATAGTTGGACGAACGAGAAACAATGTTGGTGTTCAAAGGAGGGCCTAGGGCAGTATTTTTTTATGGATCTGCTCCCAACCATAATTCCGCTGTGTCGGGTTGTTGTTGCATACCCAGACTTTCACACTCCTGTTGATTTTCTTCCTCACTTGAAGACGATATGATTCGACGTTGAACAGATTTGCGCCTGATGGGACTACGCCTCTGGCTTTGATCGGAGCTTGAATCCGAATCGGTACCACCTGATTCGCAAAGAAAATATAGATATCAGCAGTTGGATTGTGAACGCTCGATACGTTACGAATCCGTTGAGTTGAAATAGTTGTGCTGCTCCCGCAAATTTCTTCATCGGTTAATTTGTTTGAAAATTAAAAAGTTAATTCATGTAAGTATAAATTGGATAATATGTGACATTTCAAATAATGGAATAGAACAGAACCTATTTGTATTATTACTTAGTATAATTAATTATTAGGAAATATTTTAGGTTATATTTATAAAATCAAATTATAATACACTACTTATTTTAGAAGAAATGTCTTTCAAAATGAACGAGAACCACTGGAACGTCCTTATTGATTTCATGGAAAATCATAGGGATTTTGATAAAGGTCGTTTCAGTGGACCTACTGGTAAACTGACTCAGAAGACTCTGGGAAGAGCTCTCAGCTGTTTTGAAGTCTCTGGGTGCTGGTTCAAGACCAGTGGAGAAATGGCAAAAGGTAGGTATTACGTACCTGCATAAATATCACAATTTTTTTCTAAATAATTATAGTGTTGGGCTGATATTAAATATACAATAAAGAAAAAATCAGCATATAATAGAAAATCTATAGGACAAACCGGTGCAGGGCCACAGGATACCAAATATTTGAACGATTGGGAAGAAAGAGTTGTAGGAATTTTAGGCAAAACATTTCACCAAGGTGTAGGAAGCAATGAATGCGGAGTAAACATTTTTTTATTAATATTTATTTGTTCTTTAGTAATTGTAATGTTCGTACCTTGTAGATAAATTTGGACAGTAGCTCCGACAACTGTAAAACTACCAATAGAGATACAATCATCGATGACGTACGTATATTATATTTTACACTACATTTTAAATTGATTTACAATAATGAAAAAAATATTTCAGGTGCCATCCACCTCTTCAGCGCAAATACCAAAAATAGTTAGAGGGAACACAGGTGCAAAACGAGTAAGGAAATTATGCGTATGAAATAATATACCTATATAATATGTATATCTAAATTTAATTTCAGCAAGGAAATATAATAGATGATCACAATTACGTATCAGTATCACAACCAAAGAAAAAAAGTCAATCTGAGACTGAAAACGACATGTACAAAGAAACAATTAAAGAACTTAGGTTAATTAGAGATGCTGTGATAAGTATTAATACTTCTCTAGAAAATATGAATACGACACTGCAGAGTTTTAAAAAATAGTTTAACTTTTTCAAATGTGAATGAATATTTTGCATTTATTTGTGAGTTTGATTTCATTTTCGTTTTATACCTATACCTATACGTATATAGGTATAATAGTTTATCTGTGTTTTATTTTCAGAGTGAAACTTTATTTTATTGTTACATATTATCTTATAAATATATTAATGCCAATTTTTATGCCGTTTTTTATTTGAATAACTAAACGCTAGATCTAAATGTGTATATTATTTTATTGCATAAAATACATATTAACAAGCCTTGCTCTTGCTCTAAATCCTTCTCCTTGTCTACCTGGTGCTACTTGATCTGGGAGATAATGAATGGATTTAATTAATAATTGTTATTATGAAAAAAATGAAGTTTTTGAAATTTAAACTTACCGACCTTGTTTCAATTCGTTAGTAGTTGTAAGTAGTGCTATTCTTTTCGTTAGTAGTCGAAAATTAACGAAACTACTATAATGAATGGATTTAATTAATCGTTGTAATTATCAAAAAATGAACTTGATCCAATTTGAACTTCGCGATCTCGTTTCAATTCGTTAGTAGTTGTAAGTAGTGCTATTCTTTTCGTTAGTAGTCGAAAATTAACGAAACTACTATAATGAATGGATTTAATTAATAATTGTTATTATGAAAAAAATGAAGTTTTTGAAATTTGAACTTAACGACCTTGTTTCAAATCGTTAATAGTTGTAAGTAGTGCTATTCTTTTCGTTAGTAGTCGAAAATTAACGAAACTACTATAATGAATGGATTTAATTAATAATTGTTATTATGAAAAAAATGAACTTTTTGAAATTTGAACTTAACGACCTTGTTTCAAATCGTTAGTAGTTGTAAGTAGTGCTTTTCTTTTCGTTAGTAGTCGAAAATTAAAGAAACTACTATAATGAATGGATTTAATTAATAATTGTTATTATGAAAAAAATGAAGTTTTTGAAATTTAAACTTACCGACCTTGTTTCAAATCGTTAGTAGTTGTAAGTAGTGCTATTCTTTTCGTTAGTAGTCGAATATTAACGAAACTACTATAATGAATGGATTTAATTAATCATTGTTATTATCAAAAAATGAACTTTATCCAATTTGAACTTCGCGATCTCGTTTCAAATCGTTAGTAGTTGTAAGTAGTGCTTTTCTTTTCGTTAGTAGTCGAAAATTAAAGAAACTACTATAATGAATGGATTTAATTAATAATTGTTATTATGAAAAAAATGAAGTTTTTGAAATTTAAACTTACCGACCTTGTTTCAAATCGTTAGTAGTTGTAAGAAGTGCTATTTTTTTCGTTAGTAGTCGAATATTAACGAAACTACTATAATGAATGGATTTAATTAATCATTGTTATTATCAAAAAATGAACTTTATCCAATTTGAACTTCGCGATCTCGTTTCAAATCGTTAGTAGTTGTAAGTAGTGCTATTCTTTTCGTTAGTAGTCGAAAATTAACGAAACTACTATAATGAATGGATTTAATTAATCGTTGTAATTATCAAAAAATGAACTTTATCCAATTTGAACTTCGCGATCTCGTTTCAAATCGTTAGTAGTTGTAAGTAGTGCTGTTCTTTTCGTTGGTAGTCGAAAATTAACGAAACTACTATAATGAATGGATTTAATTAATCTTTGTTATTATCAAAAAATGAACTTTATGCAATTTGAACTTCGCCATCTCATTTCAATTCGTTAGTAGTTGTAAGTAGTGCTATTCTTTTCGTTAGTAGTCGAAAATTAGCGAAACTACTATAATGAATGGACTTAATTAATCATTGTTATTATCAAAAAAATGAACTTCATACAATTATTTGAACTTCCCGATCTCGTTTTAAATCGTTGGTAGTTGTAAGTAGTGTTAATCTTTTTGTTAGTAGTTAAATATGAACTAAATTACTAATAACTAAAGTTACACAATTTAATTATGAAACAATAAATCTTTTGCAATCCTTATAGCAGATACACTTTTCAAATCGTAGTAGTTAAAAAAAAAGAAAACTTAATCCAAATGTAACTTAAATTAATAGTAGTTTAATAAGCAAGAGTGTTAATAAGAGCGATTAATAATCGAAACGCTGCGTTCACGCGTTAATGAGTAGAGATTATTAATCGCCGATTAACACTCATGTTGATTACAATATTTTTTCGTCGATCGCTCTTTATTAGAATGAAAATAACCTAATTTTGTTCCATGGCAAAATCCAAATTCTGACATAATATGCAATAAGTCAAAATACCACTGACATAATTAATTAATTTCGGCAGCTGTCAGTTCCAAATGCATGTTTCAATAATATAATATATTGTTGGTAACCTAGCAAATCTCAATAATGTTTTTAATGTGCATTAATAATGCATTAAAATGCATTATTAATACACTCCTTTTATTACATTAACTAGATCTTTAATAAACGATCGACAAAAAAGTGTTTTTAAGTGTTTATCAGTTGTTTTTACAGTTTTATTCTGTACTAAACAAACAACGTTCATGAGAATTCACGTCTGGCATCATAATCAATTTTAATGTCATTAATGTTTAGGTAGGATCATTCGTAAATAAAATATACTCATTCAAATTTACAATTTTCACTATTTATTTACTTTTTGTAACTTAAATTTACATCACAACATCCTTATAAAACAAAATATGTACTGGCTTTCTATATAGGGATATTGCATTTTTTTAAAATCCCGTTTTCTTCTGTTACAAATGTAAGACGACTATATTAATAATACTCTACAGCAAAAATAATTTTTTTACTCAATATTTGTACATAAAAAAGCGATTATTGACCGTAATTCAAATATGTTATTGCCGCCCGAAAACGCTTTGAGATCGGAGAGTCCTGTGTGACGTCACGAATCTAGTTGACATTGGCATTTCTAAATATTTTTTACGCGTCTGACATTTTTCGAAATAAGTCAAAATGGGGCGTGCTGCACTGTGGAACTAGATTCGTGACGTCAGCAGTTTTTGGGCCGATTCGGGCGTTTCCGGGCAATGCGTGGAAATTTAAAATTTTGCAATACTTTTTATTTATTTACTTGGAAAGTACGGACCAAAATTTTTTTTCAAAAATATTAGTGATAATTTGGTATCAGCTTTAAAAAAAAATATTGTGAAAATCATGCAAAGTCCCTATTTAATATTTTCTCACTAATGGAATTGCAAATTACTTATAAAATAGTCTCAACAGTTATACACCATTACAGAGGGTACTTAAAAAACTAATTCAAAATAGACTTAATATACAGGGTGATCAGTAATTAGCGCACTCCGATTACAGGGCGTTATAGAGCATATTAAAACTAAGGATAATCTGCAAAGAAAAATTAAATCTGATGGTTAGTTTCCGAGTTATAGAATTTCCCTCATCCAAGTTACAAGCTAATTATTTTCATAACCAAGACAAAAATGAGTGAATAATTCATGCCACTATAATCTCTGGATAAAATGCAATATGATTTGTTCAATTTTTTTCACAAAACCTCTAATACAAAGAAATTGAAAATGTTAAAATTTAATAAAATACCTAGATTTGAGAGAATTTTGAAGTTTGGCAACCTCTCAAGCTCCCCTTGGGATAAACTAAAATACCTTCTATTGCCATGAAAATATTAATAATGAATTTCAATTGTTGATTCTGTTTTTTAATAAAATTGACAGTACTAAATTAGTTTTTTTTTCTCGTCGAACCTATTCACATGTTCAATGCAGTGTTGCCACTTTTATTTTCACAAAAGTGATCATATCTTTGTAAATAAAGGACTTACATCACTGCGGTAAAAAAATTCGTCATTCTTAAAACGTAAAGTTCATCACAGTATGCTCCGAGTGCGGCAATTACTGATCACCCTGTATACATGTACAATAATATCACAGAACAATTTACTTATAGTTAGATACAATATAGGTACATAATTTATATCACAATATAAAATCATTAGGAATTAATTAACTTTCACATAAAAAAGAATATGAATCTTCTTCAGATTTTTTGTATTTCTTACTTTTTGGGCTTTAGCTTTCTTACTCAATCCATCATGACATTCCCATCCACCAGAAATGCTCCTAACAAAAGGTATATAATGTCCCGGAGTATAAACAATAGCACCTGTCAACTTATACTTATGTTCTGCAAATTGCACATCGATTGGCACTTCGTCTAGAGAAAACTCTTTGGTATAATTCGAAGTAAAGTTTGATCTTAATGCTGCTAAATTCCATTGTAAGGCCTCAATATCTAAAATTAAATGGGCTCCGCCTACTCTTTGTATATTTCTTAATCCGCGACATTTTGAACATTCCTTAGGCAAATAATCATTATTTTCAAACAATCGCAAACTCTCTTGTAATCCCTTAATTCCATTTTCGTAAAACGGCAGAAGGTTTGGCGATATTATAGTTTGAATTTTGCTATTCCGTTCCTCACATTGATTACAGATTGTAATTTCTATGGCAGAAGGCTCGTTTATCATTAGCTCTTGAATCATCGAACTTACATTACATTCACAATCGAGAATTCCATCTTTCGGTTTATTAACTGTTAACAGTATCCTTCCTCGCCATTCATACACTTGTTGAACTGCTCCTAGAGTCGATAACATTTTCATAAATTGGAAAATACAATTTTTCGATTGATCTACGTAATCGTGATAAGTTATCCACTCGACATACGCTTTACAAATGCAATGAATTAACGCATCAAATCCACAAGTGTTAGTGATTTTCAAAATGACGTTTTTACTGATTTTAACGGGTGGAATACTATTGCCATTGACGAGAAGTTGTAATTTACTCAAACGTTTAGGACGTTTGTGCTTATTTTCTATATCGGGACAAGCTTCCAAATGATACCCTCGTTTTGGATTGATGTTTTCTTTCAATTTACCTCTCCAAGAATCAACTTTGTTTAAATGTGAATACTTATTTATACTGCTTTCCCGCATTTCCGACTTTTCTACAATTAAAGAACTGTTGTCGGTTTTCATGCTACTTAATGAACTGAAAATTTTCGGAAAACTTCGTGGCTTTGATTAGAATTTGACTGAATATCTTTAGGAAGCTGCTGTGATGGTGAATACGCGTTAGGGGACTCCGGTAAATTTTCTTGAAAACTAGGGATGTTTTCTATTGATTGTAACATAGCTTTAATTTCTTTTTTGAGATCTAAATATTCTAAATCAATCGGCTCCAGCGTTGACGAATATTTAGGGCAAAAATCGACTAATGGGGAAGAAACTTTAATTTTAAATTTAGGTACTCTACGCAAAATTTTCTGCTCATTTTTTTTCTCTCCCCAGGCGCATAGTAATTTTGCTGTTCCTGCTAATGATCGTAAATGGATAATTAAAACTTTGTCTACTCTGACACCTTTCATTTCTTCTAAAATCAAACATTTAAAATCTTTAAAATAGGCTTCGCATCTGGCCGAAGACGCTACATGCATTTCTGGAAAGAATTTAGGATCTGAACTATAGTATTTGAATGGCATTATACTTGTCCAGAGCGGAAAATAAGCACACAACTTTAAAAGTCTTTTCGCAAAATCAGGACAATGATACGGATTAAGGAAATTACCAGCGCTCTCACAAGAACTTTCCGTCTCCAATTTCGAAATGAATCCTGCAATATTTTCTGGAAAATCAAACTCGTCGTAGTCGTTTAAATCCGTTAAATTCGCAAAAACGTCATCTGATTTTTCAGGTACACAGTATCCGTTTTTCATCATATTAAGTAAATGCTTTTGTGCTTTGTTATAAATATCGTCGACTGATTCAAGGTCACCAAATCTCTGCTTCGCAACAATCAAAACTTTAATACATAACTCAAAAAATTCATCAATTGATGTAGTTTTACTCAAAATTCCAAGACTTTTCAAAAAAGTCTTTTACGTGTGGAAAATCTTTGCTAAAACACGGCCAACGAGAAACAAAATGGATAAGATGAGCAATATCTATTCTTAAAATACTCATTTTACAAACAGGATGAACATTACTTGATACTTGTTTGTAACAATCAGTGAGGTAATTTTTCAGACTTTTTTGATTAAATGAAACCGAACAAGCATTAAGAATAGCTAAAGAAAAATCTGAAACAACTTGTCTTGGTGGCGTTACTCCTGACCTTAACCATTCCCCAATCCAATACTGCAAAGTATTAGCGTCGTGTTTCTCAGAAATAATTTGAAAAAGGGGCAATGTTTTTTCGAAATAAATACCCACAACTTGGTATAAAAAAACAGTGCTATTGGAACCGTCAAATGTTGGTAGAGACTTGACAACGGAACCAGTCGCATCAATACATATAATTCCGGCGCATTCTTTGATGAGTTTCGTATACATTAAAATCTGCTCTGGGGTCCAATACATTACATAAAATTTACTATAACATACTTCATGTATGCTGCCCGAAAATTCTGGGTTTGATTTCAGATTTACAACTTCTAGTATAGGATTTTTAGTTGGACCGGTACCTAACTCTTTATCAATTTCCTGTTGTTTGGCTTTCCGCAACACCAAGGATGAATACAAATCTTTCGGTTCCGTATCTCCAAACTAGATTCTCTTATTTGCTTGTTCGAGGCGCCACTTACGTGTAGATTTAGCTCTTACTTCTTTGACGATTTCATTACGAAGATTTCCTCGAAGTTGTCTTTTCTTTTGATGAGCAATCTCCTTGGTATCAAGTGTTGAAATATGAAAATCTATTCCATGTGCATCGGGTCCCTTGATACTATATATATGAATTTCCGTGGAGCATTCTGGACACGTCCCTTTTATGGTCAAAAAAATTGCTTCTTCGTTCCTGTTGATTTTGACATTTTTGAATGCAAATGGACAAGGAAGCTTATAGTTTTCCAGAAGGGCTGTATAAATACGCCCAGTCCACCCCGGTTCAAAAACTTCATATTCACGTTCGTCTCCATAAACTTGAATATGGGCTTCCAACTCTCGCCATTGCTTGGAATTTAAATGAATTGTTGAGCTGGGTTCCAAATCAAGAACTGGGCCATTAATTGACCAGTTAGAGCCATTGTCCACACTTGTTTTTTTTTTTGCAATATTGTTTGGTATTGTCGAGCAATCGAATCCATGAATGAGAGAGCTAACTTTATGTCGGTCTTGCGTAATATACTGATAAATGTAAGCTTTTTTAAATTGATTTTCGAAAGTTTCAACTGCTCTGGTCCAAACATCATCACAATATGGATAATAGCAACCTTCAATGTTGATGAAGTTTAGGTGTTTTAAAGACGTATATTTCATCGGGCTGCTTCGCTGCTTTTCTCGGCATAACGATATTTTTTTAGTCTGTAATGTAAATAAAACTAATTGTAAAGTCACCGAATATTTATAACGTAGGATTCTAATGTATCAAAATACACGGTGTCCACCTAGTGGGTGGGTCTTCCATATCTCCTTTATTATTAATGCTAGCAATAAAATTTTAAAAAAATATGCTTTATTCCTGAATGTGCATAACTTAAAAATATTTTCCACTATACAGAGCGTTCAGTTTCTGCTGGACTCACACCATCTTTCTTATTTTAAATGGAACACTATATATATATTTACAGTTTTGGATTCCTCGTTTAATTCAAACTACAAAAGTATTTAGGTTGTATGTACCTAAAATTCCATTTATTTGGTTTTTTCAAAAATTTTCACGCATATGAACTTTTACAAAAATGTTAATATCTTAACAGATTCACAATCTGTTCGGAAAAACCAAATTAAATTAATATAATAAAAGTCCAGGGAACATTTTGATGTATTTTTGGTGCAAATAGCTTATACAGGGTGTTTGTAATTTATTCGTAAATATCACATATTTCAAACTTTTTTCAAATGTATATTGTATATTTTTATACTACGTTATAGAGAATTTGATTTTCTATCATTTTTATTAAGGGTTGCCTATACCTACACTTAATAGATTTTATTTTATTTTAATAGTTTTAATAACAATCTTTTTTTTTTCGAAAAACTGCATAGTGGGCTGAGAGCTGAGACTGATAATTTATTTTTTATTAGTGTAAGTATTACTTTGAAAATAAGTCGAAAATAAGGACGACAAAAACTGTTAATTTTGTTCTATTGCAATTTTTGCCGATGATGTAAATGATAGGGATGAATCTTATTTTTTTATTGTTTTATGCGTGAAAATTTTTAAAAAAATCCAAAAAAATGGAAAACTATTAATTTTAAGTACATACAACCTTAATCCTTTTGTAGTTTGAATTAAACGGCGGAGTATCCAAAAATGTAAAAATATATAGGGTGTTCCATTTCCAAAACTGAACGCTCTGCATAGTGGAAAATATTTTGAAGTTATGCACATTCAGGAATAAAGCATATTTGTTTTTGAAATTTTATTGCTAGCATTAATAACATAGGAGATATGGAAGACCCGCGCACTAGGAGGACACCCTGTATGATGTAAAAGAAGTAACGTATCGTATTAAAATATACTTACATGTAAAATAAATAACGTAATTTAAAAAAGGTAAAAAAAATCAAATTTTGTTATAAAAAATAGGACACTAACAAACTTGCACTGGTTACCGTCTAATTAAGAAACACAAAACAACGAAATATTCACACAATATCTTAATATAAAACTATACTTATTTAAAGAAGTTATCGGTCTTTTTCACTTGCCAGAAAGAAAGGTGGCGCGTAAATGATAATTTTTGTATTCAAATTTGTACGGGTGGGGTAGTTTTTTCAAGCCATCGACTTCAATTTATTTACATTGTATTTTTGCTAGAAACTATATATATAGAAATGCAAAAGGTATGGATGGTTGGCACATGTGTTTTACTGAAAATTCTGTTTTACAACTTATACGTGATATTTTGCTCTTCGGCCTAAGTTAAACCAATTAAACAATTTAGTTTACAATTTACAACAAAAGTATAGGTACCAAACAAATTCAATTTCAAATTTAAAACCAAAAAATTACCGACCTGAAGGCAAAATGCCGCTCTTGAATAGTGCCGCCTCACATGATGAAATGTTAAAATGACCAAGTGAAATAAATATCAATTTAATTTGAGACGCGTAACAATAATTTTAACATAACAAATATTCTACTTACTTGAGACTTTTTGTAATATATCCTTGACACTGCAAAACTTCAACACGTTCAATAGTAAAGCAAGATATAAATAAACTTTTTATATTAACGCTTTACAACAAAATAAGCTCGGTACTTCACAAAAACATGAAATATCTT
This sequence comes from Pediacus dermestoides, assembly GCA_963942485.1. Lineage (NCBI taxonomy): Eukaryota > Metazoa > Arthropoda > Insecta > Coleoptera > Cucujidae > Pediacus > Pediacus dermestoides. The sequence goes on along the minus strand of OZ012629.1, from coordinate 664,495 downwards.
GTATCCACCTATTACTTACTTACTGTGGGCTAAATTACAGAAAACGTCTCTTGGTTTCAGAAATAAGAAGATATCAAAAATTAGGCAACTATTCAAAATTATGTTACTTTCCTCTACATTAATTAATTAATAAGTCCATTCATTAGTAGTTTCGTTAATTTTCAACTACTAACGAAAAGAATAGCACTACTAACAACTACTAATGATTTTAAACGAGATCGGGAAGTTCACATTGCAAAAAGTTCATTTTTTTATAATAACAATGATGAATTAAATCTATTCATTTTACTAGTTTCGTTAATTTTCAACTACTAACGAAAAGAATAGCACTACTTACAACTACTAACGAATTGAAACGAGATCGCGAAGTTCAAATTGGATAAAGTTCATTTTTTGATAATTACAACGATTAATTACATCCATTCATTATAGTAGTTTCGTTAATTTTCGACTACTAACGAAAAGAATAGCACTACTTACAACTACTAACGAATTGAAACGAGATCGCGAAGTTCAAATTGCATAAAGTTCATTTTTTGATAATAACAATGATTAATTAAATCCATTCATTATAGTAGTTTCGTTAATTTTCGACTACTAACGAAAAGAAAAGCACTACTTACAACTACTAACGATTTGAAACAAGGTCGTTAAGTTCAAATTTCAAAAAGTTCATTTTTTTCATAATAACAATTATTAATTAAATCCATTCATTATAGTAGTTTCGTTAATTTTCGACTACTAACGAAAAGAATAGCACTACTTACAACTACTAACGATTTGAAACAAGGTCGGTAAGTTTAAATTTCAAAAACTTCATTTTTTTCATAATAACAATTATTAATTAAATCCATTCATTATAGTAGTTTCTTTAATTTTCGACTACTAACGAAAAGAAAAGCACTACTTACAACTACTAACGATTTGAAACAAGGTCGTTAAGTTCAAATTTCAAAAAGTTCATTTTTTTCATAATAACAATTATTAATTAAATCCATTCATTATAGTAGTTTCGTTAATTTTCGACTACTAACGAAAAGAATAGCACTACTTACAACTACTAACGATTTGAAACAAGGTCGGTAAGTTTAAATTTCAAAAACTTCATTTTTTTCATAATAACAATTATTAATTAAATCCATTCATTATAGTAGTTTCTTTAATTTTCGACTACTAACGAAAAGAAAAGCACTACTTACAACTACTAACGATTGGAAACAAGGTCGTTAAGTTAAAATTTCAAAAAGTTCATTTTTTTCATAATAACAATTATTAATTAAATCCATTCATTATAGTAGTTTCGTTAATTTTCGACTACTAACGAAAAGAGTAGCACTACTTACAACTACTAACGAATTGAAACGAGAACGCGAAGTTCAAATTGGATAAAGTTCATTTTTTGATAATAACAATGATTAATTAAATCCATTCATTATAGTAGTTTCGTTAATTTTCGACTACTAACGAAAAGAATAGCACTACTTACAACTACTAACGAATTGAAACGAGATTAGACAATAAAACTTCCAAAAAGTCAGTTTTTGAAAATAATTTTTTTTTTGGAATTTTGAAATTGCGATTAAAAAAAAATCATGTAACTACTAACGGAAATGTTTATATTTTTGACAACTACTAACGATTGCAAAGACGATTACGTCGTCGTTTTTACGAAATTTAACAATTTAGAGTGGGGAAATTTTCAAAAATTTGCCAAAAAAAACAGTTAAACTACTAACGAAAATTTTTTTACTACTAACATCTACTAACATTTCTTTACGATTTAAACAAAAATTAAAATGTTTTAAACAATTTCGGGTGCCAAGTTCACGGAGCTCAGTATGCTTAGTGACTATTAAACTGATAAGTGTAATAAGCAAATGTGAAGTTCTTCATATCTAAAATAGTGTTAAAAATCCATATAGTGATAGTGCACGAGTAAAACATGTTAATATCAAAATTGTTACACCCACGAAGGAAAACAACGCAGAAATAGCACCATCAGATCTACCTATTCAACTGAATGAACTACACCTTAGTGAATTAAAAGATTTTAGTAATTAGTTACAGTGTGCCAAGGAACAAATCAATCCTATCGAACTATTTTCTTTCAATTACAACAATAATAGTTTTTATTCTATAATGATATATGTAATTGTTTTTTTACTTATTTTATATTGTTAAAAAAAATGTATGTTAATGTTAAAAGTTAATAAAATCAATAAAGAAATGGATAATCATTTAAATGATATTGAACTGAAAAATTAAGATGTTTACCGTAATTTTTCCTCTTATGCAGGGAGGTGTTATATGTTATGTATTGCCCATTGCCCATTGCCCTAATATTAATTGCTTTCTGTTACTTGAGCATAACCACATGTGATTTCTGCAGATAGGACAGTTTTAGGTATGTGTTTTTCTAGGAATCATGGATGGTCTCACGGTCAGGCGACCCTTGTTTTTGCATGTTTTAGAATATTAGATTCATTATCGTTTTAGACCTAGTTAAGTTACCATTGTAAAACGTCTAGGTAATAATCTTGTTTAATAAACTTTTTAAAAAACCTTCCTAGTTTACTTGAAAAACTTAATTGGCTCACTATTGCTAACTTCGTTATTATTGGAGCTACAAAGTCGGTTAAATTAGCAAACTAGTAGCATTTTTAATGGAACACTCTATACATTTTTGCATAAATCGATGACAAATTAAATTCTGTACAAAAAATGTCCTTAATTTTTTTTTATAATAATTTAAAATAAGCGAGTTATTTTGAAAAAAAGGTTGCAATTCTTTAAAATCAAGTAGCCATAAAATGGAATAGTGAGACCGGACAACCCCGGTCCCTTACATATAAAATTATTTCGCTTAAAATACATTCGCCTTACTGTGTTTTAAATTCTTTAGAAATTTATTTTAGTTGTTTGTGTATTACAAACTGCGACCCAAACTTATTTTTTGTAGTTGTACATATTTGGGGGCCCTCATAAAAACCGTAGAAATGCATAAACGAAAATGTTTGGTACTTGTAAATAAAAAACCTTCCATTCCAGCATAATATTATTTCAAATATTTAGCAAACGAAAACCACATTGCCTTCCCCATAAAAGTTAAGGGTGTAACAAAGGAAGCGGTCCTAGTAGTTTGTACCAAAACTGCCATCCAGCAATAAAAGCACCACCGCCAACAAAACCAGATGCCCAGATGGGTCCCCTTGTCCCACTTGCTGACCGTAAAACTTGACCTAGGTAGAAAATGCCACAGTTTACACGAAGGAAGAATATCGGTGAAAGTTTCTGGTACCATCCACACAATGTTATCTCCCATTGGTCGAGCCCCCGATTTGCCACCCCAGTTTACTGTTGTCACGGGGAAAAAGCGAGGAATTCCGCAAGAAAGAAGATGTACAAAGATAGTCACGCAACAGCTTGAAAGAGAGTATGACGAACTTGATGGTGTCAAGTACTCAGTGAAGTTAAGTAGACAAATAATCTTGATTGTGTGAATACTGCCCTTAAGTTCTGACTGTTCCACAGTAAATACCACCACTGCCGCCACGACTGTGCCCGCCACCCTGGAGTCGTACCGCCAACCCTGATCGACGGCCAGAGTTCCGGGGGAGCCACCAGTCCCGCCCTAGATGTGTGGAAAGGTTCTAACCCTACAGGTCCGTAAATCAGTGGGAAAACCATTGAGAGATTATTGATATTGTTCATTCTAACTTGATATATTCAGCTCGCTATAATTTTTGTTGCATTGATAATATTTACATAATCTTTGTTTTGCTGTATTTGTAAAATCTACCTTTGGGATAATTCTTTGCCATTATAATATTTATTTTAACTGTCTCTGAAATTGCTCCAGAGTTTTCTGTATACAACCCAACTTCTCTATTACTTTTATAACCGTTTGATGATATGTTTGATTGATCTGCTTGTCGGCCTGGCTACTGCTTGCATTCCTAAGGTCGCTTAGACTATCATGTACATTCTACAACGAGGGAATACATCGTAGGGGCTACGCACCCCTGCACGATGTGGTATACATAAGCACCATTGTTTTATATGTTTGTATTTGCTAAAATACCCCTCTTCGAACACAAGGAGGTGCGATTCATCTAATAGATGCCGCCTACCAGGGGAATGTATACCCAGAATGTGGGGGATGTAACGGGCAGTTAGGAGGCCGCAGTTGCAATATGTATTATTTGTTGTATTTTACTAATATTTCTTTATGGAATATTTTGGAGCAATACTAATTTGTTTTATCGTACCGTACAACCCACAAAGGGTTGATTAATCAGGTTATCCCATAAGGCGATTATCCTTAAGACTGATCATTTTGCATATTTTGTGCTTTCTGCCAATGAGCTTGAATAAAAACTGTATATGATCGTCAAAACTGTTTTATTTCTTTCACCTGCACAGAACTCTAAAAAGAACACAACGTAGGGAATTTCGACGCTATTTATTTCTCCAGTACTGACTGGGGGCCGAAAGGTTACAATAGTAATTTATTAAAACCAAACAATCATAATTTTGAATTTAAGCAAGTTGAAAAAAACTTGAAAGAATTACGGAAATATTACTATTTTATTTAATATTTTTAATATACAAGTGTTTGCGCAAAGTCTTTCACTATTGCTAACTTTGTTATTATTGGAGCTACAAAGTCGGTTAAATTAGCAAACTAGTAGCATTTTTTCCGCTGATTATAATGGTGTAAACAGAAAAACAATTGGCCATCTGATTTTCGAGATATTCACAAAAATAACATTTTTTAAATGGAACACCCTGTATATTTTTCCAAAAATCGACGATAAATTAAACTCTGAACAAAGAATGTTCTTATGCTTTTTTGACAATAATTTAAAATAAGCGAGTTATTTTGAAAAAAAGTTTTCAAAGTTTTAATATCAAGTAGTCATGAAAATTATAATTTATTAAATTTTCAATATTACCGTAATTCTTTCAAGTTTTTTTCAACTTGCTTAAATTCAAAATTATGATTGTTTGGTTTTAATAAATTACTATTTGTGAAACTAGGGATACTTACGTTATCATCTCTGTTCATAATGCAGCAACTCGTTACTATACACAACGACAAGAATTTACAACATCAGCACGATATACACAATCACAATACCTGATCCTCATCTTATGTGCGACAGCCTCGATATAGATTAACGAAGTCCGTGGCAAATTCGCCTCAATACAACCTCTATAACAAGCTCCCAGATAATGTAAGACTACTGGAAGCCCGTGGGTGCCGTGCGAGGATTAAAGAACATCTGCTGAGAAAAGCTTTCTACTCTGTCTCAGAATTTAGTGAGGAAGACTTGCCAAATTGATCATGGAGTGATGTGCGGTTGCTTGGTCCCAGAGAACATACTATAGCGAATTGAGTACACTGTTCTATTATTTGTTTTGACCTTGATTCTGTGTACCAGTTTGTTTTGTATTGTAATTATTGTATTGCGTTTTGATAAATAAAATGTTTTTGGCAGGTCAATGTACATGTTTAAAACTTAATAACTATAAATACAATTATACATATATGGTATTATGTATAATTGTATTTATAGTTATTAAGTTTTAAACATGTACATTGACCTGCCAAAAACATTTTATTTTTTTGTAATTTGGTTAAATAAAATCTATCTATCTAAATCTATCTATTCCGTTTTATGGCTACTTGATTTTAAAGAATTGCAACCTTTTTTTCAAAATAACTCGCTTATTTTAAATTATTATCAAAAAAAGATGAGGACATTTTTTGTATAGAATTTAATTTACCATCGATTATTGCAAAAATATATAGGGTGTTCCATTTAAAAAAATGTTATTTTTGTGAATATCTTAAAAACCAGATGGTCAATTGTTTTTTTGTTTTCACCATTGTAATCAGCGGAAAAAATGCTACTAGCTAATTTAACCGACTTTGTAGCTCCAATAATAACGAAGTTAGCAATAGTGAGTCACTTCGCGTGAACACCCTGTATAATATATTTAAATTTCAAAATGAAAAAGATAAAATTTTAGTTACTGAAATGGACAGGGCTGCATATACAGTAAAAGAAAAATTAATTCTTAGTAATTTGGTGGCAGAGGAGAACCACTTCGTAGAGAATAAAAAAACAGATGCCACAACAATACAAATAAAGCAAAAAACATGGAACAAAATTGCTTCTGATTATAATGCCCAGCCAGAACTGGTTACAAAACGCAATGCAAAGCAGTTAAAAAAACTGTGGGATAATTTAAAACAACTGTAATAGTGATACATTAACTATCTTTATCACATGTTTACCAGATTTTTTTTTATATTGAAGAAAAAGAAGAGAAATTACAAAGGCACGAAATAGCTACTTAGCTACCGAAGGTGATCAAGCCAACAACGATCTTGTATTAGAATTGGTAGTTGTTGTAGCACCTCACCTAAATTTTACTATAGGTAATTCAGCACTGCTATTTTTGAGGGTATGTGGAAACATTTTCTTATAACTTTACATAATTGCAAACGTTTGTATAATATGTAAATACATATGTATGTATATCTAATTCTAGAAAAAGAAATTGCGATTATGAGCACATCCAGTTTCTGTAAAAATATCAGTGCAGACAAGATAGGTAAATAATAATTATTATTGCACTCATTATTTTATAGTTTTTATATGTATTACACTTATATCTTTACTCAGAATCAAGTTTATTAGTTTATAAAGAAGATGACGAAGCCAGGAATGTGCCAGAACAGAAAGGTAAATGATAACTTAACTAATTTTGACATAACACTATTTAACATATAATACACTATTTCAGAATTAAAATCACGTTTTTCTACAAAACCCTCAGTCAGGACGAAACCATATGACGAAGAAAATGTTTTAAGGATCCAGAAATTAAAGGAGGCAGTTCAACAACAACAAGAACTGCATGAAATAAGGAAGGCAGCAGCTGCAGCAGAAAGCGAACTTGCCATTTTGAAATTATCAACATTTTAAAGAGATAATAACATATATTAAAAGGAATTATTGTGGTTTTATCTATATTTTATAAAAAAGTAGACATTTTGAAATTTAAAGCATGAAAAATTATTTAAAAATGTTGTATAAATTGTCGTCGAAATGCGAGTCCTAAATTATCGTCAATTACTGCAACATGTTCATTATTCTCGTCTATTTCCAAGCCATTATCAAAATCATTTTGTTGCAATCCGATGTTGTACAGTACTGCAGTTGCACAAACAATTGCAATACTGGTTTCAAACTTTGTTTTCAGAGTCCTCTGTAAACAAGGAAATCGCCTTTTCCACACTCCAAACACTCTTTCTACTAAATTTCTCGTAGATTTGTGGGCACGGTTATAGTTTTCTTCTTGTTGGTTTGCTGGGTTCAATACAGGTGTTAAAAGATAAGTTCGGCAGGCATATCCATTATCACCCAGTAAAATGCCCCGTACTCGTCCTTGTTCAAATCGAACTCTTGCAGAACTTCTATCAAATATGACAGTGTTGTGGGTTGACCCTGGATGCCGCACGTCTATATCCATTATCTGCATGGAAGCCCCAGCTATAACCTAATATTTATTTCATTAAATCATGTTCAGATATCTCAAACAAGTCCTTCTTACCTGTACATTTAAAGAAAAGTATCCTTTTCTATTTCTGAACAACTCAATTCGAAGATGCGATGAAAATAAATTAACAATTCGATCCAAAGTGAATCAATCGTCTCATATAACTGAACCTGCTCTTAAGCTTGATATTTCAATTCATTTTGATAAAGGCGAAAAGAAAATCGGGTGTTATTGTTTGTGTAAAACAGGGGCGGAAAATGAGTGCAAGCATATTTTCGCCACGCTAATTTATTTGTACTACAGGTAAATAAAAAATAGTTACTTCAATAAAATAACATTGTATTGCTTTACGTATATGAAACCGCTTAATAATGTTATGTTTATAATTATATTTTATGTAACATTTAGCAAAGGTATTGATAGCTTGGACGAATTGAGCTGTACCGACGAAGAAAGATTGTGGGGGACCTTAAAAAATTCAGCGGTTGAGAAAGCTGCTTCCAGCCAACCTCTGGAAATGCTGTGTTATCACGAGACGTCGGCACAAGAGGAGCAGTTACGAACTTTTTATTTGTTATTATGTTTATTAGCTAAAATACCCCTCTTCGAACACAAGAAGGTGAGACATCTAATATGCCGCCTACCGGGGAAATGCATATCCAGAGTGTGGGGGTTACAAAGCGAAGCTAGGAGACCCCAGTTGCAATATGTATTTGAAGGTATTTTACTAATATTTCCGTACAGAATGGCTTGCGGTTTGTTCGATTTGTTTATTTATCTCTTGGACGCCAGGTTCTTCTATAGGGTCCGACCTGCAGGTTTACCATTTCAATTTTCCCATGGGGCGATTCGCCTTAACTTGGAATTTGAAATATTTAATATAATATGTATTTTGCTTTAAGAGCCTGAATAAAATGTTTAAGTATAATGTTATTACCAAACTATTTTATTTCTCCCGCATACACGGAACTTTAAAGAACACACAACGTACTCAAATTTTAAATGTTAAATATTTCTCCAGATATGACTGGGGGCCGTAAGTTTACAGTTGCAAGAAAGCATCGTACCTGTAATCCCATGCATACTAGGTATATTCAGATAGACAAAAATGGCTGTATAAAAATATGTTTTTAATTTTTTGAAATCGGCATGTAAGGGGAATTTTTGCAAACTTTCGTCGGTGTCTTTTCCGTCGCAAAATGGTGTACGGCAATAGTGTTTTTTTTTTAATTTATTCATTTTACGCAATTTCTATATTGTAAATCAACGATTCGGGACGCTTAGACTGATTTTGAAAATATCCGAGGCGCGGCGCCAGCGTAGCTTTCACTCGCGAATACGGTGTCAACAATTTTATCAAGAATTGTGTTAATGCTTTAGAAAGACGAAACATATTTATAAATAATTCCACTAATGCATCTCTTGGTCGGCGTCGTATATTATTTTGATGTTGTTCTAACCATTCTAAATTTTCAATCGCAATTAGATGCATTAAGTCATCCATAATAAAACTCGTTATAAATTTATATATATATATATATATATATATATATATATATATATAACTACCTCGGAATTAGTGAATAGTTAAAGTTTTTTGGTTATAATTTTGTTAATTTTCCCCATGTGCCTTCTCTATGGGTGCTCTTTGTTAAACGATTACTGTTAACGAGCGTTCGTTAGCTAACGTGTGATGAAAAGTTGGTTTTTGATGTTTTTCGCAAAGTTGAGAATGATTTTAAATAGATCATTATTTAGCGAACGGTAAAAAATCATATATTTAATACTAACTATATTGCTAGCGTTAAGATAAAAGTGGTGCAAAAATTACGGTGCAGACGATGGCAACCTCTCGCTCGCACAATTAAGTGAGCGTTCGTTGTGCTCATGCGCGGTATGCGACATTTTTTGAAATTTTGGATAATTTGTTGTATTGGAAATTTGTCACTTGTTTGTCAATTCTAAAAATTTGCTAATATAAAATGGTGTACAAAAGTTATTTATGCGGAAATATGCCCGACAGAATGAAGAAAATTTCATTGCTTAAGTAAGTATTGGTTGTTTATATGTATATTACTTATATTTTTAAAAATCTCTACTTTCTTCAAGTTTTTATGAAACTTGAAAAATTTTTTCTAAATAGTTTTTCTTACAGTTTTGTACATTATTATTCATGCACGTGTAAATAAGCTTTTTTCCTTACAATTAGATTATTATTTCTAGATTTCCGAGTAATTCTGAAAAAACAGCACATACTCTAAAGAGTTTAAAGCAATGGTTAGCTGTATGTAATCTAAATGAAAAAGATGACATATCTGGCCAGCGAATTTGTTCATGTCATTTCAAAGACGAAGACTTGAAAACGGAATTTACAAAAAAAGGTGGAAAGTTGGGCGATTCCCTCAATAAATGTTCCAAATTCTAATGCTCCGTGTTATTTATTACATGTATATTATGAAATATTTTTATAGTTAAGAATTATGTATGAATAAATTTGATAAGAATAAATCGAGATATTCGTGATATAACCTAACCTAATCCATGTCAATCACCGGAACCTAACCTAATATAGGTATGTCAATCAACGGTAAAAGTCGCGACAATGACACGCATACGCATTACTGCCCATTACTGTTGCTCTATCTCTCTCTCATTACACGCGTCCAATTTATATTGGACATAATATATCCAACACCAACCCAGTTATTTTCTTTGTTTTAAATAATACTTCCTTGTCTGTTTGAATACTTGGTCATGTACTACAGGCCTTGAGTCCTTTCCTGATAAAAGTCGGTTGATACCTGTCGCCCAAATGTGACAACAGAGTAGCAAAATTAAAAATAATTTCTCTGTTGACCTCTTCAATATGTTCACTTACTTTACTTTACTTACTTTACTACGTTTTCAACGGGATAAGGTAAGAATAGTGTGGGAACTATTACGCCTTTCTTCAAATACATGTTCATAGAGAATATTAATCAAAGGTGTAGAATGAAATGCCCCTAGTATTTCAGTGAAACTGCTTAAAGCCCTCTCACTCGAGTACGAAGACGACTTTTTCCATATAACTATAACCGTAGCTAGAGTACTAGTGAAGAACCTGCTATGTCGATTCGGAGTACCGTTGGAGTTACACTCGGACCAAGGAAGGAATTTCGAATCAGGGGTTTTCCAAATGATTTGTGAATTACTGTGAATACGAAAAACCAGAACAACCGCTCTACATCCACAATCTGATGGAATGGTAGAAAGATTTAACAGAACTATGGAGGAATACCTTTCCTAGGTTGTGGCCACCATCAGCGAGATTGGGATAGACACATCCCCATATTTCTAATGGCATATAGAGAGGCAATCCATGACACAACAGGACAGACTCCTGCCCGAATAGTTCTTGGGAGGGAACTTCGTCTACCCTGCGATTTAACTTTTGGTTCACAAAGTAGCGAACCATTATCTGTAGAGGACTATGCTGATGAAGTAAAAACTCAATTACGCAATGTCCACAACCTGGTTCGGGAGAAGATAAAATTGGCAAGCGACAGGATGAGAACCAGATACGACCTAAGAGTCAACTCAGATGGGTTTAAAGACGGAGATTCGGTTTGGCTGTATAATCCTCAAAGGAAGAAGGGAAGATTTCCGAAGCTTCATCCCTTCTGGGAAGGCCCGTACACCGTTACGAGTATAAAAAGGATCAACGACGTAGTATATCGTATCCAACAAAGTCCAAAATCCAAGATGAAAGTGGTACACTTGGATCGCTTGACGCGTTACCATGAAAGGAACAATTTGCCTGACCGGGACGTTCAGGCTTAAGAAGGGGACAATGATACGACCCTGTATACGCGCGGATGAGATCACCGCCCAATGAGGTCATGCTTCCAGAGTCATCCAGACGTTCCATATCTAGATAATTCGAGTACCTTCCATGTGTTCACATACAGGGCTAGTCACAAGAGGGTTATTTCTGAACAAAATTAGAAAGCAACCAAAAATACAATTTACAACGGCTGCTAGCTTTCGCATTTTTTAAAAATGGAATATTGGATCTAAGATTGCCGGTCTTGCCATTTGATTCTGTTCCAGTTCTGTTACTTTAACGTTTTAAAAAAATAAAAAAAGTGTATAAAACTCCAGTGCTTACAATACAACAGTTAAAAGACAGAATTCGCCAAGAATGCATGGCTATAACGCCCGAAACATTACGGCGTGTTCAGCGATCGTTTTTTAATCGTATTGAAGTTTGTGTACATCGCAATGGGGCACATTTTGAACAATTTTTTCAGTAGATAATTTAAATATGTTATGTTTTGCTTTATTGTATTGTCATTTTAATAAATTGTCACTTTTGCGTTTTTTTCCAAAATTTCAAATCACTTTGATCCGACTTATTAATCAAATAAAATATCTGATGTGCCCAACACATGACTTTCTTATACATTGCCATTATACAGTTTTAATATTTGGAAAATACTGAAGGGGTAGCCAATAATCATATGCAGTCGACATTCAAATTTTAAATTAATATTTTTCAATAAAAATCGATGAAAATAATGTAGTTTTTGATATCATTTGACGCGCAATAAGTTTCTCATTCCACTGATAAAAAAATATATTCTCTAGGCTGAATTGGCGAGCAAGAATTCACCACAATAATGTTAAATCCTTATGTTCAGGTTTGAAAACGGGCACCCGGTATATTGATATATTGTAATACAATTAAATATTATTGAAAAAACGGCGCAAAATAGAAAACTATCGTGGAGCGAAGCCCGCGGGGGACAGTTAGTAATAAATAAATAAATATGATTTTATATTAATAACGTATTGAATGTCGACTGCATATGATTATTGGCTACCCCTTCAGTATTTTCCAAATATTAAAACTGTATAATGGCAATGTATAAGAAAGTCATGTGTTGGGCACATCAGATATTTATTCTTTAACATTGATTTAAAATTAAATTTTGAACAAATTTTGTGGAAGCGTTTTGTAACAGATTTTATCCACAAGCAGTATATTATAAGGTCATAATTCTACTGCTAGGAGACGTCTTATGATATTAATAAAACACATGGGTCTTATAATTAATACCCATGACTACCTACTCTTTAATAAAACTTAATTCTACATAATTTTTCCAAAATATTGATTTAAAAAGAAGGGAAATCTATGGAATCGAACCAGCACCGTGTAGATTACTAGGCAGATTCTCTACCCACTGCGCCACGGCGGCTTGTGCTAGAAGTGGTATTTGTATTGGATAAGAAGAGTACACTGAATACTTTGCTGCTATTAGCTACTCCTATTAACTGTACATATTACAATATGACACAAAAAACACAAATCAACGACCGCGTAACAACCGGTGGTAGTTTCGCCAGCACAATGCTGCCGTAGTTGTCGATCTTTTCAAATAATAATATTGCTACAATCGATTTCCTCAACGGTATAGATTTCTGTAATTTATATAAAGTACTTTTGCATCTGAGTGATAGATGGCGCTATTATATGAAAAATAATTAAAAAATTTTGACGGAATTTCAAAAAAAAGTTCAAACAAAATTTGTTCAAAATTTAATTCTAAATCAATGTCTAAGAATAAAAAAATGTCGTAAATTGTTTATTTTTCAAGATATTCCTAAAAAACCTAAAAATGTCATCAGGTAAGTACCACTTGTGTTGGCGCTAGACGAAAAAGATTTAATGTGGCACCCACAATTTTGTTTAAAGTCTTAAATATGAAATTTGAATCAAATCGGGTTACTCGTTTTTGAGTTATCGTGGATACAGACAGACAGACAGACAGACAGACAGACAGACAGACAGACAGACAGACAGACAGACAGACAGACAGACAGACAGACAGACAGACAGACAGACACACACACACACACACACACACACACACAGACAGACAGACAGACAGACAGACAGACAGACAGACAGACAGACAGACAGACAGACAGACAGACAGACAGACAGACAGACAGACAGACAGACAGACACACACACACACACACACACACACACACACACACACACACACACACACACACACACACACACACACACACACACACACACACACACACACACACACACACACACACACACACACACACACACACACACACACACACACACACACACACACACACACACACACACACACACACACACACACACACACACACACACACACACACACACACACACACACACACACACACACACACACACACACACACACACACACACACACACACACACACACACACACACACACACACACACACACACACACACACACACACACACACACACACACACACACACACACACACACACACACACACACACACACACACACACACACACACACACACACACACACACACACACACACACACACACACACACACACACACACACACACACACACACACACACACACACACACACACACACACACACACACACACACACACACACACACACACACACACACACACACACACACACACACACACACACACACACACACACACACACACACACACACACACACACACACACACACACACACACACACACACACACACACACACACACACACACACACACACACACACACACACACACACACACACACACACACACACACACACACACACACACACACACACACACACACACACACACACACACACACACACACACACACACACACACACACACACACACACACACACACACACACACACACACACACACACACACACACACACACACACACACACACACACACACACACACACACACACACACACACACACACACACACACACACACACACACACACACACACACACACACACACACACACACACACACACACACACACACACACACACACACACACACACACACACACACACACACACACACACACACACACACACACACACACACACACACACACACACACACACACACACACACACACACACACACACACACACACACACACACACACACACACACACACACACACACACACACACACACACACACACACACACACACACACACACACACACACACACACACACACACACACACACACACACACACACACACACACACACACACACACACACACACACACACACACACACACACACACACACACACACACACACACACACACACACACACACACACACACACACACACACACACACACACACACACACACACACACACACAGAGAGAGACAGACATCATGGCGAAAATGGTCAAAATGGATTCAGGGGCCCTCAAAACGTGTAAATCCATCAAAATCTCGAAGTCGAAAAAAATCACGATTACAATACTTCCTTATACTACGTATAAGAAAGTAAAAATAATATCAAGTGATCAGATTAATTAGTATTTTGGGTTTCGTTCTAATTTTGGTCAGAAATAAACCACTCATGACTAGCCCTGTATAAATAAGGGATGCATGCAAGGGACGTTCAGCAGTGTTTAGACAGCGATACGATAAATCAATGTTTCTAATATAGTATACAAAATAGTATATTATTATACGAGTTTTATAAGACGCTATATTGTAGCACAAGGAACGAGTGCCACAATAGTGTCTTATAAAACAAGTGTAATATACTGTTTTTTCTATTTTGCATCTATTTATACTTTAAATTTAGGAATATGTACAACATATAAACCTAGGACTATTTGGAATGATTTGCCAATGGTTGGTAACACTAACCAAACATAACCAAACAATAAAACAAAGTTAATTTGAAATTAGTTGTCACTTTTACTTCCCAACCAGCAACAAGCTTTTTGGCATTCTATTGAAATGTGTAAACAAGCAACTAGAAGTAACACACCACCTGAACTAAGAAAAAGAGCCCAATTAGCTATAAATGATTTACTTTCGAAAAAATAATAATAAAATGTTCAAAATTTCACTATTTTCTTTTCTACAATTTTGTGAGGTTGGCTTTGGCTTTTGACGCTGCGTTACCCACATGTCATTGGAAATTAATGGCAAGCAATGTTACCACTATGAAAAAATGAAAAGCTGGAGTTTACAATGAAGCTATTATCAAACCCGTTTGAGTTTCATAATGACTCTGTTAGAGACGCAAAATAGAAAAAATCAATTTTAGCTGGTTACATTTCACACATTTTAATTTTTTGCTATTTAGCATTAGTTATTTCTGTCATAATAATTGAATTGCTAGATAGTAAATACATTTTTCTATGTTATCTAATTTTTTCATTTGAATTCAATAATTGTGGATAGATCTGACACGCAATTTTATAAACTTGTGCAAATGGTACGATTTAAGCTACTGGTGTCTTAAATCGTACTTCGTAGTTTCCAAATCGTACTATTGATATAAAATTCATCAAAAATGAAACTGCTAGAGACAAAGAACGTTTAATATCGAAAAATTAACACATTAACATCTAACACAATATTAATACATAATACAACTATATTTCTTTGTTGTTTTGCCAACATCGGCACATGATTCGTGAACCCATCTTTTGCATTTTGTGCACTGAATCATATTTTCAACTAATTTCATTTCACAGATGAAACAATACCAGTCATCTTCATTAATTTCAAGGAGGACATTCGATGATTTGCTTGTGCTCGCGACATTAAGTAGCGTCCCTTCCTTCTTGTGGGATTTAGTTTTTTTCAAATTCTTTGAGCACCTGTTTTGCAATTTTCGCCTCTTCTTTTTTAGATCTCTTTTCTTTAGAAGATTGTAGCTCATTTTTAAATGGACTTTCAGTGAGAATAATGGCACCTTGAGCAGGTCTCTTCTGTCTCTTAGCAATCTTTTTCGTCATTTTAGGTGGGGGCGATATTACTTCCAAAGGTATAATTAAAGATGATGGTTCAGCAGAGCAGTAGATTGAATATCAGCAGTTGAAGGAACATCAGCAGTAGAGTGAACACCACCATCTTGTGTTTCATTGTCATTATGTACAACATCATTTCCATTGTGCTCTTCTGTCAAAAACTCGCTGGTTACAAAGTCACGATCGGAGAAAACATTTCGATCCACTGGCCAAATTCCCGTTACTTTGAATCCACTCATTGCATTAGCTACAGTTGCTGCCTTTCCGTAGGCCTCGGCTAATAAAGCAGACACTTGGCTTTGGGTAACAGCTTCACCTGCATTCGCCCTTAACCATTTCTGAACTGCTTGATCGTAATAGGTCTCCATAGGTCCAAATACGGCAACGTCCAAAGGCTGGAGACGGTGAGTCGTATGACCTGGAAGTTGCAAGAGAATTACTCCATGAAGACGAGCCAATTCTAATGCCTCAAGGTTTCTAGAATGAGTTGTATGTCCATCAAGTTCCAGGAGCACTTTTATTTTCTGGCGATGGTTTAACACACACAATAAAAGGTTTTAACCAAGTGACAAATAAATCACTATTGATGTATCCGCTTCCTGATACTTCAACTAACCTGCCCGGAGGGGCTCCGCTGTTAAGATGAGGAGCCATTCTGATTCTTTTAAAAATTATCATGGGAGGTATACAGTGAATTTTTTTTATGAGTCTCCATAGGGATTTACATGGTAAAATCTTTAACTCGTGTTAACGGTTTTTCTACTGCGAATTTCAAAATTATTTTTGGCACACTATTAGTTTGCATCTTTTTTTACATGTTCTAGTAGTTTTTAAAATGTAAAAAGTAAAATTTATTTATTTAACCGGGAAAATAATTACATAATTTTAGCTCGTTTTCAGGCTTTGTCCACTGACAAGCAAATAAATATTCCAAAACTGTCACTTTATTTGCATGTTTTTATTAAGTTTGAAAGACTTTCAAAACGTGAAAATGTCTGTACACCATCGAAGAAAAAGTAAAATTCATTACGGCGTATATTAAAGATGTCTCAAGTAGAGAGATATGATAATTTTGCGGTGGAATATCCAAATCGACCCATACCTTTAAAATTCTACAATAATTGTCAGTGGACAAAGCCTCCTAACTTATTAAATTTTAATGTGAAAACGAGTTAAAATTGTGTAATTATTTTCCTTTTTAAATAAAAAATTTCACTTTTTACATTTTAAAAACTACTAGAATATGTAAAAAAAGATGCAAACTAATAGTGTGCCAAAAATTATTTTGAAATTCGCAGTAGAAAAAACATTAACAGGAGTTAAAGATTTTACCATGTAAATCCCTATGGAGACTCAAAAAAAATTCACTGTATAAGAACCAGATGCACTAACACAAGCAAAAGCAAAGAAACCGTTATTATTTCAAATTGCGCCCTCTAGCAATTTTATTAGGAACTATCGTGTACCATTGGATGCGATAATTAAAAGTACCTACATTTCTCTTCCAAACAAGCTTAAGTTTACTAAAATCGAATAAGTCGTTTAGAAGTTACAGCGATTCAAAAGATTACACTTTGAATACCTTCTCCCACTCTTATTAAGGTCGGTACGCCAATGGGCCTTAAACCAAAATGATGCAGAATTGTCCAAGCTTTCTAATGATGTTACCAAAGGTATACCTTAATGTGGGAATTTTCGGAGAAATCTAGAATTTTTATATTTACTTTTCAGTTGCGCCCCCTTGTGGCAAAATGTGGAACTTAAAAATAATTTCCAGGATTTTCTCATGGCCACCCTAGTAATGAAATTTTTTTTCCTGAATTTCTATGCCCAGTATTTTCCGAGATATGGCCGGTGGCCACCCTTAATGAAACATTTTGTAAAATTTATTTATTTAAATAAACTTAGACACAAAAAATAATGTGTATTACACGCCTAGAATCTGTTTTGCGAGTACTCGTAGTTGCGGGCCTCGGCCTACGGCCTCTGCTCGCAAACCCTACTCGCACTCGCAAAACTCTAGTTTCAAGGCTAGTAATACAAATTACTATTTTATATGTCTCCACTATGAGATTCACGAACAATTCAAATTTTTTACCGACTGTTAATTTGTCATTATCTATAAATTTCCAATTTATAACTGAGACCATTTTATAAAAATCAAATTTACCTTTATTTGTTATGTTCCTACTTACTTTGCATACTCTGTTTTTAGCACCCACAATGCATTGAAATTCTAAGACTTCAGGTTTGTGATCAGATAAGTATGAATCTATTATACCGAGAGATCAAAAATTATCTTGGTCAAAAGTGGTCATGGATTTTAAAATAATTGTCGGACCTAGTATCGTGTCAATACTTATTAAGGCACATAACTTGATAAACTTCAAAAGGATGATACAAGCTAAGACCGTCGTTTTTTATTTCATGACCATCTTTGACCAAGATAATTTTTGGTATATGACTTTGCCGAATTATCACTGAAATTTACAAAAATGTTATCCAGACAGTTAATGCCCCTAGTACCACCATGTACGAGTATCATCTCCGTAAACCCATGGGTGGCTAAGAAGTCACTGGCCATTGTAGCATCTCTATGCTCCGTGTCAAACCTAATATTAAAATCCCCACACAGAATTATCCTATTCCCACTACTTATTCGTTGCATAGCGATTCCAGCACATCAATGAAAACATCCACTCGACCTGAACGAGACCTGTACACACACAATACAAAAACACCATTAGACAACAACTTTGTCGCAGCAATCTCACAATCCTTCTCAATTGATAATGAATTGATGTCATCTAATCTAATTGCATAATTTTTTGCCAAATAACTATTATTTAAAAATATTACTGTACCCCCATAGATAAAATTAGATCGAGAAAAATGTGTGACTGATGCAAAACTAGTACCTAACTTAAGATTACCCATTTCATTATGACTCAACCAGTGTTCGCTAATACACACTATGTCAAAGTCTTTATCCACTAAGAATGCCTCAAGATCATTCATTTTATTTCTCAAGCACTGAATATTAATATGCAAAAGTTTAGTGTGACTCTCGTTGGGTTGATCAGTCTTGTTCCCCTTACCTTTACACACCGTCACAAGAAACATTTCCAGATCATAGGTCTTCGTTAGGTTACCCGTGCTGTTGCTTTTCTGAGGTGAAAATAACTATTAATATGGGCACCTGCTGGCCATATCGTAGGGTTCAAAGCCTTTGCCTAATTACTTTCATTGATAGTCACTTTAAAAGATGAGTAATAACTAAGAAATCTAGAGGTCATCCTCCGGGAACAACCGCTTCACAAAAATTGGTTAATTCACAAGTGGTTGTCTTAAACCTATCAATTAATTTTCTTCGGAATTACCGCAAAGGCGCGTTAATCGTAGCGGCGCTGACTTCAAATATGGATAACTCATCGAAAAGTACCAATATTGAAAAGCTATAAATTGGAAATTGTTAAGCTATTATTTTTAGTTTTATTGGGGTTGTGGAAGCATTTTTTAATAATGAAAAAAAAAACGCAAAATTGCCTAAAAACGATTATTTTCGATTTTTAGTCTCAAATTTTTCGAAAACTGAGGGTGATACAAAAATTCAGTTTTCAGGTTCGTGTTCAGAATCGAAAAATCTATAAGAATCACCATATGTGGTCTAAGAAATAAAAGTCGTGTTGTACAGTGAAATTGACCTTCTACTAATTCTATACATAATTTTGGACCAATATAAACGTTTTCCAATGGTACAAAATAATGTGGATTAGCAAATTGAATTTTATATATTATAACTGAATTTACATAATATCTTTTTAAATAAAACTGTAGAATTGTTTTGTAAATAGTAGCAATTCTATTGTACAAATATGTGATGGGTCCAACACATGACTTGCTTATACGATAGTACCACAATTACTTTTCCTAAAGAAATTAAGTTAAATTTGTTGTAAAAATCGTGTTTAAATTTTGAGCTTTTTCCAACAATTTATATAGTTTACGAAAGTTTATCTCGCACTTATTGCAGTACGCATAAATCTGTCCTTGTCCCACTCATTATAACCGAATTTTACGACAAAAATAAGTGTTTTATTTTAGATTTTTGACCTATTACTCACGTAAAAAATCTCCCGGTATAAAATCATATTTATTTATTCATTATGGTTTTCGGTACCATAGAAATCAGTAAAATAAAAAAAAATAATGGTCCATCTGGGATTCGAACCCGCGACGTTCCCAACGTCATTAGTCTATCTAGACTGTCGGATTCAACGCGCACTATGAGAAATATAAGTGTTTTAAGAATATCACGTTTTTTTGAAAATTTTGTAACTGAATTTCAAAAAAAGTTCAAATAAAATTTGTTCATAATTTAATTATAAATCAATGTTAAAGAATATAAAAAACTCGTAAAATGTTTATTTTTCAAGATATTCATTTTAATTATTTCAATTCATATTTCTCTAAAATAGATGACAAATCAACCGCAATGCTGTCTCCCCGGCTCACAATCTGGCAACACTGTCTAGTTTGGTGTCCGCTAGGTGGTGCGAATGAGGCGCCCTGACGTCACGACACTAGGAAAATTTCTCAAAATGCCTCCGAAATTCACCAAAATACCTCCTAAATTCCTCGAAATACCTCCGAAATGCCTAGAAATTCATTCGCTGTGTACACTAAAATACCTCACTGATTTCCCCCTCGGCGACCACAGACGAAAGATACTAGACGTTTTTATTGGGTACCCAGGATCCGTTCATGATACTCGAGTATTCAGGAACTCGCCCCTAAAAAATAATTTGGAGGAAAAATGTGGACGGTATTTTGTTTTGGGAGACAGTGGATATCCTCTACAACAAAATCTATTAACTCCGTATAAAGACAGAGGGAACCTTAGCAGAAGACATCAAAATTATAATATAAAATTAGCGAAAAACCGATAGATTTAGATTTATTTATTGTTTGTTTGAACGAAAATGTTTTACAAACGTCCAACTTTAACAATAGTAAACAATGAAAAACTTACATCTTGAAGAGGATAAAAAAAGCACAAAAAAAAACAAAACAGTAAAAATATTATAAATAAACAAATAATACGTATATAGGTACATATTACAAGCAAAAACAAAATGGGTTAAAAATCACAATTCAAAACTTCTTGAAGAGAATAAAAGCAGAATAAAAGCAGAAATGTTTTCATATATTTTTACTTTCTTATACGAAGGATAAGGAAGTATTGTAATAGTGATTTTTTTCGACTTCGAGATTTTAATGGATTTACACGTTTTGAGGGCCCCTGAATCCATTTGGCCATTTTCGCCATGATGTCTGTCTGTCTGTATCCACCATAACTCAAAAACGAGTTATCGGATTTGATTCAAATTTCATATTTAAGAGTTTGAACAAAATTGTGGGTGCCACATTTAATGTTTTTCATGTAGCACCAAAACAAGTGACAGTTACCTGAAGACATTTTTAAGTTTTTTAGGAATATCTTGAAAAATAAACAATTTATGATATTTTTTTATTCTTTAACATTGATTTAGAATTGAATTTTGAACAAATTTTGTTTGAACTTTCTTTTGAAATTCCGTCAAAAAAATTTCAAAAAAACTAGATATTCTTAAAACACTTTATATTTCTCATAGCGCGCGTTGATAGTTGAATCCGATGGTCGAGGTAGACCATGTGTTTGATTATATGGCTGCCAAACGGAAGGTCCCGGGTTCGAATCCCAGAAGGACCGGTCCATTAGTTTTTTTTTTTATTTTACTGGTTTCTATGGTACCGAAAACAATAATAATGAATAAATAAATGTAATTTCATACCGGGAGATTTTTTTAAGTGAGTAATAGGTCAAAAATCTAAAATAAAGCACTTTTTTGTGGTAAAATTCGGTTATAATGAGTGGGACAAGGACATATTTATGCGTATTGCAATAAGTGCGACAGAGACTATTTGAAAATTGCTGGAAACCCTCAAAATTTTTACAAGAAATTTAACTTAATTTCTTTAGGGAAAGTAATTATTGTGATACTATCCGTATAAGAAAGTCATGTGTTGGGCACACCAGATATTTTAAAAGGTACTAGTGGCAAAGTACGCACAGATTCCGGAAGCTTGTTAAAAAGTACAGGTCCCCAGTAATTCACCGAATTTCTACTCCTACTCAACCTATGGAACTCGACGTGTAAATCGAGACTATTCTTCGTGTTAACATTATCCCGCTCATGGCGTGTCTGGTAATCGTTGATGTGTTCCTTAACACACAGAAGGCATTGCAAGACGAACAAACCAGGCAAAGTAGAATTTCCAGTTCTTTAAAGGCACCTCTACAGTCCCCACGATTTAATTTAACAGTTTCCACTTCATTGTGTACCGGTAGTGGTCTTAATGAAAAATAGTATGTGTTCGTTTTCCGCAAATTCAAAGACAGAGAACTCATGAACCCCTGACCGCGTCCCGACGTTACTCGAAGATAGAGACTCTAAACAACGACCCGTCTCCATCGCGGTCGCATCATCGGCGAACAGGCAAAGGTCAGAGTTAGGAATATTAGCCGAAAGGTATATATATTAAAAATAAGATTGGACCCAGTACAAACCCTTGGGGAACCCCGAACTGGACCGGACACAATTCAGATTCGTTGTTGTTAACAACAACTGCCTGATACCTCTCCGAAAGATAGGACCGTAGGAGAGACAAGGAGGTGCACGAAAAATTGAATAACCCAAGTTTGTGTAATAAAATTTCGCTCGACACGCAGTCAAAAACTTTAGTGAGATCACAAAAAATGGTGACCACGTACTCCTTATTTTCAAAAGAGTTCGCTATGATTTTAATTAATTTACAAATTGCTAGAGATGTGGATCTGCAAGGTCTAAAGCCAAATTGCGCACTGCAAAGCCGAAGCAAGTCAGGATCTTGGCTTACTTCGTGTGCTTCACGCATAAGGTTGAGAGTGTCTCTTTCACGTCTTAATGACTCGGAAAACCAAATATTCGACTTAACTTTATTTTGCTGTAAACGAACTGATTTGCTAAGAAATACAAGCCTGCTCAGATCTGAAAGCAACTACATCATTGTTTCAAATTTTGCATCGATAGAAATATCAAGTTTTACGAAACTCCAGTCGATAGTTTGGATAAGTTCGTTCATACGATTTAAACCTTTAAGAGAAATGGGTGTAATAATCCTATTAGTACTCGCATCACTCGAAAACGAAACCTAAACTTAAATATAACTGATGCATGGTCTGATAAATATGGGTTATATACGAAGCTTTCATAATATTCATCCAACGCGTTAGTGAAAACATTATCAATACAACAATTAAATCGCGTAATCTGGGTTATAGTCGCTTGCAGACCAAAAGTACGCATCAAATCCAGAAGATCCAAACAGTTTCCATCTGCATGATTATAAAATGGAACATTAAAATCACCCATGATTACCACGAGCTTATCTGTCTCACCCACCTTCTGAAGTACTCGACTCATAACGTCTAGGAAGATAACAATATCCCCCGAGGGAGGGCGATACAAAGAAACCAAAATTAAGTTGAGTGGTTCAGACTCGATAGCACACACTTCGCAGTGCATTTCTACGGCTAAATCGTTAACATCACTTCTAGCACAACAGTCCAAGGCAACATTCACGGAGGCGAAAATACACACACCACCATGGATTCTCTCGACCCTAGAATAGTTTGATATTAGTACAAAATTATTTAACCTTAGTGTTATTATTTCTTAGGGTGGGGCCCAATGTTCTGAAAATCACAAAAAATTGGATTTTAGGAACAAGCAGTCAATTTCATTAACCTTGTTTCTCAAACACTGAATATTCAAGTGAAAGCACTGGATTAATTGATAACCATCATTTAAACAAAAATCCACTATTTTAGATCTAAGACCGCGAAAATTTTGATAACTTATCGAATAGTTCAATTCAGTAGAGTTTGGACCGGCAATTTTCCGTTTGGGTTGGGAAAATCCGAAACACCTTCCGAAATCAATGATTTTGGCAAATAAAAGCGGTTGACATAAGTGTGTTCAGACCAGAAGTTGATATCACGTAGCGTTTTTTCGTGTTTACTAGGTGCGGCAATTTTAAAGGAACATCTTTTAGAATTCGGTACACGAGGTTTAATGTTTTCAACTTCAAAATCTGCCTCGGAATCTGCTTTCAATTTGGATTTCGCACCCGAAAGCGGTTTATTATTAGTAGAATAACGATTTTCAGAATCTCGATGACGCCTGTTACGGCGGTTAACACGTTGAAAAGTTTCATTGTTTACTGAATTTGCATTATTACGGCTTTCATTGGTTATGTTATTGTTTATGTTTACCCTGTTATCGATAGAGTTGAATGTTGAATGTTGAAAAATGGCGGACGATATGGACGCCTCTCCGAATCACTCTCAAGGAAATGTATCAAAAATGTGCAGAGGTTGCGGATTTGTAGCCAAAACTGGTGTTGTGTGTGCCAAATGTGGAACAATCACTCATAATGGATGCGTAAAACGAGTCAAGAAGTGTTGTGGACTTGTTTTGGGAGAAACTGAAGACAATGTTTCGGAAGCCCTTAACGCATTAATTACTACTGACAATTCTAATTTCATGATTTTGAAGCTACTTGTGTTGCAGTTTAGACAAAACAATTTGCTCTTGATTGAGAGGGTGAGTAGCCTGGAAAATGAATTAGAAATGAAAAATGCCGAACTGGAAAAATTTAAATCCACTCACATGCCATTGGTATAGGGCGGGGATTTGCAGGTCCTGCCTAATAAAACTGAAAACGCAAAAAACGTAAAACAAGAACAACAAGCGAACGGACCAACTCGAAGGTCACTGGGAAGGACATCAGCCGTCAGAATGAAAATGAAACTATCAAGGACAACGCAAACAATAATAAAGCCACCTTACTAGAGGTGCGAGCAGATGTAAATAATACAATAACAACCGCAAATCGTACTCACGTACAATGCCGTAATGAGGAGACTGAGTACAAGTCGCAGAAAACGAGAAGGAAACGAAAACAAGTCATATTTGGGACTAACAGTGACTTAATGGGCCTGGGTGCAATTACATCAAAAACGCACATTCATGTGTCCAGGGTGTTGCTTTCTAATAAAGAGGAAGACGTGGTAGCATATATAAAAGGTAAAATAGAAGAAACAGATGTCGACTGCGTAGAACTTAGGGTACAATCTAAAACATATCGCAGTTTTATGGTTAGTATGCCTGTCAAACACAAAAGTACTGTTCTCAGTGCGGAATTCTGGCCTGAAAATATAGTCATAAAATCATTCATAGAATACAGAAAACCAAATTTTCAGGGAGCTCCGATCAAAGATACTACCACGTAGCCAATAACAGAACCAAAACGAAGACAAATGTTAATACTGAAGACGGTTTTTCTCGGGACACTCTGGGATGTGATGTAGATAGGTTTGGGATTTTTTTCATTAATATTCAGGGGATAAGAAATAAGTTGCAGGAGCTCACTGCATTTCTCGAATTAAACATGGATGTCGAGGTGCTTTGTGTTGCTGAGCATTTTGTATGCTCTGAGGAGTCTAAAGCAATTACTATAGACAATTTCACAGTAGCCGGCATTTTTTGCCGAGAAAAGTTTCTGCACGGTGGTGTTTTGATATACGTGAAGAACAATATAAACTTTAAAACCTTAGATTACTATTCGACTCTTTTGAGCGAGAAACACTTCGAGATAACCGCGGTGGAGTTGCCTTGCAGGGGTGTTATCGTCATATGCATATATCGGTCCCCAGATGGGGATGTAACCATATTTTTCAGCAAACTTAATGAAATGCTAGAACATTGTGTTAAATTAAATAAAAAGTTAATAATATGCGGAGATTTTAACATCGATATAAATAGGGAAAACACGGTTACCGGCCAATTCAGGGATCTTGTTCATTCTTTCAATCTGGTGATTATAAATCAGGACTTTACACGTGTAACGGAGAGCAGTGCAACTATAATCGACAACATTTTGAGCAACGTGAGTGGGGATTGTGGAGTGGCTGTGATTGATCCTCTGCTTTCCGACCACAAAGGCATAAAACTGGATCTTGATTGTGCGGGATCTGGAGTTGATAACAGGATCAGGTGTAGACCGGTGAGTGTTAGAGCCTTAAATACTTTCACTCACAAGCTCAGATCAGCAGACTGGACTTCATTGTTCCTGGAGACGAATTCAACGTGTTGTTATGACAGTTTTCACAAAATTGTTCAGAATATGTATATGTTACTGTAAAAGCTCGAAAATTGGTGAATCCCAGGATAGACGCGTTAAACCTAGGATTTACCAATTAGATGTGGTAAATGTACGAAAAATTGTGTCAATTATTGAATTTCGCAGTTTTACCAAGCCAATGCGGTCAATCCTAAGATTTACTATAGTTCGAATTGGTAAAAGCAAATTTATGACAATAATGAACGTATCTACCTATTATTAAATGGGTTTCGAAAAAAAACAAAGAACCACTAATAGAAGTAATTTTTTTATTTTTGACACTATAATACACTAAAACGTTTATTTTAAAATTACAATGTCCATGAAATAAGTATAATAGGGGCAGTGCGAAAAATGTCTATATCTGGCGGACAAGAGTTCGAAAGATGTAACTGTACTCGAAAATGTTCCACCAAGAGATGTTTATGTAGATCAACCGACAAACTATGAGTTTCAAAATATCATGGAAGTTTATCATGTGACATGTTCTAACAAGTAACCTACACACTAGTGAAAATTCGGTATGAAAATCAACACGAAAAAGGGTCTATATGAGGCCACCGTTTATAGTGTAAAGTTTACCAAAAGCATATTAGGTGTATTTTTCTTTGTTCTTGTAACGATGATGCTCACACCACACATGGAGTAAGAACTACCACATAAGATGAAATCATACTGCAGAGTGTAAATATTTACCAAATATTTTGAAGAAACGCAGATGTGGGTGGACATTTAATCGGACGGTGGTTGAATAAGCAATATATCCGTTTCACCACAGTTAGATAGGTGTTAAAAATATGTATTTCACTAAATTTGGTGTAAAATTTTCACCAAAACTGTTTTACCACTCAATTTTTACTATTGCATAAAATAATATATAGAATTTAAACATTTTCCTATACTTGCCTACCTATAACCAATATTTTTGTATTTTTAGAATATACGTTTTAGTGCATTATAGTATGTAAAATAAAAAAAAACTCCTTTTAGTGGTTCTTTCTTTTTTTCTGGACACCTCTTTAATAGGTAATACGTTCATTATTGTCATAAATTTGCTTTTACTAATTCAAACTAGTAAATCTTAAGATTGACCTCTTTGGCTTGGTAAAAGCCCAAATTTGAATAATTGACATAATTTTTCGTACATTTACCACAACAAATTGGTAAATCCTAAGTTTCGCACGTAAATCCTAGAATTTACAGCTTTTCGGGCTTTTACAGTAACATATACACAATCTTTTTTATAAAGGGAAATATCATCTGGAAACGCTGCAAGGAGTAATAGGTGGTTTTCGGAGGATCTTAAGTCGATGAGGACAACTTTGGAGGCGCTCAATACAATCTAAAATTGTCTTGGAACAGAGGAGTCACTCCAGGCTTTTAGAAGACATTGTCAACGGTATGGCTTCGAGCTTAGGCAAAGCAGACGTCGGGACAACTCCAATTATATTGAAACCGCGTCGAACAAGTCACGGGCCGCGTTGGAAATCATAAGGCAAGAGCTTCACACTAATCACACGAAAAGGCAGGACATTAATGTCCCCGTTGATGAAATTAACACCTACTTCGTCAATGTGAGTCGGGAGATTATAAGGAATATGGAGAGCACGGTTCAAGACCGGACCCATCTTGCATTGCTCGGTAATTTAAAGGTTTCTTCAGCGGATTCTCTTTTTTTCGAGCAAACGACGACAGAAGAAGTCACGAGACTCATAGGTGGTCTTAAGACAAGTAAAGCCAGAGATGTATTTGGTCTAAACTCAAAGATTTTGAAGCATGTCCAGGAAGTGCTAATATATCCACTGACTCATGTCATAAATAGGTGTATAGACCAGGGTGTATTTCCGAACCAGCTTAAATTTGCCAAAGTCATACCCCTCTTCAAAAAGGGCGACAGAGATGACATTACGAACTATAGGCCAATATTAATTTTGCCCATAATATCTAAAGTCTTTGAGAGGATTATCTACGAAAGAATCCTGAATTTCCTGGATAAGCACGGTGTGCTTTCCGAGGATCAATTTGGGTTCCGAAGGGGAAGATCAACTGTGCAGGCGGTGACTAGGATTGTGACGGAAATTGTGGACGCGTTTAACTGCAGAGACGTCGTTAGTGCTTCACTACTTGACCTGAGTAAGACTTTTGACTGTGTGGATCATTCAACTCTCTTGGACAAGTTCCAGTATTACGGTATTCGGGGTCACTCTCTCAGGCTAGTGGAAAGTTACCTTAAGGACAGAAAACAGGTCGTACGAGGGTAGTCCCAGAAGTACCCGACCTGACGTATAGATGGAGGTTGTTTTTCGAAAAAAATTGCTTGGTCGAAAGTACCAACTTTATAAACCTTAATTTTGAAGTTTGAAAACACTACGTTGTTTAGTGTTTGTTTGACAGCCATCAGTAGTGAACGCTCTCAGTAAATTTGTAAACATGGAAAAAATTGGGCATCGTTATGTGATACAATACTTTCATTTGAAAGGTCTGAGTCCTACCAATAACAAAGCTGAGCTAGATTCTACTCTGGGGGAGTCCGCTCCTTCGTTTACCACCGTAAAATATTGGGTGGCCGTACGAGCTGCCAAGACGAACATCGCATTGGTCGACCAAATGAGGTGACCACACCAGAAATGGTGAAGAAAATCCAGAAAATGGTATTGGATGACCGTCGACTAAAAGTGCGTGAGCTAGCAGACATTGTAGGCATTTCAAAAAGTGCTGTACATCGCATATTGACTGAAAATTTGGACATGAGAAAGCTGTGCGCAAGATGGGTGCTGCGTTTGCTCACAGTCGAACAAAAACAGCGTCGTGAGGATGTTTCCATCGAGTGTCTGGCGATGTTTCGCAGGAATAGAGCCGAATTTTTGCGTCGATTCATAACCATGGATGAAACATGGGTCCATCACTTCACTCCTGAGACGAAGAAGCAGTCAAAACAATGGACTGAAAGGGGAGAATCGGCTTCAAAAAAGGCGAAAACAGTTCCATCTGCTGGCAAGGTCATGGCGTCAGTTTTTTGGGATGCGGTTGGGATAATTTTCATTGATTATCTTCCAAACGGAAAAACAATCAACGGCGTGTATTATGCGAACTTACTGCAGCATTTGAATGATCAAATCAAGAAAAAACGGCCTCATTTATCGAAAAAGAAAGTGTAGTTTCATCAAGACAATGCACCAGTTCACACATCCTGTATCGCGCTAGCCGAAATCAAAGAATTAAAATTCGAATTGCTTCCTCACGCACCCTATTCGCCAGATTTAGCTCCCTCAGATTATTTTCTTTTTCCAAATTTGAAAAAATGTCTCGGAGGTAAAAGATTTGCCAACAATGAAGAAGTGGAGTCTGCGGTTGATAGCCATTTTGAAGAGCTCGACGGTTCTCACTATAAACAGGGTATCGAAGCTATTGAACATCGCTGGGAAAAGTGTATTGAGTTAAAAGGGGACTATGTTGAAAAGTAAATGTATTTTTTCCCAAATTTTTTGTGTTTTCTCTGTTAGGTCGGGTACTTCTGGGACTACCCTCGTATGTGCGAATGGAGACACGTCAGCAGATGAAACTATTTATAGTGGAGTTCCTCAGGGATCAATACTGGGCACCTGTTCTTCCTTATTTACGTAAACGATCTTCCAGCAAACTGTAGACCTGATAAATTAATTCTATTTGCCGACGATACCACTATTGTTAATTCGGCGGGGACTACGGAGGCCTTGAGAAAAAAAAGAAGAAACCAACGCTGCTGCTGCAGAGACATGGTTTGCATCGAACAGTCTCAAGTTGAACGTCGCGTAAACCCAAACAATTCTTTTTTCAACGCAGCCGTCTTCCGAGCTGCAGGTAGCTAGGTGTCTTGGTATTCACCTGGACAGTGGGCTGCTTTGGCATTCCCACATAGATGTCACAGCGAAGAGGCTGGCTGCATGCACATTCCAGATCCGCTTGATGAGAAGGCTTACTTCACTGGAAACAACCAGGATGTTCTACCATTCGAACTTCGGCAGTATTCTTAGCTACGGTATCGTGTTATCGGGTGCTTGTGCTAGTGTGAACCGACTTTTTGTTCTGCAAAAAAGAGCAATAAGGGCTATGTGCGGGGTGGAGTGGAGGGAACATTGTAGGCCTCTTTTTGTGAGGTTGCGCATCCTCACGCTTCCCTGTCTGTTCGTGTTTGAGTGCCTTATGTATGTGAGGTGGAACTTGAACGGTCAACGTTTTGTTTCTCACAATTATGGGACTCGTGCTCGGTCGGGTTTAGAGTTACAAATTCAATCAAACAGGTTAGCTAGAACCCATATTTCTGTAAAATTGTTCAACAAACTATCACCGGAGCTAAAATCTTTGGAGATTACATTTTTTAAGGTTCAAGTAAAGGAATATCTGTTGATGAATGCCTTTTACTCTGTGCAGGAACTTATTGATAATTGTGATATTTAGGTGTTGTTTGTCATATTTGTCACATTGTCCTTGTTATTTACTGGAACTGTACTGTGTAATTTATGTTTTGATCATTTGAATGTATTTTTTTAAACTGTGTATTGACGTATGTAAGAATTCTTTGTATAATTGTTTGCATCAAATAAAATTTACATTTACAGTTTTGCCGCGGCAATTGTCCACCTGACGCTGATGTGTTTGTACTTGATGGTAGCTTTATTTTCGGGCGCGCACCTAGTCTATTTGCGTCTTTAGGGGAATTTGGTTTAACAGTTTCCGCATAAGTACGTTGCTGGTTTGTGTTTGTGGTGTTAGATGTCGTAACGGACCTTGGTGTATCATCACAAATTCTGCCATGGTTTTGGAATTTTTGGATGTTCAAATTTTCCAAGTATGCATTTTTTTCCTTCAAGAGTTGGCAGTTTTCCTGTAATAAACTATTTTTGCTTTCGAGCTCCGATATTATTCTTCGTAAGTATAGTACTTCAATATCTGCAATACTCTGCGTGGTTTGTGGAACTGGTGGTGTAAGTGTAAGTGTATCCTTCTTAAACTCTTCAAATTTGTGAGTACACTTTTGGGTTTTATGTTCTAGCTGTTTAACACAACCCGGATGCAAAATCAAGTTGCAATTTATACACTGCATCTTATCACGCACTATGGCATGTTTGCACTAAGCGCAATTAATTGAAATTCCAAAATAACCATCGTTTTGGCTATTTTGAGAAGGATCAAGTCGCAGACTTGTTTCCTTGTCGGACATTGTTGATAGAACATTGTTTCGGAATTTTAAAACAAAAATTTCGTCAATTGTATCACAAAAAATTAAGAAATATACGGTTGATTGTACATTTTATTATAGCGGCATGTGTTCTTCACAATATATCAATAAATGATTACTTTGTATTTGATTATGAACCAGAGCTAGGCGAACCCAATGACAACTTACAAGACGAAGAAAATGATGCTAATAATGATGAAGTTGATGATGATGTAGGAGCTCAAGCTGTGAGGAACAGGATAGCAAATACTTTAAGAATGTAAAACTTTTCATAAATAATTTTTGTTTTGTTATACAGGGTAATCTACAATTTTTGGTCGTTGCAATTTTTTTTATGACTAAAAACCCTTATCTAAATTAAAAATATATTATCCAACTTATTTTTTATTTACAAATCCTGCATCTTATAAAATCAAAAACTAAAAATGAACTAGAATGCTTAAAATCAAAATAACATAATAAAAATGTCAAATAGCAACTTAAATAAACTTGGCGTGGTAACTAACAAAACGATAAAAAAGTAACTAACTTAAATTAGTGCAATGACAATTACACTTTTTTCTTTTAAGATGAGGTTCCTTTCTTCAATTAAATTTCCATTTTCTCTAGTTTCTTCATTTCAATCTCCAATCTTTCATCATAATATGCTCTTCTATCTAACTGAATTCTTTTCAAAGTGTTCGTCCTTTTTCGAAGGATTTTTGACCTTAAAGGCCTTGCTTGAATAGTTTCCTCATTTTGTTTTTTCGCACCTTCTTTATCTGTTTGAGCTATTTTTGATGTTAAAGGCGTTTTCTCATTTTGTTTTGTTTGATCATTATTGTTATTATTTATTTCATCTTGTGATAAATCCTCTCTTGTGTCTGTAGTCAATAATAGTTCAGGGTGGACATTTATTTTCTTTCCAATAATTTCTTCCATTTCCTTTTAGTACTCAAAATATTTGCGTCCACTACCTAGAATCAAATACATTGAATTAAATAAAAAAAAAAAAAGTCTTGATGATAAACTTTTATTATTACCAACAACTTACCAGTTTTGTTATTGTTGTCAACCAAAGTACAAATTTCTAGTTTTTTCAATTCCTTTCGGAAACTAGTGCCCAATGAATTTATTCTTTTTATCATTGCGTCTTTATTGGCCGCGCGATTTACTTCTTTTAACTTTTCTATTAGGATTTCACATGCCGCATTTTTTTTTGTTTGTCCGAATACTCCTTGGATTTTATCTTCCAGATGCAAGGATTTTTCCTATACATAGTGATCAGTAATTGCCGCACTCCGAATACAGGGCGTTATAGAGCACATTAAAACTAAGGATAATCTGCAAAGAAAAATTAAATCTGATGGTTAGTTTCCGAGTTATAGAGTTTCCCTCATCCAAGTTACAAGCTAATTATTTTCATAACCAAGACAAAAATGAGTGAATAATTCATGCTACTATAATCTCTGGATAAAATGCAATATGATTTGTTCAATTTTTTTCACAAAACCTCTAATACAAAGAAATTGAAAATGTTAAAATTTAATAAAATACCTAAATTTGAGAGAAATTTGAAGTTTGGCAACCTCTCAAGCTCTCCTTGGGATAAACTAAAATACCTTCTATTGCCATGAAAATATTAATAATGAATTTCGATTGTTGTTACTGTTTTTTAATAAAATTGACAGTACTAAATTAGGTTGACAAGTTCTCGCATCATAAAATATTGAACATTTCTCTTTTTTTTTCTCGTCGAACCTATTCACATGTTCAATGCAGTGTTGCCACTTTTATTTTCACAAAAGTGGTCATATCTTTGTAAAGAAAGGACTTACAGCACTGCGGTAAAAAAATTCGTCATTCTTAAAACGTAAAGTTTATCACAGTATGCTCCGAGTGCGGCAATTACTGATCACCCTGTATAGGTTAATAAATTCCGTGAGGAATTCTCTCGAAAGTAGCCGTAGGTCCGACATCCTTTAATTCAATTAAACTCGATCAATATACATATATATTGTGTATTTATTTTAATATGTATACAACTCGTTTACTATTTGTATGTACGCAATAAGAAAATAAAAACTGTGGACCCCTTGATTACAAACGAATTTTACTGGCCATAACAACAAGAAGACTGAATATAATTGCAAAAACCGCCAGACATTACAACTTGTCATTAGACAAGTCTGTACTCGCCAGAAAAATATCCATCAGGTTCGATTTCATTCAAGCCCAACAATTGTCTGTGCAGATTTAATAAGTCGGCCGACTTATCAGCACTAAAGCCTGCTACATACACGCATGCAAGTCGGTCATTTTGGCTTGCCAGGCAAAGTTGGATGAAAAGTCTGTTTTTCGCTCACGTCTCCACACGTATCATCTTACTCGGTGACTTCTAGAACAACTTTAGTAGCTCTCTCGGCGGCATGCAGCAGCGATGGTGTCTGATGAGTTACTTATTGCCACGGCTATTGCATTATATGTAAAATCAAAATCCAAAAAACGATCACGATGGACAAAAAGTTGGTTACTGAAAAGGGCGAAGTATTCACATGTAAATTTATTAGAAGAATTACGACTGGAACCCCGAGATTGGCTGAACTACCTCAGAATGAATACCAGTACTTATGAAGAATTGTTATGTTCCGTTGCACCATTAAGTAAAAAGAAGGATACCGTAATGAGGGCAGCAATAACCCCTCATGAAAGATTAAGTGCTACTCTTCGATTTCTAGCAACGGGAAGAACTTCTGAAGACATGAAGTTTTCCGTTATTATATCACCTCAAGCCTTGTCACAGATAATTCCTGAAATATGTCAAGCAATAATAACCGTTCTAAAACATCAATACATGAAGGTAAAAAAAACTTTTTAATAAATCATATTATGTTTATTTTATTAACCACAAGAAAATACACAATTTTATGGTGTGGTATTAAAAAATAATCTGCCAGTGTATAGACTGGTCGTTGCGATTGGTAGTCATTCGATCTTGGATTGTCTGATTCCCCATAATAGTCAGGTACTGTTTCTCTGTTGCATATTTTTTGCGAGGACATGGAACCAAACAATGTTTGGTTCTAGTGAACTCTGTAGTATCAGATACAATGCGAGCATTTTTCGTCAAGTTTCCACACTGCGCCTCAAAAATGTCATCGTTAATTATTTTTGTAAGAATAATAGCTTGGTCTTTCGACACGTTTCTCATTTGTTCTGCAACATGTAGTTCAAAGTTCTCAAACTGTCTTAGGTTTTCCACTGGTGCTTGTAGCTTATTGGCTACAATATCTAGTAGCGCATTTGCTTTCTTAACTCTTTTCGGTGCTTTAGAAGATGGAGTTTTTGATTCTGATGATGTGATACACGGAGAAAAATCTGTGGCTTTAAAGATACAAATTTGGGTAACATTTACCACAAATTCGAGTGCATATAGGGACAAGAACAGAATAGAGTAACAGGTACTATAAATCTGTGGTAGTTAAAATGTGGTATTTGTGCCTAGAAATCTAGTCAATAATATTGAATAAAATAATAATTTCTAATAGATATTAAGGATAATTAAAACGGAAAAATGATGATAACGTCCGATAAACTTTGTAGTAAACTTTACAACTAAGTTGTTGGTGTATATTACAAATTGTTCTAGTAATATGTATTTCCAATTCTGGTTCTTTTCATAAACGTAGATAGTTAGAATTATTAAGATTTTTCTTTTCTTTTCCTATAAAAATATAGTTATATTTATCAAGGAGTTTAGTTTAAAGTACTAATGGCCGATTGCACCGCTGTCGCTTAAAATTTAAGCCTATCCAAATAAATAAATTTTATTGCACCGAACCATAAGCGGCGCTTATAGCATACATAAGCGGGCTCAAGTTAAGCGGTGCTACTTTGTCCGCTTAGCCTGTTTTTAGAGGTTATGTTAATTTTTTTATGTGAAGATGTGAGATATACCGCAGTTGTTTCTGTCCATTTTCTACTTTAAAGTGTTATTGAAGTTCAGATGGTGAATCTATACGAGCCTCTTTATGACCGAGATCTTGTGGAACACATTGCTGATGTTGATGACATAGAAATAGTAGAATTTATCGAATTTGGTTTACCAAGACGAATTAATGTTAGGCTTCAGTGCTTTGATACATTGGACGCGACAACTTTTAGAAAACGATTTCGACTTACAAAAGAATGCGTATTACACCTTTTAATAGACATTGAGGAATATTTAGAATATCCAACTGATTCGTAAGTGAAGTGCAAATAGTAGGTAATTTTAGATGAGAAATATAAAACAAAAACTATAATTTTAGGAATAACTGCGTGTCTCTAATTAATCAGTTATTAACCTGTTTACGCTTTTATTCTACTGGTGGTCACTTAGATCTTGTTGCTGATTGACCTGGCATGCATGTGTCTACTGTGTTGAGGATAATATGGAGAGTATCACAAGCCATTGTTATTGGGTTATTGGATCAATAGATTGCACTCATTGCAAAATTCAATCATCAGGTACCTAATTTACCATATTGTTAACATCACATCTCTTATAAAAATATTGGTATTACATTAACATAGGTGGGGATGAAGCAGAAATCTTTCGAAATCGTAAATCTTATTTTTCTATAAACATCCAAATGATATGTAATGCAAAACTGAAGATAATGAATGATGTGTCTCGATGGCCTGGAACAGTTCATGATGCAACAATATATAATAATAGTACCATTTGCCAGAGTTTTGAAAATAATAGATACCCAAATTGTATCCTCCTTGGTAAGTTTATACGTTTTAACTTTAATTTATTTTTAAGTTATATTTACATCATAGGTGACAGCGGTTATCCCAACAAAAATTATTTGTTAACACCTTTGTTAAATCCTAATGAGGGACCCGAACAACTCTACAACGAATCTCACATAAGAACACGAAACACAATTGAGAGATGTTTACTGTTCTTAAAAGAAGATTTCCCATTTTGGCCTAATTAAAATTAGTCTTTGGTCAAAAATTGCACATTTCAAAAAGAAAATACAAATCACATTTTGTTGTGAATACTACATTTGACGTAATTTTTCCAATTGCTGCTTTTTTATTGCTAAATCAAGCAGTAATATTTCTTTCTCCAGTTTGTACGTTTCCTCATTCCGATTTACCTACGTTTCGTATTCTTGAACCTTTCTCTTTAAATATGTTAATTCCACTTGCTTCATTTCCAAATCCAAATTTGAAATTTGTGTTTTAATTTCACCTAGATTTTCGTATGTCTGTGCAACATTCAAAGTTGAACTTAGGGCAGGTCTACGACGTTTGTTCCAATTGTTTTCAGTCCCTAAAATCTGAGACTCTGTAGATTTCATCGATGACTTCTGAACTTGTTGAAGTTTGGGGTTGACTGGTGTCCTTAAATCAGCAGCCTTGTGGCTCCCCCAGCTGACATTGGGGAAAACAGATTGAAGGTCATTCTAAAATATTATACATTTTTTGGTCACAAAATTTTAAAAAAATAATTACTTACCACTTCAAAAATTTGCTGACTATCATTAATTTCCTGATCCATAATTGCATCACTGTCAAGTCCTGATACATCACCAATCTGTTAACGAACTAAACTATAAGTAAAATGTACAGAACAATTTTTTGAAGATATCTACCTCAACCTCAGTTTCTACGTTCTCCTTGTCCACTTGCAAGTCCACCTTGCTTGAATCTTGAACATTCTATTAAAATAAATAAATTCAATATTTACGTATATTTAGGTAAAAAATAAATACTTACATCTCCATCTGGTACATTAGGAAAACCAAATACTGTTTTCTTACTGATAATATTCATAGTCAAATCAAAAACAGGATCAGAATCTACATATTTAATCACAGAAGGACCTCCACCAGTTTGACAATTATTTTTCTTTATTTCGGTTACCTGTTTACGAGTGTTTTTCTTCAAATTTTCATACATTTTCTTGAGGGAATCTAAGCTTCTTTTGCCATTTGGTGCGGTGGCATTGAATTTTATCGTCACCCTATTCCATGCTGAATTTTTTTCATTTATGGAGACCCCATCTGTTTTTTTACATTCAAGGATATGTTTTTCTTGAGCAATTATTCCCAACAGCAATACATTTTCATCTTTGGTAAAATTCTTTGAGCGGATACGTTTTGCAGAAGACGCATCCATTGTCACATGCACTTTTTAGGTAGTTCGTATTCGTATTATGTACAAAACGGTGAAATTCACTCAAACTACTTCGACCTCCTACTTTTATTTTCCAATGAAACAATAAATATACACTTTTTATTTCTTTGAACCGGCAGTTTATACTGTCAAAATACCCGTGTTTGACAAATGACTCTCAGGGGATTTTTTGATACCAACTTAAAAACAATCTAAGCGAACGAAAACGATGGCTTTGTTAAGCGAACATCCGCGCAATGTTTTACAAATTAAGGTGGGTTTAGTATTAAAGAGTAGCTTAGTTAAGCCATATTTTAAGCGACAGCGGTGCAATCGGCCATAAGACATTATTGTTATTTCTACTGCTTTTATTAGTTAGGTGTATGTCTAGGGGTAGGTATTTCGCATAAAACCATAAATTATCAATATAATTTTATTATAAATATAAAATATTACAAACATCTCAAATTTTTGCATAAGTTCACACAATATCTTTAGATACATGGCACATATCTTAAATACATTTTATTAAAGACCTTTAAAGACCAAGAAATTAGATAGTTTTTCATACATTTAAAGAAAACACAGCATTGAAAACATATTAAACAATTTAACTTTCTTTAACAACAATATACATTTCACTATTAACATAACACAAAGTAGACGGATTAGCAACATCTTTACTAATATGGCATACGTCTTAAATATATTTTAATAAAAACCGACACAGGTCCTTCGTATACAAATAAATTTGTCATTATTTTAGACTTTTATAAATAAACTTTGTTGACAATAAATAAAAAAATTAACTTCCTTTAATAATAATACATATTGACCATTAATGTAACACAAAATATATGGAAACGGACTTGCAAGACAATACCTTTAATTCACATGACACATGTCTAAAAAATAGAGAAAAAGAGACTCTTCACATAAAAAAATAAACAACAGTACGTACATTTAGATTTTAGAAAAAAAAATTGTCAATTGTAAATTGCACTTGTAATGTAAAACAAAGTGTTCACATAAGAACGAATTACCAAGATCTATCTGTAATTTGATATGGAACATATATTATTATCTTAATCATATTTTATTAAAAAGTGACAGAGGCCTTCCGCATAAACTCAGAACTATTTCATACTTTTTAGAAATAAAATTGAATTAAAAATAAATAAAACAATTTAACTTTCTCTAATAACAATACACATTTGACCATTAACGTAACACAAAGTACATGGAAACGGATTAGCAAGATCTTTAATTGATATAACACATGTTTTAAAAATATTTTCATTAATAAAGTATGCTTGAAAATGTTCATCGTAATAATAAATCTTATATAATTCAACTCTGAATTGAATATTTTTTTCAGCTATTAATATGAAAATAATTTTACCAAAAATAGGCTCCTCTTCTTCATAAGAATGTAGAATAATTGAATCTAATTTATACAAAGTGCCCTTGTAATCTAACCAATGTACACTAAAGATATTATCTGTAATTTGAACATTAAAATCTGTTAAATCAGTTATGTCATAATCAGCAGGTCCATGTTGTAGGATATTTTCTTTTAAATCCAGATTTTGCATAAACATATAACAAAGATTTAATTGATGTTTTATGGATATTGTGTGCGATACATTAATTCTGGAATTGCAAATATTAGAAGTTGCCTTCAGTTGTTTATTTTTCGATTCAAACTTCATAGCCGATAAATGTATTAGTGGACCTGACATTTTAAAGACGTCACCATAATGAAGCATGTGATGATACTTAGGTTTTAAATATTGCTCAGGAAAAATTTCTAAAAACAATTCTTGGTGTTCTTGTACCAATGAATCTAATAAAGTATTTGCATCTTTTGTAGTTCGCGAGATGTTACAATACTAATTATTTTACAAAGAATTATAAATAATATCCAAAATATATTTCCTTCTGGAATCCAATCTCCTATAATGCAGCCTAGATATCTACAAAATATTCTCATTTCTGTGGCAGACATTTTTTATTTTTTTTTTAAACCCCAGATGTAATTACAGGTGGTTTATTATTGCAATCAATACTACCATAGTCAAAAGATTGTATTCTATTATTTAAGGACTCTAAGGAAAAAAGTTTTAAGTCACATATAAATGTATTCAGTATGAATGTTAGGTCATAATTACACACGCCCTCAAACATATCATGCATAATGTCAACGTAAAAGTTTTCCATAACATGATAGTTTTTGACTTTATTAAAAACACATAATTCTTTAATACCGGTTACAACAAAATCTAAATCTATTTCATTGTTGTAGGACCTTTTTGTTCTTCTCAGTGAATCATTTTTTGAATGTTGTTTTCTGCTTATATCTTTAGGAATCTTACAAAATCTTCAACTAAACTTAGCAGAGAAACTTTCAGTGAAACCCAGAATGCTATGTAATCCTAAATTATCACCCATAACTAATTTAAAAGAAAAATAGATTTTAACTGTTTCAGAGTCTGTTTTTACCTCTATTCCATCTTCTTGTAAATTGTTAAGGTCATCAATCAGAGGCTGGAAAATTATGTTATTTCCAAAATTAACACGATATTTTGAATTAAACAATAATATCAAAAAATTTGAATTTAATTTCGAAGAAACTTTTGGAGGAATACAAGGCATATATAAATAAACTGCTCCTTGTTTATGATCTCCGGCATGTGTGCCTAAAGCATTACATATTTCAAAATCGTCGAAATATATAAATAAGGGAAAACCTATTTTGTCACTTTTATTTTTTGACCACAAATTTCCATGTATAAAATTACATAAAATTTGATTGTTTTTATAAATTTGCAGAAGATTTATATAGTTTAATATTTCCGAATAAAAATTGGGGACAGAAAAAAGTTTTCTTAAAATATTTGTGGGTTTAATAAATTTAATTTTAGTTTCCTTTGGTTGAAATTCTATAATATTGTTACTTCTTTTTGTGCTCAATGTTTAACCTACAATTACATCTAATGGTTTAATGTAGTATCCAGGATTTTCAAAAAATTTTAAACGCTTATATTCTGTATTAAAATTTTTAAATGGATCTCTCAATATGTTGAAACATTTTTGTAAGTTATTGCTTATTTCAATATTTTGTGTTGTTAAATTTTTATGTACTTCTTGGACTAATATATTGACATACTTATTAAACAATTTAGAAAATTGCTCAACTAGGTATTGTACATATGACCGGGGAATATTTAAATCATATAATTTAGCCAAAAATATACTAATATCAGTTTCTATAGTAGAAAATAAATTATTTTCAAAAATATTTTCATTACCGGTTTCAAAAATAGTTTCTTGTTCCGATTCAAAGGTATTTTCATGACTTATTTTATTATCATGGCTATTCAAATTGGTATTAGTTGACGGAATACTAGTGTTTTTGAGTGTAGTATCAAAAACTGGAATAGAAAAATGTTTTTTACAATGTTTTCGAAAGGAGTTAAGTGTAGAAAATGATCTATTGCAATCCGTTTCTATACATTTAAATGCTACTTGATTGATTCCATGTTTGATTTTGATATGTTAGATTATGGATTTTATGCATTTAAATTCTTTGTATTTGCAAATAAAACATTTCATTTTGAAAAAAATTTAGATCTAAAAATTATCTTGCAATACTTTTACTCCTACAAAATCTGTATCGTATTCTGTAAATATGTTGTAAATTGTTTGCTGGATAAATATCCACGTATGCTCAGCTTCCGGTGGATACTTAATATTAAATGCATGAAAAGATTTGAAGCAAATATCCAAAGCTTTTTCGGTTGATTGCGGTTTTGAGCCTATTCAGTTCGTCGTTCCACCACGGTACATCCCTTGAAGCCATCCTTTTTTTTAAGGGACAGCTTGTTTCATATGTGGTCAGTATGCTAGGTGAGCTGAGGTTACTTCTAATTCCTCTTCAGTACCAATATAATATTGAGTGCCTTCAAGCACGGCTTTTAGTGACACATTATAGAGGCACCAGTCCGTTTTCTTGGATACTCTATATTCTGCTACCTCTATTGTAGTTTTTAGATCAAAGGCAATAGTCGCATGATCTGAAAACGATAGTTCGTCCATCACTAGCCAGTTCTTCACGATCTGTGCCATAAAGGGAGTAGCTAAGGTTAGATCTATGATCTCCCGACTATCTCCCGCTATGAAGGTGGGCTTGTTGCCTCGATTCATTATGTCTACGTTAGTTAAACAAATAAACTCGAGTAAGTCCTTATCTCTTTTGTTGGTTTCCTTGCTGCCTCATATCGTGTAGTGCGCGTTGGCGTCGCAGCATAGGATCAGGTGTTTGTTTCCTCTCTCACACCATTTTATGAGGCGTTTAACTTCCTCTGGAGGTGTGCAGCTCTCTTCACCAAGAAAGTAAGCCAAGGCCACGATAACTTGCCTCTTGCCCACCTGTGTGGGCAGCTCCAAGGTAGCTCCTGAAGGAACCCTATACCAATTTGCTTTCTGACAGACCTCCAGTGTAACGCACTAGAAGCTGCCCTTGAGGGATGGAGGTTTGCCTGTATGCATTTAAGACCTTTCTTCGAGGCAGCCATTGCTGGTTGTCCCCCTTATTTGATAATTTGGTAGGCTTTCCCTGTGTATTGGGCTTTTGCCTGCCTTTAGACACCGGTTTTGCCTTTTTCTTCCCCTTATCCCCCACTTTTATGGGAGGATCGGACCCCATCCCCTTACTTGTTGCCGGCATATTTGCCGGTTCAGTGGGGCTTAGATCCTTACCTTCCCTGGGTGCTGGATCAGCAGCGGAATAGGAGCTAGGTTCCATTCAAGCCTTATCGGGTTGGCCCTTCTTTGGTCTAAGTAGGACTTGGCCAAATTTGTAGCTTTCAGTCTTTCGGTGGATTTTACATCCACCGATAGAGTTACCTCCAGTGTAGGTCCTACAGGATTTCTCCTTATGACCTTCCAACTGGAGGTAAGAAGGCCTTTATTTTGTGCCTCTAGTAGACCCAGGATTTTTTCATTTGGGTAATCCTAACTACCCGGCAAGTATCCTACAAGGATTTCTGTGTGAGGCATGTCTGCCTCTTTCACCACCTTGATGGATGTACCTTCCCAAGGCTTAAACTCAGCCTGAATGCTTTTAAGTCACTGCACGGTGGCTAGGTCAGCACAGGTTAGTCCAAGTCAGCCTGTTCTTTTGTGAATTTGGACACATTGAGGCTTTACAGCGCTACATTTCCCCTTTTTACAATAAGATCCAGAATCGCTTCTAGAGTGGCCTCTGCTTGTTCCACTATCAATGGAGATTCTGGAAATGTGGAGGGTAATATGCCTACCTTTATTCCGGCCGTAATCTGACTGAAGGACGGCTTTTGAATCTTTGCAGGTTCAGCCATTGCCTTTACAGCAGTTTTCGCCCTCTTTTGCCTTGAAACCTCAGGAGTGCTGCCGTCAGACCGGGGCCTTTTGGCTTCCTTGTCAGCTACGGTCCTGCCCTTTATTGGTTTCATGGCAAGTCTTTGTGCCTCTTCTTTGGAGGCTCCTTTTTGTAAAAAGAACTTCATCCTTTTACGAGCAGCACCGCTTAGTCGCACCCTATCCGCCATTTTAACATCAAGGTGTTTAAGGGCGTTGCAGACATCTTCGTCACTGCTTTTTAGTAGCTGTTCTTCAACGTTTTAGTCTGGATTTTCACCCAGTTCCATAGGCTGAATTTCAGCTACTATTTCTGAGGATTTGTTCATCCTCTTTTTGTGACTCTGTTAAAGGCGAGTCCCCCTTTAAGCTTCTTTGATCCATAAAAATTCCCACGAGAAGTGGAGCAAGAAATGGTCACCTGCAGCAGACTCCCGCATACCACAGGAAGGCTAGTGAAACCCGATGTCGCCTGGTATCCGGAGTCCGCATATTCGTAACCAAGATCGCCCTCTTGGCTATTCAGTCCTCGGCATATGCTGTTCCATCTTGACTTAGGGGTTTTTTATAAAGGTTTTCTCCTCGCGGGCGGGCGGTAAAGCCAATCCCCGTTTTGATGTTAGAAGTAGCGTACCTTCACTACGTCTTGTGTTGGTTGTTGTTGCAACCAGATCAATTTACGGTGTTAACAGTTGAGTGATGTTTGCTCAACTGTAGCTCGGGCACCTCGGGTTCACTAATCCCGTATTCAGACTATCACTAGCTGGAATCCCTGAGGATATTTGAGACCATTTGCTTCTGAAATATTGCCATCGATCGTCAGATGCGCATTTGCCTTTTAGCCAATTTTTTACAATGATATAAACTTGTCTAGATTCATCTGTTAAGTTTATTTACTTATTTATTTATTTACGGAATATCCATTTTTACTTTCTTATACGAAGTAATAAGAAAGTATAGTAATCGTGATTTTTTTCGACTTCGAGATTTTGATGGATTTACACGTTTTGAATCCACTTTGACCATTTTCGCCATCATGGATGTCTGTGTGTCTGTATCCACGATAACTCAAAAACGTGTTATCGGATTTGATTCAAAATTCAGATTTAAGAGTTGGAACAAAATTGTGGGTGCCACATTAAATCTTTTTCATCTAGCACCAACACAAGAGGTACTTACCTGAAGACATTTTTAGATTTTTTAGGAATACCTTGAAAAATAAACAATTTACGAGATTTTTTTATTCTTTAACATTGATTAAATTTTGAACAAATTTTGTTTGAAACTTTTTTTTAAATTGCGCCAAAATTTTTTTATTTATACAGGGT
This sequence comes from Pediacus dermestoides, assembly GCA_963942485.1. Lineage (NCBI taxonomy): Eukaryota > Metazoa > Arthropoda > Insecta > Coleoptera > Cucujidae > Pediacus > Pediacus dermestoides. The sequence continues at coordinate 619,665 of OZ012629.1, read as the reverse complement.
GTGTCACGACGAGTTGACAGTAGACATAACTCTATTACTAAACACAATTTGGTTCTAAAAATTGATACACAACCATTATACAATGTTGCCACTTTTCTGGTACTGACACAAACTTTGTTATTTTAAATGGAACACCCTGTATATTTTTGAATTTTTAGATACTACACTTCATTTTAGACATAGAAGTATTAAGGTTGTATCTTGTTATCTTATATCTACAGGGTGCTTATGGTTGATCGTTAATTTGTAAAAACCTTGGAAATTGAAAAAAACGTAATTAATTATAATACCGTTAATTTTAAGACTTTACAACCTTAATAATTTTATGTCTCGAATTAAGTGTAGAATTCGAAAATGTGGAAATATATAGGGTGTTCCATTAAAAAAAAAATAAAGTTATCATTGATCGAAGTTTTTAAAAATGAATGGACAACCACCAACACCCTGTATAAAGCAAGTTTTCCAAAACTACATCAGCATATTGCTTCTATATTCCTACTTCAAACGTAAGAAAAGGAAAAAATGTGTCATTGTCAAGATTAGAATTTTTATTTACATCTATGTTTTTGTAAAAAAAAAAATGAAAAAGTGTAAATAATTATAATACCGTTAATGTTAGGACCATAGAACCTTAATACTTTATGTCTAAAATAAAGTGTAGAATCTGAAAATTGGGTGTTCCATTTAAAATAACAAAGTTTGTGTCTACTTCCGGTATAACCGGAAGTACCAGAAAGGTGGCAATATTTTCGTTGAATAGAGCACATTGTATAATGGGCGTGTACCAATTTTTAGAACCAAATTGTGTTTAGTAGAAGAGTTATGTCTACTGTCAACTCGTCGTGACACACCCTGTATAGTGGCGCCATCTATTTTTGATTTACAAAAGTACATGTTGTTTACATTACAGAAATCTATACCGTTGAGGAAATCGATTGTAGCAATATTTGAAAAGATCGACGGCTACGGTTTTATGTTTTGGATATCATGGCAACTCGATTAAAAATTTTATCTGACATAAAATAAAGTCGTGAAATTGTGTTATGTATGCAAATCTACACCGTTAAAGATATCAACGCCAATTTTTTTGTGAATGTTCTTTCAATTTTTAGACGTGTCGACGAAGTAACAAAAGTTTTTTATTTTGCGCCGTTTTTTAATAATTATAAATTATTTACATATTTATATAATGGCGCCATCTATCTCTGATTTACAAAAGTGCATATTGTTTACATTACAGAAATCTATACCGTTGAGATCGACTGCTACGTTTTTATGTTTTGGATATTGGGAACTGAAACGACCGATGGGGGCGCTGCAGTCGGAAGCTTGAAAGAGAGTCGCTTTCAAGGTCGCACAAATATTTACACATGTTTATATGAACGGTGTCGAGATTTAACGCAAGTCTTTTAATTTTTGTGTGTGATTCTTTTATTTGTGTTTTTACAATAAGTAAATTACCACAATTAAACTCAGTTTAATCGAATTATTTCGGTCCTAGATGCATCAGAACTTGAGCAATTTAACAGAAGGTAAGTAATAAAACTATTTGCAAGGTTAGGTTTATTTTTCCTCTTATTATTTTATTTTATGGAAAAAGCAATTAATTTAGTTAAAGTTGGAAGAAGGGAAAATGTAACAACAAATCATTTAATAGACATACATGTATATTTGGATGTTATCAAACATCTTCGTTGGCAAAAATATCATGGCGTTTGCAATTGTTAATACATACTATCAATTTTATTTTTCTGGTCTTCTTGGTTTGCTTTCTGTTTCAGGCACGATATAAAACACTTGGATCACATATCTGGTACTGATATGAAATGCACATGGTCGAAAAAGAAAGTTGTTTTGAAAAAATATGTGCCAATTTCCCTCCGTGAAACTCCTTGTTATAAAAAGAAAATAAATAACAAATAAATGAAAACTAAGTTGTCAATTTCTTTTCCCTTTGCTGTTACAACTTACAACCATTAACACAACAAAAAACTTTGCAGTTCATCCAGAGAAAAGTCTCTGGTTCATACCGGTTTTAAACACAACAGGCGGCCCTTTTTGCTCTCCGTTACACATTACACTGTAATAATAAACATATAACAAGTATGTAACACTAATTATGTGTGCCTTATCTGCAATATTTGAAACAAATCTTAACGTTTTATTAGTTATCATATTTAACAAGAAAATTAATTTTGTGCAGCCTGCTATACTTCACATGTTGAAATGTCAAAGTGACTCTCTTTCACGAGGGGAAAATTTGTACCGCCAGGTGGCGTATTCTATATTTCAGTTCCCAATTATGGCAACTCGATTAAAAATTTTAAATTAATATTTTTCAATAAAAATGTTTAAAATAGTGTAATTTTTGATATCATTCGACGCGCAATAAGTTTCTCAATCCACTGATAAAAAAATATTTTCTCTAGGTCGAATTGGCGAGCAAGAATTCACAATAATGTTAAATCCCTATGTTCAGGTTTGAAAACGGGCACCTAGTATATTGATATATCGTAATACAATTCAATATTATTGAAAAAATGGCGCAAAATAGAAAACTATCGTGGGGCGAAGCCCGCGGGACAGCCGTATAGTAATAAATAAATAAATATGATTTTATATTAAAAATGTATTGAATGTCGACTGCATGTGATTATTGGCTACCCCTTCAGTATTTTCCAAAGATTAAAACTGTATCATGGCAATGTATAAGAAAGTCATTGCTGGACACATCAGATATTTACAAAATAAGGTACAATTTTCTTAAATCTGATTTAAATTCAATTGCAATTGCAGTTTAAATTTACCCAAATTAACTGTGAAATCCAGATTCAGAGTTGGTTGCTCTATTCATTTCTTAAACAAAATATTTAAAATCATGACTTAGGCGTTTAACTGGGTATAAATACAATTTTAATACTTACTATTACACGTAAACGGAATATTTTTCTTTACATTTCTTTCCTCTACGCTTTTATCTAAGCCATGATTTGTGGTTACTGTCATGTCCTGGGAAATTTTATTTCCTTTTGAAATATTTCTTTGAAAATGATCCAAAATGATTGCAATAATTTTTTTCTGACCCCGGAGGAAACGAAAACTGGCTGGATCTTCGTGGTAAATTTCGTAGTACGACTCGTGTTCTTTTTTAGGGATCAATTTTGGGGCTGTTTCAGATATAAACATTTCAATATTATGCCAAAAGAAGCGCATCATTAAATTTATTTATTGTTAAAATTCTTTTTAAATCATGGTCAATTGCTATATTGAGGGCAGCTTCTACGTTCGAAAAGCAATATGTTGTTGCGAGAGTTTTTGTAACCGTACTCATTTGATTCCCTTCTATTTTTAAGTATCTAAAATTATCAAAAACGAAATTGTACACTTATGACTGCTGCCAAAAACACGAGTTAAATTCATGAACAATTAAATTAATTAAAAAAAAAACTGTAAACTTCTTGGTTACTTTATAATGTAAAACGCATGATCGACAAACTAAGGCTACTTACTATTTTATTGGAAATTGTTGATAAACACAAATTTATGAAAAATATAAGATTGATTATTCTGTCAATTAAAATTTTATTAAAATAAAAGTTAAATAACATAGATATATGTACGTGTATTAAGGAACCGAGCTACTCTACATATCTGAATTGGGCGACCCTTCATTCCCCATATTTTCGTGGTGTGTGCAATTTTTGTAGAATAAGATCACCATCATCAGATCACGTACACCAAAAATCGCTAACACAATTTAAATTTATAAACTTTACCTTACGTATAGAATTTAAGCTCGAAAATTTAACATAAACTAATAAAATTTGCCATGTAAAAAAAATTACAATTGTTTCATTAACACAGACTACCTATTCATTTAAAATGTTCGTATCTGCATATACAGATATTAATAGTAAAGCAACTGTAATAGAATTATTGAAATCATCGCTATTTACTTCTATAGGTACTTGCTTAGTATTATTTTGTAAAGCACAAAATAACACTTTAGCATTTCATATAATAGTAAATGATTCCCCTGGAATCCTTTGAAATCCTTGAGGCTGTACACCATAGATCCCCAGTTGTTTACTTCTCGGTTACGGTTAATTTTTTCGTTAAAATGTTATCTACTAATATCCGTTAACAAATAGTGCATAGGGCTAGCTTTTAACCAGGAGTAACAATTAGTATGGGCGCCAAGTAATTTAAATCCCCGCACAAAGAAAGTTGATTAATCCCCGTTAAAATTACTAAATAACTAAAGGACTTTGGTATAGTGACAAAACGACACAAAAGAAAACGCAAAATGTTTTCTACACGGCGTATTCGATGTAAGAGAAAAACCAGGAGAAATCATTATTATTAACAAATAAGAGTATATTATCACATTCAATTGCTTAACATTAAAATACATATTTGTAAATCGGTACATTCACTAGACAATTTAATTTGGACGATCGTCTCCCCCAAACTTATAATTAATTATCTTAAATCTAATAACAGATAGGGCTCCTGCAGGAGAACAAAGCGACATTTCAATCCTTAAACTCTCCTTAACTAAAAAGCACAAACAGTCAGATCATCACCAAAACACAGTGTACGGCAAATAAAAAGTTCTATGTTAATATGAGTCTATCGTGCTATTTTTATTGTCTTTCTAATTTCAAATCACAATTCACCAAAGGGTCCGATGTAAATATATTTGTTTTAATTTTATCTAATATTGAGATTTTAATGGTAAAAATGGTAAAATTATAGCACTAATAATCTGATGTGAATATTAACCAAACCAAAATGGAAAACGACTTATCTTTTTCTCTGGAATGTGGCGATGGTTTGGACAGCGTACCATGAGCAGGAACAACAGGAAAAGCAGACACAAGACCGAAATTTCGGAATTCGCACCATAAGTTCCACCCGCACAAAATCTGCACTATCTATACAGGGTGATCAGTAATTGCCGCACTCTGAGCATACTGTGATAAACTTTACGTTTTAAGAATGACGAATTTTTTACCGCAGTGCTGTAAGTCCTTTCTTTACAAAGATATGACCACTTTTGTGAAAATAAAAATGGCACCACTACATTGAACATGTGAATAGGTTCGACTGATTCGACGAGAAAAAAAAGAGAAACGTTCAATATTTTATGATGCGAGAACTTGTCAAACTAATTTAGTACTGTCAATTTTATTAAAAAACAGAAACAACAATCGAAATTCATTATTAATATTTACATGGCAATAGAAGGTATTTTAGTTTATTCCAAGGGGAGCTTGAGAGGTTGCCAAACTTCAAATTTAGGTATTTTATTAAATTTTAACATTTTCAATTTCTTTGTATTAGAGGTTTTGTGAAAAAAATTGAACAAATCATATTGCATTTTATCCAGAGAAAAGTAGCATGATTTATTTACTCATTTTTGTCTTGGTTTGGAAAATAATTAGCTTGTAACTTGGATGAGGGAAACTCTATAACTCGGAAAATAACCATCAGATTTAATTTTTCTTTGCAGATTATCCTTAGTTTTAATGTGCTCTATAACGCCCTGTATTCGGACAATTACTGATCACCCTGTATAAACATACTGCACAAAATGAATAGTTTTGAAGGAAGAAAATATGTAAGTAGAGTATTTTGGACAGTTCTGTGACAGAGGCTGAGGTTCACCTTGAACTTGAACTAAATTCAAGTAGTGGGGGATATACCCCCACTCCCCCACTCCCCCCACCCACTATTAGGTGGGGTATCCCCTTCCCTCTAACCCTCTACATCAGGAGCTCCTAGAGAATACGTCTGCTCCAGCCGGTGGTCAAACTCATAATGAAAGAATTTTAAAGCAGGTAATCCCTACCACAAATAACTCCCAAAGAATACGTCTGTTCCAGCCGGTGGTCAAGCTCATAATGAAAGGATTTTAGAAACCAGTAATCCCCTCTATGGTAATGCATTAATCTAATTAATAAAATTTATGAAAGTGCAGTTTAGTGCAGTGAAGGCCAATATTAAAATTCTGTACAATCACTGCATTTGGAAGGTTATATATTTATATGCCCAGATGTCTGGCCAATTTTTAAATATGAAAGTGCAGGTGAACATATTAAAATTCTATATAATCACTTTTGGATGTTGATATATTCAAAGAGCTGTTAAACCAGTTTTTATATACCTGTGTCTGTGAGGTTTACATTTACTTTCACTAATATTTAGTTTTACTAAAGACTTCTTGCTGAACACATCTAATAAAATGATTGTTTGTAAATTTTGCAATCATCAGTTTGTATATGAATCTTCTTTAAAAAGGCATCTACAAACAATATGTAAAAAAGATGGTAAGTTTAATTAATTAAATAATAATTCTGTTCTAAATTTTAATACTTATTTGTAGTAATTTATAAATGTCCAACTTGTGCCAAAGCGTTCAACAGGTTAGACAATTTGAATCGTCACTTAAAAAATATTTGTACATCAAGGACAGAACCATCAACTAGTGGTACGATAAACATTTAATTGTTTTTTATTTTGTTGTAATTGCTGTTTTTATTGAAGCTTCAAGAGACCAATCACCACCACCGAAAAAACAAAAGCTAAATGATAACGTTTACTGTGATGTCTGTAAAATAAATATCCCTCGAACATCATACATGGGACATCTTCGCAGTAATTTCCACAAAGATAAATGTTGTGTTGATGGTGAAGATGTTCAAATAATAAATACCGCTTTTAAGAGCAGAATTACGGTTTATAAATTGTCGAGTAAAAATAATCATATACATGTAAAAGATTTTTTGAATGATGTAAAAGAAAACGCTTTAAAATTAATAAGAAATTTAGTGGAAAAATTAATCACGATAAAAGTAAATTTTGAATTGTTCGGCTCGTACATATTAAAGGATACACGCGATATTAAATCTTTCAATACCAAAAATAAAATTATAACAATTTCAACGGATTTTTCTAATGTATATGATGATTTTGCTTCGATAATGGATAAGAAGTCGTCTGAATTTCAAGAGAGGGATAGTGGTGAGTGAATGTTATGTTAACTTATATCACAAATTAATTATGTATTATATTTTTTAGGTTGGTCATTGGAAAAACTACTACATTTAGAAATAAATGTGAATAAATATAATCCACTACGAGCATCATCGTATGTAAAACTACCTAAAGATATACAACTGAAGCATGCCATTGTCAATATTCAAAATAACGATCAATTTTGTTTTGCTTGGGCCATAACATCAGCACTAGTAGAACCACAAGGTAACAAATGTCGTCCCACATCTTATCCACATTTCTCAACTTTATTTAATTACGAAGGCATCGAATTTCCAATGAAATTAAAAGACATATCAAAATTTGAAAATCAAAATAATATTTCGGTTAACGTTTACAGTTTAGAAAAGAAAATTGAGTTTGGAAAAATTAAACATGAAGTTGTAGGACCACTACATTTTTCGGCTAATAAAAAGAACATTCATGTTAATTTATTATTAGTTAGTGATGATTTTAACAACCATTATTGTTGGATTAAAGACTTGTCTAGACTTGTGATAATAAACTTATCATAACATTAGTTTTTCCACATCCAGAACTACCAACAAATAGTGCCCGTTTAGAATCACTACCTAATAAACGATTGTGTCTTTGATATTTATTAGTTAAAGTAGCTACATCATGATTTACAATAGGTAAGGACAGTTGTTGTTGTTCAATTTTCATTGCAAGAACTAATTGTATATACATGTGTTACAAAGCCTTATATATTGATATTTGAAGAGTACTATTTTCGTATTATAACTTGGTATATATTTTTGAACTGTTTTTACTGTTTTTCTGGAACTGCAACCAGTTAAAGCCGTTCATTTAGCCGTTTTCCGGGAACGGCAACCCGTTGAAGCCGTTTATTTAGTCGTTTTCCCGGAACGGCAACCCATTAAAGCCGTTTATTTAGCCGTTTTCCCGGAACTGCAAGCAGTTAAACCAGTTCATTTAGCCGTTTTCCGGGAACTGCAAGCAGTTAAACCCGTTTATTTAGCCGTTTTCCTGGAACTGCAAGCCGTTAAAGCCGTTCATTTAGCCGTTTTTCTGGAACTGAAAGCCGCTAAAGCCGTTCATTTTGCTTTTTTCCCGGAACTGCTAGCGGTTAAAACCGTTCTTTTAGCCGTTTTCCAGGCGAAAATAAAATTCAGGAATCCAGTGTATAATCTAGTACATTACGAATGAACTTACGAAGTGCTGGGTTGGGTAATTTTTTGGGGATTTTGAATATCTTTTGTAATAATTATTTCAACAATAATTTCCCATAATCTGGTAATATTTTATTGAAAATAAATTCTAAAATATAATTGAATCATTATTTAACTTATTTTTTTTTTATAGATTTATTACGCACTCAGCGCATACATTGCAACTAGTTCTTAAAACTATCTAGCAATTTAATTCTAGCATAATAAGTCTTAGCGTTTTGGTGGACGTACTCCCAACGGCGCACTCCACATATTGTTTAAAACACTTTTTTCACATGTTTCAATTACAGTTTTGGTCACTATTTTGTTCACACTAGTTCGAACGGTTTTGATCTTTTTAGCCTCCGAACAAGTCCGGTGTTGTTGAGAAGTTGTAGCACTTCAACATTTTGGTGTTCGTGTAGTCTCACTGCGTGTTTTTTCGCGAACCGATTTATTTCCGCACTGACCGTAGGCATTTCCAGGTCCTTGTGGATGTCATCATTTCTGATGTACCAAGGAGCATTCACAATGCTGCGTAGTACTTTGTTTTGAAAAGTTTGTATAATTTTGATATTTGTTGGCTTCGTGCATCCCCAAAGTTGCACGCCGTACGTCCATACTGGTTTTAATATTTGTTTATACAACAGTAGTTTATTGTGAAGTGACAACTCAGAGTGTCTTCCAAGTAGCCACCACATCTTTTTGAACCTAATGCCAAGTTCTTCCCGTTTCTTCTTGACATGTTCTTTCCACCTGAGTTTAGCGTCAAGTGTCATGCCAAGATACTTTGCAGTATTGGCATGCGGGATTATTTGCTGATTGATCACTATGGGCAGGTGATGTATTTTTTTGTTGGTGAAGTTTATGTGGGTAGACTTCGCCTCATTAAGTTTAATGCGCCATTTGCTGGTCCAACTGGTAATCCTGTTGACGGCCGCTTGTAGTTTATTTGTAGCTGTTTCAATTCTATCACTTGTGGCCAGTAATGCAGTGTCGTCGGCAAATGTAGCTGTTGTTACTCCATTACAATTAGGGATATCACTGGTGTATAGCAAGTATAGTACCGGTCCGAGAACGCTTCCTTGTGGTACACCTGCAGCGATGTCCTTTAGTTCTGAATACTCCTCACCATATCTCACTCTGAATTGCCGATCAGAGATATATGATTTCAGGATGTTGCTCATCTGCCGAGGCATATTTTTTGTTAGCTTGTATTCGAGGCCCTTGTGCCAAACCTTGTCAAAGGCCTGGGCTACATCTAGGAATATCGCTGCACATATTTCTTTTTCTTCTAAGGATTTCTCAATTATATCGGTAATTCGATGCACTTGATCTATGGTCGAGTGCTTGTTCCTGAATCCAAATTGGTGAGATGGGATGAGCTGTTTTTCCTCCATGATTGGCTTGACGCGTTTCAGTAGCAACTTCTCGAATAGTTTGGATATGGTAGGTAGCAGTGAAATTGGACGGTACGACGTTTTCTCGTTAGGTGGTTTACCTGGTTTAGGGATCATGATCACTTCCGCAATCTTCCACTGCATCGGAACGTATTGCAGTCGTAGTGCAGCGTTGAATATATGCGTGAGTTTCATTATTCCTTTTTTTGGTAATTCTTTGAGCATTTGACCATTTATAAGATCGTAGCCTGGTGCCTTTTTAACACTTAAATTCTTCTGGATCTCGTTGGTGATTTCTTTTGGGGTTACAGGTTCCAAGGTTCTCTCTTCATTGTTATGTATCTCAGGAAGGATCTCGTTGTCAGTGGCTGGATGAGGTTGAAAAGTATTTGCTAGGTGGTTAGCAAATATTTCTGCCTTTTCTTCGTCTTTTCTTGCCCATTCACCGTTCTGTTTACGAATTGGCGGATTTTGATTTTGTGGTCGTTTTAGATTCTTGGTAGCTTTCCAGAGAGAGTAATCGCTATCTTTCTCATCTGTTAGTCCCCTTAGGAACTCAGTGAATGTTTCATTTTTCACGAAACGAATCTCTTCTTTAAGTTGTTGATTTAGCCGATTTAGCAAAGTTTTGTCTGCCGGTGCTCTAGTTTGTTGCCACTTCTTGCGTGCTTTACGCTTCGTTGAGATAAGCTCTCTGATTTCTCTAGGGTAATTTACTCCAGGTATTTTTTGTTTTAACATGGGGGTATTGTTCCATGCTGCTTGCTGCAGATTGGCAAGAAGTAGCTCTGCTGCTGTGTCTAGCTCTTCGGTTGTTTTTAGTGGTACGCTTAAGTCAATTTGTTCTTCCACTTCAGTTCTAAATCCGTTCCAATTCGTTCGTTTGTTCGTTAGAGAAGGGGGTATTGACTTAGTGACAATTGTTTCGCTTATCGTTAAGATTATTGGAGAGTGATCTGATGTCAGGTCGTAGTTTTCCTCAATGCTGACGTAGTTGGAAGAGATACCTTTCATTATGAAGAAATCAATTAGATCTGGGATCTTATTGTTGTCAGTCGGCCAGTACGTTGGTTTCCCAGTAGATTGGCATACGCACTTAGTTTGCTTAATTGCTTCATACAAATGTTTCCCTTTTGTTGTGATTAGCCTTGATCCCCAGTAGGTATGTTTTGCATTGAAGTCACCACCGATTATGAAGTGATCTCCAACTGTTTGGAAAAGTCTGATGTAATCTTCTTTTTCCAACGCATACCTAGGTGGGCAGTATATTGCAGTGACTGTATAGTTCTTTGATTTTGTAAAGATTCTTACAGCCGTTGCTTGTATTTCTTGTGTCGTGTAATTGATTTCTTCATAATGCTTGACGTTTTCCTTAATTAGTACCGCTGAACCTCCCCGTGCTGTGTTATGCGGGTGAATAGTGTGGTAAAATTTGTAATGTTTTATATTTAGGTAGCTTTCCTTCGTGAAGTGAGTTTCAGAGATTAGACAAATGTCTATTTTCTGATCCCAGAGGAATATCTCTAGTTCATGGGCGTGCTGCAGTAGCCCATTAGCATTCCAGGCTGCAATTCTGAGTGTCAAAGCCATTTTTATTTCTTATTCTTGGCCGCTGCCTTATTACTGGTTTCTAGTTTTGCTACTCGGTTTAGAATAATTTTTATGGAATCCTCCTGTTTGTCGAGTTTTTCTAGTATTATCTGTAACATGCTGTTGATTGCGGCTAGGTTGGTTTCGTCGTTTGCGCGTTGTAGTGGCTTATTTTTTACTGTTTGTGCATAGTTCTTCCCTGTTGCTCCTAGCTGAGGTGCTGGCCCTGCATTAGGTAGTGTGGGAAAGTTTTGAACAGTTTTATTTGGTGCTGCCTTTTGTTGTACGGTGACTGGTTTTTTGACGCTTGCTTTTCGCTCTTCTATGGTTTTTTCCCTCCTTTTTTGAAGCTCTTTTGCGATTAAACATCCTCGGTAATTTGCCGGATGGGCTTCTCCGCAGTTTGCACATTTAGCCTTTTCAAGTCTTGTAGCATTGCAGCTGTTAGTAATGTGATGTCCTGCACATTTTACACACCTAGCTTCCTTGTTACAGTACCTTTGAGTGTGCCCATATCCTTGGCATTTTTTGCACTGTGGAATAAGGGCATTTTTTTGCGCAGAGGTTCAATTTTAACTTTCAAACCAGCAATTTCTGTTATTGCAAATATCTTCTTGCTATCCTCTGACTTCTCAAAAGTTAGCATGTGTAGCGGCAAGTGTTTAATTGTGGTGTCAGTGTCCTTTTTTTCTTTTTTAATAATGTTGGTGACAGTGGTTATCTTCAGCCCCTTGTTCACAAGGTCTGTGGCAATCAGGTCTACTGGACATGTAGGATGCATCCCTCTGGCCATTACTTTTATAGGTCTGTTTTGCTTATCTTCGTATGTATAATATTCAATGCTTTTTGTGCGTAAGGTCTCAATAAGACGTCGATATTCATCAGCGTCTTGGACGTTTACTTTGAATATGTTGTTATTCATCACGGTTACTTTATACGTCACATTACTTACTTGTAGCAGATTAAGTAGATTTTCATAATTGTCTATGTTGACCACATTTATTGGTGGGGGTGTAGGGGGTTTCTTCTCCACCGGTTTAACATTGGTTTGCGTAAATATTAATGGTTGTTGTTGCGGGGAAGTTTCCGGAGTGGCAGATGCTTTTCGTTTTTTATTGTTTTTCCTAGATTCTTGCACTATCCACTCTGTTTCCTTCGCTAGTTCTTCTTCATCAGTTTCATATTCAATATTGCCCTTCTCAAGGCTTTGTACCCTTAGCATTAGCTGGTTTAAGCTATCTTGCAGGTTACTATTGGTAGCGAGCGCTTGCTGCCACGCGTTCCATAAATTAATCTCATTTTGAGTTTTTAATTGATTTTCCTGTACTAGTATATGATTTTGCTGGTTCGGTTTGTTTATCGCTATTCGACGTTGAAGGTTTTGATTGGGGAGGTAGAGCATTTATTGTGTCAGGCATTTTGACATTTTTTTGGATATCTGAGACAGACAAGCTTTTTTTGATGGGGCGTATTTCAATGTTAACTTTACGATATTGGGGCGTTTTTGTCGATAGTTTTTTGGGTGATTTAGAACTTTTAAAACTTTTAAACATAATATTATTCTATTCTATGAAGGAATTTGCACACGCAGCACTAGCTCGGGTGAGCGAACGCGCGCCTTGCGATGCACAATTAAGTAGGTCAGCACTGCACCTCGCGGTTTGTGAACCCGTACCAATAACCTTTGCTTAAATTCATACTTCTAATACACGGAACAATAATAACACATCCGCACACTTCGAAGTCTAATTTACAACAATTTAACTTATTAACATTTTTCTTAAATATTATTATAAAATATCATTTAATTAAACAGTTCCTTACAACTGTTTCGGTGTCGGTATATGCTCGTTCTTATCATTTTTTTACCACAATCCGGACATTGTATTATTTTCCTATCATACGTATACTGCCACTTTTTAAATTCCTCATAGTTGTCCCAAGATGATGAACTGAATGGAATAAAGTTTTTTTTATTTAATCCAACCTTTATAAAACATATATCACAATACTTTTTATTTTGATTTTTTTGTTTTGGAATAATACTTTTACAAAAAATGCAATTTTCATCAGATAATATAGATTGGGTTGGTGCTGTTAATGTTTCACTCATTTCTTAAGTTGTTTGATTTTTCAGCAAAGAGTTGTTTACTGTACAACTGTAGTAGAGAAACTAAAACGTGAAGTTTAACGATGTTAATTATAAAGGTTGATAAAATATTTACATTATAATGTGAGAAAAATGAACTCTACATTTTCAATCAAATAGAGATGTATTTTTTCCTTCTTAAATGTTATTGTGTTCCTTAAGAATTTCCTGTTTTTTTGTTAAGTGCAACCAGTATAAGTAATGTATTTCAATACTGTATGATGAATTTATTACGAAATAAATATATTTTTTTATACTTGGGTTTTATTATTAAAACAACAATAATAATTTTAAATAGTATATTTAAAAAACAATACAATTATTAACTACAATACATTATAATTTAGTCTTCTTGAACATCTTCTTCCTCTTCTTGAATATCTTCTTGTTTTTCATCCAGTATATACTTTTCCCTCAAGTCTGGTGTTACATATTTCTTAACATCTTTGAGAAATCCACGAAATTCTAGTTCCATTAATTTGGAACAAAAGTCTTCTATTGAAATTTCCCCCCTCAAATAAGCATTGCAAGTATCACCACCTCGTCCGTATCGGATTGCTAATTTGTGAAGATTTTCTCGTTCATTCTCAAACACTGTATCTTTTCCGTATACGGATTCATGATCTGCATCAAATGCCAAAGCATTAAACTCACACTCTAATCGTTGCACTGTACTTTTCAAATCTTCAGCCTTTGGCCATGATTCTGCAGCGTAACACATCCACATTTTGAATGTGATATACCAACGTGTTTGTTTGCTTGATATTTATACTTTACTAAGCCACCTCTTCTTATCATATAAATAAAAATAATTTTCTTAAACTAGTTCTTTATTGTTTTAAAAATATCAGTTATTATACAGTTTCATTAAACTAACATCTGTTACAATTCTCTCTGGACCAAATTGATTAAGTTCTATTAAACAAAATGTATTTTGAGTATACATGTCATGCATTGAACAAATAGTATTATTAATATTGGATGAAATATCTCCCTCCAATTTTCTGGACATATTTTTCGTAAAATTGGTGTAATAATTTGGTATCAGCTTTTCAAAAAAAAAATTATGAAAATCATGCAAAGTCCCTATTACAAGTTAAAAAAATTGAGAAATTTTGGCGCACTCCGAATACAGAGCGTTATAGAGCACATTAAAGGATAATCTGCAAAGAAAAATTAAATCTGATATAGGTTTTTTTCTTTCAAATTTAGGTTAATTATTTATTTTTTAAATTTTCAATTTCTCTATATTAGAGGTATTGTGAAAAAAATTGAACAAATCATATAGCATTTGTTCCAGAGATTCTAGTAGCACGAATTATTCACTTGTTTTTGTTATGGTTATTGGAATTATTAGCTTGTAACTTGAATGAGGGAAACTAACTATCAGATTTAATTTTTCTTTGCAGATTATTCTTAGTTTTAATGTGGTCTATAACGCTTTGTATTCGGAGTGCGGCAATTTAAATAAACAGAAAGAAACCTAAAACCATTATTACACTTGCAATTTCTTAAGCATAGAAATTTTTTAATTTATATTTTTTGAATCTCTCGTAGGCTTTTTTTTTTTAATAGGATCATTTATATTATTATTAGTGAGACCTTTTAAAATATTATTAACATTTATCGTCCTCATAAAAATATAAAATAAAACAAATTTTTCTACTAATATTGACCAAATATCGTGCTTTGAACAAGTAAATGTATGTGGCACATTTTTTTTTAAATTTTGTCTATTAATATCTGGCGAAGTTTAATTTTGTGGCAAACCTGTGGCAGATAGTATGCTGAGACTTGATCATATTTACCAAAAAGTTGAATAAATTGAGATGTTGGCCTATATAGAGCGCTTTTCTTATTATATTCCTTAAAATTAATAATGTCGTGCTCTGTAATATTGTCCGTCGTCAGGAGTTGGAGTTTACATTGGGCACAAACACCACTACTGCAAAAGATTGCCGATTGCCCTGGCAATATACCCAGTAATATAGGCATGAACTTTCATGAAATTGGGAGTAATTTCATTTGTAAATTTAAAGCTGTCAATGCCAGTTGACTCATCAGTAGAACTAGATGTTGGAAGAGAATCTTTTTCGCAATTTGTTCCCGGTGAAGGGACTGTAGTAAAATTATTCACGATAAGGGTCTTGTAGGAGCTAATGAATGATGTGCACGTTGGATTAATGTTTCGTACTCCATGACTGCGAACACAGCCAAAAAAATTTTCCAGAGGATCTTCGTTTAGATTCCTGGTACATAGGAAGTTAAATCCTTCGTGGTTGAGTTTTTTGCATAACTGTATAAAGCCACGAATTGTCCAAATCCAATTTTTGACCGACGGGGGAACGAACCCTCTTCCTTGTGGTGTAACAAACTTAATTGTTTCTAATACTTTTATTGCCTCATACCAAAAGGAAATATTAGGTGAATTATTTTTGACAGCACATCTATACACCTTGCCGTGGTCAGGTTATATTTGAGAGGCGTTGTCACTATCAAATAAATTGTCAAATACTTTTAAAAAATCTGCTGTAGCAACAGTGGATTTTGGAATTGATTCATCGGCTAAAATTCAAAATATATTTGTATGAAGCATAACTTTTCTAAAAACTTAAGTGTAACTCTTACCACTATTCGCGAATCCTCTCATTATTGAATATACAGTATGTGAAAATACTTGAGCTGCCTTTTTTACCTTCATCTTCTTAATTTTGTCCGGGTAAATGTGCGCAGTGGCCCCAGCTGCCAAGCAAGAGCATGAGAATTATGACTCTCAACCACGACCAACTCTTCGACGCTGTAAGTTTTTACTTTTTGCACTACGATGTTATGTATTTTAATTGTTAGGTATAAATTATGGTTTTGGTTTTTACATAAAAAGTTTAAATAAACATTTTTATTAATTTATAATTAATATAAGTATAAATTAATTAAAATATTTTAGGAGCGAGATTTCAAAGAACTCCTGCAAGAAATGCTTTGTTGGAGTCGTACGCGGAAGTTTCGCGGGCTACGAGGGAAGGCAATGAAGGAATTGCCGCCACCTTATTGCAAATTACCAGAAGTATAGATGGCCTGACTTTGCGATTGAAAAAATGACAAACGAATTGAATAAAATCCAAGACTCACATCGATCAACTAATGCAAGGAAACAAGTTAGTATATCAGTGCCAAACAAGCATCATTACTTTATATGTAAAATACAACTAATCACATTGATGTACTTCAAGATGCATTGGCGTTGCTGTATTTTACATATAAGGTGATAAAGTGCGACGGCTGCGTTTTTGCTACTCGTCATAAAATAAAAATTAAATAGGTAACCAATAATCATATTTTTGTTTAAAAGATTTTTAGAGAGTGGACTGCAAAAACTAATAAACAGAAAGCTAGAAGAATTTCTGCACACCGGCTTCAGACTGGAGGTGGTAGACCAATACTGGAATTTTTAGCCGTACTGCAAAAAAAACTAACTTTTCTTCTTTCAAAAGTAATTGTTTATGGTTAACCGGTGTTGGAATTAGGACTTTGGAGAGGAAAACAAAGTGGATGCATTTCATCGAAAGTTATCTCCACTCGACGACGTTTTAACGGTAAAATAAAAAATTACCAATATTGCTTTTATAAATTTAAAACTTTCAGGATTAAGCCACATATACAGGGATACGAACAGGGTTTTGCAGAAGAGATAAACATTGGAAAATATATCCAAAACAAAATTAATAAACAGTATTAATTGTTTAAGTTTAAGTGTTAATGCATTATTGTATGTCTGTATAATGATAAATTAATGGTGTTATTTTGTATCGAAAATGTTAGATAACATTCTGTTAAATCTATGTTATTGGACGTTTGAACAATATAAAACAATGTTGAAATGTCAAATAACATAGATTTAACAGAATGTTATCTAACATTTTCGATTTTCCATAATCTACCTAAGTAATGTTCGATTCCACAAACTTCAATCAAATATGCACTCAGATTCTCAGACATGTATTTCAATTATCTTTCTACTAAAAGTTAACATAAAATAACTATTGACAGTAAAATTCAAATAAATCAGATATTAGTTGATTATCGTGAGTTTAACACAAGTATGTGGAGTCGAGCATAATTTATGTAAAAGGTTATTATTATTATTTTTATTTTATTATTATCGAGGGTTCCATGTTATCACCTATCACCCATATCAAATTAAAAATTAAAATTATCATTCACTATCCTATCTCGAACTGCACGACCAAGGTTTGCGTAATCACCAACTCTTAAGTGGCGATGGGGGACGTCAACTGTAGCCCAAAAATGCAAATAAAATGTTTTTAAGTGACTTGGTATCTGAGATATAAGCATTCTAAAATGGCACAAACAGGCAACGTGGCAATGCAATTTATAATAATTGTAATAAAATAATAATGCGTCTATAGATTTGAAGCCATGGAAACAAAAATATAATTGATTGATGTACTTTTCGATATTGCCAGTATTAGTTCTTTGTTTAACTTGGAATTTTACTACTAGCTACTCGTATTCTTCTTTGTAGCATACAATTGTATATTTTATCAATGAGGAATATTCTACATCTAGTCTAAGAGCCAGCAACTTGGAGATCAATGCTTTGCGAGTATTTGCTACGCAACCAATTATACCACACAACTGATTTAATTTTATTTAATTACATTTTTAATAATCGGGATAAGTTAGTGAAAAAACGTCTTATGCTCTGATTGCCAGGATTAATATGCATTATGTGTATTTTTTCTTCGGTTGAATACATGTTTTTGATTTATTTTATCACAATAATGATTCAAGCAACTTGACATTTATTTTTTTTACTTGTCAAGTAGTTATTTTCACGTAAAATTGGTTACTTGCTTACTTAAATACATGCATTGAGGTGTGTTTTTTTAAACTGAACATAGGGACTATTGTGGACTGTGTTCAAAGATAAAAAAATTTCCCGGTATGTTATTTGATATCGATGAAAGAACTGTTTCTTAAATTGTGATAAAATGGATTAAGATTTTCTATAAAAAAATGAAGTCAGTTGACTGGTGGTTAACAAAATCTAAACGATCGGAAGCAGAGTACGACGTTGTATTAGATTGTACTGAAATCACAATCGAGAAAGTCAGGATCCTGTAATTCAACAAGCTGCCTATTGAAATTACTACGGAACGAATACTTTTGAAATTCTAGTAGGTTGTACCGAATATGCTTCAATCCTTTTTTTATCAAATGTTTATGGTGGTTCGATTACGGATAGGAAAATTTTTGAAAAATCAGGATTAATAGATCTATTGAAAACGGGAGAATACGTACTAGCTGATCGAGGATTTGATATCTCCGATTTACTGAAAGCTAAAGGGGTTCATTTGAACATTCCCCCCTTTAAACAAAGCAAAAATCAACTGATGCAATATGATGTTGCCAAAACAAGGGCAATAGCAAATAGGCGCATTTTAAACGAAAACAACAATGCATTGGCAAAAAAAAAATTATTGTTGATAGAATGCAACACCATTTATGGAATAGTGCTGAGGAAATAATCTACAATTGCTTCATGTTGCTGTGCTTCAAACAATCTATCGTAAAGACAACTTGAAAGGCGGTTAATTCAATGGTTACTTGTTTTTCTGGGGTTTTCAAGAAGTACTGTAAAATATTTTATTCACAATCAGTTAGTAACATACAGCTTTTCGTACCCCTTAAAGGTTGGAAAGTGAGCGATTCCTTGGTTACACTTCAACCGGTCAGTAATAGTAAAAAAGCTGTCAGTAATGAACCCATTCCTAACCTGGGAGGGCGCCACTATCTGAGCAACTACAAATTTGTCACGCGTTTTTCCTCGGCAAGAGCGGAGGTGAATATAAAGTTAAAAATTGGTCCTCGGATGGACGAGACAAAAGGCTCGACTAAACTCAGCGGGGTGGTCGCGGGCTGAGTAAAGATTTCCTTATAAGTGGACCTTGGAAATCTTTAAAAGGGCGCCAGAATCCTTAAGCCATATAATAATTAAGGTTTCACCGGATTCGAATGAAACTATACACAATAATTAACGATAAAATAAAACTAAAATAAACGGTAACAAATATCGATCTTTATTTTTGATCTGACTAGTACTTATAACAATTTGTGGAATATATATGAATGTACAATATCAAATAATATAACACAAAATCCTATAGGTCAAGTGACCAATGCTACTATATTTTAAAAGGTGCTTACTAACCCCCCATCTAAAAACCCTCCCAAATTGTGCGACTGGCGCTTATAAAAATAATAGTCGTTAACGGTAAAGGAGCCCTAAACCGCATGTACATGTGATTTCCGCTACCCCGCACCGATTATCGTGTTGTTGAATAATTAACGCGACCAAGTATACACAATTAGCGAAGTAATAAATCCAGAGGCGAAACACGTAAAAATACAATAGTCAAGCTATAGCCACTTGATTCAAAATAACATGATGGTAAATTAACAAAAAAACTAGTCTAGGTAAAGCGTGATAAAATTATGGCCTTGAATCCCACAGCGAGACAATAGTATTGGAAATCTCTGACCTTAATTTTTTTGGGGTCTGCGTCGCCCAAAAAAGACCTGTCCAGATGTCCAAGGAAGGTCCAGGAAGTCAGGCTGGATACTCCCAGTCTCCGAACGGCAAAACCAAAGCGAAGAAAAGAGTAACGAGTAGGGAGAGAGAGTAAAACGTTTTGCGTGAGAGTGTGAGTGAGAGAAGAGTGAGAAGAGGCCTAAAAGAGAACGTAAATTAGCTTATTGGAAAAACTAGAAATTTGCGTCGTAATTAATTACCTTAGGTGTAGTGTGGCTTCGTGTGAAAATCGAACAATGTAGTTTCGTTTGTAATCCTCCGTAGAGTTTCTTAACGCCAATTAAACGAAAATGTCTAACTTAAATAGAACAACGGTAATCTCAAATTGGCGTTAATTAAGTTTGCAGCACGTGGCAGATGATCCAGAAAATATCTGATTAAAAATGTGCTACCAAGTGTGCAGACGAAAGTACGAATTGCGAATGATTTTCACACAAGAATTTTCGTTGAACGGGACGCTAAATAAATTCCTAGAATTTTTCCAAAAGCCAAAGAAAAATAAGATGAAAAGAAACAAGTATTGCCATCTAATGGTCAGTAATCGGGAATAGGTAGTAATCCTGTGATAGGGTTCCATTTAACGAGATGAAGGAACTAAGTTTTCAATTAATTATACAAATTTGAGATAATAAGATGGTGTGTTATCCATACTTTTAGAGTAGATGTTGCTAGTGGAAATTTAACCCGTTACAAATTTGATGTGACTTTGTTAACTAATTTGATGAAATGTCAACGTCAACGTCAATGACAAATTTATTTTTTATTATTATAATGTTGTTTGTTTTATTAAATGATTGACTGTGAATAACATCGTATACAAACCTCGGCAAAAGTACCATTCCTGTGTCTTGAGAACTAGTTCACCTCGAGGCTACGCCTCTCGGTAAACTATAGTTATCTCGACAGGAATGGAATACTTTCAGCCTCGGTATGTAATCTACTATTATATACGTTTATTCAGGAACATAACATTACTATAGTCGTATTGTTCGGTGTTATAGTCTATAGTGTATGGAGTATCACAATCTTGAAAATAATTTTGAATACATTTCTAAGAAACGTAAGATTTAACTTTATTATACCGTTATAATAATAATATCTAACAAACCAAAAATTTACTGGAAATAACAATGCATTAAATTTGGAAACAACAGGAACATAATCTTGAATCAATCTCAAGTTCTGTACTTTAAATATTGTCACGTATTGGTTTTTAAGGGGTCGTAGTCGTGACGGGTAGTCAGGTGGTTATCGGGTTAGTTTAAATTAAGCCATTATGTAGAATAGAAAAATATATAAATATAATTTTATTTAGTTAAAATAGTTAAACGAGATAATAAACAAAAGATACTTACATTAAGACATTAAGACAAGACATGGTTGGCCAGGGGACAACAGCGTTTCTTTCAGGGCACGTGTCACTCACTATTCAATCTGATTCAATCGCGATCTCAGATCTTACTAACTTTGATTTTTAATAATCCTCTAATGAATAAAATGATTCGTAAGCAAAATGATTCCTTTGAACTTAAACAACTCGAGCAAAATTACCTAAACTAAACAATTTTGAACGACTCGACATTCCGCGATTTTATGACGTATCTTTTAAATCAAACAAAACGCTCTCGAGGAAGTATCGAAATTCAACCTGATATTTCCGTTTAACCCGTGTGACTCCGTTTTGCATTTATCTTTATGAAATTTACAATTTAATTTAATTTAATTTAGTTTACTATTAATCTATTATTTTCGACTTGTGACATATGCCCCTCTTCAGAAAGCGCTGGTCCCACAGTGCTTAAAATACTATATGAACCTACATTATACATATCGAAATTACATCCTACATTATACATTATGTTATTGACTTGGGTGAAAAACTAAAAAATGTACTGTAAAAAAAATTAGTGTGAACTAGTCAAAAAGTAAAAAAAAAATCAAAAACCTAAAAGTATATTCCTATCCATAAAAATTACAATAACGAAAAAATCTAAAACCTTCAACTATATAAATTTAACGTAAGAAACTAAACAAATCTACTCACAATTATAAAAAGATATCCTATTTCAAAATTAAAATAAAAAATTGCAATTAAAAATAAACTACTTACTACAAAAGTATACAAATATTATGATTATGCGACTGGATCTGCGGGGGTGTAACAACTCGAGCGATGAACTGGTGCATGTGTTAGTGGGTCGAGGCCGATGCGTGATAACACTTTGCTGAAGAAGACGAAAATCCATTCCAAGGTAAGCAGTAAGGCATTATTTTGCACAATTAGCAACAAAAGCACATACTTGAGGCTGTGTGCTGAACGGCAAATGGATGCTTCTAATGACGTCTCTCATGTGGGGGATGTTTCAGTTATTTGGATTTTGTACATCATCTGGGTAGATTGAACTCTCCATGAAGGGTTGGTTTTGGTAAGTACTACATATTGCATTAATGTAGTACCTAACTACTTGGATAGCATAATTATTGCTTCTTCTCGGTTTGTAGCAGATAACCACGTGTTGATGTTCCATTTCCATATATTTCGGCTCCTTATGGAATTTTGGCAGTCTACACAAGTATTGGATCCATGGATAGTGAACTGTAGATGTTTTAGATGTAAAAACAAATCTAAATATATGTCACAACACCTTTGGCAAATCAGGTTCGTTATGTTCTTCTTGCTTCCATTTTGTCTTCGGGAAATACATTAAGGATTTGTTTTCAGGTAGGAAAAACTTTTTTGGAACAAGGGATTGACTTGTAGAGAACAGAAGGATGTTGCTTTCTTTGGGTAATGGAATTTTGGAAATGGATCGATATACATCTCCTTTACTAATCGCCGACAGGGTGGCTGAATCTTCTTCGGTGTTTTCGTTGAGTGACAATATATCTGCTACAGTTACTATCTCCAAACGCTTTGGTCATCTACTCCAAGTTAAGCATCCCCATGAGTACCTCTGGTCCCTTATAGTGTTTGGTTGGTTTGCTCGGTTGTTACTGGTATGTCTTTGGCAGTCTCGCAGTCCATGAAAAATATAATAAAAAATGCAATTACTTCACACAATAAAAAAAATTGATTTAAAAAAAATCTACAGAATTTGTTGAAATCTAACCTAACCACTAATTTTACTTAATTAAAAGTTAATAACATTAACATAACTACTACGTCAGTAGGCTTAATAATAATAATATGTACTAATAATAATCTTACAATTGAAATGGCAACAAAATGGCAAATTAAAATATTCATCACCTTTTTTTTTTATTTAATATGAAGAGAAAACAAAGTTCAATATGACGAGGAAAATGTAACATGATGTTTGGCTTTACTATCAATAAAAAATTATACCTGTGTCCCCAATAATCTACAAGTTTTTTTTTCATATTTCAATCAATAATTATTTACGTATCTCTTTATTATATTTCTTCATAGGTATGTACTTTTTATTTTAAATTAAAGTGTTTGTGACATTGCTCTGTAATTTATTTAATATCCTCTACTAGATATTAACTTAAATGACAAACAATATCAACACTTGGGATATCCATTCATAGTACATAGAACATAACTTCCCCTGTTATTTAATTTTTTTTTTCTTTGGGCATAATAAGAGGCATTTCCTCAAAAAAAAATATATTTTTTGTTTTACTTACCGATTTTTATTTGTGCAGCGTGATGCTGATACTTTTCCCATTGGACAAGGATAGCAAGCTCTCGTCTTCAATTTCCAATATGAATTGCTTTTTTCGATTTAAAACTTCTTCTGAGTGAGTTTTTCTTAACCCACTAGCATTTTCTTCCATCTCTTCTTCCTAACCAGCCCTTCTACTTGATTCTCCAAAATCGTTCATTTCCATTTCTTCTTTCTTTTGCCTGTGAATATTTTCAGCTATTTGTGGACCTTGGAACTTCTTGCACTGCAATACTAGAATTCTACAGAATAAATATATTCATAGATAGCCACTCCGTAACTAAGAGTCCTTGGTAATGGCCGCCAGAAGGCTCCAGTGGTTATCTCTAGAGGGTGGGTGCTCGTAAGCACTGCCATTTCAAAATGTATAAAGTAAAAAACCTGCGAATAATAAAAAATTATTTCTGTTTAAAAAATAATCTATCTCTAATCAAAATATTATTTAGAAATAATCTCCCCCTAAATATTGAAATGTATAATTAAACATTATTGCTATTTAAATATACTAATTGTCCTTCTGTCTACTTAAAATTATCCTTTTTTTTTGTAAGGCCCAAACCATAATAGCGTTTTTCTGCGACCCACTTTTCGAACTTGCCTGAAAACTTTTTCTTTGTCTCCCACTTGAAAGTCTAATAATTGTCTATGTTTTTTGTCGTATCTGGATTTGTTGTAGTTTTGTCTTTTCTCGACTGATATTGGATATGTAGATTTCTTTTGAACTTGTTTTAGTTTTCGGTAATCGACGCAGAAACGAGTTTTTCCATCTTTTTTCTTGACTAGCACGACTGGGCTAGCACATGGTGAATGACTGGGCCGAATAATGTTATTAGCTACCATTTCTTCTATTTGCTCTTCTATCATCACCCTTTCCTTTTGCGATACCCTATATGGTTTGCTTCTTATAGATTTTGCCCCTTCCACGTTTAGCTTAATAACCCCCATCGTTGCAGTAGACTTTGAAAAAATATCCGAATATTCTCTTAATAATTCCACTAATTTCAGTCTCTCTTCATGTCGGATTTCCTCGTTTATAGAGTGATCGCTTATCGTAATTTCATGGTCATCATCTACTTCTTCTGTATATAATAAAACTCCGGTGTTCGTTATTTCCTCTGCAATGTAATGGAAAAATCCAAGCGTGGTTCCTTTATAAATTTTTACAGGGCGGTAATTCTTAGAGGATAAATAAGCGTTTAACTTTCCATTTGTTAAGGCTGGCTTATTTTCAATGACGAGTCCTCTAGGTAATAAAAATTTTTCATTCATTTCAAAAATCCATCTCTCGAGATCTTTGTCCGTTATATTTTCCACATCATTTACTTGTAACGAAATGTTTATTTTTCTTCTAGGTTTTAGTAAGTAATCCTTACTCACCCTTATTTTATAAGTTTTGTCCTGTCCCTTGGTTGCCATGTAGCAATCAGCTGGTATTGTCTCCGTATTAAAATGTATTGCCACAGTACCATTATTACTCTTAAATTCTACCGTCGAATTTGTGAAATCTATAATAGCTCCGCTTTTCCTTAAAAATTCAGTTCCTAAAATCATAGGTTTAGGAGACTTTTCTATTACCAGAGCCGAACAGCTCGTGGTCATATTTCCTATATTTAACTTAACGCTAGTTGTACCCAAAGTTGACACGCGGTGTCCTTCCGCTATCTGGAGGGTTTCTATTCTATTTGAAATAATAAACCTATCTGCAAACTCCCTACTTATAATATTCCTACCAGATCCTGTGTCCAAAACTATTTCGGTATTTGGCAGATTATTTACCGAACCTAAAATTATTAATATTGGACTTGTTGGCCCCCTTTCCTCTGGTTGTTGGTGTTGGACGACATCGGGACTATTTATTCGTGCCGTCCTGTGCCGTTTGGGTTCGGTGACCTCCTGTCGTTGAACGAAACTCTGCGTTCATCCCTTATTGGCCCTCTTAAGTTTGTTCTACAAGATACTGCGAAGTGACCTGGTTCATTACACCTAAAGCATTTAGGTCTACCGTCAACCGTTCTTGTATTTGGCACGTATGATCTGAAATTTGTCCCCCTGTTGAACGTTTGTCTGTCTTGTTAACGATTTCGTGGTGGATCAAATCTACGCCCATTATCTCTGCGGTTATAGTTATCGTTTTGCCTGTTATTATATGACATTTCCCGACGATCCTGATAGTGGTTGTTTCTTGGGAATGGCGATCTCTGTTCATATTGCTGAGGGGTTGTACTACTTGTGGCGAAAAGGGCCATTTCGTTTGTCATTTGATCCACTATTGCCCTTTCTCTAAGTTCGCTTAATTTCAATATCAATGCTTTCATCTGATCTTTCGTCATGTCGGGATGGCTCATCAAACGACAAGTTTGGTAGTACGAAGAGTGAAGGCCGTCTTCAAAATGGTTTTTGAATGTTTCCAGTGGCATATTTCGATCAACTTCATATTTTAAAGACAACATATCGTAGTAGTATGCTTTTATGTCTTCATTTGCACCCTGTTTTCGTGTATTCCATCGAAATCTTACACTTTTCAATGGGTTTTCTCCACCAAATTCGTTTACAAATGTTTCGGAGATTTGTGCCCATTTTTTATTTGCATTTATTTCGTTGTCCAAGAAATCCCGGTACCATATATTTGCTGGTCCCTCTAAAAAGGATTCGAAATAGCAAATTTTATAAGAATCTGTCCAGCCATTTGCCGCGGCAGATCTTTCGTAACTGCGAATAAATGTTACTGGATTAGAGCTACAAGGGTTGAAGACAGGCGGAGAGATAAATTTAGGCACTGAAGGAGTGCGACCGGCTGTCGTGGCTTCTAGAAGGGTCACGTTAGCCATTGTGTTTTGGGTTAAAGTTGGCCGTCGGGGAATTATATCGGTTTCTTGTGTTAATTCAACGTTTTCTTCGATTATATCTAGTGGTGAAATTGTTTCCACTGGCGTTATGGTAACTTTTATCGTGTCTCGTGTGACTGACGAAATTCCTCTAGTTTCTTTAGGGTCTATT
Organism: Pediacus dermestoides; assembly: GCA_963942485.1. Classification (NCBI taxonomy): domain Eukaryota; kingdom Metazoa; phylum Arthropoda; class Insecta; order Coleoptera; family Cucujidae; genus Pediacus; species Pediacus dermestoides. Next base: position 592,996 of record OZ012629.1, on the reverse strand, counting down.
ATTGTTTTTGGAGGAGTTCTACTAAGGCTTGAATTTGCAACAAATCTTCCTTCACCTTCATCTAACTCTTCATCTTCCGAGCCATAAAATAAATCTGTACTTCTATATGTTGGGACAAAAGGTTCTGGCAGTTCCCTTGAAGCTGATGGTTTTGATTTAGATCTAGTTACTCTTATGTCCTTGGGTTGCTCTGACATGTTGCATTTTAACGATAGATTTTATATTTCTCGCCGCTACCCAAAATATATTTAAATTTTCCCAATTTACACCCAATATACACTACCCAGATTTAATATTTTATAAAACACTAATAATATATGCCATCTAATTTATACGAGAAATAAAAATTAAAAACTAAACATGTTAAAAAAAATTGTCACCTATTTAAAGTCAATGAAAACTACCCAATACTATCTTAACATATTTAACATTCCACACACCTGACTACATATTATTTAAATTTCTAGTTACGATAAGTTAACGTTTTTTTAAAATTTTGAATAATTTTAATTTTATATTTTAAAAAATACTTCCAACACATTTTAAATTTGATAAAAACTGATAAAAAATAGATAAAAGAAATTTGGCGCCTCCACCATATGTCACGTATTGGTTTTTAAGGGGTCGTAGTCGTGACGGGTAGTCAGGTGGTTATCGGGTTAGTTTAAATTAAACCATTATGTAGAATAGAAAAATATATAAATATAATTTTATTTAGTTAAAATAGTTAAACGAGATAATAAACAAAAGATACTTACATTAAGACATTAAGACAAGACATGGTTGGCCAGGGGACAACAGCGTTTCTTTCAGGGCACGTGTCACTCACTATTCAATCTGATTCAATCGCGATCTCACATCTTACTAACTTTGATTTTTAATAATCCTCTAATGAATAAAATGATTCGTAAGCAAAATGCTCCCCTTGAGATAAACTAAAATACCTTCTATTGCCATGAAAATATTAATAATGAATTTCAATTCTTGTTTCTGTTTTTTAATAAAATTGACAGTACTAAATTAGTTTGACAAGTTCTCGCATCATAAAATATTGAACGTTTCCCTTTTTTTCTCGTCGAACCTATTCACATGTTCAATGCAGTGTTGCCACTTTTATTTTCACAAAAGTGGTCATATCTTTGTAAAGAAAGGACTTACAGGAATGCGGTAAAAAAATTCGTCATTCTTAAAACATAAAGTTTTTCACAGTACGCTCCGAGTGCGGCAGTTACTGATCACCCTGTATATTCTTGTTGTAGTCTAAATAATAAAATCACTGTTATTAATATGGGTAACATACATATGTGATATGTGCTTGACATTGAAAGTAATATTCATGGTTTCTTTTCAAAGAATAGGTACCATTTTATATTGCAAACATTTTGCATTATGCGGATTCTCAAATTTTATGGAGTATGGACATTTAATTTCAATGACAATATTTTCTGAAAAATTTAGCCCATCAGGGGTAGAAGCGATAAAATTATTTTGATAATGAATCCAAATTCCAGATTTGCTAATTTGAGTATTAGTTAGCTTACATATGCGTCAAGAGCCACCTTTTCATTCATTCTTCCACGTTTTACTGCAGGCAAATTGTCTAAATTTTTATGCAAAATATTTCTTAACGCCGCCTTCTCAGTAGCATTTTTACTAATGCAAGCTTTGATAATAGAACCCGTAATTCTAGTTCTTTTGATTTTGAACCATAGGCTAGACTGAGACTGTCATATTGTCGGACCTGCATTTTAGGGGCTCGTAGCAGTTTGGGTCCGACGGGGTAGAAATAGGGATTTAACGCATTAATACCAATTATTATAATAAAAATAGATATATTGTTGGCTTAATACTAAGATACAAATAAAATGAATTCCAACCTTAAAAGAGTCATGATTCTAAGGGCCAAGGCACAAATACACTGGTCTGGAGGCACAAGTCAATCACTCGATAAATGCATTTAGTAACTCCTATATTTTTTCTAGAAACTGTTCGTCTTTCAATATTGCGGAGTTTTCATTTAGGTATCCCCAAATGTACCTACGGATGTACCGGACAATGACATCATGCTTACCCAGCAATATTGAGAATCACGCGTTTACTTGAAACTGTTTAAAACTATGAAACCTATGAATATGAACTTGTATTATGAACTCATTTCCGTTCTGTTAATTTTGCGTATTTGACAATATTGTCGAAAACCGTCATACATAATCTTTCGTGTAATGTGCATGGTCATTTATAATTCCACCGATGTCTGCACTTCTACATGTGGTTAAGGGGCTGTTGATTTGCTGGTTTACTAATAAATTTAATAACCTATTAGTTTCGGTTTGTTGAATAGAATAAGTACATGCAACTTTGTCCACCATTTCATCCACCCTCATATATTCAATGTCCCCTACAAGCTTTCTCCAGGAAACTGGCTGATTTGTACAGAAAATATACTCTTGAGCTCTTCCTAAAAATATGTATATACCTACAATCTAATATACTTACTAGGTATTTTTAATGATATCTGAAAAATTATTTCAATAACTTACCTGTTATGGAAAATTGCTCTAAAGAAAAACAAACAGCAGATAGTCCTGCAAATTGGTTTATTTTCAAAAAAATTATTGAAAAATAATGATGTACTCAATTGAGTTCGATGGGTCTTGGTATATTAAAAAGTTCACAAAAAAATTCAAAGTTCACTATCTCTGCTAGTAAGCACACCCTGTACAGTGGTTACAATTCCGATGAGATTTTCTAGATCGAAAACGTTAAAATATTATTTTTATTATATTGTACAACATATTGAATATGCGTTGCTTGTTGTTTTACGTGACCTGCTTGATGAGGCCGGTGAAGGAGGTTGTGCTGCAGACGTTTCAATTAAAATATCTTCTACTATTTTATTTGTTCCTGTATAAATTAAATCAACTAGGCAAAATTTCATTAAAAATCACATTTTAATTGTGTGTTAATGGTGTTAATGATATATCCGGTAACGTAACGTTATTGATTGAATGAGGTATTTTCACGTATTTTAGATAATAGCATATTCTGATAGCATTTGAATCAATAATTAAGAAGGTATTTCTTTTAAATTTTTTCAAATGCTCCAAACCCATGAAAAAATTTTTTTTTATTTTTCTTGTGACGTCAGCAGTGGTCAAACTCTCCGTGCCGGTAGATGGCGCTCTGAGGAGTTTTACAGCTATGGTGTTTATCTGAGCTATTTGTTGACGTGTCGGCACATTTACAGGTTAGAACGGTTAAATAATTATCGATAATGAAGCATTTTTGTGTTAATTCTTCATCTCGCACACCAAACAAACTGTTTTTGACTGTGCCTAAAAAAAACAGAAACTAGGCAGTTGTGGTTCCAAGCGTTGAAAAGTATTGTTGACACTAAATGACACTTTACTTAACCTCAAAATGTGGGTAAAATAAAGAGTTATTAGTTCTGTGTCAGCGCCATCTGTATGCCGATTGTACTCGCGTTTTGCATTTGCTGACGTCACGAAAATTATTTTGTAATTGCAATAACTAATTAACAAAACATTTTTTTAACAAAATTCTCGCACAGAACTCATGTTTCAGCATATCTGAACGTCTATAATTCATAATAGTTATTTACATTCGAGTGCGTGTAGGTTCTATTTTACAGTGCGACAGCTTTGTTTGAGGCACAAGCCGTCAGGCGAGTGCCTTATTAGCTGGAGCGCTGGAAAATAGTTCACGCACGAGATTTGTATAAAACTTTTTGGCCGACGATAATGTAAATCATTTTTTTAATGAAATTTATGCAATGATTTACTTCAAATAATTTCCAAATCGAAAGTTATTTATCATAGGTTTGAAAACATAGTGTGCCATTTTGACACATATAAATGTCAAAACTATTTAAAAAAATTGACAGTTTTGGTTGAACTATACGATAAGTGAAAAACCTAAAATATAAAATGTGTAATAGCGAAGAGAGCATAATTTTAACGCCCCCCGAAATAAGGAAGTTGGCGCAAAATGCGACATCGCAATTGCTGCCACCAAAATCAAAGCCCAGGTACGAGGCACAATACAAGGTATTTAAGAAGTGGTTGACCGTTGACAGTAAATAAATAGAGTTTTTAAAAAATAGATGGCACTGCGAGGATTTTAGATTTTATAAATTAAGTTTTAACAATAGGAAAATCTTATAATAATAAAATATCTTATGTAAGTAGTACTTTTTTACATGAACTTTATTCTAGTAAAGATGGATTTTTTCTAAATGTCCACAAACGTCCAGTGTTTTTTTTGTTACTTTACCGCATAGTTGGACCTTTTACAACACAGTAAGCGTAAAAATCAGGTTACATTTGCTGTGTCTCGCATTGTAAAGTTTGATTTAAAGTATAGGAGGGCAAAAAATTCATTTTCAATTTTTCTTGCAAATACCTCATTATTAGTAATTGTAATATCATCTTCTTTTTCTGGATTAGGTTGTGGAGGGTGTATGACTTGCGGCATGCTACCACTTAGGCCACTTGTCTGGGCCCATTGTGCCACCCCTCCGGAGCAACTCCCTGCTCCCCAACTATTCATTGAGCCACCCAACAGAGTTGATTAGTTGAAGAATCATGGCGGGTGAGGTGTTGCTTATGCTGGCCATACTCGCCCAGAAGTCCCCCAGAATGGATCCTCGGGTCGATGCAAGTGCAGGACAGTAGCATAGTACATGCTCCGCAGTTTCATCCTCTTCTAGACACCCCCGACAAGTGGGATCAGTTACGATTCCCATTGTATAGAGGTGTTTGTTCAATCGACATTGTCCAGTCCATATCCCTACGAGCTTCCTAAGGTTGTCTCTAGTTAGACGTAGGCAGATTTTGGCTGTTTTTGGGGATGGTGCTTTTATGGTGGCCCTTCCCTGTCTACAGCGGTCGTGATTTACCAATCGCAAAGAGTGTCTTTTTAGGATATCTTCCTTTATCAGAGCATTTAGACTAGTCAGGGTTGACGGAAGTACTGGCTCTGGTCCAACAAAATGTCGGTCGGAGCCCGATCGTGCCAGCCTGTCTGCCTCTTCATTGCCGTGGTTCCCTGTATGTCCTTTAACCCAATTGAGTTGAACGACATTGTTTTCCGCCAGTCTTTCCAGAGCTAGATGGCATTCCCAGACTAGCCCTGAGTTGATCCTAGATCCTCTCAGAGCCATCAATACCGCCCTGCTGTCTGTCATGATGCGTATGTGTTTGCTCCTGATGTTATGTTCAGTAGCCTTTTTAGCTTCATGGGTTACTCCTGTTAGTTCCGCTTGGAATACAGTCGAGTAATGGCCTAGAGATATACTGTCTCGCAGGTCTGGCTCTTTGGAAAATATTCCCGAACCAGCGCCGTGACTGTTTTTGGAACCACCCGTAAAAATGTTTACGTCTGCTTCCTCTACTTCACAACAATTTAATATCATCTTCATCATTATAATACTTTTGTAACCTGGTCCGAACTCTACTTTGCCTTTTTACAGGAACGCTATCATCTTGTTCCTCACCTTCGCTTATTTGGATCTCAAACGTTAATTTTAATTTATAATTTAAAATTTTGCTTTATTGAAATCATCTGCCAAAATCACAGACAGATAGTAATAATTTTTTTGGTGTCAACCAATTAGAATTTATAAGTTATATTTGATCATCGCTTTCAAACTGAACTCCAAGAAAGAACATTTGTCCATTTGTCGATCTAATCTGGATATGATGCCTTCCATGATGGTTCGTTGATTCTACAGTACAGTTTGAATGTCGTTCATCATTTCTCTTCTAGTAGGATTTGACTCATGCCTTCGGTTTCTCTTTCCTTTGTTGTCGTCATAATTATCAGAGTCTTCAATTTGGAATTGACGCTTGGTCCTATCACTTTTGGTCATTATTATGGGGCGTTTGGTTGTAAGGGGCGCATCTTCCATAATTTCGTCATACGTGGTGAACTCTGAATTTTCCAGTACTAGTCCCATCTCATCGAGATTCCAGGTTTATTTTGTAACACTGAACATGTATGTTCACGAACGATGCATGTTCATGAACATACATCCCGATTTTGTAACTCTATTCATATGTTTACGAACATCGTTTCTGTTGAAACTATGCATATTTGTGAACATCGAATGGTAGGGTGCTGTTAAAACTTGAACGTGTATATTTAAATATAACCTATTAATTTTGGTAGAAGCATTTCGTAAACAATATTATTATATTAATTGAAAATATGGACAATAACGTTGCTAATTTGTTGCTAGATGAATTAGAAAAAAGGTAAGTTCTACAAATTTTAAAATGTGTTATAATTACCTGCAATCTTACCCGTACAATATACAGGGTGATTCAAAATGCGATGTAGATATTTTAAGGACGTATTATTGGGATCAAAATAAGACTTTTTTTTCAAAAATACATGTGTCCCAAAATGCACCCCCTCCGAGCTACATAAAAGTGTAGACCCCCTCCAACTCCCCCAAAACTGGGTTCACATAATTTTTGAAGCACAAAATAAGTAGAGTGACTAAAAAAACGGGGGCATGCCAATTTTCAGAAGATTTGATCCGTTATTGTAGTCACAATTTCAAATAATCGTTTATTTTTACCCAACTTACAGTGGCTGCAGCTCGGAGGGGGTGCATTTTAGGACACATGTTTTTTTGAAAAAAAGTCTTATTTTGATCCCAACAATACGTCCTTAAAATATCTACATCGAATTTTGAATCACCCTGTATAACGTGTGTTCCAAAAAAAACTCACTTGCAGTAAGCCATGATAATAGAGATAGTTAGACTGGTCATGTTGTTTCTAGAATCATTAGAAGTAGGTAGTAGTTCATTTGTTACTTCAAAAATTTCATCTTGTTATCATTGTGACAGATAACGCAAGTTAAAATGTTTATGATTGTTTATTACGTGTATGATGTGTTAATTTATTAATATTGTTAGTTTAACAATAAAGAATATTTTGTAATTAAAATAAATGTTAAAATTTGTATAGTTCTATAGTGTTAAAATAGTAGTTCATTTCACATCTGGCACACAAGTAAACACATACTTAACTTATGTCATGGCTTGCTGCGAGTGAGTTTTTTTTGAACACACTATATAACTATTACGATTAAACAACATCATAGTCATTGTTGTATAATAATAATTATTTATTTATCTTAGGCGAAGAAGTAAAAACCTTCACTTACATTTAAGAAATACTAGTGATCCCTTTGATATTCCAAACGAGATTTTTAGAAAAATGTACCGGTTAATCCCTTATAGCATGGTGTGCCATATTGCACAAAGCATTATTTTTATTGCATGTAAGATTTTCTTATGTATAAATAAAGAACGCAATTGTTTTCTACGTACTCATACAGAATAACCACGTGTAATCATACTAATTTTATCGTTATTTGTAACGGGTTAAATTTCCACTAGCATCATCTACCCTAAAAGTATGGATAACATTGTTCAATCTTCCATCTAACTTCTTATTATCTCAAATTTGTATAATTAATTGAAAACTTAGTTCCCTCATCTCGTTAAATGGAACCCTATCACTGGATTACTACCTATTCCCGATTAGTGACCATTAGATGGCGATACTTGTTTCTTTTCATCTTATTTTTCTTTGGCTTTTGGAAAAATTCTAGGAATTTATTTGGCGTCCCTTTCAACGAAAATTCTTATGTGAAAATCATTCGCAATTCGTACTTTAGTCTGCACACTTGGTAGCACATTAATTATCAGATATTTTCTGGATCATCTGCCACGTGCTGCAAATTTACTTGATGGCAATTTTTGAGATTACCGTTGTTCTATTTATGATAGACATTTTCGTTTGATTGGCGTTCAAAAACTGTACGGAGGATTAAGCACGAATCTACATGATTGATTTTCACACGAGGCCACACTACACCTGAGGCCTCACCCTTCTCTTCTCTCTCTTTCTCTCTCTCTACTCTTTTCTTCGCCTATTTCGCACAATCGCTTTGGTTTTGCTGTTCGGAAACTGAGATTATCCAGCCTGACTTCCTGGACTTTCCTTGGACCTCTGGACAGGTCTTCTTTGAGCAACGCAGACTCCAAAATTAAGGTCAGACATTTCCAATATTTATTATCTCGCCGTGGGATTCAAGGCCATCGACTTTGCATAATTTTGTCACGTTTAGCTACACTAGTTTTAATTTACTAACATGTTATTTTGAAACATCAAGTGGCTATAGCTTGACTATTATATTTTTACATATTTCACCTCTGGATTTATGACATCGCAAAGTGTGTATACTTGGTCGCGTTAATTATTCAACAACACGATAACCTGTGCGGGGTAGCGGAAATCACATGTATATGCGGTTTAGGACTCCTTTACCGTTAACGACTATTCTTTTTATAAGCGCCAGTCGCACAATTTGGGAGGGTTTTTAAATAAGGAGTTAGTCAACACCTTTTATAATTGGAAATAGCATTGGTCACTTGACCTATAGGTTTATATTATACACACATATATATTTCAAAAATTATTAAGACTAGTCAGGTCAAAATAAAGATCGATATTTGTTACCATTTATTCTAGTTTTATTTTATCGTTAAGTATTGGGTATAGTTTCATTTGAATCCGATGAAACATAAGTATTATATGGCTTAAGGATTCTGGCGCCGTTTTAAAGATTTTCAAGGTCCACTTATAGGGAAATCTTTACTCAGCCCGCAACCACCCCGTTGAGTTTAGTCGAGCCTTTTGTCTCGTCCATCCGAGGACCAATTTTTAGCTTTTAAATTCACCTCCGCTCTGGCCGAGGAAAAACGCGTGACAATATTTCAAATAATGTATACCGTATGAGAAATTCTATTTTATTTATTGAATTTAGATTGCCATGGAAATAAAAAATGCTTTATTTTGTCATTTTAAGGTTGTAGAGAACTATACTCAATTTGCTGAACAAAATGCCAAAAGTATTTTTTTCAATATTGTTTTTCTATTTGATGGAAAGTGTAGAAAAGAGAAAATGCCGATATTTCTCAAGTCTGCTCAGCTGACTTGAGAAGCTAGTTTAAGTACCTACTTAATTTATGCCAAAAGTAAATCTTAATCGCTGTCGTATACTTAGTTTAAAATTATAAAAAAAATAAATAATAAAAATTTGGATGATTGCAATTAATCATCAATTTTCAGAAACAAGAAAAGAAACCGTTTTAAAATCATAACAAAATTAAATAAATACAATTAATAGAATCAAAAAACCAAACTAACTACTATAGGCAAAGTAAGCTAAGCGCTCGCCCTCTACCGACGCTCGAGGAACACTAAACTCTCTGTGTAGGACTGTATTGTCACAGAAGAAACATACGTAATGTTTTGATTGTTTAATACATGTTTTGTGATTTAATAAGCCCGCTGTAAAAATGAGTAATGTTTTTTGTTCGGTGTCTGGATGTAACTCTTGTCAACGAAAAAACCGCGATATAAGTTTTCATAGCTTTCCAAAACCAGACTGACAAACAGTTTACATCGAAACGAAAAGAGGAACAAAAGACGGAAAGCTTGGATATTAGCCTTAAAGATAGGTAAACCTATTTCCAACCAAATGAAAGTGTGTGGTCGACATTTTAAACCCTCGGATTTCTTCAGGAAAGCAATATTAACATATAGAACATAACCAGTTCGCATTGTATGTAATAATTTGCAATTTTAGAAGGCTCGTCTAATTGGAAGTTTTTAAAGAATACTGCTGTTCCGTCAGAAAACTTACCTTTACAACCAGTAGGATTGGGAACGGAAACTAGCAAGCGAAGTAGGCGACTTTGTCACGTACTTCGTCGGGGCAAGGGGTTAATTAAGGGGAAAGGGGATCTCGAGCGCCAGATTTATTCGAGTGGTTTACTCCACGTGACACCTCAGGTAGCTGCAGTGAAGACACGGTACTCCAGGGGTCAGATCTTCTAGACTGTGGTGGCGGCGAACTCCGATGCAGGCTTTAATTGTAGGGAGTTCGGGATAGGAAATGTACTGGTTTGCAGGAAGGGATGTTATACGAGGGAAATGAAACGATTGGTTTAAATAAGGAAAATAATAATGTATTCAGGTAAAAAGATAAATTAACAAACTATTCGTATAGGTAAATTTATACGGGGGGGTGTAGTCCCACGTTAACGGGCAGAATTTCTAGTCAGGGTAAGGGGGGGGGGGTGACGGTTGGTTCATGCAGCGGTGTTTAAGCGGAAGATAAGAACACTAGTTCATCACAGTGCCCAGCACCTACGAGAGCCGAGGTTAGAGCAGGAATGGAGTTTGATGACTTCTGGTGGATGGCTCGAAAGCCCAACACTCATGAAAGCCAAGGGTATATCCTGACTCTTGGTGGATGGCTCGAAAGCCCAGCACTCAAGAGAGTCGGGGATATATACTAGGATCGGACACTAGGTGGGTAACTGACTCCTGGTGGATGGCTCGAAAGCCCAACACTCATGAAAGCCAGGGGAGCGGAAATGTGGGGTTGGCACAGTATCGCACACAAACACGGCTAATCGGAAAATCCAACGGCAGAAATTCGGCTTACCCTGGGAGTCCCCAGCATACTTACTTGTAAATATCGACGGTGATGGCACACAACTTTTCGGGTATCGCACTTGGAAGTCGTGTACTACTTGGACGGGATAGTACTGTGAAAGTGGTACGGATAGCACTGAGGGTGCGACTGATCCGGGTTCCTTATAAGGGCATTTGTTTGACTAGGAGTGGTGAGATATTATTAATGTAGCCATCTATCGGGGAATCGCGAATTAGCGTTTTCACCGATAGAATAGCGGTGGGGTAGATATGCAGTGGTGCCATCTATAGGAGAGGGGACGGGAGTTTGTAGGACTGGGACTCGGGTTTTATAGAATTCTGTAATTAATTAACACAATAAAAGTGACTTCGTTACACCCCCCTCTTACTTCGTGAAAAAAAAATAACACCTTATTTTTTTTTTGTAGCTCCCCGGATATCAAAAATTATTAACTACACTAATATGCATAACTTACTAATAAAAACAATATCACTAATACTAATACTAACACTAAAACTAACACTGGCACTAACACTAACTTATTGAAGTTCTTCATGATGGGGCGGAAACAGGAACTGATGGGGACACACGTTGCACGTTCTATTCCATGAATGCAGGTTTGCTTCTGCGATGTCTTCTTCGGGCCTTCCAAAACGGGTGAGATCTTCATGGCATGCCTGGCTATCTGCTTGGACGTCGCACGTACTTGTTTTGAAAGACGGCTTTGGAAGACCATCGGACAGCTGTTGCCTTCATTGGAGCGGGATGATGAGACAATTAAATCGGCGCTGATGGTGTTTGAAGCTTCTCTGGCGGTTCCTTGTTAAGGTCTAGGACGTTGGCATTGCAAACAGCCTTGCACGCACTTGGCTATGTTTCTGAACATTTGTGGCCAGTAGTACTGTTGTGCGTAAGCGGATATCGTTTTGGCAATGTGATAACGGGCTCCTGAATTTCTGTTTCGAATACATGTGGACGAACATCTTTTCAGCCTGCACGGCTTGACAAGTTTATTTTTAGACAGAGGGGTCGGATGCGGGTTTGAGGTCTTTGATATGGATTCGGGTATATTTTCTGCCGGAGGGGTGCTGTAGGTCATATACTACGGGGGAGAGGACTTTAACTACAGTGTACGGACCGCTATATTTGGGTGCGAGCTTGGAGGCAAAACCTTTAGAGGCGTCGGACAGGTGGTGTTCCTTTTTCATAACACGGTCTCCGAGGTGACAGCGCCATTCTCTTCGGCGGAGATTATAGTGGTGACTCTGAGTCGTGAAGGCACGGGATAAATTAACTCGGACCAGTTCGAAGGTGTCTTTCAGTTGACTGAGGCGGCGTATATGAGTGGTGGGAATGGTGTGGTCAGTAGTTTCGGGATCATTGGTAGGTGGGACGGTAGGGATGGCGTACAGGGCCCCGGGTAGTTCCATTTCTCGACCGAAGTTGAGAAAGGCAGGTGAGAATCCGGTGGAGTCGTGTCGGGAACTATTGATAGCGAAAAGAAACTCTGGAAGACGTTGATCCCATTTGCGCTGGTCTGCTTCACAGTATTGCGATATCATAGTCTTCAGAGTTTTATTGGTTCGCTCTACGGGATTTGCTTGAGGGGTGTACGGTGGTGTGAATCGATGAGCGATACCTAAGTCCTTCAGCAGCTCTTGAAATTTTCGGCCCGTGAACTGGACACCATTGTCACTAATGACGGTTTTTGGGCATCCAAAGCGGGTAATAATCTCTTCGTAAATGGCTTGAGTGGCTGCTTGAGCTGTCGCCTTTCGGAGGGGGCGGCATTGTACCCATTTTGTGAAGCGGTCTTGGAAGACAATTAAGTAGTTGTTGCCCTTGCTGGAGCGCGGTAAGGGCCCAACTAAGTCGGTACTGACTGTTTCCCACGGGTGACGATTGCTAGACGGTTGCATTTTGCCGGGTGGGCGCTGTTGTGACTGTTTGTATCGTTGGCATTGCAGGCACCCTCGCACGTACTTGGCGGTGTCTCGGAACATTCCTGGCCAGTAGTACCGTAGTGCGATTCTGGTGATGGTTTTGGCAATGCCCATGTGTCCTGCCGTTGGTGCATCGTGGTTTTCCTCAAGGACGGTTTTACGAAGAGGTTTAGGTACACACATTTTCCATGGATCGGACATGTTGGGTTCAGCTAAGTTATTGGAGTCCCAGAAATGGCGGTAAAGTTGGTTGTTTCGGATGCAATAATCAGGATGAGTTTCCGAGTTCTGTTCGACATTGAGTTTCTTTCGATGGTACCACGGACATTCGGGTGTTGGTTCCACGGCGGAGAGTTCACCGACATTCTCTGAGGAGGATGGTCCTGGTTGGGGTTGCCGGGAGAGTGCGTCGGCTAGTCGGTTACAGGCTCCTTTTCGGTATTTGATTTCGAAGTCGTACTGTTGTAAGAAAATGCTCCATCTTGCTAGCCGGCCCGTCGGGCTTTTGATCGAGTGTAACCACCGGAGAGATTGGTGGTCGGTGAGGACGGTGAAATGATACCCTTCGAGGTACGGTCTCATCTTTTCTATTCCCCACACTATGGCCAAACACTCCTTTTCAGTGACGGAGTAATTCTTCTCGGGTGGCGATAAAGTGCGGCTGGCGTAGGCGATGATGTGTTCAGAGTCGTCTATGGTTTGCGTGAGAGCCACTCCAAGTCCGTTATCGGAGGCATCGGTCTGAAGGATAAATGGTTGGGTAAAATCGGGGCAAGTCAAGACGGGAGACTCAGTTAAATGTCTTTTTAACGAGGCGAAGGCGGAGCTTTGTTCAAGAGACCAGGCCCATCGTTGTTGTTTGCGGAGTAATTTTGTTAGAGGAGTCACAATTTGGGAAAAGGCTGGGATGAAACGTCGGTACCAAGAGGCGACTCCCAGAAATCGGCGTAACTCACGTATGTTGGTTGGCTCGGGAAAACTGAGGATGCCGGTGCGGAATGCAGGCCAAATGGCATCACTTTAAAGTGAAAAAGGCCGCGGCCGGGGACGGTAAACGCAGTGATTTGTTTGCTGCTTTCGGAGAGCGGAACCTGCCAGAATCCTTGTTTAAGGTCGATGCTGGAGATGTAACGAGCCTGTCGGAGTTTGTCTAGGATGGCATTTATGTATGGCAGTGGGTAGGCGTCTTTGATAGAAGCTTCATTCACTTTGCGGAAATCGATACAGAATCGAGGTTTGCCATCTTTCTTGCGTACGATTACTACAGGCGAGCTCCAGGGGCTGGAGGATGGTTCGATGATGCCTTCGTCTAGCATTCGGTCTACCTCCGTGTTAGCAAGTTCTTGCATTTTCGGATTCTGGGGGTGGTAGCGTTGCTTGATGGGTTCGGGATTAGCTAGGCGAATTTGGTGTTCTACACAGTTGACAACCCCTTGAAGGTGTTGGAATATCGGGAGTTCCTCTGCCAAGAATTTCTCTAGACGGGTCTGTTCGGTGGTAGTAAGTTTGGTCGGAGAGATCGGAGGGGTTGGTAATGGCGGCGTTGTTGGTGACGGCAGTGGAGAAATATGTGGAGGAGCGATTGTAGCAATGACGGGATTAGAGGGGTAGGTGGGGTGGGTGAGGGAATGTGTAGAGGGGTTGGAGGGGGAGTTGGTTGATGTAGAGGGCGGTGTGGGCGACGCTTGTCGAGTTATAGTTACGGAACCGCTTCCCACATTTATTGTCAGCAGCGTGGATTTGAGGATATCCATTCCTACTATGGCGTCGGATACCGGTGTGTCTAGGACGTGGAAAAGTTCGTAGAAGTGACATCCGTTGATGCAGAAATTCATCCGGATGGCATCGGTTATAGGTATGGGTGCTCCAGTTACGGATCTAGCTTCTTTGATGAGGGGCTCATGTATTTCCGCTTCTACGGCGACACATTGTTCGGCGACTTGACGGCTCATGAATGAGTGGGTGCTGCCAGTATCAACCAAGGCAGATATGCAGAAATTTCCTATTTCCAGGTCGACGTGAGGGCGAATGTCATTGCGGGTGTGGTTATAGGAGGCACAGCTCGTTACGGTTGTTAACAGGCTAGGGTGGGAGGTTTCTTGATGACGGAACTGGGCGGGCCTCCTATTTGCGCAGTTCCGTATTAGTTTTCCGCCGGGCACGGGCAGTTACGTGACAAGACACCCGGTCGTTTACAGCGAGAGCAGAAGATTACAGCTTCTGGCGAGCTGCATTGACTGCGGTAGTGTCCATTTTTCCCACAGCGCCAGCACATTGGGTCGGAGGTTGTATTTCGGGGAGTTGTCCTTTGGGGATGGTTTCCACGGGGATATTGTTCGGAGGTGGGAGTTGGACGGTTGGTGGGGATGTTTCGTGGGGGTGAGTTGTTAAGGGTCGGGGTTGGTTGTAGGTTTGTAATGGTGGGGTTTCGGTATGGGGTGGGGTTTGAGTGTCGGCTAGGTGCTGGTGATGACATAGTAGGGCTGGCGGTTTCCTTCCGTAGAGTGTCGCACTCTTTAAGTAATCTTATCAAGTCACCGACGTTTCGGGCATCCGTTTTCTTGATAAACCATCGATACTCGACTAGCAGGTTGTGGTGGAGCCAGTAGAGTTGCTGGTTTTGGTCGTATCCTCCATGTCGGCGAAGGAGCGTTTGCATATCGGTAAGATAATCCAAGACCGGTTCGGATGCTCGCTGGCGTCGGTTGGCTATTTCAGCTTCCAGATTAATCAGGTAGTCCTCCGGCAAATAAAAGTGGTGGAAGTCACGGAGAAAATCATGCCAGCAGGTCCACATGGGGCGATTGTTTCGGTACCACAATAAGGCGTTGCCTTCCAAAAGGCTGGGTAATGCTGGGAGTATTTGTTCGGTGGTGGCGTGGTGTTCGACTCTAGCTTCGTCCAGTCTTTCGAGGAAGGCCACTGGGTCGGTGCGTCCGTTGAAAGAGATGTTCCACTTGTGGATTTCCAGTGGACCTCGGTAGATAGCTGGTGGTGGCGGATCTGGTGGTGCCGTGGGCGGTGGAAGAGCTAGGGCATCTTGGGTGTTAGGAGTCGCTCGGCCGTTTCTTAAGAACCTGCTCAGACGTTTTCGGAGAGCTTCCACGGTGCCTTCAGTGTTAAGACCGAATTTGGCGAGTTCTTCGACGAGCTCGTCCTTTTTCAGCCGATATATCCATCCTATGCGGTCAGTTACTTCTAAGCCCACGGTATCGTCTACCTCGGCAGTGACGTTTATAAACTTGGGGTCCATATTTCTCCTTGGAGATGTTGCGGTATGATTTTGAATGTCCTCGGGAGGGTTTCGGGTGAGTTCGGAAATTGTTGGGGGGGGCGGCATTGACACACAATGATATACGAAATAAGGGGGGAATTAGGCAGTTTTGAAGCGAAGTCCCTGCTCGGGCGCCATTTTGTGACGTACTTCGTCGGGGCAAGGGATTAATTAAGGGGAAAGGGGATCTCGAGCGCCAGATTTATTCGAGTGGTTTACTCCACGTGACACCTCAGGTAGCTGCAGTGAAAACACGGTACTCCAGGGGTCAGATCTTCTAGATTGTGGTGGCGACGAACTCCGATGCAGGCTTTAATTAATTGTAGGGAGTTCGGGATAGGAAATGTACTGGTTTGCAGGAAGGGATGTTATACGAGGGAAATGAAACGATTGGTTTAAATAAGGAAAATAATAATGTATTCAGGTAAAAAGATAAATTAACAAACTATTCGTATAGGTAAATTTATACGGGGGGGTGTAGTCCCACGTTAACGGGCAGAATTTCTAGTCAGGGTAAGGGGGGGGGGGTGACGGTTGTAGCAAGGGGATGACGGTTGGTTCATGCAGCGGTGTTTAAGCGGAAGATAAGAACACTAGTTCATCACAGGGCTCCGAACTCGGCAGTCAAATCGTCAGACCGCAGTGTTGTTGTGATACTCGCCAAATATACTTTTGGGGGCGACTCCTGGTGGATGGCTCGAAAGCCCAGCACCTACGAGAGCCGAGGTTAGAGCAGGAACGGAGTTTGATGACTTCTGGTGGATGGCTCGAAAGCCCAACACTCATGAAAGCCAAGGGTATATCCTGACTCTTGGTGGATGGCTCGAAAGCCCAGCACTCAAGAGAGTCGGGGATATATACTAGGATCGGACACTAGGTGGGTAACTGACTCCTGGTGGATGGCTCGAAAGCCCAACACTCATGAAAGCCAGGGGAGCGGAAATGTGGGGTTGGCACAGTATCGCACACAAACACGGCTAATCGGAAAATCCGACGGCAGAAATTCGGCTTACCCTGGGAGTCCCCAGCATACTTACTTGTAAATATCGACGGTGATGGCACACAACTTTTCGGGTATCGCACTTGGAAGTCGTGTACTACTTGGACGGGATAGTACTGTGAAAGTGGTACGGATAGCACTGAGGGTGCGACTGATCCGAGTTCCTTATAAGGGCATTTGTTTGACTAGGAGTGGTGAGATATTATTAATGTAGCCATCTGTCGGGGAATCGCGAATTAGCGTTTTCACCGATAGAATAGCGGTGGGGTACATATGCAGTGGTGCCATCTATAGGAGAGGGGACGGGAGTTTGTAGGACGGGGACTCGGGTTTTATAGAATTCTGTAATTAATTAACACAATAAAAGTGACTTCGTTACAACTTCAAAGAAGAGTAAATATAAAAGAAAGTTTCGCTGCTTCTGTGACTGGCACAAATAATGAAGAAATAGTTCATGAAGAAGTAACAAATGTGGAGCATACGCAAGAAGAATTAGACGCCGCCAATAGTCTTATAGATTTATTAACGACACAACTAAAATATGAAGGACCAAAAACGTTCAGGGATTTTAAGGTGCAAGTTAATACACCAAGAAAATTTACTTTAAGTGACCTCCTAATAACAGACAGTGCGTTAAATAGTTTTACAGGTTTAAATAGTTTCAAACTTTTAGGGGTGATACATGCTGCTGTGAAAATGGTGTATAATAATTATCGATTACATAAATTAAACATTAGGGAAAGAATATTATTAACGTTTGTGAAACTAAAATGTAACCTTACGTACGCAGTTTTATCCACTTTGTTTGGAGTAACACCTCAACTTTGTAAAACCTATATTTTTGATATGTTACCAGTTTTGGTTGCCGTTTTACGACCAACAATAAAATTTCCATAATCTTTTGAAATTAATAAAAATATTCCAATCTGCTTTATAAAGTTTCAAAACGTTAAAATAGTTTTAGATTGCACTGAAATTTTTATACAGCGAGCCAAATGCCTTTGTTGTAGAATTAGATTCTACTCTCAGTATAAACAAATAATACTGTTAAGTTCATGACGGGTGATTCTCCAGGAGGTTTAATCACTTTTGTAAGCGAACCCTACGGTGGACGTGCCTCGGACAAAATAATAGTTGAAGACAGTCAAGTAATATCAAAATTAGCGGTTGGGGATGCGATTATGGTAGACAAAAGATTTTTGATTGATGAAGCTTGTCTTCGTCATGGGGTAGAATTAATAAGACCTCCATTTTTACATAAGAAAAAACAGCTATCAACAGAGGAAGCTATAATTAATGCAAAAATTGCTTCAGCTAGAGTGCATATTGAGAGGGTTAATCAAAGAATTAAAATATTTAAAATCCTAGGAACTAAAATGCAATGGTCGTTAGTTCAAAACATTAATGATATATTTACAATAATTTCTGCAGTAACAAACTTGTCAGCTCCAATTTTAAATGACAATAAATTTTTATTAGATCCTTCTACCACTAGTAGAAAATAACGAAATATAACATTTAACATTATAATAGTTACTTGTGTTATTGCTGTAATAAAAGTAATACTTTTATTAGGAGTTTGAGGTTTGGTTCGTTCCACATTTTTTTCATTAAGAATATTCTACAAAAAAATATTAAATTTTTTGTAATAAACAGTGTAAAACTGTCAATAGAAAAAAATATTTTATATCTTAAAAGCTAAACAAAATAAATATTCATAAGTTATTTGTAGAATTTTTATTATGTACCTAGAAATAAAAACATTTTATAAAATAATTCGTCTTGTTATTGAAATACGTTCCACAACTTTTTAAATTTTTGAAACTGAAAAGTAAGTATAGGGTTTAAGTTTAATTTACAATTTTGGCGGTACAATAAGTGGGTTGTGAAGTCGTCATACAAATCTTTACATTTTATTTATTTTACAACTTATTAATACTAATTAAGGTAGGATAAAGTACAAAAAAATTTTATATATTGCATTTATGTTCGCATAAAGTATGCCACATATTTAAAAAAAAATTGATTTTACCTTTAACAACATATCATTTGAAAAATCGTAATCGTAATTTAATTTTATTATTTCCATACTGTCATCATAAGAAGCATATAATACTAAATAACAAATATTTAAATTTAATATACAAACTTAAGCCTAAATTAACTTGACCATAATATTTATGCTTCTTCTTTAATTGTAGAACGTTGTTAACCACAGATAAATACTTTGCAAACTTAATTGCCTCTTTAATAGTTGATGTTTTTCCTAAAATTAAAAAAATGAGTATGTAATAATACGTATCAGAAATATTTTTAAGATCCCCTTCATAAAGACATTTGATTTCTAACAAAGCTACTGGCTGTTCATCTTCAAATATTACTCCATCAGGTGAAAAAGCTAACCAGGGATTTGAATTTGATACCACTAAACCAAACTCCTTAACTGTAGCGCCTGTGGTTCTTATAAATGCTTCTTTTGCGTTTTTTTCGTTTTTTAAACCATGTCTTATATATTTATTCATAATTGATTTTGGCAAAAAATAATTTAAAGATTTCCTCTCCCAGTTATTTTGAGAATACGTATACAATTCGTAACAACGTGTCCCTGTAAATCGATACGTCCCTCCACTACTCCACACTGTACTGCCTTGATTCGAATTAATTAACATGTCATTGTCAATAATAATTTTTTGATAAAGCTCACTGTAACATTCTCCAACAAATTCCACTGGTACGGCTGATAGTTCCAACATTATTATTGATTGACACGCATTGTTTAATAGAGAAGTTATACATAAAGATTGTATACTCTTTATTTCCTGTATAAAGTCATCATCTTCTTGTGCAGATTTTACTGGATTTCTTCTACCAATACTGAAAAGTTAAATAATTAAAGGTGTTTATATCATATTCACAACTTATGTATTGTTAAAATATAGATACCTGTGTTTTGTTAAAGCAGATGTGAGTAACTGTTCTATAAACAAACTAAAAAGAGCATCTTCATCTACGCTAACGATAGCATCCTCTACCTTATATTTAAAACAAGGCATTTTGAAAATTGGTACAGCTTTATACTTTTCCTTCGAACTGTCTTTTTGTGCAGCCCACAAACACTTAACATCAGTTTGGGAAATAACTTCCATTTCGGTAACGTTTTCCCTAAAACAACAGCAGAAAAAAGAAAAACACAAATATAAAAAATATTCAATTTTCAGAAATTGCAATTGCACGATAACGCTTTTTTCCATATTTATACTCTGAAACACCTTGTGCAATATAAAAGAACAGCCGATATATGTTTACACCTTCCACTATTACCAGCTTTACAGGAACAGAACATTCTTCTTTTTATCTTTTTATCTTCTTTTTATCTGATATATTTTATTTATTTATTTGCTACATTAAAACTGATCAGAATGATCAACCATTAATTTTATTCTAATCTTACATACTACACAAAAGGTTAGTCTCTATTATTCACCCAGTGGTGTCCAATAGTTTGGTCCAAGCTGTTTTCCGCACTACACTACACTACACCAGTTCATTCACTATGCTCTGCTTTTATCACTAACGGCACTACACAAGTTCAAATGGCTTCTTGCGTTTCAATCTTCTAAGGAGCCCATCATTGTCCAGTAGCTGAGTGGCTTCTGGGTTGATGTGGTTTCGGAGTCTTGTCTCATGTTTTCCAGCAAAGCGTTTGATTTCGCTGGCAACGTTTGGTATTTTGAGGTCGCGGTGTATATCGCTATTACGGATATACCACGGGGCATTCACTATGTTGCGCATTACTTTATTCTGGAAAACTTGAATTCTGTTGATGTGACATGGTTTTGCACATCCCCAAAGCTGGATGCCGTAGAGCCATATTGGTTTTAAAATCTGATTATACAGTGTTATTTTGTTATCTATGGAAAGTTTGAAGTTTTGTCCCAAAAGCCACCACATTGCTCTGTATTTCAGTCTAAGTTCTTCTGTTTTCTTTTTCACATGCTCCTTCCACCTTAGTTTTGTGTCCAGGGTCATATCTAGATATTTAGCGGTATTTACATGTGGTACAACAACGTTATTAATAGTGACTGGCATTCTTCTCTGATTCACTTTGTTAGTGAAGTTTATGTATATGGATTTTGTTTCATTTAGTTTAATTCTCCATTTCGTAGTCCATTTATATACCTGTTCACATGCCAGTTGTAGTTTTACAGAGGATGCTACTGAATCTTTTCCAACCGTTAAGATTGCGGTGTCATCAGCATATGTGGCGACAGTCCCATCTTCAATCCGAGGTAGATCGCTGGTATATAGCAAATAGAGGACAGGGCCTAGTACGCTACCTTGAGGTACCCCAGCTTTTATTTCTTTGATTTCAGAATACTCTTCTTCTATTTTTATTCGAAATACCCTGTCTGTGATATAAGAATTGAGTAACTCCACATATTGTTTTGGCAGCATTTGATTCAACTTGTATATGAGTCCTTCGTGCCAAACCTTATCAAAGGCCTTTGCGACGTCTAAAAATACAGCTGAGCACACTTGTTGATCTTCAAGTGCTTTCTCTATAACATTTGAGATCTATGTACTTGGTCTATCGTCGAGTGTTTGTTTCTGAACCCAAATTGGTGGTTAGGGATTAAATATCTACTCTCAATTATCGGTTTTAATCTTTTGAGTAGTATTCTTTCAAAGAGTTTTGAGATTATTGGTAATAAGGAGATGGGCCTGTTGGATTTTAATTCATTTGGTATTTTTCCTGGCTTTGGTAACATTATGACTTCTGCCACTTTCCAGCTGCTGGGTATGTGTCTTAATCTGAGGACTGCGTTGAATATATAGGTCAACATAATAATTCCTTTTCTGGGCAGTCGTTTTAGAATTTCTCCAGTGATCAGTTCAAAGCCAGGAGCTTTTTTAGGATTAAGGTTATTTTTGATTTGTTCAGCTATTTCTTTAGGGGTGACCGGATATATGCTTTCAGTGCCTTGGTTGTATACGTGTGGTAATTGCTTGTCGTTTGCTGCCTCGTTTGGGTTGAATATATTTTCGAGATAATCAGCAAATAACTCTGCTTTGTCTTTGTCGTTTCTGACCCACGTACCATTTGGTTGTCTGATAGGTGGTATTAAAGTGATAGTTCTTTTTAACTTTCTCGTCGCCTTCCATAAGGAGTAGTCTGATTCTTTATTAGTAGATAGGTTCATAAGAAAGCTTTTTATCTGATGGGGATCGGAATTAACAGCACTTGTTTGTAAACATAATGCATAGAAACTTAGTTGTTCTTCTGAATTGTCTGTCAATCCACACAGAATAACGTGCCCTGCATTGAGCACCTCTTCTCCTTCGTATACACATCTTGAAATTTCATTACCTTTTAGATAATTATAAAAATCCTCAATACTTAACCTATAAGCCATTCCTACAATCAAATTATTTAAAGTTTCGTGTTTAGATAAAAAAACTAATTATTTGCTTACTGTACAAATATATTATATTGTATTCTATTGAAAATAACTTAATAACACAGATGTTAGTCAATTTAAATAATAATGAAACTAAAATCACACAAGTAAACACATTAAAACGCTACACTGGCTACACAGAGTTGTCGTTTACGATTGTGCCGCTGATGGCGCTGCAATCTTAAAATGAATCGCGTATAAAAAAATCTACTACTGAAAGTCAATTAAGCAAGTGTTCAAAGTGACGTTCGTTAATTCTCCTGAAGACACGTACCGATTAGACACTTAAAAGACTTTTGCGTATTTAGGAGCACTTGTGGAGTTACTGTCGTGAAGGCTGTAGTAATTCTTATCTTCATATTATTTGCAGTCGTTGGAGGTTCCTGATACACTAGTTCTTTAATATAGCCTCATAAAAAAATCTATAGGTGTAAAGGCTCCTCCACACAATGGGCCATTATGTAGAGAGCGCATTTGCTTAGGTAGGCGTATGATCGCCAAGCGTGGCTGGTGATGGCTAAGTTATCGGTTTTTGGAGCGCACATCAAAGGAAGTTGGTGCAGATGCTAGCGCATGCCCACACATTTGCACATCATTCAGTACGAGAGCACAGAACACCTGGTACGAAAGTACGATCAGCTGATATTCAACTACCCGAGAGATGATACTACAAAGCATTCTACTTTATTTTTATAAATAAATCTTAATTTTTTCCTTATTTAGTGAATCATCCCAACACCTTAGCCAACACCTGGGTCAATGTGTGGGCACCTGCAGTGGCCGGTGTTAGTCGAGGCGTACATTGGTGTGCAATTGGCGATGGCTTATGTTGGCCCATTGTATGTAGGAGCCTTAAGGTGAGGGGAATTAGCCGGCCAACGTGTGGGTCCTCCTTTTCCTATCCATTTATTTGAAAAATGTTCATTGAGAACGATTCGCTCGTTCCTTGCATAATGAGTCGGCGCTTTACCACGCTGCATCCACATTATTCTAGGAATATTTAGAGGTGTGTTTTCCAATAATTCAAATAAATAATTTTGTAGAAATCGTTGATATGTTTCACCATTTAGAATACAGTCAAAAAAAAACAAAATGGTCCAAAACTGCACCCCATACATTAACAGACCATCTGTGCTGGTATATGGAGTATAGTTCTCTACAACCTTAAAATGACAGAATAAAGGATCTTTTATTTCCATGGCAATCTAAATTCAATAAATAGAATACATACGATATAAATTATTTGAAATATCTCCTAAAATATTAAATATAAGTATAGAGAATACTTTATGAAAAAGGTAGTGAATTTAAATTTCTACAACCTACGTCAGAAATATACAGGGGGTTCCATTTGAAAAAATAGAGTTTTCGTTGGTTGAAGTCAATAAAAACTGACGGTCAATTGCAAACACCCTGTATACTATAAATTTCAGATTTTTGTATCACAATATTCCCTAGACCTTACTTTTTAGAACTTCGAAATAATTTTATAAAAACTACAAAGTTTAACTAAAATAAACGTGTTTTTTGAAATCTCTAACTTTGTGAATTCTTTTTTTAAAATGTAAATATCTCGAAAACCGTTCATTTTAAAAATATGAAACCTTTACACTTTTTCATCTAAAATTACGTGTAGAATTTGAAAATCTATTAATAAACAGGGTGTTCTATTTAAAATAACAAAGTAAATAGCTGTCCAGCCATAATTAAACACCCTGTATAAATGGAAATAATTTTAGGTGATGGACCAGTAAATTTCTGACAACTTTTGTCCTTAAAATTTTTTTCTATTTCCAAACCTAACGAATTTATAGAAGAATGCCAGGGTTTTGACCAACCCTGTATATTTTATTTGAATTGATATAATAATTTATTTGCATTAAGGGGGATAATATGAAATTATATAGGAATAATAGTAGTTTAATAAACAAGAGTGTTAATAAGAGCGATTAATAATCGAAACGATTTTAACGCGTGAGCGCAGCGAGCGCGTTAATGAGTCGAGATTATTAATCGCCGATTAACACTCATGTTGATTACAATATTTTTTTGTCGATCGCTCTTTATTAGAATGAAAATAATCTAATTTTGTACCCTGGCAAAATCCAAATTCTGACATAATATGCAATAAGTCAAAATACCACTGACATAATTAATTAATTTCGGCAGCTGTCAGTTCCAAATGCATGTTTCAATAATATATATATTGTTGGTTACCTAGCAAATCTCATAATCTCAACAATGTTTTTAATGTGCATGTATGCATTAAACTGAGTTATTAATACACTCCTTTTATTACATTAACTAGATCTTTAATAAACGATCGACAAAAAAATAAAATATCTAATAATTTTAAGTGACATTTACTTATAAAAAATGCAAACCTACAAACAAACAAAACGGTACACTCAAAACCTACTTGTTTTACGTTACTGTTTAAAAAAAACAATGTTCTATTAAAAACAACTACTATAGATTCATACAATTCTCACCTCATGAATTATAGTTGGATTCTTGGATTGCAAAATTCATAATATACCTATTTTATATATTATAACTTGCCACAATATAAACATTTCCTTTTAGTACAACAAAAAAATACTTTAAAAAATAACAATTTCACTAATACAATACAAAAAAATCTTAAATTGTTCAAACAAAATTATTCTTTGGTATTGGTACCATTTATTTGACTCTTGAAAACGTATAATTTTTGTCCTCGAAGGATAAACTTTATCGTAGCTTGTGGTCATAACATAGGTATACACATTGTTGAATTAACGTGTATAATATGTAATTTGATTGAATAGAATAACTTCATTCAATGCAAAGAAACACTTGAACAATGTGTCAAAGCATGTACCAAAATTATCAAAATCGTACCTTAACTAATCGATCACCTAGTAAGATCGTTCTGGATTTTGAATAATCTGTCCATAAGAAATCGAAAAGCCCAAAGCATGAACCCTACCAGGGCACAAAAGCTAAATAAGTTCATTGTTAATGACCATTTTGAAAAACTTCGTAATACTCTTATGAACCTGGATCTTATGGATAAACCCCAATCTGTTTATAATATGGATAAAAAGGGGTGCCGTTTGGCACTACATCATCAACAATCGGTTTTAGCAAAAAAGGGTGCCAAACGCGTGCACCTTGTTGCTAATGAGCATGGACAGAATGTGACTATCGTATCTTGTGGCAATGCCATGGGTTCGGCAATTCCTCCCTTGGTGTTGTTTAAAGGAAAACGACTAAAACCAGAATGGTCAGATACCCTACCACCAGGTGGTTTAGCTTTGATGACAGCAAAGGGAAGCATGACCATACACACTTTCAAAAAATGGCTTCAACATTTTGTGAAATATAAAGCTGGCGGTCCCTGTCTATTGATCTTCGATGGTGCAAGGTGTCATTTGGAATTCAAGCAATGAAGCAGCAACCAGTAACGAAGAAAGCAAGAAGAAGGTAACATTTCGTTTTCTAATATGCTCGTCACGCACAAAAATTGAATGCGTGACAGAAAAGACCGGCAATAAATAGCAAAGCGCAGGTTGTTAAAAAAGACCTTTTCATTAAATCTGGCCTGGCGGGTAAAGCCTCTATTCCAAAGACATGCAATCCTAAAAAGCCAAAACAATGCACGTCTGGAAAAATTGGGAAGGGTAAGAATATACGTGAATCCTGGTATTGTAAAGCTTGTAAGATAGATAGGGTGGCAGACATGCGCCTATGTGTCATTTGCAATTCTTATTTGCACGATGAGTGCCTTGGATTGACCAAAGAAGACATAATAAAAAAATTTGTGTGTCCTTACTGTTCGTAAAAACAAAATGTAAGTACACATTTAAAATGCACTTAATTTAAAAAATAAATAATTGATGTTTTTGATGAAAATTGTTTTTTTTTCTGAAAAATAGCCTATGGCGTTATTGACAGCCCCCTGTTGACAATATCGCCAATTTACATAATTTTTAAAATAATTAATAAAGGTTAAAAACATGAGGAAAATCTTTCTTTTAATTTTAAACTATTAGCTAAATAGTGTAGGCAATATTTACTGTGAGTAACTTTTCTTTTGAAATATTCTGACCTCATCAAAAAAATTGAAAACCCTTAGCATGGCGATATTGTATACACTTACCTTAAATAATTGTATGAATAAAATAATAAAACTACATCTGTTTTTAAATATAACAAATAGTGTTGAATATAATAAAATAAGTATCCATTAGAGATACATCAGTGCTTAATAACAAAAAGACCCAGTATGTTTATTTCAGAACAAAACAAAGTGACAACGTATTCGACTTAAATATTAGAATGAATCAAAATTTATTGCAACGATCGGATAGTGTTTCAATTCTTAAAATTATTCTTGATGAAAATTTGGATTGGTCCAGACACATTAAGGGCCTGTATTGCAAAATTAGTAAATTGGAATATTTTTAAAAAAAGTTAACTTTTACTTGCTCTGTAGATGTTTGTAAGCAGTACTATTATGCCATGATTTATTCTCGTTTAAGATATGCTATTTTGACATGGGGATGCTCACGCCAACTTAAGCCATTGTTTATTCGACAGAAAAGCTGCATAAGAACGTTATTTAAATTGAAATATAGAGAATCATGTAAGGACGTTTTTCGAATTAATAATCTGTTAACTCTTCCCTGCATTTATATTTATCATGCTGCAATGTTTATAAGATATAATCAACATGGGTACAGTATAAGTAGTGGAGCAAAATTATACAATTTAAGACAGCAAAATTTGTTAGTTAAAAGACCAAGATTAGAATTGTACAGAAGAGGCCTACTGAATACTGCACTCAGGGTATTTAATGCATTGCCGGGAATAATAAAGGAGCATAAAACGTTCAGAAATTTTAAAAATGATTTGTTCCGTTTTCTGTGTGATAAAGTATATTATTCTGTAGACGATTTTTTTGACCAATGCATTTGAGTGTTTGATGTTGGTATATTTTGTATTGCAACTATTGTGCTAATGTATTATACATACTTGTGTTTTGTCTTTTATACTGTTTTATATGTATTGTAGGTGATATGTGTTATTTTTGACTTGGCTGTGACAATATTTGTACATTTTAAAGCTTAATAAACTATTCTATTCTGTGGATACCACTGCCGGCGTGAACAAGAAACTCATTCCAAAGTTTCGAGGTCCTTACAGAGTTAAGAAAGTGCTTCCGAATGATCGATATGTAGTTGAAGGTGTTGAAGGTTTTCAAATAACACAAATTCCATTTGAAAGGATTGTGGATGCAAAGCACATGAAGTTATGGTCTGATTAATACTTCTACTTACCTGCGATTTTATTTTAACCTTTTTGAGAAATAATTTTTTTGTTTTAATACTCACCTATTACCTTACTCACGTTTCTCCCTTTTGTTAATTTTATTGTAACTTACCTGTTTCAGTGGAACTTTAGGGACTCATGATCACGACTGATTTTTATGTTTATGATGTTTTTATGCTAAGTATATTATGATTTTATTGATGATACTGAACATATTATTATGTGAATCTAGTATATTACTATAGGATTTTGTTGTTTTATGATGATTATGTACTTATGTTTTGTCCAACTTATATGCTGTTATGTCAAATTATGTTTTATGTTTTGTGATTACTCAGGTAGATATTCTGATTTATGTTTACTTATGCCTTATTTGAGTTAAGATACTGTTTTATGATGTGTTTATGACTTATTTTTATGTTAGTTCCGTTAGTGATGTTTCCAAAGATTTTTTTGTATTTATTCTTGATTGAGGGCAATCAATTTATCAGGTTGGCCGAGCTGTTAGAGTTTTTAATTATTCGTAAGTTGGTAATATTGATATTATTGGAATCTCTCGATGAGAGGAAGAAGTAGAGAGCTGTCGGATTTATAGAAGATGGATGTTTTTGTTTCCGTTTGTTAAATATATTTTTTTTTATTAAGTCTGCTGTTATTTCGACTATCCAACAACATTATACCCCTTTTAAGAAACGCCGACAACAAAACTGTAGATTACATTTTTGTGTTTATCAATACAAATTGTAGTTTAGTTTAACTAAACCGAATATTCTTCAATATTCTCTTGAGATTGGCAACAACAGCTAACTTCAGCAGTGTCGGCGGCGTAGTTCAAAGCAGTGAAATGCATGTAAACTGAAAGGGAAGCTTTCAATGTTTGAATAGTATTTGTGGTGATACGTAGCAACAACTCAAACTCTGACACTAAAAATACATACCTACAAGGGCGGCATTAAAAAACAAATGGGTATTCCATAGAATTTATTGTACAAATTAATCTTACCTAAGTACATACAGCTTACAATAGTATACCTATTCGTATTATGATTCAAAATCGGTAGGTGCCTTATAATTATAACTGGAAGAGAAAAAAAATAAGCCGGTAGCGCAAAAACTTATTATTATGTACATATTTAAATGTATATGTACAAACTTGTAAAGTAAAGACAAAATAGATACTTTCATTTTATCAACATTTCAATCAACAGTTTTTAAATAAAATAAATTTATTCATTTTTTGACGAACTGTTGCTGTATTGCCATGAAATTTCAAATTCATCATTTTTGTATGATAGAACATTCTGCACTTTATGTACTTTTCCATGACTTTTTTAATTATCTGCGTCTCATGCAATTCTTCAAAATGATATTCATGATTTGCCGGGTGGCTTGGTACGGATTCTTTCAGTCTTTGTGAAAAATGATTGAGGTCTAAATGAACTAATTGTTTTTTAATATTTACATTACTTTTGAAAATGTTTACTTTTTCGATTAAATATTTACATTGTATTTTTCTGCAAATTATATTATTTTATATATTTTTTCCGAAGCTCGAACCAAGCCGCCGCGGTTTATAATTTGAGTAAATCTTGCGAAATGTTCTTCGGATGTCGCGTATTGATGGTCATTATTCTCGTTATTATTTTTTTTATGTAGCAATATGTCTATTATACAGGAATTACACGTTGACTGAACAACAAGATTGCGGACAATATATCCAGCAATGTAATAGATAACGTTCTCTTGGCACTCTGATAATCTTGATTTTTCCAAATGTTGTATGAAGTTATAAATTGATTCTGCATTTTCCTCAGAAAAATCGACCTGGTTCGTTGTTCGCTTTTCCGAACGAAATTCAAGAGCAGGGGTGCAATATTCTCCAAACTCCCCATAATTGGCGTTTACACTTGCCGAAACTGAGTTTCTGAATAGTAATTGTCGTAACGCCCATTTAAGTTGTTGGGGGATTATTATTCCTACCATCCCTTGAGCGAATACATGAAAAAATTAACTTGAGGTGATCCTGAGAACATTTGTAAGTCAAGAAATATTTTTGTGGATGCTCTTTTAACTCAAATAAGTCCTCAGATAAATTCAAAACACTGTTTATTGTTAAAATGAAGCCCAAAACAAACGTCTTCCTGTTATGGTGTAGAATATTGATTCCATCAATTTTTAAAGTCTTTAAATATGTTTTTCTATTTCGGTTTTATAAAGTTATTCTTAAAGCACTGTTTTTACTAAAAAACAGTGCATTAAAAGAATCTTTTAAAGCATTGTTTTTAGTAAAATTTCACTAACTAATATTGGTATTAATGATTTAAGTCGATAAAACAGTTTTCTTTAGTATTTATTAATATTCGCCAAAGCAAATTCTATAAAATTTCAATTAGTAACAATAATAATAAAGTATTAAGCCCTCAGTATCCTTTTCCGTCATTTCGCGTAACTCGGGCGGGGTACAGTTTAAGTCATTATCACTTTTGATAAATTATAGATGATTAATTTGAATTTTAACCTAAACAAATTAATACTTGTCAAAATTTGAAGGAACGCCAAACTTTTGAGCTCTCTTAACAAGTAGTTGAAACTTGCTGCCAACATATACATACTAAATTTACCAAATTTGATCGCAACAATTTTTATAGCGTGTTTTCATTATTTTTTCATTAATTCTCCTCAATAGAAAAAATAGTATAAAAAACTCGTTTCATAAGGGGCTACGCTCCCTCGGTTTTCAAACCTGGATTCGGTACGTTAAGAGAATGCCTTATGACACTTGTCTTTTAATATACAGCGTGATCAAGAATGACTGAATCTGTTGGTATTGAAAAAATAACTAGTGGAATTGGTACTATTGACGCAAACAACCACAAGGGCGTTGGCGCGCACATCTTACTGTCAACTTTTGACAATCTTGACAATCCCAACATAACAATACTTTACCATAATATAACATTAAATTTTGTAAACTGACATTTTTAATTGTGACAATCAGGTTTGCAAATCAAACCACTGTGGTGGCTGAGAATGTATGGTGGCCGGCCTGGAAAGGTACAAGAAGAAGAAGAGGAACAACAATAGACAGAACGACTTAACCTTTTAAACCAAACAGTATTTTACATTTTATGTTAATTATTATGATGTGTACATCAATCAATGTACCCCAAACCACTAAATTGGTGACCCCGATACAGACACACTCATTTTTCTGTTGCACTATTAAAAAGTTACCACGTTTTTACCACGATGTCAATGACCGACGACGCACCCCCAACCGAAACAAACCAAAACATCGCCCGGGTTTCAGTCAAAATACCTCCATTTTGGAAGAAAAATGTAAACCTATGGTTTATTCAATTGGAATCCCAGTTCCACACAGCCAACATTGTAAATGACTCCTCAAAATATCACTACGTCCTATCCAACCTCGAGGGCAATATTATGGAACGAATCAGCGACTTTGTTACCAGTCCACCAGCTGAGAATAAGTACCACCTGTTAAAAATACGCCTCATTGAAGAATTCGCCGAGTCCGAGGAGCGAAAACTCAAAACTTTATTAACAGACTTGGAACTTGGTGACAAACGACCCTCCACGTTGTTGCGAGAGATGCGCGACCTAGCCAATGGTAAAGTCAACGAAGATTTTCTGAAAACCATGTTTCTCCAAAGACTCCCAACCAACGCTCGTTCAATCCTAGCTGTCAGCACCGATGAACTTACCAAATTAGCCCAAATGGCTGATAGAATATTGGAAATATCACCACCGTCGTATGTTTCAGCAGCAGCCACTCTACCAAGTGCGCCCAATTTTCAGGAAAATGTAATGGATGCAATAAACAAGCTACAAGAACAAATAAACCAATTACACACCCAAATATCCAACCAAAATCGACAACACCGTTCCCGATCTCGACCACGTTCCAATACACCTAACAACAACCCCAAATTTTGCTGGAACTACAACAAATACGGTTCTAACGCAACCAAGTGTACCAATCCGTGTTCATACAATACTAACACCAACAATGCTTCGGAAAACTGCGAGGGTCGTTGACCACGGCAGCACTCAACGATTCTCCTGGCAGCTGCCGCCTCTTCATTACCGACAGAATCACCGGACTGCAGTTTTTAGTGGAATCAGGCGCCGACGTTTCCACAATATCACCATCAAATAAGAAACAACGTCCAACCGATTACAAACTATACGCAGCTAACAACACAGAAATTAACACTTATGGAGATCAACTTCTAGAACTTGACATCGGACTTCGACGTGCATTCAAATGGGCATTGTAGCTGACATTAAAACTCCCATCATAGGCTCAGATTTTTTAAACTACTTCAACTTACTAGTCAATATACGCTCCCGAAAACTAATTGACGCTAATACATCAATTACTTCGGAAGCCAAAATTGCATTCATCAACCAACCAAGAATTTCTACCATCAACTGCAACGATTTTACTGATATTCTATCAGAATTTCCTGCCATAACTCGACCATCCTCATCCATATTTCAAGAAATCAAACACAACGTCACTCACCACATCGTGACCAAAGGACCTCCTGTGACTGCTAAAGCAAGGCGTTTAGCACCGGAGAGGCTCGTTACCGCCAAGAGGGAATTTCAACACATGATCAACTTGGGGATATGCAGACCGTCAGAAAGCAGCTGGGCCAGCCCTCTCCATATGGTACCTAAAAAGGACGGTGGATGGCGCCCCTGTGGAGATTACCGTAAGCTCAACTCAATTACTGTCCCCGACCGGTATCCCATCCCCATTATCCAAGATTTTAACAGCCTCCTCGCTGTTAAGAATATATTTTCAAAAATAGACCTTATTCGTGCATTTAATCAAATCTCTGTAGAGACAACTGACATCCTAAAAACCGCTGTAATTACCCCGTTTGGCCTATTTGAATTTTTAGTTTTACCTTTTGGCTTGCGAAACGCTGCACAGACATTTCAACGCTTAATACACAAAATACTTAACGATTTAGACTTTTGCTTCGCGTACGTCGATGACATTTTAATTGCATCTTCATCACCAACTGAACATAGACAACACCTCAAAATTATTGCGAAAGACTCAACAAATTCGGCATCAACATTAATTTATCAAAATGTATATTTGCTCAAACAGAAATACCTTTTCTAGGTTATACAGTCTCTTCAGCTGGTATCAAGCCCCTACCAGAACGAGTTCATATCATTAACAACTACCCATTACCCGAGACAATCCGTAGTCTCCGTCGCTTTTTAGGTATGCTTAACTTCTATCGACGTTGTTTACCTAATTCTGCACAAAAACAAGCTCTCCTTTTTGATCTCATGAGAGGCACCAACCCAAATAGCAACACAAAAGTTGATTGGACAGATGATGCAAAAACCATTTTCGAACAGCTAAAATCTGATATCGCGAATGCTACATTACTTGCTCATCCTAACACAAACTTACCTTTATCCCTAATGGTTGACGCATCTAACGATTCCTTAGGTGCTGTTTTGAACCAAACTAGGAATAACTATCACGAACCTTTAGCTTTCTTCTCTAAGAAATTATCAAACACCGAAAAAAAATATAGCACATATGACTGAGAATTGCTCGCTGCTTATTCAGCTATTAAACATTTTCGCTTTTTACTGGAAGGTAGACCTTTTATTCACTATACAGATCACAAACCTCTCACGTACTCTTTAATAAACTATCGACGGAAAACAAACTAAATGAACTACTGCAACAACAATCAATATTATTATTATTATTACTATTATTACTATTATTATTACTATTATTATTACTATTATAACTATTATTATTATTATATTAATTTCAAACATATAATTTAAAAATGAAAACGATTCTAAAAATGCCTTTCAATATCAGAGTACTTAGATACCTACAGTATAGTTTCATCTCTGTCACTGCCCCTGACACAGTTTGCCTGCTTCAAGCGCATGGTCGGGTCCCTTCCTGTTAGTTTATATGTATTTCACTGGTTCAAGACCGCTCGACAAACAACACATGGTGTCAGGTGAGACCACGCCGTATGCAAATTCAAATTGGTGAATTTCCAAGAGGTAAAACCAAGATTTTTTTTTGTTCCTGCAAAATTCCAACGCCGACATTGAGAGTTGGTGACTTTGGCTGTAAGCTATTGGCAGCACTTCACCTACTGTCACTCGTCAAATTAACAAAATGACAGAATAAATAACATCGCTAAAACGACAGAACGCCACAATCGAAAAAGAACTTCAAAAACTAAGAACAATACTATCGAGACGGAAATCCTTTAAAAATGTCGATTGGGAATATTGGATATCTGCAGCGGGATTATGTTTCACGAATCGTGTCGAGTCGGCCATTTGTATTCGATAAATACAATTTTATTGCTCGATCCCATCGTACAAATTCGATTCATTTTCTCGATCACTCAAAGGCAGTCGAATTGACTACATGATATATCTATCTTCATTTTTTGTTTGGCTGCCTTGCTTTATTGCTTGTACAAAACTTATCTGAGAAACTAACCTAAATTACATACATTCCAATACATTCTTGAAAGTTATAATTTACATAGATATAAATATAAATATAATCATCTGGTCGCAGTTGTACTAATAAACTGAAATAAAAATAGCTTTTAAAATAAAGGATTGCCAGTGGGAATTATTAATTTCATTTATGGAAGCCAACCCATGTTTATCAACTGGTCGATTTTCCGAGCTTACGTGACGTGAAAATCAAAAACAATTATGGGGTGACCTAGCAGCCACAATTAAATGCACTTGGACTTGGAGAAAGAACAGCGGATAAATGGCAGAAGGTATGTAGGTACAATTTCAATATACACTATGTAGATTTTATTTGAATACTAATACCATTCT
Organism: Pediacus dermestoides; assembly: GCA_963942485.1. Taxonomy (NCBI): domain Eukaryota; kingdom Metazoa; phylum Arthropoda; class Insecta; order Coleoptera; family Cucujidae; genus Pediacus; species Pediacus dermestoides. The sequence continues at coordinate 558,565 of OZ012629.1, read as the reverse complement.
TTTGTAGACTTGGATTGATTTCAAGTACTTATTAAAAAAAATATCTGATGTGTCCAGCACATGACTTTCTTATACAATATACGAATAAGGTTTGGATCTTTGGAAAGTATTGTACTTAAGCAGTTGTCAATATGTAATCATATTTTAACAAATTAATTTAGTTATTGTTTCAAAATTACAAAAATTGTTTAAATAAAAAAAAAATTTCGTACTTTTTCTTTTAAAGCCCCTTTGCTTTATTCCCATTTGGCGATCCAAGGAAATCACTAATTATTTACACATAATTGAATAAATAAGTCAATCATTGAGAAGTTTAGTAAGAAATATTTAATTACACACAAGTTACGATTAACTACTAAAGAAATTACAATAATGCGTGTTATAGCGAAATAATTAATCAATAATTAAATGGAAGTACCGAACAAAACTTTAGCACACGTACTTTACCGAAACAAAACTAAAAAGGAGGGAAATCTATGGAATCGAACCAGCACCGAGTGGATTACTAGGCAGATTCTCTACCCACTGCGCCACGGCGGCTTGTGCTAGAAGTGGTATTTGTTCTGGATAAGAAGAGTACACGGAATACTTTGCTGCTATTAGCTACTCCTATTAACTGTACATATTACAATATGACACAAAAAACAAATCAACGACCGCGTAACAACCGGTGGTAGTTTCGCCACCACAATACAGCCGTAGCCGTCGATCTTTTCAAATAATAATATTGCTACAATCGATTTCCTCAACGGTATAGATTTCTGTACTTTTGTAACTGAGTGATAGATGGCGCTACTATATGAAAAATAATTAAAATTTTGACGGAATTTCAAAAAAAAAGTTCAAACAAGATTTGTTCAAAACTTAATTCTAAATCAATGTCTAAGAATAAAAAATTTGTCGTAAATTGTTTATTTTTCAATATATTCCTAAAAAACCTAAAAATGTCATCAGGTAACTGTCACTTGTTTTGGTGCTAGATGAAAAACATTGAATGTGGCACCCACAAATTTGTTCAAACTCTTAAATATGAAATTTGAATCAAATCCGAGAAGTCGTTTTTGAGTTAATGTGGATACAGACAGACACACAAACACACACACACACACACAGACAGACATCATGGCGAAAATGGTCAAAATGGCTTCAGGGGCGTGTAAATCCATCACAATCTCGAAGTCGAAAAAAATCACGATTACTATACTTCCTTATACTACGTATAAGAAAGTAAAAAGCAAGTACGATCAAGCTGGACCTGAACATTACAGGGGGTGGTGCAGCAGTTACCACTCCATTCACACCCTTTGAAATATTGGGAAGTAGTTTTTATAAAGGTGCTGGCAGCGCAGAAATTGCAGTGGTGGGTACTCCGTTACGTATTCCTGATGTCGCCAATCAGCAACAGCAGCAGCCCTCTACATCTACTACTAAACATGATTATAATTGTCATAATTATGCACTTCCAGCACAATCAAGAAAGAGGAAAGCAACCGACTCAATTGACGAAGCTTACACGAAAACCATTGATGTGTTAATTGAAATTAAAAATTCCGTGGATTTAGGTTTACAAAAAATAGGAACAAATATAGAGAAATTAACAGAAGCAATTATCAACAAGGAAAACCACAACGCTTAATTAAATTTTATCGTATTTGTTGCAATCTTGTCTATTAAAATTTAATTGACTGTTGTTTAACTGAGAGTAAGACTTTTAGGTTACAAAATCCCTTTATTTTTATTTTAAATGTTTTCAGTTGTTAATATTGAGATATTGTGATGCAATGAACTTTTATTTATGATGAGATTACAAGAAATCACACTTAATTTTTTAGATATTAAGGATTTATTTGGTTTGAAATATTTATATCTAAGAGTTTTTATGTTATGTTATTCAATATTTTTAGATGTTAATAAATCGTTCCTATTATAATACTTACATCTTTCATTTATTTGAAGTAGGTAATAAAACAACAAATATGAATATTTTTTTATTAAACTAAAAAAACGTAAAATATACCTACTCATAATGTGTTCGTCAAAAATTTTATAAATTATAAGAAATATCTATTTATAATGTTGTCTCGGACCCGTACTCCTTCGTTGGGTTGGGGTAGATTACCCAACGGTTCTGGAACAACATTATCGACTCCATATGCGAAATCTTCTGGAAACGGAATGTTTTCGTTAATGCACATATTATGCAATACTGCACAAACTTTAATTACATTGCACATAAACTAGGGTTTGTATCTTGCAGATCTTTCCTTCAAAAGACATCTAAATCGCATTTTAAGCACTCCTATGCAACGTTCGATGCAATTTCGAGTATCTACATGCGCATTATTATACCTTTGTTGGGTCTCATTTTGCGGATTCCTAAACGGTGTCATTAAATAAGGTTGCAGAGGGTATCCAGAATCCCCTAGCAGCAAACACGACTCGTTATTTTGAAAAAGCGTTCTCATGTAGTTATGGGCTTGTGATACACGCCATATATATGAATCATGCGTGGAACCGCCAAAATTTGCATATATACTACGAATTCTCAGTTTATGATCACAAATTATTTGCGTGTTAATTGAATGAAACCCTTTTCTATTAATATAGTTGTGTTCTTCCACAGTGGGTTTCAAAATAGCAATGTGGGTTCCATCTATAATACCCACAATTCCAGGAAAACCTGAACGATCCATAAACTCCCGTTTCAGTATATTCCTTTCTTGAACACCTACGGGCAACGATATGTAATTTTCTACTATGTTCAGAAGGGCTTCCGTTACAGCGTATATAACCTTGTGTACAGTTGTTTGGCTTAATCCACAATTATACTCTTCTCCCAAGCATCTTTGGTAAGACCCAGTTGCGTAAAATCGAACGCTACCGAAGTTCAACCCACATAACCAACTTACAACAAGAGCAACAGGTAAACCAGCTCTTGTTACACATGGGCAGCGAGGTCGACCGCATATTAAGCAGAGCCAACGCCAAAGAAGCAGATTTTGCGACATATAAGAAGGCCAGGAAGTTTTTCGATGAGCTGTATGCCAAGAAACTAAACACAATATATGAACGAGCAAAATTTAACCAGCGTAACCAGCGTGAGGGCGAAACAGCGGAGGAATATATAAATGAAATAACCGGATTTGCCAAGAACTGCAAATACGGTGAGTTAAACGATGAATTAATCAGAGATCGACTTGTCGTAGGAATTAGGGACGAGGGATTGTCGGAGAGACTCCAGATGAACGAAGAACTAACCATGCAGAAGGCAATCCAGTCAATTTTACAAGCCGAACGAATAAGGAAACAATGCAACGCCATCCGGCGACCGGAACCAATCACTGTAAATATCGAGAGAGTATATAAAAAGCCAAAGTCCAGGAGAATGGAACCAAAGGCGTATGGAGCAGGGTGCGGAAGATGCGGACGCAAGCCGGGGCATCCAGCGAGATTGTGCCCAGCCCTAAAAATGGAGTGTGGGAAGTGCCACTTAAAGGGGCATTACCAGAAGTTCTGCAGAACTTCTAGAATCCGATCAACGGAAACACATGAGACGAGTAGCGATTGCGATGAGGATGATAGTGAGGGAAGTGTTTACAGAGAGGTAGGCGCTATACGCATCAATAACATTAACGTTAATAATTGTAGCTCACCCTTGTGCGTGGGACTGAAAGTCGCCAACCGATTCAGAAACTTTAAGATCGACACCAGAGCAGATGAGAGCGTCATCTCTTTTGAGGATAAATTAAGGACAAGGTTCAATTAGAGAAAACCAAAATTAAATTAGTCGGCCCAGGGAAAGGGAAAGGTAACGTTTTGGATGTGGCAGGCTTTGTGATTCTACCGGTAAGCAGAAACGGCGTTGAAACGTCAGTAAAAGCTTTTGTAGTAAATTGCCGAGAAAATTTACTTGGAAGACCGGCAATAACAAAGCTGAAGTTGCTTAAATTGGATAAGGAGCAAATCTCGATCCGCAGTGTCGGAGAAAAAGGTGAAGATATAGACAATGACACCGAGAAATATAAACAATTTGTCGTTTAAAGATATGGGAAACTGTTTGAAGGCACGGGGAAGTTTAAAAACTATCAATACGGCATTAAACTTGTAGAAAACGCAAGACCATATGCAGTAGCATCGCCTGTCAGATAAAACAAAACCGCTAAGAGAACTATTGATAAAGGAGAGGATTTTTATGTGGACGGCAACGCATCAGGAATGTTTTACGAATCTCAAGACAGAGTTGACGAAAACACCAGTCCTAGCAATGTACAATCCGAAATTCCCAACGCGAATTAGTGCAGACGCTTCCTCCTATGGAGTGGGAGGGGTTATGGAACAACAACAACCGAACGGTATGTGGAGAAGTAACATTTTTACGTCAGTATCGTTAACCGATACAGAGAGGCGATACGCTCAAATTGAAAAAGAAGCTCTAGCCATACTGAAGACCGTGGAAAGACTCCAGCAATACTTGGTGGGAATGCATTTCCTTATTAAAACAGATCACAAGCCGCTGGTGCCACTCCTAAAAGCTAAACCTATAAACGAATTAACCCCGAGACTACAGCGAATCAGGATGCGACTGATACGATACGATTTTGATGTTGTCCACGTACCGGGGAAAGAGCTGCATACTTCGGACGCTCTGTCGAGAGCGCCTCTCCCTGAAAAGGACTTAGAGGAGAATGTTTTACATCACGAAATCAAAATCCATTCACTTTCGGTTAAATTTAACGACTAGGAAACGCAGTCCATGCAGAACAACGATGAAGACACTGAGGAAATATGTTCTTAATGGATGGCCAGATTATCCAAATGAACTTCCAGTAAACATCAGGCCGTATTTTAAGCACCGAGGTGACATAACCATCCACCAGAACATACTGCTGTACAAGGACCGAGTAATTGTACCCCCAGGGAATCGAAAAATTTGTTTGAGGGAAATTCACGTGGGCCATCTAGGACTGGGGCGCTGCAAGGCGCGGGCACGAATGACGGTCTGGTGGCCAAACGTGAATAAACATATCGAGGAAGTTGTCACGAACTGTGAAACATGCTTGCAAAACAAGCCGGAAAAAGTTGAACCCTTTTTGTGCCTGGAGGTCCCCCACTTAACATGGGCAATGGTCGGAGCAGATGTGTGCGAGCATGGAGGCAAGACTTTCCTGGTGGTGCAGGACTATTACAGCAAATTTATCGAAGCGGTGCGATTGAAACAAACCACCAGTGACGAATTAATTGAAACTTTTCAAGAAATATTCTCAAGAGACGGAACGCCGGAAATTTTGCGGACAGACAACGCTACATACTTTGCCTCATAAATTTAAGTGTTTCTCGAGGGACTGGAAATTTCGCCATGTAACTAGTAGTCCGAAGTACCCAGCAAGTAACGGACTATCAGAGCGGGCTGTAAAAACAGTAAAGAATATCCTTAAAAAGGAAGAGAACTTACACAAAGGGCTATTAATCTATAGAAATACACCAACGATATACGGTGCTACACCAGCACAACTTTTGATGGGGCGCAATTTGAGAGAATGGCTGCCAACACTGGAAAGACTCTTGAAACCAAAGAAAATTAACTACGGCGAAATCGTAACGAAAATGAGAGAGGAGAAGAAAAAGCAGGAAAGAAACTATAATCAGCGCCACAAGACAAAAAGTTTAAAGGCTCTTGAACCAAAATCTCGCGTCTGAATAAAGGACATGAACCGAGAGGGAATGATCTTGCACCCAGACGAAAACCCAAGATCCTACGCTGTGAAAACCACCCAAGGTATCGTGAGGAGAAATAGACGATTCCTGGAAGAATTACCTAAAACCAGCAGCTCTGACAACTTTATAATTACACACCCAAATAGATCATCCTTGGAAGAATTACCTAAAACCAGCAGCCCTGAGAACTTTATAATTACACACCCAAATATCCCTGAAATTCCTGCCAGTTCTATTCCCTACAAGGGCGATCCACGTCCCGTTCCTTGCCATAATAGGTTTGTTACAGAGATACAGCAACCGGAAGCAGAAGCGTCTGACCGCTACAGCGAAGGCGTCCCAGGCCCAACCAGCTTGCTACTAACTACAGATCTGACCAAGGTGGATATTGACAATGGAGCGGGTACCCAGGGTTCGTCTTCAACCAAGTCAACGTCGGAGGCGAACGAGGGTCCAGCCGACAACACTCCGGGTTCACACGAAATGGAAAAGCCCACAGGAAGGAAAAGGGGCCGCCCACCTGGTATCAAAAACCGGCCCATATGTATAGCGACGCGCCCAAACCTAGAACCCACTAGAAAGAGTACTTCCGTGATTCCCAAACGTTTCTTTAACCATGTTTTGGAGTGGGCCCCTGAAGGAAGAGAGATGTGACATGCGCGACTGGCACGTTGGAGACGTGGTGCCCGGGGACGGTCATTGGTAACCCGGCCGTCGCAACGTAAACTATATTGACATTGTGATCGACAACTTATATGTTATACCTATAGAGAATTATATACTATTCGATATCCATCGTTGCATCATTTCACCTATTCATAAAGACCGCTCGACAAACAACACAACTAACAACGAACAAACGATCTCCTAATTTCACATTCCAAGAGCAGCACTGGTTATTAGAGTGTGTAAATGTGTTTAAAAACATTATTGAATGCAAAAAAATGATGCTGTTATGTGGAGAGAGAAGGAAAAAGCATGGGAAAAGTCCGCTGAAAAATATAACTCGAACACACACAGATATCAAGATGTGAAAACACTTAGAGCCAAATACGAAAATATGAAGAAAACCAGCAAGAAAAAGTTTATAGATGAAAAATTCAATATAAAAGGAACTGGTGGAGGTCCAAATAGACCATCTGCAATTACTGTGCTAGATGAAAATGTAAGAAATTTAGTACGAAAGCACATAGAAGGTACACCTTCAGAATTTGATGGTGACAGGAATAGTAAGTTTTAATATTTATATTATTTGTTAATTAACTGATAGTTATGCATTTCATTTTTAGACAATCTGCTTATACTAACAGACACGGTAGAAGTTTTTGAAAATAATGTAGATTCAAATGAGATTGTCAATAACAATAATATTAATTGTATAATAGAGGAATGCTCAGAAGACTTTCTTGGTGCGAGCTGTAGTAATGTGGACGACATTAATATTATACAACCCCTGGAAGATGCACAAAAATGACAAAATTACACACCAAGTATGCTAAGAACAGCGAAATTCAAATCTTTAAAACCCAGTAAGATTAATTTGCCACTTTTATGTTTGTCGTAACCCATTTTGAATTTAATATTCGCCCACAAATTTTATTTTACTGTAATGTTGGTTGCCTAAGTGCCTACTTTATATCGGTTGGTACTTACGTTTTCGAGTTTGGTAGGACTGGAAAGGAAACAGGAAAGGTGTGGTGGATTTGGAGAGGATTTCCGGGAAGAAAAGGCAATTGGAAGAAGAACGTCGAAGCAGAGAGTTTACAGACATTTTCTCTGTGCATTTGATAGCCATCTTTGTTTTTAAAATTCATCGAATACAAAAGCTGTTTTATTTGTTTATTGTGAAAGACTATTTTACCAGGTTAGTTTACTTTTATTTATTTTATGTAAATCAATTAATTTTGTTCATACTTTTTAATTAATTAATAACAATTTCATTGGGTACGACATATTTAGTTTTTTTTTATACTTATCTAATAAAGAGCAGTAATGTAATCATTTTATGATAGTATTTTTGTTTGATCAATCATTATGTATTTTTCCCCATTTTTTGTAAAAGAATCACGTTAGTCAAGTATTTATGGATTTCGTGTTTTGTGTAACCATTGTTCTCGGAGTAGCGTGAATTTGCCTTGTTGATTAAACTAACACTTTCGTCCGTGGTGGGGAAATGTCGTAAAGTCTTTAGTAGATTGAGAAAGCCTCGGATACTAAAAGGCCGACCTTTCCTTAACAAACTTCAACTTTAGCTGAGGCCGGCGAAACCCAGTTGACGCTCAGTACATAGGAACCCTAACACTTTCTTCTGCTTGAATGTGGTGAGTCTGTCGTATGTTGTTTGATGGATTATAACTAAAGTATTCCAAAGGCAGTTGTTACAATCATAATAATTATTTTATATTATTTGCCTAACGTGGTTATTTCCCTTTTTATTTTGGTTTGCTGAGTTTAAACGAATATTTTTATCATAATTTATTATTTAATTTTCATTTCCATCTATTATGTTTATCGTTATTGTTTAAATTGGGAAAGACTTCACCAAACGTGACTTTTCCGTTATAAGAGAATGATGTTTATTTTGTTTTAAATGTTTCCAAGAGAATTGTAGAGAAAAAGGTTAAATTTAATGAACAACTAATAGAAATATTTCGTACCTACTTTTGATTGTTTTATTATTTGCATGTAAACCTTCCCGCCATACGCTTTCCTACCAGTGTATTCACGCCAAACATAGAAACACAACATAGGGTTCACCTTATTTTACTAGACGATCACATATCTATGAGTTGGCCAACTCTTAACGCGCGAAATTCAAAAAGGGACGGTTGATTTAGTTCGCGAACGAATATGTAGGGTGTAAATTAAAGTTTGGCGCGTATGTAACCTGGGTAGAAATACTACAGAATTTGGTGCCGTGACCAGGATACACTGTCGAATGGGGGCATCGTGGAAGGTTTATTTTGTGTTCTTGCTGTCAATTATTGTTGTTGTGGGATATAATACTGCTGTTGATACTATTTTACCAGATATCAGATGTCTCAACAACCAGATTTCCCGCCTATTGAAGGGGATACTGAACCAGGGGCGGCTATTTTGGAGGAACCACCGGCTACGTCAGGACCGGGGGGACCTTGCGTCTTCACTGGAGGACAAACAACAACGGGGATGAGCTCCGGAACATCACCATTCGAGAGTAGTGGACTGTTGGAAATGAAATTATTCATCGAGAGGCAGACGGAACTGATGACAACATTCATGCAGCGGCAACAAATGATCAATGAAACGTTGCTAGAGGAGCGGCGATTGGCATTAACGGTTGGCTTAGAGAGGACTGGAGCTGCCGGAAACATTCAGGTAACTGGATCTCCTGTCAATCCTATCCCTATCAATTACCCAAATCTTAACCACAACGCTGAGCAGACAGTGCGTCCTCCATTAGCTTCATCAACTCCGCGTGAGATAGAAAACTGGGGCCGTGTAGTTGGAAATGTTCTTCACACAGTAATACAGCCCACTCAGGGGAACGTGTCTGGTACTACTGATGTAGAGTGGATGCAAATTGCTTTAGTTTTGGCAAAACAAGGTCTGGTTCCAAAACCACTCACTGTTGAGAAACCAATTTTCCATACAGTAAATACCACCACTTACCCATCTACATTTCTAGAACGTTTTGAAAAATACTACTCCTCCCTTAAACTTTTAACAGACGAAAAGTTGGAGATCGTTAAATGCTGTTTGGGTAGGACTGCCTTAGATTAGATGAACGTGTGGGAACATAAATGGATATCATATGATCAATTTAAGGCGGACTTTCTGTTATATTTCTGGTGGGAGGAACGTCAAATAGTTGAGAGCGGACGTTTGACGTCATTTAAGTTTGCATTCGATAGAAAACTATCCATGGCGGAGTATTTCCTTAGGCAGATTAGGTTGTATCGGTGTTTTAATCCCCCTCTTACAGAAACCGCTATCATTATTGAGGTGATGAAGCAGTTTCCGGCAAACATACAATCGTTGTGGGCTGTATACCCAGTTCGTACCTTTTCAGGTGTATTGGATTTTTTAGAAAGGCAAAGTGAGTACAGGTGAGACGAGCACATTCCTAGGGACACCAACATCACCAAGTTGCAGCTTCGGTGAATCCTTATCGAAGATCATCGGCTAGTACTTCTAGGGGGGGTCAATATAACAATCCATTACCGCTACCAGACATCAGCCAACTGCGTACTTTTCCTCCACCCCCATTTACACCCATTTCAAATGTCCAAACACATAGACAATCGGGAAACGACTCCGGGAAGAACTAAGGGGGAGCGGTCCTTTCCAACCAATATCGACTCCTCATAATGAATTGTCCTGTCCTTTGATAAATTTCGTTCGAGCAGGTTCTTGTGGGAGTGTTGTTAGTGCTACTAACCAACACTTTTCAAATAGTCATGTTATTTATAATATTCAACCTTGTTTACCAATACCGCCATCGGAGTATGACTTATTATATGGGAAAGGGGGTGAATTAATCCAAAGATTGGGGTGGAGTTTTGGAAAACGTTTAGGTAGAAGTAAGCAGCAGGGACTTACAGTTCCGTTACATGTAGTTAGGGGGACAGAGCGCTTTACCACACTTCTACGGACACCTATTTCGAATAATTTATTAGTTAATGTATTAGATCAGGTAAACAATGAGGATACCGCAGTGAGTAAGTTTCAATTACTTCCACACATAACAATTCAATGTTTGGGAGTCGAATTAATTAGTGCTTTCCTTTTAGGTGTTTCAAGCACCGGTGTTCAAAGCCCAGGAGCAGCTCTGAGTTACTCCAAAAGGAACGCGTAAATAAGGAACTTTTCTCACTTTTGAATAAACAAACAATTGTTGTTTATTTAACTATAAAATTTATGATTTATACGGGGTTATCTAGCAGTACACACAACAAAAACCAAAAAAAAATTCTATGTATTCGTTTAAAATTTGCATAAAACTTTTGCAGATGGCTCTAACTTCTGAATATTTGTTTCACGATCTTCTATTATTAAAGCGTAATTTTTGCTACAAGAAGCTATTTTAGTTTATCATAAAATTTAATTCAAAAAACGTAAATTTAACCAGACACGTGACAAATACAACTACAAGTGCTTGAAGCCCCAACTTGAAGCTGGTGCAATAAGAGGGGGAGTGCGGGCAAGGGCAGGCGCACCGGCGTTTGAAGCCCTCTCTAAATGGAACAGCCACCTATTAAACACGGGGCAGCTCGGAGCGACTCCCGACGGTAAAAGGAAAGCACTAATTGTGTCTCATTGATACGGGTTGTGAGATAACTTGCATAAATGAAGAATACTTTGAAAATCTCAGATCATTAGCTAAATTCTCTATTCTACCGGTGGCCTCGACACACTTGCGTACGGCTATGGGTCAGCGTAGCATTAAATATCAAATTTGGTTAGAATTCACAATTCAGTCGGTTGAGGGTACGTTCGCTTGTACGTTTTTGGTTCTTAAAAACCTTATTCGTCCTGTGATTTTCGGAGTCGATTGGTTAAGTTCGGTGGATGCTAAGTTAGATTTGGCACAAAATGTTATGACGGTGAAAATTGGTAATAATTTTATTGACAAATGATGATACTCGATGTATGCTAGATAAAGATGAACTAAATTCAACGGTATTTGTACCTCTAGGGGGGGGATTAGAAAGAACGCGACTAGTATCTGCTCTTGACAATCACTCGCCCCATATTGCATCGGATAATGACTTAAAAGTAAAGGTTAAACAAACTGTAGGAATGAATCATACCAAACAAACACGTTTATTACAACTTTTAAAGAAATTCCAACACCTTTTTAGTAAACTGCCTGGCAGAACGGATAAATACACTCACGTTATTAAAATGTATGATACCACTCCTTTTCTCAAACGTCCTTACCCTGTGCCATTTAGTTTGCGGTCTGAAGTTGATGCAACCATTCAGCAGATGTTAGATTTAGGGATTATTAATCGCGAGGCTTCACCATATGCCAGCCCTGTAACCATTGCTAGAAAGAAGGATGGAAGTGTGAGGGTGTGTCTGGATGCTCGCATGATAAACTCTCGCATGATTGCTGATCACGAATGTCCTGATTCCCCAGAAGAGTTGTTATAGTCTTTGTCCACTATTAAATATATGTCAACTATTGATTTAAGGTTAGGGTTCTGGCAAATCCCTTTAAGCCCCGAAAGTACCCAATAAACCGCTTTGCTTTATAACGAAAAAACTTATACCTATCAGGTACTCCCTTTCGGTCTAAAAACAGCTGTCGGGTCATTTATTAGAGCGATAGGCACTATTTTGGGACCAGAAGTAAGAGAATTTGTACTAAACTCTATTGATGACCTCCTGGTAGTTTCTAATTCATTTGAAGAACATATAATTCACCTTGATATAATTTTCACTAAGTTGAGGGACGCCAAAATGACTGTCAACCTCGAGAAGACAGAATTTATGCAGCAGGAGTTGAAATTTTTGGGGCATATTCTTTCATCTAGGGGCGTATCCGCGGATCCCAACAAGGTAGTTGCAATTCAGGATTTCCCGGTTCCAAAAACCTTGAAACATCTTCGTGGTTTTTTGGGGCTTTGTAACTACTACAGGCGGTTTAGTCAGAAATATAGTGAAGTTGTCGCTCCTTTAATTAGGTTACTACGTAAGGAAAATAAATGGTATTGGGGTCCTACGGAGCAGGAGTCTTTTGAACAAACCAAACAGTTGTTTTTACAGGTGGTGTTATTGGAATTTCCGAATTTTTCGAAGCCGTTTTATATGCAAACGGATGGTTCCGGAATCGCTTTAGGAGTTGAGTTATATCAATTGGACCAGGACGGAGAACATCGGGTGTTAGGCTTTGGAAGTTGAATATTACGTGGCCCGGAATTATTATATACGGTTACTGAAAAAGAATTGTTGGCAATCATCTTTGGTTTACGGAAATTTCGGACACTCATTTTGGGGCATAAGCTCATTATACGTACGGATCATTATGCACTTAAGTTCCTAAAACAGTGTCGGGTTTTAAATGAACGTCTTACACGTTGGTCTATGTACTTAAATGAGTATGACTATGAAGTTGAACACATGAAGGGGCGCGATAATGTGGTGGCCCATGTATTGTCACGATACCCTCCACAATTAGGTGATATTTCTTAAATTAAAGGTCCATCGCCAATTGTAGCAAATGTTTGTCAAGATTATTTAACTGCATTATTTGAGGTCTCAAATTTCAATGAACTCCAACTAGAAATAGGTGATTTACAAGAACAACAATTGTCTGATAACTTTTTAGGTCCAATGTTCCACAAATTGTTAGGTCATGATGTTGTTTTGGATATACAACAAACTCGCTCTGTACCACATTTCCAGATTTCGAACAATGTGTTAGTTTATTGTAATCCTTTTGATAATTTACCTAGATTAGCTATACCTGAAAAGATGATTTCGTCTATTATTGCTGCTTATCATCAATTATATGGCCATTTTGGTGTTTCTAAACTGCATTACGTAATCAAACGAAGTCTTTATTTTCCATCGATGCGTCGCAAAATTAATCTTTTCGTGCGTAGTTGTGTAGTGTGTCAGAAATCTAAGTTTCCTCAACGACAACTCCGTGGAAAATTGCACCCCATATTAACACGTAGTCCAGGTGAATTAGTTACGGTAGATTATTATGGTCTTCTACCTGAGGGGCGTTCAAAAGTCGCTAATGTCTTCGTAGTTATACTCTTTTTCGAAATTTGTTCGGCTGTACCCTCTTCGGCGCGCTCAAGCTAAAATTTCGGCACGTAAAATCATAGACGATTTTTGTCAAGTAGTTAAGGTTAAAACAGTTTTGTCAGACCATGGAACTCAATTTTCTTCTAAAGTGCGGCAAGATATTTTAAAACGTAATGGAATTACACCTACGTTTTCTTCAATCCGGCATCCTGCGTCTAACCCCACAGAGCGGGTTATGAAAGAGTTGAGTCGACTTTTTCGCACATACTGTAGTCATGCGCATAGTAGTTGGGTGTCACAGTTGTCGAGAATTGAGACCTTGTTTAATGTCACTCCGCACCTAAGTACCGGATACTCTCCTTATGAGATAATTTATGGCAAAAATCCATCAAATCCATTAAATGATCTAGTGTTTTCATTCTTACCGCCCCCGCCGTCTAAGTCACTTGATCAGATCAGGCAAGAAGTAACTCAAAGACTAATAAGCCAGGGCAAACAACGTGTACGAAGCGCGAAACCATCCGGGGATAAATTACACTTAAACGACTTAGTTTTGTTAAAGGAAAACAATGTCTCTGACGCGTCGAAGAAGATAATTTACAAGTTCCTTCCCTTATACTCTGGTCCTTACATAGTATCTGCCAATGCTTTCCACAATGTATACACCCTTTTTGGTCCAGTTACTAATTTGAGGAAAGGCAATTACAACATCACCAACCTGAAACTTTACTACCGGAATACTGATTGAAGACAACCTACCCACCTATCTGCTTACCATTATACCGTTTATGTTCTGTGAATGTTGAAAGTCCATCGAGTTACTACATTATAGCGATCAATACCTAAGGAGAGACATCCTAGAGCCAGTTTCATTACATTCCTCGACGAACTTTCAAAGGGGCGATCTGTAGTAACCCATTTTGAATTTAATATTCGCCCACAAATTTTATTTTACTGTAATGTTGGTAGAAATACTACATGTTATATGCTAGTTTTTAATATATATAGTCTAAAACCCGTGTGACACAATGTTTTATTGTATTACATGTGTTAAATACTTCTAAGTATTTAATGCATAATATCTTAATGTGTATAAATTAATTTATATCTCAAATTAATTTCATAAATTTTAGGAATACTTGAAAATACACCCCAACCAGGTACAAGTAATCGTATCAAAAGAAGTACTATTCAAAAATCGGAAAATTCTAAATGGAACGTAGTAGCTAATGCTAAATTGGAGCTTCTACAACTCCAAGCATCATACTTGAAAGAAGAACACCTATTGAAAATGGAAAGTTTGAAACTGTCTATTTTATTACAACAGAAGCAATTGGGTTTGAATGAATAGATGTTAAAATATTTTAAAATAAATTAGTAAACATTAGACAATATTCATAGTTTTTTTAATTTTATTGACAATTTTCTTGCATAGCCAAGTGTTTTGTTTCATTTTCGCCTATTAATTTCTGCATTGCTTAAAAATACAGGGTGTCCGGAAATTAGGAGCAAAAAACTCGGGGGGTGATTCTACTTGAAAAATTAATGTGACAAGTTCCTATAACATTTTTCCGAAAGCTCATTAATATTAGGGTTACATGGTCTTAAAGATTGTTTTTTTAAATCAATTTTTTCCAGTAACTTTTTTTCTAGTGTACCGATTCGTTTCAAATTTGGCACATGTATCACTAATGTTTATTTGTATTCTTGCACCATATTTGAGGTAAATCCCCCAGTGTCAAAGAGTCGAAACTGACGTTGACCTTTGGATAAAGACCCAGAACTTTTTTGTTAGGTACTTTTTCTAAAATTTGATGACGGCCAATTGAAGAGCATCGAAAAATCTTCAAAAAAGATCCTCTTGCTGCATCACGATAAAATGACTCGTTTTCGAGAAAAACGCCTTAAATAAAGTTGCTTGCATTAAATGAATACCAACTACTTAACTACAGCTCATTTTCAAGATTAAACAGAAGCGCGTTTTTCTCGAAAACTACTAGTTTTATTGTTATTCAACAAGAGGATCTTTTTTGAAGACTTTTCGATGCTTTTCAATCGGGAATCATCAAAATTTAGAAAAAAAGTTATTGGAAAAAATTGAGTTTAAAAAATTTTTTGGGGCCTTGTAACCCCAATATTAATGAACTTTCGGAAAAATGTTATAGGAACTTGTCACATTAACTTTTCGAGTAGAATCACTCCCCGAGTTTTTTGCTCCTAATTTCCGGACACCCGGTATGATACAAAAAATTAGTTATTGTAGTTAGGTACAGTATTTTGAAATATTTTCTGAATGTTTTCTTTATAACAGTCTTCCAAAATGTTCATGGATTGAAGCATGCCTAGTTGAATTGTTTTCGTGATTTGGTGCAAAATGTGCATTATCAGGATTAATATAGTTGACAAGTTCTATTGTAGCTTCAATTTCTTCATTTACCGGAGGTATAAGTTCCCTTCTACTCTGTTCAATTTTAACTTTATTCCTAAAGCTAACATGGGGAATCTTCTTTTTCACACACCGTAACTTATCATCGACAGGATTTCGTGTGCGAATTTGTGCTTCATTAAATAGATTTTCAGCTGCAGTTACTGTATTAACCAATGGGGTTACTAAATAATTCTTTATGGGATATCCACTGTCTCCTACCAATAAATTGTCCCCCATTTGTCCATTTTCAAACATAGCACGTGCATTACTATTATCGAAAATTGTGGAGTCGTGGATTGAGCCTGGCCAACGTGCTACAATATTTTCAATTTTTAATTGAGCTTTGCATATTGTTTGTACGTTGATAGAAAAGAAATCATTCCTATTTCTATACAACTCAGCATCTTCCCCTCGTCGAGACTGAATTTTTATGTGTCTATTGCACCTATACATCGAGAAAATCTACTGATGTTATAAAAAGCTTGCCGTGTACGTCTAATTTCTTCCTCTGTTTCAGGAAATTTAATAAATTCCCTTCCAAGTTGGGCTATTGCCCTTGACACTTTATGAACTATCTGACTAGCAGTTGATGTATGTATGCCACAAAAGTCTCCAACTACTACAAGCATTGATCCTGTTGCAAATAATCTTAATGTCAGTTTCATTATTGCAGGTGATACAGCATTATTTTTGAAATTAAATAATAGTACGAGTATAGTCAATGACTACATAAAACTATTATACTTTTATAATAGTTCTAATTCTAACAAGACACACTGATAGGTATAGTGTTTCCAAATCTTTTTAAAATAGAGAATATTTATAAATAATTAATTTTTGATAAGAAGTACATACCTACTTAGATCATTTATACCTATAACTTACCTTGGAGTGTTAATAACAATGTTTTCTTCAATATGCGTAAGAATAAATCTGACTGTGGGTTTGGATAGTCTGAATCTATTAAATAATTCAACATCATTCCAAAGCTCAAAATGATTTTGAATGGCCGTATAATCTATGAATCCTTGGTCGGTATAGGTAGTTAATATAGCCTTCATCATCACTTAACAAATCTACAATATCTGCCATCTTCAGTAATTAAAAATAACCGTAAGTAATTACCCACTATTTGACAAAACATGAAATAAATTTTAGGTTAGATTTGTTCGGTTTATAGTTTAAACTGTGGAAGTGATATGATGCCTCTCACACAGATAACCATTATATTAAACACATGTCCCTTTTTATCTTAAGTGCTAACTATGCACCCTTATACAATATTTTGAATATTCATTTCTAGTTTGTAGTATTTTAACACTCTATGTTTCACCTTATAGTTGTAAACATCGTTTTGCTTTTCATAATAAAATTGCTTTAAAAATATAAGTTCTTTAATTGAATATATAATTGGCGCAGTCGGTAGGATAGTCAATAATAAATCCTTCGAAACCGGTAAACCTATAGTGCATAGTGACTTTTGCCGTAAGAAAGTTTGGTGTATTTTAATACTTTAACAGACTATCGAACATTCATTTTTAAAGTGTGTAAATCACTAGAAGGGTGAACTTAGTAGCTCTTCGAGAAGCGATTTTCAACAGGAAGACTTCCCTGGCCAAATACCTAGAACTCCTGGCGATGAAAACAATTTATTGGTAAGTCATAGATGTCAGATACGGATTCATCAAACTCAGATTCAGATTCAAAAGCGCAAACTTATTACACGCGGAATCGATCGAGATCTCCCTTACCGAGAAAAAATTCGAATACTTTAAATAGCTTTATAGATTTAAATAAATTAAATCAATATTTTGATAGTCAAAAAATGGCCACAGATTCTGAAGCAAATCCTCAAATATCTCCACGAAAAATGGAATATTTAAACATTGTCCCGGAATTCTTAGGCAATCCGAGCATGTTATCAGAATTTATCACAAGTGAACAATTAATTTCTCATTTTTATAACGCACAGAACGTTAACGATTTTCAAACTATCTTATTGCTGAGATCAATAAAAAATAAAATTAAAGGTGATGCTGCAATTAATTTGGCATCATATATTATAACTTCGTGGCAGGAACTCAAAGATGCGTTGCTTGCTACTTACGCGGATAAACGTGATCATCAAACATTAATGCTAGAACTTTGCGCGATGAAACAAAATAACTTAAAACCTATAGAATTTTATTCGAAAATTCAAAGTAATTTAAATTTACAAATGAGTTATATAAATACACACGCGAGTTCGGAGAAGAAATAAATCACTTAAGTAATTGATTTCTCTCAAAAGATGGCTTTACGAGTTTTGATAAAAAAATTGAATAATCCATTGGGCGATTATTTAAGTACTAGGAACCCCGATTCATTAGGTAATGCTTTTCAAATCCTAACAAACGATTTTAACATAACCGACATAAAAACCCCATCACAACCACAAAAATACAAAACAAACACATTCAATAATGGAATGGCACCACACCAAGTACAGTACAATAATTCGAATCAACCTAGATTTCAAAACCAAAATCCAAAATTCACCCCAATGACTACCAATGTATTTAAACCAAATAAAAATTTTATTCCCTTTAACAAACCTACACAAATGAATATTTCTACAAGAAATACGTTCAACTAACAAACAAGTAAAACTAAACCTCCATATAGAACTAATTATCGCCCCCAAAATCAATTCATTAGCGAAGAATTGTATAGTAACAAAGATGAACCCGTTATTGAAGCAAATGACGATCAGTGTAATTGCCAATACTATTTTGATCAGACATAACCGAAAACGACGATAAGAACTTTTTAGACGAAGCGCCCTCGGTAAAATATCAAAAATAGTAGAACTTTTAAATATCGATCATAATTCGCCTAAAACCTTTGTACAACACACATGTACTACTATTTTGTTGAAATTAAAACATTGTTCATTTGATGCCTACAGTCTACTTATTTACAAAAGGTGATTCGTACTAACATAAAATGGTCCTTCGAGCCGGATGAACTAGTCTAGTTCCAACAAGGAAAATTAGTTTTTCATCTATAACTCATCACATACCTAGCTGGCGAAACAACATTAGACCATCCCCATAACCACATATCCATTTCGTAAGTTTTTCCCTAGTTCATTATTCCTTTTTGTAGCATTGCTTCTGCTTCGTTAATTTATGTATAACGATGGAAAGTTTAAGTAGTTTGCGCAAAAAACGTGGCATTTTAATAGCAAATTTAACACGTTTTAACACTCACTTGACTGGTATAAAAGACGAAAACGTTAATGAATTAATTCTTCACAATTTGGAATTACGTATAAACAAAATTGAATCGATTCTTAGTGAATTTGAAAACATTCAAAACTCCATAGAAACTACAGACGAACCAATTGATATAGAAAATGAAATTTTAGAACGCGAAGCATTTGAAACTATGTATTATGATTCTATTGCTGATACTAATCTATTTATTAAAAAACAGCGAATGATTTTTGATGAGGGAAATAGCGTAACTTCACAGAGTTTTCCGATGAACAGGTTCGTGATTTATCAGTAAGTAATGTAAAATTGCCAACATTAAACTTACCAATATTTGATGGGGCTTACGAACAATGGCCAGAGTTTTTTGATACCTTTAAGGCACTAATAGATAATAATAATTCTCTCAGTAATATTCAAAAATTTTATTACTTAAAATCTAGTTTGAAAAACGAAGCGGCACAGGTCATAAAATCCATTCAAATCTCAGCTAATAATTATGCAATCGCTTGGCAGTTGTTACAGGAACGATTTGAAAACAAAAAATTGATCTTACACTCTCATGTTAGTGCATTATTTAACTTGCCAGTTATAACCAAGGAATCTCACATATCATTGCGCAATACACTAGATATTTTTTTAAAACATCTAATAGCTTTAGAAAACATGGGGGAACCGGTAAATACCTGGGATACTTTGCTTATTCATCTCATAGTATCGAAATTAGATCCAATCACCGAACGTGAATGGAAATCACACAAAATATCAGAGATTTTTAGTGAATTACCTAGTTTTGATGATCTTAAAATCTTTTTGAAAAATCGTTTTGATCTACTAGAAACTTTAGATTCAAATTCCTTAAAAACACAAGTAAAGCCAAAAGAGAAACCCTCATGTCATATCACTCAACTTCTAATGCAGGTTTTAGCTGTGTATTTTGCAAGGGCTCTCATAATATTTACAACTGTTCAGCGTTTCTAAAACTTTCCACAAATTCAAGAATTTCTGAAAGCAAAAAATTAGGTTTATAGAATAGAATAGAATAGAATAGAATAGAATAGAATAGAAATTTATTTATGGTTAATAACTTTACAGTTTTACATACGTCGAGAAAAGAACACAATAAAACACTCAATATAACATTTTAAACTCAATAGCATTAACAATTAATCACTTATACAGTACACTCACACAATTACAATCATATCAAACAAAAAAAGAAGGTTAAATTAAAGATTTCCAAAATTAAAATTCAAAAACTCTTGAAGAGAGTAAAAACAGTGGCGAAACGACTTCGTGTGTTTTTTAAATTGCAAAAGATTCATTTCCCGTACTGACAGTGGTAGTTTGTTGAAAAATAATTGTCCCCAATAATTAATGGAATTTCGACTTCTGTTCAGTCTATGAAACTCAATGTGCAATTCAGATTTGGATCTCGTGTTAAAGCTATTACACTCAAAACGCGACCGGTAGTCGTTGAGGTTTTCCCTGACATAGACAAGACACTGAAATATATATATATAGGCTGGGAAGTGTTAGAACTCTTAGATCTTTGAATGCGCTTCTGCAATCTTCACGATATTTCAGTTTTTTTTATATTCTGATGGCACGGCGTTGTAATTTAAAAACACGTTGAGTGCTTGCTGCATGACCCCAAGCCAATAAGGCATAGGAGATTCTGGAATGAATGAGAGCAAAGTATGTTGTTAGGAGAACACTATCCGAAACACTGTGGCTCAACATACGGAGAACAAAAACGTAGGTCGATACAGTGCTTGCAACCACGTCCGCGTGTGCACCCCAGGTTAATCCACCATCCAGAGTAACCCCCAGAAACCTAATAGTTTCTGGATTATTTGTTAATGGCAATGGCAAAGGAAAAGAAGTACGTCTTTGTCTTTTGTAGATTTAATGTCAATTTGTTGCTGATAAACCAATCATTGAGGGTCGACTGCGCTTCGTCCAAGTCTGCAAGGAGTTCATAAAAATTACGTTGATAGAAAAGAAATCATTCCTATTTCTATACAACTCAGCATCTTCCCCTCGTCGAGACTGAATTTTTATGTGTCTATTGCACCTATACATCGAGAAAATCTACTGATGTTATAAAAAGCTTGCCGTGTACGTCTAATTTCTTCCTCTGTTTCAGGAAATTTAATAAATTCCCTTCCAAGTTGGGCTATTGCCCTTGACACTTTATGAACTATCTGACTAGCAGTTGATGTATGTATGCCACAAAAGTCTCCAACTACTACAAGCATTGATCCTGTTGCAAATAATCTTAATGTCAGTTTCATTATTGCAGGTGATACAGCATTATTTTTGAAATTAAATAATAGTACGAGTATAGTCAATGACTACATAAAACTATTATACTTTTATAATAGTTCTAATTCTAACAAGACACACTGATAGGTATAGTGTTCCCAAATCTTTTTAAAATAGAGAATATTTATAAATAATTAATTTTTGATAAGAAGTACATACCTACTTAGATCATTTATACCTATAACTTACCTTGGAGTGTTAATAACAATGTTTTCTTCAATATGCGTAAGAATAAATCTGACTGTGGGTTTGGATAGTCTGAATCTATTAAATAATTCAACATCATTCCAAAGCTCAAAATGATTTTGAATGGCCGTATAATCTATGAATCCTTGGTCGGTATAGGTAGTTAATATAGCCTTCATCATCACTTAACAAATCTACAATATCTGCCATCTTCAGTAATTAAAAATAACCGTAAGTAATTACCCACTATTTGACAAAACATGAAATAAATTTTAGGTTAGATTTGTTCGGTTTATAGTTTAAACTGTGGAAGTGATATGATGCCTCTCACACAGATAACCATTATATTAAACACATGTCCCTTTTTATCTTAAGTGCTAACTATGCACCCTTATACAATATTTTGAATATTCATTTCTAGTTTGTAGTATTTTAACACTCTATGTTTCACCTTATAGTTGTAAACATCGTTTTGCTTTTCATAATAAAATTGCTTTAAAAATATAAGTTCTTTAATTGAATATATAATTGGCGCAGTCGGTAGGATAGTCAATAATAAATCCTTCGAAACCGGTAAACCTATAGTGCATAGTGACTTTTGCCGTAAGAAAGTTTGGTGTATTTTAATACTTTAACAGACTATCGAACATTCATTTTTAAAGTGTGTAAATCACTAGAAGGGTGAACTTAGTAGCTCTTCGAGAAGCGATTTTCAACAGGAAGACTTCCCTGGCCAAATACCTAGAACTCCTGGCGATGAAAACAATTTATTGGTAAGTCATAGATGTCAGATACGGATTCATCAAACTCAGATTCAGATTCAAAAGCGCAAACTTATTACACGCGGAATCGATCGAGATCTCCCTTACCGAGAAAAAATTCGAATACTTTAAATAGCTTTATAGATTTAAATAAATTAAATCAATATTTTGATAGTCAAAAAATGGCCACAGATTCTGAAGCAAATCCTCAAATATCTCCACGAAAAATGGAATATTTAAACATTGTCCCGGAATTCTTAGGCAATCCGAGCATGTTATCAGAATTTATCACAAGTGAACAATTAATTTCTCATTTTTATAACGCACAGAACGTTAACGATTTTCAAACTATCTTATTGCTGAGATCAATAAAAAATAAAATTAAAGGTGATGCTGCAATTAATTTGGCATCATATATTATAACTTCGTGGCAGGAACTCAAAGATGCGTTGCTTGCTACTTACGCGGATAAACGTGATCATCAAACATTAATGCTAGAACTTTGCGCGATGAAACAAAATAACTTAAAACCTATAGAATTTTATTCGAAAATTCAAAGTAATTTAAATTTACAAATGAGTTATATAAATACACACGCGAGTTCGGAGAAGAAATAAATCACTTAAGTAATTGATTTCTCTCAAAAGATGGCTTTACGAGTTTTGATAAAAAAATTGAATAATCCATTGGGCGATTATTTAAGTACTAGGAACCCCGATTCATTAGGTAATGCTTTTCAAATCCTAACAAACGATTTTAACATAACCGACATAAAAACCCCATCACAACCACAAAAATACAAAACAAACACATTCAATAATGGAATGGCACCACACCAAGTACAGTACAATAATTCGAATCAACCTAGATTTCAAAACCAAAATCCAAAATTCACCCCAATGACTACCAATGTATTTAAACCAAATAAAAATTTTATTCCCTTTAACAAACCTACACAAATGAATATTTCTACAAGAAATACGTTCAACTAACAAACAAGTAAAACTAAACCTCCATATAGAACTAATTATCGCCCCCAAAATCAATTCATTAGCGAAGAATTGTATAGTAACAAAGATGAACCCGTTATTGAAGCAAATGACGATCAGTGTAATTGCCAATACTATTTTGATCAGACATAACCGAAAACGACGATAAGAACTTTTTAGACGAAGCGCCCTCGGTAAAATATCAAAAATAGTAGAACTTTTAAATATCGATCATAATTCGCCTAAAACCTTTGTACAACACACATGTACTACTATTTTGTTGAAATTAAAACATTGTTCATTTGATGCCTACAGTCTACTTATTTACAAAAGGTGATTCGTACTAACATAAAATGGTCCTTCGAGCCGGATGAACTAGTCTAGTTCCAACAAGGAAAATTAGTTTTTCATCTATAACTCATCACATACCTAGCTGGCGAAACAACATTAGACCATCCCCATAACCACATATCCATTTCGTAAGTTTTTCCCTAGTTCATTATTCCTTTTTGTAGCATTGCTTCTGCTTCGTTAATTTATGTATAACGATGGAAAGTTTAAGTAGTTTGCGCAAAAAACGTGGCATTTTAATAGCAAATTTAACACGTTTTAACACTCACTTGACTGGTATAAAAGACGAAAACGTTAATGAATTAATTCTTCACAATTTGGAATTACGTATAAACAAAATTGAATCGATTCTTAGTGAATTTGAAAACATTCAAAACTCCATAGAAACTACAGACGAACCAATTGATATAGAAAATGAAATTTTAGAACGCGAAGCATTTGAAACTATGTATTATGATTCTATTGCTGATACTAATCTATTTATTAAAAAACAGCGAATGATTTTTGATGAGGGAAATAGCGTAACTTCACAGAGTTTTCCGATGAACAGGTTCGTGATTTATCAGTAAGTAATGTAAAATTGCCAACATTAAACTTACCAATATTTGATGGGGCTTACGAACAATGGCCAGAGTTTTTTGATACCTTTAAGGCACTAATAGATAATAATAATTCTCTCAGTAATATTCAAAAATTTTATTACTTAAAATCTAGTTTGAAAAACGAAGCGGCACAGGTCATAAAATCCATTCAAATCTCAGCTAATAATTATGCAATCGCTTGGCAGTTGTTACAGGAACGATTTGAAAACAAAAAATTGATCTTACACTCTCATGTTAGTGCATTATTTAACTTGCCAGTTATAACCAAGGAATCTCACATATCATTGCGCAATACACTAGATATTTTTTTAAAACATCTAATAGCTTTAGAAAACATGGGGGAACCGGTAAATACCTGGGATACTTTGCTTATTCATCTCATAGTATCGAAATTAGATCCAATCACCGAACGTGAATGGAAATCACACAAAATATCAGAGATTTTTAGTGAATTACCTAGTTTTGATGATCTTAAAATCTTTTTGAAAAATCGTTTTGATCTACTAGAAACTTTAGATTCAAATTCCTTAAAAACACAAGTAAAGCCAAAAGAGAAACCCTCATGTCATATCACTCAACTTCTAATGCAGGTTTTAGCTGTGTATTTTGCAAGGGCTCTCATAATATTTACAACTGTTCAGCGTTTCTAAAACTTTCCACAAATTCAAGAATTTCTGAAAGCAAAAAATTAGGTTTATAGAATAGAATAGAATAGAATAGAATAGAATAGAATAGAAATTTATTTATGGTTAATAACTTTACAGTTTTACATACGTCGAGAAAAGAACACAATAAAACACTCAATATAACATTTTAAACTCAATAGCATTAACAATTAATCACTTATACAGTACACTCACACAATTACAATCATATCAAACAAAAAAAGAAGGTTAAATTAAAGATTTCCAAAATTAAAATTCAAAAACTCTTGAAGAGAGTAAAAACAGTGGCGAAACGACTTCGTGTGTTTTTTAAATTGCAAAAGATTCATTTCCCGTACTGACAGTGGTAGTTTGTTGAAAAATAATTGTCCCCAATAATTAATGGAATTTCGACTTCTGTTCAGTCTATGAAACTCAATGTGCAATTCAGATTTGGATCTCGTGTTAAAGCTATTACACTCAAAACGCGACCGGTAGTCGTTGAGGTTTTCCCTGACATAGACAAGACACTGAAATATATATATATAGGCTGGGAAGTGTTAGAACTCTTAGATCTTTGAATGCGCTTCTGCAATCTTCACGATATTTCAGTTTTTTTTATATTCTGATGGCACGGCGTTGTAATTTAAAAACACGTTGAGTGCTTGCTGCATGACCCCAAGCCAATAAGGCATAGGAGATTCTGGAATGAATGAGAGCAAAGTATGTTGTTAGGAGAACACTATCCGAAACACTGTGGCTCAACATACGGAGAACAAAAACGTAGGTCGATACAGTGCTTGCAACCACGTCCGCGTGTGCACCCCAGGTTAATCCACCATCCAGAGTAACCCCCAGAAACCTAATAGTTTCTGGATTATTTGTTAATGGCAATGGCAAAGGAAAAGAAGTACGTCTTTGTCTTTTGTAGATTTAATGTCAATTTGTTGCTGATAAACCAATCATTGAGGGTCGACTGCGCTTCGTCCAAGTCTGCAAGGAGTTCATAAAAATTGCTATTCGTCGCCACAGCCGTCGTATCATCTGCGAATAGGTAAAGCTGTACATCTGGAACGTTGATTGAAATGTTAATATAAAATAAAAAGAGAATTGGTCCCAGAACCGAGCCCTGGGGCACACCAATATGTATCGGTAATAAATCGGATTTAGTGTTGTTTACAAAAACTGCTTGAAACCTATCCGCTAGATACGACCGCAGAAGAGACAGAGAAGCATGATTGACGTTATAATAGCTGAGTTTATGTAATAAAATATCACTGGAAACGCAGTCAAATGCCTTGGTCAAGTCACAGAAAACAGCGCCGACAAACTTCTTTTCCTCGAAAGCATCTGAAATAAGTCGTAACAACTTACATATAGCCAACGTAGTTGATTTACCCGGTCTGAAACCAAACTGGGCTTCAGAAAAAAGATTGTAATATTCAAAATGTTCATACAATTGGGCAGCTAAAGCTTTTTCAAATATTTTGCTTATAATAGGAATTATAGAGATCGGCCTATAATTGTTAGTGCTACCCCTCTCACCTTGTTTATGAAGCGGCAGGACTTTGGATAAATACCCTCTCTTATTGTCATATTAAACAGTTTTGTTAGGGGGTAAACTAAATGAAAAAGAATGTATTTTAATATTTTTGAATTAAGGTTAAAGCTGTCTAAACAACTCGAATTGTTCAAGCACAGAGTAATATCGCGAACCTGATTGAAACTAAGTTCTTTAAATGTGAAATTTGGAATTTCAATATTACCATTAGGACTGTAGTTTGTAGACGTCGGGTATGCTGCAGGAGCAGCCCTCAACAGATTCTGGGCAATGTTTGTAAAATATTCATTGAATTCGTTGGCGGATATCGGAATCACATCTGACCTTGAACATCCTTTAATCCTATGTTCATCTATAACTTGCCACGCCGCTTTGGCTCGATTTTTTTGCATTTGAAATAAAGTTGTCGTTAGACAATTTTTTGGCTTGATCCAAAGATTTTGTATATTCACGACGTTGAATTTTGATATCGCGAAGTAATAGCGGATTTTGGGTTACCTCATAAACTTCCCTCATTAGGCTTAAACAATCCCTCTTATGCTTAAGAGCTTCGGTGAACCAATCATTTGCTCTAACATTATTATATTTTACATTAATTGTTTTGGTTGGAAATGCAGAGTTGCTAGCTTCGGAAAGAATTTGTAAAAGAATGTCAAACTTTTCATCAATTGTGTGTTCACTCTCAATAAAACTCCAATCAATAGATTGAATATGCTCGTTTATCCAGCGTAACCCTTTAAAAGAAATGGGTTTAACGGATTTAGAATTACAAGCGGTAGTTGTATAAGATACTTCAAAATTGAAGTTTACTGATGCATGATCCGATAAATTTGGATTATACACAAAACTGTCAAAATATTCCTCCGCAGTATTCGTAAAAATATTGTCAATACATGAGTTGAGTCGCGTATTCTGAGTAATGGTGGCTTGGAGTCCAAACGTGCGCATAAGATCCAAGAGATCTAGATTAGATTTGTCTGTTGGATTACTGAAATTAATATTAAAGTCACCCATAATTACTATAAGTCTATTTGAGTCACACACCTTAACCAAAAATTGATATATTGTGTCAAGGAAAACGTCAACATCACCCGAAGGTGGTCGATACAAACATATAAGAATTAAGTTTAAAATTGGTGATTCCAACACACACAGTTCGCAGTGCATTTCAATGCTGAGATCATTTAAGTCGCTTCTACTTCGACACTGTGAAGCCGAATCCAAAGAAGCATATATAGATACACCACCATGAACTCGGCTTTTCCTACAAAATGAAGAAATTAACAAATAATTAGATAGATTAATGTTTTTTAATTCATTGGGAGAAGCCCAGTGCTCAGAAAAACACAAAAAGTTTTGTTTCAGGAACAGACAGTCAATTTGGTTGATTTTGTTTTTTATACATTGTATATTTATATGAAAACATTCAATTTTTTGTACATTTAAGTTATTGGGGAGATGACTACCGGTTCTGTAAAATCCACGTTATTTTTACTGGGCGCACTAGACTTTTTATTGTCAGATTTGTTGGGGAAATAGTATCTGTTCACGTAAGTATCAGCTGGCCAGAAGTTCGGATCTCTCAGGACATTTTCATGTCTTGCAGGGGCCTTTATAATGAATGCGGATTTCGGATTCGTCATCTGAGTGTTTGGTTTTTTTTTATGTATAAATTGTCTACGAAAAGGGCATTTTATAAAGGATTGCAAATCAAGGAATTGTTCCAAATGTCAAATTCGACACAATACCCTTCTTCACATAGAAAACTCAACAAATAGTAGCACTAGTAAGGACAAAGAAATTAACTCATCGGAAAATGCATCTGCTGAAGTTTCAGTTTCGAACTTTTCAACAAATAAAATTGCGTCAAATCAAATTTTATTATCCACGGCTTGCATTCAAATTTTCGATAAACACGGGCAAATTCACAATTGTAGGGCTTTATTGGACTCAGGCTCCCAAAGCAATTTCATTTCGGAAAAACTAATCAAAAGGCTAGACCTAGAAAAATTTCGTATAAATTCATTAGTTCTTGGTATTAATAATAGTTCTTCGAATATTAAACACAAGGTTGAAATTAAAATTCGATCAAATGTTAACTCATTTTCGACTTCCATTCCCTGTTTAGTTCTGGATAAGGTTACTGAAAACTTACCGTTATATTCCTTTAACAAGGAGAATTTAGACATTTTACCAAACATTAAATTAGCCGATCCTTCGTTTAACAAATCTCAGGAAATAGATGTTCTATTGGGTGCAACAGTTTTTTGGCAGTTATTGTGTGTCGGTCAAAAATCATTAGGTAAAAACAAGCCTACACTTCAAAAAACCAAGTTAGGGTGGATCATTGCAGGTCCAATGGAGGTAAATTCGCAAGTTTCCAAATCGATCAATTGCTTTAGCATTTAATCAAACACAAGTTTAGAAAATCAAGTATCAAAATTTTGGCAATTAGAAGAGTGCAACAATTTTTTTAATAACTATTCTAGAGAGGAGAATGAGGTAGAACAACAATTCATCAACACCACTACTCGAGATTCAAGCGGTCGCTCCATAGTACAAATTCCGACTAAGGAAAATATTTCAGGTTTAGGTGAATCCAGAGCTATTGCTCTAAATAGATTTTATAATCTCGAAAGAAAACTTAACAAAAATTCTGATTTGAAAAGGGAATATACAAATTTTATGATTGAGTATCAGGATTTGAATCATATGTCTGCAATCGATGAAAATTTGGACTCCCAATCAACCTTTGTTTATTATTTCCTCACCATTCGGTTCTTAAGGAAACAAGCATCACTACTAAAGTACGCGTAGTTTTTGACGGCTCATCAAAATCTAGTTCAGGATTGTCATTGAACGACGTTAAAAAGATTGGGCCGGTAGTTCAAAGTGATTTGTTCTCTTTAATTTTGCGATTTAGAAAGCATGAATTTGTTATTACTGCAGACGTGGAAAAAATGTATCGTCAAGTTTCGTTGGACAAAAGAGACAGAGATTTACATAGAATTTTTTGGCGCGCTAGTTCCGATGATGATTTGCAGTGTTTCCAACTTAACACCGTAACTTACGGCACTGCCTCGGGATCCTTTTTAGCAACTAGATGTTTGAAACAATTAGCTATAGAAAACCAAAAGAAACATCCTTTAGCTTGCAAAATAATAGAAAACGATTTCTATGTAGATGATTTGATAACGGGATCGGATTGTCTAGTAACACTTAAACAGATTCAATCAGATGTAACGAATATTTTATCTTCAGGTGGCTTTCCTCTTAGAAAATGGTTATCAAACAATCAAGATATCCTTTCCGATATTGAAGACAGAGATATTACTTACAACATATTGCAATTCGATAAAGAAGATATACGAACTAAAACTTTAGGTATTATCTGGAATTCCCACACGGATCAATTTCAGTACTCTATAAGAAATTTTCAAGACCAAACACACATAACAAAACGAACCATTTTATCTATCACAGCTCAAATTTTTGATCCGCTAGGGCTTTTTAGTCCAATTTGTATCACTGCGAAGCTTATTATTCAAAAACTTTGGCAACTTAAGCTAATTTGGGATAAATCTATTCCCCTAGATTTAACTACAACTTGGCTAGAATTTCGAACTCAATTAGAATCTTTAAACTCTATTCGAATTCCTCGACACAGGCTATTACGTAATTACATAATTACTGAACTTCATGGATTCGCAGATGCTTCAGAATCAGCATATGGCGCTTGTATTTACATCAAATCAGTGGATGTATTTAATAATTATTCTATTCACCTCTTATGTTCCAAATCCAAGGTCGCTCCTTTAAAAACCATAACTTTACCTCGTTTAGAACTATGTGCAGCCGTTTTGTTGGCGAATCTATCAAATAAGGTTTGTTTAATATTCCTTTTAACACAAAATATTATTGGTCAGATTCCACCATAACTTTAGCTTGGTTGAGAGGTCCCCCTCAAAAATGGAAATCATTTGTAGCAAATCGGGTGTCTGAAGTGCAAAACCTCACAGACATCTCCCACTGGCATCACGTAAACACATCTCAAAATCCAGCAGATTTTATCTCGCGTGGGGTAAAACCAATTGAATTAAAAAATCTAGACCTGTGGTGGCATGGGCCATCTTGGTTATCCAAACAAGACTACCGCTTACCGAAGAAGGAAGATAATTTAGATCTTAATACAATGGATTTACCAGACATAAAAAACTCTTCTACGGCTCTTTATTCATCCTTGAGTGATATCGGTTTGTTTCATAAATTTTCTTCTTTATATAGGCTTCAGCGAACATTTGCATTTGTTTTGAGATTTATTAACAATATTAGATATGGCTTAAAAAATGAAACCATATTTTCACAGAAGGGACGAACTCACAATAGATAATGATTGTCTTTTGTGGGGATTTAGAGGGGTAATACCGAGTTCATTGCGAGGTTGCATGATGGATGAGCTCCATGCAGCACACTTGGGCATGGTCAAAACCAAAACAATGGCAAGCTCATACCTGTGGTGGCCAAACTTGGATAAAGACATAGAAAGAAAGGTAAAATTGTGCAAGGGATGTCTTCGTAACCAAACCGAACCACCCAGGACCACACTGACACCATGGCCTATAGCCACAAGACCCTGGCAGAGAATCCATGTAGATTTTCTCGGACCTATACAAGATAGACATTTTTTTTTTGGTAACAGATGCTTTTTGTAAATGGCCCGAGGTCTTCATAATGAAAAAAAATGACAGCGAAAGAAACAGAAAACAAGCTGAGAGAACTAATCGCTAGATTTGGACTTCCAGATTGCTTAGTGAGCGACAATGGTCCACAAGTTGTATCGGAAAACATAGAATGTTTTCTTAAGAAAAACGGAATTAAACATATTACATCTCCTCCGTTCAATCCTTCATCAAATGGAGCAGCAGAAATAAATGTGAAAACATTTAAGAACAAACTGAAAAGTGCACTAGAAGATCCTAATAACAAACACGCTAACATACACACATTGATGTGTAGATTCCTACTACATTACAGAAATGTACAACATTGCACTACACAGGAAACACCCGCAACATTGATGTTCGGAAGAAGGTTAAAAACAAGACTAGACCTGATTAAGCAAGTAGTAGAAAACAGTGAAAATCCGACTTACAAAGTTTTGGAAAAGATGAGGAATGCGCAGGAAAATCAAATTTCCACAAAAGGGGGAAGATGGAGAGAATTTAAGGAAGGTGATACAATCATAGTCAGGGATTACCGAAAAATCAATAGGAAACAATGGACAGAAGCTACAGTAGCAAAGAAGCTGGGCCGAAATGTATATTTATGTAAATTATCATCAGGTCAACTATGGAAGCGACACACAAATCAGATCAGAACAAGAATGGTCGAAGTTCAAGACAAGAAACAAGAAGGCACGGTACACGACGAGAAGCTGCACCGAATAGCCTTCCACGCTACTACTAACCAAAACCTAACAAATCCCTCAGACCCTCCAATCCTTGTAGAGCAACCAACTAGCGGACGACCTGTTAGAGAGCGAAAAACGCCAAAAGTGTTAACTGACTTTATTTTAGACTAAAGGTGGAGGATTGTAATGTATTAAGGTATTGCGCACATGCGGAACCAGTTGCTGCTAGGCAGGCATGGAATAGGTACTGTTAATCTGTGATTGTAATATACATAATTGTGTGTGGATATAATGTAAAGTATCTTGAATAAATTACCCATTGTGAACAAAGACAGTTGAGTGTATATATAATTACTGCCCCAAACATAACAATAATCTTCACCATTAAAATTAGGGTAATATTCGAGAATATGGTTAATAAGTATTTCAGCTAAATCCAGGAACTTGAAGTGTTCTCTTGAGGAGCAAATAGTAATAGCACAAAAAAAAAGAAGTGTTCGTATACGTCAGAAGATAGAACGTCCCCTAATACTACTATACTTATATAATATAAAAAAGTACGAAACTCCAACCCTTTCCAGTGTGCTAAACAGTCTAAACCTCTCACAGCTCGATGAATTTCCTTAGGCATTTTACAATTCAATAAAAAATTTGAAACTTTTGTTGTGTCACTTGCAGACCATTTTGTTTTGTATGTACCAATAGATCCATCTTTCCACCCTGTAAATAAATATTATACATAATATTGTTTGCAATTATTATTCATTACTCTACTTACCTACTAAACATTTTTTCATGATTCCCAAGTTAATTAAATGTAAACTATCAGCAACAGGGAAATCCTCTATCATATCAATGGGTAACTGTGTTAGGGGTGTGTCGACCTTGTAATGACCTAAATACTGCTTACTCCTAAATTTTTTATCTGTTCGGTTTTCACAGCGTCGTCTAGGAAAGTAGGTGCAATGAGAGATATATGAGTATTCTCCAGATATTGTGCACTTTTGACACCCTTGTTTTGAATTAAAATTAACAACCCCTAAAAATAAATTTAATTCACACCCAGAAAAAAAATGTAGGTATTATATATCGATATACATATATATTTTCATGAAAGTTTCATAATAACGGTATGTACAGACGTGGTGCATATGTTAATTTTTGCAGCCAACAAAATATATAAAAAATAAAATTTTAAATGACAGTGAAAAGCAAATCGAAACACATAAATGAAAACTCACCTTTAACAAATGCCCTTGCCGGGGAATCGCATATAAAGCTTCTTATTTTGATGAATAAAGTATTCTCTTCCCCTATTATTAAATGAAACGATATTTTGCAAAAGGGACACTGTTTCTGTTACAAAAGGTTGTAAGAACTTATTGATATCACTGGGTTTTCCATATCCATAGTAAATTCCGATAACCATAGGTTTAATGCGAGGTAGTTCATAAATATTGAATAAAATAGGCCAAAATTCCTTTATTGAGCTTTTATAAATTGGCAATCCATCAATATTAATATTAATAGAAATAGTTTGTGGAATATCTTTGACATTAGCTAAACATTTCTTTAAACATAATTCCAAACCTTGATGCCAATAGCTTCCGTTAATACCAACATTCTCAAGAATAATATTTCTTGGAGTTTTCAGTAATGTCCTAGGATCAGATGGCAAGAGTTGATTTGGAAGATGATGATTCCAAATGTGCAGTAAGTCCTTTAAAGCTATATGACTAATGCCATACGTAATTGCCCATTCTCTCAATTTATTTCGAAGATTAATGCCCTCGTCAAGCAACTCTGCTAACTGTGGTCCTGCTAATATTTCTGGAAAGTTCTCTTCCTCCAGTTCGTTGTCCCAGGCATGGAGTACTTCCTCAAAATCGGCGTTGACTATTACTTCTTCAGATATCTTATCGGTTTTGTTCACTGAAGTTTCTCCCGTAGAACTGCTCTGTTCAATTATTGATGTAATGGATTGCGATTTTGATCCTTTGAGAATCTTTTCAAGTCTTAAATGAACTTTCCTTCTAAAATTCCTACTTCGCTTTATTTTTTTCAAATACGCATCCATATTGTAAGGTAATCACGACTTAACAAACAGCACAATAAACACACACAAGTATATATAATACGTTTAAGTTCAAAATCTTATAAGTGAATACCTATTATACAAGGTGTTTTTGAAATAGGTGGTCAAAATTTAGGAGCATGTAGACCAAGTCAAATGATGAAGAAAACCTTTATAAAATTATTTTCTAAAGTGCTTTCTAAGGGAGCTACAGCCCCCTAATTGTAGGCCCTTAAGAATGTTTTTTATTAAATATCTCCGAAACCGTTTAAGATATAATAATAAAATTTTGTACATTCACTAACTCTTTTATGCTTAACAATATGAAATTAGTATCATCTGAAAATTTTGTTCAAGGGTGTGTCAAGTTGGGGGGGCGGAGGATAAATATGATTCCAACTTTTTTGTATGTTGTTTTTTTGTTTTTAACATGAAATTATTAAATTTAATAGTTTTTTATAACAAAATGGTCCGCTTGTTTAATTTCGATGCCACGCGCCGTTTTTTAGTAAAATCAATTTGAAAATTTTTATCATACTCTGAATGTGATGCGTTTTTTTTTTGAAATTTTCGAAATAAATATACAAAGTTCAGGAGCATGTAGAGCAACTTAACTGATGAAGAAAACCTTAATAAAGTTTTTCTCTAAAGTGTTTTAAACGGTTTCGGAGATATTTAATAAAAACCATTATTAGGGACCCACCATTAAGCGGCTGTAACTCCCTTAGAAAGCACTTTAGAAAATAATTTTATGAAGATTTTCTTCATCATTTGACTTGCTCTACATGCTCCTAATTTTTTTACATTCATTTCGAAAATTAAAAAAAAAGAGAATGTTAAAAATTTTCAAATCGATTTTACTCAAAAACGGTGCATAGCATCGAAATTAAACAAGTGGATAATTTTTTTGTAAAAAACTATTACATTTATTAATTTCATGTCAAAAACTAAAAAACACAACATACAAAAAAGTTGCGATCATATTTAACCACCGTCCCCCCCCCCTTGACACACCCTTGAATAAAATTTTCAGATAATACTAATTTCATATTGTTAAGCATAAAAGTGCTAGTGGCTGTACAAAATTTCATTATTATATTTTAAACGGTTTCGGAGATATTTAATAAAAAACATTCTTAAGGGCCTACAATTACGGGGCTGTAGCTCCCTTAGAAAGCACTTTAGAAAATAATTTTATAAAGGTTTTCTTCATCATTTGACTTGCTCTACATGCTCCTAAATTTTGACCACCTATTTCAAAAACACCTTGTGTATCTAAACGCTTTTTAAAGGTTAGGAAAGTCTGTGTACGTTTAGCTATAAAAGAGTTCTATTAAGGCAGAAGACTCCAGCTATATAGCTCCAAAACAGAATTTGAGTTGTTTAAATGCTTTTTAAAACACGCCTGTTCTACAAGCATAATTCCTTCATAAATATACTGTATTAGGACTGGCATAGATGGCATTTGGCGTAAACAACTATATTGCTGTAAAATTTTGCTTTAAGAGTATTTAAAACTCAATGTTATATAGCAAATATAGAAAAATAGCAAAGCTGTAAAACAGTTGTATAATGTTATATAAAGGTTTATGCGATACTTATAAATGTTCACAATTTGTATCTGTATAAAAGATTTTGCTTAACCTTCTATAAAGAAATAAAATGATGTATTTGATGCTTCAATATAGCAGAGTCCTAATTAAGCGCTAAAAGCGTTTTATTAGCAATTTTATTTCTCCGAATTTCTTCATAAGCAACTTAGTGCCGAACAAAGCTTTAATATATAGCCAGTTAGCTTTATAATTTGCCCGAATATATTGTTTATAAAGCTTTAAGCGTAATAAAGTTCTCATATGTGTTACATGGGATCTCAGGATCCCTGTCTTGAGAAATCGGCAGATTACGATCGAATGAATTTTCCTCAAGTATTAATACATTTGTGCACCTGCTCAACGCGTCAACATGTTGCATTCTTTTACCTGATCGGTGTTCAAGTATATAATCATAATTTGACAAAACAAGCGACCATCGTAGGATTTTAGCGTTTATGTCTTTTTTCTTAAGGGCCAGGGTAAGGCTATTACAGTCAGTAATGATTGTGAATTTTATACCCTGAAGGTATATTCGAAATCGTTGAAGAGCATTAACAATTGCTAACATTTCTAGCTCAAAGCTATGATACTTTGATTCCGCAGGGGTTGTGCGTTTGCTAAAATACAAAACAGGATGAAAATGTCCGTCGCCCTGCTTTTGCACAAGTATTGCAGCGTATCCGGGCGAGCTGGCGTCGCAGTGAAGCTGAGTGATTGCTTTAGGATCATAGATCGCTAGTAAAGGTTGATTACATAAGATGGACTTTAATTTTTCAAAACTTTCGAATTGTTCTTGACTAAATTTGAATTCGGCATTCTTTTTTAACAAATCATACAACGGTGTACAAATAAGAGCAAATTCGAGAACGAAACGTCGAAAGTACGAGGCTAATCCAATAAAACCGCGTAATTGTCTGAAATTAGTTGGGACGGGATAATTTAAAACAGAATTAGTATTTTCCTCACCTGACCGGATGCCTTTTTCGTCGATTATATAACCTAAGAACGAAATTCTATTTTTGATAAAACTACATTTTTGCGTTTTTATCGTAAGGAGGTTGTCTACTAAGATTTGGTATACTTCTCGTAAAATTTCAAAATGTTCATCAAGGTCATAAGTAGCGATTAAAATGTCGTCGAAATAGATTACGATTTTATTTTTACAAGTACTATAGGCGAGCTATATTCGGAGAAACTTTTTCTTATAATTTTCCGTTCACACAAATCGTCGATGATTTTTTGTACCTCGTTTTTCTCGTAAAATGATAAGCGCCTTGGTTTAAAGAAAAATGGTGGAGTTTGTTTCTTTACTATTTTCATTTCGACTTTGGTCACGGGTTCATCGGGCCTGTGTGGCTCTACGTAAAATTTAACAAAGTCGCGTTCCATTTGGTTCTTAATGTCTATGGGAATTGTTGATTCGATGTCGAAATCAAAATGTTTAGAATCGTCTATTGCATCGATTTGTAGGATTTCGCGAGAAATTTCGTCGTCCCACGATCCGTTTGAGCGAGATTTAATCGTAACGTTTTTTCCGAAAGAAATATCTAAGTAGTGAAGCGAAATTAGATCACGACCTAGGATAGCGCGGAATTTCATGGTTTTATCAGGAACAATGTAAAATCTAACAGCTACACTTAAGTTACAGACAAGAATACTTGTTTCGAAAATACCCAGGATATCCAGTTTAGAATTATTAATTCAAGTAAAGTTATAATTTTCGGAAAAGTTGTCAGAAATAATACAAGGGGGAACATATGATGTTTTGATTAAACTTATAGCACTTCCTGAGTCTAGTAAAGCATGCAAACTATAATTAAATTTAGAATTTTCAGAGTCAATATAAGTATAAGAAAAATCCACTGTGTAGGGTCTCACCAAATTCGTAGAGCTTGTGGAGAAAGCAGGCAGGTCTTGTTTGTGAATAGGAAATTTTCTTTGATCAGCAACGTCCTCTACCATATTCGTTGTACTGTCAGGGTTTATGGCGACTGAGGCGGGGAGTTTTCTAGTGGGACAATCCTTATATTTGTGGTCCAGCTTACCACATTTAAAGCATGATCCAGGTTGACGTTTTGGCTTCGTACAGGCACTTGACAAGTGACCGGTTAAGTTGCAGTTAAAACATCTTACTGTAGTAGATCCTGGTTGTTTAGCCAATACGGTCTGATTTCTCCTGTTGCCGCTGTTGCTATTTGCTAGTCACGAGAGGGTTATTTCTGAACAAAATTAGAAAGCAACTAAAAATACAATTTACAACGGCTGCTAGCTTTCTCATTTTCTAAAATGGAATATTGGATCTAAGATTGCCGGTCTTGCCATTTGATTCTGTTCCAGTTCTGTCACTTTAACGTTTTAAGACTGAAAAATCAATCTTGTAGATGTATTATTAAGTATACAAACGATGAAAAAACAGACATGTTCCTCATCTACGGGGAGTGTAGGAAAAATGCTACTGCCGCTGCAAACCTTTATATGCAAAGGTACCCAGCACGAAGACATCCGGTTCCTGAGACGTTTAAGGGTACAAACATAGTGGAGCGTCGAGCTACGCTGCTCTCCTTTCATAAAGAAAGTATTGTTCTCCAATGAGGCTAGATTTAGCAATAATGGGGCCGTAAACAGGCATGACTACCATTATTATAGCCAAGTTAATCCGCGATGGATTCGCGAAACACACTTTCATAATATCTTTTCGGTAAATGTTTGGTGTGGCATACTAAATGAGCAAATTATTGGACCCCATTTTTTTGAAGGAAACTTGAATGGACAAATGAACCTTAATTTTCTACAGAAGGAACTGGCCCCGTTATTAGAAACTGTGGACTTAAATACCAGGCAGCATCTTTGGTTTCAACAAGATGGTGCCCCACCGCACTACCATAGAATTGTGAGAGACTATGTGGATGCAAATTTTAGAGGCAGGTGGATAGGACGAGGATCGAACAATATTTGGCCACCCAGAAGTCCCGATTTGACTCCATTAGATTTTTTCCTCTGGGGGGTGTTGAAAGAAAAAGTATATAAAACTCCAGTGCTTACAATAGAACAGTTAAAAGACAGAATTCGCCAAGAATGCATGGCTATAACGCCCGAAACATTACGGCGTGTTCAGCGATCGTTTTTTAATCGTATTGAAGTTTGTGTACATCGCAATGGGGCACATTTTGAACAATTTTTTCGGTAGATAATTTAAATATGTTATGTTTTGCTTTATTGTATTGTCATTTTAATAAATTGTCACTTTTACGTTTTTTTCCAAAATTTCAAATCACTTTGATCCGACTTATTAATCAAATAAAAAATAATATCAAGTGATCAGATTAATTAGTATTTTGGGTTTCGTTCTAATTTTGGTCAGAAATAAACCACTCATGACTAGCCCTGTATAAGTACTCGTACCTCTCTCGCTAGACGTGACGTCGTTCATCAGGGACAGCAAGTGACTCAGTTCTTTGAACTCCTTCATATTCGCCTGTAGTTGAAGTTGGGGATTGTCGAAACCGTCTATCACATAGGAAATGATGTCAGTTTCCCGTAAACCCAGTCTGTTTGCCAGTAAAACTTTGTCGGTTTAATATGAATTGAATTTTTCGTTTTTCTTCCATTTTCTCGCCTCGAATCGTCTCATCTCATCGTCAGGGTGTCTTCTTTTATAGAAAACATTCGGGTTATCGCTTCTTTAAAGCTTTCTAAGTCCATAGATACGTGTTCTGACCGCGAATGATACCAATCCAACGCAGGCCCTCGCAATTTTCCGATAATAGCCAATAATAAAGTTTCATCTGTGTGCGTGTAAGTTTCTTTGATTGCTTCAACTCGCTTGAACCATGCATTGACATCTTCGTTGCCGTTGCCGCTGAAAGTCGGTAGTAAAGCGGACAACTCGCTGCCGGATAGTTTCTTCTGTTTGTTCAAATGTAGTGCGTTTACAGTCGCCGCCACCAACTCTGCCAAACGTATTTGGAATTGTTCTGCCATAATACTGGGACAGGGATAAGCCACACTTGCGTTGTTTCAATAAACACAAAAAATTGGGAATTTCAATTAGCCGACTCTTCTTCCGTAATCTTCACTATCATCATCCTACTTCTGAGGTTTGTAGGGGTAAGGGTTTATTTCGCACTGAAAAACACAAGTCCCTCACAACTACTTTATTAAAAAAAAACTGCATATAAAACTTAAAATTCTTAGTGGTTTTCAACATACAACTAAAGCACGCCATTACATTTCTAGATTCTAACGTCTTACTCATCTCAACCAATCACGGCTCACCTCCGCTAGAGCCTGACTTACACAGTCAAGCCCGCGAAGCTCAAATAATTCAAACTATACAGGGTGTGTCACGACGAGTTGACAGTAGACATGACTCTATTACTAAACACAGTTTGATTCTAAAAATTGGTACACACCCATTATACAATGTGCTCTATTTAATGAAAATATTGCCACCTTTCTGGTACTTCCGGTTACACCGGAAGTAGACACAAACTTTGTTATTTTAAATGGAACACTATGTATATTTTTGAATTTTTAGATTCTACACTTCATTTTAGACATAAAAGTATTAAGGTTGAATGGTCCTAACATAAACGGTATTATAATTATTTACACTTTTTCATTTTTTTTTATAAAAACATAGATGTAAATAAAAATTCAAATCTTGAAAATGACATGTTTTTTCCAAAATTTTTTTTCTTTTTTTTGAGGTAGGAATATACAAGAAATAAGCTGATGTAGTTTTGGAAAACTTGCTTTATACAGGGTGTTGGTGGTTGTCCGTTCATTTTTAAAAACTTTAATCAATGATAACTAATTTTTTTTAAATGGAACACCCTATATATTTCTAGATTTTCGAATTCTATACTTAATTCGAGACATAAAAGTATTAAGGTTGTAAGGTCTTAAAATCAACGGTATTATAATTAATTACGTTTTTTAAAAAATAACGGTCAATCACAAGCACCCTGTATATAATAAGTTTTTTAAAACCATATTACCATGTTTCTTGTACATTTCTGCGTCCACTAAAATTTGGTTGGATTTTTGAAAGAACGTGTCATAAGTAAGTAAAATATGAAAATGTTTGACTCTAAGTTTTTGTATGAAAAAATTGGAAGAAACATAATTACTTAATTAAAATAAATAAATAAAAATAAAAAATATTAAA
This sequence comes from Pediacus dermestoides, assembly GCA_963942485.1. Classification (NCBI taxonomy): domain Eukaryota; kingdom Metazoa; phylum Arthropoda; class Insecta; order Coleoptera; family Cucujidae; genus Pediacus; species Pediacus dermestoides. The sequence continues at coordinate 517,757 of OZ012629.1, read as the reverse complement.
TTAAATATAATAAAAACAAATTTTAGTCGACGTAGAAATGTACTAGAAACATAGTAATATGGTTTTGAAAAACTTATTTTATATCTACAGGGTGCTCATGGTTGATCGTTAATTTTTAAAAACCTTGGAAACTGGAAAAAAAGTAATTAATTATAATACCGTTAATTTTAAGACTATACAACCTTAATACTTTTATGTCTAGAATTAAGTGTAGAATTCGAAAATGTGGAAATATATAGGGTGTTCCATTTAAAAAAATAAAGTTATCATTGATTAAAGTTTTTAAAAATGAACCGACAACCACCAACACCCTGTATAAAGCAAGTTTTCCAAAACTATATCAGCGTATTGCTTGTATATTCCTACTTCAAACGTAAGAAAAAAATTTTGGAAAAAATGTGTCATTGTCAAGATTCGAATTTTTATTTACATCTATGTTTTTGTAAAAAAAAATCAAAAAGTGTAAATAATTATAATACCGTTAATGTTAGGACCATACAACCTTAATACTTTTATGTCTAGAATTAAGTGTAGAACCTAAAAATTCAAAAACATACAGGGTGTTCCATTTAAAATAACAAAGTTTGTGTCTACTTCCGGTATAACCGGAAGTACCAGAAAGGTGGCAATATTTTCGTTAAATAGAGCACATTGTATAATGGTATAACTTTTAGAACCAAATTGTGTTTAGTAATAGAGTTATGTCTACTGTCAACTCGTCGTGACACACCCTGTATACTACAATATAAATTTCATTTCTTTCACCTGTGTTTACTTTTAAGTTATGTTCCCTTTTTATTGTTCTAATTAAATTATGCAAATGTTATGTTATTCATTATGCTTATTATGTCCAGTATTATGCAAATGTTATGTTATTCATTAGGCTCATTATGTCCAGTACTATGCAGATGTTATGTTATTCTAATATGCTTATTATGTCCAGTATTAGACCAATGTTATGAACTCACAATTATGTCAAAATCTACTTATGTAATGTTCGGGACGACCATCATGTCAGAATAGCCGAACTATGGGGTTTGTTTTTAAACTTCCCGCATATTTGGTTCCTAGTTAGTATTAGAAGGAGAAGAAGAGGAGGAGAACGGAATAATGGCGACGATGTAATGTGTATAACTCTGGTAAAATAAAGTTTTTAAGACAAGATAGTGTTTAAATATTACGGTCACCCGACTATTAGACCCCTAGAATATGTGGAAGGAGGCTATCAGAGAAGCTTAAATCCGGATTTTGCCATGTGGTGGCTTCCGGTCGCCATATTGGAAAACGCGAATCGTTTCATATCTCAGAAACTATCAGTTTTACCGAAAAAGTTCTAAAGACCAAAGTTGTAGATAATGGAATTATATTTCAATTGTATATACACGTTTTTTCTGTGCAGGCAATATTTTTTAGGTTATGTGCATTTGAAAACATTTTTTTCACTTATTCCCATTTTTCTCGTTTCCGGAAAAAGTTACGTACATGCAACCTCTTATAAAAAGTAAACTACGTGAAATTTCCAATATTTTTTATATATCTTTGATGATGGTGCGATTAAACAGTCCAAAGTTACAGCTCCGCAATATCAGCCGCGTTACATGACCTCGGTTTATAATACTTTTTCTACTCGTGTTGTTTGTAAAGAAGTTTTTATTTTATCAAAATTGAATGAAGGCTATGAAAGAAGCTTAAATCCGAATTTTCATATTGCTATATGGTAACTTCCGCTCGCCATGTTGGAAAACGCGAATCGCCCCATATATCCGAAACTATTAGTTTTAGCGGAAACGTTTAAAAAACCAAAGTTGTAGATAATCAAATTATCTTTTATTTTTGTGTAAACATTTTTTTCGTGGAAAATATTTTTGAGGTTTATGATTCAAATTTAAATGAATCACATGCGATATGAGATTATAGTTCTGATAAGTATACAAGCAATGTGGGTGATTGGAATAAAAATCTCTTTTGTACATATTGGCATTATGCAGTTCATTGTGAAAATTTATTTCATTAATTACTGACTACAGTTTGTTTACATTACATTATTTACATTTCCACAATTTTTTTTTAAACATTACGTTAAGAATTTCATATTAAAATTTCGATTACAAAATATGTCAAAGACAATTATTTCTAAATGTACAATTAAGATATAAAATTTCCAAAACAGTAGTTTCTATTAACAAGTATTATCGGCGCCAGCCAAATTTGAACGGTTAATTTTTCTATTGTAACTTCATAGGCATACTGTAATGTGTCAGATTTAGCACATTGCAAAAATGTATCTGTCATCAAAAAATTCCATAAATTTGTCCAAAAAATATGCCACGACATTTAACAGAAGCCGAAAAAGCAAGGGCGTTAAGTGAAGTGGCAGCTGATTTAAACTTGTCTAAAGGTTGCATATTTTATCTTCGGAAAATATGGCAAAAAGAGCTGAGATTGCAAAGGCCACCGAGACAGGGTATCGGAAAGATCTCTAATGGGGTTGAAGACAATGCGTTAATTAAATATCTTAACCAGAATCCTTTTGACAGCGCTATAAGAGCTAGAGAAGAAACACACATTCCAGGATTCCAGCACAGAGACGTCTCAAAGAGTCTCATTTAAAGAACGGTGTTGTCGCACACAAAATATTCTTATCTGCTGAACACAAACAGAGAAGGGTAAAATTTGGAAATCATTATTTGAATATTGATGAGGAATTTTGGAACAACGTTGTATTTTTTGATGAGAAGACTTTCCAGTCCTGTAATAATGGAAGACTACGAGTATATCGACACTCTGCTAAAAAAAATATTAAAATGAACTTCAGAGAAAAATAAAATTGAAGAATTATTAGGTATATAAGATAGTGCTTGCTTATATTTTTATCAGTAGTAGGGGTCTATTCACTAACAAAAAGGTTAAAAATAAACCACGGTTATAAAATAACTCGCTATTATAAAGATTGTCTGTATTCTGTATAAACAACTTTGATTAAAATTATATCTGATAGCGGTTATAATGCTGGTTAAAACCAAAATTATAACGGTAGGGTATATCCGTGCCTTTAAAAATAACTAGTTTAAAGTGTGTTACAAATGGCCGCTGTACCTATTTTCGTTGCTGCTTTTTACCATCAAAACACAACGGAAAAAAGGAGAAGACAATTAATTACATATTTGTATGATAAAATACACATACTAACGTAGTTTTTAGAAATGAGGCACGAATATTTAGTCGTAATTTAAGGGATATGAGTGACGTTTTTAAACTTCCCAATGCTACGTTTTTAAGATTATTCCGGCTGAATAAGGAAACAACTCGTATTCTTATACAAAATTTAGTACCACATATGAATGATGGTATAGGAATAACTTCAATACCTATCCCCTTAAAAATATTGGTTACCCTTAACTTCTTGGGACATGGATGCTACCAACTAGATACGGGAACAACTTGTCATTTTCCAATGAGTCAGTCGTCAGTTAGTCGTTGCATATCGGAGGTGTGTGAAGTAATTAACAATATTTTATTAAATAGATGGATAATATTTCCAACTACTCCAGAAGACATTAACCAAAATATTCAATTATTTCGTGATCGATATGGATTTCCTGGAACAATTGGAAGCATCGATTGCACTCATGTGGCAATCATTTCACCACCCAATGATCATGCAGTATATCCTGCAGGACCATATTATAATCGAAAAGGATTTTATAGCGTAAATGTGCAGCTAATTGCAAATGCAGAATTAAAAATTTTAAATGTAAATGCCAGATATCCTGGGTCTGTTCATGATACAGCAATTTGGCAAATGTCTAGGATCAACACCCATTTACAAAGATTACATTTGCAAGGAAATTTACATTACCATTTGATTGGAGATGAAGGATATTCTTTATCTCCATGGTTGCTCACACAGTATACAGGAAGTGTTCCAGATGATACCTACTCCACAAGGAAGGTTTAATATACATTTGAGGAGAGCAAGAGTCACAATAGAAAGGGTAAATGGAATCTTAAAAGGAAGATTTCGATGTTTATTGAAACACAGAACATTGAATTATAATCCTATTAAAGCTGGCAAAATTATTAATGCATGCGCAGTATTACATAATTTTGCAGTGCATTTTAATGTTGATCTTCCAGCTGAAGAAGAATTCTTTGAAAATAAAATGGCTGGAGATGATGGTGAACATGAGGGAAATTTTTATGTTCAAGGTGTTAGAAAAAGAGATTTGATATTAATGAATATTTCACTTAGTTTATTTACTTATTTACATGTCTTGTATTTAAAATTCCATTAAAAATATATAATATAAATAACAAAACTGTGTTAATTTATTTATATATTAATTTAGCTTTATATTAAACAATATTTCTTAAAAAAAAAACAAGTAAAATTCAGAGGACACTGCAAACACAAACATTGCTTAATATTTGATCTCTAGAGTTACTTTTTGGACATCCTGTGTAAGAATATTGGCAATTACAATTTCTTAAGCTTTGAATAATGTAACAATACCTACTCAATTTGAGTTTACTTCTTTCTTAGTTCTTTTGCTATATTATTCAAAGCTTTTGCAATTGCATAATTTGATGCAACAAGCTCTCGTAATACTATGTTTTCATGTACTGGTTGTCTTAGTCTTCTTCTTTTTTGTGTAGTTTTCCTTCGAATTGTTGTTGGTTCTGATAGAACCTGGATATTTTCTTGTGCCTCTTCACCTCGCTCTTCGCTTTCAGTTACTACATTTAAATCTAAAAAAATATATTGTTTTATTAATTAATTAATATTAGCTTTGTTTCTTAAGTTATTTACCCATGTTTGCTGGACCAGGTTGCACCATCATTTCAATATCACCTTCTAAATCTAAACTGCCTCCTTCTAAGAGTTCTGCCCCCTCAATTACTACTGGATTAATTAATTGCAGAATTCTCTCGTCTATTTCTGATATTTTAACACCAGAACTTGGCCCTCCCCCAATTTGTGTTTGATCTGCCCTAATTTTCCGCATTTTTTTCCTTGCATTGGATTTTAAGTCATTTAACACCTAAAAAAATAAAATAATTTAACATTCTTCTTTATCTAGGCTTTATCTCACAGAACACCATTATTTATTTATTATCAATATAAACTTACCACTTGCCATTGTTTGGTGGTTTTTTTCGGCCCCTCGATCGTATTTAAATTTTTAGTTAAGTCTTCCCACTTGTTTTTATTTCTTTGAATTTGAGACGCTTCATTTGATGGGTACACCATATGTGCATTTTGTTCTATATAGGCTACCAATGCACTTAATTGTTTTTTAGTTGACCTATCTCTTTTCTTTTCCATTTTTCAATTCAAAATTATTAACATACAGTTAGGATAAGTTAGGTTAGGTTAGGTTAGGTAGTTGTGTCTGAAGTTACGTATGATAAAAAAAATTAAAACATAATATTAATTGATAAAATACAAGATAGATTTATATTTTCTTATAATATTAGGTTGATATTGCAAATTAAACAACATTTTTCAATTTTAATATTTAATAACTTATTAAATTTGTAATGTTGAAACATGAACATATGGTTCTTTGAACATTGTGGCTAAAATCACTGTCGATTTTAACCTTACACGGTTAAAAGTTTATTTATAACTTTCCGTTAAATTGGAGTTTTTCAGAATACAGATTAGGGTTAAAATTTTAACGACGCAGTTATAAATAAACTTTTAACCCACATGTTAAAAATAACTAAAACGTTACAGAATAGACCCCGTAATACTATAAGTACTTCAAAATAATCGGTTATACATCGATAACTTGTTGCATAGTTACAAAGAGTGTCAGTATGACAGTTAAAATAATCCGAACGCGAAGTGGGAGGATTATTCTGTCAAACTGACACGATTTGTAACTGTGCAGCAAGTTTGAGATGTATAACCTTAATTATTTTGAAGTACGAATTGTATTTGACACGATTATTTTTTGAGTTACTATGGAAATGTAAATAATTTAAAAATTTTGATTGGTGGAGCTACCCCATGTTTTATCAAATATTATCGAAATTATACAAGCTAACTTAACTATTTTAGACGTTCTGATTGGTTGAAAATCATACGAAAAAAATAATCAATAGTAATATAATAAGTGATTTGGATTTTCCGGTTAAATTACGAAAACTTGTTGCACAGCAACAAAGAGTGTCTGTTTGACGGTTTAAAAATACCGAGTGCGAAGCACGAGGTATTTTCTGTCAAACTGACACGATTTGTTGTGCAGGAAGTTTGAGGAATTTAACCATCGGAAAATCCAAAGCACGTATTATATTCGTTAAGATAATTTTATGAATGTACACAACAGTTTATTTTATTTCATATTAATGCATTTAACATATCTCCATGGGCGCAAAAAAAATAATGATGAAAGGATTTCGAGATATCGGCCGCCGAAGGTGGAGATTTTTTAAACGGCGAATACCTGATCTGGCATATAAACTTCTTTATTATTTATTGGAGCTTCAAAGTCGGTTAAATTACCAAACTAGTAGCATTTTTTCCGCTGATTACAATGGTGAAAACAGAAAACAATTGACCATCTGGTTTTCGAAATATTCACAAAATAACATTTTTTTAAACAACCTGTATATTTTTGCAAAAATCGATGACAAATTAAATTCTGTAAAAAAATATTCTTATCATTTTTTGATAATTATTTAAAATAAGCGAGTTATTGTGAAAGTTTTAATAATCAAGTAGCCATGAAAAATACAGGCTGTTTCATTAAGGGTGGCCACCGGCCATATCTCGGGAACAACTAGGCATAGAAATCCAGGGAAAAAATTTTCATTACTAAAGTGGCCATGAGAAAATCCTGGAAATTATTTTTAAGCTCCGCATTTCGCCGCAAGGGGGCGCAAGTGAAAAGTAAATATTAAAATTCTGAATTTTTCCGAAAATTCCCACATTAAGGTATAGATAGATAGATAGATAGATAGATAATTTATTTTCGAGAGGACAAGTTACATACATGAGAATAACAAAGGTATAAAACAAGTAGATCGAAACAACGTCAAAATATGTTAATGATGTACACTAGCAAGTATCACAACGTTAGTAATCTTTTTATTAGCTTAAATCATTAATTTGCTTACATGATTCTATAAATTCTTTAATAGAGTATGGTTCTAATTTTAATAAATATTTAGAAATTTTTTCTTTAAATTGTTTAAATTCCGATAATTTTTGATACGAAATCGGAAGAGCATTAAAAAGTTTTATGCACATATATGAGCAACCTCTCAATTCCAGGTAAAATCTGAGACATTTTTGTTGTTAAACCAGCAACAGATTTATCATGAATTAAAATGCTGGTGTCATCTGCATAGTGTACTAGTTTACTTACTAAGGGACTAACCACACTACTAAGATCGCTGAGGCATATTATGAACAACAGCGGTCCCAAAATGCTGCCCTGTGGTACCCCATGTAAGTTGGTCTGTTCATCCGACAAAACTTTATCAGTTTTATTTTGAATGAGCACTTGTTGTGTGCGATCCGAGAGATATGTTCTAAACCAATCCAGAACGTTATCTCTAACACCATATTTTTCCAATTTATACAGCAATATATTATGGCTCACACAATCAAAGGCCTTCGACAGATCCAGGAAAATCCCCAAGGCAGCATCCCTGCCTTCAAATGCAGAAAGAATCGACTGAGTAAACTCAAAAATAGCAGTCGTAGTATTTTTGTTTTTTAGGTATCCGTGTTGAGAAGAATTAAATAACTTGTGTTTGTTGAAAAAGCTCAATATTCGTTTAGACATGATTATTTCAAAAATTTTAGAAAATGATGTTAGAAGACTTATAGGTCTGTAATTATTAATATCAGCGGGGTCCCCTTTTTTGAAAATGGGAACTATTATTGCCTTTTTGAGTTGTCTAGGATAAATGCCACACCTGAATGAGTTATTCATAATATACCTCAACGGTTCCACCACATATTGAATTGTGCCCTTAACAATAGCAGAAGGAATTTCATCGTGACCGAAACTGTACTTAGATTTCAGTTTTTTACTCGCAATTAGAATTTCCTGCTCTGTGACTTCAAAAAGAAACATTGATTTTTCATTCCCAGTTAAACTTGATTTAGAGATATTAGTGATGTTTTTTTTATGTTATGTGTTACAGAAAGAAAAAAGTCATTAAAATTATTAGCAACAGTTTCTAAATTTACACCATAAGCAAGTTCATTACCTCTACGTTTCTTATTTAAGTTACTATTTTCGTTCACGATGTCCCACATAATCTTGTTTTTATTTGACGCATTTTCTATGATGTTTTGAAACTGTTTAGATTTACAATTCATTAATGCTTGATTATATTGTGCTTTACATTTTTTATGGAGTTCCTTGTATTCTGGATTTCTTTGAGAGAGTAATAATGAAACATCAAGATTCTGTTTCAAATTCAAAATAATCGGGTCATCGAAATAACTTGCTTTTTTATATTTAATATTTTTGACCTTCCGTCGTTCTATCGGAAAAGAGCGCTCAAAGTGATATTTATAAGTTTTAACAAAATATTCCCATTGATTGTCCACTTCTCCGTCACTGAAACCACGCAAAAGACTCCAATTTTCATTACATATAGCTAAAATAAAATTGTTTACATTATCTTTTGAAAAATTTCTTGAATACCCAGTGCTGCATGAAGCCTGATGAGTAGTTTCATTGACACAGAAGGTAATACTCTGTGCCGTATGATCAGATATATGAGAATGAATTACATTTGCCTGTGATTGCTGAATGTTAGTAAAAATATTGTCGATAACAGATTTACTTTTATGTGTTATGCGAGTATATTCTGTAATTAAAATATCTACGTTGTAGGAATGCAGTAAGTTCTCCAGCTCAGTCCTCCGCCTGCCAGGTCCATTCATGTCTATATTGAAATCGCCCATAATTGCAAAAAAAGCTTTTTCATTGAATAATTTATCCAGAAGTAGACCTAGCAGACTGAAAAACAGATCGAGATCGCCAGATGGAGCCCTATATATGCCGATAACAATGGTCCTCAGTTTAATATCCATCAGTTCCACCGCACAACACTCAAAATTATATAAACTTGACAAATTGTTATAATCAGTCCGTGGCTTGCAGCCTACATCACTCCTACAATATACTGCAACCCCTCCGTGTGCACCTTTTTGGCGACAGAAGGAAGTCACAATCCGATATCCAGGTATAACATATGCAGATAACTCATCCTCGCTCTTCCAATGTTCGCTTACTATTAGCATCTGACACTGTTGTGATGTGGCTAATTCCTCTAGTTCAAGAAGACTATTTCCCATAGATCGCGCATTTTGGTGCGCAATTTTATATTTCTGGTGGGATTTGACATTGTTGTCTATTTTACTATCTAGTTTTAGTTGATAGTTTTCGTTTTCCTTTCCAAAAAAAATAAAAAACGGTTTATGCCTACGTTTGCTGGCCAGTTTTCTGGTTTTAAGAATTCTTCTTCTTGATTGTGATTTACAGATACTTTAAAAGATGAGTATTCGCTAGGTCTTTTTGATGTCAGTTTTTCACATTTGGCATTTAAAAACTTTTTTTGTGTTAAGACAGTCTCCAGATTTTCCGAAGTCATGTTAGTACTTAGTCCGAAAACATGAAAGTGTGCATATCTAGGTGCTTCAAGGGGATCTGTTGTAGTAGCTGTTCCACGTATTGTGTTATTTTTACTTGTGTTCCTCTTCCTTATGACTTGAGTGTACGTGTCCTCTCTATTGTTATCCAAACTACGATCTGGCAACCTATGGGCATCAGCTGATGTATTTACCGTATTTATATTATTTGCCCTAGATGGATTAAAATTTGGGACGCGAGATCTTGTTTGAACCTTCGGAATAGCCCCTTTGCTTTTATCTGGCACGGAGACTGGTCCAGATACTTGAGTGTGTTGTGAAACATTCTTCGTTACGGCCTCAGCAAAGTTTAGTGACATTTGTGGTTCCCCATTTCTGGTTGTTGTGATCATATCTGACACTTTTAAGGAGTTACTTGACAGTTTACGAATTTCCTTACGTAAGTTGTTGTTTTCAAGTTTTAGATTACAGACTTCGGTTTTGAAATCACTTAGAATTCCATTTAGTGCATGTTGCAAGCTTTTATCAATAGCTTTCTCAATCAGGGACATTATTCGGTCTTGAAAAATTGGCGGTATGTCTTCAAATTCCTTAGGTACTATGGAATCCGCAGAGAGTGTGCGCATTCTAGCAGTTTCCACCCCTTCATCATTGTTGCAATTTTTACAGGTCCATATCTTGATTTTTCCATTTTCTTTCAGAAAAGTAAAGTTTTCCACCGTTATACCAATACATTTCAGATGATACAGGTGCGAAACATCATTTTTACACTGTATATATTCGTCGTAACGACCAACACTTCCACCGCAATGATAGCACTTCAGCGCCATCACCAACTTACCTTTGGTAACATCATTAGAAAGCTTGGACAATTCTGCATCATTTTGGTTTAAGGCTCATTGGCGTACCGACCTTAGTAAGAGTGGGGGAAGCTATTGAAAGTGTAATCATTTAAATCGCTGTAACTTCTAAACTACTTCTTCGATTTTAGTAAACTTAAGCTTGTTTGGAAGAGAAATGTAGGTACTTTTAATTATCGCATCAAATGGTACACGATAGTTCTTAATAAAATTGCTAGAGGGCGCAATTTGAAATAATAACAGTTTTTTTGATTTTATCCCGAAAACTTAAATTAGACGGTATAATTATGATGTCAGAATCGGAAAGTAGATTAAATTTGCAAGAGAAAACGTGAAAACCGCAGCTCGATATCTTCGTTCGTTTCAGAGTTATTGCCAAAAGAATAATTTTTAACACTTTAATTGAAGATATGATTGTTTTCATAGCTCCGTGGTCAAGCAATCCATGACAAAACATATTTTTTAACTTTATGCTTGTGTAGGTTTGTCACTCATTATGCCAAGGGCCCAAAAACTACTGTAGAATTAATAAAAGAATCATGGAAAACTTCGAATTTAGGCACAATAATTATTTTAATATGGTTTTTTAAAAATAAATCTAGATAGCCATGAAACAAGATCGACAGGTTTCCAAGGAGATAAATAAATTGGAATAGTTGTCAACTGATTTAATTTTGATAGGTGTTGTGTTGACGAAAGTTTCTTTTTGATGACTATGATTCTTTTTATCTATTCCAAAAATTGTGCTACATCCCTCAAAAATTCTCAATTCCTCTCCCTGGTTTTATGAACTGATGAAGCCAGTTTTACTAGCTGTGGCATCGTTAATTTACACAATACTTATGCACTAGGTATTGGTCACAAACAAATCCTCATTGAATACGCGAAGTGGATCACCAAAACTGGTGGTGCAGAGTTTCAGCATACAGAATTATCGGACCGTTTATTTTTAATGGCTATCTAAATGGTGAATCTTACGTAAGCATATCGTAACCCTCGGCATTTCTATAAGCATTTTTGAGAGATGTAGCACAAATTTTGATATAGGTAACAAGAAATTTAAAAAGAATCAAGGAGAAACTTTTGTCAACACAACATCTATCAGAATTAAATCAGTTGACAACTATTCCAACTTATTAATTTCCTTGGAAACCTGCCGATCTTGTTTCACGGCTACCTAGATTTATTTTTAAAAAACCATATTAAAATAATTATTGTGCCTTGTGCCTAAAAAGTTTTCCATGATTATTTTATTAAATCTAAAGTAGTTTTTGAGCCCTTGGCATAATGAGTGACAAACCTACACATAATAAAGTTTTAAAATATTTTTTGTCATGGATTGCTTGACCACGGAACTATGAAAACAATCGTATCTTCAATTAAAGTGTTAAAAATTATTCTTTTGGCAATAATTCTGAAACGAACGAAGATATCGGGCTGCGGTTTTCACGTTTTTTCTTGCAAATTTAATCTACTTTCCGATTATGGTATCATAAATATACCGTCTAATTTAAAATTTTGGGATAAAAGCAAAGAAACCGTTATTATTTCAAATTGCGCCCTCTAGCAATTTTATTAGGAACTATCGTGTACCATTGGATGCGATAATTAAAAGTACCTACATTTCTCTTCCAAACAAGCTAGTTTACTAAAATCGAATAAGTCGTTTATAAGTTACAGCGATTCAAATGATTACACTTTGAATACCTTCCCCCACTCTTATTAAGGTCGGTACGCCAATGAGCCTCAAACCAAAATGATGCAGAATTGTCCAAGCTTTCTAATGATGTTACCAAAGGTATACCTTAATGTGGGAATTTTCGGAGAAATCTAGAATTTTTATATTTACTTTTCAGTTGCACCCCCTTGTGGCAAAATGCGGAACTTAAAAAATAATTTCCAGGATTTTCTCATGGCCACTTTAATAATGAAATTTTTTTTCCTGAATTTCTATGCCCAGTAGTTTCCGAGATATGGCCGGTGGCCACCCTTAATGAAACAGCCTGTATAATTTGGTTTTTCAATATTTCGGTAAAGTTTTTTTCAACTTGCTTAAATTGTAAATTATGAATGTTAGGTTTTAATAAATTACTATTCCGTTTATGTCGGATATGGCCTAGAGTTTCTATAATGTATGGACAGAAGTGATGAGTGTTCCAGAAAGAAGGTACGTATTTTAATAACCTAATTGCAATTTTTAATCATTCACTTTTTAGACTTTTTTGCACGTGGCATGTGCTTCGCGCCTGGCAGAAAAATTTAGTAAAAATAAAATCAAAGGACAAGCAGGTAGTTTTTAAACTAAGTATTTTCATATTATTATTCTATCTTATTGCTTTCTATTATTTTAGAATGAAGTTCATCAGCAGTGGCGCAGTATCTTACAAGAAACAGATGAAAAAGCTTTAGAGGGAATGCTCCTCAATTTCCGAAGCCGATGTGAAGATCCAGATAGAGCAGATTTTATTAGTTACTTTGAAGATAATTATGTCAATAACATAGAAAATTGGGCATATGGTTACAGGCTCCATAGTGGTATAAATACCAACATGCATTTGGCAAGATTTCATAAGAGTTTTAAATATATTTACCTTAAGGGAAAAATGTAAAACGACTAGATAAGGGTATATGTGCCATCATGCGATTCGTCAGAGATAGGTTACCTATTTGGCAGATTCATATCCCGCCATAAGGGTAAAATCTGTACCAAAATAAAGGAAATGAGAATTCGTCATAAAAATATGAGTAATTTAGATAAAAATTTATTAATTGAATGTGAACATGGATGGGAAATACCTTCGAATACAACTCATGAAATTTATCTTATTCAGAAAACAGACAGCAAAAATGAAAGCTGAAATGTACCTATTGTAATATCTGCATACATGAATATATTTGCTCCTGTGTTGACTCTGCTATCAAATACTGTGACATATAGTGTTTAGTTATTCTATGGTAAATGTATAGTGGCAACGGTGCCAACACTGACAATCACCAACTTGTAAGATCATCATGGCCTCCAGTAAAATGGCGTCTAAACCATTATTAATAAATAAACGACATTAAAATAGTTACATGTGTTATTAACTTTCCCAATATTACAAATATGTACAATATGTGTAAACATATTCACCTGGTTGATAATTCAAGAAAAGAAGAAAATAAAGAACCAAATGATGAAACTGAAACTGGTAAGTTGTTTAACACAATTAACTATGTCATTTGAAAAATGAGAATAACATTTATTTCATCACAGGATCCAGAGGCTGAAGTCAATACCTAGGTGATGTTCAATTATTATTTTATTTATTGGGCTTGGTGCTTACGTACTTATTAGGTGCTGGTATTCTAAGAATTCAGGTGTATGCAGGAATATTTGGGGCTGTGCATTGGGGTGTTTGTAGTTTGTATTTTTACCCATATAATTGCACGGTGTACGTTACATATTTGTGTGCATTTCTCTGATATTATAAGGTACTTAAAATAATGGTTAATTTAACTACATTTCCCATTGTAGGCATGAATGTGGACGAAGACGGAAAATGTATATTGCATATTAATATAGATGAAGAGGTTAAAGAAAAGAATTGTATCCTGAACGAAGTTTGTAGTAAAAAGGCCTTGAAGAGGTCTGTAAAAAAAGAGAAAGAAGATATACAGAACAAAATTGCTAGACATTTGAAAGACATACATTCTCCTACCAAACTTCAAATAATAAAAAATATATTAGCTCCGCTTTCACCTACATTGGCAGCCGTAGATTCGTCTAATAATTCATTCCCATCAACAAGTTCATGTAGTAGAGTTCCACATAATAAGAAAATTATATTTTCATACCTACACTCAGAAAAATTAAGCGTTGTAAAAAGCACAAGAAATCGTCTTAATACAAATAAATTGCCATATTTAATCCAAGTCATCAAAACTCAACATTTTAAGTTCGTATATTAATACTTTTATATTGATTACTAAACAAATAACTAGTTTAATCACTTTAAAATATAAGTAATTTCCTTTTTCCATATATTTAAAATGACAGCCACTTAAATTAAACAGCCGCCACTAAGGTATATTTGTTTTAAAAGAAGGCAATGTTATAATAAAGTAATGTAACTTTTTTTCAAAATGATATTATATTTGCTTGATTAAATTAATAACGCGCCCTTATAAACAAAAGTCTGTCATTTACATTTTCAGGGGGATCAATGTTGTTCTAAACCAATTATCAATATTTTAAAAATACGTCATAGTTAAAATAAAGCCATGTTACTTTATTATAAAAGGACTTCTTACTTGAGTCTACATATCTAAATAAGATTCGTGGACTCGATCGTAGAACGTCATAAGTATGTAATCTTTCTTTCTATACATTTTAAACCAAAACGAAAACTTCATTATAGGCCTTTGGCACCCTTGAATGTTTTACTGTATTCAGTGTAATCTAATACATTTTTTGCACGATCCGTCAAATTCGCGTATTTACTGGTTTAATTAAAAGCATAGTAGGTTTTGTTTACAAATTACTGAACGGTAAGTAATTTTACCGATCAGATTCTCGCATTCTGATCGGTAAGTAATGTCATTTGAAAGTTTTGTCACTTTATTTTAGATAATTTTATAGTTGTCACTTTGACATGAACAAATTTTAGTTTGGTTACTATTCTTTAATTAAACCCATAAATACGTGAATTTGACGGATCGTGCAAAAAATGTTATAGCATGTTGAACGCTAAGGGTTACCGTTCTCAGACAATAATTGGAGTCGTCGCTTCGCTCCTCCTCCAAACAATTGTCTTCGAACGGTAAAAATCCCTTACCGTTCTCCATACTTAATATACTATTTGTTGTTTGAAGTTTGTGCCACTGATCACTTACCGTGACATTGACATTCGTGAGACCGACATTTTGCAAAGATTTTGCTACGCAGAGGTTGCAGACTGTTTAGTAGTGTACCTATGTGCTGGTGTTGTTTTGATTTTGGAAGAAACGCAACTGGGCCACCCTTTCAGGTAGGTGTTATATTTCCATTAGACAACAATAATAGTAAAGTTCAAGAAGTTTTTGAAAGTACCTATACCTACCTATTTCCCGTTGCGAATCGGCAATTAATTTATGTATTGAGCAATAGTAAGTAGGTATTAAAGAGGCCTTTTGTGGATGTTCATTTTTTGTTCCTACCTACTTTTAAATTATTGTTGCTACATTATAGTTTTAATGTTTGTGCCTAGGTGCTACAAACAATATGGAAGAAAATCCAAATAAGGGCCTCGTTTATTTTAATGTGAATTTGGATGATCTAGACAATCCATCAGACATAAGACTAACAGACACTGTTTCTTTTCCACTGATGGACCTAAATACAGCCCAAGGCGTAGACGTGGACGAAGATCTATCTCGACTCCGAAGGTTGTTAGAAGATTGGAATTTATTGGAATTGCTTCAGTCACTACAGGGTAGGCATCTATAGTCGTGCCAACAAGTCAGCCGATGCACGTCATCAAACTTTATACTATAAATATCCATTAGTTCAGGAATTAACTAATTTTTAATAATCTCTTGTATGTTTTCTATAAGATTTTTGCCGTTTAATATGTTTTTGGTAAGAAAAATTATAATAAAATAATTGTTCTTGGGTTGGTATTAAATACATCATGATGATGTGCATCGGCTGACTCGTTGCACGACTTTAAATGCTCAGTATGAACTAATATTTTTTGTAATCTCAATTATTGGTATACGTTCAAAATATCATTCATTAGCCAAAAAAAAATGTTTTATTTACTTCTAATAAATTTAACATAAATAATCTTTAATATTCAGAAATATTTTAATCTTCAAATGATGTCAGCAAAGTATGATATTTTGTAACGTAATACAGAAATTGAAATATTTACTTTTCCTCTGCGTCATAAAAACTGTAAAAGTATCAGTTATAATACGACAAGTAGTCAATGTTATGCCGATTATTTTTGTCGTGGTTTTACGAATGTCAACTGCGCTGGCATATGAATTTGACGAGTGCTTGCACGAGTCGAATTCGAAAGCGCAGTTGACATGAGTGAAACCACCACAAAAATGATCTGCATAACATTGACTACGAGTCGTATTTGGAGGACTATTTAATGAATCAAAGACCTCAAACCCGTTATATGCAAATTAAATAATTTATCAATCGAGCCTTTCATGATTGTTACTGTAACAACAATTAATAATATTCGGTAAGTGTCATAAGTGACAGAAAGCGCCCCACAAAAATTTCTTTCAATAAGTTTGTTACAACTGTTAAAAATCGTTTTAAATTACGATGGAAAGTGAGTTGAAAAGATTTGGCCAGAAAGATGATGGGGAAATTGATGCAGAGATTACAAAAACTGTGCCCAAAAACACAAAAAAATCTCATGACTCAGTTTGGCGGCCATTTTCACAATTTTTAGAAGAGAAAGGTTATAAACTTGAAAAATCTACGTCCCCTGTTGAGTTAAATACTATTTTAAAAAGTTGGGCATGTAATATGAAAAAGAGAGACGGCACAGATTACAAGGAGGCAGTCGTAAAACATATGTGGAATTTAACAGCGAAAATGATTCAGGACAAATATTTCACCACTTGGAATATTTCAATTAATCCTTTTAATGACATCATTTTCAAATCTGCAAGAGAAGCAAGGGATACCATGAGAAAGAATCTGCAAGCTCTTCCAGAAAAAAGGACTACTGGTGCAGAGACCCTGAGTGAACAAGAATATGCAAAAATAATTGAACTTCTGGATGAAAACACCCCGGATGGTCTTCAAAAGAAATTTTATTTTTTAGCGTCGTACGAATTGGCCTGGTGGGGTGGAGAAGGGGCACAATGCAAAACGAATTTTTTTAAAGAAGAATTGAACAATCGGGGATGTGAAACTGGACGCATCGAATACAACCCAATTTTTTCTAAGACTGCACAAGGAGGTGCGAAAAAGCTAACCGACAGCAAATGGCTTATAACTAATCAAAGAAATGTTTATATGCCAAGTGAGGTATGAAACTATCTGCCTACATTTTTTTAAAGGTTGTTAATAATGCAATTTTTTTAAGATTATACAATAAATTTAAGTCAAAGAAAAGCGTTAACATTAAAACAGACAGAATGTTTATAACGCCCAATCCATATTGGAATTTGAGTAAATCCAGCCACTGGTACAAAAACTGCCCTGTTGGAATTCACGAAATTGGCAAATGGGTAAAATATGAAGCAGAAAAATCTGAATTGGATACAAAGAAACGAAAAATATCAAACCATTCGATCAGATCTAGTGCTGTGTCGGTCCTTGCGAAAGCTGGTGTTGAAGAACAGCAATTAATGAAAATAACTAGACACAACAACAGTAATTCCATTAAGTCTTATTTACAACTGTACAAAGAACACCATCAACAAATAGTGGAGAAGATGAGATCCAGTGTAGCTGCTACTAACAGTAGTACCAACGTTTTATTAGAAAATGATAGTGTTGAAAATATTACAAAGGAAACAGGGTTGTTACAAAACTGTACCAATGTCAGTTTTTCAAATTGTACATTTCAATTTGTTATAAAATAATATTTCTGTGTTCATTTTCGCTTTAAATAAGTTTAAATAAAGATGTTCATTTGTTTAAAATTATCACCAAAAGGACTAGTGTAACGGAAATCTATAAATAGGTGGCGCTGTTACACACCCGAGTTGAAGTTCTACATAATTACTTACTCTATGTTTATTATTGACGTTTGACGTTTTAAGATATCACCCGTTTTGTTGTTATGTGTTTTGTAACCTGAGTGTTTTGTGCCATTAAATTAGTAAAAAATCTAACCGGCATTTGTTTTCCACTCTTCAGCACCCATTAAGTGGTCTGCGTTACAAACTGGCGCCCAACGTGGGGCCAGGAACCCTGTAAAAAGTGCAATTTTGCCGATATCTGTGGCGTGCTTGTCGCCGATTTAGCCATTTTGTTACAAAGGAGTTCAGTGTTGGACTTTCTTTTTCCGTTTGGTGCGCCGCTACGCCACCATCCGTGCTTTTAGTTCTTTTGGTGCGCTTCTAACCCACCATTAATAAAACCGTTAACAGTTTTTAGGTTCATTTTGAGTGCGCGTTTGCTTATGCCACCAAAATATGCAACTGCTTTATTGTGAGTGTGACAAAGTTGCAACACGAGTGAAGAAAATAAATTTCGTGAGCTGAATCTTCGCTTGCGCATTATTCCTGTTACTACGACTATGCCAGATCGAAAACTTACACAAATGGCCGTGTCAATGACCCCGGAACAGCTGCAACAGCTGGTTAATGGAATCCGAGAGTCTATTACTCTTGTGCAACCGAATACAAATCCACCGGAAAATGGAAATTTTGCAAAATGCAATACCCGCTTTTCCGGGAAGAAAGAAGATGATATAGAGGCGTTTATCAACGCCATCTCCATATACAAAGAATGTGTTAACATTAGCGATGGCAACGCGCTCAAAGGCTTGCCAATGTTACTGGACGGAACTGCCGCAACATGGTGGCAGGGAACAAGAGACTCCATACAAACTTGGGATACTGCGCTCGATTCTCTTCGACATGCATTCGGTAAGAATGTGAATACTGTAAGTGTTACGGCCATATTCAATCAGATTGTAGAAAATTCGCTGATCGCCGTTCTACAGAACCAGGAAATATTGTTGCACCAGGTATTTTAAAGCAAGAAATCCCTTTTACCGGTACCACGAGGCGTACTGCTACTCAAATTGTATGTTATGGATGTAACACTCCAGGTTTTGTACAATCTCAGTGCCCAAATTGCCGCAAATCTGCTAGCGCTGCGTCAGGAAGCACGAGTAGCCTGGCTATGGAACTTTTGTCTACCAACTTTGGTGAAAACGATTCTCGCCCTATGTTGTGCATTTCAGTGGCTGGTATAACTGGTTTAGCGTACGTTGATACTGAAGCTAAATGTAGCATTGCTGGCCAGAGGTTATTCCAGCACCTCCGATCAGAAAACATTCCTTCCACGCCAACGCAGATGCAAATGATATTAGCAGACGGGAAAGCTCGAAATGTTGATGTGCTGGTTTACCACGTAGATGTTAATTTGATGGAACATATTATCCCTACAACTTTTGTGGCTGTCCCCGAACACCAAAACAGTAAAACCTTGCTAGGAGTGGATTTCATAGGAAGAGCCGATGTAGTATTGGATATTGCCAACTCCCAATGGCATTTTTCACAAAATTCTTTAGAAGTATTCAACTTTTCATACAAGCCGAACGTTTCGGCCTCTACAGATGTCGGTGTGGTTGACCTCAACCTTAACCTTCGTGAGGAGGAGGGTACACACTTGCAGCCTGCCCAAAAGGAACAAATTAATGAACTTTTGAAGCTAAATCAAGATGTTTTTGCTCCCAGCCATGAACCAACCCCATATGCGGAACATTCTATTAAACTCACTAGTGATATGCCTATATTGGTGCCTCCCTATCGTTTGTCACCTCAAAAAAAAGGAAATCTTAGAACGCGAAATCGATATGAACTGAGTAATCGAAGAATCCAAATCCGCATATGCTGCCCCGGTAGTGTTAGTGCCCAAAAAGAACGGAAAATATCGCGTGTGTGTTGACTATCGCCGTTTTAATTCCGTGACTGTTCCGGATCGGTATCCTCTACCCCGGATAGACGACTTACTGCATGCCGCCAAGCAAACCATTTATATGAGCACCTTGGATCTTTAGTGGGGATACCATCAAGTCGCTGTCAAGCCCGAGGATAAAGACAAAACCGACTTTCGGAATTTTTAGATTTAACAAAATGCCGTTCGGATTACGAAACGCGCCCGCGACGTTCCAGCGATTGATGGATCGTTTCCGCGCAGGAGTACCCAATGTAACAATGCTAGCGTACTTAGACGACCTGATCATACTATCATCTAGCTTTGAGGAACATTTACTTAATCTACAAGCCGTGTTTGACCGCGCGAGACTATTTAAACTTAGTGTTAATCGCAACAAGTGCAGATTTGTGAGTGAGAGAGTAAAGTACTTAGGACATGTGATTACCCCGCGAGGTATCAGTACTGATCCTGATAAACTTTCGTCAATTGTTGATCGCTCGCCTCCGCGTAATGTAAAGGAACTAATGTCATTTTTGCAGGCATGTAGCTGGTTCAGGCGCTTCGTCCCGGAGTTTGCAAGGTTGTCACGCCCGCTTTCGGACCTTACCCGAAAGAAATCCACCTGGACCTGGGGAGAAGCTCAACAGGCTGCCTTTACTAAACTAAAGCAGTTACTCACTAGCGCCCCTATCCTGCGCCAAGCCGATCCCGCTTTGCCATACGTGATTAAAACCGATGCTAGTTCCTACACCATAGGAGCATGTCTTCTCCAGGGGGAGGGTCCCGACGAACGGCCCGTGGAATATACGAGCCGATTACTCACAGCTGCTGAACGAAACTATAGCACGACCGAGAGGGAGGCCCTCGCAGTTGTCTATGCAGTCGAAAAATTCCGAGGCTACTTGGAGGGTTCCGTGATCACCATTGCTTCTGACCATCAACCCCTAAAATGGTTGATGTCTCTTCGTTCGACCACTGGTCGCTTAGCTAAATGGGCCCTTTTA
The DNA here is from genome assembly GCA_963942485.1 of Pediacus dermestoides. Taxonomy (NCBI): domain Eukaryota; kingdom Metazoa; phylum Arthropoda; class Insecta; order Coleoptera; family Cucujidae; genus Pediacus; species Pediacus dermestoides. The sequence continues at coordinate 496,664 of OZ012629.1, read as the reverse complement.
CTGCAATCTTTCGACATCCGTATGGAATACGTCCCTGGCCGAAATAATGTGGTGGCTGACATGCTGTCACGCCCCCCGACTGATGATGCTGGTGAAATCTGCGAGGTTTCCACCGTCACCATCACCATTCCACCCCAGGTTGCTAAGGAAACTAGAATCAAACAGCTGAGAGATCCCGAAATTGCCAAAATCATAGAGTGTTTCGAAAGTCCGAATCCCCACCAAGTGGATTTCTCCCGATGGACAGATAGAGGCTATCTGCTTAATCAGGGAGTACTGTACCGTACCTGTACCTGTACTGTACCTGAATCCGATTCAGAGGAGCCCCAACTTGTTGTCCCCAAGGATCAAGTACCTGAAATTCTTAGAGAATGCCTTGATTCTCCACTCGCCGGTCACTACGGTTTGGATAAAACTTATCAACGCATTGCTTTGCGCTATTATTGGAGTACTATGCGCAAGGACATCACCCAGTATGTCAAGAAATGTGTGGAGTGCCAAAAATACAAGCCCAGTAACCTTAAACCTGCAGGATTGATCCAGACACCTGCCCTTGTTCAACGGTTTGAGACACTAGCCCTGGATCTCTTTGGTCCGCTGCCTGCAACCCCTACAGGTGAAAGATGGGTATTCATAATTGAGGACACTGCTACTAAATGGGTGGAACTTTTTGCACTCAAAGAAGCCACAGCCGAGGCATGCGCACGTTGCCTTATAGATGAGGTTATTCTTCGATATGGGACTGCTCGACGTGTGATCAGCGACAACGGAACTCAGTTCGTGAGCGAAGTCATGCAACATGTCTCCCATTGCTTAGGTTTTCATCAAAGCCTAACGCCAGTCTATCATCCTTCGTCCAACCCAGAAGAACGACGCAATCGAGATCTTAAGACTCAACTTGCCATACTCGCTGGTACCGACCACCCTATGGAGCGAGGCTCTTCCATCAGTACGATTTGCAATGAACAGTGCCGTTCACAATTCCATTGGATTTAGCCCTTCCTATCTCTGCTTTGGCCGAGAGATGAGAACCCCCGATGACGTCACCCACGATCTACGTGCCGTGATCGACAACGACAATATTGTAGCCGAAATTACTCCCTACCTGCGCACTGTGGCCGACACTCTCCGACGTGCCCGTGAAACCAATGAGTTGCAACAGGACTATGTAAAACGATATGCCGATCTCAAGCGACGAGATATTAATCCGTACGTGATTGGTGTTTTTGTCAATCACCGTAGTTGGCTGTAAAATACAAGTTATTGTTTATCTAGCAAACTTGGCTAAAAAATTGGGTTTTGGTTCTATTAATTAGGAATTGACAAATTTTATGAAAGATAATGGTTTAATCGGGTTTTATTTACATAAGATGTTCAAATAATTTGCCATTTCGTTCCAAACACAAATAGCATTTTTCCACAGTCGAAATCACCGAATGTTCCAACATTTGTTGAGAAATCGTGTGACATGCCTGCAAAACAGCTCCTCTCAGTTCTTCAATATTATTGAACGCGTGAACATACACTTTGTTTTTTAGATAACCCCAGAGAAAGAAATCTAGGGGGGTTATATCCGGGGATCTAGCTGGCCATGCTACTGGTCTGAGAGTACCTATCCATCGATTTTGAAGGCATGTCATACGATTCCTCAACAAATGTTGGAACATTCTGTGATTTCGACTGTGGAAAGATGCTATTTGTGTTTGGAACAAAATGGCAATTTATTTGAACATTTTATGTAAATAAAACCCAATTAAACCATTATTTTTCATAAAATTTGTCAACTCCTAATTAATAGAACCAAAACCTAATTTTTTAGCCAAGTTTGCTAGATAAACAATTTGTATTGCACAGCCAACTACGGTGATTGAGAAAAACTCGATTATAATTGACGAAACGATTTAAAATCCTATGTGTGATACATTGTCGGAAAGGGAAAGAAAAATACTATCATAATTTAATGTCACGGTCCATAAGAAAAAACAAAGTTGGTGCTATTTTCGAAAAACATTGAAGATGTATATAAATTTCAATTGCATATTTGGATTGTCCTTGAAAAAGTACCTTAATAATGTGCAACTTTTATCGCGATATTTTTCCTACCAGCTGAGTAATTAAATAAAAACCGAAATGCACAATTTCAGTTTTTTGTTAATATCTAGTAAGCCATGGCAGGTATGTCAAATGTGTTTGTCGTATTGTATTAGGCCGAAGATGAGGTAAATTTTCTGTAATTTAACCGAAGTCGTATCTCTTCAAATAAGTGAGATCCCCATGCTTAACATTTTTATCCTGAACACCCTGTATATCTTATTGCTCATACAAGAATTGTTTATTTGTTGTTAAAAAATGTCTAGTGCAAGCCACGAGGGCTCCTTAGTATTTGGCTGCAAGCTTTGTGACAATTATTACTCAGAAGTTCAAGCCCAGATTGAACAGCATCTAGCTGAGGCTCATCTAGTTGATAGTAAGTATACATTTCTAACTACTCATTTGTTAATCCAGTTTGTAGGAATTTATGTACCACTGGCGCCATCTATTGCGTTTCTTTTGGTGCGCGTCGTGGTCACGTGTGTTTGTTAGTTCAGTTAGTTTCAGTTAATGACAGTTAGTAGACAGTAGTCTTAAGTTTTACCCGTTTTCTTTTTACAAATGTTGTTGTGTGGTTCTTTTTATTAATAAAGTGTAGGATTTGATATCGGAGACTCTGATCTTATTAAAAGTTTCAAATATAAGAGAGTTGAAGATTTATAATTTCAAAGTTAAATGCCATTTCTTGGTTTGTTTAATTTTGATGGTAAAATTGGAGGTCAACAATTTTTTGTCATTACCATAACTATGACTATTATAATTCGGGTTGGTTCAGTCAATCCTTTTGAATTTTATAACCCAGATTTTAAAATTATTCATTAATAATTTATAATCTTTTGTTGCAGATAATGGTGAAGTTGTGCAGTTCATCAATCCGTATATTATGTGCATTGCAGACTCCGAAGCAAGTGATAAAAGTATTCAAGAACTTGATACAAATACAAACGTCACGACTGAGCAGAAGTTATGGAGTAGAGAAGCTACAATGCTTCTTATTCAGTTAGTCGAAGAATACGACGCAGATTTTGAAGTGTCGGTAAAAAAACATATATGGTTAAAAATTGCGACCATATTAAATACCAAATTATCTTCGAAGTTAACGTGGCAGCAATGCGACACAAAGTGGAAAAGTTTAAGTAGAACATACAAAGACGTTAAACAACATAATTCCACATCAGGAAAAAATCGTAAGAAGTGGGAATATTTTGAACTACTTGATAAGATTCTGTTTAAAAAACCAGAGATAAATCCACCAGCTACATGCAGTAGCAGTGAAGGATTAATTCTTCAAGCAAAAGAAAAGAATGATGTGATTTACCGTTACATACACATACACCATCAACGCCCGAATCCTTGTCTAATCCCTTTGTTTCGTCATTTACAAAGAAGAGAAAGGCGACGGAAAACGAAACAGAGAGACATCATAAAGAGAAGTTAATAAGACAAGACAGATTTTTAAACAGCTTCGAGGAACTTTTACATGTTTTAAAGAAGAAAAAATCTGATGAATAATAAATCAATATATAAATTTATTTATTTGCAGGTTTTTTATATATTTTCCCGTTTGAACACTGTTGCATACTTACCTATATTTCCCCTCAGTGTGAGTGAAAAAATGTTCCTTTATTTTGTTATAATATATTAATTTTTATTTTTAAGAAATTAAAACTTATGTGTTTAAGACTTTTATATATTTCCACTTCAAAAAGTAAAAAAATGTTCCTTTATTTTGTTATAATTGTAACGCGGGCTAATACGAATACTACGCATAAGCCGATCCGCCGCCTTCGTCGCCGTTCGAGAAAGGGTGGGGTCGCGCAGTGTGATGAAGCAGTAGTAGTAGGAGACTGGCAAGCGCGGAAGTAACAGACAGTGACAGTGTGAATTACCACAAATAATAAACTTTGTAACAGTTTTAAATAAAGTTCTTTCTTTTAATCTAGCTGTTATATAATATATTAATTTTTATTTTTAAGAGATTAAAACTTGTGTTCAAGACTTTTATATACATCCACTTCAAAAAGTCAAAATGTTTTTTTTTTGTTATATTTTTTATATTTATCAATATTGTTTTAAGAGAACAAGAAAACTGTTCTGTGGGAATAAATTGCAATTTTGTAGTATCAGTTGTTTTGTTTTTAAAACGGTTAATAATTTTTCTGAATATCGTCGGTGCGAAGTCAAAACCTCGTATCTCAAAATCACGTTGTTTTCAGGAGAGGCTAAAAATGTTTTTTCTGTATCAAGCACAAGGAGATACGATGTTTCAACACTACTTCTCAGTACGCTATTGAGCTACGAGGTTTATGAACTTAACCAGGGATCTAATAATATAATATAAAAACCACTTAACTCAAAATCGTCAAATATACAATACGAGGTTTTGACTTCGCACCGACGATTATGTATTAATATTTTGGTTTTTAGTGCCAGTCTTACGAAACAAAAATAACTTGATGCTATCAAGGATGTTTCAGATAAACTAATTATGTACTAGGGTAACTTTCTTGAAAACCATTAAATTATTATTATTCATGTGAGTTTTACCAATAAGCTTATTTCGTGTTTGTAAAACTAAACTCTCTTAAAAAACCTCCAGTTCTTTCAAAAACCATATTTTAATTAAGGAATCACAATAGATAGTAAGGTGAGGGATACACAAAATCCGGATAGGACAAAAAAGACAAGTAGCATAAATTGTAAAACATTTATTGTAAAAATCTCTCGTCAATATTTAACATATTCATAATATGATTTCGCTTATTTGTGGCAGCTAAGTCTACATTTCCCCTTTCAATATTTTCAACATTTGCGTTCCTTTCCACCTCCAACTCATTGATATCTTCAAGTAAATCACCGTTTAAAATGCATAGATTATGTAAAATACAACCAGATACGATTAGTAGTGCAATTAGATCTAGCCGTACAGTCTCTAAATGTTTTAGGCGCCGAAAGCGACCTTTCAAATATCCAAATGCATTCTCTATTACGACCCGACATTGGGACAATTTAAAGTTAAAATTTTTTTCTAGGATTTAATTCGCCCACATTCATGAAACCTACCAAGAGGTTAGTAGACAATTTGTATGCCGGGTCTCCGATTAAATGGTTATCATTTTCAACCTGAATATCACCATTATTCATCCTTCGGTAGAGATCAGATTTCCTAAAGAGCCTCATGTCATGTATGCTGCCTGCTTCTCCTGCATACACATCTAAAAATATTTTTCTGTCATCGCAGACACCTTGCAACAGAACTGAATGATAACTCTTTCTGTTGCAGTATGAGTTCGGATATTCTTGGGGTTTATTAATTCTTATATGGCACCCATCTATCGCTCCAACAATTCCTGTTGAATAACTTCTAAATTTTTGAGTTTATAGAAGTTTATACTGAAAATTACCTGAAAATTCATTGATATATTGAAAACGTTGAGATATCTCTTGCGCTCTATCTCTAGTCGGCCATGCAATAATTTTGTAAATTGTTTTTACGACCAGTAATTTTTTACATGTTCGATATAAGACATCCCAGCAGGTGCTTTTGCTAATACTAAATCTATCTGCCACTGTCCTAAAAGAAACTGAGATTATAAACCAATAAAGTAAAATTTCTCTAATTTCACCGAAAAGATTCTAAATTTGATAGGCACCAGATGGTAATCATAACTTCTTTTTCTAGGGGTGTTTGGAGTTGCCCTTTCTGAGTGTTCTGCTGTGGTAAAATGTGATGCACTTTTTCTAACAAATCTTCGAAAGTCTCAATACTTATGCGGAAATGATATTTAAATTGTTTGTTTAAAAAACGAGGACCTACCTCTTCCGCATAGTTTTCTACTTTCGGTAATTTATTAGTTTCTTCATCATCACTGTCGAATAATATGACTTGACTAATAATAATAGCCATCATTATTGCTTCGTTTTCCATTTTTAAATAGTTACTTTTTTAAGGTTAACTCTACACAAAATACAATCTGTTTGCTCTCAAGTGCGTTCGGTAAATCCGACTTTCTCCATCTACTCTGTAGTTACGTGACTTAAATCTGCATCTGCTCGCTACGCTCGATCTTTGCTAAAACGAACGCAGTTATAATATATGTATATACGAGTATATATATAGTTATATAGTGCTGTAGGATTGGATGTGACGTCATTCTAAAATATTCAATTTCAAATTAACGTTGTTTTATTGTTTGGTTAGTGATACCAACCATAGTAGAGTAGTTTGGACAGTTCTGGGACAGAGGCTGAGGTTACCCTTGAACTAAATTCAAGTAGTGGGGGATATACCCCCACTCCCCCCACCCACTATTAGGTGGGGTATCCCCTTCCCCCTACCCCTCTACATCAGGAGCTCCTAGAGAATACGTCTGCTTCAGCCGATGGTCAAACCCATAATGAAAGAATTTTAAAGCAGGTAATCCCTACCACAAATAACTCCTAAAGAATACCTCTGCACCAGCCGATGGTCAAGCTCATAATGAAAGAATTTTAGAAATCAGTAATCCCCTCTATGGTAATGCATGAATCTAATTAATAAAATTTATGAAAGTGCAGTTTAGTGCAGTGAAGGCCAATATTAAAATTCTGTACAATCACTGCATTTGGAAGGTTATATATTTATATGCCCGGATGTCTGGTCAATTTTTAAATATGAAAGTGCAGTTGAACATATTAAAATTCTTTTGGATGTTGATATATTCAAAGAGCTGTTATTAAACCAGTTTTTATATACCTGTGTCTGTGAGGTTTACATTTACTTTCACTAATATTTAGTTTTACTAAAGACTTCCTGCTGAAAACATCTAATAAAATGTTTGTTTGTAAATTTTGCAATCGTCAGTTCGTATATGAATCTTCTTTAAAAAGGCATCTACAAACAATATGTAAAAAAGATGGTAAGTTTAATTAATTAAATAATAATTCTGTTCTAAATTTTAATACTTATTTGTGGTAATTTATAAATGTCCAACTTGTGCCAAAGCGTTCAACAGGTTAGACAATTTGAATCGTCACTTAAAAAATATTTGTACATCAAGGACTGAACCATCAACTAGTGGTACGATAAACATTTAATTGTTTTTTATTTTGTTGTAATTGCTGTTTTTATTGAAGATTCAAGAGACCAATCACCACCACCGAAAAAACAAAAGCTAAATGATAACGTTTACTGTGATGTCTGTAAAATAAATATCCCTCGAACATCATACATGGGACATCTTCGCATTAATTTCCACAAAGATAAATGTTGTGTTGATGGTGAAGATGTTCAAATAATAAATACCGCTTTTAAGAACAGAATTACGGTTTATAAATTGTCGAGTAAAAATAATCATATACATGTAAAAGATTTTATGAATGATGTAAAAGAAAATGCTTTAAAATTAATAAGAAATTTAGTGGAAAAATTAATCATGATAAAAGTAAATTTTGAATTGTTCGGCTCGTACATATTAGAGGATACACACGATATTAAATCTTTCAATACCAAAAATAAAATTATTACAATTTCAACGGCTTTATCTAATGTATATGATGATTTTGCTTCGACAATGGATAAAAAGTCGTCTGAATTTCAAGAGAGGGATAGTGGTAAGTGAATATTATGTTAATTTATATCATAAAAATTAATTAGGTATGTATTAAATTTTAGGTTCGTCATTGGATAAGATTTTATATTTGGAAGTTAACGTTAATAAATACAATCCACTACGAGCCTCAGCGTATATAAAACTACCGAAAGACATTTAAGAATTAGATGATATATAAATTTGTAAAATTTGTAAATAGTGTTAGTTGTAAAATGCCTTCTCTAACAACAAGCTACGTTGTGTTGTCTGCCTTAGTTGGCAATATATTTTATATACAGTATCCGAATCCACCACCTTCAAATGGATTTATTTGTTTGGACTTTAATGGTTCACGAAATGATAAATGGCCTGATAATTGGAAACGTTTAGAAATATCAAAAATTAACGAGAAGCAACTAGTGTATAAAACTAATATTAATAAAGACATTATCAACTCAACAAATGTTATTAATTATAGAATTTTGTTCTTATATCCAAATAGAACTTTACAAGATAATTACTGGTATACCTATGTAATACGAAACTCAACTAGAAATAATTTTAATACAAAACCCATAGATGTAGTAATTTATGTTTCATTGTCTTTATTTGTATTTGTCATTGTAATGGTAACAATCACATTAATAACTTTTGTATCATTGAAACTATATGTAAAATATTCATTGTAATGTTTTAAAAATAAAATTCAATTATTTATATAAAAAAGACGTTTATTTTATTTATTATATTACATTCGTATTTATGGTAAATCATTTTTTGAAATCCAAGAATTATGCGTATTGTCGAAACCAAGCCATTTAACAAACAATCTATCCCCCTTTTTTCGAATAACCTTTTCTACTAAATAAATATCGGGATACATAACTTTTTGAAGTTCATAACCATAAAAACCACCTTTTATTTCTTCATTTTTCTCATCTACCAAAATATAAGTTGTAGGATTAGTTAACTGAATTTTCACAATTTTAAAGATTTCATTTGACCAATTGGGTGTGTATCCTTTTGCAAATGCTTCACGATATTTACTTATTCGCACATAATCTCCAATCTTAAGTTTTTTCTTTGTTGGATCCATATGTTTAGCGTGACTATAAACAGTATTTAGTAAATGTTTTGCATTTTTCATGTTTACATCAGCAGGTCGCATTCCTATAGTTCTATGACGACTAGTATTATATTCACTGACAACTTTTGGTAAAATATCTAACCATTTGTAATTTCCTTGAAGACTAAATTGTTTCCACATTTTATTTTTTAATGTTCTATTACATCTTTCAACAATACTAGCTTTTAGATTGGAAAAAGTGCTATAGTGATTTATATTTAAATTCAGCATTAAGTTTTGAAAATCTTTATTATAGAACTCCTTACCCATATCTGTTTGTAAATTTTTTGGGGTTTCATTTAAAAATACTTTTTTGATTGCGTCAGTAACATCTTTACCATTTTTACTTTTAACAGGAACGGCCCATACAAATTTTGAAAATACATTAATGACCACTAAAATATATCTGTATCCTTTATTAAATTTTGAATATGGTATCATTTCTACTAAATCCGCTTGAAATAAATCATTTAAACTTTTAATGATCACTCGTCTACGTTTAAAGTACCTCCTTGCCGGTTTGTGCAGTTCATCTACTATTTGTTGTTTCACTGTTTTTTTTCATTTTTCAATTGGACATTTAACAATACATTCAACGTATAATTTATACAATGGGGATTTTGTTGGCTTTTTGAACACCAGTTTATCATTAACTAATAAATCCTTTCCTTGCAATTTACTTTTGTCCTGTTTTTTATTATTTATAAACACATCAACGTTACCCGGAAAAATGGTTAAATATGCGATTTTTCCCCTTTCAAATGGAAAATTATAATATGTATCACCATGCAATAAAATATAAGTACCGTCAGATTTAACCTGTTCACCAATTATTAATAAAGTCGTATGGTATGAATATGAGTCGAGATCAGTTTTACTGGGTATATTTAAACTTGTTATAAGATCATGAATTTCATAATTATAATAATGATGTGGATGGTGTAGTTTTCTCCCAAATTTATCTAATGTCATTGTCGACTTTTAAGTTTTAACTGATTAATTATTTTATGCGTTTAATGTTTTATTCAATAATTTTAGCTTCACGTAACTCTTCAATTATAGAAATAATTTCATTACTGTGACTAGTATTTCCAGCAACTTGTGATGATACTAAAAGACGTAATCTATCTACCAATTCATTAGGATCATCCTAGTGCACATATTCAATGTCGTTATTATTAACCTCTAACATTAATCCTTTACCAGTTAGCGTTCTTGTACTAGTTGGTATTGAACTTACTCTCTCTCTAAAAGGAGCAGGTTTTTTATTAATTTCCGATTGAATAACTTGCTTATATTTGGTTGATTTGTTCCCAACTAATTGGTCTTGTGGATTATAATTGCGATGAAGTGTATGAGTTCTTTTTAAAATATCCATATAATTTTTATGATCATCTTTTTTATATTCTATTGGGTTTTTTTTAAACAATAATTCGTACAAGCCTGGTGTTCCAATATAAGTTAAACCATTAATTTCAATATCAGCCCCTTTAAATGTTAGTTGTGAATCTCCAATTGTAAATATTTCAGTTTCACAATCATGTCGCACTCCATGGTTATGATCAAATTGATCATCAGTGTCCCTTATCATTTCTTCAATATAAATTCTTGGTAAAGGTGTATTATATTGTTCAATATAATGAATAAATGATGGTGTTTCTAAAAGTTGGAGGAAATCACTTTTAGTTTGATCTAAATATATGTCACTAATTTCCGCATCTTGCATAGTTTCATCTTGTACTGTTTCATCATTTTCAAACACATATTCATCTTTTAAAAATTGTGGTGGTTCTCTTGTAGATATAGGTTTTTTATTAACTTCTTCTGATTCGAAATTTTCTGTTTTACGTTCAATTTTTGTTTCAGGTTCAATTTTTGTTTCTGTTTTTAAAGTACACAAAACGTCTTGAAAAGATTTAGTAATCGGTTTGTACACTTCTCGAAATTTTATATTGGATTGATGAATATCAGACCTCAAACTTTGATATTTTTCTTTTATTGCTTTTCTGATTTTTAACAGTTCTCTTGCTAGTTGTTTGTCCATCTCTACCAACACTTGAATTAATTTGAACTGTTCTATACTTATAAATATATATATAATTGTCAAAACCTTTTCTATATCGACCTGAGTTAATGTTACTATCCTTATCAATTACCAAAAATCCATATTTTTCTTTCCAACAGGTTAAACATAAATTTTTAAATTGTTGAAATGTCATGTCTGTATTTACGTGGTCGTTGTATATGTGTTTTAAATTTGTATTGTCTTGCTTAAATAAAACTATCAAGTTTGTATTATCCCTTATAAGTTGTTTAGGCACAGATGAATATGTCTGACAAAGATAGAAGCAATCAATATTTTGATGTCGCCCAAAACAAAAATAGTCTCTGACTATACTTTGATTGCAACAAATGATATCATCAAAAATTATCACAGAATTTTTTTTTATTTGATTTGGAGGTAAAATATTTGAATCATCTTCATATTCCATGTACCCAATTTCCTTTATAGGTTTCAATAACAATTTTAAATATTCATATTTAGGCTGATGTAGTGATTTTGAATACAAATATACGTTTTCAAATCTTAAACCATTTGGGTGTAATAATAAACTTATCATAACATTAGTTTTTCCACATCCAGAACTACCAACAAATAGTGCCCGTTTACAATCACTACCTAATAAACGATTGTGTCTTTGATATTTATTAGTTAAAGTAGCTACATCATGATTTACAATAGGTAAGGACAGGTGTTGTTGTTCAATTTTCATTGCAAGAACTAATTGTATATACATGTGTACAAAGCCTTATATATTGATATTTGAAGAGTACTATTTTCGTATTATAACTTGGTATATATTTTTGAACTGTTTTTACTGTTTTTCTGGAACTGCAACCAGTTAAAGCCGTTCATTTAGCCGTTTTCCGGGAACGGCAACCCGTTAAAGCCGTTTATTTAGCCGTTTTCCCGGAACGGCAACCCATTAAAGCCGTTCATTTAGCCGTTTTCCGGGAACTGCAAGCAGTTAAAGCAGTTCATTTAGCCGTTTTCCGGGAACTGCAAGCAGTTAAACCCGTTTATTTAGCCGTTTTCCTGGAACTGCAAGCCGTTAAAGCCGTTCATTTAGCCGTTTTCCAGGAACGGTAACCAGTTAAAGCAGTTCATTTAGACGTTTTCCGGGAACGGCAACCCTTTAAAGCCGTTTATTTAGCCGTTTTCCTGGAACTGCAAGCACTTGGAAGAGTTCTTATAACTATTTTTTGTATTTTTAGATAACAATATATTTATATACTATATTAAACCTTTAAATAATGACATTTGAAAAATAATGTGTCAGTATTCCTATCGTCTTACAACTTGATACATATATAATGAGTATTACTAAAAAGAAGAAGATTGGTTAGAACAGGTTCTGGTTTTGTTAATACATTGATTAATAAATTACCTTTTGAATTACACATTCCGGGTTATAACTTTTGTGGTCCAGGCACCCGTTTAAGTAAAAGATTAGCTAGAGGAGATAGAGGTGTTAATCCGTTGGATGAGGCTTGTAAAGAGCACGATATTGCATATTCTCAAGAAAAAGATATTAAACAACGACACGAGGCTGATAAAGTTTTAACAGAAAAAGCAGTACAACGAATTCGATCTGGTGACGCTAGTTTTGGTGAAAAAGCGGCTGCTTTAAGTGTAGCTGGAATTATGAAGGCTAAAACTACATTTGGTATGGGACAACGAAGAACTAAAAATACATACAAAAAAAGAAAAAATATTAGTTTTAAGCAAGCTATTAAAAGAGCAAGAGACAGTCTAAAGGGTAAAACCGGTTTAAATTTAATTGATAATACTGAAATTGCGTTGACGTCTCTTAAAAAACAACAAATTAATCCACCAAAACAACGAATCATTCCAATTCCAAAGTCTGGAGGAATTTTACCGCTTATACCGATTTTCGCTGCACTTTCAGCAATTGGAAGTTTAGCTGGAGGAGGTGCTGCAATAGCTAAAGCAGTTACAGATAGTAAACGTCAAGCTCAAGACCTAAAAGAAAAAGAAAGACATAACCGTGTAATTGATGCAAGTGTTGGGAGTGGACTTTATTTATAACCTTACAAAAATGGTTTAGGTTTATATTTGACTCCACATAAAAAAAAGTTTTAGTGAAGCTACCACACCATGCATTAAGTAATATCGATTTAATGAAATATGCTAAATTATTAAAAATTCCCCATTTTAGAGGTGTATTTATGAGAGAAGAATTACCAAACAAAATTCATAAAAATGAATCAGGAATTCTTAATCTCGACAGTAAACATAACAATGGCACTCATTGGACGGCTTATTACAAACGAGATAGACATATTGTGTATTTCGATAGTTTTGGACATTTAAAACCTCCATTAGAACTTATTAAATATTTTTATGGTGATGGTAGCAATAATAAAATATTTTACAATTATAACAGATATCAACAGTATAATGCAGAGAATTGTGGTCACTTGTGTTTAGAATTTTTATATAAACTATCTTAACATAATATATTCAGTAGTCAGTCGCACGGCAAACATGTCGTCTTACACATTTAATTTAACTGGAAAAAAATCTGTAATTAGTCATGACCTTGATAATCCTTTATTTTTAAATGAAAATGTTGAATATACGTTGGGTTTAACACACTTTGAAACTTTCAATTCTATACCTAATATACATCCTAAAAACAATAAATTTTACTACGATAATGAAAGTATTGAGATTCCTACAGGAGCGTATGAAATCAGAGATATAAATAGTTACCTAAGAAGTGTGGTAGATGATCCGAGGGAAACGGGTAATTATAAACAGAAAAAACCAGTGTATTTATCAATTGAAGCCAATAATAGTACATTAAAAACAATTATTAAATGTACTGAAGACATTGATTTTACCAAGCCGAATTCTATCGGAGAATTACTAGGATTCAGCAAAAAAATAATTAAAAAAAACACACTTACTATATCAGATTTTCCTGTAAATATTTTAAAAATAAATGCTCTATGCATTTATTGTAATATAACAACTGGTTCTTACAATAACGGTCAACTTGGACATATAATTCACGAATTTTTTCCTACTACACCACCAGGGTATAAAATAGTTGAGTCTCCACAAAATGTAATTTACTTACCAATCAACGTTAGAACAATTACCAACATTACTGTTAAAATACTTGATCAAGACGGTGATATAGTTGATTTTAGAGGAGAAACCATTACATTCATAAAATGGTGATAAAATACACTATTCGAAACCATCCATATAAACCGTTTAACAACAATATTAAGAATAAACAAAGAAGTTTTCAGTGCAGTCGTGCTACAGGTGTTGATCGATTAACACCAAATAATATAACATTTTTAAAAGCAATTGGATTATTAAAATAATGGCAAATATACTAGACGTGAGAGAACAAATTGTTGTTGATAATTCCATCGTTGAATGGGAAGTGCACACCCACCAACCTGCAACTTAGTATCTTACACTCCAAATGAAAGTAAAAAATTAGAAAATTCCGGATGGTTCCCAAAAAAAAGTGGAACTAAAGACATTTTAGTTGATACCGCGACTGGAAACTTTACTGTATGCATACCACTTAAAGCGTGGTTTGGCTTTGCAAAGATTACAAAAAAATAATTTTACCAATTGATAAATCTTTAGTTCTTGTCAGAAGTAACAGCGATGTAAATGCAATTATAAATCCTACAACTACAGAAACTGTAAAAGTACACATTGATAAAATCTTTGTACATCCTTTATGAAGATTTTTGTCCAGCCTTCATACACTGACCATCTCTCTTGCCACTCTTTCATGGTCCTTTCTTTTGCACCTGCGGTTCCGTTTTCCCTGCCTTGTTGGTACACGTCAGTCATTTTCTTGATTTTTAGTTCCAGCGGCGGTAGCGCTGCAATTACGAGGACGGCTTGTGTTGGGGCGGTCCTGTACGCGGAGGTAATCCTTATCGCCAATTTTCGGTTTAATCTTTCTATCATATCTCTGTAGTACTGGTATTTCATAGCCTTCGCCCAGATTGGTCCACCATAAACCACCATAGAAGTTACTGCCATTGCCAATATTCGACGTTTCTTGGCACGTGGGCCACCGATATTGGGAGTTATCTGAATTAGTGCATTCATGGACTTTGACGCTTTCTCGCATATCTTCTTTATGTGGTACGTCATACGCGTATTCTTGTCAATATAGATTCCCGTATATTTCACTGCTAGTTTGCTTGTGATTTGTGTGCCGCCAAATTTCAACTCAATTTCTCGCAGTTTCCGTCTCCCGGCCAGTAGCACAATTTCCGTCTTTGTCGGAGCCAATTTGATGCTCATCTCATCGAGTACCATAGCAATCGTTGATACTGCATACTTTGCTGATTCCTCCAAGATTGTAGCAGTTTTCCCACTTACTACCACTGCTAGATCGTCTGCATAGGCTATCAGATTTATTTCTCTTCCCAGGTTTACGTTCAATATCCTGTTGTAGAAAATATTCCACAGGGTCGGTCCCAGAACAGAACCCTGTGGGACTCCACAACTTGTACGGATCATTTTGCCACTTTCCGTCAGAACGAACCTGTCTGTGAGGTAGGACTGAATTATCCTCACGAGATACGGACTTATTTGGGAGAGCGTTCAATATCTGGTCCCAGGGAGCAGAGTTGAAGGCGTTCTCTATGTCAAGAGTTATAAGCGCACACAATTCTTGATTTTTATAGGCTTTATTTCCGATTCGATTTGGCACTTCCATTACCTTGTTTAAGGCGTCTATTGTCGATCTTCCTTTTCTGAATCCAAATTGGTGATCGTGCAGTATATGCTTCAGTTCCAGTTCTTCCTCCAGGCGCTCCCTGACTAGAGTCTCAAGAAACTTACCCCAACAGTCCACTAAGCATATCGGCCGATATGTGTTCTCATCTGTGGGTCTTTTCTTTGGCTTTTCAATAAGGACCAATTGTGCAACTTTCCAAATCGATGGGAATGTGCCTTGTTCCAGACATCGGTTCATAACGGTGAGTATTTCCTCCGGCTTCTTTATAGCTACGACTTTTGTGATTTCTGGTGGGATATTGTCTGGACCAGGTGCCTTTCTAGTTTTAATTCGGTTTGCTACTGTAATGATGTCATCAGTGTTCAATAATTTTATTTCTGTCACTTGTATTTCTGGATGATGCTGGATTGGTCTTTTCGGAAATAATTTATCGACTTGTTCCAAAATTGCCTCGTCGCTCAGCGAAATTTTCGGTTTATAAAGCTTCAACTTCCCGACAACTATTTTATAGCCGAGTCCCCAAATGTCTTCCTCGAGGTCATTGCAGAGCTGTTTCCATGCCTCCCTTGTCTGTGTTTGTATGGATTTTTTTAACTCCCTCCTCGCATTATTATATCCAATTTTTGCTTCCTCTTTTTCGGCTATATTAGAATGTTTTGCCTGTTTAGTTCTTGTAAATAATCTTCTTTTTTTAATACATTCTTTCCTTTTTTCAGCTATCTGTGGAGTCCACCAGTAGACCGGAGGATGAGGATGCCTGGGTTGCCGACGTCTTCGAAAACTCTCGTCGCAAAGCCTAGTGAGTCGGCTTACAAATGTTTCCGGGGTGGTAACACCTGCAAGTCCCCGCACCAAATTCTGCGTAAAACCATCCAGACCTTCCTTGGAGATCTTCCAACCTCGTTGGCGTGTCAGGTAAGTATCTTTCTGTGTGTGATGCGTACTATTTATTTCAAACAGAATTGTGTTATGATCGCTAAGATTTTCTGTTTCAGCGTCTACTCGCCAATTTTCAATGTTTCGGCCGATCCCCGCTGTCGCTATAGTTACATCAATGACCGATGAGCCGGTCGAACTGCAGAAGGTAGGTACATTGCCCCTGTTGAGCGCGACGAGGTCATTTGCCTCGAGCCATTTTTCCAGGAGCCTTCCCCTCCCATCCAGCACTGGAGAAACAAAAGTTATCGACTTCGCGTCAAATTCGCGTATTTACTGATTTAATTAAAAGAATAGTAGGTTTTGTTTACAAATTACTGATCGGTAAGTAATTTTACCGATCAGATTCTCGCCTTCTGATCGATAAGTAATGACATTTGAAAGTTTTGTCACTTTATTTTAGATAATTTTATAGTTGTCACTTTGACATGAACAAATTTTAGTTTGGTTACTATTCTTTAATTAAACCCATAAATACGTGAATTTAGGTCTTGAGCTTGACGTTTACTATCTGTAACTGCTTTAGCTATTGCAGCACCTCCTCCAGCTAAACTTCCAATTGCTGAAAGTGCAGCAAAAATCGGTATAAGCGGTAAAATTCCTCCAGAGTTTGGAATTGGAATGATTCGTTGTTTTGGTGGATTAATTTGTTGTTTTTTAAGAGACGTCAACGCAATTTCAGCATTATCAATTAAATTTAAACCGGTTTTAACCTTTAGACTGTCTCTTGCTCTTTTAATAGCTTGCTTAAAACTAATATTTTTTCTTTTTTTGTATGTATTTTTAGTTCTTCGTTGTCCCATACCAAATGTAGTTTTAGCCTTCATAATTCCAGCTACACTTAAAGCAGCCGCTATTTCACCAAAACTAGCGTCACCATATCGAATTCGTTGTACTGCTTTTTCTGTTAAAACTTTATCAGCCTCGTGTCGTTGTTTAATATCTTTTTCTTGAGAATATGCAATATCGTGCTCTTTACAAGCCTCATCCAACGGATTAACACCTCTATCTCCTCTAGCTAATCTTTTACTTAAACGGGTGCCTGGACCACAAAAGTTATAGCCCGGAATGTGTAATTCCAAAGGTAATTTATTGATTAATGTATTAACAAAACCAGAACCTGTTCTAACCAATCTTCTTCTACGAATGATTCCTTTCTTTTTAGTAATACTCATTATATATGTATCAAGTTGTAAGACGATAGGAATACTGACACATTATTTTTCAAATGTCATTATTTAAAGGTTTAATATAATACATAAATATATTGTTATCTAAAAATACAAAAAATAGTTATAAGAACTCTTCCAAGTGCTTGCAGTTCCAGGAAAACGGCTAAATAAACGGGTTTAACTGCTTGCAGTTCTGGGAAAACGGCTAAATAAACGGCTTTAAAGGGTTGCCATTCCCGGAAAACGGCTAAATGAACTGCTTTAACTGGTTACCGTTCCTGGAAAACGGCTAAATGAACGGCTTTAACGGCTTGCAGTTCCAGGAAAACGGCTAAATAAACGGGTTTAACTGCTTACCGTTCCAGGAAAACGGCTAAATAAACGGCTTTAACGGCTTGCAGTTCCGGGAAAACGGCTAAATAAACGGCTTTAAAGGGTTGCCGTTCCCGGAAAACGGCTAAATGAACTGCTTTAACGGCTTGCAGTTCCAGGAAAACGGCTAAATAAACGGCTTTAACTGCTTACAGTTCCAGGAAAACGGTTAAATAAACGGCTTTAACGGGTTGCCGTTCCGGGAAAACGGCTAAATGAACGGCTTTAACTAGTTGCAGTTCCAGAAAACAGTAAAAACAGTTCAAAAATATATACCAAGTTATAATACGAAAATAGTACTCTTCAAATATTAATATATAAGGCTTTGTACACATGTATATACAATTAGTTCTTGCAATGAAAATTGAACAACAACAACTGTCCTTACCTATTGTAAATCATGATGTAGCTACATTAACTAATAAATATCAAAGACACAATCGTTTATTAGGTAGTGATTGTAAACGAGCACTATTTGTTGGTAGTTCTGGATGTGGAAAAACTAATGTTATGATAAGTTTATTATCACACCCAAATGGTTTAAGATTTGAAAACGTATATTTGTATTCAAAATCACTACATCAGCCTAAATATGAATATTTAAAATTGTTATTGAAACCTATAAAGGAAATTGGGTACATGGAATATGAAGATGATTCAAATATTTTACCTCCAAATCAAATAAAAAAAAATTCTGTGATAATTTTTGATGATATCATTTGTTGCAATCAACGTATAGTTAGAGACTATTTTTGTTTTGGGCGACATCAAAATATTGATTGCTTCTATCTTTGTCAGACATATTCATCTGTGCCTAAACAACTTATAAGGGATAATACAAACTTGATAGTTTTATTTAAGCAAGACAATACAAATTTAAAACATATATACAACGACCACGTAAATACAGACATTACATTTGAACAATTTAAAAATTTATGTTTAACCTGTTGGAAAGAAAAATATGGATTTTTGGTAATTGATAAGGATAGTAACATTAATTCAGGTCGATATAGAAAAGGTTTTGACAATTATATATATTTATAAGTATAGAACAGTTTAAATTAATTCAAGTGTTGGTACAGATGGACAAACAACTAGCAAGAGAACTGTTGAAAACCAGAAAAGCAATAAAAGAAAAATATCAAAGTTTGAGGTCTGATATTCATCAATCCAATATAAAATTTCGAGAAGTGTACAAACCGATTACTAAATCTTTACAAGACGTTTTGTCTACTTTAAAAACAGAAACAAAAATTGAACCTGAAACAAAAATTGAACGTAAAACAGAAAATTGCGAATCAGAAGAAGTTAATAAAAAACCTATATCGACAAGAGAACAACCACAATTTTTAAAAGATGAATATGTGTTTGAAAATGATGAGACAGTACAAGATGAAACTATACAAGATGCGGAAATTAGTGACATATATTTAGATCAAACTAAAAGTGATTTCCTTCAACTTTTAGAAACACCATCATTTATTCATTATATTGAACAATATAATACACCTTTACCAAGAATTTATATTGAAGAAATGATAAGGGACACTGATGATCAATTTGATCATAATCATGGAGTGCGACATGATTATGAAACTGAAAAATTTACAACTGGAGATTCACAACTAATATTTAAAGGGGCTGATATTGAAATTAATGGTTTAACTTATATTGGAACACCAGGCTTGTACGAATTATTGTTTAAAAAAAACCCAATAGGATATAAAAAAGATGATCATAAAAATTATATGAATATTTTAAAAAGAACTCATACACTTCATCGCAATTATAATTCACAAGACCAATTAGTTGGAAACAAATCAACCAAATATAAGCAAGTTATTCAACCGAAAATTAATAAAAAAAACCTGCTCCTTTTAGAGAGAGAGTAAGTTCACTACCAACTAGTACACGAACGCTAACTGGTAAAGGATTAATGTTAGAGGTTAATAATAACGACATTGAATATGTGCACTGGGATGATCCTAATGAATTGGTAGATAGATTACGTCTTTTAGTATCATCACAAGTTGCTGGAAATACTAGTCACAGTAATGAAATTATTTCTATAATTGAAGAGTTACGTGAAGCTAAAATTATTGAATAAAACATTAAACGCATAAAATAATTAATCAGTTAAAACTTAAAAGTCGACAATGACATTAGATAAATTTGGAAGAAAACTACACCATCCACATCATTATTATAATTATGAAATTCATGATCTTATAAGAAGTTTAAATATACCCAGTAAAACTGATCTCGACTCATATTCATACCATACGACTTTATTAATAATTGGTGAACAGGTTAAATCTGACGGTACTTATATTTTATTGCATGGTGATACATATTATAATTTTCCATTTGAAAAGGGAAAAATTGCATATTTAACCATTTTTCCGGGTAACGTTGATGTGTTTATAAATAATAAAAAACAGGTCAAAAGTAAATTGCAAGGAAAGGATTTATTAGTTAATGATAAACTGGTGTTCAAAAAGCCAACAAAATCCCCATTGTATAAATTATACGTTGAATGTATTGTTAAATGTCCAATTGAAAAATGAAAAAACAGTGAAACAACAAATAGTAGATGAACTGCACAAACCGGCAAGGAGGTACTTTAAACGTAGACGAGTGATCATTAAAAGTTTAAATGATTTATTTCAAGCGGATTTATTAGAAATGATACCATATTCAAAATTTAATAAAGGATACAGATATATTTTAGTGGTCATTAATGTATTTTCAAAATTTGTATGGGCCGTTCCTGTTAAAAGTAAAAATGGTAAAGATGTTACTGACGCAATCAAAAAAGTATTTTTAAATGAAACCCCAAAAAATTTACAAACCGATATGGGTAAGGAGTTCTATAATAAAGATTTTCAAAAATTAATGCTGAATTTAAATATAAATCACTATAGCACTTTTTCCAATCTAAAAGCTAGTATTGTTGAAAGATGTAATAGAACATTAAAAAATAAAATGTGGAAACAATTTAGCCTTCAAGGAACTTACAAATGGTTAGATATTTTACCAAAAATTGTCAGTGAATATAATACTAGTCGTCATAGAACTATAGGAATGCGACCTGCTGATGTAAACATGAAAAATGCAAAACATTTACTAAATACTGTTTATAGTCACGCTAAGCATATGGATCCAACAAAGAAAAAACTTAAGATTGGAGATTACGTGCGAATAAGTAAATATCGTGAAGCATTTGCAAAAGGATACACACCCAATTGGTCAAATGAAATCTTTAAAATTGTGAAAATTCAGTTAACAAATCCTACAACTTATATTTTGGTAGATGAGAAAAATGAAGAAATAAAAGGTGGTTTTTATGGTTATGAACTTCAAAAAGTTATGTATCCCGATATTTATTTAGTAGAAAAGGTTATTCGAAAAAAGGGGGAAAGATTGTTTGTTAAATGGCTTGGTTTCGACAATACGCATAATTCTTGGATTTCAAAAAATGATTTACCATAAATACGAATGTAATATATAATAAATAAAATAAACGTCTTTTTTATATAAATAATTGAATTTTATTTTTAAAACATTACAATGAAAATTTTACATATAGTTTCAATGAAAAGTTATTAATGTGATTGTTACCATTACAATGACAAATACAAATAAAGACAATGAAACATAAATTACTACATCTATGGGTTTTGTAATAAAATTATTTCTACTTGAGTTTCGTATTACATAGGTATACCAGTAATTATCTTGTAAAGTTCTATTTGGATATAAGAACAAAATTCTATAATTAATAACATTTGTTGAGTTGATAATGTCTTTATTAATATTAGTTTTATACACTAGTTGCTTCTCGTTAATTTTTGATATTTCTAAAGGTTTCCAATTATCAGGCCATTTATCATTTCGTGAACCATTAAAGTCCAAACAAATAAATCCATTTGAAGGTGGTGGATTCGGATACTGTATATAAAATATATTGCCAACTAAGGCAGACAACACAACGTAGCTTGTTGTTAGAGAAGGCATTTTACAACTAACACTATTTACAAATTTTACAAATTTATATATCATCTAATTCTTAAATGTCTTTCGGTAGTTTTATATACGCTGAGGCTCGTAGTGGATTGTATTTATTAACATTAACTTCCAAATATAAAATCTTATCCAATGACCAACCTAAAATTTAATACATACCTAATTAATTTTTATGATATAAATTAACATAATATTCACTTACCACTATCCCTCTCTTGAAATTCAGACGACTTTTTATCCATTGTCGAAGCAAAATCATCATATACATTAGATAAATCCGTTGAAATTGTAATAATTTTATTTTTGGTATTGAAAGATTTAATATCGCGTGTATCCTTTAATATGTACGAGCCGAAAAATTCAAAATTTACTTTTATCGTGATTAATTTTTCCACTAAATTTCTTATTAATTTTAAAGCGTTTTCTTTTACATCATTAAAAAAATCTTTTACATGTATATGATTATTTTTGCTCTTAAAAGCGGTATTTATTATTTGAACATCTTCACCATCAACACAACATTTATCTTTGTGGAAATTACTGCGAAGATGTCCCATGTATGATGTTCGAGGGATATTTATTTTACAGACATCACAGTAAACGTTATCATTTAGCTTTTGTTTTTTCGGTGGTGGTGATTGGTCTCTTGAATCTTCAATAAAAACAGCAATTACAACAAAATAAAAAACAATTAAATGTTTATCGTACCACTAGTTGATGGTTCTGTCCTTGATGTACAAATATTTTTTAAGTGACGATTCAAATTGTCTAACCTGTTGAACGCTTTGGCACAAGTTGGACATTTATAAATTACTACAAATAAGTATTAAAATTTAGAACAGAATTATTATTTAATTAATTAAACTTACCATCTTTTTTACATATTGTTTGTAGATGCCTTTTTAAAGAAGATTCATATACAAACTGACGATTGCAAAATTTACAAACAAACATTTTATTAGATGTGTTCAGCAGGAAGTCTTTAGTAAAACTAAATATTAGTGAAAGTAAATGTAAACCTCACAGACACAGGTATATAAAAACTGGTTTAACAGCTCTTTGAATATATCAACATCCAAAAGAATTTTAATATGTTCACCTGCACTTTCATATTTAAAAATTGACCAGACATTCGGGCATATAAATATATGACCTTCCAAATGCAGTGATTGTACAGAATTTTAATATTGGCCTTCACTGCACTAAACTGCACTTTCATAAATTTTATTAATTAGATTCATGCATTACCATAGAGGGGATTACTGGTTTCTAAAATTCTTTCATTATGAGCTTGACCACCGGCTGGAGCAGACGTATTCTTTAGGAGTTATTTGTGGTAGGGATTACCTGCTTTAAAATTCTTTCATTATGAGCTTGACCACCGGCTGGAGCAGACGTATTCTCTAGGAGCTCCTGATGTAGAAGGGTAGGGGATACCCCACCTAATAGTGGGTGGGGGGAGTGGGGGTATATCCCCCACTACTTGAATTTAGTTCAAGTTCAAGGTGAACCTCAGCCTCTGGGCTAGAACTGTCCAAAATACTCTACTCCAAACAAATAAATGCATTTGAAGGTGGTGGATTCGGATACTGTATATAAAATATATTGCCAACTAAGGCAGACAACACAACGTAGCTTGTTGTTAGAGAAGGCATTTTACAACTAACACTATTTACAAATTTTACAAATTTATATATCATCTAATTCTTAAATGTCTTTCGGTAGTTATATATACACTGAGGCTCGTAGTGGATTGTATTTATTAACATTAACTTCCAAATATAAAATCTTATCCAATGACCAACCTAAAATTTAATACATACCTAATTAATTTTTATGATATAAATTAACATAATATTCACTTACCACTATCCCTCTCTTGAAATTCAGACGACTTTTTATCCATTGTCAAAGCAAAATCATCATATACATTAGATAAATCCGTTGAAATTGTAATAATTTTATTTTGGGTATTGAAAGATTTAATATCGTGTGTATCCTCTAATATGTACGAGCCGAACAATTCAAAATTTACTTTTATCATGATTAATTTTTCCACTAAATTTCTTATTAATTTTAAAGCATTTTCTTTTACATCATTCATAAAATCTTTTACATGTATATGATTATTTTTACTCGACAATTTATAAACCGTAATTCTGTTCTTAAAAGCGGTATTTATTATTTGAACATCTTCACCATCAACACAACATTTATCTTTGTGGAAATTACTGCGAAGATGTCCCATGTATGATGTTCGAGGGATATTTATTTTACAGACATCACAGTAAACTTCATCATTTAGCTTTTGTTTTTTCGGTGGTGGTGATTGCTCTCTTGAAGCTTCAATAAAAACAGCAATTACAACAAAATAAAAAACAATTAAATGTTTATCGTACCACTAGTTGATAGTTCTGTCCTTGATGTACAAATATTTTTTAAGTGACGATTCAAATTGTCTAGCCTGTTGAACGCTTTAGCACAAGTTGGACATTTATAAATTGCTACAAATAAATATTAAAATTTAGAACAGAATTGTTATTTAATTAATTAAACTCACCATCTTTTTTACATATTGTCTGTAGATGCCTTTTTAAAGAAGATTCATATGCAAATTGACGATTGCATAATTAACAAACAAACATTTTATTAGATGTGTTCAGCAGGAAGTCTTTAGTAAAACTAAATATTAGTGAAAGTAAATGTAAACCTCACAGGCACAGGTATATAAAAACTGGTTTAACAGCTCTTTGAATATATCAACATCCAAAAGTGATTATATAAAATTTTAATATGTTCACCTGCACTTTCATATTTAAAAATTGACCAGACATCCGGGCATATAAATATATAACCTTCCAAATGCAGTGATTGTACAGAATTTTAATATGGCCCTTCACCCTTCACTGCACTAAATTGCATCACTTCCATAAAATTAATTGATTACATTCATGCATTTTTTTATTATATAACATTTTTAGAGTGGGGGTATATCCCCCACTACTTGAATTTAGTTCAAGTTCAAGGTTAACCTCAGCCACTGGGCCAGAACTGTCCAAAATACACTACTAGCAGAGGTTATGAATATGTCCAAAGAACGTGTTTGTCACATATTGAATCAAGATTTAGACATGAGAAAGCTGTCCGCGCATTGGGTGCCGCGTTTGCTCACGTTAGACCAAAAACGTGTTCGAATGAACATTTCCAACGCTCTGTTGGCGCAGTTTAGGCGCAATAAATCGGAGTTTTGGCTCCGATTAATTACTGTAGATGAAACCATTATACCCCAAAATCAAAAATACAGTCAAAACAGTGGACTGCGAAGGGGGAATCGGCTCCAAAAAAAACAAAAACTGTTTTTTCGGCTGGCAAAGTGATGACGACTGTTTTTTGGGATAGTCATGGTGTTATCTTAATCGATTATCTTCAAAAAGGAAAAACCATTACAGGAGCATACTACGCAGCATTACTTGACGAGCTAAAGACAGAAATTGCGAAAAAACGGCCACAATTACAGAAAAAAAAATTTTGTTTCACCAAGACATCTCAGCGATTGCCATGGCGAAAATCCAAGAATTACGCTTTGAACTGCTTGACCACCCACCTTACTCACCAGATCTAGCCCCAAGCTTTTTTTGTTCCCTAAGCTAAAAGTTGCACTCGGAGGACAGAGATTTTCGTCAAATGAGGAGACCATAACCTACGTTAACAAGTATTTTGCAGAGAAAGACGCCGAGTACTATTTGGCCTCTAAATGGCCAAATGTTTACTTTGCCTCAACTTGTTACACTATGGTAATAGAAGTATGCCTAACTCTAAAAAATATTACTTAATGATTCTACCACATTAAAGTTCCAATTTTTGTACTATAAGTTAGTATCAAAGTTGCCTACATAAAAAACGGAAATTACTGAAATTTATCAAAGCAGCGTAAGTTATATGTAATTATACGTAATTAATGAAACTTACAAAGAGTTATTTTACAGTTAACAAGACTAACAATGGGTCAAAAACATTTATAGTTCCACATTGCCCTAATACTGGGAAAAATAGTGCGGATAAAGACTTTGTTTATGTGCCGAGAGACATCGGAATACGAAAAAAATGGTTCAAAGCTATTCGACGGGACTTCAACAAATTGAAATCAAAACTACAAAATCTTTACATTTGTGAAGATCATTTCGATGTAAGTTGTTTGTGTCAAATTTATCAAAAATATACGAGTAATTACCCACGGGCTTGACATAATGAATGAATAAATAAACAAAATATTCATAAGTCAAATAACATATTAATTAAGTACATAGTAATTTTACTAAATGAAGTCTATTTTTGTGTATATCCATGAATTAATTTTGGATTGTGCTTGTAGTTCGAAAAAGATATGAAAAATTACATGGAATGGAGGTTTACGAAATGTAAAAAAGTGATGAGAAAAAATATTGTCCCGCATAAATTCGAATGTCAACGTGGCTTCGCCGAACATGTTTAATGGGTTTTAATTTCGAAAAATAACACCTCTACTGTGCCCGCATACTTTATCCCTTATTTGTGGATGACGATTTAGGAATCCCTTTAACCAAAACCGACCAGCCATTTTCATTTGTTTATTGAATGGATTTTCAACTTTATTGCAAAAATTAAAAATGCATCTGCGTAATACTTTTCCAGTTAATGGATATCCAACCTTAGCCAAGCGAATTATTCTGCGGCACAAATCTTCTAGTGCTCCAGTAAGAACAGGTTTGCAACCCAAAATAGATTTTTCTGTTTTATGATTTGTTAAATAATCTCTTAAAGTCCTACGCGGTATAGTCCAGGAAAAATAGACTTTAACATGGAAAAAAATTGTTACAGGCTGAATTTTTGCATGCTCCTTAGTATTATAGCCCTCAATAATGTGTGAAAGTTCCCCATCGATTTGATGGCTGCTGTAACATCCCCAACTTGGTGACAGTTGCAATATCTCGCTTTCTAATTTTAGTGCTGATATCCGGTGCTCTGCCACACATTTTTTGTCTATTGTAAATCCCTTTTTTAAAGAAATCCCTTTTTTAGTAATTGTCCCAATATTTCCTATTGAATTTTTGTCCAAGTGTTCTTTAATTGATTTTACAACCATATCGCCTAAATCGCCCTAATGTTAAGAGGAAAGTAAATCCTTTGTGGACCTACTATAAACTTAGAGTCAAATAAACATCCAAGCGACAATACTTTATTAGTTTCAATTAAAGAATCACCCTTCAAAATACGAACCCCTACGGTGAGGAAACGGTCGCCTTCCTACCAATTCCCTAAAAGTGCCGCTCTGTAGAAGAGGTTGCCAAAATGTTGAGTATATGTGAAGCGAATGTTGTATGATAGAACCAAGGCCAGTGTGTGATTGCTAATTAGAATGAATGAGAGCGTTGTTTCGATAGCGAGGATGATGTGAATATGTATGGTCCGAATATTTGAACCTTCTGCAGAAGCCTTTAATCCTTGTAGTTTGTTAGTATTTAAATCCCTAACTCCGTTACATCGCCAAGCCCGAAATAGTCATTATTCATTGTATTGTTATGATTGATTCCTGAATCGTTACGGCTTTGTAGTCGTTTAGTAAATATTGTTTAAGGTTGGGCATAGAATTAGTGTAATTATGTTAAGTACGACCTCCTAGGTTTTTTCTGTGGGTTTCCCTAGGCTCTTCAGGTCATCAAGTCGGCCCACAGACGCACCTGTATTACCTTTGAGTATAGGTGGTGACTCCAGGTAGATTAGGTGTCATAGTTAGGAATTATAGGATAGGTGTATAGGATATTGTCGTTTAAATAACGAATATCATTAAATCGTTGGTAAATTGTTTGCTACCATTATAGGATATTTTAGGTACAGTATCGAGAGAATTATCCTTATTTACTTCGGTTCTAGTATATAAACCTCAAGGCGTCACCCATACAGCCAATAGTAGTACCAAGTAGGTCCTGTAATCCCTTAAGTCGTCCAATAGGGTACTTTCGTACCAATTCCTTAATATTCCATATTTCCACCCTTTATCCCCTCTTTCAACCCTAGTTGTAGTTAGAACTTTCCGTACCAGAATTTCTTCAGTTTCTTTCCTACGCCCGTTTGGTAAACTCTCCTCCTTCGCGACTTGTTCCAAACTGTTTTTTTAATAATTCTCTAGATCTCTGTACCTACGCCATCATTTTCATCATACATATAAGTTCAGTAGTATATTTTTAAATATTTCGTTCACCACCTCGACTCTCAACATTTCATTAATTTTTCTTCACATTTTCATTACATTATATTGTTCCGTTTATCTTCATCAATTTTATAATTATTATACTTATTATTGGTTACTTGGGAGTTTAATTTCCGTACACATAGATTCCTCCGTTAACCTCGCGAGTTAAGTGTAGTACGACGCTACATATACCTGTAGGTCTACCTTAGCCAGGTCAAGACATCTACAGGTAAGTGCGTAACCAGTAGAACACGAACCCATTTCTAGGCTGCCTTTCGCTCCCTTTCGCGTATACCACCTGTAAGCCTTCAATTAATACCCGGTACACTTATCAAAGTGTGGCGGTTACACTGCTGACTGAGTTACTCGAGGTCAAAGGTCGCGATAAACAGTTTTTTGCAAATATTTCGAGAACAGCGACCTTTATTGAAAAAAATATAGAGAGCTAATATTTAGCTGAGGCAATTTACTATAAAAATTTCTTATTCAGAAGTTTTCTTGTAGAGGCAATCGTTCACGAGATATAGCGTTTCAAAAACTAGGAACGTAGAGGACTTACTTCACTACGAAGAATAACGACTGATCTTAGGATAATGGATAATGAATTATTATTCAATATGTATATTTATGGCGTTTTTTATTTATTTGTGCATTTATTGCATTTATTTGGGCATTTATGATACAGTAATGAACTTTCTTCAGTTTCGGAGAGCGATTGTTCCGTCACCAAAGTCTGAACGAGGAAAGACGATGGATCGATGTCGTTATCGATCTCCTCATTATCAATATTAAAATTTTCCATGTTCATACATGTGTGGCCATTACATTGGCTACAAACTACAGAACAGTTCAATCCTGCTTTCCGACATCCACAATTGGAACCACAGCCTTTCTTGCACTTACCAAATAGTGCATTGAGATATGCATCAGGAGCGGCTTGGAGCAGAGTTGTAACTGGCTCTAAAATATTATTTTGTAGTACGCATCCCCAGTCCTGAAGATCAATTTCTCCATTCCAACTGTGGATGTCGGCGGAAAGCAGAATTGAACTGTTCTGTAGTTTGTAGCCAATGTAATGGCCAAACATGTATGAACATGGAAAATTTTAATATTGATAATGAGGAGATCGATAACGACATCGATCCATCGTCTTTCCTCGTCCAGACTTTGGTGACGGAACAATCGCTCTCCGAAACTGAAGAAAGTTAATTACTGTATCATAAATGCCTAAATAAATGCAATAAATGCACAAATAAATAAAAAACGCCATAAATATACATATTGAATAATAATTCATTATCCATTATCCTAAGATCAGTCGTTATTCTTCGTAGTGAAGTAAGTCCTCTACGTTATTAGTTTTTGAAACGCTATATCTCGTGAACGATTGCTCCTACAAAAAAACTTCGAAATAAGTTTTTATAGCAAATTGCCTCAGCTAAAAATTAGCTCTTTATATTTTTTTCAATAAAGGTAGCCGTTCTCGAAATATTTGCAAAAAATCCACAGATCTCGCAATTCTTGCAGCCATCGGAGGGTGTTGAAAACAAACACAATATATAATCATGATAAAAAATGTTCGCAATCCTTGCAACCATCAGAGACATTGGAAATCATAACACCAAATTTGAAACATAATTAACTGTTTATTATACACGCAAGGTTATTATAAACATAGAATTTTTTAGCATTTTATTTTTGAAAAACTTAAGTAGTACTTATTAATATAATATATCTTATACACATCTCAATTTACGAGTTAGGTAGTTAGAAATAATAAAAATCATTTTTAATTAACCAACTTTTCTACTCAGTGTCACTTTCTTCTCTTATAGTGTAATATACTATTTCTAAGCAGATAGCACCTACCATCCGTTGTCTTTAATCATAAATGAGTATGTTTGTTTATATTAACAACATTAAAATCCAGTCCGCCTTGCACGTGTTTAACATAAACAACCCTGAACACTACCATACTGTTCTAAAACCACAGAATGCCCTCTGTATCTAAAATTCACATACAAAACTATAACCATTGACAACAAACCAGCATAATGTGGTCCAGATACACAATTTCATATTTATAGTTTAAAATACTAAAGGTACTTTTCAAAACTCCCTTTTCATCTAATTTCTAAAATTTAAGGATATAAAAAATTCTTCCAGCTATACAGGGTGGTTCGAATTTTACCTTCAATAATTTGGGAATCAATAGAAAACTTAAAAAAAACATCAATTTTCTTAATAAACTTTTTTTTTATAAATTCAATATCTCCTGTACCATAGGGAATATTTTATTGAAATTTGGTGGGTATTATTTTATTAATAAGTACCATATTTAATCATCATAATTTGTTTTCCTATTTCAAGCAGTGGCGTAACCACAGGGTGTGATTCTTTCTTTTTATATAAAAGGTACGCCAGTGATATAATATTTTTTTCTACATTTCAGAAACTAGCAGTCGATTTACGAAAAAAAAGTCCTTACGTAATTTTTTCCTAAAACGTATCGTTTTATAGTAAAATTTTAATTAGAATTCATTGTAGGTAATTTATCGCAACAAGACAAGTATGTACCTACCTATGTATTTCTAACAAATAAATAAAAAATAAAATAAACTAAATTTATTTTACAACAGAAACTTAAATCATTGGAGGAACTGCTCAAAATAAAAAAAAGTTCAGGAGATATTAAATTTATTAAAAAAAATATGTAATTTCAACACCCTGTATTTCTGAAACGGTTGAGATTTAGATATATGTTTATTAAGAAAATTGATATTATTTTTACATTTTTAATTGATTCCCAAATTATCGAAGGTTCAATTCGGACCAGCCTGTATACTTGGTACTTGTCTTATTGCAATAAATTACCTACAAAAATTAAAATTTTACTGTATAACGATTTGTTTTCCAAAAAAACTACAAGAAAACTTTTTTTTCGTAAATCGACTGTTGGTTTCAGAAATGTAGATAAAATGTATTATATCATTGGCATACCACTTTTTTTTCTAAAAAGAAATAATTTCACCCCAGTGGTTACGCCACTGCTTGAAGTAGGAAAACAAATTGTGGTGATTAATATGGTACTTATTAGGAAAATAATATCCACCAAATTTCAATAAAATATTCCCTTTGGTTCAGGAGATATTAAATTTATTTAAAAAAAAATGCAACTTCAACACCCAGTATTTCTGAAACGGTTGAGTTTTCAATATAAGTTTATTAAGAAAATTGAAGTTTTTTTAAGGTTTTCTATTGATTCCCAAATTATCGAAGGTAAAATTCGGACCACCCTGTATAATAGTAATCGCATAAACATGCTTGTGTTGTTTTCTACATGTTTTCAACAAATTAAGAACTACCTGGTCTAGTTTATTGCATTGAACCCTTTCATGTTAAAGCGAGAAAATTCTTTTAAGTTTTTTTTAAATAATTATTTTTAAATAACATTTAGAAATGTTTATTCAGTAAAATCGTACTTACTCAAATTTAGTGCTTTTCAGCTTTTGAATTTAGATTAATAGATTATAGGCTGTGATTATTCACAAATACTAGTTTTAAATTTTTTCATTCATTTAAATTACCCAATCTGTTAATATTACAACGATACAGAAACATCCCACCCATCCAGGTGACCATCATCTCATCATCATCATCACTCTGATCAATACAATAATTTTACTGAAACGGCAACATTCCAACATTGGACACTGATCGTACGTGGTACTTTTCAACCTATCTATCTCATCTAACTGCGCTGTGTGACGCTTGAGCGTGTCTTTCAGATCGGGAATGCTTCATCAGTTGAGTGTTTTCAACACTAAAACTGTTTATCGCGACCTTTGACCTCGAGTAACTCAGTTAGCAGCCATCAAATCGATGGGGAACTTTCACACATTATTGAGGGCTAATACTAAGGTGCATCCAAAATTTCAGCCTGTTACAATTTTTTTTAACTCAGCCTTTTTTTTCGTCTATTTTTCCTGGACTAGTATTAAAAACTGCTATCTAGCCGAATTAATAGAAACGCCATTTTGAACAGATATTTTGTTTCGACCATTTACCTCTTATACCGCGGTTCCTCGGTTTAGGCATGATGGCTGGAAAGAGTAAAGTCATAAATAAATTCAATTCAACATTAGTAAATTAAATAAATAAGTAGCCTAATTAATGTAGTCTAGCAATAACGCCATGGCGATATAGCAACATGTGTAAGTTGGCGATATTGCTTACAATCATATGATTCGCTTATTTGGTTATGTTACTTTGTTAAAAAAACAACAAAAACTAAATACACCAGCACCACCTGTCCCTAAAAACCTTATTAAAAAAGCACAATGAAATAAAAAACTACTTACCAATAAACGTTCAGTGTATGAGCACTAATATTACCAGATGTAATTAATGGCAAAGAATAAATGAGCACGATTTTACGGTGTGTCACCTTTAGCATTGACATTTGACGTTTAAAAGCAGTGAAAGTTCAGTTGCGAATCAGATTCATTGGTAGAAAAATATTTCTTGTGCCACCTAGTGTCTAGGGTAAAAACTGTTGAAAATATGGCGCCCTGGCGGTATTGCCGACGTGGCGATATTGTGTACACCTACCTTATTATATTTTAATACAAAGTTGTTTAACATGTTGTGAGTTCAGAGTATAGACAACAACTAACTGTTTTACTAACTACTTAAAAACTAGAGGACGGGCATTGCCAACTTCTTATATAAAAGTCCCTAAAACTTAAACCTAATACATTATATCTCCCTTTTTAAAACACAAATCTTATATAATATTAACAAAAACTAACCTAGTACCTTTTACAAATCTAATTTGATAGGTTGGTTTACAGTTCGTCCTGATCGGGTTATATATAAATTATTATTTGATTCGTTATTAAATCCGTCTCTCTCTATTCTATCACTATTCATGTCTACGTAATAATTTTCCCAGTAGTTGAACCTAGGTAGAGAGTTTATCTTATTATTATTATGATAATTGTCTAAGTTATAATCTCTAAATTGGGGCTCTAAATTTGACGGTCTTATATCAGAGAAATTTCTTCTTTTTATTTTGTTTCTTTCATCTTGAATTATTACTGATCTAGGAGTATTATGCAAGTTAATTATTTTAGCAGGTTGCCAATTATTTTTATATCTATACGTTACATTTTGTCCAGGTTTAAAATTTAAATTTCTATTTCTTGAATTCCTATCATAATATTTTTTATTTCTTAATGTATTTTCTATTAGCACTTTATTAAAATCTGTTACAATCTTTGGTTTTAGTAAGTTTTTAGTTATAGGTAATTTTGTTCGTGTTATTCTACTAAATAACAATTGGGATGGAGAGTAATTTGAACCTACTACAGGAGTATTACGATATTCTAATAACATTATTTCTTTTTCAACATTGGATTCTACAGATTTTTTAAGAATATTTTTACATATTCCTATCCCCTTTTCAGCTAGGCCGTTGCTTTTTGGATAATAAGGACTGGAAGTAATTATTTTGAAATTCCATTCATTTGCAAATTTATGGAATTCATAAGAGTTATAAGGCATATTGTCAGCTACAAATATTAAGGGAATGCCATGAATCGCAAAAATTACTTTTAATATTTTTATAATTTCTTCAGAGGTTTTTGAGTTTAATTGAACTAATTCAATCCACTTAGAGTAGTACTGCCGCACTAAGGAAGAAAGCGGCAACTGCTCCAAACTAACTTTTGAGCAATACACGAATAAGTTTTCGACTCTGCGCCAATATGAAAATCGGTTCAGGTGGTATAAATTTTTGATTTTTATCATAAAATATACTATGACTTATTTTTTCATAATGTTTAAAAAAGATTAATTGACAAATTGTAAATGTTATTGCTCATAAAACCTTTTTGTGTAGTAGCACTAACGGCTAGGGAAACTTTATAATTAGTAAAAAGGCGGTAAATACTCATTTTTTTCAGGGCGACTAAATAAAAAATATTTAAAATATTAGTTAATTTAAATTACATTATTTGCAATACCAATCAAAAACTAGTACATATTTAAAACTTTTATTTTCATTTAGAATTAAAAAAAACAACAAAACTTACTATGTACTTAATATAAATAAATACATGTTTAAAACATATTATAATTGTTTAATGTAACAAAAATATGAAAACTTGAATTGATTTTAACATTCTAGAAATAGTTTCAAACATGTAGGCTTTCTCTGTATTCTAAAATTCGCTAATTGCAAAAGGTAATTAAAATAAAATATTCATTCTTGTGTATTTAAGTCCGCTTCATTGCTGATGGGTATTTCTACCCAAAATGTTCGTCTATTTTCGGGCATGAGCGAACATAATTTGCTAATAATATTCTCTTTTTTTTTCGAGCGGAATACCTCTATTTTGACTTCTCATGTTCGGAACTGAATGAATGCCAGTTTTCATCACTTTGACACATAAAAAATTTAATTCTATTGAGCCCCCTTACATTATTTTTTTCTACAATCTTGGCATCAGTCTCATTGTTAGTCAAATAATGGTTAGCATCGGTTGCATCCGAAATATCTGTCGTGATAAAAACCGATAAAATATATTTTCCACGCTCAGCAATGACCTCAGCGATATTATTCAGGTAAACTCGTGGATTTGATTTTCTAAGTTTAGCCTGCGTAGCATGGTCCTCCCAGATAAAAAAATCCTTAAAGCACATGGCTTTAACATCCACCTTGCCCAAATTTGCACACTGAACGGCATCAACAAAGTCATCGAAATCATAGAGATACTTTTTGTGTTTCATGACAGCTCGACTTCATGGTGAAAACTGTCAGCACTCATGAACGTGTGACCGGGTTCAAAATATTTGATGTAAATCTTCTTAGCTGCAATATCTTTGCAATTTACAATATATATCAAAAATGTGAAAAAGCACCAATTTTTATTCTGACTCGAGCAGTTATCTAACCATAGCGTTATAGTTTCAGCATCTCTAAATTTCATAAAAAAGGCATAAAAAGCACTTACGATGTCTTCTTTTTTGCGTCCAGAAATTCCCTCATGCCAAAGAGTTGCAAACGGTTTTAAATTAGACTGAGTGTTGGTACCCACTGGCACAAAACTTTCGTTCAAGACTACAATTCGTGATGTAAAAATGGCTGCTTTGAACTGTTCCATCCTTGGCAACATGATCACCTTTTGCAGATCTACGGAAAAGCAAATATTTTTTTCATCCCTCGTTAAGTCAGCGTCTTTGCGGTACTGCAGCCTACTTCTTCGAGCATTTACTTTATGGTTAATGAACATTTTGCAAATAGCACAGTTTATAAGATCAAGATTTTCTTTTTTGTGACCATGTTGCTCAAAAACTGCACAAGATTCGCATTGTTCGTGACCAAGTTTCGTGAAAGATATATTCAATGTCGACAAAACACTGCGGTAATAATCATAGGAACATTTGATATTAGGATATTTTGTTGCAAAATCCTTATGCATCCATTTGATTGTTATATCAGTTGATAGATATCTTCTTCGAGGGGCATGTTCCCGACGATAATGCGATACACTAGGTTTAAAAGATTCAATATACGTTTTTATTTGATCAACATTAAACTTGGATTTACACGGAGTTTTTCCCCTCATATCGGGTTTCACAGAAACGTGGTCAGATGATCCGGATAGCGCATTGCAGATTACTTTATCGTTAGAGGCTTTAAAACCTAGTGTAGTAACGAAAAATTCTTTACAAACCTGCACATTTGCAGCGTCAGGATTTCTTAAAAAGTAAGAGTAATGGTATTTTCGTCTTGAGGGTAAATTCTCTTTCCTATTGGTAGTTCGTCTTTGAGTATGACTTAATATAAACTGCCTCTGTTCTGTCCAATTTCGTTCCCAATACATTTGGTTTATTTCAATTCTCCTTTCTTCCGTAATGTTTTTCTTGCAGTTTTTAATACATTTGTCGGAACATGGTGGCTTGACGTTATACTTTTCCCTTTTTTCATTCATTTTCTGCTTCTTTCTGTCTTCCACAAAAGTCTCGTGTGTTTTTCTTTTCCTTTGTTTTCCTTTTTTTGTGGTCTGGTGTTCTATAATGACATTTTCTTCCATATTATTTTTCACGTAATTTTCGACATTATTTTCAGCATTAATTTCTGTATTATTTTCCACAATACTTTCCTCTACATTTTCCATATTTTTTCTTGATTCTTTCTCACTACTTTCACAGTCTTTGGTATTATCGTTATTATTTAGATATTCAATAATAAGACTACTGTCTTTCTGACCTATGTTCAAAATTGTCAAGCCTTCAGTGGATTCAAAAGCGGAAAACTCATAACTATTTTGATCTACAGCAGCTATGTCGTCACAAAATATAAATTCATTTATATTGCTAATATTCAATAAGTCTGTTGTGTTTAAAATATTTTTTGTAGAATCTTCTTGTGATATTGGGATAATGTTGCAACCAGCATCTTGATTTTGTACAGAAATAATATTATTATTATGAGGATTCTCTTCATTGCCACAAACAGCATATATTTTGCTGGATTCGCCCATGTTTTTTGAATGAACAGGTGTGGTGCTATTTTCACATCAATTGTTATTTGTAACTTCCTCCAATATTTTTCTGGGGCTTTCAGAAATAAAATATGACGAGCAGCTACTGGTGTCTCAACCATCATTATTATAATAAATGTCTGAAGAATATTTGTCGCATTTGAGTTTAAGGTGCCTGAAATTTCCGACATCAACGATTGATTTCTTGCCATAGAAACAAGCATTCGGCTCCGGTTAGATATTATTTGCCTTGCCATTTTGACTTAAAAAGACCTAAAGCAAAACAATCACATGTGATTAAAATTCTGTTTATTATAATAATAAGTACCACAAGGGGTGAGGAAATTGGAAACTCTCATATGGGTAAACTGAGATATTCGTGTAATTTATTACTCACCTTCAACAGCAACAAACAATCTTGTACTCGTATATCCAAATGTAGAATGTAAGTATTTCTAAAAAAACACAACGACAAAACTCAGAACAAAACTCGAACAAACAAATGCCACATCGTGCAAGGCATAAAGACGGCAACTTGTAAAATTACTTAAAGTTACCGCTTTTTTGCCTAGTATTTAGAATTACCGCCTCTCCAACTAAAAAATTATTATAAGACATACCAGTCAATAAGGCGGTAACTTGCAAATCCTCTCAAAGTTACCGCTTTCTCACCAAGTAAACGGAGTAGCCGCCTTTTTATGTAAAAAAATGATGACGTCTACAAGTTACCGCAAATAATTTTTCAGTTTTTTACAGGTTTATGGACGATTTGGCGGCTTCTTATTTTTAAAGAAGGTGCAAAATGTTCCGGTACACCTAATTATGCAAAAAACTCAAAATCTCAAAAAATGTCAGTTACCGCCTTTTTCTTTAGTGCGGCAGAGTAATCAATCAGTACTAAATACGGCTTTCCGGCAAAATCTAAAATATCCGAAGCCACTCTTTCAAATGGTAGTTCAGGTTGATCTTGGATTATCATTATTGGATTATCTTTTATTGTTTTATTTTTGTATTTTTCACAAATTCTGCATTTATTAATAAAGTTTTCAATGTCATAGTTCATATTATTCCAAAAAAATAGAGATCTTGCTCTTGCTTTAGTTTTAGTGATTCCAAAATGTGCTTGATGCAAATTGTTTAAAATATCTTGTTTTAATGAATTTGGAACTATAACTCTATCACCAAAATATATTATATTACTTTCTACAAAAATGTTATCACGGTTTTTAAAATAAAATTTTAATGAATCATCTATTTTAGTTTGAGAATTTGGCCAACCATTATAATAAAATTGTATTACTTTAGATAAAACAGAATCTCTGTTTGTTTCAATTTCAAATTTATTTTTAAATTCTTCTCTCATATTTATTGTGTATACTACTACGTCATTTAAACATGAATCAGTTTCTTCTTTATTAGCATTTGAACATGCTCAAACATTAATTTTCCAGGTTTATATATTACTTCACTGTTAAATTTTAGTAATTTTAATTTGTGTCTTTGTAATCTAATTGAGGGAATTTTGTCAATATCTTTTTTCATTAAACTTACTAATGGTAAATGGTCTATGTGAATAATTGTTTTTCGGCCATAAATATATTGATAAAATTTATTACATGAAAATAGTATTGCTAGGAATTTCTTTTCTATCTGTCCATATCTAGTTTCAGCATCTGAAAGACAGTAGAACACAGCCAATACCATCTTTACTACTATCGGTTTGTATGATAATTTCTTTTGAACCATCAAAATTTTGCAAAATAGGTTCAGTACTTATAATATATTTTAATTTATTGATACAATCAGTATGTGGATGTAACCATTTAAATTCTACTTTTTTCTTAAGCAATTCCCTTAATGGACTTGATATTTCTAATAACATTGGTATAAAATTTCTTAAATAGTTTACTAGACCTAGAAAGCGTTGTAAGTCTTTTTTGTTTTGTGGCATGTCATAATCTATAATGGCTTTTATTCTTTCATTATCTGGTTTTATTGTACCTTCACCAAAAATATGTCCTAAATAACGAACTTGTTTTATACAGCATTGAAATTTTGCTAGGTTGAATTTTATGTTGTTATCTTGTGCACGTTTAAATACTTTTTCTAAGATTGCATTGTGTTCTTCTAAACTTTCTGCGAATATCAATATATCATCAATGTAAATGAATGTATTGTTTATGTCACCAAACATATTTTCATTGTATCTTTGAAAGACTTCAGCGGCAATATTTAAACCAAAAGGTAATCTTTTAAATGAATAACAACCGGTCATTGTACTAAATGTACATATTTCTTGACTTTTGCGATCTAATTTAATTTGCCAGAATCCATCTTTCAAATCTAGTACTGAAAAATATTTAGCTCTTTTTAATTTTGCACATAAATCATTTATAGTCAGTATGCTGTAATATTCTTTTAAAATGTTTTCATTTAATTCTCGCGGATCTAAACATAACATTAACTCACCATTTGGTTTTTTACAGTTACACTACGATTTACCCATTCTATAGCTTCATTATTTATTTCAATTATGCCTTTTTCTGTTAAACTATTTAATTCAGTTTTTACTTTTTCCCTTAATTTTATAGGTATTCTGTGTGGTGGCTTAGTAATTGGTTTCGCGTTATCTTTTAATTTAATACTGTATTCATCGGGAAAACTTCCAATTCCTTGAAAGACATTTATATACTTATTAATCATATACTGTTTTAAATTTTCACTAGTAACATCATTTACGTTTAACTTTATTAATTCAAGTTTATTAATTGTTGCTAAGCCTAAAATTGGATTTGAATCCGTATTTGTAACAATGAAATTTTCCAATATGTTTTTCTGTTTACAACTAATATTTAGTTTGATTTTACCTAATGTTTGAATTTGAAATCCTCCATAAGCTTCTAGCTTTATATGTGTTCGATCTAATTTTAAATTATTATTTTCTTTTATTTTATTTTATTGAAATAACTAATTAGTAAAATATTTACGTCCGAACCTGTATCTATCTTAAATTCTATTACTACATTTTCAACAAAAAATTTTTGAGTAGCAATCTTATTGTTGTTAATGGAACTACAAAAATATTCGTTTAAATTTTTAGCTTCCTCTACGTTTTGAATTTCATTTACTTTAGATTTACAACAAACTGCAAAATGATTCATTTTCTTACATTTACTACATTGTTTTCCATAAGCTGGGCAATTTTTAAAATTATGGATTTTACCACATTTATAACAATTTGTTTTTTTTATTATGTCTATCATTGTTTCTGTTTTCGTTTTTGAAATTATTATTTGAACTAAATTTCATACCATACGCTGTGGTTTCTTTCTTCTTAAAGATATGGGTTTTTCTATTTTCCTCGCCGTTTCTTTCTTCCTCCTTCCTTTCTATTTCGAACACCTGATCTCTATGGATCTGCTTCGTGTGTTTTCTTGTAATTTCAGCTACTCTGAACGCTTCAGTGGCATCTTCCAACGTGGTATTTCCCATTTTAATAAGCCGGTCCTGTGTTTCTTGATCGTTGCTGTATAACACGATTTTGTCCCGTAACATTTCATCTGGATCCTTGAATTCAGCATCCTTTACCAGAACTTTCAATTCCATAAGATAGTTATCGAAAGTTTCCATAGAATTCTGACGACGATTGTAGAAGAGGAATCTGGAGTGTAGAATGTTTTTCTTGGGGTTGCAGTATGTCTTGAAGGCATCGATGACCTTTGATATATTTTTGCTGTCATCTCCCACGAATTTGAATGTATTGTACAATTCGATTGCATCAGGGTCAATAATATTTAACAAAATAGCGACTTGCCTCTCACTATTTTCTTTGTTGAGTCCAGTTGCTGTCATATAAATGTTGAATAAATTTCGACCAATTTTCATTTAAATTTCCAATTAGAACAAGCGGATTCGGGGTCACTAAGTTTACAGACATTTTCGTTGTTTCTCTAGCTGGGACTTGGTTCGTTATTTCTTCATTCATCACAGTTTTTATTTGTTTCTTATTTTGTTAACAACACGTGTTTTTAGGTTAATTTTGTTTAATCTTTCTTCATCGACTGTGCCATGATGTATCTCTAACGGATACTTATTTTATTATGTTCAACACTATTTGTTATATTTAAAAACAGATGTAGTTTTATTATTTTATTCATACACTTATTTATTATATTTTAATACAAAGTTGTTTAGAATGTTGTGAGTTCAGAGTATAGACAACAACTAACTGTTTTACTAACTACTTAAAAACTAGAGGGCGGGTATTGCCAACTTCTTATATAAAAGTCCTTAAAACTTACACCTAATACATTACAAGCACTAACTCATTTGATGTACACCATGAACTTATTTTACCAATCTCGATATTAGTTTTTTCTACTAACTCCCGAACACTCCCCGAGCTCGTGATATAGGTGGTATCATCAGCATAAACAAATACATTCGACTGTGTTAATACTCTAGGAAGATCGTTATTATATAACGTAAATAATACAGGACCCAAAACTGAGCCCTCTGGCACGCTTCTGGCAATTACTCCCATTAATGACCTAGCACAAGCATCCTCTGTCCTGATCTCAACTAATTGAGATCTATTAGATAAGTAAGACTCCGCCCATTTGCATGGCAAGTCTCTGATACCATAACACCTCAGCTTTTCAAGCAAGAGCCCATGGTTCACAAGATCAAAAGCTCTGCTCAAATCGCAGAATGTTCCAATTACCTTACGGTTTTCCTCAATACCCTCATAAATCCTCCCAACAAGGCTAAACAGGGCAGTTTTGGTAGATCTACCCTTTCTAAAACCGTGCTGACAATTGCTCAATATTTCGTTCTTATCTAAAAAAGATGTTAGCCTTGCTAGGAATATTCTTTCAAAAACTTTTGACAGTCGGCAAAACTGATACCTATAATTCTGACAGTCCGCCTTCATTCCTTTTTATAAATGGGTGAAATTTTAGCAATTTTAAGCGAATTAGGGAAGATCCCGGTTTTAAAACTTAAATTTATAATATGTGCCAGAGGATGAGCTATAATGGGAGCTATCAGCTTCAAAATACTACCCGGAACACCATCCACACCACAAGCCGAAGAGTTTTCCAATGAATTTATCACATTAAGCACCTCCACAGCTTCAACACCAAACAGAAACATACTTCCACAGCCATGCTCAACAAAATTTATACCATTTATGCTCGTATCAGCAGGTTCATCACCTGTGGCAGATAAAAAACTTTGATTAAATATATTTGCTATATCGATAGGATTGGTATAAGTAATATTATTTTTCATTACTGAATTTATTTTGTTAGACTTAATTTTTATGTTTGTTTCAGCATTTATGATAGACCACAGTGTTTTATTTCTATTATCACTGGACTGTATTGAATTGTTATAGTATAAACATTTAGATTTTCTAACCAATTTTTTAAAAATTTTATTATAAAGACTATAATATGTAACGGGTTAAATTTCCACTAGCAACATCTAGTCTAAAAGTATGGATAACACTGGTCAATCTTCCATCTAACTTCCTATTATCTCAAATTTGTATAATTAATTGAAAACTTAGTTCCCTCATCTCGTTAAATGGAACTCTATCACACGATTACTACCTATTCCCGATTAGTGACCATTAGATGGCGATACTTGTTTCTTTTCATCTTATTTTTCTTTGGCTTTTGGAAAAATTCTAGGAATTTATTTAGCGTCCCTTTCAACGAAAATTCTTGTGTGAAAATCATTCGCAATTCACACATTCGTCTGCATACTTGGTAGCACATTTATAATAAGATATTTTCTGGATCATCTGCCACGTGCTGCAAATTTAATTGATGCCATTTTGAGATTACCGTTGTTCTATTTAAGATAGACATTTTCGTTTGATTGGCGTTAAGAAACTCTACGGAGGATTAGAAACGAAACTACATTGTTTGATTTTCACACGAGGCCACACTACACCTAAGGTAATTAATTACGACGCAAATT
This sequence comes from Pediacus dermestoides, assembly GCA_963942485.1. NCBI lineage: Eukaryota > Metazoa > Arthropoda > Insecta > Coleoptera > Cucujidae > Pediacus > Pediacus dermestoides. The sequence continues at coordinate 453,790 of OZ012629.1, read as the reverse complement.
CCTGATTTTCCAATAAGCTAATTTACGTTCTCTTTTAGGCCTCACACACTCTTCTCACATTCTTCTTTTTCTCACACTCTCACCAAACTTTTTCTTCTCTCTCCCTACTCGTTTCTCTTTTCTTCGCCTATTTCGCACAATCGTTGGTTTTGCCGTTCGGAGACTGAGATTATCCAGCCTGATTTCCTGAACTTTCCTTGGACATCTGGACAGGTCTTCTTTGGGCGACGCAGACTCCAGAATTAAGGACAGAGATTTCCAATATTTATTATCTCGCTGTGGGATTCAAGGCCATCGACTCTGCATAATTTTTTCACGTTTTACCTTGACTAGTTTTTTTTTAATTTACCATCATGTTCTTTTGAATCAAGTGGCTATAGCTTGACTATTGTATTTTTACGTGTTTCGCCTCTGGATTTATGACATCGCTAATTATGTATAATTATTCAACAACACGATAACCGGTGCGGGGTAGCGGAGATCACATGTACATGCGGTTTAGGGCTCCTTTACCGTTAACGACTATCCTTTTTATAAGCACCAGTCGCACAATTTGGGAGGATTTTTAGATAAGGAGTTAGTAAGCACCTTTTAAAATATAATAGCATTGGTCACTTGACCTATAGGTTTTATATTTTATTATATTATATTATACATATTTTACACATAATTTATTGTTAAGCACTAGTCAGGGCAAAAATAAAGATCGATATTTGTTAACGTTTATTTTAGTTTTTTTTTATCGTTAATTATTGGGTATAGTTTCATTTGAATCCGATGAAACTTTAATTATTATATGGCTTAAGGATTCTGGCGCCCTTTTAAAGATTTTCAAGGTCCACTTATAAGGAAATCTTTACTCAGCCCGCGACCACCCCGCTGAGTTTAGTCGAGCCTTTTGTCTCGTCCATCCGAGGACCAATTTTTAAATTTATATTCACCTCTGCTCTTGCCGAGGGAAAACGCGTAACAAATATTCTTTAAATTCTGTAGTGGCATTCAATTTTGATAAATGATACAACATTTTTAACTTTTGTTTACTAGTTTTCAATCCAATAGTCATCCATCTTTGCTTTTCGCCAGTTTCCAGTTGGATCCTACAACTTTTAAGTGGAAAACATACATCAAAATGAAACTTAAGAACATTCATAAAGCATTCAAAACTGTTATTAGTACTTATTTTATTTTACTGGTTTCTATGGTAACGAAAACCATAATAATAAATAAATGTGATTTTATATTAATAACGTATTGAATGTCGGCTGCATGTGATTATTGGCTACCCCTTCAGTATTTTCCAAAGATTAAAACTGTATCATGGTAATGTATAAGAAAGTCATGTGTTGGACACATCAGATATATTAGATATGTTTGATATTATGTATGTATGTAGACCCTGTTGGACATATAGTATTAAATATCTATTTATTGTAAGATAAATAGCTATTAAATACTGGTACTTTAGTTGGCCAATGGTGTTCTTGTTGTCGACTTAAAACGTATTGAATTCGTAAGATAAAAATATTATAAAACGTTTATTACTTACTTATAAAATAATTAACAATAAATGTGACGATGGTATTTAAAGTAAAATAGTACAAGGTACAAAAGATTATAATTGATAAAAGACTTTAAAACTGTTCTTTGCGTAGAGGAAGTTCGGAACCAACTGATTTTAAATAGGGAAGGAACTTTTCGACTAACTCGTAAAACTGCAAACTAATAGAAATTATGAACTAAAATTCGGCCAGTGATTGCGAATCAGCCCATAAATTTTCGTTAACACTTCCATTAATTTGTCAATCTAAAGTTCAATGAACAAAGTTTATTGAACCTAGATTGCAATCCTAACATTGACGTAGATAATTTGTATTTTTTTAACGATGTGAGGGCCTAACGCCTCCAGAAATTCATCAAAAGATTTTTTGCTCATTCTATAATAAACAATAAATTTATCAGTGTTTTCGGATTTTTCCATAGAACTTTTTAAATCCTTCGTTGGTTTCTCTTTCCAAATTGTATGGATGAACCCAACATTTCTGCTCTATCGGCTTCCGCAACAATCCTTCTGCTTCAGGTACACAAATGTTTTTTGAAAACATGGGTCCGAGTTCGTTATACGAGACACAATGTGCTTTTGATTTGATTTTTATAGTGCGTTTTCAACACCAAATCGGTTTGCAGATTGCGGGATGCGTTTTGCAGGACTCAGTGTGAATGCGTGCAGTCATCCTGCAAAACGTATCCCGCATCCTGCATCCTGCAATCCATTTTGGTGTGAAACCACACTAAGGGTTGTTTTCTCCTTCTCTCCGTAAAACGTTGTATTTGCATATTTCGCAATTTCCTAATTTCATTTTTACTTTTATATCTTGCATTTCTTTTCCTTTGGTAAGATATTTTCTTCTGGTATCTTCAACCAAAGTTTTTATGGCACTAACGTTGTTGGTGCCTTGGTCGCACATAGTGCCAACAATTATATATCCTACTTTCTCCGCAGCGCGAACAATATCTATTATTGTTTTTATAATTTGAGGAGCTTTAGTTGCTGCCTTTATAAATTGGTAGACCACGGGTTGCTTCCACTTACTGTTCACCCCTCTTAGCATATATACCTGGACATGATTAGCAATGTTACTTGCTTGCCTATCTCCAAAGTTTTCAAAACCCTCCACGTTGTCCTCATAAAAATTATATTTAACGTGTCGCGTAATTTCCATTTCGTCAAACAATAAGAAAGCATATTTGTCGATAGGATTTAATTTTTTAGCAGCCTCGTGCAAGGCGTTAAAAATTGATTCGTTAACCCCAGCTCCCAATGGAATGTTATTTAGTAGCTTCGTGAGGGTCAGTCTTGAAGGGAGGGCAAACATTTTGAATAGTAATTTATACTCTGCTCCACTTTGTTTAAATAATGCTAGAGCGGTGATCTTGTCTTGAATACTAAATCTGCGTCCTTGTTTTTTTTTGGAAGATAAAATTTGACTTTTAATAAATTAGCATTGGTTCTATATCTAACATGTGATTCATTAAATTTCCATTCTGAGTTGGCAGTGGAAAAAAAATCATGTCTTTGATTACACCTCATTTCTTTAAATTGCAAAAAGGGTTAGGTTTTCTGGTTGTCGTTTGAAACTGACAGCAACTGATGAATCAATTCGGAGCATACGTTCAAATTCCAAGGCTTACCTAGAATGGAAATTTAAAGAATCACACGTTATATAGGTACTTTGCAAATGTGTTGTAGGTTGCATATTCAATAAAACAGCTGATAACACTCATGTTGAACGACTTCAGCGCCATCTAACATATAATAGTGTACGAAAGTGACAAATTAAATGAAAAGTTAAAAATTTTATTAGTTAAATGTAGAAAATAAAGGTTACCAAGGTAAATGAATATTTGGCGACCACTCAGTGTCACCAATATTATAAACAATTTACCTTTTATTGTGCACTGTAGTGCCATCTAGTGTTAACATTTGTTATTTGTTGTTGTCGGTAAATTATTACCGACTCTGTAATTTTTAGTTTGTTATTAACTTTTGATTTTTCGGAGACATCTTGTGTTGTTGCATGTAGAGTGAAATAAATTCTACTTCATTAAATGTTGGACGGTGATTTATTAATTATTCCCGGTCATCGCCTACAGTGATAACCCCGACGTGATTGCAAAAGCACGGCACCATAGTTCACGTTCGCATCATGCCGGACCCGCCAATGCCACTCCTGCCACCGGGAGCAACAGCCTCAGCACGGCAACTTAATTAGGAACCTGAAGTCCACATTGCCACAATATCCGCCAACCTTCCTTCTAGAAGGAAGACCCAAACTTGTGGTTCGTTCAGGTCGAAGCCATTTTCGTAATAATAAGGATAACGACCCCCATAACAAAATTCCATTCAATTGTTTCCGCCGTTGACTTTAACGTGCTGCTGCATGTCACCGACATCATATCGGCCCCAGTAGACGTGGAAAGCTATGAGAAATTGAAAACCCGCTTAATTGGCACGTACGCCGACTCGAAAGACACAAAACTTCGGAAATTACTTACAGAAATGGACTTGGGCGACCTCCGCCCCTCTCACCTGCTCCAGAAAATGCGACAGTTAGCAGGCAGGAAAATATCAGACGAAGCCCTCCGCACTTTATGGCTACAAAGACTTCCCCTACGTATGCGAAAAATACCGTTACCTGCCGATGTCGACGCCATAGCAGAAATAGCCGACAGGTTAGCAGAACAAAGCACTTCAACACTCAAGTCAGCGTACTCACCCCAAAGCAACATCTATCACCAGACGATATAGCAGCCAGAATCGAACAGTTAACAGCTGAAGTAGCTGAGTTAAGAACTTACCGTTCCAGATCACCGTACCTAAGCAGTACCAGAACCGGAGGCGACCACCGTCGACTGTACGAACCGTGCGTAGCGACGAAGGTAACCAAAACTTTATATGCTACTATCAGCAACGTTTCGGTACAGCTGCGAGAAACTGCCGTGGCCCGAGCACTCACAACCAGTCGGAAAACCAGTAAGGGCGCCGGCGCTAGTAACCACAGACTATTTATAACGGACCGCAAAAGTAGAATTCGTTTTTTAATCGATTCGGGTACGATATTTCAGTAATACCCTTCCGTTCCGGATTTCACAGAACACTAACCGATTATAAATTATTCGCAGCTAACGGTAGTCCAATAAATACATACGGTGAAGTTACTTTAACGCTAGATTTCGGTTTACGTCGACCGTATCGTTGGAAATTTATCATAGCAGCTGTTTCTCGAGATTTACTAGGCGCCGATTTCCTAAAATTTCACGGAATAATACACACGATTAACGAACACGATCCATATTACCAAATTTTAAAAGACTTTCCGGAAATTACCCGTCCATCCCTAGTAAATACAAAGGTAACTCATTCTATTACACACCATGTGTGACCAAGGTATTTGCTGACCGTCCAAAAGTCCTTGGGCTAGCCCCTTGTATTTAGTTCGCATTCCCAAAAGTCCACGCGAATGGAGATCCTGCGGTGATTACCGCCGCCTTAATACCCAAACCGTGCCCGACAGATATCCGATTCCGCATATCCACGATTTCAGACATTTTCTCAAAGGAAAACGAATTTTTTCGGCACTAGATCTAACGCGTGCCTTTCATCAAATACCAGTACACCCGGACGATATCCCAAAAACCGCCGAAATAACACCTTTTGGTTTGTTGAGTTCCCACGCATGAGCTTTGGCTTATGTAACGCGGTTCAAACGGCCCAAACATTTATCCACGAAGTTCTTAGAGGGTTAGATTTTACTTTCGCCTACCTTGACGACGTTTTAATCGCCTCAACAGATGTTGAACAACATAAATCGCACCTGCGCACTGTTTTCGAACGTTTTCAAAAATACCGCGTTAGTATCAATACAGCAAAATGCTTGTTTGGAAAACCAAACGTATCATTTCTCGGATACCTAATAGATCATAACGGTACACACCCATTACCAGAAAAAGTACGCGCTATTAAAGAATTCGCACGATAAGTCGTTTTTAAATTATGGTGGATACAGACAGACAGACATCATGGCGAAAATGGTCAAAATGGATTCAGGGGCCCTCAAAACGTGTAAATCCATCAAAATCTTGAAGTCGAAAAAAATCATGATTACAATACTTCCTTACATTTCGTATAAGAAAGTAAAAATTGGCAAAACGGTGACAAATTGTATGCTTGTTTGTTCCTGCCACTTCGTTGAAAGTGATTATTTTCGAAGAGGTAAATGAAATGTTTATTTACATTGAGTTTTGAGGTTATAATCGAGAATTTCAGATTCTAATAGTTCTGCCAGACAAAGGCTCGCAAAACCTACCGGTGTCTGCAGTGCCTAAGCACAATGTAAAACGTCTTTCCATTTCCAGTAGAAGTCGCAGGTTAAATGAGAGGAATGCCAGAAAAATTGAAGGTCCGAAAACTTGTAGTAGTCAATGTAATAATGATGATGATAGCGAAGAGCCTAATCTCGATCCTGATGGTCATTCATCTGACGATAGAGAAGCTGCAGAAGCCCTATTACAACAGGGACAACCCAATTATAATGGACCTAAAAGTTTTCGTGATTTTGCCGTTCAAGTGAACACTCCAAAAATATCGACATTGTGTGATCTTTTGACAACTGATAATGCTATTAATAGATTTACGGGGGTTGGTAGTGCAAATATATTGGAAACCATAGTGGAAGCTGTACAGAGCAACTACATTGATCGAAGGTGTCATAAGTTGACTGTAAAAGAACGGAATGTGTTACTGTAAACCAAGTTAAAATGTGATTTAACTTATATAACATTGTCTTTGTTGTTTGGTATCACATGAACTCTGCAGGATATATGTATTTGAAATGTTGCCAATTTTAAGTAGGGTACTCAGACGTACATACAATAAGATTTCCAGATTCTACGGAAATTAAACAAAATATGCCAAAATGTTAGAGTAGTACTGGACTGCACGGAAATTTTTGTTAATAAACCAAAGTGTCTTTGCTGTCGGATAAGCTTTTATTCACAGTATAAATCTAATAATACTGTAAAATTTATGACTGGTGTTTCTCCAGGAGGTATAATAACTTTTGTGAGCCATATGGTGGAAGAGCCTCAGATAAAATCATATTCGAGCAGAGTAATCTAATTCTTAAATTAGACAGTTCTAAAGATGCTATCATGGTAGATAAAGGCTTTTTAATTGATGATATTTGTGATATGTTTAAAATTAAATTAATTCGACCACCGTTTCTAAGAAATCAGAAACAACTTACCTCCGAGGAAGCTTTGTTAAATTCAAAGAATAATTTTTTTTTTAATTTTGAACACAAAGTTACAATGGCCTTTAGTTAAACAAATAAAACATATATTTGTAATTGCTTGTGCAATAACTAATTTATCAAGCCGAATATTAGCAGATTGTAGGTTTTTGGACACCTAACCAGGGAGCGAAACTGAAATTCATTTCGGTTCGGTTTTTCAGACGACCTAAACTCGGTTTTGGTTATCTAAAATGAGTAATTACGGTTCAGTTTCGATCCCTGCACATAACTGGAGAAATTAAATTTTGTAATTTAATTACCTACAATGTATTTAATAAATAACTTTCAACCTAATTTAAATCAAACTTCTATACCTTGTGGTGTTAATTTTCATTGCTAAAAATAAAAAGCAATGTACTGTATGAAATGTTTTATATTATTATTGCATATTTCATGTGCCATTTAAAAAATATAACATATTACCAGATAACATTTTTCTACATTCAGTAGCCCCATCCTAATTGCACTTGTCCATAATATTTATGTTTTTCTTTCAAAACATATTGCCCATTAATATTTGTCAAATATGTTGCCTTTTTAATCGCTTCAGTTATTGTGGCTGAGGCACCTAAAAAGAAACTTATTTTCATTTAACAATTTTGAAACCAGAACGTTACACATTTTATACCTTCATACTGATACGACCCTGTATACGCGCGGATGAGATCACTGCCCAGTGATGTCATGCTTCCAGAGTCATCCAGACGTTGCATATCTAGATAATTCGAGTACCTTCCATGTGTTCACATATAAATTAGGGGTGCATGCAAGGGACGTTCAGTCGTGTTTAGACAGCGATAAATTGCGATACCTTGTGACATAGTTAGTTTTATTGAGTTATGTTATTAGTGTGAAATAAAGTGATCTAGTTAAAGTTTGCGATTGTTTAAATAATCCCCACGTTTAAACTAAAAAGTTTATAATACTCGGCCGGGATTTAACAGATAAATTCCGTAACAATTGGTGTCAGAAGTGAAATTAGTGAAGACGATTATAGTGTTTTGTGATTAACGAGTAATTAAGACATTTCTACAACTTTTGCTAGAAAATTCCATTTATTTCCATCGGCTTCTAAAACATTTTACCGTGATTTAACGAAGTGCGTGTTGCTGTGAAGTGTTTATCACCCGCTTTAAAACATTTTCGTGATTTTTTCTGTAACATTCGATTTGTTTCTATCGGCTTCTAGAACGTTCTATCGTGGTTTAACAAAAAGTGCGCTGTTGTGAAGTGTTTATCACCCGATTTAAAACAGTTTCGAGATTTTTTCTGGAACATTCGATCGATTTCTACCAGCTTCTAGAACGTTCTATCGTGGTTTAACGAAGTAAATTCTAGAACATTCGATTGGCTTCTTTCGGTTTCTACGACTAGTTATAGAAATTTTATCAACTGGGTGAAACTTTCAAGTAATAATACATTTGACTCAGATTATTTTCTTCAAAATCCAGAACATTCTATTTATAATTTTTAAAATAAATGCCTGAAACCCGGAGTAGCACTGCAGAACAAGCAAAAATGGATTCAACTGCGGAACTCATGATGAAAATGTTTGCACAATTCGAAGAAAAGCTAAACCAACTTCGCGAAAAAGAAGAACAACGCCGACGTGAAGAAAAACACGAACAAGAGAGAATACGACAAGAAGAAAAAGATGAACTTCGCAAAAAGGAAGAAAGAAAAGAACAACGCCGTTGTGACGAAAACGACGAACAGGAAAGAATTCGACGCGAAGAAAAAGACGTACTAGAAAGAATACGACAGGAGGAAAAAGATGAAAAAGAAAAGATTAGACGGGAAGATAAGGCTGAATTAAAAACAATCTTAGAAGAACAAGAATTACGCCGCCAAGAAGAACTAAATGTCATGAAAGAAGAAATAATTACCGTTAAAGAAGTAATCAACGAAGAAATTACACAGGTTAAAGAAGTAATTAACGAAGAAATTACTCTTGTTAAAGGAGATGTAGATAATAAGGTAAAGGACCTTGAAACCAAATTATCTAAATTGTTCAAAAGAGTAAGGGAAGATGGCCATATCACAACTTCTACAGGCTCCCGACTCAAACCACCTACATTCGACGGTCTTTATTCTTGGGCAATGTACCGAAGACAATTCGAGGCTGCTTTTACCGCCAACGACTGGTCCGAGGAAGAAATGGCAACATCTTTAGTAGTATCATTGCGGGGAAAAGCTTTAGATCTTTTGCAAACTATCACCGAAAACAAGCAAAGTAGTTGTATCCAAAGTTGGGCGTCGTCTTCATGGCCTCTGAATTCTGGTAGAAGAGCTCTAAGTTCGCTATTCTTTACTTTATTAGCGGCAGGAACTCGGGTATCAACTGGGCGATTCGATCTACGGTTTTCTTCATGTAATAAAATGGCTCGCACCGAAGTTTGTATAATATCGTCAATCCTAATATTTTGTGAAATGCTTGTATTTTGTTCTGGACTAATATTAGATACTGGATTCATATTAAGGGCTTCAATTTGACTGGGGCTTGCTGGTTGCTGGTGGTTTATTTCTGGTGTCCTCGTGTTCATAATAAAGTCTTTCACGGCTTTCTTCCTAAAACTCACTTTTCCCCACTTTTTCGAAAATAACTAATGCATCCCACTTCTGACTGGCGAGGGATGAACTAGAAGTTTTCGAATATTTCTTTATTAAAATTTTTAAAACCAACGAACACAAAACATGGCGACTACTTAACAACTTCTTCTTCCTCTGATTGACAGCTACAGAAACGTCAAGCTATCAGGCGGGAAATTCAAATTTCGCTACTACAGAATTTAAATTTTATAATATGCGTCAAAATTTTAAATAATAAAGCACTGAAATGAAAAAACTCAAATATGTAATTTGTTTACAATAATGTAGATTAGTATATTATACTACGACGCTATAATGAAAGCTATTATTCTTGAGGATGAAAATTACAACTCGAGCGAGCGAAGCGAGCGAGTGTTGTAACATCCGAGGGAATAATAGCCATTATAGCGAGTTGTATACTATACTTTATCTACGACTTCCATCTTCAATATCACTTTTTCCACATTTGCCATTATAAAATGACACAACACGTACAACACTATCAGTATTTTGACAATTATTTATTTACAGTGACATTTTGTTTGTCATGGTTTCCATGGCTATTTTCAATTTCACAGAAATTATGATTGTTATACTACTTTTTCATTGGTTTACAAGTATGGAATAATGGAATTGATGTGGAATAATGAGATTCATTATATTGCAAAAACCACAAATATAATGCATATATTATATATTACTATTACAAATGGCTGCTTAAAAACGAAACGTACCAAAACAATTTTAACGCCATTTTGTAGAGCACAAAAAGAATCCATGACAAAGTGGTGTTAGTTTTTCGATACCTTAGAAAATAACTATAGAAAAAAATTAAAATAAAAACTCAAAATTTGATTTTTTCAAAAATTTTCCAAAACTAACAGATATTCTTGATTTCTTTTCGGAATTTTATAGGTCAGTTTATTACGCAACTTTACCTCAATTTTTTTTGTTTATTATTGTACTTTAAGAGTACGATACATTGAAACTGGTCAAGCATGACCAACCATCAATTTATCTCTCTTTTAATCCTATGACTAAATGACTATACTTAAATAACTAGTGTTCGTCCAATGACGTCCAGAAGTTTGCCACGCACTGTACCCTGCTTTTAAGCACATGTCACGCATTACACCAATTCAAACGGTTTGGTTCTCTGGATAATCTTGACATTGCTCTGCCGCGTGCTTCCCCACAGCTGGATGCCGTAAACCCATACCGGTTTGAGTATCTGGTTGTAGATCAGCAATTTGTTGGCTATGGACATTCTGAAATGTCTCCCCAGGAGCCAATTCATTTGGCGAAACTTAAGCCCAAGCTGTTCACGTTTCTTCTTTACATGTTCTTTCCACTTCAATTTTGCATCAAGGGTCATGGCTAGGTGTTTTGCGGTGTTAGCATGAGGGACAGCTATACCGTTGAGATATACTAGAGGAGCATCCTTTATCCTGCGATATTCAAAATTGACGTGAACAGATTTGAGCCCATTGAGCTTGATCCTCCATTTCCTGGTCCATTCCTGGATTTTTTCGCTTGTATGTTGAAGTTTGGTGATGGCTTCATATATTGTTTTCCCAGTCGCGAGGAGGACAGTATCATCCGCAAAAGTCGCACTGGTTACTTTACTGCACAAAGGAAGCTCGGCCGTATATAGTAGATATAATATCGGACCGAGGACACTACCCTGCGGTACGCCTGCTTTGATCTCTTTAAAGTTCGAAAATTCATTATCTTGTCGCACTCTGAAGATTCTTCCAGTCAAATAGCACTCTAGGAGCTGGGCAATTTAACCAAAGCTGTATCTCTGAAAATAAACGAGATGTCTGTAATATCCCTCTAACTTCGGTCACCCAGTATATTTAATAATAGAATTATACGCCATATAATTGATATTGATTTTTGAATTTTTGTAAATTTCAAGAAACTAAAACATGCTTTATCTACAGATGGGCCAGTTTATTATACCTATTATATTGCGCTATCACAATGATTCTGAACTAATATGTAATATTAGTCTCTTAGTTAATAATATACGTAAAACTTATACCCGAAAAAAGTATGTGACTCTTATAACTTATTATATTTTCGCTTATTTCATTGTGCAATTAGCCCCTGACATGCAAAAATATATTATAAACAATACAATACCATCTGCCGTGCCATATTCAACAGAGCAAAAGACAATGACAAACAGCGTAAAAGCATTAGTAAAAATGTGGAAAATTATCACAAAAATAACGATGTTGGCTACAAATAAAATTACATCCCTAATAACAACATGCACACTTATCTATTAAACTGTAGTTTTCACAATCACAATTAACAAAAACTATAAGAGGCAAAGTAGAAGATAGAGAACACTTACTCGCGAACCAATATGAGATTCATTTCATGGCACTCATGGCAGTTTGGCAGTTATTGATTATCGTTATCGATCATTCGATCTATTTGGAGAAGCCGCGCTATGATTGGTCTAGACTTTAGACAAGAGCGCGCGCACTCCTTTTCTGACAACTTACCTTGCGCCTTTAACACATATGGACCAGGGTTTTTTGCAATTGTATATTCACATTTATAAATAAATATCGAGATTAACAAATTAAATGGTCAGTAAAAAGTCGTAATCCAGAATAATATTGCACGTTAAGTATGTAATTATTATTTATTGATTAAGGACCAGTATAAAGATTAACCGACTGATCATCATTGGATTAATTCCTGGGAATGATTGTTTAACAATAATGATTTTAATTAATTAATCCGCGTTATAATACGTTGCGAAACGGCACAGGTTATCCGGTCATCAGAAACTAACAAAAGTAATAAAGGAGTCATATTTGCCCAATATTAGAAATTAACACATTTTCCTACATATGACGCCAATATTGCTTAAATAGCGATAATATTGTATCTGGTTTTCCAGTATTGGTACAATATTGATTATATATTCGGTCTGATTCTATAACTTTTTAACGACCGTGACTATGTAACCACTGTGATTGTTGCTACGGTACGACGTTTTTGATTGGTAGTTATCATAGCAACAACCATAATAATTAATAAACACGGTGGTTAATAATAACAACAACAATATAGATATACACTCGCACCGATTGTATACCTATATTAAAAATACAGCTAAAAACCATATAGGTACAATATTGGCTAAAGCTGACACATATTGGCCCAGTATACAATATGGATCAAATGGCGTGCCAATATATACCCAATGTGTTGTGCTACAGGGGTGAACTGAGCTTGAAAAACTGAAGTAAGATTTGAACCTCGACACAAAATCCACAAATAGTTTTTGGGAGTATCGCTTCGGCTGCAAAATTTGTGAACCCATTCACTGCATAACGTGCAGCGATACCTTGTTTCACCATTTTTTTCGAAGTCGCCACACAGATAACAGACATCTGCTCCATCTGAAAGATCATCGCATTTTACATCTGCAGACGTGTCTGTTGAACTGCTAGAAAGTTTCTTCTTTGCACTTTTATTTTTCTTTGACGGTGCTGCCACATCCATTTTTTTAGTTTCGTTTTTCTTACTTTTAGTAAGAGTTAGGCGATTTTTGTGGCAGATTCACGACATGCCTGTAAATTATCGTCAGAAGTTAGCACCGTGGCAACAGATTTTGCTCTTTTCCTTAAAGTTTCTACTTTTGCTCTGGGAACAGGCGATATATCAGTCAACATTTTTGTCACCTGCTGTTCTTCAGCTCCAGATATTTTTTGACAATTTGTGTCTTCTGTTCCGTTCTTATTTTCATTGTTGTCGTCAACTCTGGCCAATTCTCCTATCTCTTGAACCGTCCTATTATCATAGTTGTCGTTACCTTCATTGAGCAATTCTTTTTCGTTACTGTCTACTAAAGAAAACGCATAATCCGGAATTACTTCCGGATTATAAGGGTATACACCAACGGCTCGAAATCCTGCAGTGGCATTCTGAGTTGTAGCAGCTTTTCCCCATGAATCGCTTAGGAAGTTGCCAAACTGTTATCTAGTAATACGCCTTCCTGGGTGATGTTTCAACCAAAACTGGCAACTTTAATAAAAAGCGGTCTTCACAGATTTGAATACAGAACGATCTAACGATTGGAGATAATGTGTGCAATGGCTCGGAAAGCGAAGAATGGTTATGTCATTAGCATTCGCATATTCTAACATTTCGGTTGATGTAGAGTGGGAAGTGTGCCCATCAAGAAGCAAAAATGTTTTTCCTTCAGGTTTCCTTGGAACAAAATGCTCCCTTAATATTTCTGAGTTCATGTAAGCAGATTTTTGTGACATGAATAGTTTCGTTCCTGGGGGCATATTGTCTTCTAATTATTTTTTTATAGCGTGTGAATTATTAAATTTCCATTCTGAGTTGGCGGTGGAAAAAAAATTCATGTCTTTGATTACACCTCATTTCTTTAAATGTCAAAAAAGGTTAAGTTGTCTGGTTGTTGTTTGAAACTGACAGCAACTCATGAATCAATTCGGCGCGGACGTTTAAATTCCAAGGGTTACCTAGAATGGAAATTTAAAGAATCACAAGTTATATTTACTGTGAAGTAGGGATAAAACGGTCATGCGTAAATTGTATTAGATGTTCAAGACGAAGGACCTCGCTCTGTTGCTGTAAATCTTGATCATATCAGACGTGCCTTATATCTCTTATGTTATAACGAATATATCTTTACCAATCTATTGAACAGTAATTATTTCCCGACAGTCCGAAACATCACATGTACCTTTCATAATAACGGCTGGTGGCACAAAATTACCCTCTGCGTTGCAACAAGCAACCAAAGTCACCGTATCAACTTTTTCTGCTGATGTAATGGAGGAAACATTTTTTGAACCTTTTTGAGCTAGTACTTGATTTGGACGGTTGTTAAGCTGTAAGCCGGACTCATCCATATTGAAAATGTTCTTAGGTCAAATAACTCGTTTTCCTCTAAAATAGTGTGTAGGACGCTAAAGTAGTGAGATACCACTTTACGATTCATTGCATGACTTCTTGCTAATGAGAGACACTCAGCTTTTCTAATAACGATATCTGGGTTTCTAATAAGAAATGATTGCAGTCACACGTAACCAGCTTTTTCAGTGTCGGTATTAAATTCGTGTTTTAATCCAAGCTGGGTGGCAAACTTGTAAGCAATGTGGCCCAAGTCGCCTCTTGTTAATGAAAATCCACTTTTCTGTTTATTGTTCCTACATCATTAGATATTAATCCATTACCTGGATTATCTGGACTAAAATAAGATAAAGTACCAAAATACTTACAAACCTACGTCACATGCATTTGAAACATTATTAAATGAAATAATGAAATTCCGAAAAATATTAACTTAAGTTTTAGGTTAGAATATAATATAGTTGCATGATTCTATAAAGCGGCAAACAAATTTATAGTAATTTTCATCGTTTCTTGCACTATAATTTTGTGCCGCTCGATAGTGTAATCCTGCACTATTCTTACGCTAAGTTGGATCTTAAAATGTCTCGTGCAACGCAATAGGATTTTAAATATTCCTTAAAGTTAAGAAACAATTATCAAATCTTAGATTTAAGCATTGTCGGTGAGATCGGGCATAAACAATTTATAACTAAAAACTTTCATTTTACAGTACCATAGACACCCCACAACATGTGAACTGTACCTAGAATACGTGTTTCCTTAATCCAGTAATCTTTGAAAATGATCTCTAATGAGGGCCAAACGTCTGGCATTCTTCGGCCCGTCAACTTTTGCTGCTGGCAAGTCAACCGCATCCAGTTCATTGTCTGCTATTGCCTGTAAAACGTCATCATCTATGGTAGGTTCAGGCAAATTCATGACCCGGGCAACATTATGCAGAAAGGCAGTAGCTACCACTACAGCTTCTACAGATTGCGCGCTTATTTTAATTCCGAGAGCTAAAATTAGAAACCGCCTTTTCCAGACTCCAAAGCATCTTTCTACGGGGTTCCTAGTTCGAATTTGTGATTCATTGTAAAGTTGTTCGGCGTGGGTTTGTGGGTCGCGAAGTGGAGTCATCAAATACGATTTAACAGAATAACCGCCATCCCCTAATAGCACATTGTTGCCGAACTCCCCATGTTCAAATCGAGCTCTAATATTAGAATTATTGAAAATAGTAGAATCATGTGATGAACCTGGCCACCTACAGACTATGTCACAAATGGTTAAATCGGCGTTACAAATTACTTGGCAATTGAATGAGAAAGTCTTTGAGATTTCTAGAAATTTCTGCCTCTGCTCCACCAGATGACTGAATTTTTATATGAGTACAGTCAAGAGCTCCTACACAGCATGGAAATCTGCTAAGTTGATAAAATGTTTTTCTTTTTTCCTCCATGGTAGTGGGCATCTTGATATTTTGCCTTCCCAACCTAGCTAAAGCTCTCGAAACTTTTTTTATAATTTTACCGGTGATTGTTTTATGAATCCCATGAAAATCTCGAACGGCCTGTAAAATGCTGCCAGTCGCAAAATACCGAAGTGTTACGAGAAGTTGTTCTTCAGCAGTAATAGCTTGATTCCTCCAAGATTCTAATTGAAGCACTACACTTAACAATATTTTGTTTTGTACAATATGTACATACCAGTTTGTCAGGGATGATATCTCATCAGCAATTAAATTGACCACTAGACGGACACAATCTTTTAGGAGCCGGTACCTTGCTACAAACTCGTTATCATCGAAATATTCGAAGCAATTTTTCCGGGGTCTGTAAATGTGGCGGCGATATCTTCTAGGTGCAGCGAAGATGTTCACGAGTTGGAGAAAGTCTTCATCATCTGTTAAATCATCCATAATTCTGTATTAAACCTTGATGATTAAATAAATATAATACTTGTAGGTACTTAATTATCAATAAAACGTTATGTACCTACTAGCACTAACATGTAATCCCCTTCAAATGTGTCCTAGAGGTTCGATAAATCGACTGATTGTGAAAGAAACACAATTTTATTGCCGTTAAAAATTGTTAAAAATTACAAATTTGACACTAAAGTTGACACTATGTTGATAACGAAGGTTTAAACGTGCGGGATTGACTGATTAGTTAACTATTAGTTACAGACGACGGTTAAGCTAAAACCACAACTGAAATACATAGCAGGGTGCCTTAAACGGAGTTTAGCTTAAACGAATGGTTAAACCTCGACTGAAATACCGGCCCTTAGTGTATTAGTGACGTCATGAGTAAGGTGCGCGCGACGTTATCAAATTTAACCTAAAAAAAGAAATATTATTAGTGTTATCTGCGATTATCTAGTTTTGTTTTTAATCTTATATAGGCTTTTTTATATATGTACCTATTTCGTATACTGTGGAAGATCCACCACAAAAAAAATTAAAAAAGGAACTGATGGTGTATTACCATAATAGACGACTTTTGCAGTATCAGTAGGTACCAGTACTAGTGCTACAAATAGAAATACATGTATTCACCAATACTATTATTGCAGATATTCCAAATGTAGTTTTAACGCAGGTACATTTTTGTGTAATTTAACTTATCATTATTATCTGCTGCCAAATTATTACAAGTGGACTCCATTATTAATGCAAGATGAGGATCATGTAAGAGTGCCTTTGTTTTTTGAAGAGTGGATAGAGAAATATTTAGATTCTTATTTCTACAAATTATTTCGTTTAAAAAGATCCACTTTCAATAACCTACATGAGACTCTACGGCAGCATAAGTTGCAAGATCCTAAACTGTTGAGAAGGGGCACCTTATTAAATATACCCGTTGAAAAGTCTATACTTATGATACTGTGGTATTTAGGTGAAGACTCTACAATTATCTCAATAGCTGACAGATTTATTAATTGCTGTGGAAAGTCGATGCACAAGGCAATCTCAAAAATATTTGATTCATTTACAATTTTATGCCGGAATACAATCTCGTGTCCTACCAAAAACCAATGCATTCGAATATAGAGAGTTTAAAGATAGACCTGGTTTCCCAGGTAAATATTGTTCATTAAAGTTAACTAGTTTGTTTCTATGTTTTTGTTATTTCATATAATATTTCTAATTATTATTATAGGTGCAATAGATGGATGTCATTTTTTTTCAAAAATCCCCACAAGACAACACGAAAGTTACCAGGACAAAAGATTTAATCATTCCATTACGATACAAGCAATATGTAATACAAATTACTTATTTAGTAATGTATCGATAGGCTATCCAGGATCGCTACATGATGCTCGGGTAGGTAATAAGTAGATTCTTGTCAACTATTCAAAGTTGACATACCTATTAACCTATAAAACCAAAAAAATAAAAAAGATTTTAAAGGGATTCAATATTGGAAGAATCATTAATCGTTATGAATCGCAGAGATATTTTTATAATAAATATCATATTCTTGGTGATTCCGCGTACCCTTGTAAGTCATGGCTAATGACCCCCTTTAAGTAAGTAATATTGAATACAAGCTACCAACAAAGAAACAACATATAATCGTATTTTTTTAGAAATTATGGAAATTTGTCTTTAGATCGACTGCGATATAACATTGTAGTAAGCAAGACCAGGATTTCAATCGAAAATGCTTTCAGACAATTGAAAGCTCGATGGAGAAAATTGCATTTTATTAATGTATATAGCGTAGAGAAAGCTATTAAAATTATATGGGCGTGTTGTTTTTACACAACTTTTGTATTTTACAAAATGATTTACATAATGAAAATGTGGAAATGCCGCAGAAGCAGAAGATGTATTTTATATATTATAATGATGACGAACAAGAAGGTATATTAAAACGTTTCCAAATATGTGAATATGTAAATAGACGATAGATGTATCTATTTAGTAGTTTTTTAAATTTAATTTAAAATTGATGCTTTCTTTGTTTAAAAAAATTATATTAAAATAAATACGTGAAAAACAGCGTGAAGTCTTTTATTTCAGTCTTATAGTAGTTAACACAGCAAAAAGTAAGCGTAATCATAAAAAACAAACATTATTTATTTTTTGAATAAACCTTAAGAATATTAAAGTTACATAAAAAAACATGTTTTGTTTAAAGACAGTCATCCATATGCATACTCGTTTGGGAAAATATATAGCTACTTTCTGTCTACTAACTAGTAGTGACTTTCTGGCTAGTAAGTACTAGGGAAAGTAGTTACTAAATACCGATTATGCATGGCAATTTTCATAGTAGCGAGAAAGTAGCTACTTTGTGACTACTAAACATTACTATGCATATGGCTGAGTTTCTGTTGCAAATGAAATAATAAATAAATCTTTAAACTCTTAAAATATGAACGTACTGTTAAACAAAAATTCAAAATTTAATGGTTAATCGGACTCTGAACTTGAATGACTCTTCCGTTTCTTTGTTTTCTCGTTCACAGGGGTCGAAAATAAATCTATTATTTGATTTCGTTGCTTATTTTGTTCTTCAGATAAATCATTTTGTTTTTCCATTATCTTGAATAATTTGTCCTAGTTTTTATTTTGATTATCTACTATTAATTTGTTTGAATTTTTTATTTCACTTAAAATATCCGCTTTTGTTATTTTCCTATGCTTATTTAATTTTTTGGAACACTCCAGATTTTGATGTATCAGGTTCTGGAAGAACTATTTGGTTCGAAAATATCATCATTGGAATCAGTTAGTCTTTAATTTGTATTTAAGCTATCAACGATATGTTTTGGGATAATTGTGTCCTTATCAGCTAATATTTTATGCATATCGTCAAAAAATGGAGGTATTTTTTTCCTCTCTTGTTCTATGTGCATGACGCACTGCTACCATATGTTTTTTTTGCATATTAGCAAACTTTTGTTGACATTTGTTTTCATCGAACAGGAATTCCTTTTTTGACATTTTTTCTGCAATGTCTTTCCATAATTGCTTTTGCAACTTTTTTTGTTACTAAATCTTTTAACGAAATATTACGAACCCCTAAATTCTAGCAATCCCTGTGTGGCTTCTACATCTCGATCGGTTTCCCTTTCGATAACCAAACTTCCGACAGTTCTGATTGTTCCGATTCATTCGATCCCACTGTTGGATCTGTTATCCTCTCAATTTTTTCGACCTCTAAATCGTTGGGCAGATTTATGGTTTTTTCCTGAACCATTTTTAAAATGGTTTGGATTAAACATGTAATATCTAAATAAAAACATAGTTACTTTTTTAATTACGAAATAATTTAAAACTACCAATTTATTTACCTTCTAATTTTTTTGATTTCCGACTTGTCCATGATACACACTCTGTAATTGTCATTTAATATTAAATGAAATTTGTCCACTGTTCCTTTTTTTGATTTTGCAATAAAGTGCATAACTTAACCCTCAAACCACAGAACATAGAAAAATGTCATAAACGTCTAAACTACATATCAAAACAGGTTATATGACAATGATGGGCATGTTTAATGATAAGGATAGATATACATACTCAACATAAAACATTAATTTGAAGGTTTTGACAAAAAAGCCACCAACAATATTGTTTTAGGGTGGAATCTGTTATAGAAAAGATCATGATTTTTATTGTGGCTGGTGGTATGCCTTCTTCTTTAAAGGCTTGTTTGACAAGTGACCTGCAACCAGGGTAAATTGATTCCATAGCGGATGGTTTTGTCTGTCGGAAGATAAAATTAGTTTAGAATTAGGTTGAAATATTAAGGGTTCTTCAACTAATAAAGAACTGAACATCGGGTTCGGGTACCAAGGTTGTGTTTACCAAAGGGGCGCTACAACTATACCCTCGGCTTGGTTATTAATAATTTTTTGTAAAACTTTAGGAATGATTGAGATGGGGGAATGGCATAGAAATAATAATTGTTCCAAGATATTGTAAAAGCATCAATCACAAAAATGTAAACAATACAAACGTACACATAGTATAAAATAGTATAAAACGCAGGACTTCAATAATTCGACAAACAACAGCACACAACAGCAACACTCCACAAAACATTCAACAACACGTGTCCAAAAATTCCTCAACACTATCACAGGCCTCTTCCAAAAGTAGTGACTTGAGATGTCTTTTAAAGTTTAAAGCGGCAAAGATAAAAATGTTACAAGACTCACACCATTGCTGGATTTCTTTAGCTAAATTATTTAAATTGGAAAAACGAATTCCGCCCATGCGATTAATATATGCAATGGCTGTAGTGTTATCAATTCTTAGTAAGATCTCGCAGTTATGTAGATTTTTTTGCAAAACACTGTGACGCACTTTTGTGGGGGAGGCGGTTAATCAAGGGGAAAGGGGATCTCGGGCGCCAGATTTATTCGAGTGGTTTACTCCACGTGACACCTCGGGTAGCTGCAGTGAAGACACTGTACAGGGTGGGCAAAATTCGATGTTTTTATAGGATAACTTTTAAACCATAACAGATATTGAAAATCTGACCGCGCATCGTCGAGCTCTTTTTTTGGGAAACCCTTGACGGTGAGGTCAAATTTTAGCGATCGTCGTTTGTTTTTGAGTTATGGCCGAAAATTCGATTTTTTGAGATTTCAATTTGAGTCTATATTTCGGTTGTTTGTGAATTTAGAGAAATGGCGTTTGCACGTTCTTAAGGCACTTTTTTGATGCGAATGCAATGGCGTTAACAGATTTTGAAAATGTCTTTTTATTTTTAGGTTATGACAGACATTTTTATTTTTTTATATGGAAGCCATAGTGGGCGGTCACTTTATTGAAAAGAGCATTTTTTTCTCTTTTCAAATATATATAATATGTAGCGGCTATTCCTTCAATTTCTTCCTGAAAAATAAAAAAATCTAAATTTTTGAAATTAAATTTAAAAAAATCTTATAATAAAAATGAAAATACAACAAACGACATACATATAAACACGACACTATCTAAAATTAATATCTATATAAAACAACTCAAAGAAAAAGTTCAAAATTACGTCTATTAACTGCAATACACTTTTCATGACACTTCTGTGCGCATTCGAAATGTAAATATTTGACACGGAGTTAAGGCATTGCGTAAACTTGGCTTTGAGTTCTTCTGTATTTCTACTTTTAGTTTTACATGAATTATCTTTAATATGTCCCCAAAGGTGTCAAATCAGGCGACCTTGCTGGTCATCTAACTGACCCATTGCTAACAAACCAATTATATCTGAATTTTGAGTTAAGCAATTCTCTAGCTGATCTCGTATTACGAGGTGGTGCACCATCGTGTTGTAAGAAGTACTGACTTCTATCGCTGAATAATGAATTGTTCAAATATTCATCAACAATTTTCTCATTTAAATATTGGTAGTACCGTTCACCAGTTAGATTTCCCTCATAAATCTTATATGCCAAAACTTGATTTTTTATTAAGGCACACCAAACACTAAAATAAAACCAACCCTGATTTTGGATCTCAATGGCGCACCGAGGGTTCTCATCATGACATTCGTGTACTGCGATAAATATGCGAAATACATATTATTAATTCCAAAAATTTAGATTTTTTGATTTTTTAAGATGAAATTGAATAGACCCTACATATTATATATATATTTGAAAAGACAAAAAAATGCTCTTTTCAATAAAGTGACAGCCCACTATGACTTCTATATAAAAAAATTAAAATGTATGTCATAACCTAAAAATAAAAAAACATTTTCAAAATCTGTTAACGCCATTGCATTCTCCTCAAAAAAGTGCCTTAAGAACGTGCAAACGCCATTTCTCTAAATTCACAAACAACCGAAATATAGACATAAATCGAAATCTCAAGAAATCGAATTTTCGTCCATAACTCGAAAACAAACGACGATCGCTAAATTTTGATTTCGCCATCAAGGGTTTGTCAAAAAAAGAGCTCGACGATGCGCGGTCAGATTTTCAATATCTCTTATGGTTTAAAAGTTATCCTATAAAAACATCGAATTTTGCCCACCCTGTACTCCAGGGGTCAGATCTTCTTGACTGGGAAGGCGGCGAACTCCAATACAGGCTTTAATTGTATGGAATTCGGAATGTGGGATATAATGGGTTGCAGGAAATGGTGGTATACGAGGGTTATTAAAACAAGAGGTTTAAACGGAAGAAATAAACATTTATATTCAACGGGAAATTAACAAGATATTCAAACTGAGTAGAAACAATATATTGACACGTTATCGGGCAGAATTCTATACGGGGGGGGATTTATGAGAGATGACTTGACGAGGACGGTTGGCAGATATGCGGCGGTTAAAGGCGGAAGATAAGGACACTAGTTCCTCCCAGGGTTTGGGAATCGACAATTGAATCGTCAGACCGCAGTGTCGACATGATATTGTCCGGATGTATTATATTGCGGATAAGGATGACTCTTGGTGGATAGTCCGAAGACTCGACGCCCAAGAAAGCCAAGGAAATATACTAGGATCGGACACTAGGTGGGTGACTGACACTTGATGGATAGTCCGAAGACTCGACGCCCATGAGAGCCAGTATGGTTAAAGCAGGAACGGAAGTGTAAGATTGGTCGGTACAATATCATATGCAAAACACGGCAAATCGGAAAATAAAACGGCAGATATACGGTTCGCCCTGGGAATCCCCAGTATACTCACTTGTGAAATGTCGGTCGGATCGGCACACTAATTGGAACTAATTAACACTTGTAATTCTACGGAATAGTCTTATGGACTGTTAGACTTACGGAACTCTTGAACTGACGGAGCTCTCGAACTGACGGAACTCTACTGTACTGGTTTTGGGGTTCCTTATAAGGGATTTTATTTGCTATCTAGTGGTAACTTATAACGGAAAATCGGGGTATAGGTGTTTTCAAATGATAAAGGAGCAGTGACCTATAATTGTAGTTGTGCCATCTACGGGAGAGGGGACGAAGTTTTGTAGGACGGAGTTATCTGGCGGGAAAGTCGGACCGGGGTTTTATAGAATTCTGCAATTTGGTAAATAATTAGTTAACTGAAAATGACTTCGTTACAACACTTTAGGCCAAAGAAGGCAGCTAGTAATTCTAAATGACTGATGTGAGACGATCGCTCTTGAATAGACCAAAGGTCGTGTCCTTTTTTTATCATTACAGACTACTCTCCCTAAATTTGAAGCATCTGAGAAGATTTCTAATTTAAATTTCATAGTATTTATTATCTTTTTGGCGTTGATTAAATTGGATTGCCACCATGATAGCTCAGTCTTTATATAATTAGGTAATGTCATAGTCTTGTTATAATTTTAATTATTATTTTTTAATGCTAAAACTTTTTCTCTTTCCAAGATTTTGGTGTAAACCCAGCCATATTCTACTGAAGGACAGGCTGAAGTTAACAATCCCAAAAAATGAGCAAATGTTCTTATTTTACAAGAGTTTAATTGTTTAAACTGATTAATAAGTTTTAATATGAGTTGCTGTTTTTTAACGGGCTATTTAGAACCATGTCTCTTGAGTTAAAGTAAAACCCTAAAAATTTATATCGCTGTGTAGGGATTAATTCACTTTTCTCATAATTAATTACAAAGCCTAGTTTCTCTAAAACAGATATCGTAAAAGACATATTGTTCAGGCATTGGGTATAGCTATTTCCCAATAAAAGAAAATCGTGTAAATAAACAACAGACAAGTAATCTCTTTCTCTAAGAAAAGCCAACACAGGTTTTCATTAATTTGGTAAAAGTAAAAGGAGCTGAGCTAAGGCCAAACGGTAAACAGTTAAATTAATATAATGCATTGTTAAATCTGAATCTTAAGTATTTTCTATGTTGCAGAACAATTGGAACTAAAAAATAAGCTTCTTTGAGGTCTATCGAACCCATAAAACAGTTTTTTGTGAGAATGTTTAATACCGTGTTTTTATCTTCAATTTTAAAATGTTCTGTAATTAGGAACTTGTTTAAATTTTTTAAATTTAATATAAAACGTTTTGTTCCATCTGATTTTGGAGTTAAAAATATGTCGGAGATGAATTGGCCTTTACAAGAAATGCATTTTTGAACAGCACCTATGTTTTCTAGACAAGAGACTGCTAGACAGATCTCTTTCTTGTCTGATAAGGACCA
This sequence comes from Pediacus dermestoides, assembly GCA_963942485.1. Classification (NCBI taxonomy): domain Eukaryota; kingdom Metazoa; phylum Arthropoda; class Insecta; order Coleoptera; family Cucujidae; genus Pediacus; species Pediacus dermestoides. Next base: position 429,335 of record OZ012629.1, on the reverse strand, counting down.
CTTCTTCTCCTTAGGAGTACATTTTTGTGTTAACGTGTTGATTAAATGGAATTCGATAGCCTTTAATATACTTAAGAATGACAGGGTCAGAAGTAACTTCCTTCTATGCCGAATAAAAACGTTGTAATCGACCTGCATGTGTACTCACATCGTTCGATTTTATTAATATCGTCTCTTCATTATTTGGAACCTCTGCGAGCCTGGCTCTTTTCGGTTCGATCGAGTAGGTTGGTATTGTTGTCGCGGGTACGACTTCTTGTAATTTCCCCTCGATGTTGATGCTTCTTACCGCTCACCCGTGGAGCTTTTTGATAGCGGTTTTAAGTGAACGGACCTTTCGAGTTTAACGTGGTGAACTATTTCTATCTCCGCTGGAATAGGAATGAGAACTGGATATCGGGGATCGAGATCTAGATTGATTGTCCCGGGAATCCCGGTGGACATGGCGCCGGTGTCGATCATGGCCTGGGCGATGCCCATGTCTATGTTTTCACCCTTTGCCGTCTCGAACCCGCTGTTCCAGTCGTTTTAGGCGCAGTTTTTCCGGGTCGCAGCTATCCGCTTCTTCTTCTCCGGAGTTTCCCATTTTCACTTTTACACAGAGAAAAATGATTGTTTAAAAACAAAAATGTATTTATTTGAAAGGAAATTTGTTGATTCAAATATTTTTTTTTGAAACAATTACTGATATTTTGCATGAAATAAACACGTTTGTTTGAATAAATTTCTATGATTATTTGAACTTACTAAATCGAATTAATTTACGGAAAAGAATTTTTTTTTTATCAAAGGAATAAAATTGTTTGTATTTGTTAATGCGGTTTATTTGAAACAAATGCACCCTTTATTGCATTAAAATTAGAAAATTTCATTTAAAAAAATTTTACTTTGATTTAAAAAACTGTTGCATTCGGCCAAAGAATGGTTTATTTAAATCAAAGAAATCTCCCCCCATGTGCACATGTGCTAATTGTTGACCGGCAACTGGAGTGCTGCGACGCATACAAGTCCGTACGTGCTTGATTCGTATGATTTTCGATTGTTTGTTGTGTGTTGTGATGAAAATGGAAGAAACAACTGATCTTCTTGTGAAATATAAATTGGAAAACCTGGTAGATGTCTTCAAAGGTACGTTTCAGAGTAATTAGTTTAGTAAATTACGAGAGGATTGCTGATTTTCAGCTAATAACTTATTCCAGAACAAAATATAACCATCGACGTGTTACCGGACCTGTCTACCCAAGATATTAGTACATTAGTACCAACACTTGGGGATCAAATAAGACTCAAACGTTCTATTATCGATCATTTCCCCAAAAAGGTAAAAAAAGTGTTGTAATTAATGAATGAATTAGGTAGGTAATTTAAGTATAATTTCTTATAGTTAGGTGCCGATGAAAATCTCAAAAGGGCGCATAGCAATACCGCTGAGGAATTGGAAGTGCCCTCGAAATTACCAAAATTACCACGCGAGGTGGTAGTGGATGATATACTCCCAACAGTGTCCCCAGCTGATGCACCCATCTATCTGGTAGTCAATAATGAGGGGGAGTTAAAGGGTTCTGAAGGAACCTCCTTAATATCAACCGTTACTGAGTTAGGAAACAGTGATTGCGGGTTGAACTCGTCGTTCCTCAGTACAATTAGCAAATTTGAAGATAATATTGGGTTGGATGATCTGTTTCAAAGAAATATATTGGGACGAGCCATTTTACAGAAATCAGGAGATAAAGTACCACTAAACAACCAAGACCGTTCAAACATATGTGAAATAATCATTTCACACTTCTTAAATCAGGGCCAGAAACTCGATAATCGATCCATATCAGCAATTGCAGATGAACTTGTGAAATTATTACCTAATGAAAAAAAAAAACAACATACTATGTTGAACCCATATCGAAAAGGCATTCACTAGAGAGTAAATCACAGGTGGCTCGCGGAAAATTGGTGGATAAACACAGAAACAAGTTGACTGCATTATGTTTCTAAATTAAAAAAAAAATTAAAAAATAACTTATGCCCGGTTTCTGAAACACCCCGCTATCGGTTCGATAACTATCGGGCCCATAAAGTTATCGAGTTCATAAGTCTTTCTACCGTTTCTGAAAGCGAGCGCTCCATAACTTGTAGATTCAATTCAGCCATAACAAGACTGACCACAGTGACCACACAGCGCAAGCGTCACATAATTTATCAGAGGGATGAAGGTCCCATAAGTTATCAGGGGTGTATGGGACCTATAAAAGTTATGGAGTGTGTTTGAGAAACGCTTTTTGATGTTAACGGGGAGTTTATAGATTCCATAACTTTATCGGTACCATAAGTGGCGTTTCAGAAACCGGGCATTAGACATTTTTATTTTATTAGACCTAATGGTTTCTTTTATAGAAACAATTCTAATTATTTGAAACGAATAAATAATTTTCTTGAATCGAATAAATTATTCTGGTTCGAGAAACAAAAGTTTGTTTAAATTGAACACAATGAATTTTTTATCTGAAATAATATTTTCTGATTCTAGAAACAAAAGTTTATTTAGATTAAACAAAACGGATTTTTATCTGAAATAATTGATTTATAAAATGAATACTACATTCCGACGGGCTTAATAAATCTTTCTTTCTACAAAAAAAAGTTTTCTTTCAAATTTCAAATAAATGATTCCCAATTAACAAACAAATATTTACTTGCCCATATACAAACAACAAATTTATTTAAAGAAAAGAAAATTTCTTTAATTTAAGTAATAAGTTTTCTCTGTGTAGTGTTGAAAACACTTATCGTTTCAGGTTCAGCGTAAAAATGACACACTAGTATAGCGTCACGCAATGCAGCGCGGCTAGATAAGATAGATAGGTTGAAAGTTGAAATGCACCACGTACGATCAGTGTGCAATGTTGGCATGCTGCCGTTTCAGTAAAATTGTACTGAGCTGAGTGAGATGATGGTGACCGGGATGGGTGGTATGTTCCTGTATCGTTGTAGTTATAATAAATATAACTTCCATATTATGCGGATTTACATTAGTGTTTAATAAAACAGAATAAGTATACAGTAAGTACGATCCATACTATGTATGGAATAAATCCATTTTAAGCGTTATTAGGTAATGCTATTATGAACTTTTAGGAAAAATTCTGAAACAAATCGATTTTTAATTTGAAATTGATGATTACTATTATGCAGGGTGGTCCGAATTTTACCTTCGACAATTTGGGAATCAATAGAAAACCTTAAAAAAACATCAGTTTTCTTAATAAACTTATATCGAAAACTCAACCGTTTCAGAAATACTGGGTGTTGAAGTTGCATATTTTTTTTAAATAAATTTAATATCTCCTGAACCAAAGGGAATATTTTATTGAAATTTGGTGGATATTATTTTCTTAATAAGTTCCATATTAATTACCATAGTTTGTTTTCCTACTTCAAGCAGCGGCGTAACCACGGGGGTGAAATTATTTCTTTTTAGAAAAAAAGTGGTACGCCAATGATATAATACATTTTTTCTACATTTCTGAAATCAACAGTCGATTTACGAAAAAAAAGTTTTCTTGTAGTTTTTTCGTAAAACAAATCGTTATACAATAAAATTTTAATTAGATGTCATTGTAGGTAATTTATTGCAATAAGACAAGTACCAAGTATACAGGGTGGTCCCAATTGAACCTTCGATAATTTGGGAATCAATTAAAAATGTTAAAATAATATCAATTTTCTTAATAAACTTATATCTAAATCTCAACCGTTTCAGAAATACAGGGTGTTAAAATTACATATATTTTTTTTAATTTAATATCTCCTGAACTTTTTTTTAATTTTGAGCAGTTCCTCCAATGATTTAAGTTTCTGTTGTAAAATAAATTTAGTTGTTTTATTTTTAATTTATTTGTTTGAAATACATAGGTACTTGTCTTGTTGCAATAAATTACCTACAATGAAAATAGAAAAAAAAATAGAAAATTTCTATTATCATCAATAAAATACATGACATGTCAAAGTGAACATAGAATTGTAAGTAAAATATAACAGACACGAAAATCAGTTACAAACAAACAAACGAAGAAGACTAGTTAAGTATCATAAGGTAAGTCAAAATTAGTATACAAAGTTCTTGCAGCCCAAGAACTCTTCCACGGTATAGAAGACGCCATTTAGCAGCAAATTCTTGCAGGAACTTTTGAATTGTCGAAATGGTAAATTTTTTATTTCTTCTGGTAACACATTGTAAATTTTTGCCCCCCAATAATCGACAAATTGTTGGGTGGACTTCCTTTGGTGAAGAGGGACTTGGAGATCATTTTTATTTCGTGTTAAAGCTGTGGCAGTCGCTGTTTTTCTTGAACTTTTCCATGTTTTGGTAGACGTATTGAAGGCAATTGAATATGTATGTCTCCGACAGGGTAAGTATATTTTCTTCTTTGAAAGTCTTTCTACATGTTGCTCCATATTTTAAATTGCACATAATTCTCATGGCTTGCTTTTGTTTCACGAAAAGTTTGTTTGCTTCGCTTGATGCACCCCAAATAAGGATTCCATATGACATCACACTATGGAAATTCGCGAAGTACACTGTTCGAGTAACACTTTTGGAAGTTATAGGTTTCAGTCGCTTTATGGAATACATAACTTTCGATAGTTTTTTCGAAGTTTCCTCAATGTGTAGAGACCAAGAGAATCTGCTATCGATTTGGATTCCTAGGAATTTTGCAGCTTTTTCTCTTGTGTGATTAAAAGTGAGACGTTCGGTTTTGCTTGCGTTGCATTTGAGTTTGTTGGCGTTAAACCAGCTAACTGCCTCAGTAAGTACTTGTTTGGTTTTCGCTTGAACATCTTCTGTACATTTTCCATTCACCAATAGTGTGGTGTCATCACAATAAAGGCACTTAAACAAGGCACTCTCCGCTTCGAAGTCGTTAATGTAGACGATGAAAAGTAAGGGGCCCAAAATTGAGCCTTGCGGTACTCCATAGTTGACTTGCAGCTTTTGAGACAGTTGATTTTTCCAGTTAACCTCTTGTACTCTACAATCCCAGTATGATTTCAAGAGACAGTGGACTTGTCCTCTAAATCCGTAGTGGAACAACTTGTCTAGTAGAATATCATGGGGGACAGCGTCAAACGCTTTGCTTAGATCTAGGTTTATCATGTCCAATTTTTCTTTTTTGTCCAGTGTTACGCTGATGTACTCAAGTGTTTCCAAAAGTGCGCTAGTGGTGCTTCTGTTCTTCCTATAGCCGTGTTGGTAGTTGCTTAATAGGTTTTTCTTTTCTAAGAATCTAATCATTCGCCTTTTGATCATGAGTTCGAGGATTTTGGAGATTGCAGGTAGTACAGCTATTGGCCGGTAGTTTTCACTTATGTTTTTATTTCCCTTCTTTTTATAGATAGGCGTCACTTTGGCTATTTTCAGTTCTTGAGGGAAAATGCCTTCTTTAAAGCATTTGTTAATTATTATGCTTAGTGGCAGTGATATTTCTTCTTCTAGTAGCTTTATAACTTCTGTTGTTAGGTCATAGGTGTCCATAGTTTTTTTAGGTTTAATTGACTTTATTATTTTCTCCACTTCCAAAGACGTGCACTCAAACAAGTAGCATGATGAGGTGGAACCATCCTGCGTTCGAAGGAGTTCTATAGCGCTTACTTGGTAGCGTTTGTTTCCCTGGAAATGTTTTCACCGACAGTGGCAAACTACTGGTTTAAATCGTTTGCGGTCAGTGTTGATTCTACTTCTTTATGATTGGGTTGTTTCTCTGCTTTTATGAGATTCCATATGGCTCTCGGTTTGTTTTGGGCACTTCGAACAGTTTCGTCATTTTTCCTCTTTTTGGTGTTCCTAATTTCTTCAGTGTACCTTTCCTTATATATTTTGTATGTCGTTGCTGCTAATTTATCTTTTTGAACTCGGTATATGGTATGCAGCGCATCAAGCTCATTTTTCATTTTTTCCAAATTACTCGTTTTCCAGTTTAGGTTCTGATTTAATTTTGCTGTTTTTTCTTTTACCGGTAGCCAGATATTGACTTCCTCCATTAGTACTTCGTGAAAGCAAGAGTACGATGCACTTGCTGTTTTTGGATTTAAGAAAACTGACCAATCCATTTCGCGTAGGTTTTCCCTCAACTGACAAATATTTGCATTATTTAGGTCTCTAATTTTGTATTTGTGTGTCTTATTCTCGGTTTTTTAAAATACGCAGGTATTTTCAATAAATGCGCCTGATGGTCCGACATGTGCTGCTCTCTGGTACGTATTTCTATTCCATTTGGATCCATATTTGTGAATATATTATCAATTAATGTATTTGTTGTTTTACTATATCTGGACGGCTCATACGCTAGTGCTGTTAAACCAAATATCAACAGTAAGTTGTTTAGTTTATCCAGTTCTTTTGATTGCGACAAAAAGTTTACATTAAGGTCTCCAGACATAAAATTTTTATGTTTGTCATATTTTCCCTCGATCCAGGTAAGTATTTGCGTGAGTGTTTCAATGAACTTATCGAAATTCCTAGATGGAGCTCTGTATATCGTTAGTATTACTGCATTTATATTAGGAACAAAGATTCCCGAGACTTCTATGATTTTTTCTGTGGAATATGCTTTCATTTCTTTGATTTCGGATGCTTTCCATTTAGATTTTACTGCTGTTAACACTCCTCCATGTATGAAAGTTTCTCTACAGTAGCTGCTGACTATATTATAGTTTTTATTATAGTTTAGCCAATGTTCAGTTATACAGAGTATGTCCGGTTGTTCTTCTGCTGTATAGAGATTAAGTTGGTCTATTTTACTTGTGAGTGATTGTATATTAATATTTAAAAGCTTAATGTTTGTTCTTTGGTGGTCTGGTTGGGAAAACTGATTAGAAGTCCCTTTCTGTTCTGGCTGACCGAAAAAACTTGAAACGATTTTCAAGGCCAACTAAATTTTTTTGAGTTATAATTGGATTTTTTGCTTTTTTAGGGCATTTATTAAATTTAAAAGTGTCTATTGTTTACATCTTTTTAATGATAAAAAATAGACAAATTTAATGAGACTAAAAAATATAGGTCGTTCAATTTAAAAAAGACCTAGTTTGGGTCATATCTCGGTGCAAATCAATTTTTTTTAGAGTACGCCACTGGATTCTACGCAAAAATATCTATCTAGAACAGTTTTTACTTTTTTCTAGCTTACACGGTGTGTGAGATATGACAGCACCCCAGAAAGTGAAAATTTTCCTTTTTACCCTGTATCTCAGAAACAAAACAAGTTAGCTTAGTTCTGTTTGCGGCAATAAAAGTTTAACGAAAAAGTGGCACAGGTTCGCAAAAACCGCAAAAGTTCTATCTTTACAAATTACAGAGATACCCTGCAATTACAAGCAAATTGGGACACAGTGTACATATAGCTGGAAGAATTTTTTATATCCTTAAATTTTAGAAATTAGCTGAAAAGGGAGTTTTGAAAAGTATCTATAGTATTTTAAATTAAATATGAAATTGTGTATCTGGACCACATAATGCTGGTTTGTTGTCAATGGTTATAGTTTTGTATGTGAGTTTTAGATAAAGAGGGTATTCTGTGGTTTTAGAACGGTATGGTAGTGTTCAGGGTTGTTTATGTTTAACACGTGCAAGGCGGACTGGATTTTAATGTTGTTAATATAAACAAACATACTCATTTATGATTAAAGACAACGGATGGTAGGTGCTATCTGCTTAGAAATAGTAGATATATTACCACAGAATAATATATATAATTATAAATTATTAAATTAATAAATATAAAAGTATAAAATAATATAATTCTGTGATATTACACCATAAGAGAAGAAAGTGACACTGAGTAGAAAAGTTGGTTAATTAAAAATGATTTTTATTATTTCTTACTACCTAACTCGTAAATTGAGATGTGTATAAGATGTATTACATTAATAAGTACTACTTAAGTTTTTCAAAAATAAAATGCTAAAAAAATCTATGTTTATAATAACCTTGCTTGTATAATAAACAGTTAATCATGTTTCAAATATGGTGTTATGACTTCCAATGTCTCCGATGGTTGCAAGGATTGCGAACATTTTTTATCATGATTATATATTGTGTTTGTTTTCAACACCCTCCGATGGTTGCAAGAATTGCGAGATCTGTGGATTTTTTCACAGTACAATTCACCTAGATGTTGTGCGTGCACACAAAGAAAACAGATGGCGCACATCCTAAGTGCCTAGTCAGAGGTATCAACGGAGAGCGAGTTTAGCTTTAAAAATTGTGCAATACCAACACAAGAAGACGTACTACAACCACTGATCATGGAGGGCGGAGCGCAAATATGTATAATGAACTTTATAGCGGTATATTTTCATGTATAATCGAGATATTTCAGAAGGTAAATTTCATTTTGAAATTTATCGAAAACAACATATGTACCTATTTATTTTTTTCGTTAATTAAAATCCAAGGCTTGTTGGAAAATATTATCTTCCAAATTGCTTCGACTTTCTTTGCCTTGAATTACTTTATTTATGCCATTACAGTACCTAATTATAGCAAACACATCTTTGTAAAGTTTTCCAATATTTCGCCTTTACAATTTATTGATTGTTCATATTCTGCAATAAATGGTATGTCTACTTTTGCTTCTATGTAATTCAGTAGTATATGATATGCATGATTTACGTGAATCATATTACAAATAGTTATTTATTATACAAGACGATAACATTGTAGTTAATCTTTGAGAGCGATTTTAGCGTCGAGGCGTCGGCCGAGACGCTAATAAGCTCGAGAAGATAATGAAATGTTATCGTCGTGTATAATACAAATTTTTTTTCTATAGCAAATGTTAAAGAAAAACGAATTATTAAGAAAAACTACTTACACATTAAATTATTGTCAATGACAATTTAAAATGTCGGTGAATATTGTGAGTTGTCACTATGGTGTCAATATCAACAGTAATACGTTTTAATTCATTCATTTTAAAAAAATCAAATTTTTTTATCTACCCTTGCGGATAAAGTGCTACTTTATCTACCCTTGCGGTTAAAGTGCTACTTTATCTACTATTTTGAGTTGATAAAAGCACACTTTAACATTTGCCATAAGAAAAAATTTTTTTTTAGAAAACATACAGGGTGATCAGTAATTGCCGCACTCCGAATACAGGGCGTTATAGAGCACATTAAAACTAAGGATAATCTGCAAAGAAAAATTAAATCTGATGATTAGTTTCCGAGTTATAGAGTTTCCCTCATCCAAGTTACAAGCTAATTATTTTCATAACCAAGACAAAAATGAGTGAATAATTCATGCTACGATAATCTCTGGATAAAATGCAATATGATTTGTTCAATTTTTTTCACAAAACCTCTAATACAAAGAAATTGAAAATGTTAAAATTTAATAAAATACCTAAATTTGAGAGAAATTTGAAGTTTGGCAACCTCTCAAGCTCCCCTTGGGATAAACTAAAATACCTTCTATTGCCATGAAAATATTAATAATGAATTTCGATTGTTGTTTCTGTTTTTTAATAAAATTGACAGTGTTAAATTAGGTTGACAAGTTCTCGCATCATAAAATATTGAACGTTTCTCTTTTTTTTTTCTCGTCGAACCTATACACATGTTCAATGCAGTGTTGCCACTTTTATTTTCACAAAAGTGGTCATATCTATGTAAAGAAAGGACTTACAGCACTGCGGTCAAAAAATTCGTCATTCTTAAAACGTAAAGTTTATCACAGTATGCTCCGAGTGCGGCAATTACTGATCACCGTGTATATCACAGCTAACATTTAATTATGTTTGGCTTTATATACTTTAATTTATGTGGCACACTGTCACAAAATTCTCTTTCAGCCACTAAAAGATACCAATCTGTGATTACATCAGAAAATAAATTTTCTTTGCACGTGATACAACGTTTATATATATTTTTAATTTTTGATAATGAAGCCACTTACGTACCCTATTGACGCGTTGTCTACAACAGTAAAATTTTCTATTACTGTACTAAGTGGATATTTAAAATTATTATTTGTAAATATCTGTATCGATAAATTAGTTTCTGGCACTTCCTGGCTTACAAAATTTCTAACTGAATTTATTATGTTTACAGAATCATCATCCTCACAATTTGCAGTCAGGGAGTGCCGGGAAACAAAATTTTTTATTAGTAAGAACTTATAAGTTTTTTTAAAATTGTAACATGTTGGATTTATGTTTCTATAGCCATGTTGGCGCACTTGGCCGAAATAATTCTCCAGTGGATCCTGGTTGTCTGTTCTTGGAGTAAACTATACTCCTCTTCGAAGAAGACTTTTTCTTCGAGAGATTTCAAAGTTACCATCCAATTCGAAAGAGAACTCAGAATTATTTTGCTTTCATCACCCGATCTATTCCTGAAATACATCTTTGAAATCTCCTTTGTATCCTCACTCCAAAATTGGGAATGAACTGATTTACTGGTCACAGCACATTTTAACTGTTTACTAGACGGATTGAACGTATGCCTATTCACGCTGTCAAACACACGGTCCCAGAAGTGACAAATCCGAGCAGTACACATTGCTGTGGTATTCATTTTTATGCCTTCTGGGGTAGAAAGGTCTAAAAATTGTAAAAAAAGATTAAAATTACATCTTAGAAAATAATTTATAATTTATTATCACATTTAACGTATACTCCTATTGCAGTTCCCATCGAGTAACTGAAATTTTGTGCAGCATGAGACACTTTCATTTTGTTCATTTTCTCAATGGCTACATGCTTTTCGGCGATTTTAGGTCCAACTCTAAATTCAGTAGACGAATTGTCAATTTCAATGGTGCGAATACACTTTAGGAGATAAGAAGGATCATAAATGTGGACCATGTCACAACTATTTATTTCAATGTGTAACTCATTAGGCTGTTTTTCATTTTTTATACACTTTGCTCTATAATTCCTTTTGAGATAATTTATAGCGGCCATATTTATTGCCCCTTGATCGGATACTATGGCGACCACATTTAATCCACTATTCTGGCATTCTGTCACAACGTTTTTTAACATTCTTACAAGTTGTGGCGTTTTTGTAGTGTGCTTGCAAAATGTATAACACAGAGGATGTTTCCATTTTCGCGTTAAACCTCTAGCCATAAAGACTAAAGCATGGTTAGCGAAGTTATTTTGTCTTTCGAATTCAAAATCTTCAAATCCCTCTACATTTCCGGAATGTACAGGGTGGAGCATTTTCGATGGGATTACAGGGTATCTAGGATTTCTGTTGAAGTTAGAAAAAAACGGATAGCACATTTTTGGGTCAACTTTTTAAGACAAATTGAATGGTGAAAACATGAAATGTCTACCTTCTTTTCTTTGGTATGTCCAGAATAATGTTGGCATTGGCTATAAAATCATCACCTAGCAGAGTCTTGCTTCCAACGTGCTCAGGTATGGATATGAAAGTTGTAGGAATATTGCGGTTCGCTAACATCACATTGGCTTCATATATGAACGTTTCCACACACCTGGGTTGACCATCTGCGAGAATCATTTGCATTGTAGCAGGTTTCGATGGTAATTTTATAGAAGAAAAATGTTTTTGCAATCTTTCACCGACTATGGAACATTTGGCACCGGTATCCACATAGGCTAAACCTGTACGGCCAGCTACAGTTATTTGTAGTTAAGGGCGCAAGTCAGTGATACCAATATCAGCTGAAAGAAGTTCCACCGCTGAAGCATCAACACGCGATGTATCACGGCAGTGGGGACATTGAGAACGAATAAAACCTGGGGCGTTGCATCCATAGCACACAATTTGAGAGCGGCTACGTTTAATTTCACTCACTCTAGGTGTTTCTTGCTTCGGTGTAGTAGCGGAGGTTACTGAAAAACTTCGAGCGGCATATTTACGACATTCCGACTGCATATGGCCGAAGTTATTGCAGTATGCACACTTGGGTCATGATTTGTGTGAATCAAGCGTCGAAGAAGCTTTAGGTCCGTTAAAATTACGTTCACTTACACTTACTTCGGAAAAGTTTTCTACAGATTAAGTAATTGAAATCCCTAAGTTCATCGCGTGGTACACGTTGTCTGATTTTACGGTTCAGCAACCCGTAAATCATATCAAGTTTGTATTTTTCAGGAAATGGTGGATCGGCGGGTAAATGAGATAATAAAGCACGTGCACCACTCACAAATATATCTGTCGGTTCTTTCTCAGATTGTTCTCTGGCGTATATTTCACGAAACACTTTGTACGCCGGCATACTTCTTCCGTATAAATGCTTCAACATCTTCGAATTTGTTACCGGAAAAAAGTGATTGGCACTGGGCAAAAGTGCCGGTTTCTAAGTGCACGGGGTTGGTATTTACGGAGGTTGTGGCCGTGTTAGCTGGAGCAACTGCACGAATTTCTTCCGTTACCATAGATCGCATGCCATTTAGCAGGGTTCGTAGCTGTTCTGGGGTCATAATAATTTGTTCAGCCATTATAGAACGCGTAGGAGACTCTCCTCGAAGTGATGGCACAAAATTTGTTCGACTACGGAGACTGTATCCAAGTGTTAATTTGCGGTTAAAAGCCGTTTCTTGTGTAAAATTTCACTTTTACGCGACTTTCAGGCCACACATCGAAACTTAATAGTGGTTTATTTTTGCACTAAACGCACAAGTCGTGACAAAACAACACAATTACTATTATTCTCAACCGTAGATAACTCAACTGTAAAAAAAAACGGTAACTGAAAAAGGAACACATATATGAATATAGATATAAAACGAACATAGACCACAGACATAATAGGTTATATAGGTGTATAGCGTATAGTGTATAGCGTTACAACGTTTACTTACCACAGCAACATAGTGACCATCATTGGTTACATTTTGAGGCTCCTGAATTTGTTCAACAGTACTCCGCTGCTTCTGTTTCTGTTCATTGTTTATAAGTATTGATAGAGCCTGTGGCTTCTGCTGTGATCTTAAAGTGACACCGGCACCAGTATTATTACCAGGTACCTGCAACACTTCCCTAAACATGCGATGGAACGATGGAATCAGCACCTGACTTTGCATAGGCTGCGAAGTACGTGCTTCCAAAAATGATGCATTTTGATTTTGAAATATCTTGAATTTTTCCAACTATAGGCGATTATTCTCCTTGAGATTAAAGATCTAGTATTTTTAAATAAATATCTACCAGCTAAAAACTTTCCAAAAATATCATCGTCGTCTTCTTCAGTTTGAAAAATGGTTTCTAAAGATTTTGCAATCAGTTGAAAGAAAGCTTCAGCTTCATCTTTATTTTTACTTTCTTATACGTAGTATAAGGAAGTATTGTAATCGTGATTTTTTTCGACTTCGAGATTTTGATGGATTTACACGTTTTGAGGGCCCCTGAATCCATTTTGACCATTTTCGCCATGATGTCTGTCTGTGTGTCTGTGTGTATGTCTGTATCCACGATAACTCAAAAACGACTTAACGGATTTGATTCAAATTTCATATTTAAGAGTTTGAACAAAATTGTGGGTGCCACATTAAATCTTTTTCCTCTAGCACCAACACAAGTGGTACTTACCTGAAGACATTTTTAGGTTTTTTAGGAATATCTTGAAAAATAAACAATTTACGACATTTTTTTATTCTTTAACATTGATTTAGAATTAAATTTTGAACAAATTTTGTTTGAAACTTTTTTTGAAATTCCGTCAAAAAATTTTATTTATATAGTGGCGCCATCTATCTACGATTTACAAAGTACATGTTGTTTACATACAGAAATCTATACCGTTGAGGAAATCGATTGTAGCATTACTATTTGAAAAGATCGACGGCTACAACGGCTACGGTTTTGTTTTAGATATCATGGCAACTCGATTAAAATTTTTTCTAATATATACAATAAAGTCGTGAAATTGTATTATGCATGCAAATCTACATTAAAGATATCGACGCCAATTTTTTTGTGAATGCTCTTTCAATTTTTAGACGTGTCGACAAAGTAACAAAAGTGTTTTATTTTGCGCCATTTTTTAATAATTATAAATTATTTACATATTTATATAGTGTTGCCATCTATCTCTGAGTGGCTGTTGTTTACATTACAGAAATCTATTTGTTTTTATACTAAAGATTCTATTTGCATTAAATACACGAAGAGCTCGAATAAAGTTATAAAAATTTAAAAAGTGAAAACCAATTAATCCAATCCTGGTGAGAGTGGCTATATCGCCAAACACCAAAAACTTGACATTGCTTTGCAATCCAAGTACGAAGAAGAAGAAGAGATTGTTAGTCAAACAACTGTCAAAGGCAAAAAATCGAAATATTTTGATGAGAAGGATGGTTGTGCACTGTACAGTTTGTTTAAGTGAGTAATAGGTCAAAAATCTAAAATAAAACACATTTTTGTCGTAACATTCGGTTATAATGAGTGGGACAAGGACAGATTTATGCGTATTGCAATAAGTGCGACAGAGACTATTTGAAAATTGCTGGAAATCTTCAAAATTTTTACAAGAAATTTAACTTAATTATTGTGATACTATCCGTAAGTATAAGAAAGTCATGTGTTGGGCACATCAGATATTTTTCTCTTAATTATACTGGAGGTCATGGAACTTTTCTCTTTTGAGTAGCCTGCGGTAGGTTGATCTGGTATACTGTTTTCTTTATCTTCCTCCAGCTCAAATATGTAAATATTGTAATCTGAATTTCTAATTGTTTAATTTAATATGGCATTAATTAAGTGAAAATACATTAACAAATTTCTGTGTCTTTCAGGTACCTAAGATATCCACTGATTGGAAAAAGTCATACCGATTTCATGGATTATCTTTACAGCAGAAGATATATAATTATCGATTGATTCGAGCTCGCAGAATAGCAGAAAGTAACTTTGGAATATTGTGTAACAGATTCCAAATATTTTTAAAATAAACACTAGCCAAAATACGCAGATACTGCAAGCTCAAACTCTTGCTCAAAAACGTGATTTATATGAACCTCTTGGTGTAAAAAGTAGAGCTTATTACAAGAACTGGTGTCATTTTGCACAATTTTTAGTTGATACAGAAAAAAACTATCTAGATGAGTCGGATATAAATTTCGATTTAAATTTAAAAGGTGTTGATCATCAAGGACAGCAAATCATGTAATATTCGTAAGCCAAGAATTTCTGGTTTTTACTTTCTTATACGAAGTATAAGGAAGTATTGTAATCGTGATTTTTTTCGACTTCGAGATTTTGATGGATTTACACGTTTTGAGGGCCCCTGAATCCATTCTGACCATTTTCGCCATGATGTCTGTCTGTGTGTCTGTCTGTCTGTGTGTCTGTCTGTCTGTGTGTCTGTCTGTATCCACCATAACTCAAAAACGAGTTATCGGATTTGATTCAAATTTCATATTTAAGAGTTTGAACAAAATTGTGGGTGCCACATTCAATGTTTTTCATCTAGCGCCAACACAACATTGATCTAGAATTGAATTTTGAACAAATTTTGTTTGAACTTTTTTTTTAAATTCCGTCAAAAAAATTTCAAAAAAACTAGATATTCTTAAAACACTTTATATTTCTCATAGCGTTGATAGTTGAATTCGATGGTCGAGGTAGACCATGTGTTTCATTATATGGCTGCCAAACGGAAGGTCCCGGGTTCGAATCCCAGAAGGAACGGACCATTAGTTTTTACTTTCTTATACCTAGTATAAGGAAGTATAGTAATCGTGATTTTTTTCGACTTCGAGATTTTGATGGATTTACACGTTTTGAGAGCCCCTGAATCCATTTTGACCATTTTCGCCATGATGTCTGTCTGCCTGTCTGTCTGTGTGTGTGTGTGTGTGTCTGTCTGTATCCACGATAACTCAAAAACGACTTAACGGATTTGATTCAAATTTCATATTTAAGACTTTGAACAAAATTGTGGGTGCCACATTAAATCTTTTTCGTCTAGCGCCAACACAAGTGGTACTTACCTGATGACATTTTTAGGTTTTTTAGGAATATCTTGAAAAATAAACAATTTACGACATGTTTTTATTCTTAGACATTGATTTAGAATTAAGTTTTGAACAAATTTTGTTTGAACTTTTTTTTGAAATTCCGTCAAAAATTTTTAATTATTTTTCATATAATAGCGCCATCTATCACTCAGTTGCAAAAGTACTTTATATAAATTACAGAAATCTATACCGTTGAGGAAATCGATTGTAGCAATATTATTATTTGAAAAGATCGACGGCTACGGCAGCATTGTGGTGGCGAAACTACCACCGGTTGTTACGCGGTCGTTGATTTGTGTTTTTTGTGTCATATTGTAATATGTACAGTTAATAGGAGTAGCTAATAGCAGCAAAGTATTCAGTGTACTCTTCTTATCCAGAACAAATACCACTTCTAGCACAAGCCGCCGTGGCGCAGTGGGTAGAGAATATGCCTAGTAATCTACACGGTGCTGGTTCGATTCCATAGATTTCCCTTCTTTTTTTTTACTTTCTTATTATTCATATAGTAGCGCCATCTATCACTCAGTTGCAAAAGTACTTTATATAAATTACAGAAATCTATACTGTTGAGGAAATCGATTGTAGCAATATTATTATTTGAAAAGATCGACGGCTACCGCAGCATTGTGGTGGCGAAACTACCACCGGTTGTTACGCGGTCGTTGATTTGTGTTTTTTGTGTCATATTGTAATATGTACAGTTAATAGGAGTAGCTAATAGCAGCAAAGTATTCAGTGTACTCTTCTTATCCAGAACAAATACCACTTCTAGCACAAGTCGCCGTGGCGCAGTGGGTAGAGAATCTGCCTAGTAATCTACACAGTGCTGGTTCGATTCCATAGATTTCCCTTCTTTTTTTTTTTATTTTAATTAAATGCTTTATTTATTCGGAGCGATTATAAGTCACGGACCAGGTTAGGTTGTTTTGTATAGTTTTTTTTTTCCATTAAATAATAGCATAAATCGGTACCATAAGATGATGCCGGAATAACCATTGGCCTTACACGTGACCTTGAATTTGATGGAATACTTTGCTGTGATTAGCCTCTCGTCAGTTAATTTCACAGAAATTAGGTTATTTTTTATCATGAGTCGTTCAGTAAGTTTTAGCATTTTGATTTTTGGCGACGGATGCAAATAAGTACTTAATTTGTCAATTTGACAATAAACGTCAATCAAATAAAGGCATTGTAACACAGGGAATCAGGGAAATATTAGGTGTAGTTTAACTTAATTTCTTTAGGAAAAGTAATTGAGGTATTATCCGTATAAGAAAGTCATGTGTTGGACACATCAGATATTTTTTTATTTTACTGGTTTCTATGGCACCGAAAACAATAATAATGAATAAATAAATGTAATTTCATACCGGGAGATTTTTTTAAGTGAGTAATAGGTCAAAAATCTAAAATAAAACACATTTTTGTCGTAAAATTCGGTTATAATGAGTGGGACAAGGACAGATTTATGTGTATTGCAATAAGTGCGACAGAGACTATTTGAAAATTGTTGGAAACCTTCAGAATTTTTACAAGAAATTTAACTTAATTTATTCAGGAAAAGTAATTATTGTGATACTATCCGTAAGTATAAGAAAGTCATGTGTTGGGCACATCAGATATTTTAAGTGAGTAATAGGTCAAAAATCTAAAATAAAACACATTTTTGTCGTAAAATTCGGTTATAATGAGTGGGACAAGGACAAATTTATGCGTATTGCAATAAGTGCGACAGAGACTATTTGAAAATTGCTGGAAACCTTCAAAATTTTTACAAGAAATTTAACTTAATTTCTTTAGGAAAAGTAATTATTGTGATACTATCCGTAAGTATAAGAAAGTCATGTGTTGGGCACATCAGATATTTTTAATACTATTGGAGCAGTTACTTGGCAAAAGGAAGCTGTGCACCATGATAATTTATAAGGAGGTAGAAGTAAATCATATGGCGTTGTAGGCAACAAATTCCAAGACGAAACAGTCATTTCTGTAATTGCGTCTAATTGGATCGATGAAGACGAGAACATCTTTTACTATTCGCCAAAATCCACAAAAAGCAAGTCTAAAATTTTGCAGGATTGTGCTGTTTCGGATTATGACACATGGGACTCCTTTCCCATCTACAAAATTTTCAAAAATTCAATCGGTACGAGTCAATGCCGTAACAAAATTGTGCATGCAAGTATGTCTTTACATAACATTAAAATAACAATTTTTTATGTATACAGGTAAATTAGCAAAAGCCGAAGCTTGCGCTAAAAGATATGAAAAAAATAGCGGTGGCGAAACCACAGACTACGGTCCGAGAAAGCGGAACCACAAAACACCAAGAAGATATAGTCCTTCGAGGAACAGGAGTAGCGATGAGTCGAGCTCCTCTTCTGATGAAGATCCCCACAGGAAGTCTAATGACGTACGCGAAATAAGACGCTCGCTATCTTCTAGCTCAGTAGAACCGTCTTTCATGCGAGTACCGAATTGTATAGGTAAAGAGTCGTCCATAAAATTACGTCACACATTTTTTGGCAATTTCAGACCCCCTCTTCCCATTGTCACATAGTTCAGCCCAAAATGTGTAGTCATTTAGTTGTCAAATAAATTTCGTAAAAAATGAATGCTTGTACTCATATGTTTTACAGATTATCTTGGTAGTAGGAAAATTCTAGGAACACCCGGCACCGATCGTTCTCGATCAAACCAGAAACCAGAAAAATGCTAATCCAGTTTCAAGTGACACCTTGAAACTGGATGTTCTGTCCGAAGGATCTATTCGAAGTATGTCTTTTTTATAGATAATAAAATACCTTTCGATGCGTTTCGAGCTACTAAAAAAATCTTTATTTCAGGAATAGTGCAAGAAGAACTCAGCTCTTTCGAATCACGGCAGAAGAAATGGATACAAAGTGAACTACAAAACGCTTTGGGGTCCTCGATGAACGTTATGTTTAATAATGAATTGTCGGAATATTTAAAGAGCCAACTAACAGACGCTGCAGTTGCTTCGTTTCGAGCGTCTGATCTGCCCATTGTAGCTATGGAAGACTTCCTTGAATTCGAGGAAAAATTTAATGAAAAGTTTTTAAGTATTAATATCAGGGAGCTCTCATCTCAAAACCTCGCTAGTAAGTATAAGTAAATCTAAAATTTGTTTCAGAGGAAGTATCTGCTACAACATTGCGAGACGACGGCCAAAACAAACTCATACGCCATGATGGGGCATATCATGAAGGAAAGAGTCTCATTCATGTTCAATATGGGTGGGTCCAACGGCCTCGAAGCATTCAGCAAAACAAGGGTTTACGAATGCATTAAACGTTAGTCTTAATTCAACTTTAATTTGAGAATTAGAAAATATAATCTTCTTCTTTCAGGTGCAGTTTGCCATCACTTTTCGCTCTGCAACAGCGTAGAGCAATACACTGGTGCCAAATTGCGGATGTTGAAAGACGCTACCAAAAGAAGAAAAACCGACGTCTTCACTCAAGCGAAGGAAGAGCATAAAAACTTGAAGAAGACGAAGAAACGGGAATAAATTGAAAACAGCGATAAAAAAAGAGAAAATCATCAAAAAGTCAGTTATTTTTTGAGATAAATATATAAATGTATATATATATATTCGGAAAGCAAAAAAAAGATCTTTAAAATGAGATCAAAACCAGCTATGGTTTCCATTTAAAAAAACATATGTTTGGGTTCTGTAGCAAAATATAGCAGCCTTGGAAAAATATGATTTTATAATTCGTAATCTACATAAAAAACAGGACAAATAATGTTTCTACAGTTTTTAAAAATATATAAATAAAGAAGTTATGACGCTTCATCGAAATCGTCGAAATGTCAAATTTGACCTATATCTCTAAAATGGCAAGAGATATCTGAATCGGGTTACCGGCATTACATTTGTAATTAAAATCGGTCCCATGAGTGCGATATTAAATTTTTTCTATCTAGTGTAGAATAGGTGTAACCCCCAAAAGACATCAAAAATGCCCCACCCTGTACTATTTCATTTGTTTCATATATTTTTTTTTGTAAATTAAACATATTTTTTCAAAAACAGATCCTAAAATCAAATATATCCATGAAGTGTGATACATCATTGAAATCAGCAAAAAATATGCTAAAATATGACATAAAAATCAAATATGGCGCCCATAAGAAAAATTTTTTTTCTACTCGTGTAGACCATAAAAAGTTGTCCTAATAATGTTCTTACTAAATTAAAATCGGTTATGAAATAACTGAACAAGACAGAAAAATAAAAAATCGACCTTTTCAGTTTTTTCAAGATAATTCAGGAACGAAAAGAGATATCGCAGTTTTGATGACAGATTCATTTTACACTTCGGATCCCTCAAATTTTGTCCCATTTAACCGACCCAGTATCTCTTACGGTTTACGAGATCGTAATGGTGTGGATCGAATTTGAATCACACTGTATAGTACAGGGTGGTCCAGTTACGGTGTCCTCGTTATTATCTCAGAAACAATTAGGCACAAGAAAAAAAGTTGTATATAGAAGTTATGCAGTCTATAGCATTCTACATTTTTGAAATAATATTTCTTATACAGGCTGAGTCATTTTCGTGTGGCGATATAGTTGCATTTTTTAAATGGAACACCCTGCATTTTAGCCCAAATTATGATTTCTCGTCCAATTTACGATAAAAAATATATAAGGCTTAATATGCCTATTACTGATAGTTTTCAAGATATTCGAGAAAATATTTTGAAAAATAATATTGTATTATGTGGGTGTAGCTTCGACCAGGTGTGTTAGAGCAAGCTATTTTATTTGTTTCAATTTTAAAAATACTCAATCAAAACATTCTTTATTTAGTTTGTTTATAATAAAAAACAAAATATTTAAAAAAAATTAATATTTTCCAATGCCTACTTGACAGAGCATTATTATTAGCTTCTAGGTCTACTCTATAAAAATAACCGTTCTTTGTCAAATACTGTTATGAAAAAACAATTTGAGGTTACCTGAATCATTTATTGTTATCATATGACATCTTTCTTCTTTATTTAGCGTCAAAAATCTGCACAGTAAGTGACTATGCTTGCACATATTCCACCTCATGGTATAATCTGTACAAGAACACGAATAGTGATGTAGGCATGCTTCACATTCTATACACAGCAGTTTAAATTTAAATTCTGTATTTCTTATTTCCACTTTATACAGGGTATTTCACCAGTGATAATGAGCCTGACGGAATTGAAATTGCAATCCACAATACATTTGCAAAGTTATCGTGGATATTGGTTCTGATTTAAAAAAACATAAAACATAGTTAGCTGTGCGGTTTAGTAAATTTTGACAAACGTCATTCGCTTGGTTAAACGAAATTGTGAAAAAACGAAGAGTTTTTAGAGAAATGTTTAATGTAATAAATGTTCAAAATGCCGTCCCTCGCTTCTTTCACAAGCTTGTATTCGTCGCCAAAACGATCTCTTCACATGCATTAACATTTCTGGAGTGATGGATCTGCATGCATCTCGAACTTTATTTTCCAAATGTTCTAGACTATCAATTGGCGTTTGATACACTTGCTCTTTTACCATTCCCCACAGAAAAAAATCTGAAGGCGTAAGGTCTGGGTTTCTCGGTGGCCAAGGGTTTATGGAACCCCTTCCTATCCATCGGTTAGGTAAAACCAAATCCAAGTAATTCCGCACGACCCTATGGTAATGACGCGGAGCACCACCCTTGTCCTTGTCTTACTTGTAAATTTACATCTTGAAGCAGCAGTGGTGAAGGTGGCCAGTTTTCCCTTAAAGTAGATTCAAGCCTTTTGAAGATGGTGTCAGCAGGAGCTCTTCTATTCGGAAAACGTCTGTGCAGCGGCAGAAGCATTTTTATTACATTCTCCATAAATCAGAAGCATGTCGGTTTTCTCATCGTTCGAATACATTTTAACTTTTTGGTAAATGTCAGTTGTGACAAATAAAATTATTGGAAGCAAAGCCATCGTGGAATCATAATTTCATTTTTAAACAATATGATATTTAAAATAACAACGTTAACTTTGCAAATGTATTGTGGGTTGCAATTTCAATTCCGTCAGGCTCATTATCACTGGTGAAATACCCTGTATATCTCTTGGAATGATGTTGAAGGTACATCTCATCCACATTCTGTATCTACCACATTTGTGAGGTCCAAACTCAGACTTGTTTTATGTCGAGATCTCAGTTCCTTCAATTTCGATGATATTTTTCCCTTGTATAAGACCACTAATCTTTCACAAAATTTATCAAGTACAAACTTCATTAACGAATACGTTAATGAAGATAAAACAATTAATAAATTGCTTTGTCAAGTCGTTTCACTATTTTGCCGTTGAAGTATATCTATTTTATGGTCTCATGAATTCTTTCTATATGCACATTTGTGTTCAAGCCACAGTTCCATCGATGACAATAAGCCCATGAATGTACTTTTTCAAAATAATTTTTTACAAAATATTCGCCAAACTCTAAAATGTCAACATCACCCATCAAAATTTTTATGAAACTGTCCAACATCTGTGTGAATGCATTTACATCTCGCTCCTGCAGCAATGCTCTTAATTGTTTGTATACAACCACCTACAATCAAGAAGTGTTAGTTTCAGTTTAAAATCTAACATTATTTTTCCTTTACTTGTTTTTCCTTAGAGTTTACTTTTTTCAAATTTTTTCGCCAAGCTCGGTCTATGTGCCACGTACAGTACTGTCTAAAAATATTAGGAGAAATTAAATTTTAATATAATAAATGATATGGAAATCATACCGAAAGGTTGCCGGTTCCATCACATTAGCCCATGAATTGTAAAACGCTGAAGCCATATCGGACATAATGATCTTAGGTTGTAATTTTGATCCTAATCATGCTGTGTAAACTGAATAGGGAAAAAGAAATCCAATATGGCCGCCTAGTTCTCCCAAAACACCAGAGGGCGCAGTAATATTTAGAATAGTATAGCAATAGTTTGCACCTCTTTGTCCGTCATAAAAGTACGTTTTTAAACATTTAAAATTAAAAGCAACTTCAGAGCAGTTGGCGTCAGCAATGTCAGTAGTTATTTATTATCTATGAATGTCAGCATGGTTTAACGGTTTGAAAACGAAGATTTTCTTTTACTATTTGCTGTGTTCCCGCTAACAGTTCTCCCAGGTCGGTAGTGGTCGCTCATGTATTGAAACTAGTCGCTTATTCAGGAGAATTCATTCTATCCCTTGGGTTAGATATTCTATGATCCTAATTTTTCTTTTATACAAGAAAAAAATATGGACATCACTTCTATATCAGCCCGATTTGATATTAAAAACGAACAAAGGAATCCCTCCCTCATCTCAGCTAATACCAATAAAGTATTTAATTCAAATTGGTATGCGTTGAGGCCGTGTGTGCCTTCTATACAAATGCAGTCACTGCCATATCTTTGTAGCATTTCTACTTGGCCTTGGTTCATAACAATAAGAACCAAATCCTCTGGTTTAAGTTGTGGATATTCTGACGAAATCGTATCTTGTGACTTAGAAAACAAAATACATCCAGCATCTTTTTTATGTCTGATAGCTTCTAGCTTCATTATTCAAATTGAAACATTGCTGTATATTAAACAAGTCCTTCTTTATTAGCAAGTGTGTTCTTTCTAATTTTGAAGCACTGATTGAGTATCGAATTTCATCCAAAATACTTTGAAATGGAACTTTGGTCGCAATCTTTGTCGCCAAGGCTTCTCTTTCCACTTCTGACAGACGTAAATGACCTAAATCATTACAATCATGCCCTAAATGGGTTTTAACAAATTCCACAATGCATTTGCAATCAATAAATATTTCCACTTTCATATGAGCGGGACAAAGTCTGTTAATTTTGCTTGTGTCTTGCGTTTTAATTTGTCTAGCAGCTGATCCTTTCTTTTTGTAATAACCAGACCGATGGCAAGTATATGTCACTTTCTTACTGTTAATAGTATTATATGATCCATGCTGATTAACGAAGGATGCATTCCTTTTTTTCCGTCTCAGTTTTCTAAAATGTGAACGATTCTACATCAGAAAATTCCAGGTTTTCAACCGTTACAGTAATGTCATGACAGTTTTTAAAGTGACTAATCAGGTGAACTCTTGAAATATCTTCAAAGTCACATAAACAACACTTCACCATTGATTTTTTCACAACTATTTCTTGGTTATGAATCTATTCATGTGTTTTTAAGTTTGTTTTGTGTGTGAAATGTTTTTTGCACTCATCACATTCATACGTATATTTGTTCGGTTTAATTCATCTATCAGTCATATCTACAAAAGTACAATATAAGAACGTTAAGCAAACATAATGACTGAAAAAAGTAAAATTCACCAGGGTGACATTTTTTTACGTGCTGACTTAAATTTGAATATTTGACAAATGTTGCGTTACATTCGTTACATATTGCTGCACATTTGTATTTTTTCTTTGATAACAATTCATCTAATTTGTCTAAAAGTAACACATAATTGCATGTAATGCAGTGTAATATTCTATATTCACATATCTGAATAGGTATAGGTATAGGTACCTAAGTATAAAAGTTTACTTACCAGTTGCAGCATGAACATTTATTAAATGTCTATTTAAATTGTAAGGTTTTGAAAATGAAACGTTACAAATAGTATGGGATCGATGTAGGAACTCCCCAGGGCAGTGTCCTGGGTCCGTTGATCTTTCTGCTTTTGTATATATGACCTTCCAGAGAACATCACCAGTGCCAATGTTTTCATATACGCCGACGATACTTCGATGGTTGTTAGTGCCGTGACTGTGCCGGAAGTTGAGGAAAAAGTAAATTCTGTGCTGGTGGAGTTCCGTGAATGGTGTTTTAAAAAGAGACTCATTATAAATTTCGAAAAGACTGGAAATGCATAATTCGTACAGACTTGGTCATAATCTATCTTTTGGTATGAATGGGAAAAAGATTAGGGCTGATAGAACGACAAAGTTTTTGGGAATCGTGGTGGATGCAAGTCTCGCCTTTGTTGATCATATGGATTCCATCTGCGGGATACTAAACAAATCGTTTTTTGTCCTCCTGATGCTGAGGGGTTGGCTTGATCAGCGCGGTCTTCTGAGTGTCTATTATTCATTGGTGTACTCCATCATGAACTATAATATAATTATCTGGGGCCAGTCCTCGGAAACGAACAGAGTATTTGTCATTCAAAAGAGAATCATTAGATTGATTTTTGGCCTACCTTTCAACCAGTCATGTAGGGAAACTTAAAAATCAACAAATATTGACGTTAATATCAATATATCTGTTGGAAATATTAACTTACATATACTCGAACAAACTGAAATTTCCTACACAGTCCGAAATACGTAACCACAACACTAGAGGTAAAGGTGACTTTGCTCTTCAAAAACATAGCCACACTTTTTACAAGAAATCTCCTACATATGCAGGATGTTTTCTCTATAACAGGCTGTCGTTGACTATTAGAAACGTCATAACATTAAAAGCGTTTAAGAGGGAGTTAAGACGTTTTTTGCTATTGCATAACTTTTATAATTCCAATGAGTTTCTTTTGATGTGACTGGCCCATCTTTGTTGTGCATGTAATTGTATAAAATTTTTAGAATTTGTTCAACTTTTATTAGGTGGTCTTATTCTTTTCTACTGGGGTTTTTACTTGAAACCTATAGTAGACTTTGTTTTTCTACTTTTGTCAACTATTTGGATGTTGTAAAGTGTGTCGTTCTGTGTTTTTTTGGCACACTCTTTATTTAACTTGACGTGTTTCTGTGATATTTTGTATCAAATATGCGAAAAATAAACTAAACTAAACTATTGTAAACTGATATTATTTTAGCCAGGTACGTAATAAGTATTATACCTCTAATTTATATTTACTTCTTATTTCTTATTAACAACTTAAATGACGAGAACAAATGAACAAAACAAGAAACAATACAAGAAGGCCAAGGCAGTTCTTAACTGTCAATAGAGTGCCATGCGCAATGTAGGTTGGTTGCCTCGCAGTAGATTGGTGTCACTAGACTACAGATGCTGATGAGGCGACAGTCCATAAGAATTGTCTAATCAGGCGTACGTTTTGACCAATTTCCCGTGTGTTTTTTTGTTATACCCCCAACGTATTGGAGTTACATTTTCTAACACTTCTTTAGTAAACAATACTTTTGAAAACGGTTCCGACCGAGCTTCTAATTTGACGATCAGCGGTAACAAGCCTGTATTTTGAAACATTTCATTTAATTGATTTAACTATGCATCCTTCTCTGACGCTGTTAATGTAAATTTAGTTTTTGTAGAATGTAAAAGATGTTTTTTAAAAGACATTAGTTGCTGCAGTGTAAGTTCTTCAAAATCATATTCCAATTCTTTCCAGGTATCTACGGCGTCAGATAAAAATGCATTTTTCTTTTGTAGTTTATCTAGTGCAATTGCTATTCGCTATAAGATTTTCAGAAAATCCTCGGCAGATCTTTTTAACTCAATATTGGAGATTTTATCGTAGACTGCAGAATTAATTAAATTTTTGTGTTCTTCAAAAATTTTTAATATCTTGTCCCATTCAGATATATCAACAAGACAATCAGCTAGAGTGCTTCACCGAACTTCATGGCGAAGGAACAAAGCTTTACTACCTGATTTCCTATACTCAGCACTGGCGAAGTGATTATGTCTAAAATATTTCACAAGATGTACGACTGGTTTTTTTATGTTCTTAATTTCCCAACCTTTGGAGAGAGTAAATTCATTATATGCACAGAGCAACGATGCGTTATAACTTTATAATTGGTGGCTACTTCTATATTCTGCCTCATCTGACACATTGCATTTGAATTCTTTTTTACAAAAAGAAATCAGTTTACTGGATACTTCTGATAAGAATTCTGATGTATGTGGTTTCCCAGAAGTATCAGCAAACTTTTTATAGGGCATAGAATTAGCAGCTGCATTCAAGAATGTATCCCATTGACCTGTACTACTAATTTTGGCTAAACGTTTTCTAAGAGAAGCTATTCCAGCAATAGAAGATCCATATTTCTCATGGGTTTTTATCAGTTCAACGAATTTGACCATCGGCATCATTGCATTCAAGTTTATTGTTTGAGACAGGTATTACGGTCTCAGCCAAAATCGATGTGTCAGCTTCAGTATGAACACAATTTACATTTATCTTGGAGTTATTTGTTTGGCTAGATGATGATTATTTGCATGGCATAAAAGGTTCATAAAATGATCTTGGTGGTGCACATTCTCCTAGCGCTAATTTTGCTATCTCATATTTATCGTCCACCGTTATTGGGGAAAATTTTGAGAATGAACAACAAAAAATTTAAAAATAGCACACTGATTCTCGCAATACCTTCCAAGTTCGCCTAAATGGCATGAACAAAAACCGTCATGTACGTTCACAAAATACGTTTCACCAATGTTTTTTTGACTAGGTACAAGATATTCATACAAAGATGATTGAGTAATTTCTTCATTTTTTAAATATACAGTCCCACCAATAAGTTTATGTAGGAAGATACGCGCGGAACTAATTCTACCATTTGAAAATTCTCTTAATCTGTTTATACAGGGTGTTCTACAAGCTCTATGACAAACTTTGGCAGATGATAACTGGGTTAATTCCAAACATTTTTTTTTAAATGAACATGGGTCCGATTCGTTTTTGTTTAGAAGTTACAAGTATTTTGAAATAGTTATTTATTGTATAAGTGTCTTAGGAAGTGTTTTAGGCACGCAAGAGTGTTTAAACGCGAGAACGAAGTTCGAGCCTTTAATTGTCTTAAGTGGATAAAATACAACTAAGACACGTATGCAATACAACATTTTATGTTTTATCCACAACCAGGCCAGAAAGTGAGAGTAACGTTCTTAAACTAATATTTTGGAAAAATTTTATTTGACATTTTGAAGTGACTTTTGTCATTTTACGCAGAATTATTTATTAGGAAGTATATAGTCATGGATATTTAATTATAAGACCCATGTGTTTTATTAATATCATAAGAGTTCTCCCAGTAGTAGAATTATGACCTCATAATATACTGGTTGTGGATAAAATATAGGAGTATTTTTTACTCGCAATTTAGGTAGGTACTATTTGGGAAGAAAACACGAAAGTGATAATGAATCGCGATTAGCGAGTCTCCGACTTTTATATAGCCTCAGGGTCTATTAAACGTCGAGGGTTTACCGAATTATTTCCGAATCATAAAAAAAATTCCTCCTAGACAATCTCCGATAATTTTGATTTCAAATTGAAGGCAATTACGCATTACAGTTTCCTTCTGCTTCGGCAATTATTTAAGCTACCAAAATTATATCGATCTATAGCGTAGAAATCTAAAATATAATTTATGATTCAGTGGAATCAGTGCAAAACAATGTACTTAAATAAAAATCATGAGATTCAGCCGGTAAATATTGATATCATGAGATTGGAGTCCAAATCATGAGATCTCTTGCAAAAGCATGAGACCTGGCAACACTGCTTGTCCCTGTATTAGGCTATTCTATAAGCGATGTTTAAAATTTTTAATTATATTATATTATATTATACGCTTCATCAGAAAAGAATAAGAGCTGTATGCTCACCAACATACTGTATGTTCAAATGCCATTCTGTAGCACTAAAATTTATATCTCCGATCCATTTTATCGACGCTACGATATTGTTGTTAAAAACCAAAATCTCGCATCTCTCTAATTTTTATTTTTACCATCGTAGGTTTGAACTTATAGATCAAGATTATATTTTCCTTTTTTATCCAATTGCAATATTTATATGTAGAGGTATGTAATAGCTTATGCAGTACACAGTACATTTGGCATTATCTTTTAGGTAGAGAAACAAAGCAATACATCGACGCCTCAGAGACAGCAGCGGTCCATTTGAATTGCCAGACGAAAATTTCAGAAAATTGTACCGGCTGAATATAGAGGCGGCCAACGACATTGTTCAAGAAATTCAGGATCGTTTGCCAAATGAACAAAGGTCTGGTATTCCACCTGTTGTAAAATTTATTACGCAACTACATTTTCTGGGACATGGCAGTTACCTGAAGTCGGTGGGGAAAGATTATCATATTAATATATCCCAGGCATCGGTGAGCAGATGTTTTCACAATGTAGTGGACGCATTGGTCGATGTTCTTGGTCAAAGAATAAATATTCCCACTAACCAAGAAGATGTAGTAAATACAAAGATTGGTTTCTTTGCCAGATATAGGGGTCTATTCTGTAAGCAAAATGTTAAATTTTAACACCTGTTTATTTTTTTGTTTCTTTTGAACTTACTAAATTCTATAATAACCTCTCTTTGTTTTCCTGTTCAGGCGACGTTAAAATTTAACATTTTACTTACAGAATAGACCTTATAATATGCCTGAGGTTACAGATTGTATTGACTGTACTCATATGCCATTGTTCCTCCTCCTGCTGACTACCCTAGATACGTATTTATTAACCGCAAGGGTTTTCACAGTATAAACTGTCATATACTTTGTCATATTCTGGATCTGTTCACGATTCTGCGATATGGCATATGTCACAAATAAGAGTGTTTTTATTGAACCACTTTAAAAATGGAGATATGAATTCATACATATTAGGAGACTCAGGTTATCCTCTTCAACCATTTCTTTTAACACCGATTGTGGGAACCAACCCTGAAACACTTGAAGCCCAGTACACCAGGAGACATTTAGTGCTTTCCTTTTACCGTCGGGAGTCGCTCCGAGCTGCCCCGTGTTTAATAGGTGGCTGTTCCATTTAGAGAGGGCTTCAAACGCCGGTGCGCCTGCCCTTGCCCCCCTTATTGCACCAGCTTCAAGAAGAAATTTAACTTAATTTATTTAGGAAAAGTAATTATTGTGATACTATCCGTCAGTATAAGAAAGTCATGTGTTGGGCACATCAGATATTTTGAATTAAATTTTATGATAAACTAAAATTGCTTCTTGTAGCAAAAATTACGCTTTAATAATAGAAGATCGTGAAACAAATATTCAGAAGTTAGAGCCATCTGCAAAAGTTTTATGCAAATTTTAAACGAATACATAGAATTTTTTTTTGGTTTTTGTTGTGTGTACTGCTAGATAACCCCGTATAAATCACAAATTTTATAGTTAAATAAATAACAATTGTTTGTTTATTCAAAAGTGAGAAAAATTCCTTATTTACGCGTTCCTTTTGGAGCAACTCAGAGCTGCTCCTGGGCTTTGAACACCGGTGCTTGAAACACCTAAAAGGAAAGCACTAATTGTCTTGTTCGAAACTGTGTAGAACGGTGTATTGGTCTAATAAAAGCTTATTTCCAATGTCTCAGAAAAGACAGAGTTCTTCATTACAAACCCGAATTTGCTGCAAATATTATAAATGCATGTGCAATTTTACACAACGTACTGAGGGAAAGAAATTTGCATGTTGATATAATGTATAGTCCGGGAGACCATCGCATTTTTACTACGCTGATCTAGTTTTGTAAAGTGACTATTACTACGTGAAGGAGTGAGTGTATGCATATATGAAACCGCACGGCTGCCTGGGCAGAGCCGGCCGGAAATGACTTTTACCAAATTATTAAATAATTAAAATTTCGTACAACTACACCTACTAATAAAAATAATCACAAAATTGAAATTTTTTTGTATTTTGATATTTATTTTATTATTATTTGACGAAGAAATGTTAAACGAAGTAAATATCTACCTATAAAATTTAATCCATTGCCTACTTTTGATAAATTTCAATTTTGTGATTATTTTTATTAGTCTAGTTTTTATGGACGTGATTTTTTCAAAACGATTTTACTCAAAAACGGTTCAAGATACAAAGATCGACTGAGACTACCTTTTTTGTGTAAAAATAAACCAGGTTTCATAATTTGATATAATAAATATGAGGCATAATTTACCCAGCATCCACCCTGTATGTGACGCCCCTCATAAATGTTCTGAAAATTGGAAAAAGAAATATGTAGAAAATTATAAAAGCTTCAAGCTCACCAAATTTCATGAATCTACCTCAAACAATTGCAAATATATTATAGGAAACTCCTCTTTGGGATCCCCCTTTCAGGGGGTTCTAGCCTCCTTAGGAAGCATTTTTTGAGTCATGTTAATATAAACTTTTCGTCATATTTTGACAAGTAAAACTCCCCTAGAAATATTACCCACTAATTTCGGGACACCCTGCATTTATTTTCAAAAAACACATGGGTGTAGTTGTACGACATTTTAATTATTTAATAACTTTTTATGGTCTACATAATCAGAGACAAAACATTTTTTTTCGACGTTTCGTTTTTGTGAAAGCATCATCAGGTTTATTTTTTCTTATGGGCGCCATATTTGATTTTGATGTCATATTCTAGCATATTTTTTCCTGATTTCAATGATGTATCGCACTTCATGAATATCTTGGATTTTAAGATCAGTTTTTCAAAAAAAATGATTTATTTACAAAAAAATTATGAAACAAATAAAATAGTACACTTAACGAAATAAATCATTTTGAACCATTGCATCAACTATGAAATTTATTAATAATAGTAGAGTACTTTGGGGGTTTCTGGCCCAGAGGCTGAGGTTCACCTTGAACTTGAACTAAATTCAAGTAGTGGGGGATATACCCCCACTCCCCCCACCCACTATTAGGTGGGGTATCCCCTTCCCCCTACCCCTCTACATCAGGAGCTCCTAGAGAATACGTTTGCTCCAGCCGGTGGTCAAACTCATAATGAAAGAATTTTAAAGCAGGTAATCCCTACCACAAATAACTCCTAAAGAATACGTCTGCTCCAGCCGGTGGTCAAGCTCATAATGAAAGGATTTTAGAAACCAGTAATCCCCTCTATGGTAATGAAATAATTTAGTGTAGTCTAAAATGTCGTTGGAACAGGTTGTCGAAAAAGTATGTTCTGCTATACTTGCACACTTAAATTCCAACTATCCCAAAAGGTTATAGGAGTTTAGTGATGAAGAATTGAAATATTTTTCGTTGGATTATTTAATTAAATTTGCTAATCCTTTTGAATTGCAATACATTTGGGAAAAATTACCCGAGAGTTACAGACAAAGTATAACTTTACAGCAGGGGTTACCTTGTCTTGAGCATTACAATAGACCTGAGGATAATGTGCATATTGATGGACCACCTCCTTCTAAAAGAAATTGTTATAGATGTTTTTAAGTACGTCACGTGATGTATAAAATAGTATATAACCAGTTAATAATATAATGGAATTTAGTAAATGTGCAAAGCATACTATACACAAGTAAGTTTAAAATTATTATAATTATTGTTTAATATTTTAATTCAATTACACATATTTCAGTGGAATCAACTAAGAAAATTTCCACAATGTCAACAACTTTATTAAACGAAAAAATTTATTTTCTGAACAAGTCAAGAAATAAATACATTTGCATCGGACTATCTCCACAACATAATTTTGATCCAGTTATTAAATTTGTTGGACAAAGAAAACAATGTGTTATTCTTCACGAAGCTGATTGGTTGGAGTTTTTAAATAATCAAGGAATCATGACAAATTATTTTTATTGTCTTGAGACTCAATGGCAGCCGATTATCCTTTCCAATTCCAGTACCATTCATTTTGAAGTTATTAAAGAAAAGATAATATTACGTATTCAACAAGAATCTGATAATATTTACATGGGATTTGAAACTGTAGTTGAATTGTGGACGTTGTTAAATCTTATAAAAAATTACTTGATCATGTTGAAAAAACAAGATTTTTGTAATTATTACACCAATTTCACGAAAAATATGTCCAGAAAATTGGAGGGAGATATTTCATCCAATATTAATAATACTATTTGTTCAATGTATGACATGTATACTCAAAATACATTTTGTTTAATAGAACTTAATCAATTTTGTCCAGAGAGAATTGTAACAGATGTTAGTTTAATGAAACTGTATAATAACTGATATTTTTAAAAGAATAAAGAACTGGTTTAAGAAAATTATTTTTATTTATATGATAAGAAGAGGTGGCTTAGTACAGTATAAATATCAAGCAAACAAACACGTTGGTATATCACATTCAAAATGTGGATGTGTTACGCTGCAGAATCATGGCCAAAGGCTGAAGATTTGAAAAGTACAGTGCAACGATTAGAGTGTGAGTTTAATGATTTAGCATTTGATGCAGATCATGAATCCGTATACGGAAAAGATATAGTGTTTGAGAATGAACGAGAAAATCTTCACAAATTAGCAATCGGATACGGACGAGGTGGTGATACTTGCAATGCTTATTTGAGGGGGAAAATTTCAATAGAAGACTTCTGTTCCAAATTAATGGAACTAGAATTTCGTGGATTTCTCAAAGATGTTAAGAAATATGTAACACCAGAGTTGAGGGAAAAGTATAAACTGGATGAAAAACCAGAAGATATTCAAGAAGAGGAAGGAGATGTTCAAGAAGACTAAATTATAATGTATTGTTGTCAATAATTTGTATTGTTTTTTAAATATATTATTTAAGATTATTGTTGTTGTTTTAATAATTAAACCCAAGTATAAAAAAATATATTTATTTCATAATAAATTCATCATACAATTGAAATACATTACTTAAAGCACATACAGAATTTACTTTGGAATGAAAAAAACACTTTGCTTCTAAAACTTTCAATGATGGCTGCTCGTCAAATTCAAAAATTGGTTTAGTGGTATATTTTTTCAAAAAATCCAACTTTTCACGTCCCTTTACGTAAATCTCATCACAATCTTTTGTTAACCGTTTTACAACACTTGAAAATGTGTAAAGGGGTACAAATCCTTCTTCCCATTTTATGCAGTGGTGGTTATGGATCAACCAATTAGCTTGTTTTTGGTACTCTGGTGGTAAATAATGAAACACGAATGGTGGTTTGAAAATGTAGTGTGTTAAACGCTTTCCATCAAATGCAGCTAATTCTTTAGGAGTAAATGAATTTTTTGCGGTTACAAAACCTTGAACATCCAACACGATTTTCATTTTTAGATATTATACCAAACTGAATCATAAGCTAAATGTTTAATGTGCTTTTATAGCTGTCGGACTGACTTTGTAAATGGATTGTAGGAAAACATTTTATCATGTAAAATAAGACAGTAAGCTGAGGTATTTGCTGGTACATTTTCAGTTGTTTCAAATTCAATTCTAATAGCTACTGAACTTGTTTGGAGAGGGTCTTTTTGGTGTGAACAGTTAACGTAGATAAGTGGAGCTAAAGTCTTAAAATCTTCGGGGGATAGTAGAGGTTCATTCTCTTTTTCGTAATATGCTTGTTGGAAGTTTGAATACATTTCATATAAAGTAGCCCACTGGTTGTTTTTAAAATTAATATTTAAGTTATCATATGGATACCTTTTAGAATTTAAATAAACGCGAAAATTACCGATATTGCAATGATCAAACTTACTCATATCTTTGTCAGATTTTTGTTGGCGATCAGTTTGGAAACCGAAAATTATGTGTCTAGGGGTTTCCAGTTTAGAAGAAGTTTTAACTGACCAACTATGATTTCTTGTTTGGGTTAGATTTGGTAATTCGTGAATTTCCCAAGTTCTAAATGCCATTGGAATTTCTACGTTTTTATCTGTTAATTTTGATAGTTCAAGTTCTTCAGCTAATCCTACAGATATGTGTGGTACTTTCCAATAAATTTTATCAATGTGTACTTTTATAGTTTCTGTAGTTGTAGGATTTATAATTGCATTTACATCGCTGTTACTTCTGACAAGAACTAAAGATTTATCAATTGGTAAAATTATTTTTTTGTAATCTTCTGCAAAGCCCAACCACGCTTTAAGTGGTATGCAAACATTAAAGTTTCCAGTCGCGGTATCAACTAAAATGTCTTTAGTTCCACTTTTTTTTGGGAACCATCCGGAATTTTCAAATTTTTTACTTTCATTTGGAGTGTAAGATACTAAGCCTTTCATAGTTGCTCCCTGTCCAACTTTAGATATATTATCTATTATAATTCCATTTAATTCAAAACGTATTTCACTAAACAGATGTGATATTGGGTTATTGATGAATTTAGCTGTTTTAGATACTGTTCCATCGCTTTTAGTAGTCTTCCTTCTATGTAAACATGACTTTCACATATGAGGGAAAACATATTTTCTTGTGGAATTGTAATTCGAATTTCATCATTGTTATCAAATAGTGTAGTTGCAGGTTGGTGGGTGTGCACTTCCCATTCCACGATGGAATTATCAACAACAATTTGTTCTCTCACGTCTAGTATATTTGCCATTATTTTAATAATCCAATTGCTTTTAAAAATGTTATATTATTTTTTGTTAATCGATCAACACCTGTAGCACGACTGCACTGAAAACTTGTTTGTTTATTCTTAATATTGTTGTTAAACGGTCTATATGGATGGTTTCGAATACTGTACTTTATCACCATTTTATGAATTTGCTTTTAAATGTAATCCTACAGTAATGGTTTCTCCTCTAAAATCAACTATATCACCGTCTTGATCAAGTATTTTAACAGTAATGTTGGTAATTGTTCTAACGTTGATTGGTAAGTAAATTACATTTTGTGGAGACTCAACTATTTTATACCCTGGTGGTGTAGTAGGAAAAAATTCGTGAATTATATGTCCAAGTTGACCGTTATTGTAAGAACCAGTTGTTATATTACAATAAATGCATAAAGCATTTATTTTTAAAATATTTACAGGAAAATCTGATATAGTAAGTGTGTTTTTTTTAGTTATTTTTTTGCTGAATCCTAGTAATTCTCCGATAGAATTCGGCTTGGTAAAATCAATGTCTTCAGTACATTTAATAATTGTTTTTAATGTACTATTATTGGCTTCAATTGATAAATACACTGGTTTTTTCTGTTTATAATTACCCGTTTCCCTCGGATCATCTACCGCACTTCTTAGGTAACTATTTATATCTCTGATTTCATACGCTCCTGTAGGAATCTCAATACTTTTATTATCGTAGTAAAATTTATTGTTTTTAGGATGTATATTAGGTATAGAATTGAAAGTTTCAAAGTGTGTTAAACCCAACGTATATTCAACATTTTCATTTAAAAATAAAGGAGTATCAAGGCCATGACTAATTATAGATTTTTTTCCAGTTAAATTAAATGTGTAAGACGACATGTTTGCCGTGCGACTACTGAATATATTATGTTAAGATAGTTTATATAAAAACTCTAAACACAAGTGACCACAATTCTCTGCATTATACTGTTGATATCTGTTATAATTGTAAAATATTTTATTATTGCTACCATCACCATAAAAATATTTAATAAGTTCTAATGGAGGTTTTAAATGTCCAAAACTATCGAAATACACAATATGTCTATCTCGTTTGTAATAAGCCGTCCAATGAGTGCCATTGTTATGTTTACTGTCGAGATTAAGAATTCCTGATTCATTTTTATGAATTTTGTTTGGTAATTCATCTCTCATAAATACACCTCTAAAATGAGGAATTTTTAATAATTTAGCATATTTCATTAAATCGATATTACTTAATGCATGGCGTGGTAGCTTCACTAAAAGTTTTTTTTATGTGGAGTCAAATATAAACCTAAACCATTTTTGTAAGGTTTTAAATAAAGTCCACTCCCAACACTTGCTTCAATTACACGGTTATGTCTTTCCTTTTCTTTTAGGTCTTGAGATTGACGTTTACTATCTGTAACTGCTTTAGCTATTGCAGCACCTCCTCCAGCTAAACTTCCAATTGCTGAAAGTGCAGCAAAAATCGGTATAAGCGGTAAAATTCCTCCAGACTTTGGAATTGGAATGATTCGTTGTTTTGGTGGATTAATTTGTTGTTTTTTAAGAGACGTCAACGCAATTTCAGCATTATCAATTAAATTTAAACCGGTTTTACCCTTTAGACTGTCTCTTGCTCTTTTAATAGCTTGCTTAAAACTAATATTTTTTCTTTTTTTGTATGTATTTTTAGTTCTTCGTTGTCCCATACCAAATGTAGTTTTAGCCTTCATAATTCCAGCTACACTTAAAGCAGCCGCTTTTTCACCAAAACTAGCGTCACCAGATCGAATTCGTTGTATTGCTTTTTCTGTTAAAACTTTATCAGCCTCGTGTCGTTGTTTAATATCTTTTTCTTGAGAATATGCAATATCGTGCTCTTTACAAGCCTCATCCAACGGATTAACACCTCTATCTCCTCTAGCTAATCTTTTACTTAAGCGGGTGCCTGGACCACAAAAGTTATAGCCCGGAATGTGTAATTCAAAAGGTAATTTATTAATTAATGTATTAACAAAACCAGAACCTGTTCTAACCAATCTTCTTCTACGAATGATTCCTTTCTTTTTAGTAATACTCATTATATATGTATCAAGTTGTAAGACGATAGGAATACTGACACATTATTTTTCAAATGTCATTATTTAAAGGTTTAATATAGTATATAAATATATTGTTATCTAAAAATATAAAAAATAGTTATAAGAACTCTTCCAAGTGCTTGCAGTACCAGGAAAACGGCTAAATAAACAGGTTTAACAGTGCAGTTCCGGGAAAACGGCTAAATAAACGGCTTTAAAGGGTTGCCGTTCCCGGAAAACGGCTAAATGAACTGCTTTAACGGCTTGCAGTTCCAGGAAAACGGCTAAATAAACGGGTTTAACTGCTTGCAGTTCCCGGAAAACGGCTAAATAAACGGCTTTAACGGGTTGCAGTTCCAGAAAAACAGTAAAAACAGTTCAAAAATATATACCAAGTTATAATACGAAAATAGTACTCTTCAAATATCAATATATAAGGCTTTGTACACATGTATATACAAGTAGTTCTTGCAATGAAAATTGAACAACAACTGTCCTTACCTATTGTAAATCATGATGTAGCTACTTTAACTAATAAATATCAAAGACACAATCGTTTATTAGGTAGTGATTGTAAACGGGCACTATTTGTTGGTAGTTCTGGATGTGGAAAAACTAATGTTATGATAAGTTTATTATCACACCCAAATGGTTTAAGATTTGAAAACGTATATTTGTATTCAAAATCACTACATCAGCCTAAATATGAATATTTAAAATTGTTATTGAAACCTATAAAGGAAATTGGGTACATGGAATATGAAGATGATTCAAATATTTTACCTCCAAATCAAATAAAAAAAAATTCTGTGATAATTTTTGATGATATTATTTGTTGCAATCAAAGTATAGTCAGAGACTATTTTTGTTTTGGGCGACATCAAAATATTGATTGCTTCTATCTTTGTCAGACATATTCATCTGTGCCTAAACAACTTATAAGGGATAATACAAACTTGATAGTTTTATTTAAGCAAGACAATACAAATTTAAAACATATATACAACGACCACGTAAATATAGACATGACATTTCAACAATTTAAAAATTTATGTTTAACCTGTTGGAAAGAAAAATATGGATTTTTGGTAATTGATAAGGATAGTAACATTAACTCAGGTCGATTTAGAAAAGGTTTTGACAATTATATATATTTATAAGTATAGAACAGTTCAAATTAATTCAAGTGTTGGTAGAGATGGACAAACAACTAGCAAGAGAACTGTTAAAAACCAGAAAAGCAATAAAAGAAAAATATCAAAGTTTGAGGTCTGATATTCATCAATCCAATGTAAAATTTCGAGAAGTGTACAAACCGATTACTAAATCTTTTCAAGACGTTTTGTCTACTTTAAAAACAGAAACAAAAATTGAACCTGAAACAAAAATTGAACGTAAAACAGAAAATTTCGAATCAGAAGAAGTTAATAAAAAAAATATATCTACAAGAGAACCACCACAATTTTTAAAAGATGAATATGTGTTTGAAAATGATGAAACAGTACAAGATGAAACTATGCAAGATGCGGAAATTAGTGACATATATTTAGTTCAAACTAAAAGTGATTTCCTCCTACTTTTAGAAACACCATCATTTATTCATTATATTGAACAATATAATACACCTTTACCAAGAATTTATATTGAAG
Source organism: Pediacus dermestoides (assembly GCA_963942485.1). NCBI lineage: Eukaryota > Metazoa > Arthropoda > Insecta > Coleoptera > Cucujidae > Pediacus > Pediacus dermestoides. The sequence continues at coordinate 390,313 of OZ012629.1, read as the reverse complement.
AAATGATAAGGGACACTGATGATCAATTTGATCATAACCATGGAGTGCGACATGATTATGAAACTGAAAAATTTACAATTGGAGATTCACAACTAACATTTAAAGGGGCTGATATTGAAATTAATGGTTTAACTTATATTGGAACACCAGGCTTGTACGAATTATTGTTTAAAAAAAACCCAATAGGATATAAAAAAGATGATCATAAAAATTATATGGATATTTTAAAAAGAACTCATACACTTCATCGCAATTATAATCCACAAGACCAATTAGTTGGGAACAAATCAACCAAATATAAGCAAGTTGTTCAACCGGAAATGAATAAAAAACCAGCTCCTTTTAGAGAGAGAGTAAGTTCACTACCAACTAGTACACGAACGCTAACTGGTAAAGGATTAATGTTAGAGGTTAATAATAACGACATTGAATATGTGCACTGGGATGATCCTAATGAATTGGTAGATAGATTACGTCTTTTAGTATCATCACAAGTTGCTGGAAATACTAGTCACAGTAATGAAATTATTTCTGTAATTGAAGAGTTACGTGAAGCTAAAATTATTGAATAAAACATTAAACGCATAAAATAATTAATTAGTTAAAACTTAAAAGTCGACAATGACATTAGATAAATTTGGGAGAAAACTACACCATCCACATCATTATTATAATTATGAAATTCATGATCTTATAAGAAGTTTAAATATACCCAGTAAAACTGATCTCGACTCATATTCATACCATACGACTTTATTAATAATTGGTGAACAGGTTAAATCTGACGGTACTTATATTTTATTGCATGGTGATACATATTATAATTTTCCATTTGAAAAGGGAAAAATCGCATATTTAACCATTTTTCCGGGTAACGTTGATGTGTTTATAAATAATAAAAAACAGGACAAAAGTAAATTGCAAGGAAAGGATTTATTAGTTAATGATAAACTGGTGTTCAAAAAGCCAACAAAATCCCCATTGTATAAATTATACGTTGAATGTATTGTTAAATGTCCAATTGAAAAATGAAAAAAACAGTGAAACAACAAATAGTAGATGAACTGCACAAACCGGCAAGGAGGTACTTTAAACGTAGACGAGTGATCATTAAAAGTTTAAATGATTTATTTCAAGCGGATTTAGTAGAAATGATACCATATTCAAAATTTAATAAAGGATACAGATATATTTTAGTGGTCATTAAGGTATTTTCAAAATTTGTATGGGCCGTTCCTGTTAAAAGTAAAAATGGTAAAGATGTTACTGACGCAATCAAAAAAGTATTTTTAAATGAAACCCCAAAAAATTTACAAACCGATATGGGTAAGGAGTTCTATAATAAAGATTTTCAAAACTTAATGCTGAATTTAAATATAAATCACTATAGCACTTTTTCCAATCTAAAAGTATTGAAAGATGTAATAGAACATTAAAAAATAAAATGTGGAAACAATTTAGTCTTCAAGGAAATTACAAATGGTTAGATATTTTACCAAAAATTGTCAGTGAATATAATACCAGTCGTCATAGAACTATAGGAATGCGACTTGCTGATGTAAACATGAAAAATGCAAAACATTTACTAAATACTGTTTATAGTCACGCTAAGCATATGGATCCAACAAAGAAAAAACTTAAGATTGGAGATTACGTGCGAATAAGTAAATATCGTGAAGCATTTGCAAAAGGATACACACCCAATTGGTCAAATGAAATCTTTAAAATTATGAAAATTCAGTTAACAAATCCTACAACTTATATTTTGGTAGATGAGAAAAATGAAGAAATAAAAGGTGGTTTTTATGGTTATGAACTTCAAAAAGTTATGTATCCCGATATTTATTTAGTAGAAAAGGTTATTCGAAAAAAGGGGGATAGATTATTTGTTAAATGGCTTGGTTTCGACAATACGCATAATTCTTGGATTTCAAAAAATGATTTACCATAAATACGAATGTAATATAATAAATAAAATAAACGTCTTTTTTATATAAATAATTGAATTTTATTTTTAAAACATTACAATGAATATTTTACATATAGTTTCAATGATACAAAAGTTATTAATGTGATTATTACCATTACAATGACAAATACAAATAAAGACAATGAAACATAAATTACTACATCTATGGGTTTTGTATTAAAATTATTTCTAGTTGAGTTTCGTATTACATAGGTATACCAGTAATTATCTTGTAAAGTTCTATTTGGATATAAGAACAAAATTCTATAATTAATAACATTTGTTGAGTTGATAATGTCTTTATTAATATTAGTTTTATACACTAGTTGCTTCTCGTTAATTTTTGATATTTCTAAACGTTTCCAATTATCAGGCCATTTATCATTTCGTGAACCATTAAAGTCCAAACAAATAAATCCATTTGAAGGTGGTGGATTCGGATACTGTATATAAAATATATTGCCAACTAAGGCAGACAACACAACGTAGCTTGTTGTTAGAGAAGGCATTTTACAACTAACACTATTTACAAATTTTACAAATTTATATATCATCTAATTCTTGCCATAATAATTTTGTTGCATTATACAATTCAAGTTGATGATGACCCCAAGCAAGTGTTTTGGGAGAATTTGAAATTACAAAGCGTTTATCATCAGCACTAGATAATGCCACTTTATTTTTGTATTCGGTATACACATTGTGTAAATGTGAACGAATATTATTCATTTTTCTAAAAATTTTGATTTCCTTATTTTCTACAATATTTTTGTAGTCATTTTCTGTCAAATTATTTTTGGTAACATAATCTTTAATTCCTTTAGCTTTTTTTGTGCAGTTTCCGTTAACATTTATACAATATGCTTTTGAACCAGTTCCATAAAATTCCCAACAAATCTCTCCAGCATTTTCATCTTTCATTTTTCCCAAAATTGATTTTGTTACTGGCATGTCATGTTTATTAACAACGTCATAATTGGAGGTGTCAAACTTATCTAGATTTGCTTTCATATCGGTATAAAAATTATCAGTAAAAACTTCTAATACTAATGAATCAGTATCAGTGTAGAGTACAGAAACGTTTGTGCCATATTTCTTTTTAATAAAGCTATAATAAAAATCATACATCACCGTTTTTGCTAAATCTAAAATGCAGAAACCAACAAAAATGGGTTTATTATAAACAATTTTCAGTTTATCTAATTGAATTGCTACCAGATTTTCAGAAAATATTGATGAATTTTTATAATTTGGTTTAGCTATCAACACTTCAGCTCCAACTTTATGTCCAATATTTTCCCAATGACTTACCAACTTTACATCTACCCTTTTGTCAACATTTTCCATAGTTTTACCAAATACTGAATTATTCATCAGTTTTAAAAAGTCTTTTTAAAATTTATTTTTTGCTTTATTTCTCATATCAGTGTTTAAATCAATGTATTTCTTTAACCAAGGTGATTGGCTAAATTCTAAGACTCTATGAATTTTTGTTAACCGTAAACCATTATCCAAAGCTTGCTTAAAATTTCCATAGTTTTACCAAATACTGAATTATTCATCAGTTTAAAAAAGTCTTTTTCAAATTTATTTTTTGCTTTATTTCTCATATCAGTGTTTAAATCAATGTATTTCTTTAACCAAGGTGATTGGCTAAATTCTAAGACTCTATGAATTTTTGTTAATCGTAAACCATTATCCAAAGCTTGCTTTAAATTTCGGTAATGTATAATATATTTCTCTTTATTATATAAATTTGGAATTAATTTTGTTATTTTTGTAGTACTCTGTGGAGAAACTTTAGTTTCAAGACAAAAGGGTAAATCATTATGTAAATCGTGTAATTCATTAGGGTATTCTAAATCAACTTCTAAAATATACCCTTTATGAGAGTCTTCTAAAATACTAAACATATCTAAATTTTGAATTTCACTTTCATCCAACCATTTAAAATTACTTGTTGGTAGAAACTGTGACATGGCTATTCCATATAAATTTGTCGCGTCCAAGTACATTACAAAAGATGTTGGTTTTGAAGCGTTATATTGAGGCATAAATTTATTATTTGCAACGGCTTTTCGTACACTACACTGACTAACTCCACCTCTGATTCCCTTTTTCAGAAAATGTAATTTATCAATATCCGTCAATAATTCAAATTTAATATTTGTGTATTTTAACATTGCATCCCAACTCAATCCTGGTGAAGTATAGTAATGAGTTGGGTCCAAATCATAGACACTCAAACAAATTTTGCGAAAACTTTCAAATACATCAGTTAATAACAAAACATCTGACTTTAAGTAAATGTCAGAGTAATCACCTAAAGATTTACATTCAAATAAATTCCAAACCTCACAAGCACGTTTGTAATCCTGTTTTGAAATATCTTGTTCATATAATTTATCGTAAAAATCTTTATGTGAAGGTAGTTTTGTTTCAGCAAGTTTATCTAGACAGTCCACGTAAGAACATGGAAAAACACCTTTTTGTCTGATAAAATTAAATTTTAAATCATTGGAAAAATATTTGCGTACTTCGTGACATTGTTCATCAGATAAATTTTGACTTAGTTTATCTAAGCTGGAAGCCATAAATCTAAAAGAGTCCAAAAATCTTAATTTCAAGAACACATTTTCTGTTTTGTTATCATCTTTTATCAGATGATCTACTAAAATGTGTTTAGTGAATGATATATACCGTTCTTTATTTTGTGCAATTACATCTATTTTTTCCTTTTCACATGCTAAAACTTTAATAAATAAATGTGCATCATAACCTGATAAGTTGTGGAAAAATACCGGTACAAAATTTGGAACTTTAAAATTTAAATTGCATATCGAGTGAGCTGCACCACGATATTTTCCAGTCAAATGACAATGATCCTTTACTTTTTCATCAAGTGGATGTTTGCAAATGTGACAAATTGTTGCATTTTCAAAATTTTGTTCATCATCTACTGTCAAACACATTGGTACTACAGGTTTCAAATATTTATGATAAATTTCTTTAACATCAGCCTCTAAGCTTTTGATAAACACATCTGAACTATTTGGACCGCGATATAATTTAAATATTGACAAAGAATCATCATATGAACATTTAATGTTGTATGCAAAAGAATGAGATTCGTGTAAATGAGTGTTTGTGGTGAAAGGTATATCAGGATTTGATTCACAAGTATCTATTGGTTTCAAAATTGATTCAAAATCGGCATACACTACAAATGGAACAATATATTTTTTTTCAAAATTTTCAAATTGAAGTACATTCTCAGGTACTGTTTTTCCATATTTATTTTTTTTCATTTCAGTTGTCGGTAATTTTGTATACAAATGATTACAATCATGCTTATTATGATTTATTAAATTTTGCTTGGTTCTAAAATAATGTAAACATCCATCGCAAAAGTATTTGGCTACCTTATGTTTTGATATTTGTTGACTAACAAGTCTAGACAAGTCTTTAATCCAACAATAATGGTTGTTAAAATCATCACTAATTAATAATAAATTAACATGAATGTTCTTTTTATTAGCCGTAAAATGTAGTGGTCCTACAACTTCATGTTTAATTTTTCCAAACTCAATTTTCTTTTCTAAACTGTAAACGTTAACCGAAATATTATTTTAATTTTCAAATTTTGATATGTCTTTTAATTTCATTGGAAATTCGATGCCTTCGTAATTAAATAAAGTTGAGAAATGTGGATAAGATGTTGGACGATATGGTTTACCTTGTGGTTCTACTAGTGCTGATGTTATGGCCCAAGCAAAACAAAATTGATCGTTATTTTGAATATTGACAATGGCATGCTTCAGTTGTATATCTTTAGGTAGTTTTACATACGATGATGCTCGTAGTGGATTATATTTATTCACATTTATTTCTAAATGTAGTAGTTTTTCCAATGACCAACCTAAAAAATATAATACATAATTAATTTGTGATATAAGTTAACATAACATTCACTCACCACTATCCCTCTCTTGAAATTCAGACGACTTCTTATCCATTATCGAAGCAAAATCATCATATACATTAGATAAATCCGTTGAAATTGTTATAATTTTATTTTTGGTATTGAAAGATTTAATATCGCGTGTATCCTTTAATATGTACGAGCCGAACAATTCAAAATTTTCTTTTATCGTGATTAATTTTTCCACTAAATTTCTTATTAATTTTAAAGCGTTTTCTTTTACATCATTCAAAAAATCTTTTACATGTATATGATTATTTTTACTCGACAATTTATATACCGTAATTCTGCTCTTAAAAGCGGTATTTATTATTTGAACATCTTCACCATCAACACAACATTTATCTTTGTGGAAATTACTGCGAAGATGTCCCATATATGATGTTCGAGGGATATTTATTTTACAGACATCACAGTAAACGTTATCATTTAGCTTTTGTTTTTTCGGTGGTGGTGATTGGTCTCTTGAAGCTTCAATAAAAACAGCAATTACAACAAAATAAAAAACAATTAAATGTTTATCGTACCACTAGTTGATGGTTCTGTCCTTGATGTACAAATATTTTTTAAGTGACGATTCAAATTGTCTAGCCTTCAACAGGTTAGACAATACCTGTTGAACGCTTTTTCACAAGTTGGATATTTATAAATTACTACAAATAAGTATTAAAATTTAGAACAGAATTATTATTTAATTAATTAAACTTACCATCTTTTTTACATATTGTTTGTAGATGTCTTTTTAAAGAAGATTCATATACAAACTGACGATTGCAAAATTTACAAACAAACATTTTATTAGATGTGTTCAGCAGGAAGTCTTTAGTAAAACTAAATATTCGTGAAAGTAAATGTAAACCTCACAGACACAGGTATATAAAAACTGGTTTAACAGCTCTTTGAATATATCAACATCCAAAAGAATTTTAATACGTTCACCTGCACTTTCATATTTAAAAATTGACCAGACATCCGGGCATATAAATATATAACCTTCCAAATGCAGTGATTATACAGAATTTTAATATTGGCCTTCACTGCACTAAACTGCACTTTCATAATTTTTATTAATTAGATTCATGCATTACCATAGAGGGGATTACTGGTTTCTAAAATCCTTTCATTATGAGCTTGACCACCGGCTGGAGCAGACGTATTCTTTAGGAGTTATTTGTGGTAGGGATTACCTGCTTTAAAATTCTTTCATTATGAGTTTGACCATCGGCTGGAGCAGACGTATTCTCTAGGAGCTCCTGATGTAGAGGGGTAGGGGGAAGGGGATAGCCCACCTAATGGTGGGTGGGGGGAGTGGGGGTATATCCCCCACTACTTGAATGTAGTTCAAGTTCAAGGTGAACCTCAGCCTCTGGGCCAGAAACCCCCAAAGTACTCTACTAATAATAAATCTTTTTTCAAAATTTTATATTATTTTTAATAATTTAATAAATTATTAAATAATAGTTTATAAACAATAAGATATGTATGTAATAAGAATAGGATAAATAAGAAACGTAGGCTATGCATAACAAAATTAAACAAATAACATGGGTAGATATTGTAGTCGAAAAATTTTTTTTGTATCTAATCGTGTAGACCATAAAAAGTTGCCCTAATAATGTTTTTACTAAATTAAAATCGATTATGAAATAACTGAACTAGACAGAAAAATATAAAATCGACTTTTTCAGTTTTTTCAGGATAATTCAGGAACGAAAAGAGATATCGCAGTTTTGATGACAGATTCATTTTACACTTAGGATCCCTCAAATTTTGTCCCATTTAACCGACCCAGTATCTCTTACGGTTTACGAGATCGTAATGGTGAGGATCGAATTTGAATCACACTGTATATACACACATATATCACAGATCAATATTCCAGCACCCCAATAAATATTTATAGACAAATATAAATAAACTCTTCAATAAATTAGAATAAATTAATTTAAAAACACACACATGTTCTAGTCACCCTACTACTGTGGAGGTACTTCTCGAACTCATTCGTTTATGTTCTTCAATTTTATTGTCTCTGTCTTTCATTTGTTCTTGTAGCCAGTCACTGGTTGCATCCCACTTTCCAGCGTTTTCCAGCATAGTGATCGTTAGTGACTCAGGCGTCGGTATAACTCCGACCCTTGCCTCCGCGCATTCCTTCTTTGAGGTATACGCGGTGCATTTGAAGATTGCATGCTCCGGCGTGTCTTCTTCACCGCAGCTGACACATGTTGGTGCTGCTAATTTTCCTATCCCAAACAGGTAACTGGCAAAGCTACCATGACCGCTAAATACCTGTGTGGTGAAGTTATTTATTTCTCCATGTTTCTTTCCATGCCACCTCTTGACATCCGGTATCAGTCGGTAAGTCCTTCGGAAGTTGACCTGTATGCGCAACTGACTCTCAGTGCCATTTTTCGTTGCATGGACCCTAGTCTGTTGCACCACCTTGCCACCGAGGCGAGTATTTTCCTTTTCGACGATTTAGGGCTATCGACGTTGGGAAGGCGCCTTGAAAGTGCTGCCACCGTTCTCCCAGTTTTATCAGTCGCTCTCTGTACATGGCAGCCGAAAGACATTCTCGTGTCTATCGTCACCCCAAGATATTTAACCTCTCGTTTGGGGATAAGCCGCGTTCCCAGCACTTCAAAGTATACTTCCTTACACCTTTTACTTCCAGTTAATAAGACTACTTCGGTTTTATGTGGAGCCATTTGTAATCCTTTTTTTTTTCATTTTGTCAACAATCTGTTTTAGCACAAAGTTTGTTTTATTTGCCAATATTTTTTCTGTTTTGGCTAAGGTTACCAGGGCCAAGTCATCAGCGTAAGCTACAGCGGTAACTCCGTCCCATCCATGTGTGTCCAGGATGCTGTCATAGAGGATGTTCCACAGGGCCGGGCCCAATATGGATCCCTGTGGGACTCCACTATTCACTCTATGCAACTCACGTTCGTCTCCGTCCTCCAGCAGAAGGTGTCTGTCATTAAGATAGCTCCCAAGCACGCGTAGAAGTTCAGCGCTCAGACCCCTGGCGCTAAGTATGTCCATGATATTCCGCCATGGGGCAGAATTAAAGGCATTTTTTACGTCTATTAACACTAGGGCGCACAGCTTCCTAGTGTGCCTAGTTTTCCCTTTATTTGCTTCCCTGGCTATTCCAATTACCTTCTCGATTGCATCTACAGTTGAGCGGCCCTGTCTAAATCCGTATTGAAGCTCCGAGAGTCCTCCCGTACGTCCAATTTCCTTGTTTAGCCTTAAAAGCAGCAAGTGCTCATAGAGTATTCCAAAAGTATTCAAAAGACACAGCGGTCTGAAGTGGCTCGCCTCTTTTCCTGACTCTTTAGTTTTTGGGATAAGTAGTAGCCTTGCCAATTTCCATCGGGTTGGGAAGTGTCCTAACTCATATAATGTATTATACGGATTCAGCAGGAGTTTAGGTTCTAGAGTTGCCAGAATTTTTGGCACTTCCGGCGGTACTCCATCCGGTCCCGGTGCTTTCCGACATCGGAGTCTGCTGCCAGCTGTTACCATCTCATTGTTGAGCCTCTGATGTCCAATTTAACTGTGCCTTGCCCTTGATGTTGCCATGCACGAGGTTGTTGAGTGGTGCCTGAATTTCCGCCGCCTTAGGGGTGAACCTTCTGTAGAAATTCACTGTACCTAGGAATCGACGGAGTTGTTCAGCAGTAGTTGGTGTTGGGTAGTTAAGGATCGCTTCGACCCTGTCCGGTAGCGGTTGTGTGCCCTTACTTGAAACCTTGTACCCCAGAAATGTGACTTCAGAAGCGTCAAAGGTGCATTTGACTGGGTTAATGACGACGCCATAGGATTGCAGACACTCAAACAATGCCCTCTGGTGTTCTCGACGAGGATGTCGTCGATATACGCCAAGCAAAAATCTAAGTCGCGTAAAACTTCGTCGATGAATCCTTGGAAGGTTTGACAGGCGTTGCGTAGACCGAACGACATATGGGTGAATTTGTAGAGTCCAAAGGGAGTGGTGATTGCAGTCTTGGCAATATCTTCTGGCGCCATTGGGATTTGATGAAATGCTCGCACTAGGTCGATCACCGAGAAAGTCGTCTTGCCCCAGGACGTTTGTGCGAAATCCTGATTGTGCCGGATTGGGTATTGGTCGGGGATCGCTCGTGCATTCAGGGCGCGATAATCGCCTGTAGGTCGGATTCCTTTACCTTTTTTGGAGACCATATGCAAGGATGATGACCAGCAGCTGTTCGATGGTCGTGCTATGCCCAGCTGAACCATGGTGTCTAACTCTTTTTTTGCCGCTGCTAGACGGTTTGGTGCGAGTCGCCGCGGTCTGCTGGCGATTGGGTGCCCTGGGGTAGTCTCAATGTGGTGCTGCGTGGTGTACTTTGGTTCGGAAATCCGACCGTCGGGGTGTGTGATTTCCGGGAACTGTTGCAGGAGATACTGATGTTTGGATTCCCCCGTAATATAGTTTTCATGCTGGGAATACTGCACTCAGCAACCCGACCACGGGTCGTGAGGTGAGTGAGCTGGTCCATGAGGCGGCAGTTGCGGAGGTCGACGAGCAGTCCGTGGTGTGCCAAGAAATCAGCTCCAATGATAGACTTCGCCATTTCAGCAATCACGAATCTCCACGGAAATAGCCGTCGTAATCCGAGATTCATGTTTAGCGTCAATGTGCCATATGTCGCTATGGTGGTCCCGTTCGCCGCGGATAGTTCGTAGGGTGTTTTCTTGCATGTACCACGTATCATAAACCGTGGATACACACAGATATCAGCCCCGGTGTCGACCAGAAAGTGTGTGTTGCTGCTCTGGTCCGTGATGAAGAGTCGGCTTGTTGGGGAGCACGGGTCGCTTGCCGTCATTAGCGACCCGTCTGATCGTTTCCCGGTTGGTGTGAGCATGGTGCCTCACACTTGCGTGCCTCGTTGCCGAACTTCCAATGGTACCAGCACAATCCTCCATGGCTATGATTACGGTCTCGGGAAGCAGATCGCGGGCGACGGTTCGATGGAGAACGAGTGCGGGGGCGGTTGAGTGCGCGTTGGTACCCGCTACTCGGCGGCTCGCGTGGGTGGGTGAAATTCCGCGATTTCTTGCCAGAGCGCTGCGATTTCTTCCCTGAATCCGATGGAGAGTTGTGCCAACTTCTGGTTAAGCATGGCCTCCAAGTGATTAGTTCCAGCTTCTGCAATTTGAGTGGCGTGAGGTCGCGCCTCTGCGATGGCGTCGGCGAGCTCGGCTACTGCGCTGATATCGTCGCCTTTTCGAGTAGCCAGAATAGCTTGGGTCTCTGGCGGCAGGCGGCTCAACCATAGGGTACGAACAACACCGTCGGAAACCGCTGCCCCTCCGAGGTTTCTTAGGTGTAGAAGGAATTGCGTCGGTTTACGGTCCCCTATTTCGTCGTGCTCTAGGAGACGCCTCGTCTTTTGTTCCTGACTGGAACTCAGCCGTTTTATGAGTTCTCTTTCAGCGTCGCGTATGGGTTTTCGGAGGGCGGATTGACTATGATGTCCCGCACTTCCGTAGCATACTTCGGGTCTAGCACGCCCAGGACATACCCAAACTTGGTGGTATCTGCTACCACTCTCGATACCTCGAAACTCCTTTCCACCATACCGAACCAAAGCTCAGGATCGGATGGCACGAAATTAGGGAGGCGGACAGCCACGCGGCTGATTTCTGCTGAAGCTTGTTGTGGTAAGCCAGGATTCTCGTCGGGTGGCAACTGTTGGCGATATTGCCGGAGCAGTTCACGCTGCTGTTGGAGTTCTTGTTGCTCTTGGCGTAACTGCTCTTGTTGTCGCTGGAGTTCTTCCGTAGGCGAACTGCTTCGTCGTCGTTATGGGATGGCATGGCGGATTAATTTGTATTTACGCGAGAGCTTGAATTGTTTAATGTCCACGAAATTCACTCACTGCACTATACACACTTGTTTCGTTAAATCACGTCGGGGTCACCAATTTGTGGGGCAATGTCTTATTAGTGGAAATGCGGAGTATGGTTGAATATAATGTTTATTGATTTAAATGCCGTTGGAGACTGCCGATGATACATCGGAGGGTACGAGGCTCTTCTTGGCGAAGTCAGGAAAGAAGTTGATGAGGATGTAACTACGTCATGGTTCTAGTATTTTCCCAAACTGGTTTATGGTGTGTCTTAGTCTTTGTCTGTCCACGTAGAGGTCGTAAGTTTTATTCTGGTTATTAGGTTTATTAGGTTCGTGGGAACTGTCAGGAATTATTGGAAAATATTGTAATAAAAATTGGTCCGACAATCGGACGCACTAATATAATATGCCGCCACAATAGAATCGATTGATTAGAAAAAAATTGGGAATGCCATTAAAAAATGAGTTTCTCAACATTTCAATGAACGAAATTCAAAAAATTCGACTCACCCAAGAAATCTCTAGATAGGGTATTTTTTCGCTCAATTGACTGGACTAAGAGTTATTGAATTTATTTGAAGATAAATATTGATTTTGAAATTAGTAGCGGTTGCATGATATCCACTAGAGTGGATATGCACAAAAGCGCCAAAATTAAGGTTATGGTCATCGCCCTTACAACACCCTATATTCTAAAGTGTTCGTAGACAACTTGGGGATATGAAAAATATTTTCTTACCTTTACTGGGGGTAATCCATAAAAACTGTGGGGTTTAAAACTTTGAAAATCGTCGGGGTCCATGCTTGCACCACACTAGGTCAACTAACTTACAAACTGCACTTGTTATTGAGATGTCAGTATCAAAAGACAGATGGTGTTATGCACATTAGTATTCAGACATTCAGTAAAGAGTGCTCAAGCGCTTGTCAGAAAGAGATAACTATTTTTGAAATAAATTTTTTTTTAAAAAACATGTCTACTTTAGTGGATAGTATGCATGAAAGGGTTAAACTGCGACACTAATTCCAAGGTTTCAGTGAGCTAATTATTATTCTCCTTTTAGGCCCTTTCACTTTCTCTTTTTCTTACTCTTCCCTTGGCCGTCAGTATATTATTGTGATACAATATTATTCTATTTATATTCGTCATTTTGGACTGTAACTGTTATTTTGGACATGTGGATCGTCGTTGCTAGAGATTTGGATTTTGGGTTTTCCGTTCTGTCGAATTTCTTGAAAGTCGGAAACGCTTCGGTGTCACGGACTTCTCCGGACAGGTTTTTGACAGCTTAACATCGAGATCTAAGGTTAGACCACTCTGATTTTTATCATAACACATCGAGGGAACGAAAATCGCCTGTTCAGATCGCAATATTTTTTTACCTTTGCCATTATTATTAATTATTTCAAGAGGTTATTTTTTTTTTAAATAGATTTCCGACTTAACCTTCAGTTAAGTTTACAAATTTTTATTAACTGCTTAATTTACATTCATAATTGTGCTTATACAAGGTAGCAGAAAATCATATGTACAGGGTCGTCCAGTTACGGTGTCCTCGTTATTATCTCAGAAACTATTGGACCCAGGAAAAAAAGTTTTATATGGAAGTTGTACAGTCTATAGCATTCTACATTTTTGAATAAATATTACTTATACAGGGTGAGTCATTTTCATGTGGCGATATAAAGTTGCATTACTTTCAATGGAACACCCTGTGTTTTACCCCAAATTATGATTTCTCATCCAATTTACGATAAAAAATATATAGAGCTTAATATGCCTATTATTGATAGTTTCCAATATATTCGAGAAAATATTTTGAAAAATAATATTGTATTATGTGGGTGTAGCTTCCACCAGGTGTGTTAGAGCAAGCTATTTTATTTGCTTCAATTTCAAAAATACTCAGCCAAAACATATTCTTTATTTAGTTAGTTTATAATAAAAAACACAATATTTAAAAAAATTTAACTATTTTCCAATGCCTACCTGACAGAGCATTATTATTAGCTTCTAGGTCTACTCTATAAAGTAATAGTTCTTTGTCATATACTACGACTTTTTCTTACATATGATATCAATTTAAAGTTTACTTGATTCTTGAGACTAGAAATAAAGTTTTCTAGCTAAAAAATAGAACTAACTAATAAGCAGGCAGATATCATAGTATTTCTAGATATTTTCTCGAATATCTGGGAAACTATCAATAATAGACATATTAAACCCTATATATTTTTTATCGTAAATTGGTCGAGAAATCATAATTTTGAGTAAAATACAGGGTGTTCCATTTAAAAAAATGAAACTTTATATCGCCACTTGAAAATGACGCACCCTGTATAAGTAATATATTTTCAAAAATGTAGAATGCTATAGACTGTACAACTTCTATATAAAACTTTTTTCCCTGGGCCCAATAGTTTCTGAGATAATAACGAGGACACCGTAACTGGACCATCCTGTACATATGGTTAAGGCACCCTTACCGTCAGCGACAATTCAACGAACGCCAGTCGCCCAATTAGTTGGGATAAAAATTAAGTAGAGCCTCTTTAACCCCTATTCAAGTTATTACAACTCATTTTTCAATTAAAACACTATTCGTTAGTCACTTGATTATTTTAATATGGCATCATTGATATTTTTATGTTTATATTGTGATTTATATTTTTATGCAAATTGTTTAACTTTATTTGGTCACCACCTCAAATAAAAATCGATATTTGTTATCGTTTATTCTGGTTTTATTTTACCCTTAAGTATTGGGTATAGTTTCATTTGAATCCGATGAAATCTTAATTAATTCATGGCTTAAAGATTCTGGCGCCCTTTTAAAGATTTTCAAGGTCCACTTATAGGAAAATCTTTACTCAGCCCGCGACCACTCCGCTGAGTTTAGGCGAGCCTTTTGTCTAGTCCATCCGAGGACCAATTTTTAACTTTAAATTCACCTCCGCTCTTGCCGAGGAAAAACGCGTGACAAATTATTGTAGTTGATATAGTATTAGATTAATTGTTAAAACCACATAGTATCAAATAAGCTTAACTGTGTCTGATGAGATTGTAATAATTAAATAAATTCTAATTCAGAAAAATAAAATTGTGTTGCATATTTCTCTTGGTACAATTCATACGTGACTGGGCTCGTACAATTTAATATGTGAACGAAATCGAATAAGTAAAATAGATGTCTTGAACAGTTTACTGCGTGAGGATACATAATATTTAATTTTTTATTTGGGACAAAATTATTCATTGGTTTACTATTGAGTGCATTATTATCACTTTATTACATTTATTTTTCGTGCAAAATAATAGAAGAATAATAATTGGTTAATTTATGGCATCTCGGCTATACTACAGTGAAGACGGGAGTGGGTAGTTAATGCCTGGGATTTACGATGAATTCATGGACACTACTAACTAAACAACTATAATTAGGCGCCACCAATAGTATGTTAAGGGAGCGAGGGTTTACCAAAAAAAATTGGAAAATGGTAACATTCTCTAAATGGTGTTATAGGAATACAGCACTATTAGGTACCACAAATTTGCGAACTCACAAACACAACAGTGTAATTTCATGAAGATTCGTCTATTTTGATGCTTTAGTCAACTTAGAATTCAAAAAAAATAAACATATATGTGTAATCCATCTCTATACTCGAGTTTAATTCTACGGACAATATTAATTAACTTATAAGTTCTGTTTGTGGGGGGATGCGTATGCGTAACCTTTGCAGATTGTAGTAAATTACTGGTATTTAGTTTTAATGTAACGGAGTACCGGAGTTAATAACACACGAGAAAGTAATCTTAAGCTGTACTCATCTGACGTCTGCTCATCTGCACCATCGGTTGTTAGTCGCCTCAGGATCTCCAAAAGTGAGTATTCTGCCAGGCTAGTCCATTGGACAGGGGGGATATGGTAGTCGATCACCAAAATGGAGGGTGACCTCTCAGGAATGGCAGGCGATTTCTCCTTTTTGCCAGGGAGAAAATAATCGCTGACCACTAAACGATTAACCAAATTACGGGTTTCGTACTATGTGGTACGAGGGACAACAAAAGAAATTCACTTATGATGCCAGCAATGGTGTAATTTAAATCCCCTTTCGGGAGTTGATTTCAAAGATTCAACTAAACTATTACGATTAACTAGAGAAATCAACTTCAAAACTGCAATGTATCGCGTAAGATCCCGCAAGGAAAAATTACTGAGTAATCTTTTATCCTCTCGAACAAGCAACAATTATTACAGCTGCTGTAGGCAAAGGTATCAGAACGAAAGAGAAAGAGACTGGTGTGGATCCTTGTAAGTTCAAGGAAAAATTCCACAGTCATTGCCACCACGACAAAACTGCTCGAAAACCCTACATATTATATAGAAAAGTATACAAAAAAGTCCTTAGTGATTTCCTGGAAATTGTGCCGGAGAGAATGGAAGGGGAACGACACACTCTCTCACTCTCCAACTCCTCTCTGAAATGTTGAAGTTTCGCCCCCGTAAAAATTATCTTGCAAACTGTTTTATTTTCTGTGATTCTTGAATTTAACAAATTATTAATCGGTAATAATTGACCATGATGATTAGATAAAGTAGTTAACACGATTTCTGCCTGTTTGTTATTTCCGAAATTTATAAATATACATATATGTTGTCCAAAAGAGTCGCAGTCGTCCGATAAATGCAAGTATGCCAAAGATGGTCTGGGATAAGTTAAACTCACCTAACAAATCGCAAAAAGCTTTCGTATTCGCATCCCTAACGAGCAAGTCTATATTGAAATCTCCACACATTATATTTCTTATAGTGCTCAAAAACGTATCAACCTCGCCCAAATTGGTTCTGTATATACACAATATTATTATTCTTAATTTTGCACTATACGCGCAAGAACATTCAACGTGTCCCTCAACACTAAATGGAGTCATCCGGGAATTTTTGAAATACCTTTTTTTATTCTTAATTGCAAAGATTAGGCTAAAAAAATAATAAAAGCATTGAAAAAAGCGTTTTTTTATTGCTCAATTTTAAATTATTTAATATCAAAAATCATAAAAATTAGTTCGCAAAACACGACGTGATCGGTTGGAGCGTTTGTGACGTCATTAGCCATGTTCTGTTCAGCTGACAATGTCGTTTGTGTACAAATTTTAGCATTGACTGACATTTCGTGTTTAAAAAGTTACTTTTTTTCAATTTGAAATTTTGGGGTCGGGATAAACTTTTGAAGAATAAAAAAAATTTCTACACTGTTTTTGTACCTCTAGATTACATTAAGTAGGTTTTCAAGCGTTTTTATTTTTGATCGGATGACTCTAAATACAAAATACACAAAAATACACGATCCTCCATGTGACATATTATTTTTCGAGTAGCATGATAATAATTCATATCCATTTATTTCTACAGAATCCTCTTCATGTTTTTTAAGCAATGTTCAGTAATGCATATTATTTCCGGTTCTTGATGCAGGGTACTGAGAAATAGTTCAATATCAAGTATTTCATTCTTTATGCATTGTATATTCTGATGAAATATGATAAAACTATGTAGATTAGATGTGTTTTCCCTTTGTATTTCTCTATTGTATGACTTTCCCCGAAAAAACTGGAACTGTTTAACCACAATTTGTTCAGGCCAAAGTTCTCCATCCAACAACCTCTCCAAAATGGAAAACTCTGCCTAAACTTTATAAGACTTAATCGTTCCACCATTCCATAATAAGTGTTCACACGAATTGTTGTGAATAAGAGTAACGGTTTTTATTTTTATCAGACATGTAGATAATCTTGAGTTTAATCCGTAAATACATTGAGATTCATATTCCCGTATCATGCTTATGGTTCCGTGTTCCTCATTAGCCAATTTATCAGGTTGATGAGAAATAATAAAATTTGAACCATTAAGTCTAATTGGGACAAATGTTAATCGATAACACTTAATTAATTTGGATCCAATAGTTCTAATTGGAACAGCAATAACAAATTCAAGACATTCATTGCTATCTCGACCATGACAAATTTTCAAAGTATAATACAATTCATTATCTTGAATAGGTTTGATTTTATTGTACCGAGAAGATAAAGCAAGCTGTCAATCGGAACTAAATCTTTATCAATATATCCTTCTAGGGAAGATTGATATCCTAACTGAACTTTTGAATATAGTTGATTATAGGTATTTTCAGCAAGAAGAATCTTGAATAAGTAATCAAGAATCACATGGATTCCTGCAAGTTTTGGGATTTATTATTTTCTTGCTGCTGCCATATTTGTATATTTTCCGTATGCGTGTCCTTGTTCGAATGAAGCTGTTCCCTTCATTTGCAGGCTTGTTGTTGGTTGCAGGGCTGCAGCCGTCGTGGATACAATAATTTTTTAAGGAGCCAGCGAGTCATTTTTTAATTTCGTCTTTTTCGGACTTTCTTTTTCGATAGTGAAAGCCGGAAAGTATGTTTCTACCATGAACCATCTGAATTAGACATAAATGAATTTGACTTGCGAAACAGATAAATAAAAACAAAAATTTGAGATGTTTAAAATAATGACAAATACTTACGTTCACAACTTAAATTTTTAAAAAGTACTATAATAACTTTTGATTGAAACGTTTAGCCTTTTTATTTCTGCTTAGTTCATACAATCTTACTCACATTCATTCTCAAACTAAACTAACTCCCGTTTTAAATTTGTTATCGCATATGTCAGCGGCATGTATGAAGCATGATCCAAGCGCAAATACACAATTTACTCATTATTTTTGTCTCTAAAGAGGGCCGCTTAGTCAAGCCGCACAGAGGAACTAGAAACATGAAATATGAAGTGCGAAACTGTAAACATAAAACACTATGAAACTTTTCTACTGGCATACTCAAACTGAAGAATCAAAAATAAAATTTGTGTCAGTTAACAAAGAGCACCGATGATAGTTTGGATGCCGTAATGGTTGCTGTGGTAACTACATTATTATTATTATCAAGAAAAAAAAACAAAAGAAACGACGTTATTGGGTGCATCCGTATAACTATATAAATCTTAAACATAGTTCATATGTAGTGTCAACAGACAAATTTAAATCATTTTATAGAATGTCTCTGGAGACATTTACTAGATTAGTTTCCGTTGTCAGACCTCATATTTAATTTAACCAAGGTGACAAGATGTAAAATTATACTTCGTTGATAAACAGCAGCATTAACAAGGTTCGCATATTTTTTTCTATTCTCAGTACAATGTTGCAACTTCCTGTGATAAGAGGAAACTGATACTGGAGAACAATACGGGGACTGAAGAAGAGCATGTACAGGGTGTCCAGATTTCGTTGTAATTGCGGGGTATCTCGCTTACTAGTAGAGATAGAGTGATGCGGTTTTCGCGACAGGTTGTTACTTTTTTGTGAAACGAAAGATGCCGTCAACGGTTTTTTAATAGCCCCCTTTGTTTTTGAGATACAGGGCTAAATTGAAAATTTGCACTTTTAGGGCATACCTCGTATATTGGGAACGGCTAAAGATATTGGAAAGGTAAAAACTACATCTTATACAGATTTTTACGTAGAATCCAGTGGCGTACTCAATTTTTTCTTAGAAGCGTTCATTTTCGAGATATTTACTAAACTTATGGTATTTTAAATGGAACACCCTGTATGTTTTTTACTAATTGAATCCAGCTTGTCATAAGCTTTAGAAACATATAAAACACTGTAATTATTTTCTGTTAAGCTAGAAAATGACAAAAATTGTATAAGTAGGCTATGAAAAATAAGAAACAATAGTAGTTTATGCAACAAGGTAGGAATTGAGAGATTCTGACGAGTGTGAAAATTGCGCCAGAGCCAAGTGAGGGCGCAAGAACACGAGGCAGAATCAATTCCTACCGTGTAGCATACTCTATTTTTTCTCATACCTCTACGAAAATGGCCACTTCTTTTGCGTGAAACGCGCGAACAAATTAAAACAGCACAACACTGATATTTTGCTTGGCACTGTGCGGTGAGCAAATCACCTTGACAACCATAAACAAACACAAATAACTCCTGTATATCAGTAAAGGAATGGCTACCCAAGAGAGAAATGTTACCCCCACTCCTTATTTTCCGCGACTACCCTAAAAAGGCGACTTTGTACCCACATTTCACGCAAATAAAGTGGCCATTTTCGTGTAGGTATGGGAAAAATGTCATTATTCGTACAATAGAAGATTTACGTGCTGCCACAGAAAGAAAATTTGGGGATTTACAAGCACAACTTCTCATAATTCTGAGTAAAGTTAGGTTCGTTGGGAATAATTCAATCAAAGATTTGGGTAACAAAGTAATTATTTATTGGGTGTTGAATTACACGAAGAAGTATTAAGACTAATTATTATATTATAAATTATATTATTCCAATATAAGTCGGTTTAGCAATAAACTTAATCATCACATTCCGATGACAAGGAATATTTGCTGGCCGACTTAATATTGCTTACTTGCTAGTTATACTTATGAACTATTTCCTAATTATACTAATTACATATCTAAATTGATTATATTACTATTTTTACCTTACATCTGAATGCTTTACGCAGGATAAGAAAAATGAGCGAAATGTGTCTGAGACATAACGGAAATCAATTTTAACAATTTCTGTAAAGTGTATTCAAACTTTTATTTGTTCTTGTGAAAAGTTGACTGTATTCCTTCTTTGTTTGTTGTTTTTCATGGCCTACTTACAAAAATTTTGGCTGAATTTTTGAAAATTGTCATTTTCTAAATTAATATAGAAAATAACTACAGAGTATTTTATGTTTTTGTAAAGCTTATGACAAGCTGGATCCTATTAGTGAAAACCATACAGGGTGTTTCATTTACAATAACATAAGTTTAGTAAATATCTCAAAATTTATCGCTTCTAAGAAAAAACTGAGTACACCACTAGATTCTACGTAAAAATCTGTATAAGATGCAGTTTTTACCTTTTCAATGTCTTCAGTCGTTCCCGAGATACGATGTATGCCGTAAAAGTGTAAATTTTCAATTTCTCCCTGTATCTTAAAAACGGAGGGGTTATGAAAAAACCGTTGGCGGCATCTTTCATTTCCCAAAAAAGTAGCAACGTGTCACGAAAACCGGATCTCTGTATCTCTGCTAGTAAGCGAGATACCCCGCATTTACAACGAAATCTGAACACCCTGTACAGTACAGTCTTCATTTAAAATATCATAAAAAAAAACAAAAATTCGTTGTTTAAACCGTCTCTTTTGAGTATCATAGATTAAGCTTTTCAGGAAAAGTAAGTCACCATCTTCGTCGAATGATTCTTTTTTTTTTATTATACTTATTGCTCAATACTATCAAACATTGTCCAGCTGAGTTTTCCAAGTTTTCAGTACTTTGAATTTTACGTTTCTTGGGTGGAAGAGAACCTTTGCGGAGTTTATTTGAAAAAAATCCGTTGGCACCGAAGAAAGTATATGACTTTTCATCAATGAGCCTGAAGTGCCTATTTCATTAATTTCTTGACTTTCTTCATTTTTATCTTCAATATTCTTGTGCGGAATATTTATTTACACTTTCTTTATCATTACTAAGGGAGGGTTTGACTGTCCTCCATTTGAGAGTAATTCTCACATACATCACAGAGAGTCCACAGTTCCAGTTAAACTTCGATTTTTTATATATGGTATTAAATATTTCATTGCATCTTCTAAATAGAACTGTTTTTTCTTTTTTCCAGAACTGCCAAAAAATTATTTTTTCTTAGATGTATTAGGAGACAAATTCGTAACATCCTCCACCGCTTTTTATATTCCTCAAGTGAAACTTAACATAAAATAATCACAACAACCACAACAAGTTTATTTACTGGTTTTTAGTGTTTGGTTCTTGCGGGTTTGCCAGATATAATATTAATTATATTTGCGTCTTTCTCGATAGATATTTATACGTAGTACACCGACTTTCGTGTACGCAATCACAATTACAAAGCAAAATCAAATTTGGCGCCATACCCTGGGGTGGGAACCCTGTTATTTTGCGAACTTCATAATCGTTTTTTGTGTTGACGTTAACCACACGTTTTATAATTTTCACAGTATTTTTTAAGAATTTGCTAATTAAAATCATGGGAAAACATAGGAAACATAATCGGCGTTACTCTTCAGCATCGGACGAAGATGTAGAGGAATTATTGAGAAAAATCAGAGCAAAACGACGCAAGAAATCATTGGTGCAATGCATCGCTCTGCAGATGAAAGTCCCAGTAAGTTAATAATATAAATAACTTACATTTGTTTGTAGAGAGATAGCTTGGATTAGGTACCCAAATTTTTGCCCCAAATGAGGTGAATTTTCATACAAATACAAAGCGAACTCTCGCTTTGCATTGGCGTACAAAAACAATCCAGTTGTGAACTTTCACAGTAAACAAGCGAACTTTCGCTCTTATTGGCAAAGTCTTGCCGAGTTTCTAGCAAACTTTTACTGAAACACTACTCAACGTGGTGATGTGAAATTCCATAAAACCCAAGATAATCTGAATTGGCAAACTCTTGCCGGATTTTGTGCAAACTTTTGCAAAATAACTCAGGCGAACTCTCGCTTAATAAGGCAAACTCTTGCCGAGTTTCTAGTTTCCAGCAAACTTTTGCTGAAACACTCAACGTGGTGATATAAAATTCCATAAAAACCCAAGGAAATCTGTATTGGCAAACTCTTGCCGGATTTTGTGCAAACTTTTGCTAAATAACTCAGGCGAACTCTCGCTTAATAAGGCAAACTCTTGCCGAGTTTCTAGTTTCTAGCAAACTATTGCTGAAACACTCAACGTGGTGATGTGAAATTCCATAAAAACCCAAGGAAATTTGTATTGGCAAACTTTTGCAAAATAACTCAGGCGAACTCTCGCTCAAGTTGTGAACTTTCACGAAAAACAAGCGAACTCTCGCTCTCATTGGCAAACTCTTGCTGAGTTTCTAGCAAACTTTTGCTGAAACATTCAACGTCGTGATGTGAAATTCCATAAAAAATGTGAAATTCCATAAAAACTCAAGGAAATCTGTATTGGCAAACTCTTGCCGGATTTTGTGCAAACTTTTGCAAAATAACTCTGGCGAACTCTCGCTCAAGTAAGTAAGTAGGTAAATATTTTATTTGTTCTATAATATAATTATTCACAATCAATGGCGTAACTACCGGTGTTCCATGTGTTCCAGGAACACAGGCCCCCAAACTTTGGGGACCTGACTGTTTACTAATAATAAATTTATTTTCTACGCTGAATAATGTCGTTTTCTAAAAAAGAGTGGGGGCCCCCAAAGCTTTCCCGAACACAAGTTTTTTTGATGTAGTTACGCCACTTTACACAATAACGGATACAAATGCCATTAGGGCGTAGAACTTGTCAATTAAAATTAAAATGAAAACAATACATTAGAATAAAACTAGAATAAACCACTAAAACAATCAAAACCGAAATCAGAACATCAAACAAACATCAAGTTGTGAACTTTCACGAAAAACAAGCGAACTTTCGCTTTTGTTGGCAGTCTTGCCGAGTTTCTAGCAAACTTTTGTTGAAACATTCAACGTGGTGATGTGAAGTTCCATAAAAATCTAAGGAAATCTGTTTTGGCAAACTCTTGCCGGATTTTGTGCAAAGTTTTGCAAAATAACTCAGGCGAATTCTCGCTTAATAAGGCAAACTTTTGCCTGCATATAATTTTATAAAAATTGTGCGAATTTTTCTAACAAAAACAAGTAAAAGTTTGGTTTTTTAAATTATACAAATTATTGCATTATCAAGGGAAATAATTCCATTCCTTACTATGCAAATTCTGCCTTAGCTGCAGAATTGGAGTCGTCTGTACATCCTGCTGCAGAGTCACCACCCCCCGAAAAATACTTACCAGATTTAGACCCGGGTTCACCAGGCCTAGTTATAGAGCCTTCTTTTTTGGACGCAGAACCTTTGCCTCCACCTTCTGCTTAAGATGAGCAAATCACACTTCCAGACAATATCTTGGGCATCCTTGGAGACGATGTAGTTTCATCTGTGAATACCGGCCCCCCTCTGAAAGAGCAAATATTCTCAAGATGGGAGTTGATATTGCGATCAGGGCTATCACAAACTGTCAAAACAAGTTTAATAGCCAAATACCCTCATGCCGGCGAAGTAGCAGCAAAAAGAGATGCGAGACTTGCTAATTATCAAGTTCAGATAGGAGTCGCTTCTTCTGCTATTGGTCAATTATTATTGACATCCTTTTTATAAGAAGGGGGGGGGGGCGAGACATTACAAGCTGGAGTTAGCTAGCGATGCCGGAAGACTACTGGCAGACCTTCACCACGAATACTCATTGTCACGGAGAAGCTACCTCAAGAAGGGTACCGGTAAAACAGTCTGGACGTATGTGCCATTCATGTAAATCGATGAGGTAGAGGATACGTGCAAGCGCCCTCGACGGTGACTTATCAAACGTGTCAGAGGTAGCTCTGATGATATAAGTACTAAGGGGAGATGGGAGCCCACCGGATTTTTCGGTCCCATCTCAGTTGGCGTTGGACTCTTAGGGGCCGAGGTTTCTGTATAGAAAGTGAGGTTGTTCGCCTGAAGGCCTAATGTCGAAAGATGGGTGGGCCGTACCCCCTGAGGGTACAATCATATTTTCATGTCACGGAGAAGCTTAATAGCTACAAATTTAGACAACTCCACAATATCAACACCGGCCATCATATCAGAACAAACACGGATTAACCCAACAAATTCGAGTAGCCCCTCCACCAAGATCCCACACCCAAAAAGTCCCTCTACACACCCAGAGGAAGTGTTGGAATTAAAGGTAGCTAATAAACACGCTGGTAGACTTGCCCTGTTTGTTAATAGCTGGAAACATATAACTAACAATCTCATCCTATCTGGATAACTGGGTATAAAATTCTCTTTTGTAGAAAGCCTATTCAATTCTCTACACCAAGTGAGAAAAATTTATCACAAACGGAACGTCCAGATATGTTATCAGCTGTTGAACATCTGGTGAAAGCGGGCGCTGTGTCACATTGTGCACCATGTGCTGATCAAATATTTGGTCGGAAAGTTTAGAACACTTACCCAGTAAAAAATTAGGGAGTTAACTCAGTTATTAGGTGGGTCTACACAAAAGCATTGGAAAGGGCAAAATACTTAGCTTTGATTAGGGCACAAAATAATTATGATGCTGTTATGTCATCACCTATTACTGATATTAAGGATGATTTAAATTGGTGGTTGTTACACATAGATGGAGCATCTAGAATAATCTCACGTTTTAAGTTTGATTTGGAAATCTTTTCTGATGCTTCAAAATCGGGATGAGGGCTGTTTGTTGTGGTAGTCGTACGTATGGACATTGGAGTTTGAAAGAAAAAGAGTATCATATTAATTATCTGGAACTATTGGCAACATGCTTTGTATTGAAGTGTTTCGCTGCTAATCTACAGAACTGTGAGATTTTGTTAAGGATTGTCAATACCACGGCAATATCATATGTGAACCGCGGAGGTGGCATAAGATTTGTACATTGAAGCAATCTCGCTAAACAAATCTGGCAGTGGATATGGATATAGTCAGGGATGGGAGTTTACGCGTAGACTTTAATTGTCTACATCTACTTGTAGACAATGCGTAAACAATGCTACTCTAGGTAGACAATGTAGACTATTGTAGACAATGACGTTAGAACTGTCAGTTTGTTAGTAAATGTGAAGTTAAGGTTAAGAAATCAAATGAACAAAAATGCTGGGTCGTGGAAAAAATAAATATTTTGATGAACTCAAATTTGTGTTAATAAAGGAAAATAACAAGTATTTTAACAGAAATCTCCATTATATTTCATACAGAAATTATATACCGCATACTTCGCAACAATATTTTTCCTAGAAAATACCATTGACGACCAATGGCGCGATCGTGGCTTAGCCTAATAATATGTAGTAAGTTAAGTCCTTATATTTTGGGAACAGAGTATATTTGAGGTAATTTAAATTTATTTTGTTTGTTTCAGTTTGTTATTTATTGTATAGAATTTTTGAGTTTATTCTTGTTTTTTCTTTAATAAATACCTATACTATAATTAATACTGTCTATATTGTCTACTTTGTCTACATTGTCTACATTTTCTACATGCTAAGAGCTAAGTAGACTTTCTCGTTTGTCTACGTCATTGTTTACACGTAATTTACGCTACGTAGACTACATGCTCATCCCTGGATATAGTATATGGATCTTTGCATCATATATAAAGTCAGCTGATAATTCTGAGGCAGACTTGGAATCGCACAGGTCGTTGTCAGAATCAGAGTGGGAACTGTCATCTTCTGTATTGGATAGTATGATTCATCACTTTGGAATACCACAGATAGACTTGTTCGCAACGCGTTTGAATAAGAAATGTATTTCTTAGATGCCGGATCCAGAAGCCCTTAATGTAGACGCTTGGTCTGGGTACCACCTCTACGCGTTTCCCCCTTTTTCACTAATCGATAGGGTTTTACATACAATTATCAAAGATAAAGCTCTTGGTATTGTGGTTGTACCCTTTTGGCCATCACAACCCTGGTATCTCTTATTATGTCTATGTTAACAGATCAACCTGTACATTTTAAACCAGATATTAATTTGTTACATTTACCTGACAGGAGCTCACACCCTGGTGGCAGGGAGGTTGTCATTCAGAGTTTCAAATTAAGAATGGGTTCCTCCACTATTGAGATTGTAATATCTTTTTTATCTGCTGGGACATTTAAACAATATTCTTCTTCACTAAAGCTATGGTGGGATTTTTGCAAGAAAAAAAAACAAGATCCATTTAAAAACTCTATTCCAAAAAAATCCTTCTTGTCAGCTCAGTTCAATCAAGGTGCATCGTATGGTTTGTTAAATACTCACCGCTCTGCAATCTCGTTAATCACACCACATATCATTGGCGACGATTCCAATATTAGGCGTTTTTTTAAGGGGTCTTCATTCTCAGACCATCTAAACTATTCTAAATCCCGATATTTGGAAACCTAGGACCCCAAAGTCGTGTTGGATCATTTAGCAACATTATATCCTAGTGATTCTTTGAGTCTACAGAAGATTTCATCAAAACTGATCACTTTACTCCCACTTATCACAGGACATAGGACGCAAACCCTACATAGTATAGAAACCAATTATATTGGCCAATACACAAATGGTTTTCGAATTAAGATTCCGACTAAGATTAACACGACTGCACCCAACCGTTATCAACCGCTATTAATAATACCATTTTTCCACGATCAACTCGAAATTTGTGCAGCAAGAAGGCTACAAAACTATCTGAAACGTACAGAATTTTTAAGAAGTCCTTATTTTAAACCACTTTTAATGATCTTAAAAAAGCCTTACTGTGCTGCGTCTAAGGATACACTGAGTAGATGGCTGAATGATATTTTACGTCAAAGTGGAATCGACACAGCAATATTTTCGGCATACAGTACACGCCATGCCACGTCAGCCGCAAATCGAAAAGGACTAAGTGTTGATCTGATAAAGTCGACTGTAGGCTGGTCTGAGAAGTCAAAAACCTTTACAAACTTTTATAATCGGCCTTTGACTGATTTCAGTGCCTTTGCTAAGGCTGTTCGTTCTTAAAAATGTTTTTGTAATTAATTAGTACCTATAGTAGGTACTTACAATTTTTCTAGTGTACAAAATATTTTTTTTCTAAACAGTGTTGCACATACCTACTTTAAACATCTACGTATAAATATCTATCGAGAAAGACGCAAATATAATTTAAAGATTAAACGAACTTACCTTAAGTGAAGTCCTATCTTAATTATATGTAGCGTCTTTCTCGATAGATTCCCACCCTTCCCTATGCTAGATTAATATAGTTATAATCTTTACCCAAGTGCAACAGTTTACATACTTTGAAGAAATAAAGTTCGCAAAATAACAGGGTTGCCACCCCAGGGGATGGCGCCAAATTTGATTTTGCTTTGTAATTGTGGTTGCGTACACGAAAGTCGGTGTACTACGTATAAATATCTATCGAGAAAGCTACATATAATTAAGATAGAACTTCACTTAAGGTAAGTTCGTTTAATCTTTAAATTTTGGGTGTTTAGAGGTATCGAATATATTTTCTAATTTGAATAAGTCTTCTAATGTTACTTCGTCTTGTAAATAGTTTTTAATTTCTCGGTTAATTTCACCGAGGTTCCCGATTATTGATTCGTTTTCTATTTTGAGTATCCTTGTTTTTACTTTCTTATACGAAGTATAAGGAAGTATTGCAATCGTGATTTTTTTCGACTTCAAGATTTTGATGGATTTACACGTTTTGAGGGCCCCTGAATCCATTTTGACCATTTTCGCCATGATGTCTGTCTGTCTATCTGTGTGTCTGTGTGTCTGTCTGTATCCACCATAACTCAAAAACGAGTTATCGGATTTGATTCAAATTTCATATTTAAGCGTTTGAACAAAATTGTGGGTGCCACATTCAATGTTTTTCATCTAGCACCACAACAAGTGACAGTTACCTGATGACATTTTTAGGTTTTTTAAGAATATCTTGAAAAATAAACAATTTATGAGATTTTTTTATTCTTTAACATTGATTTAGAATTGAATTTTGAACAAATTTTGTTTGAACTCTTTTTTGAAATTCTGTCAAAAAAATTTAAAAAAAACGAGATATTCCTAAAACACTTTATATTTCTCATAGCGCGCTTTGATAGTTGAATCCGAGGTTCGAAAAGTAATTATTGTGATACTATCCGTATAAGAAAGTCATGTGTTGGGCACATCAGATATTTTGAATTACCAAAATCAATCTTATTAAAGTCAGAGGGGACTAGATTTCCAAGTTTCAAACATGACGTTCTATACCACTATGTGCGTTGTCTATTTCTTGGACATTTCCGAGTCCTGGCTCTCCAAATTTTTGTTCTATGGTTTCTATGTTTTTACCATCTTCCGATTGCAGAAACCACGGTAGTGCAAAGGACATAATTGAGTTCTTATTACGTCCTGTCGATCAGTCTTGACCACAAACTCCATATGAAACACTTACTAATTATTTTATTTATTTATTGATATTTTTTTCAGATATCTGGCTACTGGGTCTAGTTTTAATACGATGTCATTTCATTATCTGATTGGAGCGTCTACAATACGAAATATTGTAACAACAGCGTGTGAAAAAATATGGAAGATACTTCAACCACTGTATATGGTAACTAAACAAGAAAATGATTGGATACAAATTACTAACGAATTTTATCGTTGCACTAATTTTCCAAACATAATAGGAGCGATCGACGGCAAGCACATACGGATGGTGCAGCCTGAACATTCAGGATCCTCATATTTTAACTCTAAAAAATTCTTCTCCTGTGTTCTAATGGCTTGGACCGATGCAGATTATAAATTTGTTTACGTAGATGTCGATTCTTATGGAACAGTTAGTGATTCTGAGATATTTAAAACATCCAACATGGGTAAACGGCTTTCAGAGAACCAATTGAATGTCCCCCCCTGGAAGAAAATTGCCCAATGACGAAGAAGGAGTAGCCATACCATTTTTTGTTGTAGGTGACGAAGTCTTTGGGCTAGTAAATCACATATTACGTCCATATGCAAAAAAAATTTAAAGAGAATCTTTAACTATAGCCTAGTCAAATGTACTTTCGGCATTTTGGCCATCAAGTGGCGTATTTTTCACCGTCCGATAGACGTAAATATAAATTATTGTATCCGCATTATTAAAGCCTGCTGTGTTCTTCACAATTACGTACGAATAAAAGATGGAGTGAAATTCACAGATACTGTCTACGATTGCCCTATGAATAACTTCATAGTTAATGAAAACAACCGAGGAAGGAATAATATGACTGACGTACGGCAATATTTATCGTCGTAGTTTCCTTCACCGCAAGGATCTGTTCCATTTCAATATGACAAAGTGAAATGATGTAACTATTTGTATGAAGTTAATTAACAATAAATTGGTACCTACCTTGTATTGTTTTTTCTTCACCGTCAAATTGATTCCATTCCGGAACAACTGCTTCACATACTTCCAACCACAGGTTTTGTTTAATATTCGCATCTGAATATTCCTTCAAGCTTTTTTTATATAATGCTGGTCGTTACTCGATCTCTTCTATCAATGTTTCAATTAATTCATCTGTTATTAACGCCATTTTGACCGTTTTACACACACAAAACTAAGATGATATTGATAGAAATGGACTAAATTGTCGGCGAATCTGCGCACTCGTATAGCGCGTGATAGTGTTTAAGGAGTCGGCCGATAATTGGCAGACTGTGTATGTTGATGGGAATCGTACTGCCCATTAAACTTTATCATCGGCCGATTTCAAATCATTTGAGTGTGCGGACTCGCATATGTCTCCACGCTAATTAAAAAACCGATCAAACTATCGTCCGATCAAAAGACTGTAGTGTGCCCTGTCAAGTGTTTCAGTATAATTTAAGCACCGCACCGTAGAGGAGGCTCCCAGTCCTCAATATTGCTAGTGCAATTTTTTATGTAATGTTACAATTATTACTGCGGCAGATATTTTAATGTTGAAACGATTGCGAACTTTAGTTTTATTTAAAGACAACTGAGAAAAACCCCTTTCAGCGGGTGCTGACGAGTGGGGAGTGTCAGTAATACTTTAACAACCTTTAACAAATTTGGAAACATTTGTTCATTCAAGTTATTTTTCAATTTGAATACTGTAGTCCAAAATTCAGCCACTTCGTTACTTACATTTGACAAATCTTGCTCACCTAATAACTGCCATTCTGTATTAACTTCTTCTATATCACACATTACTTGTGGAAATAAATTTACAAAAGTAGCTATTGAACGAACTTTCTGTGACTTTGCAACTACAGGAGCAAAATTTGCTGCAAATATTAAATAGAACCTATCTATTTAATATAATTATTTTCTATAAAATTTGTCAATTCTTAATTATTAGAACCAAAACCTAATTTTTTATCCAAGTTTGCTAGATAAACAATTTTTATTGCACAGCCAACTACGGTGATTGAGAAAAACTCGATTATAATTGACGAATCAACTTAAGATCTCATGTGTGATACATTGTCGGAAAGGGAAAGATAAATACTATCATAATTTAACAATAAACATGTCACGGTCCATAAGAAAAAGTTGGTGCTATTTTCGAAAAAAATTGAAGATGTATAAAAATGTCAATTGCATATTTGGATTGTCCTTGAAAAAGTGCCTTAATAATGTGCAACTTTTATCACGATATTTTTCCTACCAACTGAGTTAATTAAATAAAAACTGAAATGCACAATTTCAGTTTTTTGTTAATATCTAGTTAGCTATAGCAGGTATGTCAAATGTGTTTGTCGTATTGTATTAGGCCCAAGATGAGGTAAATTTTTTGTAATTTAACCGAAGTCGTATCTCTTCAAATAACTGAGATCCCCATGCTTAACATTTTTATCCTGGATTTATCCTGTATATGAAAGGAAAAGAAGATACAGCTTTTAGACCGGATTTCTTAAAGCATTCAAACTTGATTTGGCATTTGGTAGTTGGTGTTCTAATACAGCCCTTTGAAAAAACAAAATTAAAACATTCCAATGGTGTAATATTCTGTCAACAACAACCAAAAATAGAATTTTTTTTTACCAATTTCGGACATTGTTATAACAATAAGTATATCTTTAAAGATAACCATCTCCTCTGGCTGGGATGTAACATTTTATTGGGTTTTTCGTCAGGGAAGGCTTGGCATTCTGTTAATTCCGAAGATCTCTCGCTACTATGCAAAGTAAGAGTGTACTCGTATGTCCCTCGCAAATTGCTCAATAACGTCTGGCAACTTCTTTGTTGCAGCAAATGAAGCTACATGTGATGCATGACACAAGCATACTAGAATATAGATATTTGAAGCGATCTCCTTAAACCCGGCCTGCACTCGAGATATTTGACCCATCATAGTGCTTGCACCATCTGATGCAAATGCAATAATATTTAGATAAGAAATGTCGTGTTCATCAAATGTTTACTAAATTGATGTAATCAGTAAATTTACAATACATTTTAGATATCAATTCATACATTTTCATTGGAATATTTTATATGCAAAGCTTAAAATAGATAAAATTAAAACTAAAATATAATTATGACTTATGACGTTTTAATTGAAAGCTGTCATCAGATAAAAAAATAGTTATTTATTATACAAGACGATCACATTGTACTTTATCTTCGAAAGCGATTTTAGCGTCGAGAAGATAATGAAATGTTATCGTCGTGTATAATACAAATTTTTTTCTATTACAAATGTTAAAGAAAATCCAATTATGAACAAAAACTAATTACAAATTAAATGATCATCAAACAAAATTTAAAATATTATTGAATATTATGAGTTATCACTATGGTATCAAAATCAACACTTAAGGGCACATTACACGGTCAGTAAAACTATCAGACTTCGGTTTCTTATATCAATATTTATCAACATTACACGGTCATTCCAAATGGTCATTATTTTCTTCAGTATTGTCCTAGCCTTTGACTTGTGCTCTATCTCTACTATAGATATTCGGAAGGTGTGTTGTAATAATTTTGGCTTGTGCTAGAACGCACACTGTGAAACGGAAGCGATGGGTAAAAGATTGGCTAAAAAAGCGTGAGAAATACTCTCATATTGTCCTAAGGAATGCTAGCTACAGTCCAATTTTTAAAAGAAGCAACTTTCGTCACGAATTTATTGTCGAGTTACGCACAACGTTATTGTCGTGCATCACATGTTGAAAAGGAACATGTCTTTCCTACGCTTTAATGGTCAAAACGTAAAGACGACAAAGACAACTGCTTAAATACCATCGCGCATCATATGATATGACATCCAGCATCTCAGATTCTCAGAATGTCGTCATTTATAGAAGAAACAATTGCGACATACGTCTTTTTCTTAATTCATGCGAATATAGTCGATGACGAAAGTTGCTTCTTTTAAATATTAGACTGTAGCTAGCTAGCCGACTGTTAAGACAAGGACAGGGATCAGAGCACGGTGTACGACCATTCGCATTCTTTGGACTAGTTGACAGTTATTCTGTTCACATTTATGCGTGAGTTGAACATATAAAAAAATTATTTACTAACCTTCTCAGGGGCCTCATAAGTAGTAGCCGGAGTTTCTGTATTTTTCAAGAACTGAAGGGTATAAAAAATCCATGATGTTGGTACATATACATCATCTGTCCCTGCTCCAGATCGCTTTGTTACTGAAATATTTTTAAGTTCTTTCCAAAAGTTTGAGCGCAATGTGTTAATTTTTTTCTGACGTCACGCTTAGTGTCTTTTTTATATTTTTGTAAATAACAAGTAACTTATCCAGCGCTTGATTCCTCTTGGTTTTGTTCATGTAAATTGCACTTGTCGAATTCCATAATTCAAGGAGACTTTCGTACAGTTCGATAAACTGTACCATGAACTCTTTTTTGGTAAACTTGGCGAATGTGACTCAGAGCGATTTTAGAAAAATTTTGAAATTTTCTTATTAATTAAGATCTCCTGATTACGAAAATACTAAAAATAAGCGTAGGTCTCCAATATTTTCAAAGTTATAAGAGTTTGAAAACTTGAAACATCCATCCACAGTTTGGATGTGTAAATTAAGCACTTTTATCAACTTTTAATCACTGAAAATGCTCTCACTAGTACCTATTACAATAATTATTGACTAATTAATCATTACCATTTAATATTGGGAATGGATACTAGTCCGGTTACCGGACGTTTTATTTAGAATTAATCGTCCGGTAATAATTTGAACTGCGCATGTCACTAGAGTGTGTACTGTTCAGAACAAATACCATGACAGGTATCAGCCGCCGTGGTGTAGTGGATAGAGAATCTACCTAGTAATCGAAATGGTGCTGGTTCAATTCCCTAGGTTTACTATGTTTTCTTTTTTATTTTAAGTATACACGTTATTTATTCGGAGCGGTTATAAATCACGGAACAGGTTAGGTTGTTATGTACAGGTTTTTTTTCCTTTAAATAATAGCATAAATCGGTACCATAAATATGATTCCGGTTGCCAAGATTACCCTTGCCCACAAGCCACTAGGCAATAATTTCCACGATGGTCTAATTTAAGCATGTGCAGTCACTGAACGACTAATTCTAAATAAATCGTCCGGTAACCGGACGAGTATCCACTTTAATATTATTGATGAAAACCCTATTTTTAAGGCATTTTCTTTTTCTTGTTTTACTGTTAAAGGAATTTCCTTTGCCCTCACTACGAAATCAAGTTATCTTTGATTTTTCATTTTAAATTTAGATTTAGTGTTTTAAAATAACGTGCCAAAATGGAATAACAAATCGTTTTTACTAAAATGTAATGATTGTGTAACATCCCCAACTGGGTGGCAGTTGCAATATCCCGCTTCCTAATTTTTGGTAATTTTATCCCCTGCACTGCCCCATATTTTTCTACAAAAGAACACTTGTCCTTTTTTAGTCATTGTCCTAATATTCGTCTTATGAATTTCTGTACAAGTCTTCTTGTTTGTCTTATTGCCACCCTAAAGTTAGAGAGTTTTATTAAGCTTCAAAGAAATCAACCTTCTAAGCGACAACATTTTTAACGTAACTAAATAATACTCATTGTAAACGAGAACCCTCTACTGAGAGGAAATGGTCGCCTTCTTTCCAATTTTCGAAGAAGTACCCTGAAGCAGTGGTTGCAAAACTGTTAAGTATATGTGAGCGAATGTTGCATGATAGAACAAAGACCATTATATGATTGATAATTAAAATGATTGAGAATGTTTTGTGACGCACTTTTGTGGGGGAGGCGGTTAATCAAGGGGAAAGGGGATCTCGGGCGCCAGATTTATTAGTGTGGTTTACTCCACGTAACACCTCGGGCAGCTGCAGTGAAGATACGGTACTCCAGGGGTCAGATCTTCTTGACTGGGAAGGCGGCGGACTCCAATACAGGCTTTAATTGTATGGAATTCGAGGTATGAAATATACCGGGTTGCAGGAAATGGTGTTATACAAGGGTCATTAAAACAAGAGATTTAAACGGGAGAAATAAACAAGTATATTCAGTTGGAAATTAACAAAGTATTCAAAAACGAGAAATCAACAATAATATTCAAACAAGATAAAACCATACGGGGGGGGGGGGAAAACGAGTGGGGATAGGTATGCGACAGTGTGGACGGTTGATGGCGGTTATAAACGGTCGGGAGATAAGGACACTGGTTCCTCGTAAGGCTCCGGGTTCGACAGTCGGATTGTCCGTTGGCGATGCTGAATATGATATTCTCCGGGTATATATGTGGATAAGGATGACTCCTGGTGGATGGCCCGCAAGCCCAACGCCCAAGTAAGCCAAGGAAGTACTAGGATCGGACACTAGGTGGGTAACTGACTCCTGGTGGATGGCCCGCAAGCCCGACGCCCAAGGGAGCCAAGGTTTAAAACAGGACGGAAGTGTAGGGTCGGCACAATATCATAAACAACATAGCAAATCAGAAAATATGACGGCAGAAATACGGTCTACCTCAGGAATCACCAGTATACTCACTTGTAATAATTTCGGATTGGCACTAACTGAACTAACTAACTGAACACGCGGATTATTATTATTCGAACTGCTTGAACTGCTTGAACTGACGGGACTCTTTTAGGGGTTCCTTATAAGGGATTTTATCTGCTATCTAGCGGTGACTTATAACGGAAAATCGTGGTGTAGGTGTTTTCAAATGATAAAGGAACGGTGATATATAATTTGTAGTGGTGCCATCTACGGGAGGGGGGACTGAGTTTTGTAGAACGGGGTTATCTGGCGGGAAAGTCGGACCGGGGTTTTATAGAATTCTGCAATTTGGTAAACAATTAGTTATTGAAAAATGACTTTGTTACAGTTTGTTCAATAACGAGAATGATATGAATGAGAATGGTTCGAATATTTGAGTACTCTTGCGGAAACCTTCAACCTCCATAATTATTATTATTACTTAAATATTCAGTCCAATTACATTGCCAAGCCCCAGGTATACTCGTAAATAGTCATTGTTATAGTACTCTAATTGATTCCTGAATCGTGTTATATGTATTCGTCTGTTATTAATACTATTAATATTCAATACGACCACCTAGGGTTTTTCTGTGGGTTTCCCTAGGCACTTTAGGTCATAAAGTCGGCCCATAGACGCACCTATATTACCTTTACATATAGGTGGTGACTCCAGGTAGATTAGGTGTCATAGTTAGGTATTATAAAGATAGGGTTCAGGTTTTAGAATTAATTTACTTAAGTCGATGGTAAAACTGTTTGGTTACCACCTTAGGGTATTTTAGGTACAGTTGTATCAAGAGAATTATCCTTATTTCCTTTAGTTTTAATACCTAAACCGTAGGGCGTCCTTGAGCCAACCAATAAGGTACTTTCGTAGTAAATTTGTAATGTTCCATATTCCTCTATCCCCTCTTACAACCCCAGTTTCTTTCTTGCTCCCGTTTGATAAACTCTTTTTTTTCGCGACTTGTCCGAATTGTTATAACCTTGCCTCTGGTAATTCTCTAGGTCTCTGTACACTGTTAGCTTTTTATTTGTATAATATTATAATTTCAATAAGTAGTATATTTTTGGTAGATCTTCAATCTGCTTTGCCGCCATCAGCGGATTCGTATAGGTTGGCAGGGTAAGAATATTTAGATCACCACCTCAACTCCCATAAATTCAATAAGTTTGTCTCCGTTAAACATTTGTAATATTTTAACATTAATCTTCATTTTACTTTGGTTTCACTTTTCCGTTAATATAATAAATTATAAATATTCTATTAGTTATCTGGGAGTTTCCTTTCGCAACGTAGATTCTTTAGTAAACCTCGTTAGTGATTTACACGTGCAGTGTGACTACGCACCCTACAGATTACCTGAGCCAAGTCGAGACATCGAAAGGTAAGTGCGTAACCCGTAAAACACGAACCCATTGCTAGGCAACTTTTCGCTCCCTTTCGCGTATTCCAGCTATAAGCCTTTCGACCTGTACCCGGTATTCTTATCACAGTGTAGCGGGTTACAATTGATTAATCATTAGTTAGTGCAATAAATTCTATTGAGTGCATTTTTGGTGAATAATAGTATATTAAGTATGGAGAACGGTAAGGGATTTTTACCGTTCGAAGACAATTGTCTGGAGGAGGAGCGAAGCGACGACTCCAATTATTATCTGAGAACGGTAACCCTTAACGTTCGACATGCTTATAACATTTTTAGCACGATCCGTCAAATTCACGTATTTATGGGTTTAATTAAAGAATAGTAACCAAACTAAAATTTGTTCTTGTCAAAGTGACAACTATAAAATTATCTAAAATAAAGTGACAAGACTTTCAAAGTCACTACTTACCGATCAGAAGGCGAGAATCTGATCGGTAAAATTACTTACCGATCAGAAATTTGTAAACAAAACCTACTATTCTTTTAATTAAACCAGTAAATACGCGAATTTGACGGATCGTGCAAAAAAGTTGATAAATTTGCTTAATTTACACATCCACACATTGGATGTTTCAAGTTTTCAAACGGCTATAACTTTGAAAATATTGGAGACCGACGCTTATTTTTAGCATTTTCGTAATCAGGAGATCTTAATTAATAAGGTAATTTCAAATTTTTTTCCAAAATCGCTCTGGGCTACATTCGCCAAATTTTCCCTCTTTTTATTATCTATTATTATCTATTAATTCCTCATTTTCAACGGAATCAAGGTTAAGTAATTCGTCATTCATTTAAAAAAAATATATATAGAAACAGATAGACAAATTTAAAACAAATAAAAAATAAAAGCAGACACGCAGGAAATGAGATGAACAACTTAAAGCTCATAAAATAATGACGTATTGATGTTGAAAAGCGTGGCCAAATACTGATTCTTTGATATCAAAAAGGCACCTTACAAGGTCAGTAATACTGTCATTTCTGGTATTGTCAGTATTTGCTTCAATCCTCCCTCAGTATTTATCAACATTACACGATGATTCCATATTCCATGAGAAGTTGTATTTCGGCTAATGAAATATTGGCAATAAATTTAAGATAACTCGCTACGGTACCAAGCTACTTTGAGAACTTGAAGTTTTCCGCAATCATGTCACCGTAATGAGTCAAGCTGTGGATGAAACATGTGAAGCGCTGATATATGTCCTGCAGGATTATATGAAAGTGAGTGCACTACACATAATTTTATTATAATAATTTTATACAAGAGGATTAAAATTAACAAAAGTATAAGTAACAATTGAACTACAGAAATTAATCCGAGAGGGACACGCGATTCCAAGATGTATTATTCGTACAGATCACGAAGGAAAGTCAATTTTACCGTTATTAAACATTTCATGTAACGATTTAGAAATTCGTAAAGGATCTAAAATAACAAGAGGAGAAATGTGTATAGAAGCAACAGAAAAATTGGAAGTTAATGAAGAATCCATAAATAAAGAAGAAATAAATACAGAAATTGAAGACGAAAATTTTGAAAAACTTGAAGATTTGTTGAATGATTTCATAGATCTTGTGGCTAAGAATATTCGTCAAGTTGGATGCACGAATAAAATAAAGATGGATATAAAACTCAATTCCGATGTTCCAGTATACTATCGACCTTATAGACTTTCTTACAGAGAACGTCAACAAGTTAAAACCATTGTTAATGATTTAAAGGATGCTAATATCATAGAAGATGCGAAATCACCTCTTGGTTAAAAAGAAAACAGGAGATGTGAGGCTTTGTATAGATTATAGAGCCCTAAATAAGATAACATTAAAGGATCACTACCCCCTACCATTAATAGATGATCAATTGGATCTACTTAGAGAAAAATGTTATTTTTCAAGCCTTGACTTAAGTAGTGGTTATCATCAGGTTCCTTTGGCCGAATCTGCGAAAGAATTATCTGCTTTTATAACTCCTGATGGCCACTACCAATTTAATAGGATGCCATTTGAGCTTTGCAATGTCCCCGCCGTTTTTCAACGACTAATAAACAACGTATTAGGATCTCTTCGTTATGACGTGGCAATGGCTTATCTAGATGACATAATAATTCCATCCGATTCGATTGAAGATGGTTTAAAAAGACTAAAATTAGTTTTTGAAGCCTTGCGTGAAGCTGGTTTAACATTAAAATTGGAAAAATGTCATTTCTTTATGAAAAAAATTGAATACTTAGGATTCGAAATTTCGGAGATAGGAATTCAACCAGGCACTAGGAAACTGAAGAGTTTGACAGATTTTCCGATTCCAACCGATGTTAAAAGTCTAAGAAGCTATGTTGGATTGTCTAGTTATTTTCGAAGATTTATCAGAAATTATGCGATAATTATGAGGCCTTTAACTGATTTACTTCCCAAAAATGTAAAGTTTAAATGGGATGAGATGCAAAATAATGCTTTTTGTGAAAT
The DNA here is from genome assembly GCA_963942485.1 of Pediacus dermestoides. Taxonomy (NCBI): domain Eukaryota; kingdom Metazoa; phylum Arthropoda; class Insecta; order Coleoptera; family Cucujidae; genus Pediacus; species Pediacus dermestoides. The sequence goes on along the minus strand of OZ012629.1, from coordinate 350,973 downwards.
AAAAAGGAAATTACTTGAAAAACCAGTATTATCTGTATACGATCCAAAAGCAAATACAGAAGTACACACTGATGCCACTGCTGTGGAAATTGCAGCAGTACTCTATCAGTTGCAAAAAGATGGATTATTACATCCTATTTCCTTTTTTAGCCGTAAAACTACAAAAGATGAAGCTAAATATCATTCATTTGAGCTTGAAGCTTTGGCGATTGTCTGTGGCTTAGAAAGATTCCGAGTTTATTTAATAGGCATTGAGTTTGTGATTCGAACAGACTGTAATAGCCTGAAGATGTTAGCGAATAAAAGAGATTTGAATCCAAGAATTGGAAGATGGTTTGTAAGACTCTCTGAATTTAATTACACAATCGAATACCATAAGGGAACTAGTAATATTGTGGCTGACGCTTTAAGTCGAAACCCTGTTGAAGAACCAGTAGAAATGGAAATAATTGGTTTACCGGTTATGGGAATATCAATTACTACAGACTGGGTTGCAGCTATGCAGCGGGATTGTAAAGAAATTTTAGAAGTTCGAGATAAATTAGAAGCAGCAGATAAAGCTACCCATGAAAAATTTACTCTAATAAATGGACGAGTCTACAGATGTAAAAAGGGAAGACTAAGGTTATACGTACCTGAACAACTTCGTGTTGAATTAATGGGAGAAACCCATAAGTCTCTGATGCATTTGGGTATAGAGAAAACTTTAGCTAAATTAAAAGAAAATTATTATTTTCCGAGCATGAGAGGTGCAGTTTGTTCATATATACTACGATGTATAAATTGTCTTTATTATAAAACACCCAGAGGAAAACAGCCAGGATATTTACATCCGCTGGATTAAGGAAAAACTCCTTTTCAAAGTGTACGTATTGATCACCTCGGTCCATTTTTAACTACAGAGGATTCTAACGAAAAATATGTTGCAGCAATTATTGACGGTTTTAGTAAGTACACAGTTTTAAAAGCTGTAGAAGATGTCAGTGCAGAGGCTACTGTACTATTTATGCATGAGTTTATGTCTCATTATGGAAAGCCAGAAAGAATTATTAGTGACAGAGGAACAGCATTTACTTCAAATTTATTCGAGGATCTTTGTGAATCCTTTGGAATTCAACATGTAAAGATCGCATCTGCTTCACCGCTATCTAACGGCCAAGTCGAGAGGGTAAATAGCGTGATAATTTCGTGTTTGGCAACTAGTACCTCTACAATGGATGGAGAAGATTGGCGTTTAAAAATATTTGAAGTTCAATGGGCGTTAAACACGAGTAAACATAGTGTTACTAAAAGAGCTCCGTCAGAAATTATTTTCAAATACAAATTGAAAGGAATACGTGAGAATCCGTTGACCCTAGAGATAATAGAACTAAATGAAAAATTGAGAGAAGAAGAAGAGTTACCTGTCGAGGATTTGTTGGAAGAAAACAGAATAAAAATGAAGGATAACTTTGATAAGAAGAGGAAGGAAGGTTATTGTTTTAAAGAGGGTGAATTAGTATTAGTGCGGAGTGAAGCGCCTAGTACTGGGGCTAGTCGAAAGTTAGCACCTAAATATCGTGGGCCCTATGAAGTAGTAAAAGCGGTCGGAAACGATAGATATTTAATCCAAGATATCGAGGGCGAACAGCAAAGTGCGCGTTTTTATAAAGGGATTGTCGCCGTTGATAGATTAAAGCCAGTGCGTTCTGATTAATAGAATGTGTTAATTGTTCGTTTTCTTTATGTTTTATGTTTAGTTGTAAGAAAGAAATGTTTTGTTTTGTTTTTATGTCATGTTTTGTTTTATTTCTGTCTGATTTGAAATCTAGTTAAGTTATATTAAGGATTTGTGTATTAAGTTCTTGTTTAGTTAGTTTGATATTTTACTATGACGAGGACGTCATACGTTGCAGGATAGCCGAATCTGTTATGATTTGTTTTAATGTATTGTGTGTCACTGCCACAGGGTGCGAACCTGCGTGTTTTGTGCCTGTGGTGGGGGTTGAAGTGGCGCGAGGAGTCATGTCGGAGTCGTCGTGTAGGAACATGTTGAGTTAATGTTGCAAAAAGGAAGTACGCCTACAGATTTAATAAAGCTTACTTTTATTCAATTAAAAGTGTGTTTAATTAACGCCGTCCTAACATATACTTATCTGAAAACAACGCAAAAAAGATTATAGATGTAAATTTAGAACATTTTATTTTCAAAGTAATAATAATACATCTTAAAAATAGTAGGCAAACACGATTAACATTTCCACTCTGCATGCTGTATCTACGAAAGGGTGGATCGTAGAGAAAAAACGTTCATATAAAAATTGTGTTTTTCTTCACTTGTCAACATTTATATTTACAGTTGTGCGTAAACATTTTTTTTCGATGTAAAAAAATGAAAAAACTCATTTTTGGGTACTTTGGCGTCCTCTACATTTAGCATTTTTCGTCGTAGCGCATCGATCCTTTGAGATAAACTGTAGAAAATATTAAACTCTACAATATTTAGCAACAAAATTTTCTTCTGCAACTCACTGTTCTCGCGTAAAATCAAATCCAAACACTTCTTGGATTTACCAAAAAATGGGTCCGAGGATTTTCCCGAGTTTTTGAATTTAAGCTTTCCACATGACCCCCTAACGATTTATAAAGAGAAAGTTTACCGGGTAATTTTTTCCAAAAACGATCCTTTTTCCCGACAGATTGACTGGACTAATATACAAATCATCCAAATATTTAAATTGAATTGCTTTGACTATTTAATTCATCTGTCATTTAATGTTCATTAACGAATGAAAATATCTGATGTGCCCAACACATGACTTTCTTATACATTGACATGATACAGTTTTAATTTTTGGAAAATACTGAAGGGTAGCCAATAATCACATGCTGTCGACATTCAACACGTTATTAATATAAAATCACATTTATTTATTACTAACTGTCCCCCGCGGGCTTCGCCCCACGATAGTTTTCTGTCTTGCTCCGTTTTTTCAATAGTATTTAATTGTATTACAATATATCAATATTACACACAAAACACGCCACCACGATGCTGCCATTGCCGTCGATTTTTTCAATAATAATTATAGGTACAGTTAATTTCACAGAAATCGACTACACCTAATATTTCCCTGATTCCCTGTGTTACAATGCCTTTGTTTGATTGACGTTTACTGTCAAATTGACAAATTAGGTACTTATTTGCATCCGTCGCCAAATCAAAATGCCAAAACTTACTGAACGACTCATGATAAAAAAAAACCTAATTTCTGTGAAATAACTGTACATATTACAATATGACACAAAAAACACAAATCAACGACCGCGTAACAACCGGTGGTAGTTTCGCCACCACAATGCTGCCGTAGCCGTCGATCTTTTCAAATAATACTGCTACAATCGATTTCCTCAACGGTATAGATTTCTATAATTTAAACATGTACTTTTGTAAATGAGAGATAGATGGCGCTACTATATGAATAAATAATTTAAAAAAATTTTACTGTATTTCAAAAAAAAGTTCAAACAAAATTTGTTCAAAATTTAATTCTAAATCAATGTCTAAGAATAAAAAAATGTCGTAAATTGTTTATTTTTCAAGATATTCCTAAAAAACCTAAAAATGTCTTCAGGTAAGTACCACTTGTGTTGGCGCTAGACGAAAAAGATTTAATGTGGCGCCCACAATTCTGTTCAAACTCTTAAATATGAAATTTGAATCAAATCCGACAACTCGTTTTTGAGTTATCGTGGATACAGACAGACACACACTCTGACAGACATCATGGCGAAAATGGTCAAAATGGATGCAGGGACCCTCAAAACGTGTAAATCCATCAAAATCTCGGAGTCGAAAAAAATCACGATTACAATACTTCCTTATACTTCGTATAAGAAAGTAAAAACTTAATTTTAGTCATTTCCATGGTTAAAAAAAAATTGCAGCAGATATTGTACTAGTACAAATTAAATCGAATATTGTACTAGTCCTTTTAGTGATAATTTTAAACAAATGATTGTATGGGACGTTTTCTGACACTTATGACATTTACCGAATATTATTAATTGTTGTTATAGTAACAATCATGAATGGCTCGATTGATAAATTATTTAATTTGCATAAAACGGGTTTGAGGGATTTGATTCATTAAATAGTCCTCCAAATACGATTCGTAGTCAATGTTATGTAGATCATTTTTGTGGTGGTGTCACTCATGTCAACTGCGCTTTCGAATTCGACTCGTGCCAGCCCTCGTCAAATTCATATGCCAGCGCTGTTGACATTCGTAACACCATGACAAAAATAATCGGCATAACATTGACTTCTTGTCGTATTATAACTGAAAGTAAATTGGCCATTTACGAGGATAAAATGTATTGTCTCTATTTTGCAAGTTTTCCTCGCCACAGACACAATATCGTCTGGAGAGTTTACAGAAATAGAAAACTTGGGCATTATCAACATTTTGCACTAGAAATTGCTTTCAACTCTTCCATAGATACCTTTTGACACAAAATTATTTAATTTTAATTTTGTTGGCAGTTTTCCATTGTTCAGCTCCACTAATCTATTGTGTATTTGCTGAAGCGGCAAATGTCTTCCTTTAACTGTTCGTTTTAAGAAACCTAAATTATTTACGAAAGGGAAGCAACTGAAGTGTAACAACGAATGTACATTATAAACTACAAAGTACTTATCGTAGACTCTTGGACAAATTGTTGAACTAGTGGCCGAATTTTTAGAGTTTTGTCTTTATTTCAATCAAAGAGTTGTCGTTGACGTGCAAACACGAAAGTATTTGACAGAATCTATTTATACTCTGTAGGGGACCGGCGGTTTTCGGAAAGGATGGACACAGATTTAATATTTTAGAACCTTTATTAACAACACTTATAACAGCAGCAACACAGAACCATATCGGTTATATTACTTACTTAATGTTGAACCTTATCTATTACCATACTACCAACTTAACAGAAAACAGAGAGTAGTGCTACTAGCGAATAAATTTAAAATTAATCCCTACAGTTCGGCCAACCTGACAAGTTGATTGGCTTCCATCAACTTAAATGCAAAACATAAACATTTTCTTGAAATTATATAAACAAAGTACAAACTTCTAAATAGTCATGAATATAAGCATAATATGAGTCGTAAGCCAATGCATAATAATCATACTAATCATAATGAAGTATAAACATAAGGGTGAACATATTCATAATTACAATCATAAGTACAACATGAACATGAATATCGTAATCATAATAATTGTAAACATAAGTACAATGTAAAACAATGGTAAAACATATGTTGAAAGTGGTAAAGACCAACAAGGCATAATAAACTTTCCAACAAGGCAGAATAAGCTTTCCAACAAAACATAATGAATATTTTAACAAACAAGGCTTATAGGATCTTCTATAAGGAATAATAATGGGTTATAATCAGTAACTTAACTGTGACGTAATCACGTAATTTATTAAAAGTAATTTCGTATAATCCAATAAGAATGAGAAATAATATTAAATTGCTGAATTGCGAATTCTACATCCGAAATAATACAATCCCATTGATCAGGAGTTTCAGAAAGTTTTGCTAACATGGGTGTCAAATGTCTGTGCATTCTTTCGGCTTGACCATTGGTACGAGGAGTGCCTGTGGCTATCAAAATGAATTCAATCGATTCTTTTTCACAAAACTCACAAAAAGATTACAGTTAAAAGCGGTTCCACGATCCGAAACTATACGATGTGGATGACTGTATGTGCGGAAATACTCCTGTAAGCATTTTAATACTTCTTCGGCGCGAGTAGATTTACAAGGATAAAAGCGAACAAATTTAGTAAAGCCATCAACTACGGTAAGAAGAAATTTATAATCTTTTATTGTTTTCCCCTGGTAGGCGGCTTCTATTAGATGAATCGCACCTCCTTGTGTTCAAAGAGGGGTATTTTAGCAAATAAAACATATAAAACAATGGTGCTTATGTACACCACACTGCGCTAGAGGTTGATTAGCCTCGCAGTGTATTCCCTCGTTGCAGATTGTACATGATAGTCTAAGCGACCTTAGGAATGCAAGCAGTAGCCAGGTGACAAGCAGATCAATCAAATATATATAAAAAAAGGTTATACAAGTTAGATACGTTGTGTGTTGTACAGAAAATTCTGGAGCAATTTCAGAGAAAGTAAAAAAATAAATATTGTAATGGCAAAGAATTATCCCAAAGGTAGATTTTACAAATGCGACAAAAAATATAGGGAGCTGAATATATCAGGTTAAAGTGAACAAATATGAATAACCTTTAAATAGTTTTTCGATGGTTTACGGACCTGCAGGTTCTAGACCCTCGGACACATCCATGGTGGCGGAGACTCCCCCGGAACTCTGGCCGTCGGCCATCGTGGGTGGCACCATAGTAACCCACGAAGCAAAAGCTGCGAAGTTTTGAGTGCCCGCCTCTGCGGTGGACCGCGGAGCTAGCGCAACACCAGAGTAACCCACGAAGCAAAAGCCGCGAAGTTTGGGGTGTCCGTCTCTGCGGGGGTTCGCTGAGATAACGTAACGCCCGAGTAACCCACGTAGCAAAAGCTGCGAAGTTTGGGGCGTCCGCCTCTGCGGTGGTTCGCTGAGATAACGCAACACCAGAGTAACCTACGTACCAAAAGCTGCGAAGTTGGAGGTGTCCGTCTCTGCGGTATGTTTTGCTGGACAAGTCAGGACTTAACCAGGCAATTGAGACAATCAAGATCGTCTGTCTTCTGCAGCCAAACGGTCCTCTATTTATAGGTGAGATTCTTTTGTTTTCCATTCGCCTCTGACGTCAGTAACTAGGAATCATGTGCTGGACCAATCGAAGGTAGGGTTGAGAGATTTTTCTTAAGCCGATGCGCTGGTATTTGCTGCCATCGGGGTGACAAACGGGTAGAAAAACTTAACTGACCAATAGCGGACGGTATTCGGGTACTTTCACCAATCTGGGTATTGGTATTGATTGTGGTGTGCATTTCAAAAAGGGTAGTGCTACCTGGATCAATCGGAGATCGTACTTGAAACTTTCACCGGCTTTTCTCCCCTTTTTTTTATGTAGAGAGTGACGCTTTCTACTAAGCTCAACCACCGGATGGGTACCTGACCATGGGGTTGTTATTTTGTGGACCATGGAGGACAATGCTCTCACCAGTTGGTAAACGGGGCAGAGTTCCATTTAGGTCAACGTTCCAGTCAAGTTTTATGATGACAAGGGTGCAACAATAGGTACCCTCGGGGGTCTTCAACTCCGTGTCGATGCTGCTGATTTTATTGGTGGACCGTATAAACATCTTCGAGTGCTAGCTTTCGTTAACCAACATAGTTTTATTGGAAGCATATTGTGCCCTTTGTTCGCTAAATATTGGAAATAATATATATTTTGCTGGAACATAAACTTTTTATTTAGACATACCGAGTTTTTTAGTTGGTGCGTTTCTAAGAATCTTCATGGTTCTGATATTTTTAGAAACTTAAGTTTGAATACCCTTTTTCGTAAAAATAAAAGCAAATATGTATTATTGCCAGTGAAACTTTGTAACCTTTTACTGGCATTTTATTAAAATGTTTTATTAAAAAAAGTGTTTTGGTAAATTATATGTAGGTACTATTTATTTGTGCGTAGGGGACCAGGGTTGGCCGGTCTCACGATTTTGAAGGGCGCCAGTGTTGTCCGAGTTTATTTGATTTTAAATTGACACATGAAAATAACAATGGAAGAATTAACAAAGCCACAACATCATCTGAAAGTAAGCAATGTTTAGTGATATTAAAATAAAAATTTTAAAGTACACAAACCAGAAGAACTTGAAATTTCATCATAATCTTGAATAAATTTTCTTATGTAAGGATCTTTCCTCGCTCTACCGATTTGCAAAATATACTTGTACAACTGAGGTCATTTATTAATGAAATAGTTCTGTTTATTTCCAAATATATTTTCGAAGTCTATATCGAAAAGAAAGTAACCTGTAGGTTGCTTCAGGCACTTAAATGTATTCAAATAATCATCAATGGTTTCCGGAAATTGGGCTTTTCTGTAGTTTGTCGTCAATTTCCACTTATCAATAACTACAGGGAATGGCAAACAATTATTTGTCAACCACTGAATATGTTCTTCAATTCCCTCGTCTAGTTCTGTAAGTACATAAATTTAAATACATATACATATTCAAAAGGAGGGGATCTCCTTATGGCTTATGGCAATTAGATACAAGTTATAGTAAGAAAAACGTGACATACCATCTATACTGTTCTCGTCTTTCAATACGCCAGTTTTTGGCAACAATCCTAAATTTTTTAAGTTTTTTTTTAAATAACAGTATGTAGACCAAAGTTTTCCTCTAGCAGCTTTCGGTTTTCCATTCACATTGCAGACATAAGATACATAATATATCTCTGGTGCTTCATGCAAAAAAAACATCTTTAATTTCCTGAACTAGCGCACGAAATCTCTGAAGTTATTCTAAAATAAAAAAAAAATCTGTAAGTAACTATACCTACATATAAATTCAGTTACTACATACAAGATTTTAACCCGCTGTTTTTTCATCAATTTTATGACGAAAAGTTTATATGAACATATGCTCTAAACCGCATCGTTTCCAAACTAAAATTGTGAAATCTAAGTAATATTTTATTCCAATTTGGTGTGCTCAACCAATGCTGCTGATGATTTAATAAAGTGTTATTTTCCAAGTAACATGCATTATGACGAAATACTTGCTTTTCTGTATTTAAGACATAGTGTAGAGATGAGTTTATCAATACTTAAACGTAAATTGAAAAAGATGAAATTGAATAAGAAAAAAAATTACGGATTTATGTACAGTCATTGATTTTATCCAAAGTCAGTTGACGACATCTGGTCAATTATGTGGATATCGTTGGATTCATCAAAGATGTGTACAGAATGGACTTGTTGTGACACCGACTACAGTTAGAGTGGATCCCGAAGGCGTAGAATTTAGAAAAAATATGCGTCGAAAGGTCATAATTATGTATGGCATATGGATGCCTATGACAAACTAAAACCCTACGAAGTAGCTATTAGTGGATGTATTGATTATTTTTCGAGTACGACGAGTACGTTTTGATTGTGGCACTGAAAATGTGTACGTAGAAAAAATGCCACAAATATTCAGAGAAGCTCTAGTTGATAATTGCGACACGATGTTTGGTGATAATAGTTTTATGTACGGAAGAAGTCGAAACAACCAACGCATTGAAGCTTGGTCTATTTTGAGAAAGCATTCTGCTCAGTTCTGGATGAATCTCTTCCAAGAATTGAAAGGAAATTATCAATTTTCCGGCTCAGAACTAGATAAATCCTTAATACAGTTTTGTTTTCTAAGAAGGTAATCTGATTTTTATATCCATCATACAATTAAAATAACTTACAGGTATTCTTTTGCAGGAAGATTTGGACCAAGCTGTGTATGAATGGAATACTCATAATATTAGTTGATCAGGAAACGCTGTATCACCACGAGGAAGTCTTGCGATAATGTTTGAACTACCACAATTATACAATACCATCAATTTTGTGTGTAATGATGATGATCATCTAGTAGAAGTATGTAAAAGTCAATGTATTCTTTTCAACATGCCTTGTGAAGCTGATATCTATCAAGTGTGCACAATTATACGAATTGAAAATATCTGATGTGCCCAACACATGACTTTCTTATACTTACGGATAGTATCACAATAATTACTTTTCCTAAATAAATTAAGTTTAATTTCTTGTAAAAATTTTGAAGGTTTCCAGCAATTTTCAAATAGTCTCTGTCGCACTTATTGCAATACGCATAAATCTGTCCTTGTCCCACTCATTATAACCGAATTTTACGACAAAAATGTGTTTTATTTTAGATTTTTGACCTATTATTCACTTAAAAAATACTGAACGGGTAGCCAATAATCACATCCAGTCGACATTCAATACGTTATTAATATAAAATCACATTTATTTAATTATTATTATTGTTTTCGGTACCATAGAAACCAGTAAAATACAAAAAATAATGGTCCTTCTGAGATTCGAACCGGCGACCTCCGGTTTGGCAGCCAAGTCCCAAACTCACTCGTCTATCTACTAGTCGGATTCAACGCGCACTACGAGAAATATAAGTGTTTTAAGAATATCTCATTTTTTTGAAATTTTTTTGACGGAATTTCAAAAAATGGTTCAAACAAAATTTGTTCAAAATTTAATTTTAAATCAATATTAAAGAATAAAAAAATCTCGTAAATTGTTTATTTTTCAAGATATTCCTAAAAAACCTAAAAATGTCTTCAGGTAACTGTCACTTGTTTTGGTGCTAGATGAAAAACATTGAATGTGGCACCCACAAATTTGTTCAAACTCTTAAATATGAAATTTGAATCAAATCCGATAAGTCGTTTTTGAGTTATGGTGGATACAGACAGACATCATGGCGAAAATGGTCAAAATGGATTTAGGGGCCCTCAAAACGTGTAAATCCATCAAAATCTCGAAGTCGAAAAAAATCACGATTACAATACTTCCTTATACTACGTATAAGAAAGTAAAAAAGACAGTAAGGCCACAAGATCCATATTCAGCAGTTGATCTGTATATTCAGTTGCGAACAGCTTTTAACTTAGAATACAATATTTTGTAGCAATTGTACTAATTAATGCACCTACATTATTTCTTACTACCTAGTTCAATAAATACTAACACATTTTTCAGAATTTTATTACCTTATAAAAATATAAATAAATTGAGACAACATAGAACAACATAAACAAAATAACGCAAAGGAAAAGAAATAAACTAATAATCTGAACATATCACAAAATATGACATAACAAAAAAATTGAAAAGAATGTAGGTGAAACCAAATAACATAATATGCTAATATTGCCAACGGCTCAGTAATTTAGTATTGTCGTCAACCTGTTTAGATTCAGATCACAGAAATCGACAGTAACAGCACTCACAGATATACTCAAAGGCATCTCAAACGCATTCAACAACCAGGAGGAAATTGAAGTATCATGTCTTGATCTGAGCAAAGCATTTGACTGCGTAGGTCATGAGGTACTGCTGGAAAAACTAAGGTTCCATGGAGTAAGGGGGCAAGAATTAAGAGTTTATAGGTCCTACCTTGAAAATAGAACACAAGTAGGCGACTGGAAAAATAACATCTCTTCGGAAAAGATAGTAGCACTCGGAGTACCCCATGGCTCGATCCTTGTGCCTATCCTATTTATTATATACGTAAATGACTTACCTTCAAAGATCCATAGCTACAAAACTTGCATGTACGCCGACGACACCAATTTCCTTAACATCTCCAAAGAAGGAATCATCTAATTTTTCTATAAGACAAGCGGAAGAATGGTTTACCACAAATAGGCTCAAACTAAACGTCGAAAAAACGCAAAGAATAGAATTTTCAGCCAAGTCTTGGAATGGACAAGGCCTGAAAATATTGGCAGTGACGTTCGATGACAAGCTAACATGGAAAGCACACATGAACATCCTTACCAAACGACTATCATCAGCTATTTTCGCCATCCGAAGGGTGAAGCAATTGTCTAACTTAGAAACTGCTAAGCTTACGTATTTTGCAAACTTCCATAGCGTTGCCGTGTACGGGATTCTTTTGTGGGGCAACTCAAAAAGTTTTTATAAAACAAAAAAAGGCAATCAGAATACTCTGTGATGTCTCTTCTAGAACCATCTGCAGAGATTTATTTGAGAAGTTAGGTATACTTACAATCCCATCCGTTTTTATACTTGCCTGTCTGATATTTGCTCATGAAAACCTACATAAATTCCGAACGAATTCAGATTTTCATGATTACGAAACAAGGCACAAAAATGAGCTCACTGTACCGCACCATCGTATCAAGAAATCACAAAACTAAGTTTCAACCATCTCTGCATCAAATTGTGCAAAAAAATACCGGAACCACTTAAGGAGTTACCAGTCCATAAATTCTTGAGGGAAATCCGAGTTATTCTAGTCAAAAACTCATTTTATACCACAGGAGAATTTTTAGATCATTGTTTTTAACTGTAATGTGAATTTGATGTGTATTTTAATGTGTATTTATGTATTATCAGGTTCAAGTCTGACAAACCATGTATCGTTGATGGAAATAAATTATTCTATTCTATTCTAATATTTGAGCTTTTAAAATTTTCCATTTTTATCTTCAAAGCTTCAGTGAAATCTTCTGCTAGATCTGATCATACATCCTCTTCAGAATACGTTTCTAAGATTGTACATCCTAACGACCAGATATCTGAATATATCGTGGCAGTTCTTTTAGACAACAGAATTTCCGGGCCCATGTAAGCAACGGATTCCTTTATTGATCCGATCCGACAACTGTTATAAACTGTGTCGCCATATTTTTCAGTTTCGCTAGACACAGGTCACATAATTTCACACTTGAAATTTTACTCACCAGTGAGTAGAGTACTTTGGGGGTTTCTGTGACAGAGGCTGAGGTTAACCTTAAACTAAATTCAAGTAGTGGGGGGTATACCCCCACTCCCCCCACCCACTATTAGGTGGGGTATCCCCTTCTCCCCTACGCCAGGTATTCCCACCATTATTTCCCCTCTACCTCAGGACCTTCTAGAGAATACGTCTGCTCCAGCCGGTGGTCAACCTCATAATGAAAGAATTTTAAAGCAGGTAATCCCTACCACAAATAACTCCCAAAGAATACGTCTGCTCCAGCCGGTGGTCAACCTCATAATGAAAGAATTTTAAAGCAGGTAATCCCTACCACAAATAACTCCCAAAGAATACGTCTGCTCCAGCCGGTGGTCAAGCTTATAATGAAAGGATTTTAGAGAGCAGTAATCCCCTCTATGGTAATGAAATAATTTAGTATAGTTTAAAATGTCGTTGGAACAGGTTGTAGAAAAAGTATGTTCTGCTATACTTGCACACTTAAATTCCAACTATCCCAAAAGGTTATATGAGTTTAGTGATGAAGAATTGAAATTATTTTCGTTGGATTATTTAATTAAATTTGCTAATCCTTTTGAATTGCAATACATTTGGGAAAAATTACCCGAGAGTTACAAAGTATAACTTTACAGCAGGGGTTACCTTGTCTTGAGCATTACAATATACCTGAGGATAATGTGCATATTGATCGACCACCTCCTTCTAAAAGAAATTGTTATAGATGTTTTTAAGTACGTCACGTGATGTATAAAATAGTATATAACCAGTTAATAATATAATGGAATTTAGTAAATGTGCAAAGCATACTATACACAAGTAAGTTTAAAATTATTATAATTATTGTTTAATATTTTAATTCAATTACACATATTTCAGTGGAATCAACTAAGAAAATTTTCACAATGTCAACAACTTTATTAAACGAAAAAATTTATTTTCTGAACAAGTCAAGAAATAAATACATTTGCATCGGACTATCTCCACAACATAATTTTGATCCAGTTATTAAATTTGTTGGACAAAGAAAACAATGTGTTATTCTTCACGAAGCTGATTGGTTGGAGTTTTTAAATAATCAAGGAATCATGACAAATTATTTTTATTGTCTTGAGACTCAATGGCAGCCGATTATCCTTTCCAATTCCAGTACCATTCATTTTGAAGTTATTAAAGAAAAGAAAATATTACGTATTCAACAAGAATCTGATAATATTTACATGGGATTTGAAACTGTAGTTGAATTGTGGACGTTGTTAAATCTTATAAAAAATTACTTGATCATGTTGAAAAAACAAGATTTTTGTAATTATTACACCAATTTCACGAAAAATATGTCCAGAAAATTGGAGGGAGATATTTCATCCAATATTAATAATACTATTTGTTCAATGCATGACATGTCTACTCAAAATACATTTTGTTTAATAGAACTTAATCAATTTTGTCCAGAGAGAATTGTAACAGATGTTAGTTTAATGAAACTGTATAATAACTGATATTTTTAAAACAATAAAGAACTGGTTTAAGAAAATTATTTTTATTTATATGATAAGAAGAGGTGGCTTGTTGTTGTTGTTATTGCCTTGGTGGTGCGGGCCCCGAGAGCTAATCCCTCAGTTCCCACAGGCACTGAGGAAAGGGCCCATTGTGCACAGCCACCTTTATGCTAGTCTTCGTCCCAAAGGCCAGTCCTAGCTACTAGAGCTAAGATCTTGCCCAAGGTCAAAGTACTAGCGTCCTCTGGTGTCAGATATCTGACTCCCAGTATTAGAAATCTGATGGCCGTGATAGCAGCGCATTCGGTGATAACATGAATAGGAGTTTCTTCCTCCTCACAACATAGCCTGCAAGTTGGGTCGTTAACTACGCCCAGCAGACATAAGTGCCTGTTCAGAAGGCAGTGACCCGTTAAGAGCCCTAGTGCCAATCTGAAATTCTTCCTGCTTAAATCAAGCAGCTCTCTGGTAAGCGAACGCGAGGGTCCTCGTATGAAGACCATCGCCTGTCGCAAACCTGGGGCGTTCAGCCAATGAATTCGGAACTGGCGCTCGGCCCATTCCTCAATACTGCGCTTGACTGTGTTAGCGGTAATTCCCAGGGCCGGTTCCGGACCAATGTAGGGTCCCTCAGAACCCTCCCTAGCCAAGGCATCAGCTCCCTCGTTACCCCTAACACCCATGTGTGCCGGAACCCACATCAGCCTGACATGGTTTATTGCACCCAGTCCAGCCAATGCCCTCCGGCAGCTGATTCTGTAGGCTGCCTTCCGGGCCTCAGCCTCAATCACTATGTGAAGGGGCGCGAGTCCCAGAAGTGCGTCCATAGCAGCGGTTGGAGTTGTGCGCATGGCACCGGTACAACCCAAGCAGGCTTGCCTTTGAACCCTGGATAGGCGCCCTCGGCAGGCCCCCACCCGAGTCGCAGGCCACCATACCAGAGCCGCATATGTTATGATGGGTCTGATAACCGCGGTGTATAGCCATCGGGCAATCCTTGGTTTCAGTCCCCAGCTTTTTCCGAGAGCGCGTCTGCACATCCCTAGGGAGGCAGTCGCCCTTCGGATCTGTCGATCCGTGTGGTCCCTCCAGTTCAGCTTGGCATCCAGCACCACTCCCAGGTACTTCACCTTGCCAGAGCATCGCAACGGTGACCCAAAGAGGATCGGCCCCTCGAGAGCCAACTTCCTCTTCCTTGTGAAGGGCACGAGCTCTGTTTTATTGGGGTTAACCGAGAGCCCATGTCGCCTGCACCATTCCTCTACTACGGTCAAAGCCGACCGAGTGACCTCCGTGACGGTATTGGGATATTTACCCGTCACTAAAATCGCAATGTCATCTGTATAACCTTGCGCATACACCCCCGTTTCGTTAAGGGCCCTTAGCAGCCCATCTACCACCAAGGACCACAGGAGCGGCGATAAGACGCCCCCCTGCGGGCATCCCCTAGTGGCGATCGCCGCCACGGTATCCTCTCCCCACGTGGTAATTACTTTCCTGTGTTCCTACATAGACCGGAGCCACCTGGTTAAGGCGGGCTCCACTCCATGCCGTTCCACAGCTTGACATATAGACTCTGATGAAGTATTGTCAAATGCTCCCTCAATGTCCAGAAACGTTCCCAGTGCAAGCAGTCCCCGGTCCAGCGCCACCTCCACTCTTGAAACAAGGTTGTGTCGCGCGGAGTCCACAGATCTGCCTGCCTGGTACGCGTGTTGGTTTGGATGTAGCGGCATAACCGTCAGGCATCCGTCCCTGATATACCTATCGACCAGCCTCTCTACCGTCTTAAGAAGGAGGTCAGACTAATAGGTCTAAAGTCCTTGGCACAGTCGTAACTAGTGCGGCCAGCCTTGGGAATAAATACCACTCTTACTGTCCTCCAGTTCACAGGAATGTAGCCTAGGGCCAAGCAAGCGCGGAACAATTGGTACAGTGGTCTGGTAAGTACCTCCAGTCTCTTCTGAAGAAGGGCCGGGAAGATTCCGTCCATCCCTGCACTTTTGAAAGGGTCAAACGTCTGTATGGCCCATTTAATTCTGTCATAGGAAACCACTTTCGAGGCCGTCCTCCAGTCCATTGGCGTTGCGCCAATGCGGGGACCCCTCTCTAGAGGTCTCTCTACGGTACTTGGTTCGGATCCGGGGAAGTGAACTTCCACTAGGTGACGAAGAGTCTCCTCAACAGTGTCTAAGACAACACCAGAAGGGAGCCTCATTGCCCCCAGTTTGGATCCTGGTTGTTTCGACAAGACTTTTTGCAGTCTTGCCGCTTCAGGAAGGCAGTCGATGCTTCCACAGAAGTCCTTCCATGCCTCCCGTTGTGACTTCCGTATGGAGTCCTTATAGCAGCGTTGGGCCTCCTTGTAGGAGTACCAGTCGGCTGGTTCTTTAGTTCTCGAGGCCCTGTTAAAGAGCCTACGAGTTTCTCTGCGTAGAATCTGAAGACGTGAATTCCACCACGGGACTTTTTTCTTCCCTCTACGCGTCCGCTCGGGACAACAACCTTCGTAGGAGGCCATGATAGCACTCTGTACGGAGGTTGAAAGGTTCTCCGCCTCTTGTTCGTTGCGCGGACTGTGAGGTCGTGCCCCGAGGCGAGCCGAGAGGGTCTCCTTGTAGAAAGCCCAGTCAGTCGACCTCGGGTCCCGGTACCTCACCGCCGTTACGGGTAGGCGGAGCGCTAACTCGAAGCATATGTACCGGTGGTCCGAACATGAAGGTTCCTCCGATACATGCCAGTTTACAACTCTCTGGGCTAGCCACGGCGTTCCCAGAGTGATGTCGATCACCTCCTGCCTTCTTGTTGTTACACAAGTAGGAGCATTTCCACTGTTTAGGATCTCCAAATCAGTGGTATATAGATACTCGAGCAGATGTTCCCCTCTGGCGTTGACGCCCGAGCTCCCCCACGTTACATGGTGGGAGTTGGCGTCACATCCCAGAATTAGACCCATCCCGTTGTCCCTACAATAATCCACCAGATCCATCATCCGCCTGGTAGGTGGAGGGTCCGGTGAGTCATACGGAAGGTACACTGAGCAGGCCACAATGTTCCTGCGAGTTGAGCCCTCCCTAACCTCCAATCTAACTGCTACTAGGTCTCTGGAACAGAAATTGGGCATTAGCTGTGCAATCGTGTCCTTGGATGTGTACACGGCTGCTCTGGGATTCAAGCTAGGAGCGGCACAGTGTACCGTCCCCCCCCGCTCTGAAGCCCTTTTACAAGCCCGTTCACAATCCAAGGTTCCTGAATGAGGAAAACCTCTGTCTGCCCCACTGCCATGCGACGGCTCACAAGAAGAGACGCCGCTCTGCAGTGTTGCAAGTTGATCTGTACAAAGCGGACCCGATCTGGCATAGTGCCCTATGGAAGGTGCTCGCTCCTGCACACAATTGAAGAGGTCCCTCCCTACGGAGGAGCGCTCTTCTTATTCAAGGGGTGCCCCTCACCGTCACCGTTCGGGCCCGTATCAGCCCGCTGCGGCGGCGGTGGCGGTCCCCGCTTTACCCCCGGGAGGTCCTCCCCAAGCTGGAGTCCCCCGATGAGCGGTAGGTCGTCCGACCCGCCACCCGCGGTTCTCCCCTCAGAAGCAGGCCCCCCCGCCGAGCCCGCGGAGTCACCCATCCCCGGACGAGGGGCCTCAGCGGCCCCTCTCCCAGAGGCCTCCGCAGAACCGGATCCTACCCCATGTACTCCAGGGGGGCCGTGAGGGGACCCCTCCTCGGTTTCTTTAGGGCCATGGAAGGTGACGTGGGTCAACCCGGCACGAGCCCTAAAGTTCATGGCCTTCAGGGACCTTAGGGAAGACCCATCCACTCCCAGCACTAACCTTACCCTGAGAGGCTCGGCGTGCCGGTCGTAGACCGTCCACAGATCCGTCCGAAGACCGGTGTTCTGACGACCCAGTCGCTTCAGAGTGGTAGACGTGTCCTCCGGGAGACCCGGAACCCACGCAACCACTCTGGTGAGCCTAGGGACTCCGCCGCCCTCCAGCAGTTGGAGGTCAGCGCCGTCCCAAGGCCTTATCCTGGGGATAGCGCTCCGGAGCCATTCTCTGGCTTCCACGTTCTCGCAGGTAACAACACCCACTCCAAAGGAGGACCATTGAAAGCCCGCGAAAAGTGGAAGCGGCCCCTCGGCGATCTCGTCTATTTCCCGGTTGAGGGCCAGGAGAACAGCTGCTCCCTGTTGCTCCGTTAGCACCTCTTCCGGGTAGTTCGAAGGAGCGATACCCATCCTCAGATCCGCCTTGGCTACCTGGCTGTAGCTAGGAGCCTCGGCTGAGGAAGGCTTCGCCCTCTTCGGTACATTTTTGCCAGCACTGGTTGGCGGAGTATCACCCTCAGAACGGGGCCGCTTTAGGGCGGCCGCGCCCTTCGGTGTCCCCCGGTCCGCAGGCTGGGTTGTAGAGGGTCCTGTTCCAGAAACAAGCCCCTCAGTTCTCGCATTTCTGCGGCGTCTTTTCGCAGCGCCGCTGAGTGCCTTCCTTGGACGACGAGCCTCGGTGACGGCCGAGAGAGTCCCCTGTTGGAGTCCTTCCCCGGACAAGAGCCCTCCAGCCGCGTTGGCAGCTGGGGTCCCTCTCCGTTCAAGACCGTCCCCCGCCGGAGACGCCTCAGCAGCGATGGCAGAGGGGGCCCCCTTTTCGGGTCCCCCCTCGGTGGTTTTTGGTGTATCTAAATGTTCCATTTGATTCCCACGAGTAGGCGGGTAAATAAAAGGTCCACCCTCCCCCAAGCCCGCAAGGAGGGTAAGGCTACTTACAATGGGGTGTCGCCCGGTACCCCAAGGTTAGCCGCTAAACACTGAGCTTCCCCTCAGTCTTGCATCCCTTCGGCGCGCGCAATACCTTGAGAATTGGGAAGTTTTTATGGAGTTACCTCATCCTCACGATCCAACCGGTTAAGATCAGATCAACGTGCCCCCTGCGACACTACCTCCGTCACTAAGTGACGAAGGGTCGTTGTGCCAAACAGGCGGTTTACGGTTTGAGCCGTGAGCTGGTCCGCGACGGGATTTTAGCTCCGGACGAGCGGGGTTGAGACCGCTGCCGTTGCACTATGGTCACCGCTGACCAAGTTCTTACAGACCTGAGCAGGTTCTTTCGAACCTGACCAGGTCCGAACTTGGCCGTTCTCCTATCCGCCTCCTGGAGACGCGTCCGGTAGGTAGCTCAACCCCCGGAAAGAGGTGGCTTAGTAAAGTATAAATATCAAGCAAACAAACACGTTGGTATATCACATTCAAAATGTGGATGTGTTACGCTGCAGAATCATGACCAAAGGCTGAAGATTTGAAAAGTACAGTGCAACGAATAGAGTGTGAGTTTAAGGGCACCGGACGATAATTTCGCAGCCCCTTGAAAATAAAATATATAGGCTACCCACAATACAACAAGTTTGATTTATTTATTTATTTATTTAATACCCGTTGGGGGGTAGAGGATTTGTGCGTACTCTGCGTACGATCGTTCGAGCCTCCAACACCACTCATAATGTTTATTTGAATTGAAGCACTGCAAGTTATAAATATAATTTCAACGAAAACCTTTATTTCGTTTTTACTATTTTTACTTATAATACTTTATATTATATTCGCTTTTACATTATATTAGGTATTATAATCATATTCTTCATTTTAATATACAATACACCTACATGTGTTATTATATTGTATTATAGTGATTAGTGAATATTTTTTAAATATGAATTGTTCCAAGAAGCGTGTTCCTCCTTCGAAGACTCGTAAAAGAACTAAACGATCGCAAATAATTAAAAAATTACATAAAAATCTAAAGCAAAAAATCTCGGAAGAACCGTAAGTACAAACTTTATAATTATTTTTTAAATCTAAATTGTCTGAAAATGATGTTTTATTTTTTTCTGAAAAAAAAACTTGCAGAAAATTCGCAAGTAACTTAAAGAGTTTATGCATACATCTTTTGTAAAATTGTGATTTTCTAATAGACACATTCAAAATTCAATTCAATTTCAAAGTTCAAATTTGTAACAATTCTATTTTCTTTAGTGAAACAATTAATCTAGTGGATTTACCGGACATTTCTGATAAAAGGGATGAAACTTCTTTCACATTGTTTGATGAAAAAAGAAGCTCTGAAGATTTGCAAAATGTTGACGACGACAACGAATTGTATCAAGAGTACGTATTTGCAATAAAAAAATATAATAATGCACGAACAAACATAAATTGATCACACAAAATAATGAACATAACATGATTTCTACTTACATAAAATTATAAAAGAAACGGTCGACGCGATTTTGTAATAGAAAAATTATTATTAAAATTCCAAAGTTCAAGTTTATAACAATTATATCTTTTTAGTGAACAAATTAATTTAGTGGATTTACCGGAAATTCCTCAAACAAGTAAAGGGGATGAAAGTTCTTCCCCAATGGTTGACGAAATAAGTTATGAAGATTTGCAAAATATTGACTGGTATGACGAGGAATTGTATGAAGAGTACGTATTTGCAATACCTAATATATATAATAATGCACAACAAAAATAAAGCACATTTGTCTATGATAGGTTTTTTCTATCCGTAGCAAAATATAAATAAAAGCTTCGATAAAAGCCAATATTTAAAATAATCCCTTATGTTTCAAAAAAATTTAGTTGACGTTGTGGAATTGGGCATAAGTATGCCACAATATCCGTGTGTTTTGTTTTTGTTAGAAACTTCCAACAAACAAATAATTTTAGAAATAATTAATCTAACATGTTTTTACTTACATATAGAATTATAAAAGAACCAGTTGAAAGTGAAAGTGAATATCGCAAAATATCGGGCCACAGAATTGTTGATCTTGGATATGTTCTTCAATGGGCTGTTACATTGCAGTTTGAACATTCAAAAAAATGCAATGGAAAATTGTACCCTGCCGAAGAACATTCTCGTGGGCTTGGATTTGTTCGGTGTATTGAATTTCATTGCACGGTTTGCCAAGATGTAAAAAAATATGTGACCGAGGATCCAAAAAATAAAATATCCTTGATAAATCATGGGGCAGTTTGGGGTACTCTTGCTATCGGTAGCACTTATGGACAATTAGAAGAGCTAATGTGCGCCATAGATATTCCTCCGATGAAGAAATCAATGTTCTTATCAATCGAAAAAACATTGGGTGATGTAGGTATCTAATACTGAGATGCAAGAATAAAAACTATTAGAGAAAACTTTTATTGATTTTCATGAAATTGATACACTTGGTTGTATTTTCCGTTGCTCACGGTAGTGAAAACAGACAAAGAATTAAATTTTATTTATCTAAAACAATGTAATTTTTTTAACATGTGCATGCGATGGGCACCTTTTCAATTCAACATTTTTTTTCATAGTATTCAAAATATTGTTCATCACGAATGAAACTTTAGATATTTAGCCCTGTTTTATAAAATATTGAAATTGATTTGAATATTGAGTTATCATTGGCTGGAAAAACAACATTGACCATTTACATTTTTTTAACTTTAATAATTAAATTGGCATATGCAATAATAACAAGTTCCTTATAGTTCCAAGTTAATTTTGAAATGTATTTTAATTTTAAAAAATGTATAAATAAAAATTAGGTTTGGCATGATCAGCTTATAAAAAAGCTAGAAATGAATATTGAAGAGGAAAAAACCTTAGCCAGAGAACACGGCGACGTAGATCCGGACAATGTTCCTTACTCTACAGCCTATTTAGATTGTGGATGGAGCAAACGTTCTTGGGGACATAGCTATAACGCTGCTTCTGGAGTAGTAAGTTTTGATTCCTATTGTTTATTTTCATTTTAGGCTACTATTTTTTGCAGGCTGTGATCGTTGGAAAATGGACAAGAAAAATGTTATTTTTGGGTGTTCGAAATAAATATTGTGCAATTTGTACAAGAGCATCAAATCGACGGGAACCTGCTAAACCACATATTTGTTATAAAAATTGGAATAGTAGTTCATCTGCAATGGAAGCTGATATAATTGTAGAAGGATTCTGTTTATTAGAAAAAGAATATAATCTGCGCTTTAAAACTTTCATAGCAGATGGTGACAGCAGTGTTTATGCAAAATTAGTCGAAAAAGTTCCCTATGGGCGACAAATTAAGAAGATTGAATGTGCCAATCATTGTATTAAAAATTATGGTAAACATCTTTTCAAAATTAAAAAAGATACACATATAAATGTGACTGCAAGGAAACAATTGACTCAACAAATTATACAAGACTTACAAAACGTGGCCCAAAGTGCGATTTACAATAACTCAATTTTGGCTAATTTACAAGATGATCTCAAAAATGGACCATTGCATGTGTTTGGACAACACGGAAATTGCAAGGAATATTATTGCAAGTTCTTAGGCACAAACAACGATGAAAATGTACTCGATATCAAGAAAAGTGGTTTATATAATCATATATATGGTAAATTATAAAAAATTTGTATTGTTTTTCAAATACTAATAAATAATAGCTATCAATAGGTATCCTAGATATGCTACTAAGAAAAAGTTCCCAATTAATTGGCAATGAAACCACAAACTGTGTCGAAACCTTTATGAATGTGGCAGCACGATTTAATGCAGGAAAACGTCTAAATTTAACTACTAGAGGTTCATATTTCAGAAGAATGGAACTTGCAGGTCTCCGGTATAATAAAAGTTTTGAATGGCACATGAGTCCTTGGAAAAAATTAACTGACAAAAGCCCTGGGAAAAGTATGAAAACTTTTATATACAAATATAAAAGGGAAGGAGAAATGCGAAGTAGAAGAAGATTATACGAAAGTAAAAAAATAGCCCCTATAATGATCCCTGCAACAGAAAAAAATAAATCAGCAGATGAGAGTTACGGTCCAAAAGCTACACAACCAGAGCTTTCTGCAGAAGATTTGGAAACGGAACGCATACGGAAATACTCAATGCTACAAGTCAGTAATATAACGTTGTTATATGCTATTTTGTTATAGGATTCTTTTTAGGTGACTATACAAGAAAGAAATTTCATAGAACGAAACACAAAAGAACAATTCAATTCCGATTTATTTGTAACTGAACGACTTGAACGATTAACAGCATCGTTTTTTGGTCAAGTCATTCATAGGCGAAAAACTACATCTTGTCATAACTTAGTCAAAAATATTTTATATTCAAAATGGTTTAACACAGCTAGTACGGAATATGGAAAATCAAAAGAGAAGGTAGCGATAAGAAAATTGGAAGAATTCCTAAAAATTTCTGTCGAACCAGCAGGTTTTTTTATTTACTTGGAAAATGGTTGTTTAGGAGCTTCTCCAGACGGTATAACATTGCTGAATAATTAGGTACATATCTCGGTACAGATGTTAACAAAAAATTCCAGGTCTTGTTGGAAGTTCGCACATTGTGGAAGTGAAATGTCTGTACTCTGTAAAATTTGCCTTGAGGAAGTTAATGGAGAACTTCGATTAAAAAGAAACCACAATTATTGGTACCAAGTACAAGGACAATTAAATATAACAGGCAGAAGTCATTGTTACTTTGTAGTTTATGTAAATGACAAAGAAGATATATTTATTGAAGAAATAGCGAAGAATGAAAAACAATGGCGTGAAGAAATGTATCCTGCTTTAAAAATATTTTATGACAACTGTATCTTAGAAGAAATTGTGCGCAAAAGAATACCAAATGGCCAGAAATGCTACGACCCCAAATATATTTTAGATGCCCAAAAAAAAAGAATGCGCGATGAAAGTGATACTGATTGGTAAGTAAAGAACTTATAATATTTTAAAATTAATTATATCTACTATTACTTTAGTGATTTAGCAACTCCATTGAGCTACCAAATGAATAAAATAATTTTACCTGAAATGACTTTCTTGAAGTTTCAAAATATATCACATAATAATACAACAAAGAACATTGAAACATGTGCAATTTTAGCTGGAAAATTGGTAAGTAAATGTTTGACAAAATAAAAGGTTGTACCTTGTAGTAGGTATGTAGTAATAGATTTAAAATTTATTACAGGAAAATGAGCAATATTTTGTAACACACTTAATTGTACCAAAACAAGAAGGCACATCCAATACTTGTAACTCTAGAAATGAAGAAGAATTGGTGGACTATCAAAATGAAAATGAACTAATAACTTTGGGATGGATTCACGTAAATACAAAATAGAAAATATAGTTTGTTTTCATAACCAATGTATGAATGTTTAGACACATCCAACCCAAACGGCCTTTTTATCCAGTGTAGACCTTCACACACATTATGGATATCAACAACAACTTCCAGAAGCAATTGCTGCTGTTTATGCACCTAAATATGATAAGTAAATGTTGTTTCTTCTACTTACATTTTAGTTACCAAAAGCGTGTTCTTCGAAAGTTTTTGAAAACATGCTAAAGTTTGCAACAAATAATGAATCTTTGATTGATAATTTACTTGTTTTAAATTCTAAAAAAATACATTGTATGTACCTAAATCTTTGTTGCCATCAATATTATAATAAGTGAATATAAAAGAATAATATAGACGAATAAAAAAATCGTATACCTATTATATGCATAATTAGGTGTAATATGAATATTTTATTATAGAATGGAAATATATAATTTAACAATGACCGGTATGACATGCATTTCAACATGTAATAAAAGAGGATTCCATGATCATGAAGCAGAAGCGCAGCCTATTTTTAGCGTAAGCTATACCTATCTTAATTTTTCAAAAAAGGTAGGTACCTATAAATTTACATATTCTTCATTTGATAGATTGCAAGACACGTCGTTATTAATAAGGATGGAGTGGTAATTGTTCAAGATTTACGAAATTTTTAAGAAATAATAGACGAGTGAGGTGAGAATATCCAAAATTGTTCAGATACTCTGGTGAAAGTAAAAAGAAAATGATACCTGACAACCTGACATGTAGCATGGAAATCGTAGCTGAAATCGTTTATATTTTACACTTACTTACCTAGAGTCTATTTCGTGTTTCTTTTTTCAGGTACCTAATAATTAGATATAAATGAAGAATATCAGAACTGCATTGAAGTAACACCTATTTATAATTGGACAAGGCAATGCTAGGGAAATTTACTATTAGCACTTTATATAATAAAGAAATTTTCGATTTTATTTGCATTTATTATTTTTGTGTTGGGAAGATGGGAAGCAAATTATGTACCTACATATCTATATTTGATTTTTATTTTTATACTGCTGTTTGGCTAGTGGCTACTCCTTTGAATATCAACAGTTGACTATTTTATATTTATTTTTTTAAAGCGTTATCATTTCACCTTTCGCTCGATCGGATGCTGTTTGTTTTCTTTTCCTAGCCGCAAAGGCAAAAAGTGATGTCACCACTGCCACTACGCGTCATAATAGCGCCATCACTTCAATTTGGTAAAACGCTGAACTTTTTAAGGGTTCTATGTATAGTAAGTTGTCTAGATAGCTGAATTTAGAGTAATTTTATAATATTTTTAATTCCGTTTCAGTGTCTAAACGGCACGATAAATTATTAATTTTCTTTTTCGGGCTCGTTATAATAGACAATATGCTTGTACTGACACAGCCTTTTTTTGAAATTACGTTTTCAAATAAAATTATAATGATTGCACAATGTCTGTTGTTTAAAGCCGCAAATATTCCTACTAACAGGAAAAAATCAAAATCAAGCTGTGACAACATCTTCACTTATCTTTTTTCTTGAAGTAGATGTTAAAATATACAAAATTAGCAAAACCGTTTAAGTGCTGGAAAGGAAGTACCGCAGCTCTTTTTATGCATTATTTTCATACTTCGACCGGCCACCTTAATGCTTTGGCATTTGATGCAGATCATGAATCTGTATACGGAAAAGATATAGTGTTTGAGAATGAACGAGAAAATCTTCACAAATTAGCAATCCGATACGGACGAGGTGGTGATACTTGCAATGCTTATTTGAGGGGAAAAATTTCAATAGAAGACTTTTGTTCCAAATTAATGGAACTAGAATTTTGTGGATTTCTCAAAGATGTTAAGAAATATGTAACACAAGAGTTGAGGGAAAAGTATAAACTGGATGAAAAACCAGAAGATATTCAAGAAGAGGAAGAAGATGTTCAAGAAGACTAAATTATAATGTATTGTAGTTAATAATTTGTATTGTTTTTTAAATATATTATTTAAGATTATTGTTGTTGTTTTAATAATAAAACCCAAGTATAAAAAAATATATTTATTTCATAATAAATTCATCATACAGTTGAAATACATTACTTAAAGCACATACAGAATTTACTTTGGAATGAAAAAAACACTTTGCCTCTAAAACTTTCAATGATGGCTGCTCGTCAAATTCAAAAATTGGTTTAGTAGTATATTTTTTCAAAAAATCCAACTTTTCACGTCCCTTTACGTAAATCTCATCACAATCTTTTGTTAACCGTTTTATAACACTTGAAAATGTGTAAAGGGGTACAAATCCTTCTTCCCATTTTATGGCATCAACCAATTAGCTTGTT
The DNA here is from genome assembly GCA_963942485.1 of Pediacus dermestoides. Lineage (NCBI taxonomy): Eukaryota > Metazoa > Arthropoda > Insecta > Coleoptera > Cucujidae > Pediacus > Pediacus dermestoides. The sequence continues at coordinate 324,496 of OZ012629.1, read as the reverse complement.
TTTGGTACTCTGGTGGTAAATAGTGAAACACGAATGGTGGTTTGAAAATGTAGTGTGTTAAACGCTTTCCATCAAATGCAGCTAATTCTTTAGGAGTAAATGAATTTTTTGCGGTTACAAAACCTTGAACATCCAACACGATTTTCATTTTTAGATATTATACCAAACTGAATCATAAGCTAAATGTTTAATGCTTTTATAGCTGTCGGACTGACTTTGTAAATGGATTGTAGGAAAACATTTTATCATGTAAAATAAGACAGTAAGCTGAGGTATTTGCAGGTACATTTTCAGTTGTATATTTGCCATTATTTTAATAATCCAATTGCTTTTAAAAATGTTATATTATTTGGTGTTAATCGATCAACACCTGTAGCACGACTGCACTGAAAACTTGTTTGTTTATTCTTAATATTGTTGTTAAACGGTTTATATGGATGGTTTCGAATACTGTATTTTATCACCATTTTATGAATTTGCTTTTAAATGTAATTCTACAGTAATGGTTTCCCCTCTAAAATCAACTATATCACCGTCTTGATCAAGTATTTTAACAGTATGTTGGTAATTGTTCTAACGTTGATTGGTAAGTAAATTACATTTTGTGGAGACTCAACTATTTTATACCCTGGTGGTGTAGTAGGAAAAAATTCGTGAATTATATGTCCAAGTTGACCGTTATTGTAAGAACCAGTTGTTATATTACAATACATGCATAGAGCATTTATTTTTAAAATATTTACAGGAAAATCTGATATAGTAAGTGTGTTTTTTTAATTATTTTTTTGCTGAATCCTAGTAATTCTCCGATAGAATTCGGCTTGGTAAAATTAATGTCTTCAGTACATTTAATAATTGTTTTTAATGTACTATTATTGGCTTCAATTGATAAATACACTGGTTTTTTCTGTTTATAATTACCCGTTTCTCTTGGATCATCTACCGCACTTCTTAGGTAACTATTTATATCTCTGATTTCATACGCTCCTGTAGGAATCTCAATACTTTTATTATCGTAGTAAAATTTATTGTTTTTAAGATGTATATTAGGTATAGAATTGAAAGTTTCAAAGTGTGTTAAACCCAACGTATATTCAACATTTTCATTTAAAAATAAAGGAGTATCAAGGTCATGACTAATTACAGATTTTTTTCCAGTTAAATTAAATGTGTAAGACGACATGTTTGCCGTGCGACTACTGAATATATTATGTTAAGATAGTTTATATAAAAATTCTAAACACAAGTGACCACAATTCTCTGCATTATACTGTTGATATCTGTTATAATTGTAAAATATTTTATTATTGCTACCATCACCATAAAAATATTTAATAAGTTCTAATGGAGGTTTTAAATGTCCAAAACTATCGAAATACACAATATGTCTATCTCGTTTGTAATAAGCCGTCCAATGAGTGCCATTGTTATGTTTACTGTCGAGATTAAGAATTCCTGATTCATTTTTATGAATTTTGTTTGGTAATTCATCTCTCATAAATACACCTCTAAAATGGGGAATTTTTAATAATTTAGCATATTTCATTAAATCGATATTACTTAATGCATGGCGTGGTAGCTTCACTAAAAATTTTTTTTATGTGGAGTCAAATATAAACCTAAACCATTTTTGTAAGGTTTTAAATAAAGTCCACTCCCAACACTTGCTTCAATTACACGGTTATGTCTTTCTTTTTCTTTTAGGTCTTGAGCTTGACGTTTACTATCTGTAACTGCTTTAGCTATTGCAGCACCTCCTCCAGCTAAACTTCCAATTGCTGAAAGTGCAGCAAAAATCGGTATAAGCGGTAAAATTCCTCCAGACTTTGGAATTGGAATGATTCGTTGTTTTGGTGGATTAATTTGTTGTTTTTTAAGAGACGTCAACGCAATTTCAGCATTATCAATTAAATTTAAACCGGTTTTACCCTTTAGACTGTCTCTTGCTTTTTTAATAGCTTGCTTAAAACTAATATTTTTTCTTTTTTTGTATGTATTTTTAGTTCTTCGTTGTCCCATACCAAATGTAGTTTTAGCCTTCATAATTCCAGCTACACTTAAAGCAGCCGCTTTTTCACCAAAACTAGCGTCACCAGATCGCTATCTCCTCTAGCTAATCTTTTACTTAAACGGGTGCCTGGACCACAAAAGTTATAGCCCGGAATGTGTAATTCAAAAGGTAATTTATTAATTAATGTATTAACAAAACCAGAACCTGTTCTAACCAATCTACTTCTACGAATGATTCCTTTCTTTTTAGTAATACTCATTATATATGTATCAAGTTGTAAGACGATAGGAATACTGACACATTATTTTTCAAATGTCATTATTTAAAGGTTTAATATAGTATATAAATATATTGTTATCTAAAAATACAAAAAATAGTTATAAGAACTCTTCCAAGTGCTTGCAGTTCCAGGAAAAAGGCTAAATGAACTGCTTTAACTGGTTACCGTTCCGGAAAAACGGCTAAATAAACGGCTTTAAATGGTTGCCGTTCCCAGAAAACGGCTAAATGAACTGCTTTAACGGCTTGCAGTTCCAGGAAAACGGCTAAATAAACGGGTTTAACTGCTTGCAGTTCCGGGAAAACGGTTAAATAAACGGCTTTAACGGGTTGCCGTTCCCGGAAAACGGCTAAATGAACGGCTTTAACTGGTTGCAGTTCCAGAAAACAGTAAAAACAGTTCAAAAATATATACCAAGTTATAATACGAAAATAGTACTCTTCAAATATTAATATATAAGGCTTTGTACACATGTATATACAATTAGTTCTTGCAATGAAAATTGAACAACAACTGTCCTTACTTATTGTGAATCATGATGTAGCTACTTTAACTAATAAATATCAAAGACACAATCGTTTATTAGGTAGTGATTGTAAACGAGCACTATTTGTTGGTAGTTCTGGATGTGGAAAAACTAATGTTATGATAAGTTTATTATCACACCCAAATGGTTTATAATTTGAAAACGTATATTTGTATTCAAAATCACTACATCAGCCTAAATATGAATATTTAAAATTGTTATTGAAACCTATAAAGGAAATTGGGTACATGGAATATGAAGATGATTCAAATATTTTACCTCCAAATCAAATAAAAAAAAATTCTGTGATAATTTTTGATGATATCATTTGTTGCAATCAAAGTATAGTTAGAGACTATTTTTGTTTTGGGCGACATCAAAATATTGATTGCTTCTATCTTTGTCAGACATATTCATCTGTGCCTAAACAACTTATAAGGGATAATACAAACTTGATAGTTTTATTTAAGCAAGACAATACAAATTTGAAACATATATACAACGACCACGTAAATACAGACATGACATTTCAACAATTTATGTTTAACCTGTTGGAAAGAAATATATGGATTTTTGGTAATTGATAAGGATAGTAACATTAATTCAGGTCGATATAGAAAAGGTTTTGACAATTATATATATTTATAAGTATAGAACAGTTTAAATTAATTCAAGTGTTGGTACAGATGGACAAACAACTAGCAAGAGAACTGTTGAAAACCAGAAAAGCAATAAAAGAAAAATATCAAAATTTGAGGTCTGATATTCATCAATCCAATATAAAATTTCGAGAAGTGTACAAACCGATTACTAAATCTTTACAAGACGTTTTGTCTACTTTAAAAACAGAAACAAAAATTGAACCTGAAACAAAAATTGAACGTAAAACAGAAAATTTCGAATCAGAAGAAGTTAATAAAAAACCTATATCTACAAGAGAACAACCACAATTTTTAAAAGATGAATATGTGTTTGAAAATGATGAAACTATACAAGATGCGGACATATATTTAGATCAAACTAAAAGTGATTTCCTTCAACTTTTAGAAACACCATCATTAATTCTTTATATTGAACAATATAATACACCTTTACCAAGAATTTATATTGAAGAAATGATAAGGGACACTGATGATCAATTTGATCATAACCATGGAGTGGACATGATTATGAAACTGAAAAATTTACAATTGGAGATTCACAACTAACATTTAAAGGGGCTGATATTGAAATTAATGGTTTAACTTATATTGGAACACCAGGCTTGTGCGAATTATTGTTTAAAAAAAACCCAATAGGATATAAAAAAGATGATCATAAAAATTATATGGATATTTTAAAAAGAACTCATACACTTCATCGCAATTATAATCCACAAGACCAATTAGTTGGGAACAAATCAACCAAATATAAGCAAGTTATTCAACCGGAAATTAATAAAAAACCTGCTCCTTTTAGAGAGAGAGTAAGTTCAATACCAACTAGTACACGAACGCTAACTGGTAAAGGATTAATGTTAGAGGTTAATAATAACGACATTGAATATGTGCACTGGGATGATCCTAATGAACTGGTAGATAGATTACGTCTTTTAGTATCATCACAAGTTGCTGGAAATACTAGTCACAGTAATGAAATTATTTCTATAATTGAAGAGTTACGTGAAGCTAAAATTATTGAATAAAACATTAAACGCATAAAATAATTAATCAGTTAAAACTCAAAAGTCGACAATGACATTAGATAAATTTGGAAGAAAACTACACCATCCACATCATTATTATAATTATGAAATTCATGATCTTATAAGAAGTTTAAATATACCCAGTAAAACTGATCTCGACTCATATTCATACCATACGACTTTAATAATAATTGGTGAATAGGTTAAATCTGACGGTACTTATATTTTATTGCATGGTGATACATATTATAATTTTCCATTTGAAAAGGGAATAATCGCATATTTAACCATTTTTCCGGGTAACGTTGATGTGTTTATAAATAATAAAAAACAGGACAAAAGTAAATTGCAAGGAAAGGATTTATTAGTTAATGATAAACTGGTGTTCAAAAAGCCAACAAAATCCCCATTGTATAAATTATACGTTGAATGTATTGTTAAATGTCCAATTGAAAAATGAAAAAAACAGTGAAACAACAAATAGTAGATGAACTGCACAAACCGGCAAGGAGGTACTTTAAACGTAGACGAGTGATCATTAAAAGTTTAAATGATTTATTTCAAGCGGATTTAGTAGAAATGATACCATATTCAAAATTTAATAAAGGATACAGATATATTTTAGTGGTCATTAAGGTATTTTCAAAATTTGTATGGGCCGTTCCTGTTAAAAGTAAAAATGGTAAAGATGTTACTGACGCAATCAAAAAAGTATTTTTAAATGAAACCCCAAAAAATTTACAAACCGATATGGGTAAGGAGTTCTATAATAAAGATTTTCAAAACTTAATGCTGAATTTAAATATAAATCACTATAGCACTTTTTCCAATCTAAAAGCTAGTATTGTTGAAAGATGTAATAGAACATTAAAAAATAAAATGTGGAAACAATTTAATCTTCAAGGAAATTACAAATGTTTAGATATTTTACCAAAAATTGTCAGTGAATATAATACTAGTCGTCATAGAACTATAGGAATGCGACCTGCTGATGTAAACATGAAAAATGCAAAACATTTACTAAATACTGTTTATAGTCACGCTAAGCATATGGATCCAACAAAGAAAAAACTTAAGATTGGAGATTACGTGCGAATAAGTAAATATCGTGAAGCATTTGCAAAAGGATACACACCCAATTGGTCAAATGAAATCTTTAAAATTATGAAAATTCAGTTAACAAATCCTACAACTTATATTTTGGTAGATGAGAAAAATGAAGAAACAAAAGGTGGTTTTTATGGTTATGAACTTCAAAAAGTTATGTATCCCGATATTTATTTAGTAGAAAAGGTTATTCGAAAAAAGGGGGATAGATTATTTGTTAAATGGCTTGGTTTCGACAATACGCATAATTCTTGGATTTCAAAAAATGATTTACCATAAATACGAATGTAATATAATAAATAAAATAAACGTCTTTTTTATTTAAATAATTGAATTTTATTTTTAAAACATTACAATGAATATTTTACATATAGTTTCAATGATACAAAAGTTATTAATGTGATTGTTACCATTACAATGACAAAAGTTACGTTATCACAATTAGTTTAGTTTACATTTATTATAACACGATGTATTACATTATTATATTATGTTCTTAGAAGCTTCATGTCTTATCTTTTGCCATTTCAGCTTGTTTCAGCTTAGTTAGCTTAGAAAGAATTATTGTATAATCTTAGAAGTCAGTTGTATTGTAGCATCCAAACTAAATAAAAGTTTTTAAAAATAAAATTCGTTTTTTGCAAATCAAAACTGGCGCAGTCGGTAGGATCTGTCAAAACAGTCCTAAAAATTTAAACACTTGCTCACTTCGCCGTGTTTAGTGCTGTTCTCTGTTTCAACAGTTAATTGACAGAACCGAAAATAAAAAAACTTTTAGTGGCAGTTACGTGCAACTCATCTGACCAGGGAAAAGAACAAAAATCGTCTACAATCCTATTGGTGCGGGTGAAAGGAACAAACATCGTCCCAAACCCATAATTCTCAACCCAGGGAAAGGACAAGCATCGCCGATCCTATTGGAAATGTTTATAATTTTCGTCACTCTGTAAGTGCATCCTTCATTTTACTTCCTATATTTTAATTATTGTACTTTTAACTCAAACTGGAAGACGTAGAAAATTTAGCTAATCTTTTTAATAACTTAGAAATACAAAACTTAGTACCAATTACTATGGCTCAACCCAACTATCAATTGATTAAATATCAAGCAGACAACATCTCTCATTTCGATGGCAATCCCAAACAACTCAGTAGATTTATAAAATCTTGTGAGAACTTTTTACAGAATCATAGAGATGCCACAAATATTGTTGCTCCTGTTAACATTTGTCTTTTCGACACAATAATCGGTAAATTAACCGTAAGAGCCGCCGATTTAATTGCTTCACGTATTGAACTTGATACGTGGTTAAAAGTCAAAGAATCACTATTAATAACTTTTTCAGATCAAAGATCTATTGATTGTTTGATTCAAGATATTATCTCAATGCGTCCGGACAAAAACGAAACTCCTCAAAATTTTGGATTACGTTTACAAGACGCACGTAGCATTCTTTTTACTAAAATTAATGCGTCTAACGACCCAAATTAACATTAAACTGTTAAAAATCAATCAATACGACGATTTATGTCTTAAAACATTCATTAACGGATTAAACTATCATATGCAGTTAGTAGTACGTTTAAAGAACCCCGATTCGCTTGAAGTAGCAATGAGCTTTGCACGCGAAGAAGAAAACTTCCTAATGTATAAACATCGGGCTAACACATCGAATAAAACATCGTCAAATGTCCAACCTCCTAAACCAAATATGACACAACAATATAATAATTATCCATCTTACTCTACACCCTTTAATTTACCCTCATTTCAACCAAGACCTAATTTCACACCGAGACCCTCATTTCAAAATCCTTTTGCTCAAAGACCAACATTCTCTAATTTCACACCTAGACCTACATTTCAAAATCACTTCGCTCAAAGACCTGCTTTCACTCCAAGATTCACGTCACAACCAATGCATAGACCAAATTTCAACCAAACCACCCCCTCTCGAATGACTAGAAACTCTACATTTAACAGAAATATTCCCCAAAATCCTGAACCTATGGATACTTCATCAAGCAATAGTAGAATACGAGTACCATCCCAACAAAGTCAACAACACCAACGTAATTGGGTTGCTGAAGAACTTTTTAATCAATCAGTAGAACCGGTAGAACATGACAATGAAATCAATCAAGCATCAAATCAATTCGATCATACAAATTATCATCTAACTGATAATAACGACGCTTACAATTTATATTCCCCAGATAACCAAAACTATAACTTTGAAAACTATAACGAAAACCAGTTCGAAAACGAATACGAAAACGAATTTTATTTTTAAAAACTTTTATTTAGTTTGGATGCTACAATACAACTGACTTCTAAGATTATACAATATACAATAAAAACAAGCTGAAATGGCAAAAGATAAGACATGAAGCTTCTAAGAACATAATATAATAATGTAATACATCGTGTTATAATAAATGTAAACTAAACTAATTGTGATAACGTAACTCAAATACAAATAAAGACAATGAAACATAAATTACTACATCTATGGGTTTTGTAATAAAATTATTTCTAGTTGAGTTTCGTATTACATAGGTATACCAGTAATTATCTTGTAAAGTTCTATTTGGATATAAGAACAAAATTCTATAATTAATAACATTTGTTGAGTTGATAATGTCTTTATTAATATTAGTTTTATACACTAGTTGCTTCTCGTTAATTTTTGATATTTCTAAAGGTTTCCAATTATCAGGCCATTTATCATTTCGTGAACCATTAAAGTCCAAACAAATAAATCCATTTGAAGGTGGTGGATTCGGATACTGTATATAAAATAGATTGCCAACTAAGACAGACAACACAACGTAGCTTGTTGTTAGAGAAGGCATTTTACAACTAACACTAGTTACAAATTTTACAAATTTATATATCATCTAATTCTTGCCATAATAATTTTGTTGCATTATACAATTCAAGTTGATGATGACCCCAAGCAAGTGTTTTGGGAGAATTTGAAATTACAAAGCGTTTATCATCAGCACTAGATAATGCCACTTTATTTGTGTATTCGGTATACACATTGTGTAAATGTGAACGAATATTATTCATTTTCCTAAAAATTTTGATTTCCTTATTTTCTACAATATTTTTGTAGTCATTTTCTGTCAAATTATTTTTGGTAACATAATCTTTAATTCCTTTAGCTTTTTTTGTGCAGTTTCCGTTAACATTTATACAATATGCTTTTAAACCAGTTCCATAAAATTCCCAACAAATCTCTCCAGCATTTTCATTTTTCCCAAAATTGATTTTGTTACTGGCATGTCATGTTTATTAACAACGTCATAATTGGAGGTGTCAAACTTATCTAGATTTGCTTTCATATCGGTATAAAAATTATCAGTAAAAACTTCTAATACTAATGAATCAGTATCAGTGTAGAGTAGAGAAACGTTTGTGCCATATTTCTTTTTAATAAAGCTATAATAAAAATTATACATCACCGTTTTTGCTAAATCTAAAATGCAGAAACCAACAAAAATGGGTTTATTATAAACAATTTTCAGTTTATCTAATTGAATTGCTACCAGATTTTCAGAAAATATTGATGAATTTTTATAATTTGGTTTAGCTATCAACACTACAGCTCCAACTTTATGTCCAATATTTTCCCAATGACTTACCAACTTGACATCTACCCTTTTGTCAACATTTTCCATAGTTTTACCAAATACTGAATTATTCATTAGTTTAAAAAAGTCTTTTTCAAATTTATTTTTTGCCTTATTTCTCATATCAGTGTTTAAATCAATGTATTTCTTTAACCAAGGTGATTGGCTAAATTCTAAGACTCTATGAATTTTTGTTAACCGTAAACCATTATCCAAAGCTTGTTTTAAATTTCGGTAATGTATAATATATTTCTCTTTATTATATAAATTTGGAATTAATTTTGTTATTTTTGTAGTACTCTGTGGTGAAACTTTAATTTCAGGACAAAAGGGTAAATCATTATGTAAATCGTGTAATTCATTAGGGTATTCTAAATCAACTTCTAAAATATACTCTTTATGAGAGTCTTCTAAAATACTGAACATATCTAAATTTTGAATTTCACTTTCATCCAACCATTTAAAATTACTTGTTGGTAGAAACTGTGACATGGCTATTCCATATAAATTTGTCGCGTCCAAGTACATTACAAAAGATGTTGGTTTTGAAGCGTTATATTGAGGCATAAATTTATTATTTGCAACGGCTTTTCGTACACTACACTGACTAAATCCACCTCTGATTCCCTTTTTCAAAAAATATAATTTATCAATATCCGTCAATAATTCAAATTTAATATTTGTGTATTTTACCATTGCATCCCAACTCAATCCTGGTGAAGTATAGTAATGAGTTGGGTCCAAATCATAGACACTCAAACAAATTTTGCGAAAACTTTCAAATACATCAGTTAATAACAAAACATCTGACTTTAAGTAAATGTCAGAGTAATCACATAAAGATTTACATTCAAATAAATTCCACACCTCACAAGCATGTTTGTAATCCTGTTTTGAAATATCTTGTTCATATAATTTATCGTAAAAATCTTTATGTGAAGGTAGTTTTGTTTCCGCAAGTTTATCTAAACAGTCCACGTAAGAATATGGAAAAACACCTTTTTGTCTGATAAAATTAAATTTTAAATCATTGGAAAAATATTTGCGTACTTCGTGACATTGTTCATCAGATAAATTTTGACTTAGTTTATCTAAGCTGGAAGCCATAAATCTAAAAGAGTCCAAAAATCTTAATTTCAAGAACACATTTTCTGTTTTGTTATCATCTTTTATCAGATGATCTACTAAAATGTGTTTAGGGAATGATATATACCGTTCTTTATTTTGTGCAATTACATCTATTTTTTCCTTTTCACATGCTAAATCTTTAATAAATAAATGTGCATCATAACCTGATAAGTTGTGGAAAAATACCGGTACGAAATTTGGAACTTTAAAATTTAAATTGCATATCGAGTGAGCTGCACCACGATATTTTCCAGTCGGATGACAATGATCCTTTACTTTTTCATCAAGTGGATGTTTGCAAATGTGGCAAATTGTTGCATTTTCAAAATTTTGTTCATCATCTACTGTCAAACACATTGATACTACAGGTTTCAAATATTTATGATAAATTTCTTTAACATCAGCCTCTAAGCTTTTGATAAACACATCTGAACTATTTGGACCGCGATATAATTTAAATTTTGACAAAGAATCATCATATGAACATTTAATGTTGTATGCAAAAGAATGAGATTCGTGTAAATGAGTGTTTGTGGTGAAAGGTATATCAGGATTTGATTCACAAGTATCTATTGGTTTCAAAATTGATTCAAAATCGGCATACACTACAAATGGAACAATATATTTTTTTTCAAAATTTTCAAATTAAAGTACATTCTCAGGTATTGTTTTTCCATATTTATTTTTTTTCATTTCAGTTGTCGGTAATTTTGTATACAAATGATTACAATCATGCTTATTATGATTTATTAAATTTTGTTCGGTTCTAAAATAATGTAAACAACCATCGCAAAAGTATTTGGCTACCTTATGTTTTGATATTTGTTGACTAACAAGTCTAGACAAGTCTTTAATCCAACAATAATGGTTGTTAAAATCATCACTAATTAATAATAAATTAACATGAATGTTCTTTTTATTAGCCGTAAAATGTAGTGGTCCTACAACTTCATGTTTAATTTTTCCAAACTCAATTTTCTTTTCTAAACTGTAAACGTTAACCGAAATATTATTTTGATTTTCAAATTTTGATATTTCTTTTAATTTCATTGGAAATTCGATGCCTTCGTAATTAAATAAAGTTGAGAAATGTGGATAAGATGTTGGACATTTGTTACCTTGTGGTTCTACTAGTGCTGATGTTATGGCCCAAGCAAAACAAAATTGATCGTTATTTTGAATATTGACAATGGCATGCTTCAGTTGTATATCTTTAGGTAGTTTTACATACGATGATGCTCGTAGTGGATTATATTTATTCACATTTATTTCTAAATGTAGTAGTTTTTCCAATGACCGACCTAAAAAATATAATACATAATTAATTTGTGATATAAGTCAACATAACATTCACTCACCACTATCCCTCTCTTGAAATTCAGACGACTTCTTATCCATTATCGAAGCAAAATCATCATATACATTAGATAAATCCGTTGAAATTGTTATAATTTTATTTTTGGTATTGAAAGATTTAATATCGCGTGTATCCTTTAATATGTACGAGCCGAACAATTCAAAATTTACTTTTATCGTGATTAATTTTTCCACTAAATTTCTTATTAATTTTAAAGCGTTTTCTTTTACATCATTTAAAAAATCTTTTACATGTATATGATTATTTTTACTCGACAATTTATAAACCGTAATTCTGCTCTTAAAAGCGGTATTTATTATTTGAACATCTTCACCATCAACACAACATTTATCTTTGTGGAAATTACTGCGAAGATGACCCATGTATGATGTTCGAGGGATATTTATTTTACAGACATCACAGTAAACGTTATCATTTAGCTTTTGTTTTTTCGGTGGTGGTGATTGGTCTCTTGAAGCTTCAATAAAAACAGCAATTATAAAACAAAATAAAAAACAATTAAATGTTTATCGTACCACTAGTTGATGGTTCTGTCCTTGATGTACAAATATTTTTTAAGTGACGATTCAAATTGTCTAACCTGTTGAACGCTTTGGCACAAGTTGGACATTTATAAATTACTACAAATAAGTATTAAAATTTAAAACAGAATTATTTAACACTACTTGAATTTAGTTCAAGTTCAAGGTTAACCTCAGCCTCTGTCACAGAAACCCCCAAAATACTCTACTTATGTGTGCGTTCATTTTAATTTATTGAATATATTCCATTATTTTCCAGTATGTTAAATTTTTTTCGAATATACATATTAAAAAAAATCCAATATCTTCAATTATTTACAATATATCGAATATTTTTCTGTCTGTCTGTCTGCCTGTCATTTAACAAGTTCATTCCAAGTTGCTCCAGTTTTTCCGTCCATCTCACACATGAGCCAAAACATCCATGTCCCGTGAGGACCTGAGTGAGGTAGTAGTTTATTTCCCCATGTTTCCTCTCCTGCCACTTCCTAAGATCCTTAATTAACAAGCGGGTCCAAACTCCCTTAGTAGAGAGGGTCCACTTGTCTTGCCATTTCTCCAATTTCCTGCCTCTTTCAGTTTTTCTTTCAGCTATGCCCAGTCTTCCACCCCAGCATCGGTCGCGTTCTTCGGCCAATGGGGATAAGCCCCGCCACCACCAGTACCGCATCTCTCGATACGGACGAGTAAGCCGAGCTCACCCTAATGGCCATTTTTCGCTGCAGTGACCCGAGGTAAGTCGTCCATTTTTGTGTTTTTAGGATTCTTAGCCAGATCGGTGCTCCATATAGGATCACAGAATTCACCACAGATGTCAGAAGTCTGCTCTTACTTGCTTTTGGGCCTCCTACCCGTGGCATTACGATCCCTAGCGTCTCCAGGTGGGCAGCGAAACTGACTTTGTTGTCTAGTGTGATTCCAAGGTATTTGACACGTTTCGCTACAGGAATTTCCGTATCAAGTACTGTGTAGTGTATATCCTGAACACGCTGGCGTCCCGTTAGCAGTAGAGCTATTAACTTTTCCGGAGCCATTTTTAATTTATGTTGTTCTAACCAGCAGGCCACACCTTCCAGAGCCCTATTCATTCTCCACTCAAGTTGCTCTTCTGTTTTTGCTACGCCAATTACCGCAAGGTCATCGGCATAGGCCACCAGTCACACTTCGTTTGGCACTGGAATCCTTAGGACACCATCGTAGACGAGATTCCACAGGGTCGGGCCCAGCACAGAGCCCTGCGGAATCCCCTCCGTGACCGCCTTCATCTTTGTAGTTGTCATGTCCTCCAATACGATTTTCCGATTATTCAAGTAGCTTTTAATAATTCGACGTAGGGTAATATCAATACCACGTCTATTCAGTTCGTTCATAATTAGTTGCCACGCAGTGTTGAAGGCATTTTCAATGTCCAAGAACACCGTGGCACATAGTCTTCTGGTGTTTTTTGTTTTCCCTTTATTTGCATTATCTACTGTATCAATGACCACTTTAAGGGCGTCCAGCGTCGACCTTCCCGGAAAAAACCCATATTGAGATTTTGACAGATCTCCTTTACTCTCCATTTCTTTAACCAGTCTAGCCACAATCAAGTGCTCCAGCAGCTTCCCCAGGACGTCCAGGACGCACAACGGTCGGTATGCCGACGGGTCATTTTGGTCCCTATCTGGCTTAGGGATCAGTACTAGTCCTCCTTGTTTCCATGCAGTCGGAAACTCCCCCCTCGCAAGGTAAGTATTAAAAGTGTTCGCCAATATATTGGGGTACTTTCCCGCCACCTCCCGTACTGCTTCAGCGCATGTACCATCTGGGCCCGGGGCCTTGCCCGTCCTGAGCCGTCCCGCAGCCGCGGTAATCTCAGTCGTGGTAAATTTATTCAGGTAAACGTTTGTGTTGTTTATTTCATTCTCCCCTTTCCATGCGACACATCTCTGTGTTGGAAATAGAATGCTCGCAATTTCTTCAATCTTATCTATTGGTAAGTATACCCTGGGTAGCACAGGTTTAATATTTCTGGTCGCAATGCGGTATCCGTCGCCCCAGACGTCCTCGTCGATTTCCTCACAGATCTGTTGCCAATGCCTTCTCTTCGGCTCGCCTATTAATCTGCGTAGTATCGTCCATATTCCAATAGTAGCGATGGTGTGTCTGTAGCTCCTTTATTTCTCTCTCGTGATAGGTGTCTCTTAGATCTCATACAGGCATTCTTGACTCCGCTATTTCTGTTATCCACCAATACACATCTCGCTTTCCGTGGCCTGGTGAGCGGCGATGCATTGTTGTATTGCCTCGGTTAGTTCTTCTGCAGACAGTTCTTCCTTTGTTCCCGCCATCGCGTGAAACATGTCCACTAGCTTGTTCTTGTCCAATGTTTTAGGAAACCATCTCATCGGGCTGATTTTTGGTGTTTCTGTGTGTGACTTAGTACAAAAGGTAATATAGTTATGATCGCTATACGTTTCATTTTCGAGCACTCTCCAGTTGTGTGTCATTGAACTTATCCTCTCGAAGGCAAAAGTGATGTCAATGTATGAATTCGAATTTCCCCTCTGGAAGGTAGGTACTTGGCCCACATTTAACACATATAAGTCAATTTCAGCCGCAAGCTCAGTTAACTTTCCAATCCCATATAGTGCTTTCCTTTTAGGTGTTTCAAGCACCAGTGTTTAAAGCCCAGGAGCAGCTCTGAGTTGCTCCAAAAGGAACGCGTAAATAAGGAACTTTTCTTACTTTTGAATGAACAAACAATTGTTGTTTATTTAATTATAAAATTTGTGATTTATACGGGATTATCTAGCAGTACACACAACAAAAACCAAAAAAATTCTATGTATTCGTTTAAAATTTGTATAAAACTTTTGCCGATGGCTCTAACTTCTGAATATTTGTTTCATGATCTTCTATTATTAAAGCGTAATTTTTGCTACAAGAAGCAATTTTAGTTTATCATAAAATTTAATTCAAAAAACATAAATTTAACCAGACACGTGACAAATACAACTACAAGTGCTTGAAGCCCCAACTTGAAGCTGGTGCAATAAGGGGGGTAGTGCGGGCAAGGGCAGGCGCACCGGCGTTTGAAGCCCTCTCTAAATGGAACAGCCACCTATTAAACACGGGGCAGCTCGGAGCGACTCCCGACGGTAAAAGGAAAGCACTAATTGTCTTCCGTTTGAGGGCCCCACTCCGACGATCTAGCATTAAAATCCCCTCCTACTATCACTGGTTTTCTCTGATTGCGCAGGCTATCCCTGAGACCGTCAATTATAGTCGTAAACTAGATCACGACAGTTTGGACTCATGTAGCAGCTATATACACTAATCTCTTCAGTCTCCACGAAAGCATAGCCCCGGCCACCTCCAAAATTGAGTACTCTTAGTTTACCCCTCCTTACAATTATTGCTACATCTCTCCCTACATCTAGCAGGTCATGTGCCTGGTGGCATCGGTTCATTTTGACCTGAATAGATAAGATAGATAAGATAAATTTTATAGGTGATCTTACACATAGTGTTTACACATGTCAGGTACAAAAAGTGTGCCAATAAGGCATAAAGCTAAAAATCTTAATAACTAATTACATTATACATATACATATACTTAAACTTTAAACAGTCAGTGCAATTTAAAGCTATCACAGTTTACATCATCGCTCAAAAATTCATCACATGAGTAGTAGGCTTTTTTGGTCAGGAATTTTTTCAGTACGTTTCTTAATTTGTTTTCGTCCAATGTTCTTATCACAATTGGAAGTTTGTTGTAAAAGATAGGTGCATTATGAAGAGTTGCATTCCAGGATTTGCTTAGTCTCAAAAATTCAACTCTTAAATCGTCTCTTTGTCTTGTGTTATAGCTGTGTATGTCATTAGAAGTCTGATAAAATTTGAAGTTATTTTTTGCATACAAAATACACTCATAAACATACCTAGATGGCAGTGTCATGATACTTAGGGAAATAAAAGAGTTTCTCACATCTATCCGATATCCAAGTTTAGATATCACTCTTAAGGCTTTCCTTTGTAAGCCGAAGATTCTCTCGGCATGAGCAGAGTGGCCCCAGACAAGCAAGGCATAAGTACATACCGACTGAATGAGTGCATGAAAAGTCACAACACACACTTCCGCGTCAACAACTTTTACTAAATTTCTTAGGAGAAAAATATTCTTTGTAATTTTACTAGCCATATAGTTGATATGACAGCCGAAATTCAACATAGGGTCGATGTGTATACCCAAAAATTTGATGCTTTGTGGATTATCTATACAGTAATTTTTACGTAATGTGAATATCATTTTTTCAGTTTTTGCGGTGTTAAGACTCAGGCGCTCAGCTGTAAACCAGTCCCCCGCACGAGAAATCGAGGCGTCCATAGCTAGCAGTAATTCATTATAATCTCTATTACTATTTGAAATGTTGGTATCATCTGCATATAACACCAGTGACTCTCGGGCCACTGCAGTTGCAATATCGTTCACATATGTAAGAAATAACAACGGACCAAGTATTGAGCCCTGCGGAACTCCATGTTTGGCCACCCTTTCCCCCGAGCGGTCCCCGTCACAGAAGGTCACCTGCACCCTATCCTCCAAATAACTAGACATCAACCGAATGCTCAAACCACCAACTCCATAGTATTCAAGCTTTTTTAATATTATTTCGTGACACACACAATCGAAGGCTTTAGACAGATCACAGAAAATAGATCCCACAAATTCCCCATCCTCAAATCCTCCGATTATGGTCTCGCACAGTTTATTTACTGCCATTACTGTCGATTTATTTTTTCTAAAACCAAACTGCTGTTCAATTAATAGGTTATTTGTTTCAAAATATCGGTACAACTGCTTCTTAAGTAACAACTCAAATATCTTGGACAACATTGGAATGAGAGCAATCGGTCTATAATCACTTGGGACATCTCTATCCCCCCCCTTGAAAATTGGTATAACTTTAACAATTTTAAAACACGATGGGTATACCCCATTTGTTATGCAATCATTATATATTTTAGTCAACGGAATTATGAGAACATCCTTCAGTGACTTTATCAAACTCATATTTAAATCGTAAATATCTTTACTATTTTTATTTTTTAGCTCGTTAATTGTGTCCCTAACCTCTGTGAAGGTAACCTCCCGAAATGAAAAAGATAGCCCTGGCCCCACATTTTTCAACTTCTGCAAATATTCTACATACTTTGTGTTTGAGATTGGTACCTTGCTCAATATGTTACTTGCAACATCCGCAAAAAAATCATTTAGATCATTAGCATGGATACCCGAAACTCTCGCACGGAATGACCCCTTCCTCTTCGAGTTTATAACCCTCCACGCAGCCCTCGACTTGTTGTCCGAGCCATGAATGAATTTAGAATTGGCTCTGAGTTTGGCATCATTTATGGCTCTTCTGTACTCACATCTATACCTACTCAGGGCCACCGCCGACTCCACCGATCCAAACTGTAAATTTAAATCATAGAAAAATCTCAAATTTTCTCTCATTTGTCTGATATCATCACTGAACCAATGAATATTGTTTCTTTTGTCAGTAGTCACCTGCCTTTTTACCTCTGGAAATGCAATATCCCTACAATGCAGTATTTGAGTGAGAAAACTATCCACTCTTTTATTTACATCTTTTTCTGAATTTAAAAAAGCCCATGATTCATCCTCCAGTAACTGGTACATTATTATTTTTCCTTGCATTGTTATAGGACGATAACTAATCGCCTCTAGATTGTTTTCAGTTCTGGAAGTGCCTACTACCAAAGTAACATCTACGCCTACGCTAACTGCACAATGATCCGACATAAAAAGGTTAAGAACATTACTTTCATTATACAAAACATCACAAAAATTTACAAAAATATTATCTATACAGGTGTCAACTCTAGTATTTTCAAAAATTGTACGGGAAAAACCATATGAGTTTATAAGATCCAGGAAACTATGTTTCCTTACACAATTCTTATTAAAGTTTATATTAAAATCTCCATTTATGATAACATGCTTGTTTACAATAAGCATTCGATCCAAAAGAGTCGTCACAATATTTAAAAACAAATCGAAATCCCCTGCTGGAGGCCTATAAACTGTAACAATTATGAAACCCAATGACATCATTTCCATCGCCGATATCTCACAGTGCATTTCATTACTTAGAGTCACAAAATCAGTTATATTTCTAAACCCCACATCTTCTCTACACAATATCAAAGTTCCCCCGTGTATATGTTGACGCCTCACAAAATAAGAAGCCACACTGTACCCACTCAAACAGAGCAAGTCAACCTCCTCTTTACACATAAAATGCTCACAGAAACATAACACATCATACATAGTATCACTTGATTCCAGAAAAGCTTCAAGTTCTCCTACCTTGTTTCTCAGGGAGCATATATTTAGATGGAAAACATTTAGCCACTGTGGTTTATTGTTGCTTAATTGTCGATTTTCGTTGATGTTGAGTTTTTTCCTAAAAAAAACGCTTCCCCGTTTTGTTCGCTTTCGCCAGAACTCGTCTTTCCACTTTTAGGTAGTTTAGGAAATCTATATTTGTCCACCCATGTACCTCTAGGCCAGAAGGTTTTTGACAATAGTAAATCCGCCATATGTTCAGGCACACCAAGTTTAAAACCAGCTACCCTTGGGTTTTTTAATGGTATCTTGTCGCACACATACATTTCCTTGAATACAGGATCCAAACAGCCAACCACATCCGCGGGAGCAACATCAACTGAAATATTAGAAATGAAAATCCATCTTAACCTTTCAACTACCTTTAGTTTACTGAATCTGATTTTGTCTGTATTATCCTCTGATCCAGTTGCTATTTTGCCTCTTTTGTTGGTGGGCAGTCTCTTCTTCTTACTTTCGACTTTTTTCCATTCCTTATTATCATCTTTTTCAGCAACACAATTTTCATCTTGCTGCTGGTTTTCGGGTTTGTTGACGTTGACGCCATTTTTGTCGTCTACATTTACGGCATTATTTAAAGAATTTAAAGAATTTATCTTCTTCCGGTATGTTTTATCAGCTGTCTGGCTTGGACTCGTACGATTGGTGGATCTTAATCGGCACTTTGGTGAATTTCTGGTTTCCACAATTTCTGGAGCTGTAAATGTTGTGACCTTGCCGCCCTTCTTAGACAATGTTGGCTGATTTTGACCTTCGTTTTTTTGTTCTTCAATCGTTTCAGATTGGTTGAATTTATTTAATTCAGATAACTTACATTCAAGTAGGAGGACCTGACCTTTTAACACATCCTGGGTTTCCATCATTTGTATTAGCAACTTATTCAGGAGTTCATTTTCTCTAATAAGTGCTTTTTCACGATTTGCGGGTTCATCGAAGTTATTTACTTCATCGTTACACGTTGGACAAATTAATTCGTTGAAACCAGTGACTTTCATGCCTCTCATCCTTACTGCACAGGATGGGTGATAGTAGTCACCACATATTTTACACTTGATATCACTCTTTAGTTGTTTGGAGCAAATCTTACAGCAATTACTTTGCGATATCACCGGAGCTACTTTAGACATATCGCCTGTAGCATCCATGACACACTAATTAATATAAATAAACTTAAATAAATAAACTTCGTGGCTGGTATTGACATTTTCATATTAAGTTTTTTATTTGTGTCAGGCATTCAGTGTCTATCCTGTAGTTTGTGTCTCCGCAGTTTTATCTCCACTTGGTAGGATCTTTGTATCTCGTCGTAGCCGAGATAGGGCTCTTCTAAACGCCGTACACTTGCCGGTACCTGCTCTATGTCCATCTTTATTACATAATGGACATTTTTCTTCATTGGGACAATCACGTTCCCCACATTTAAAACATAACGACCTTCTGTCAGTCAGCTCATATGACCAGCATTTAAAGCATTTGTTGACTTTTAAGCGGAGTTCGACAAGACAATCCACCATACCAACTCGGAGAAATCCGTCCTTGATTAGTCCATTTGTGTCAGTTTTATTAATTGTGATCGTGAGGTTCATTGTGTTATTTCTGTTCGGTCTAAAGTCGCCGAGTTTGTATGTCTTGTCTTGCATACTACCTAGCTTGGTCTCTATGGCTTCAATAACTTCACACTTTGTTGTAGTGGCTTCCATGCCACGAATGTTAACTGCCTCGGTGACTTCCTCTTGTTGGCCGGCCTTTCTGATTGTAATGTCTTCTGAAGAGTTTTTGATGATGTTATGAAGTTCATCCAGTGCTTTGTCATCTTTGTCCGTAGTAATAAGTAATTTTTCTTCTTTTGTGCTTCTGATGCTTTTTATTGTTTTACTTGCTTTGTTTGTACCTATGTTTGCTTTCACGCTGCTCAGCAGCTCTGAAGTCCTTGCCCTTTTCCTACTACTAGTGCATATGTAGGCCTTACTTTTCTTGTTTGTTTCGTGTTTAAATTGTTGGATATGATCTCACTTCTGACTTCCGTTAGCATCTCTGCATAGCTTCTATGGTTTACTCTAGATTCTTCCTTTTTTTTCTTTCACTTTTTTCTTCGTCACGTATATTTCGATTCGTTTCTCCGTCTTGCTAAAGGCAATTTCAGCCAGTTTGTCACGCATTTTTCCTAGGCAAGAGCGGAGGTGAATATAAAGTTAAAAATTGGTCCTCGGATGGACGAGACAAAAGGCTCGACTAAACTCAGCGGGGTGGTCGCGGGCTGAGTAAAGATTTCCTTATAAGTGGACCTTGAAAATCTTTAAAAGGGCGCCAGAATCCTTAAGCCATATAATAATTAAGGTTTCACCGGATTCGAATGAAACTATACCCAATAATTAACGATAAAATAAAACTAAAATAAACGGTAACAAATATCGATCTTTATTTTTGATCTGACTAGTGCTTAACAATAAATTATGTGTGAAATATGTATAATATAATATAAAACCTAAAGGTCAAGTGACCAATGCTATTATATTTTGAAAGGTGCTTACTAACTCCTCATCTAAAAACCCTCCCAAATTGTGCGACTGGCGCTTATAAAAATAATAGTCGTTAACGGTAAAGGAGCCCTAAACCGCATGTACATGTGATTTCCGCTACCCCGCACCGGTTATCGTGTTGTTGAATAATTAACGCGACCAAGTATACACAATTAGCGAAGTAATAAATCCAGAGGCGAAACACGTAAAAATACAATAGTCAAGCTATAGCCACTTGATTCAAAATAACATGATGGTAAATTAACAAAAAAACTAGTCTAGGTAAAGCGTGATAAAATTATGGCCTTGAATCCCACAGCGAGGCAATAGTATTGGAAATCTCTGACCTTAATTTTTGGAGTCTGCGTCGCCCAAAGAAGACCTGTCCAGATGTCCAAGGAAGGTCCAGGAAGTCAGGCTGGATACTCTCAGTCTCCGAACGGCAAAACCAAAGCGAAGAAAAGAGTAACGAGTAGGGAGAGAGAATAAAACGTTTGCGTGAGAGTGTGAGTGAGAGAAGAGGCCTAAAAGAGAACGTAAATTAGCTTATTGGAAAAACTAGGAATTTGCGTCGTAATTAATTACCTTAGGTGTAGTGTGGCCTCGTGTGAAAATCAATATTGTAGTTTCGTTTTTAATAATCCGTGGAGGTTCTTAACGCCAATCAAACAAAGATGTCTATCTTAAATAGAACAACGGTAATCTCAAATTGGCGTTAATTAAGTTTGCAGCACGTGGCAGATGATCCAGAAAATATCTGATTAAAAATGTGCTACCAAGTGTGCAGACGAAAGTACGAATTGCGAATGATTTTCACACAAGAATTTTCTTTGAAAGAGACGCTAAATAAATTCCTAGAATTTTTCCAAAAGCCAAAGAAAAATAAGATGAAAAGAAACAAGTATCGCCATCTGATGGTCACTAATCGGGAATAGGTAGTAATCCTGTGATAGCGTTCCATTTAACGAGATGAAGGAACTAAGTTTTCAATTAATTATACAAATTTGAGATAATAAGAAGTTAGATGGAAGATTGATCAGTGTTATGCATACTTTTAGACTAGATGTTGCTAGTGGAAATTTAACCCGTTACAAGTTTCCTCATTTTTGTTTGTTCTATATTACATATTCTTGGTAAAGCTACCTCTTTTCTACCTAGTTCGTCCATTTCTTTGGCAAGTATTTTCAGCCTCTCAATCACCTCCTCTTTCATGTCATTTCTTAGTTTGGTTTTGAAGACGTATTGCTCTCTTGTATCGATTTCATCTTTTTTGCGTATTTTTATAGTTTGGTTTAGTGACATGAACCTGTCTTCCGCGTCTTCGACTTCTTTGATGTCAGGGTGCCTCTCTGCATATTGTTTGTACAGTCCTCTTTCCATATCCTCCTCGCCAGGGAGAAGGAAAAGTGCTTGGTCTTTGTATTCCCTTTCTTTCAGCGGGTTTTCCTCTTTCAGTCTAATATGTCTATATGCATCTTCTTCCCGTCTCCTGGTTCTTCAATCTTCTTCAGGATTTCTTCTATTCTATTTTTCTCTTCTTCATTTTCTATTTGAGTTCTTGCATCTTTTTTTTTTGTTCTTGATGCCGTTTCAGTAAGCGTCTGTGTGCCAGCTTCACGTGTCTCCCACGTCGTCGTTTGGGTTCCTATGTCTCGTGTTTGGTCTGCTACTTCTTGTGTTCTACGTATTGGCCTATCGGTCTCTATGTCCTCTTTGGTTCCTCCTCTTTCTTCTAACATGCTGCGCATGTCTTGGGTTCTTAGTTGGGTCATAGAGTTGTTCAGTTTCGTTACCAGTTCTTTGATCTCTACTTTTGTGTTTCTATTCTCCTTTACTGTCTGTCTCAGTTGTATTGCTGTTTTCTCTGTTTGTTTGATCAGTAAATTAAATTTTTCCAAAGTCTGACTGATGTTTATTTTGCCAGTTTTTCTTCATGTATTTCCGTGAATGTTCTTCTCCGTTTTATTGATCTTGATTCTATCTCATCCCATGTCAAATCCACATATCCTATGTTTGTACTTGCATTTAGTACATCAACTGCGTCATTCATTCCTTTGGAGGGAGACAGTGTTACACTTAAACAACTTCTTTCCTTTCTAGGCGTATAAATCCCAACGCCTCTGGCATCTCCTGTGTTGCCAGTAGGCCCTCCCGCTTTTTATTTTTTCATAGTGGTAACTATGAAAAAATAAAAAGCCGGAGTTTATAATGAAGCTATTATGAAACCCATTTGAGTTTCATAATGACTCTGTTAGAGACGCAAAATAGAAAAAATAAATTAGGTGACTCAGGCTGTGTTTGTATATCATCCCGAATAATGCATTTTTCTCCTATATCTGCTACGAAATCTTCATTTACCCATTCTTCGTGCACTGCTGTGTTATTGTTGACATGATCGGCCGTTTGTTCATTTTCAGAATTAGGAAGATCTGTCACTGAACTTGTGAAAAACTCATCATCAGTAAAGATGTGTCTGTTCAAAGGCCAAATACCGGAAACTCGAAAACCAGATTAAATGTTCTTTGGAATTGTAGCTAATGGTAAAGCTTCTCTCACTATTCCTGAAATGTCATAAATGGACCTATTTACGTATTTTTTAAGTGGCCCATAGACAGACCTGTTCAGAGGTTGGAGCTTGTAAAAGCAGTGTGGTGGTAAAGATAAAACTACAACTCCATATTCTCTACAAAGTTCGATGGGTCTGATGGAAAGATGTGAATCGTGATTGTCCAAAAGGAGTAAAACGGGTCGCTGTTTTAAACACCTAAAATGCTTAACAAAATGTTCCCGGAAAATAACAAAATCCTCCTGAATCATCCAAACTGATTTATTTGCTGTCCCAATGCACCCAGGGCCATTAGCGACGAAATGATTTCTATAATTTTTACGGGGAAATACAAACATTGGTGGAACCGTATTCCCATTAGCACTCACGGGTAAAGCTAATGTAACCAAAAAGTACCTCTTTCAGGGGAAGTAACAAACCCGACCTGTTTCACTCCCTTTTTGGCGATGATTTTATCTGGCCTTTGAACAGTAGAAATGCCTGTTTCATCGACATTGTATATGTCTTGACATTCAAATTTGTACCGAACCATGACTTCTTCCAGAAGATTAAAGAACTTGTTGATATTATCGCGATTACAGCTGGTTGCCCTACTAAGACTTGTTGCTTCAGGTGTGCGTAACGAAAGTGTTGGGTGGCGCTTAAGAAATGCAGATAACCAATCAGCTGAATCCATTTTATATTCTTGCCATTTTTGACGGACCTGAATGTGGATTTTTATGCAAATTCAGCCAGTGTTCGTACTTCTTTTGTTGAAAGACCAAAATACATTTAGGAACATTCTACTAGGTACTGTACAAGTTCAGCTTCCAACACATCGGGTAAAATTTGTCGATTACGAATGTAACCAACTGTAGGATCTGGTTCATTAGGTCCTGTAATCATAAAAAGTAACTAAAATAAACTCTTTAAAAATGAGACTTGCTAACTATCTTTGGTTTTTATTTTTTACAATATCTTCGTAAGGTCATGAAATTGATAGAATATTCGTCAGAGACCTATTCTTTTCCAATACTTCTTTTGCAGCAATACGGAAAGTCGCTTGGGAAACATTTCCTTTTGTAAGTTCGCATTATGCTATCTATTAAATAATATACCGTCATTATGTATTATAATAATTATAAAACAATTCAAAAATATACTATGGGGTTGGTTGTTACACTTTAACAACTTGCCCCGTCTTTGTTGTAACGACCAACCCCTATCGGATTTTTAAAACAAAACACAACACACCAAAATAACCTTACTTTCAATCGCAATTTAATGACGTTAGAAATGTTCGCTATTTGTAATTGTATCTTCCAATAAATTAGTGCAAATTTACTAGACAAATTGTAATAATAAAATAAGTTCTTGGGATGCAAATAATTACTAATATGGTTCAAAAACAGTTAAATTAAACTTACCTGAGAAAAACGCTTCGCAGCACAATAAAACTACACTGGAAGTTTGAATGGCGTCTACTGAGCATGTGCAGCCAAGGTTTTGCTTTCTCCTATATATCCCGCGAATTTTAAATCAACTGTAACAACCTACACCTGTAACAACCAACTCCGGTTTCCCCTACCTTTTTTCATATCTGTTTTATATGATTTTATTTATGTTGATAAAGAATAATAATTACGTATTTTCGAATAAAATTATGTATAAAGTCATATTTACCTTCAATAATAAGTTTTCCTTCAAGAAAAAATAATTCCAAATATCCGTCACTTTCACTTGACACGGACTTAAGTCTAGGATGTGCTTGAATTTTGTAATTCTGGATTAAATGTGGAGTTAAATTCAGGGTTAAAGTAGAGTTTCCAGAGTTAACCCGGGCATTATTGAAACAAACTAATTAAACCAATTAACAATAATTTGTTGTTGCACTGTACATCCTGCAACAAGGTCACGCTTATTCTGTACATTTTCTGCATTATGTTCAATTTCAGGTTGGTATACACCATAATCTATGTCTTCGTTTTCATTATCATCTTGCGGTGCAGAAATATTGTAATCTAAATATATGTTGTGCAACACTACACACGCATTTATAATTTGGCCAGCCTTTGCTAGTGCATAGTGCAAAACCCGATGTATCAATAAACATCTAAAGTGATTTTTCAAGACTCCATTACATCTTTCGATAATGCTGCGAATGCTGCAAAACTGTTGATTGTACCGTTCCTCGGGTGTGCCAAGTTGGGTGTTACGCAGCGAGGTCATTAGCCAAGACCATAAGGGATAACCTGCAAAAAATACTTAATAACCCTACAACGGTATCCCGGGGAATGTGTACCGACGATTTTTTTAAACTTTACTGAAAGTGTGTAAGATCGTTAATTTTTTTTTTTATTATCTTTTTATGTTTTTATCCCCTAGTTCCAAAACGCTCTATTAAATTTTAATTAAATATTATTCGAGCTCCTATTGGTGTTGTTAAACAGATTTCAATCAATATGCATAATTGAAAAATAAAGAATGTATAAATTTTAATTGAGCGGTGTGGACTGGGGATATGTCAATTAATAATACATAATTCCAGAATTATATCACAATTGTTTAATTTTGCATAGGTAGGTAATGAATCGAGGTTAATAATAAATGTGAATGTACCTACCTGAATCTCTCAATAAATACAGGAAACCTTCATTATCATTTCTATGGATTCCCTCAAGAACTTGAGAAACACGAGATTGTCTCCAAATGAATGCGTCGTGAGTGCTTCCGGCAAATCTGGCATTCACGTTCATGAATTCTTAAATTATCATCACATATGTATCTAAAAAAATGTTATTATAAATATTTTTCTCAAAATTGTATTGAAGGGCGGGTTGGCCGGCAGAAATGGCAAGGGGTGAGTGGCCGTGCCGGCTAGCGGGCCAAATAACACTCACAAATTATCAGTGGGTTCTTTAATACCAGTGGTTATACATATTATTAAGTATAGCAACAATGAGTATTATTAGATATAAGAGAATTAACTTGAAACTTGAAACACCAAACAAACTTAACACCGTTAACCGTCAACTCGTCCTCTTCGTTGGCGTCCACGACCATGACGTTGGCGTTCGTTGTTGGCTCCCTCCGGCTGTCGAGGCCGCGCTCTAGCGCCATCTATGGGCTCTTTATGCCTACTCGTTACAGTCTCCCCCTTTGGATCACGCGTGCGTCTCGTGCGGAATCCAAGAGAGGTGAGGAGAGGATTTACTAAGCGGCGGTCTGCCACGTCTTCTTAACTGCCGGACGGGTTCCTATACGTCGAGACTCTTGTATTAGGTAAGAGCGGATATGTGGTACTTTCGAAGGGGGGCCGTAGAATCATCTAGGGCCCATCCCTACGAGGGGCAAATTTGGAGGTATATCCGTCTTTGGCTCTGCTGAGGGCATGTACATTTACAAGCACTTTGTCACCTAACTTAAACAGTGATGCTGCTCTTCGGTGACTGTCTGCATATTTCTTGCGTGTATCTTGGGATATTTCGTGATTGTCACGAGCTTGCTTCATAATTTCGCCAAGGGAACTGAGATATGGAGTTATCTGGGGAACGAAGTTCTCAGATGGCTAACTGGGTTTTGAGATCCCGATTTTTCCTCTCCACGGGATTACTTTCGGGATGATAGACCGGAACAAGGGACTGAGTAAAACCCTATACATACTGCGACTTTCTGCATCACATCACTCACAAATTGAGTGCCGTTGTCACTTATCACTTTCCGAGGAACGCCATAGCATAAAATTATTTCAGAAATTAAACATCGGTCGCAGGCTTCAGCTGCTAGAATGAATACGTATATGAATTTTGGACACGACGTACTGAGTTTCATCTTCGTCAGTAACCGGGGAATATCGATACAATAGACCGTTGGTCATTAGGTAACCACGGTCAGTCCATCGCTTGAAATCAACACTTTCCGGATCGGGTGATTCGAAACAGGAGATAATTTTCTGAACTTCTGGATCGGCCAACTGTTCGTTGCGTAGATCGCTAGCAGAGTGGGTCGGTAACTCGACTGTTACAACATTTACGTCACATTCTGTGAGCCATGGTCGTGAAAGTGTATCTGCGACGAGGTTTCTTCGTCCTGGGGTATATTCGATTCGGAGGTCGTACGGTTGTAGTGACAGTGCCCATCTTGCAAGTCTGCCACTTGATGACTTTAGGGATATGAGCCATCGAAGGGGCTGGTGGTCAGACTGGACAGTTGTGACGGCACCTTCCAAGTAACCGCGGAACTTATCGACGGCCCACACTACTGCCAGAACTTCTCTTTCTGTGGTACAGTAGTTCTTTTCGGCGGCCATGAGCAAACGGCTGGCATATCCGATAGGTAACTCGTCGGGGCCCTCCCCCTGCAGTAGAATTGCTCCGATAGCGTAAGAGCTCGCATCCGTACGGGTCAGCTTGACGTAAAATTGGACTTGAACATAGGAGCGTTTTTAGCTGGTCGAAGGCTTCTTGCTGGCTAGACGTCCATTGCCATTTAGCATTCTTCTTTGTAAGGGAGGTTAGTGGACCTGCCAGTCTGGCGAAATTTTCAATGAATCTCCTGAACCAGGAACAAGTTTGAAGAAAGGTAAGTAGCATTCTGGGGAGCGGGCATCTTCTGAATCGCTTCCAATTTGGAGGGGTCTGGTTTCAGGCCTTGAGGAGTTATTACGTGTCCTTGATAACGGACGGATGAATATGCAAAAGTACATTTGTATATGGTAATATTTAAGAGATTCATTAATGTTGCCAACGCTTTCGGGGGGGGGCTCGTTTTCGTTGATTTTCGATTGTTCTAGCAATTCGAATCCAAAATTCATTATTAAAGCTTTTCTTATAAAGTTGTAAAGCACAAACATAAAATGTAAAGTTGTACAGTGGTTTTAACCTGCAGTTCAGTCTTGTTTAGGCATAGACATTTGATGCCTCTATAATCACTCATCTGACTTCTTTAACAACATTATTAATAGCAATTTCAGGCATTACTTGGCCATTTATAAAGTTTTCAGTCTTGTTCGTTTCATATGTACTTAGCAATCAAAGTATACTGCTTGATACTTCGCTCTACGAGTCCGTCCAGTATAAGAACGTAACGATGCTTCTCCATTAACTTGAATTCGTAGTTTCTCTGCTACATAACTCACATTTTTGTACTTTGTGCTTGATACATCACCAAGGTTCTTTCGGAAACCATAACATTGGTTATTTCTTACAGCAACTATGTCTGCCTGGAAAATTGTCCATTCGTCTAGATACAATGCTGAGATTCTTACCCAGTCAAAGTTGGTAACCATCCGGATAGCCCTACCTGTGACAGATAAAGCAGTCAATCCACTACCAGCAACTTGCATTATTGTAAGCTTCAGACGAAGAGCTGAGTTTGGAAGAACTTCTTGTCATTGACACGAGAAACAGCTTGAATAGTATATATTATCATCGATATAGTTTCCATACATCGTAAAAAACATTCGATATGCTGTGATGGACAAAGTCTTGCTAATCTTTGAAATATTAATTGTAGTGTTTATAAATAAGTAATTAGGACAATTAAATGTATGTCAATCAAAAGTCCAACATAGTTTCTCAAGGTGATGAAATATTAGTAGTAAGCATTTAGTAATAAGGTGTTAAAGTCCACTATACCTGATTATTTATCCATCATGTTACTACGTAGATCAGATGTTAACAGTCGTTTGTTGAGACACGTTGATCGTTTTACTTTTCCGCAACACTCTACAACAAGGTTTAAATGTAGTTTTGCATATACTGCACCTGTTTTATTGAACAAATTCATTGACATTTTTGATACTTGCCATAATTTAGAAACATTTAGAGCTAGATTTAAGGTGGAACTTCTTTCACTTAAGGAACTGTGATGTCATTCTTTTGAAACTGTTGTCCAGTGTTAGTTTGTTGTTCAATTTTGCGGCATCTCTGTGTACATTTTTGACATGAGTATTGTACTTTCGTGTATTTAGAATATTTTGTTTGTTGGGGGCTGGTATGCGTGGCACGTGAACCTGTACATCGGCGTTTTGTGTTTTTAGTGTTGAAAACACTCATGCGATGCAGAATACCCGGCCTGACTGACACACTCAAGCGTCACACCAGCGCAGTTAGATGAGATAGATAGGTTGAAATGCACCACGTACGATCAGTGTCCAATGTTGGAATGTTGCCGTTTCAGTAAAATTGTACTAATCAGAGTGATGATGATGATGAGATGATGGTGACCGGAATGGGTGGGATGTTCCTGTATCGTTATAATATTAACAGACTGGGTAATTTAAATGAATGAAAAAATTTAAAACTAGTATTTTTGAATAATCACAGCGTATAATCTATTAATCTAAATTCCAAAGCTGAAAAGCACTAAATTTGAGTAAGTACGATTTTACTTAATAAACATTTCTAAATGTTTTTTAAATAATTATTTAAAAAAAACTTAAAATTTAATAACAGTAGAATTTTCTCGCTTTAACATAAAAGGGTTCAATGCAACAAACTAGTCCAGGTAGTTCTTAATTTGTTGAAAATATGTAGAGAACAACACAAACACGTTTATACGATTACTGTTATACAGGGTGGTCCGAATTTTACCTTCAATAATTTGGGGATCAATAGAAAACCTTAAAAAACATCAATTTTCTATAAATAAACTTATATCAAAAACTCAACCGTTTCAGAAATACTGGGTGTTGAAGTTGCATATTTTTTTTAAATAAATTTAATATATCCTGAACCAAAAGGAATATTTTATTGAAATTTGGTGGATATTATTTTCTTAACAAGTACCATATTAATCACCATAATTTGTTTTCCTACTTCAAGCAGTGGCGTAACCACGGGGGTGAAATTATTTCTTTTTAGAAAAAAAGTGGTACGCCAATGATATAATACATTTTTTCTACATTTCTGAAATCAGCAGTCGATTTACGAAAAAAAAAAGTTTTCTTGTAGTTTTTTTGTAAAACAAATCGTTATACAGTAAAATATTAATTAGATGTCATTGTAGGTAATTTATTGCGTACGACCCACAAAGGGTTGATTTATCAGGTTATCCCATAAGGTGATTATCCTTAAGACTGACCATTTTGCATATTATGTGTTTTTCTTGCTTCGAGCTTGAATAAAAATTTAATGTGACCGCCAAAACTGTTTTATTTCTTTCGCCTGCACAGAACTCTAAAAAGAACACAACGTAGGGAATTTCGACGCTATTTATTTCTCCAGTACTGACTGGGGGCCGTAAGGTTACAGTATGTAGTATGTTTTGTAAGTACCAACAAGTAAGGTTGAATATAGTGTCATGACTATGAGTTTTGGTCTTTACTAATTTACCCCTAATTAATACCCCCTAAAATATATAAACTAATCCAAGTTTATTACATGGCGATCCTGCCAGCGCGTGCTTGTATATGAAGTAGTGAGATTTCATCGAAAAAGGGAAAGAAAAGCAATGGTAATTTTTTGGTAATATCTGGATATTCAAAAATTGGTGCTACACAGTCCAAAGATAATTGCACAGGCCAGAAACCGCGGTGGAGCTGCAGCAACAATAGGAATAGGCAGTCATCGGTTTTCTACTTGTGAAGTGCTAGGAATTGTGAAGTTTGAGCTTGTAATGTTTTGTGTTGCACTAGTGATCGTGCGTAGGTGTAAGAAAACTCTGGAGAAGAAGATTCGTCAGGAGATCAAGAAGTGCCAAAAATTGGTGTAGAAAAAGTGAAATAGACTAGAAGATTGTGAAATGACAATTCAGAAAAACATTATAGAAAAACAACATATAGCATAGCGACAATCTTGGGAATTCTACTTAAAGGTAATGACAAAAGTTGATGTATTTAGACACCAATACGAAGCGTTAAAGATTTTTTTTTTAAATCTTAATAAGAATCCTCAAGATAGACGCATAGATTTAATTGTAACCAATAGAAAAATAGAAAAATTAGGTAGGGTTGAAAATTTCTATAAGTATTATAATTAATATATTATATTATATGGTATTATATATATATAATATATTATACGGTATTATAAATCAGATAGAGATAAATTTAATAATGAATACAATCATCTAGAAATAATTAAACAGATTAAAGAATAGGTAAAAGTCATTGAAGAATTAATTAATAGTATTAACATTATTTTACGGGACAGACTAAGACATATAAATAGTTTAAGGACAACCAATTTAGATTCAGTGATAGTAAATAAAATGGCAGAAAAATTTGATTTAAGAACGGCGACATGCATGTTTCCTTTAATAGATGGCACTGAAGAAACCACAAAGCAACTCATTGATGCAATTGAATTATACGATAGTTTAATTGACGATAACAGGAAAAAATTACTGACAAATTATGTTTTAGAAGTAACGCTCACTCAGAGTGCAAAATTAAGGTTAGAAAAAACATATAATAGTAACAATGATTTATATGCGAGATAATTTGTCAACAAAGAAATCGGTTTCGGCTTTATCAATAGAATTACAAACTGCAGAAGACTTTGGAAAATCTATAGAAGAATTAATGATCAATTTAACTTTATCTCAAGCAGATGGCAATGATGAGGCAGCAAAAGTTCTATCAAATACTAATGAGAAAATCGCTATTACTGCTTTTGCAAACTGGTTACGTAACAACGAGTTAAAAATCATTGTAAAATCTAGAAATTTTTCAAAATTAAAAGATGCTATATGCGTAGCGAAAGATGAGAAAAATTCGGGAAGAAATAATCCGCAACAGCTTTTCCACATGCGCGGTCATGGTAATTTTAGAGAAAACAGAGGATTTTATAGAGGACATTACCGAAATACTAACAAATATAACAAACAAAATAGTTTACAAAGAAAATTCAGGTAAAACAACAATAACGTTAACACGGGTAATGCAAGTCACAATCAACGTCAATACCGTAGAGGTTATCGAGGCCGAAATGTAAGCAATTTTAGAGGTCGTGGTAGTGCGCAAAGATGCTATTAAATGCAAGGCGTCAGTGAGGACAAGAATGAAGGAGGTTCTTCAAATGCACATGATAGGTTTTCCCAATCTCGGAAGCAAACAGACCCCTTTCCTTTAGAGAATCGATTTTTTCGTGCCCCCCAGTATTAAAAATAGTTGTGAGGCATTAATCTTAGTTATGAATGGATTAAATTTTGTAAAAGTGAAATATGGTATGAATGATTTACTATTTTTGGTAGACACAGGAGCGTTAGTAAGTGTAATTTTTGAATCATGTTTGACAGAGAATGAGTATGTTGATGAGCCAAGAAAAATAAAAATAAAGGGTAAAATGCAGGTACAGCATTCTCAATAGGCTAATATTACGTTTAACCTAGGTAAGGGTATGCTGAATCATGAATTTTGTGTTGTGAATGACTTTGGAAGTGACATGAATGGAGTCATTGGATCTGATTTTTTAATGAAATATGGAGCAGTCATAGATTACGAAAAGTTTTTGCTTTCGTTTTGGAACAATAATGATAGAGTATGTGTTGATCTTCAATCGAACTACAATAATCACACAATAATCCCACTCAGATGCGAAATAATTCAATACTTTTGGGTCGATGACAATGATGAGCGTGTTGTTTTGACAGAATAAGTGTGCAAGGATGTACAGGGTGATTCACGAGGAATAATGAGCCTGACCAAATTCTCGATGCAACCAACATTACATTTTCATAGGTCAGGTAGATTTCAAATATTATTTGTAATAAATATGAAATCATAGCGAGCGTAGCGGAAATTTGTCAGTTTTGACATTAAAATTATAAAAGACAGAAGTAACTTAAATACCAACGCAAAAGATATTTTAATAACGAACAGAATATAAAAATTAATTGAATCAATTAAGGAGATGTTCAAAATGCTGCCCACTATTTCTTTCGCATGCGTCAATGCGGTTCCAGAAAGATCCTCTCACTCTCATAAGCATCGCTGGCGTTACAGATCTACAAGCAAGCAACAGTTATTCGATGTTCGAGATCTTCTCTACTGTGTATAGGTGTTTGGTAGACACGATCTTTGATCATTCCCCATAAAAATAAATCTAGCGGAGTTATGAAGGACTTCTTGGGGGCCAAGATGAATCGAACCCCTACCTATCCACTTATTCTCATACACAGTGTCTAAATAGTGTCTGACATCTCTGTGGAAATGAGGGGGTGCGCCATCCTGTTGGAACCACATGTTTTGCCTTCTGTGTAAATGTATCTCCTCCAACAAAATTGGCTGAATGTTTTGCAGAAAATTTAGATACACTAGACCGTTCAGTCTTTCGCGAAAAAAATATGGTCCTTAATTTTGTTCCCCAATATTCCACACCAAACATTTGTAGAATAAACCGTCTGAAAGTGTCCTTCACGAATCCAGTGCGGGTTATTCTGGGCATAATAGTGACAATTATGTTTTTGTGCCTCAGGTTGGCATTAGTCATTTTGCATTCGTATAAATCGGCTGGAAACTCATGTTTTGCCGGGCTAGACCGGCAAAAACTAGGAATTTTTAGTTTATCGATTGGCATCATTGAAATCATAAAGAAAACTTGTATTTTCCATAGAAACGGATTATTATTTCTGTCATTCGGCTACTACTGTCAGTGTCAATTTTAAGTATCGCATGTTACCAATATAAAAAAAATCCCTAATACCAAAAATTAAAACAAATATTTTGTAAATTTTATTTATTTAAATAAACTTCGGCACAAAAAATAGTGTGTATTACACGCCTACAAACTGTTTTGCGAGTACTCGTAGTTGCGGGCCTCGGCCTACGGCCTCTGCTCGCAAACCCTACTCGCACTCGCAAAACTCTAGTTTCAAGGCTAGCAATACAAATTACTATTGTTTACACCTCCATTATTGCTAAAAGTTGCTTCATCACTAAAAAGCACATTTTCCAAAATAATTGGATCTAAAATCATTTGTTCCCGAACGAATCGACAAAAATTCAGTCTCTTCGGGTAATCTGCTTCTTTAAGTTCTTGGACCAAGGTGATATGGTAAGGATGGAACTTATTTGCATTGGCAATTCTGCAAATAGAAGACTGGCTAATGCCTACCCTTCTTGCCACTTCGCGTTGCCCCACATGTGGTTCCTCCTCAAAAATTTGAAGGACTGCTATTTCGTGTTCTTCATCCGTGGCTATCCTTCGCTTTGATAATTTAACGGGAGGCCAATTACCTCTCAACTGACCCTCCAATCTTTTAAAATATGTGTCTGAAGGCGCTCTTCTTTCAGGATATCGCTGTGCATAAACACGGGCAGCAAGCGATGCATTTTTGAAACATTCTCCATAAACTAAAATCATGTCAGTCTTCTCATCATTGGAATACGTGTACACTTTGAACAGTTTCTAATAAATTTTGTAGCGTTTGTCAAAAGTGACAGTGTTAATGATAGGCATCGTGGATCCAAATTGCATTTCTTTTTTAAAGTTTCGCAAAGTAAGCTGTAAAAATGTAATGGTGGTTGCATCGAGAATTTGATTAGGCTCATTATTCCTCGTGAATCAACCTGTATTTACTGGAAGCGTAGTAGTAAGACCTAATAAAAATAGAATACCTGTGCGATTGCTAAACGTTAGTGATAGGGAAATCGTTCTAAGAAATTTCAAACCCAAAGCTGAAAAATTCTCGAATTTTGAATCACATACATTTGAAGATACCCCAATATCGGTCGAACGTGTAGATATATTATTAGATGTCATAAATGAGAATGATTTAACAAATGAAGAAAAAACTACTTTACACAAAATATGTGCTAAGTTTGCGGATGTGTTTTACTTGGAAAATGACCCGTTCATGGTCACCAATGTTTGTAAACAAAAGATTCAATTACAAGGTGGTATAACTCCAGCGTACATTAAACCGTATCGCTTACTCTCAAAAAGCAGAAATACATAAATAAATTAGTAAAATGTTAAATGACGGTATAATTGAGCCAGCAAAATCGGAATGGTCAGCGCCTCTGCTAATCGTACCGTAAGAAGGCAGATAGTGACGGTAACAAAAAGTGGAGAATAGTTATTGTACAGGCAATTAAATAAGCGGATAGAAAATGATAAATTTCCGTTACCATTGTATAGAAGAAATTTTTCTCGTGTAGACCTGTACCAAGGTTATTATCAAGCCGAACTAGATCCGACATCTAGACCTTATACAGCCTTTACGACGGATCGTGGACAGTATCAGATAACATGACTACCTATGGGTCTTAAAATTAGTCCGAACTCTTTCTCTAGGACCATGACGATTGCTATGTCAGGATTGAATTATGAAAGTTGCTTTCTTTATTTGGACGATTTGATAGTATTTGGTAACAATTTAATAAATCATAATCAAAATTTGGCAAAAGTTTTACAGCGATTAAGGCAAGCAAATTTGAAATTATTGTTACGTACCACAGCGTAACTTTGTGTCTACTAAGTAGTGCCAGCTAACTAACAGTGGAGACGGGGTGGGTCTATTAAAAGTGTAGTGGTATAGGTGGTAAACAGGGCGCCAGTAAATTTGCAACAACCAGTAATATTCGTGTACCTCCAAACTTACAAACAAGGCAACGAATTACACAAAGTAAAACTCAGTTAGATGTACATTGACAGACATTTAATTAACAATAAATATAACTATACTAATAATAATAGGGCAATAAGGCCAGACAACAATACCTAACAATTATTACGGTTAAATAGGGTCGCAGGGACGTCACTCGTGGCGTACCCAACCTGTAAGTAAAACTAATACCTATACTTAATATAATAATACTTAATACTCGAAATTTGATTAAACAACCTTGAACCGGTTTTATGTATTTCATGCGATATGTCAAAATATTGAACGGTTTAGCTATCCACTATGTACAAATCAACAGTGCTCGGTTTTAAATATGTAAACATACAACTAAGGTAAGTGTAGAAGGCGTACTAACTCTGTACTGCAATATGATAAATCTAAAAAGGGTTTCGTTTGTCTTTTGTCTTTCAGAAGGGCTGCAAGCTTACGTAAGCGAAGGTTCCTAAAAGTTACACCCCTAAAGTTAAAAACCTTAAATATTTAAACTCATCAGAATCTTATGAAAATTTAGTAACAGGGACTCTGGCTAATGGCTTGGGCAATGTGTTTTTTTTTTCGTTTCTGATTGTATCTAATGTAATCAACAATTCTTTGTAAAATGTATTTATGTTGCTGAATTTTGAACACACTTGTTTTATTTTCTGATTTAAATTTTCTAAATGGTTTGTGGTGCTTGTATAAATGTGACAGAGTGTTTTTTAGTCCCTCCACCAATTTTTCTTTAATTGTGTACCAGTTTTCATTATAATATTTTAATACTGTTGGGCAGTCTAGACTTTGAAGATTCTTGTAGTGTTTTTCGTATTCATGCTTAATTGAGTTTTTACTTCAACAGCATAGTCCTCTACAGAAAAGGGTTCCTTACTGGGTGAACCCAAAGTTATATCGCAGGGTAGACGAAGTTCCCTTCCAAGAACTATTCGGCAGGAGTCTGTCCTGTTGTGTCATGGATTGCTGCTCTATATGCCATTAGAAATATGCGGATGTGTCTATCCCAGTCTCGCTGATGGGTGGCCACAACCTTGGAAAGGTGTTCCTCCATAGTTCTGTTAAATCTTTCCACCATTTCATCAGATTGTGGATGCAGAGCGGTTGTTCTGGCTTTTCGTATTTCCAGTAATTCACAAATCTTTTGGAAAACCCCTGATCCGAAATTCCTTCCTTGGTCCGAGTGTAACTCCAACGGTACTCCGAATCGACATACCAGGTTCTCCACTAGTACTCTAGCCACAGTTATAGTTTCTTGGTTAGGAATGGGGTAAGTCTCAGGCCATTTGCTGAAATAGTCCATGGCAACTAGGATGTATTTGTTGCCATCATCAGTAGTTGGAAAAAGACCTGCCACGTCAATCGCAATTCTCTCAAATTGGGCGCCTACGTTGTACTGCTTCATGGGGCCTCTACTTCGAGTTTTGGGATCCTTACTAGCTGCACACGACGTACATTGACGACACCAAGTCTCGATGTCACCTCGCAAGTTCACCCAATAATAAAACCTCTCGCGAACTTTGTCCATTTTATTCACGCCAAAATGTTAATTAGAACGAATTAGATAACGCTATCTCGAATTTTAACCATGCAAACTTCTTGAACGAACAAAGTCGTATTTCTACCCGACTATTGCACGTTTCCGGTCGGTTAACTAGAATTTGTTGTGAGGAATTGTCGTCAGTTAAAAGTCAGTTAATCGCTAGGTGCGCGGAACTTTTTGTTTCATTGGAAGATGGGGCTGATAAGCACGAAGTATCTCAACCCTTACCGTACAGATCACTTATAGACGAGCCTATAGAGCTAATTCCCATAGTTACACCAGCGACGGGTCAATTAATCGACGTTCCTATGAACGCGAATTCATCTCCTATTCAAACACCCACTGAAAATAAGGTTAACTATAGATGTACGCGAGTTGATAATTTAAAACTAAATCGATCGTTGGAAACACAACTTGAACTTAAACAACCTAACTGAGCCAAGACAATCTCCAGTTTACGAGGATTCTTCGCGCAGTTTCATTACCATTAGTAAGTGAAACTTAAAATTTGACGGAAACACTAGCGTTACTAACTTTCTGGAACGAATTGAAGAACTGAGAGGCGCGTCGTGCATTTCAAAATCCTCATTGTTGAATAGTGCGGTGACATTGTTTGAAGGATCGGCATTGTCCTGGTTTCGTTCCGTTCGTGAGTCGGTTTGTTCGTAGGATGATTTGGTGTTGAAACTTAGGGCCACGTTTTTGTCAGGCGAATATGAGGAGGATATCTGGATCGACATTAGGAATAGAACACAGGGTCCAGGTGAGAAAACTGCGATATTTGTTGCCGTTATGCAGAATCTCTTTAACAAACTAGAACACAAACCTAACGAGGCAACTAGACTGAGGATTATTAGAAGGAATCTCCTGCCCCATATTCAACTTCACTTGGCAACGCATAGATTTGATAACCTCACTCAATTAATCGAGTCATGTCAACAAATCGAGGATACCCTGATAAGATCACAGCGATTGAAACCACCACCATCTAACGCTAAGCTTGTAACTGAACCTGAGCTCATGTATCGCCACTGAACTATATCAAAGATGGAAAGCTATTTGCCGTTTCTAACTCTGTGCCGAATTGAATGTGCGCAACACATAATCGGTGACTGCGTATTAAGACTTTTCGACCCTGCCAACTTTAATTTCTCATAATTATTTATTGTTTCATGACTTGAAGGTGGATTTCATGTATTTGCAATAATAAATGTA
This sequence comes from Pediacus dermestoides, assembly GCA_963942485.1. Taxonomy (NCBI): domain Eukaryota; kingdom Metazoa; phylum Arthropoda; class Insecta; order Coleoptera; family Cucujidae; genus Pediacus; species Pediacus dermestoides. The sequence goes on along the minus strand of OZ012629.1, from coordinate 285,427 downwards.
TCTAATTTTTTGTATTTTTATTCTCTCTAGCTAAATGTATTTTCCCCATCACCGGAAATTTAATACTTTTCTGAAGTTGTGAGAGTTTTTAATCATTTGTAAATTGGTATCATTGAATCTCTTGGTGAGAGGAGGAAGAAGAGGACTGTCGGATAATTTAGAAGCAGGAACATATACAGGGTGTCCGGAAATTAGGAGCAAAAAACTCGGGGGGTGATTCTACTTGAAAAATTAATGTGACAAGTTCCTATAACGTTTTTCCGAAAGCTCATTAATATTGGGGTTACAGGGCCTTAAAGATTGTTTTTTTAAATCAATTTTTTCCAGTAACTTTTTTTCTAGTGTACCGATTCGTTTCGAATTTGGCACACTTATCACTAATGTTTATTTGTATTCTTGCACCAAATTTGAGGCAAATCCCCCAGTGTCAAAGAGTCGAAACTGACGTTGACCTTTGGATAAAGACCCAGAACTTTTTCGTTAGGTACTTTTTCTAAACTTTGATGACGCCCGATTAAAGAGCATCGAAAAATCTTCAAAAAAGATCCTCTTGCTGCATCACGATAAAACAAGTCGTTTTCGAGAAAAACGCCTTAAAAAATTTGCTTGCATTAAATGAATACCAACTACTTAACTACAGCTTATTTTCAATATTAAACAGAAGCGCGTTTTTCTCGAAAACTACTCGTTTTATCGTTATTCAACAAGAGGATCTTTTTTGAAGATTTATCGATGCTCTTCAATCGGGCATCATCAAAATTTAGAAAAAAAGTTATTGGAAAAAATTGACTTCAAAAAAAAACTTTGGGGCCTTGTAACCCCAATATTAATGAACTTTCGGAAAAATGTTATAAGAGCTTGTCACATTATTTTTTCGTGTAGAATCACTCCCCGAGTTTTTTGCTCCTAATTTCCGGACACCCTGTATAATAAGGACCAGAAAGTCCGTATGCCGAGCTATAGGCAGCCGTGGCTGAAATGACGCAATGACGGCGCCTATAGCACTATATAAAAGACAGCAGACTCGTCCGCCACTTTGGATCTAAAAATCATTGTTTGTTACCGTGGCTACGCATACTTTGTGAATATATATTTAAAATCGACCAATAACGCGCCGCGTCTATGTATTATTGATAGATCCAGAATGGCGAGACGAGTCAGCTATCTTATATATAGTGCTGTAACGGCGCCTATGTCAGTCGTTGCGTCACACGCTGCCCGAGAGAAAGAGACAGACTAATGCGCAGTGACACTACGCAACGACTCACTCGAAAGTGTAACCGACATAGCTGCCGTCTCCCGTGCCACCCTCGAGTTTCCCGTCCTTAGTAGGTATATATGTTCCTGTGTATATCACCAGAAACGAATTTTTATCAGCTGTGAATTCAAGTGTTTTGCGCATGTCCCATTATGTGTAACGGATGTCGTAAAGGATGTAAAAATTTTCGCGCAGGTCCAAGGCTGTAACGTTCCATCTTTGATATAGTTCAGTGTGTATCGCCAACCCCGACATTTTGTTAATACGGTGAGAGATGAACCGGATCTCATGTCTTTCGGTGAGCTAAGTCCAGCCAGTTCGGTTGCCGTAACGCCACTTCCTAACCCCGCGGCCAACAGAAGCTCTACTCTCGTGCGTGGTTGGAATTGTAACCAACAGGGATATGTAAAGCGCGAATGTCGTCAGCCGCCCATGAGGCATTGTTTTAGGTGTGGTAAAGAAAATGTTACAGTCAAAACTTTGTAACGAAGCCGTTTTATTTTCATTAATTTAACCGCCTTCCTTACTAGAATAACTTATTATTTCCTCATTTTCATTTAATTTCTAGTATTTCACACCCGGTATAAAGTATTTCCTACTACCCCTGTATACGGTACAAGCCCGGATCGGAATATATTTCGTCTGTCTCTTTTGCACGCATTGCGTTCACTTCCATTCAAAACTCTCAAAATATATCCAAATGTAGAAGAATGTGTAAAAGAATGTGTCTCTCGCCAACATCGGAATGTCACCATTTCTTTTAGGTTTTTGCAAGGAATACTAGAACTTTCCTCTCTCGCTTTAATGCCGTTTCTATCTTTTGCCCACCCGTTGATTTCAATGGCAGAATTTTCACATAAAAGGAACCGAGAGACACATTTCAAAAAGAGTTTTCCGGTACCCGTTAGTTCGTCAAGACAGTTCCAGTGCCCGCTCCCGAATTTTCCGACAACCGCTAAACACTTGGTGAGTCTCCTGAATTCACATTGCGCAATATTAAGATTAATGCAGTAACCTACCCGATTAACCTATTACAATACACCGACCCAGTTAATAATTACTTTCTTGCTAAGTAGTAGGTAATTACCAATTGTACCGTATACCGTCCCTCAACCCCGGCTCCGACTATTGGCACCGAAAGCCACCGACACAGCCGCTCCCGTTCCCTAGACGTTAGTTAATAATATTGTTAAATATTTAGGATTTTCTTTTATTTATAAATTGCATTTATTATAAGTATTTATTTATGTTTAAAAATATACCAAGTCAAATGGGTAAGTGAATTTCATTTAAACATTAACACCGACCCCTGGTATTTACTAACTCTCCTCTGTAGCTACCCAGGATTAGGAGGGTTTCGGGGAAACAACCCCGTTACCAAATTTGGCGCCCGAGACCGTCTGAACCGAAACAATACCGGTACAAATCGCCAAAACCGAAAACCTGTTACAACTTGCCCTACGTGTTCGGGAAACGCTACACCGGGTCGCAACTAGGTCGTGTCGCGAATCCGGATGTAACTATTACGACCAAACTGAAAAGGGACATCAAAATTGATTTGGATTTTATTCTCGCTAATGTCATTGGGGACGAGCGACCTTACATTCGTGTTAATGTTTTCGATCGGGAATTCTTGGGCCTGTTAGACTCCGGCGTTTCAAAAACAGTTTTAGGGGATAAGGATACGAGCTGTTTGGACAGTTTAACTTGAGGTTACTTCCGAGTCCGGTGAGATTCTGTAGTGTAGCTAACGATAATCAGTGTGATGTTATAGGAAGCTACGATATACCTTTTTGTGTACAGGGGAAAGTGGCAGTAGTCAACGTTCTTGTGATGTCATCGCTTCCTCAATCGCTAATTTTGGGAACGGATTTTTGGCGCAAAATGGGTATTGTACATTGAACATACGTCAAGGTCTTTGGCAATTTACTGACTCGTTTATACTTCGGATTGATGCTGTCACTGACGATTCAAATCTTTCCTCTGACCAGAGAAAGGAACTTGAAAATTTTGTCGAAAGCGTTGTGCTAATATGAGTAGCACACTGGTAGAACACCGTATAAAAACGAATTCGGAACCCATAAAACAACGTCATTATCCCATATCGCCGGCTCTGTTAAAACATGTAAACTCGGAATTGGACGACATGCTTCAACAAGTTGTTGAGCCTTCTTCCTCTCCTTGGACTTATGACCTATCGTCATGGTTAAAAGAAAGGACGGCAAGTATCGCTTTTGTGTCGACTTTCGTAAGGTTAATAAGGTGTCTGAACGTGATTCCTATCCGTTGCCTTTTGTTACTAGTACGTTAGATAAATAACGCGATGCACGGTACCTTTCATTACTAGATATAAAACTCGCTTTTTGGCAAGTGCCAGTAGAGGTCAAGAGTAGACGAATCACAGCCTTCGCAGTTCCGGGTCGTGGTCTTTTTCAGTTTTGTCGAATGCCTTTTGGATTGCATAGCGGTCCTGCGACCTGGCAACGTCTTATCGATCGAGTACTTGGCGTAGATTTAGAGCCGTACGTGTTTGTCTACATAGACGACATAATTATTGTTACTTAGACTTTTGAAAAACACCTCGAGGTACTGCGGGAAGTTTTTACGCGTCTAACGAAAGCGGGTCTGATGTTAACTCGACACAAATGTAAATTTTGTAGACCGGAACTTAAATATTTGGATTATGTAGTAGACAGTAATGGACTTCATGTTGACCCCGAAAAATTTTCAGCTATTTTAAATATTCCGCCGCCTAAAAGTGTTGCAGAAGTGCGCTGTATACTGGGTATGACTAGTTGGTATCGTAGATTCATTCCAAATTTCGCTACCCTTGTGGCACCTATCACGGGTTTGTTACGGAAAAATAAGAAATTTTTGTGGTCTGAGGATTGCACTGCGGCTTTAGAAGCATTAAAAGAACATCCCGTGTCGGCTCCGGTGATGAGTTGTCCGGACTTTGACAAACCCTTTTGCATTCAAACCGACGCTAGCGATTATGGATTGGGTGCAGTTTTGACTCAGACTGATCAAGACGGTGAACACGTGATTAGTTTTATTAGTCGTTCGTTGACCAGTAGCGAGAGAAAATTTAGTACTACCGAAAAGGAATGTTTAACTGTCGTGTGGTCCATTGAAAAGTTTCGTCCTTACGTTGAAGGTACCTCGTTTATGGTGATTACTGATCATTTTTCCTTGAAATGGCTACGGGAATTAAGAGAGCCCTCCGGTAGGCTTGCTCGATGGAGTGTACGACTCCAACAGTACGACTTTGAGGTCATACACCGTAAGGCTAAGGAGAACGTAGTTCCAGACGCTCTTTCGCGATCGGTACCGGCAGTAGACACAATTTCACCCGAACAACTATTCCAGAACATCACTGATTCTTGGTACCTATTGATGTGTACAAAAATTTCGGAAACCCCATTGCGTTATCCACTCTGGCGAGTGAATGGGAAGGTATTGTTTAAACACGCGAAGGTTAAATATGACGGGTTAGGCGACATCTCTAGCGACTGGCTGATAGTAGTTCCAAAAAACTACCGCAAGGACATCATCCGCGAGAACCGTGACAACCCAACCGCTGGTCATGCAGGCATTTATAAGGCTTTTCATCGTGTCGCGGCTAAATATTATTGGCCAAAGTTGAAAGCGGATGTCACTCGGTTTGTTAAATCGTGTAATAATTGTGGACAGCTAAAGCCAGAGCGAAAAGCACCTGCTGGGCATTTATCGGGTAGACCTGAGGTTGTTAGGCCTTGGCAACTCCTAAGCGTTGATCTTGTCGGTCCTTTGCCAAAAACACCCCGTGGTAACATCTATATTTTGAGCGTCCAAGATTACTTCACTAAGTTTTGCCTATTTTTCCCCTTGCGAACTGCTACCGGTAAAAATATCGTAAAAATTATCGAGGAAAATGTATTTTTGTTGTTTGGCGTTCCAGAAGTAATCGTCTGTGATAACGCTAAACAGTTTGTCGGAAATGAATTCAAGAATTTGGTAAACTCTTATAAAGTATCTACCTCCTATATCGCTCACTATCATCCACAGGCAAATTCGGTAGAAAGGGTTCATCGTGTATTGAAAACCATGTTATCGGCCTATGTTAAGGACAATCATCGAACTTGGGACAGTCACTTACAGCAAGTTTCTTGCGCAATACGCACGTCTAAACACGAAACGACTGAAACAACTCCGTATTTTATAAATTTTGGTCGCGAAATCTGTTTATCTGGAGAACGTTTACCGGTCCCAGTTGATCGGACTGATTTGGAGGTTGATATTGATCGTAGAGTCGCCGGTTTTGCTGACTTATACAAAAACGTACGACTGCGGCTTGATCGTGCCTATAAACGGAGCGAGCAAACTTATAATCTGAGACGTAGAGACGTTCAGTATAGGGTGGGTGATCGAGTTTGGCGCAGGAATTTTGCATTGAGTGACGCTAGCAAATATTACACCGCGAAGTTTGCACCAAAGTTTATCGGACCGTTCATAGTGAGTCAGAGATTGTCACCGTGGACATATCGGTTAAAAGAGGAAAATGGCAAGAATGCTGGCACTTGGAACGTTAAGGATCTGAAACCGATGTCATCTAATTAGTTTCGCTGATTGTCGATTGCATTGTGGTTGTTTCTTTTTGTTTGTGTTTGTTTTGTCTGTATTTTCCTTGCTGGTACAGGGTGGAGAATAGGCCAGCTGGTTCGTCACCATGGCGTAAGAGGCCCCTAATCAGACTTTGTGTAGATTGAAAGATCGGAGTGAATGAGTTTTGTTATGTGTTATTTTTTTTGTCAAGCGTGTATGGAATGGTTTGTGTTCGGTATTTAAGGTTTTGTTTAATTCTGTCGTTTTTCTGGCTTCGATTATCAGTTTGAACCGGCTGATATAGCTTTTCAAGGTTTCGTTCTTCCGTAATGCCGACTATATTTTTTGCCTTGTTTTTTAGATTTTTCTGGGTTGGTGTTCCTTCTTCCCTTATCGTTTAGTGCTGTTTGTTTGATTAGACTTTCCTTCACAGATCGTAAATTTGCTAAGCAAATTTACTCTTCGAAGGAAGGGGGGAGTTGTTACGGGTCAAAAATTCATTAAGAAATTAGTTCAATTGTCACAAGATCAAGTGCAGTTATACGCCACTCTAGATTGGTAACCCTTAAAACTTATAGATGGCGGTGGTAAATACTCCCGTTGGTTCAAAGTGTAATTAGTTGAATTACAAAATATATATGTTAATTAGATTGTTTAGTCTGAAAAATCAATAATTAATTATGTTCAATTTTTCACTTGTCTTTCCAAAATTTTCTTAAATATCTCGTTTGTTTTCTCAATTCTGGCATAGAAATCCTGAGATGTTTTGACTTGTGTATTTTCCCCCTCCCCAAGATCCGGTTTCGTTGTATCCGAGAGGACCGTTTCTGAATCAGTTCTCAATAAAGTTTTGCTGGAAAAGCACGCACACGCACGCGCACGCTTCCGGTGACTTGAGATTTGTCGTTGGAAACCCTCGAACTTGGAGGTAAGTGCCTACACGAATCAGAAATGGTCATAGATTAGTTATTCGTTCTTTTTAGGGTTTCTTTTCTTTTCTTTCTTGGAGTTCTTTGCCTTTCCGTTTTGCTGTTGTCGATTTTTCCTGTTCTTACCTCTGCCGACGTCCGCCATTAGACTTGGGACTTGTAACCCTAAAGTTGTTCCCGTAGTAACATGAAATAAAGCAAGTAGGCAAGAACAGTTACCTGTCCACAACGTCATTGTCATCAACACGTGAAGATAAGTGCGTTACAACAGCGACAGTAAATCAGCTATCACTAGTAAACTTTCTTTCTACGTTAAACTTTATATATTTTGGTCTCAACTACCGCCTCACGGTTATATGTACTATTTATAATTTAATTAACTTTTGCTACCGCCTCACGGATACTTTAAGATTATTATATTTATTTGTAGACTTGTGTTTGTGCTCCCTAGTTGGATTATACCGATCAGTGTAAACTGAGTATAGCTATACGAGGTACTAAAATATCTATCACCGCTAGGCGAGGAAATACTTAACCTTAGCGCTATTTTACCGATATACATTGCAGTTTATTCTATAATTTTGTGGTTTATGTAGAATAAATGGTACTGGCTAGTTCAAATCACGTGGCGCCCATTTTTTTTATATCTTTTTGAACCCATCCCGTCTCCACTGTAGCTGACGGCAACTGGCCAAGTACTGGTAAGTGTATCGTTTGTAGCCGCGTGTACTTTGTCACAAAATAATACTGTTAATTTCCCGAGGAATAAATTTTTTTAATGCCACCATCCTATTTGATAAGGACTTGACTAACTTATGAGGCAATCTAGTTTTTAAATTTCCACTCACCCAAACATTGAGTAATTTTCGCATGATTCCTAATAAAACGCAGTGTATGTAATCAACTGGAAAGTTCGAGACTAATCCAATATGTAATTTAAGAAGAGAGATTCAGCCAAATGATGATTCTCGTCTTCTTGTGAAATAAACGATGCATCAGTTCTTTTAGTGGCAGACAAACCTCTAAAGACGACTCGTCCATTTATGTACTCACCATGTTCTGTACATTTTTCACACAATGCGACTTGATACATTTCAAATATGCACGAGCTGGTGCGTCACATACGAAACTGTGAACTTTAACTCGATATTGCTTATCATTGAATTCAAAGCCATATTCTAAGAGATGACAAAGGTCGGTTATAAAATTTTTCAAAAATAAGTCTAGTGGTTTGGGTTTTGAGGTACTGCAAAATATACCAATAGCAAAAGGTTTACTAGCAGAATTTTTAATAAGTCCTAATATCGGCCAAAACTGTGTGTTAGAGTTGCGGAACAAAGGCAATCCATCTACATTAAAACTCAAATTTATAACACTGTCACATGTTTTAGGATGTTGGTTAATATATTGTAGTGAGCAGTTTCAAGTTTCTTACTTTCAAATCGCACTGGGGTTTTTAGTAATGTCCTTGAATGTAGAGGCAGCTCGGGGTGTAGGGGAGCAAGAATATGAAGAAGATCTGTTATTGAAGAATGTGGAATATTAACGTGATCTGTTGCCCATTGTCTCAATTGCAATAATAAACTTCTAGTTGTTTCGAAATCAAAATTTATAATGACATCATTATTAAAACTATCACTAACCTTATCTTGATTAATAAAATTGGTATTTTCTGGTTCCATAGGCGCGATATCGGTATAATTATTACAATTGAAATTATGTTGATTACCAAAGCAAGAATTTACTTGGAGTTCTTGCGATAATGAAAAAGATACGGGACTTTTACTGTTGTTATCAACATTATTTACTGCTTTTGCAACTCTCCTGTATATTTGTCGCTTCCCCACAATTATTTTTTCTTAGATTTTGATCTCGCGTTAGACATGACTACAATTATTGGCAAAGTAAATATGAGTAAAAAGAAAAACAATATTAAAAAATAATCACTGACTGTGATGATGTACCTTTAAATCTTTGCTGGTCCGTTGCGGGGCGTGTTTTAGCCAGGTCTTGATACTGTCATTAATCTCACTTTCTGTACAAGTTGGTAACGTAGTTTGAACAGCACCTAGACAAACTTTTATTAAACAAGGACTATATTTAAAAGATACACTCTTACGTAATACGACAGTTTTTAAATTTAATGCTGAAAACGCCTTTTTGTCTTGACGAGTTCCCAAGAAGCTGTATCCTGATGCCAGGTTATTCGACAGAATATTTCTCAAAATTGTGTTAGTTTTACACGTGGCATCACGTCCACCCAAAGTAGCAAAATAAGAATACTGAAATCGTAAATCAGTTAAAGAAAATATATTGCTTTCTTGTGATTATACATACCACCGCAACCAAATGTTCTTTTTCATTTAAGTACAGTTCAATTTTAGCAACTTCCTCTTCGCTTTTTAATGGGAAGGAAACTGGCAGATCTTCAGGTAAATTAAAATGGCTAATAGTCGCTAATGCAGGACTTTGACTGTTTTCAAGTAAATTTAAAATTTGACTATTTTGCTCCTTTAAGAATGCCATATAAGATAATATTTTTTTCTTAAATTCTAAAAATCAAAAATATAATCATATTATATTCGTAATGTTAGATTATTCAGTTATAACAAACCATACCAGAATCTGCATCATTGTCATTATTTATACCACTTCTAGAACTGCATGAACCCGCCGATACAGTACTACAACTAGGAGTATTGGTGAAGTCTCGGGTTAAGTGCTTGTGAACTAGAGTAAGGTGTTGAACTTCTAAGGAAAGATCAGGCGTAACTGCTTTTTCTGATAAACCAAATATTGTAAACATATATATTGTTGATTTTTTACATTACTTACTAGAAACCGTTGAAGAAACCGAGGAAACATTTAATAAATTATCAGTTCCATTTTTGATGTTTGGAGGCCTCGGCAACATTGAACTTAAAGCAACGTCGTCATCACTTGTACTGCTTCCACCATAGGAAAGCCTTCGAGGTGCATTACAACTCTTTTCTTTTTTAATGCTGATGTTGACTGATTATTATTTTCGTTATTTGCTTCACTTTGAATATCAGAAAATAATTTTGCTTTTTTTAACTTTTGCCGTGCTTTTGTATAATCTACTAAAATCAAGATAGTGAAAACAATAAAAGCAGATTAATTTTTTAATAATTACTAACCTTTACTCTCAAAGAAACATCGAGTTATCGGATAAATTTCCCATGAATTTTCTGGTGCATCACCGTTTTTCAAGGCCCTTTCGTAGACCTTTTGTTACTTTCTTATACGTAGTATAAGGAAGTATTGTAATCGTGATTTTTTTCGACTTCGAGATTTTGATGGATTTACACGTTTTGAGGGCCCCTGAATCCATCTTGACCATTTTCGCCATGATGTCTGTCTGTGTGTCTGTCTGTATCCACGATAACTCAAAAACGACTTAACGGATTTCATTCAAATTTCATATTTAAGAGTTTGAACAAAATTGTGGGTGCCACATTAAATCTTTTTCATCTAGCACCAACACAAGTGGTACTTACCTGAAGACATTTTTAGGTTTTTTAGGAATATCTTGAAAAATAGACAATTTACGACATTTTTTTATTCTTTAACATTGATTTAGAATTAAATTTTGAACAAATTTTGTTTGAAACTTTTTTTGAAATTCCGTCAAATTTTTTTATTTATATAGTGGCGCCATCTATCTCTGATTTACAAAGTACATGTTGTTTACATACAGAAATCTATACCGTTGAGGAAATCGATTGTAGCATTACTATTTGAAAAGATCGACGGCTACAACGGCTACGGTTTTATGTTTTGGATATTTGGATATCATGGCAAGTCGATGAAAATTTTTTCTAATATATACAATAAAGTCGTGAAATTGTATTATGCATGCAAATCTACATTAAAGATATCGACGCCAAATTTTTTGTGAATGCTCTTTCAATTTTTAGACGTGTCGACAAAGTAACAAAAGTGTTTTATTTTGCGCCGTCTTTTAATAATTATAAATTATTTACATATTTATCTAGTGTTGCCATCTATCTCTGAGTGGCTGTTGTTTACATTACAGAAATCTATTTGTTTTTATACTAAAGATTCTATTTGCATTAAACACACGAAGAGCTCGAATAAAGTTATAAAAATTTAAAAAGTGAAAACCAATTAATCCAATCCTGGTGAGAGTGGCTATATCGCCAAACACCAAAAACTTGACATTGCTTTGCAATCCAAGTACGAAGAAGAAGAAGAGATTGTTAGTCAAACAACTGTCAAAGGCAAAAGATCGAAATATTTTGATGAGAAGGATTATTGTGCACTGTACAGTTTGTTTGAGTGAAACGTTGACCAAAACTGAGAAGTATTTTATAAATCTTCAAAGTTTAGCTACAGCAAATTCAAAGATATCAAGCATTTTTCGCACTGTGGAATGTTGATAAGTATTCTGTTATTTATTTGTCCTAAAATCTGGTAGTAATGAGTGGGACAAGGACAGATTTATGCGTATTGCAATAAGTGCGACAGAGACTATTTGAAAATTGCTGGAAACCCTCAAAATTTTTACAAGAAATTTAACTTAATTTCTTTATGAAAAGTAATTACTGTGATACTATCCGTATAAGAAAGTCATGTGTTGAGCACATCAGATATTTTTTTAGAAGGAGGCCAGTACACCTCTTTTTTCCGTGGGGTCAGTCAGTTAGAGCTTACGAGAGCTAAACCACCAGCACTTTCTTCGGCAAATTCCACACCTACGAATAATGACGCCATCAATATTTCAATAATTTTCCACCTATAATAAGCCAAGTATAATTAATGAATATATTTTATATTGACTATTTTATTTATTGGAATTTCGACTAATCATAATGCTGCATTTATACAACCTACAGGATTTTCAACGCTAAAATTAATTGTAGGTTTCCATAGAAACAATAAAAAAATATCTGATGTGCCCAACACATGACTTTCTTATACTTACGGATAGTATCACAATAATTACTTTTCCTAAAGAAATTAAGTTAAATTTCTTGTAAAAAATTTGAAGGTTTCCAGCAATTTTCAAATAGTCTCTGTCGCACTTATTGCAATACGCATAAATCTGTCCTTGTCCCACTCATTATAACCGAATTTTACGACAAAAAGTGTTTTATTTTAAATTTTTGACCTATTACTCACTTAAGAAAATCTCCCGTTATGAAATTACATTTATTTATTCATTATTATTGTTTTCGGTACCATAGAAACCAGTAAAATAAAAAAAAACTAATGGACCGGTCCTTCTGGGATTCGAACCCGGGACCCTCTGTTTGGCAGCCATATAATGAAACACATGGTCTACCTCGACCATCGGATTCAACTATCAACGCGCGCTATGAGAAATATAAAGTGTTTTAAGAATATCTAGTTTTTTTGAAATTTTTTTGACGGAATTTCAAAAAAAAGTTCAAACAAAATTTGTTCAAAATTTAATTCTAAATCAATGTTAAAGAATAAAAAAATCTCATAAATTGTTTATTTTTCAAGATATTCTTAAAAAACCTAAAAATGTCATCAGGTAACTGTCACTTGTTTTGGTGCTAGATGAAAAACATTGAATGTGGCACCCACAATTTTGTTCAAACTCTTAAATATGAAATTTGAATCAAATCCGATAACTCGTTTTTGAGTTATGGTGGATACAGACAGACACACAGACAGACAGACACACAGACAGACATCATGGCGAAAATGGTCAAAATGGATTCAGGGGCCCTCAAAACGTGTAAATCCATCAAAATCTCGAAGTCGAAAAAAATCACGATTACAATACTTCCTTATACTACGTATAAGAAAGTAATAAAATTGGTTACATACTTAGTTACATTATGATCTACTGGGTGTTCATTAAAATTTCACCTCAAAGTTGGCGTTGAAGAGTCGATTATGAATTTTTGAACAAATGAAATTTTAATGAACACCCGATATTACTACTGATTATATTGATGATGATAAGGGTTAAAGACATTTGCAGGGCGCTTATTCTTGAAATAGGCGAGAAACTCACATGGGTGAGTTGAAACCTCATATGTGTGAAAAATTGCTTCTTAATTACTTCTTATGCAATAAACTAATAAAAGACGTTATAAACTACGCATGCGTATGCATCAGGCGAGTTTTCTCGTCTGCTCCAAAGCAGGAGAGAAAAATTCTCACACGATTCGGGCAACTTTTGATACATGAAAGACTTGGGATTGCCTAAAAACTCCCAGGGAGTTTCTCGCCTATTTCAAGAATACGGGCCCAGGAATGGATGAGATTTGTTCAAAAGAAACAAGTTAGAAACGTGCTTGATTAATAATACGAGTAATTCAATCTAAATTAGTTAGCGTTAATCACTATCACCATTTAGGCACTTATTTTACTTTCTTACCTTGTGGCTAATTGCAGCACATTAACTCACTAACACAATATGATGATAGTAAAATCATACATCTAATATGGCGACCCCGGCCATTGCTATATACAGTGCTGCCAGTATTTGTGATATAGATGGCACCACGAAAAATGGTAGAAAGTGGGAACTTGTCTAAAGTATGAGCTTTTTGAATTCAAATAAAATTTTATGGTTACAATAAATACGGAGTGTCTATGAATGATTAAAGGGGCACAGTTTCCTGTGATATCACAACTTTTTCCTGTATTGGTTTTATAATATTTTATTCAGAATACTTGGCTTCTGTTAAAAATTATGTGGAGTATTTTACCCGGTCCTCTCGTTGCATAAAATAACACCAACAACTCTAAGTCAGAAAGGCTTTAATTTTCTAGCAAGATATATGTAATAACAATAATTAAAAATAGTTCAAACAAATGCAGTTTCGTCACTCGACACGTGTTTTTTTCTTCTTTTCTCCCTCTCTCTCTCTATCTGTCTCCAACATCCTTCTTGCATCATTTTGCCCGGGGCGACATCTAGGTGGAGTGCGTTCCGAAACCTTAACTTGGAGTGTCACGAAACACCTCCAGGTAATTTCCCACACTCGTCCATCCTGACATACTGTTTGTCCTCAAACTGTGGGAAACAACTGCGAACATACTGGATTTCGAAGTTTAGAACTCAATGTATAAAATAAAAAAAACTAGTAACTCGAAAATGAACAAAAATAAAATAACTCCAAAAAAAAATTGTAACGAAAAATTATTGATTACTGGGTGACATCATAGTCTTTTAAATAGGGCGGTAACTTTGGTCTTCTCCGGGGTCTTTCTTCTTCTTCTTCTGCGTTTCCTTGCTTCTTCTCGTAATCGTTACCTTCTGGCTCCCAATCCTCATCGCTACCTGTGGATTCTGGATCTGAGCTTTCGGTTTTATCTAATTCTTCGGATTTGTCTTCTGTTTCAATCGCGATTTCTTCGTCACTCTCATGATGGTCACCCTCTTCGGTTTCTTCGTCTGTCTCTTCAGCGTTTCGATATAGTTTCAATTGAGAAACGTGCACTGTAGTCCTCTGGAAATTGTTTTCTTCGGACAAACTCTCCAGTTGATAAGTGTCACTCGGTAATGTTTTTTATAATCACATAAGGGCCTTTATACTTCGTTTGTAGTTTGGTAGGTCTTCCGTCCGCTATCGGTAATCTCTTCACACATACTACGTCACCTATTTCGTATTTTGGACCACTCCATCGATGTTTATTGTACGATTCCATTTGCTCCTTTCTGCTTTTCTCAGCATTTCTCCTCACTTTCTCTCGAATCTCTTCATGTTTTACATCGGTTTCATCCTGATCATGCCTAGCAATATTTACCAGTCTAGCATCTTCAAAGCTGGGTGTATATCCATATACGCACTCAAATGGTGTCACCCCAAGACTTCTATTAAAGGTATTGTTTAAATTTCGCACAATTAGTGGTAAATTACTATCCCAGTCTTCGTCCCCTTTTATCTGTGTGACAATTGCGTTCACGATTGTTTTCATTTGTCTCTCTGCTAATCCATTTGCTTGTGGATACTGTGTGGCAATGAGGAAATGTTTTACGTCATGTTTCTGACAAAATCGCTCAAATTCTAGGCTCGTAAAAACAGTTCCTCGATCACTAACAATCACTCTAGGCACTCCAAATTCATTTATGAATGATTCCAGTTGTTTTATAGTTTTGGCACTCGATGGTGTTCGTGCAGGGTACAGTCGTATCATCCTGGAAAAAGCATCAACCACCACTAGCAGGTACATATTCCCTCTCTTACTTTTAGGAAAAGGTCCCACGTGATTGATGTGTATCTTTATCATTGGTCGTAATGGAAGTTTGGATGGATGTAGAAATCCTGGCTTCTTTCCACCCCCTTCTTTCTGCATCAAACATTCGAAGCATCCTCTTATATGTTTCTTGACATAACGCCTCATTCCCCGAAACCAAAAGTTTCTTAATATTGCATCAACTGTTCTCTCCACTGATCCATGTCCTCGAAGATCGTGATATTTGTCTACAGTAGATTTGCGCGTGCTATCCGGGATAACAAATCGTAATAGCTTCTCTCCATTTATTTTCATTGTTCTCTGCAGTCTCCCATTTTCTAAAACATATCCTTGTACTGAATCTTTCTCCTCCTTTGTGGCTTCTTCTTCTAGCTTCAAAATGTCAATAATCTTTCTCAAGCGGTCATCACTCATTTGTATCATACAAATTTTCTCCTCTTCTGTTATAATGTTGAATACGTCTACTCTCTTTTTATAAATTTCCTCAAGAACTCCATCTTCACTTGCGTCTTCGACCGGTGCTCTACTCAAACAATCTACATGTTCCATTTTCTTCCCGCTTCTATGTCTTATTTTATAATCGAACTCGGAAAGTAATGCAAACCATCGACTCATTTGTGGCTGAATTGTTTTGCATGCATTTAGGTACACTAACGCTTGACAGTCACTCACTATCGTTAACTTTATACCTATCAACAAATGCCTCAGTTTCTGAGCGGCAATTGCCATTAGCTCTAACTTTGATGAATGATATCTCTGTTCGGCAGGGGTCGTTTTCTTCGAAATACAATAAACTAAAAAACAAAGTGCGCTTGCGTCGCAGTGTAGTTCGGTTCCTGCTTTTGAGTTATACAACGACAAAACTGGTGATTTTTACAACATCCTTTTTAGTTCTTCGAAGGCTCGCTGTTCTTTCTCTTCCCATGTAAATTTCACAGCAGCTCTGGTCAGGTTTGCTCTGGTGAAAGCCTCGAATACCTTCACTAATCTCCCCAACATGTCTGTCCATGAACTCGCAGGCACTAAAACATCGTCCAAGTATGAAACTACTACTTCGTTTCGCAAGTCTCCCAAGACTACCGACATTAATTTTGAGAATTCATACGGCGCATTTATACGCCCGAAACATAATCTTTCGAATTCGGCGGTCTCATCGGGAGTAATAAAGGCGGTTTTATGTTTTGAGTTTTCGCTTAACGGTACTTGCAAATATCCCAACATCAAATCCAGTGAACAGAACAGTTGACACCCCGTTAGGATTTCGAAACAATCGTCCATAAGGGGAATCGGAAAGTTCGTGTGTTGTGTTTGTTGGTTTAACCTTCTGAAATCTATGACCATGCGTTTTTCTCCTTGTGCTTTAGGCACAAGTAATGCTGGTGATGCATATGGCGACGTCGTGTCTCGGATTATTCCCATATCCAGGGTTGTTATGTTTAAAACATCCTTATTTAAAACATTATGTTTTAAACTGTTTTAAACAAATAGGTTAGATTAAAACAAGTTTGTTTAAATCGTTTAATGCCCGTTTGCACCGATTTTATGTAAATCTGAGTTTAACTAAACGTCGTTTAAATTTTAACTAAGATTAAAATGTCATTCGATTGCACCGCTTCAAATAAATCTAAGATTAACAAACTGGAGTTTAATTGTAGAATTTTAGGGAGTTTTTGTCTTACATGTTTGCATCAAAGTTCATGCCTCTGATTTTGACAGTTAGTGCACACATTTTACTTGTTTATGCGATGGTATTCTGTGGTTTATGCAGAAGTTACAATTGACATCTGTGCTACGGATTTCGTTATACATACAACTATTTTATAATTTTATTTAATTTTGTAGTTTGTTAAATAAGAGGTTGGAAATAGCTGACATTAAAAAATCGTTAGAAAATGGAAAAGAGGAGCATAAATTAAGAATGCAGTTATTAAATGTAGAAATAGAAATTAAGAAGAAAGAAAAAAAATACAAGAGGGCAATTTGTAATGTTAAACGTTCTTTACTTATATTTCAAAGTTATAAATAAAGAAACAATATTTAACTAGAATCTACTTATTTTTGTTAGAAATTCAGCTAGGTATCTACATTATTTTATAAATTTGCAAAATACTCCTGGATTAACAGATTTTGTGAAGAATTTTGAGGCATATCTATAATAGGAAAATTCGCCAAATCGCCCATATTAATTAGGTAATTCAATTCATTGTTTCAAAGTATTCAGCGCGAATATTAATAGTTCTGGGAAAGCCAAAATCTATTATTTCAAGAATTTCAATATTGTCGTTAAAAATGTCCACATCTTCAAAATCCATTTTTTCACACAATAAAACTATACACTTTTGGATGTCGGTTAACTTGCTTTATATTCGTTAAGCTTTTGACATTTTATTAAAATGTAGGGAAAGGAAACTTTACTTGCCATGCGCAAAGCCTTAGTTAGAGCTAAACTTTGTTTAATCCGTAAAAATTGGAGGATTAAATAAAGCGGAGTTTAGACCATATTAAACTAAGCTTTAATGGCGGTGCAAACAAAATTTAAGATATAAACGACGTTTTGGAATAAACCACGATTAAATATTGCGGTGCAAACGGGCATTAAACATGTTTTTTTTGCAAATCATAATTAACGGTAGATGTGGCACAAAAAAGATTAATTAAATAATAGGAAACGTATATAGCATGAATGTATTAAGTTTACTATAAAAAAAGAAACAAAAATTCTAACAGTATGTATTTAAAAGTTTTGTTTCGGCTAATCTTGATCCACCGAAGGATTTTGATTTGCCGTGTTTCCAGTGTTCATCGCTTTGAAAATCATAACAAGTTTTGATGCTTTTTCTACACCTAACCTGTTTCGTAATTTTGAATGAACAAGGCCAAACGTAGAAAAAAGTCTTTCAATCCCAGCCGAGGAAGCTACAACAGTATGAAGCTGTTTGGTTAATTTTATTGTTGCACAGTTTACACGGCGTTCTAATGACAACCACCATGCTAAAGGAGTAACGTTTTCTTTGGATTTTTCAGAAAATAGAAAGTCGTAGAAGGGTGGACATTTAGCTTGATAATTTATAATATCAGGTAATGCTTCAGGATGATACGTGTTAGCAAATGTCATAGCTTGGTCAATTTGTGTATTACTTCATTTATGACCCATATATCTGTGATCCAACAAATTTGCAAGAAAATGAGCAGGTGTCATGGCCATATCAAAGCGCATTGTGACACAATTTATTTCAATTTCAGAAAATTCTAGTCGACTTACATCAGTTACATCTGTTACATCCGGCATGAGATCGAGCCATATTTCAGTTGCTTCACTAATTAAACAAAATTCACTCTGGATCTTATCTAATGCTACCGAAATTTTTTTCAATTTAAATAAATAGTTTTGAACTTTCTGCTTCAGATTTATATCGTTCACTAAGCACGCAATATTAAGATCAATTGAAACTCTATTTTCTGTGCATATTTGAGCCAATATGTGCCAATTCTTTGTGTACGATTCCAGAGAATCAGCTAAGGTGTTCCATCGGACGTCTTGAGGTAATATCAAATGTGAACCACCATACTGTTTATATTTTGCTGAAGGGAAATTATGATATTTGAAGTATTTTATAACCTTTTTTATACTATCTTTTAAGTTTGGAACATCAATATCTTTGGCCAATAAATTTAGTATATGCGCAGAACATCCATAAGTTATTATATCTTGCATTCCAATATCTTCAGATTTAGATAACTCAGATCTCATTTTAGACATATTACTGGCGTTGTCTGTAACCACACTGCTAACAGTACATTTTAATTTTTGGCACGATTTAATGCTTGAAACTGTTAAAGCCAACGAGTATTCAGAAGTGTGTCTTTGATCTTCGGTATTAATGGTATCTAATAAATGAACACTTTTATCGCAGAAGTTCGTGGCCGAAATACACAAAATAGGATCGTTGTGCACATTGCTCCATCCATCCAATGCCAAACAGACAGATTTGTTTGCTAAATCCTTTTCCAAATTTTTTGTAACTAAATTATGAACTTCATCTAAAAGTTCACCACCAATTTGGTGGCGATTTGGTGGTTTATAACCGGGATATAGCATCGACATTAATTTAATAAACTGAGGATGTTCTACAGTAATAAATGCTGAATTAGTGGCAAGAATATATTTCGCAACTTGCAAGTCCAATGCTTTTTTTTATTTAATGTAGTTTTTGTTATAAAAGAGTCCATTGTTGATCTTGATGATGCCGATAATACTGATACAGACGACGTTGTTGCAAAAGATTTATCAAATGGCGAACATTTGCTTCTTTTTTTAGCACTTTCAACAGAAGCACAAGACTCTATATTAAAAAAAGGAAATTTGATAATAAAAAGTAAGAAATACGGCTTTACATTTACATACCAGCTTGTTCTAGGTTTTGTTCCTCCTCAAAATTGTCACTCTCCGTGTCGATACCTGCGTTAGTATCCATATTTTCTACTGTAGATTGGGATTGAGATGGCTGATGTATTTTTGCACTTTTGAAAGTGTAAGTATTATGATTATTACACAGAACGTTACCTTCCATAGAAACTGTTATAAAGTTTATCTGGTTCTTCTTGAGGATTATTCCCTCTCGTACAATAATTTCGTTTTTCTCTGTAGTTGCGTTAATGCTTAAATTCTTGAATGGGTCGTCATCCTCGTACCCGAATAGTAAAGTTCCACCCACTCGAACATACGCTACTCCCTCTTTCTCTGTAAAATCTCGCTCCAATAATATATCGACGCTTTGGACTGTAGAGGGCACCACATAAAGTTTCGCTCTCTCGAAGATGTTATCAAACTTGATGTCGAGGTAAGTATATTGCTTACTGGTAACCACGCCCCCTCCAAATCCGTGTAACTTCTCTTCTGTTTTATATTTTCCGAGGTCTAACCTTGAAACTGCGCTCTCTTTTATGGTACTAACCGCACTGCCTGTATCGATGAATACGGTTACTCTATTTTCCCCAATCAGTATTTCTCGAAAATATTTTTCATCCTCAGCTTCGCTTTTGATAACCATTTGTTTCTTGGAATCATCTTTCGCTTCTCTGCTCCATTCTTTGTTAGTGTTTGGTTTCTCTGGACATTCCCCAATTTTATGTCCATCTTTATTGCATCTAAAGCGTCGAATGTCCTTCAACGAGCACTCTCTTGCTTTATGTCCACTCTCACCGCATTTAAAACACTGGTATTTATTCCAATTTTCCCGCGTATTCTTCTCTACATTTTTTTTTCTGATTTTTGGCTTTTATTTTCGTGCTTCCCAGTTTCTTTCCAGACTCTGTCGAATCTGCTTTTGTTTATCCGATCATATGTTGTAATATCGTGGAATAATTCCTTGACGTTGTGATGTTGTTTGGCCATTAGTGTATTACATAGTTCCCGTGACCAAATTCCTACCAAAACTTGCTCTTTTGTGTCGTTAAATCCCAAATTTATTCTTTGGCATAATTTTATTTTGTCGAAGAAATAAGTTTCCAAGGCCTCGTCCTTTTGTTGGTTTATTTTTACCTTTTTCTCCCATCGTGTAGGTAAACTGGTTTCTCTAACAAACATTGCTCTGAACTGCATTTGAAAACTTTCCCAATCGATTAATTCTTCTCTTCTAAAAATAAACCAGTCTTGTGCTGCTCATTTTAGATGTGACTTGGCTGTCTCGAAAGAAAATACATCCGGCCAGTTGTATAGCCTTTGCATGCTAATAACATTTTCTAACCATACTTTTGCTTTTAGGCTATCCCCCTCCCCATTGAATTCATATATGCTTTTTGTTAAATCAGGCATTATATGAAAATTATTATTATTTCTAGGGGACTCACCTGTTCGTGTAGGTGCCAGCGGGGTAACTCTGTCCAATAGCCTCTCTAGCAAATCATCCCGTCTTCTGTTTTCTGCCAAAAATGCATCCAACATCCTCTGCATTTGTAATTCGGAACTCGATAACAATTGTCTTCTCTCAGGTTCCAAACGGTCTTGAAAAGCTCCCTCTAAACTGTCCACGCTTTTCTCCTGCGTATCACCACACATTTCACTGTCTTTTTCGTTCATCTCACTGTTTATCATTGTTCTAACTCAATTAAAATGTTCAAACTCACTTTAGATTTTTATCTGTCTCAATGTTAGTTCACACAAAATCTTGTTAACTCGCTTTACCACGTTTCGCTCGCGCTAAAATGTTTTCTTTTTCGAATCGCACTTCTGAGATCTGTGGAGTATTTTACCCGGTCCTCTCGTTGCATAAAATAACACCAACAACTCTAAGTCAGAAAGGCTTTAATTTTCTAGCAAGATATATGTAATAACAATAATTAAAAATAGTTCAAACAAATGCAGTTTCGTCACTCGACATGTGTTTTTTTCTTCTTTTCTCCCTCTCTCTCTCTATCTGTCTCCAACATCGCGCCGTCATTCTTGCATCATTTTGCCCGGGGCGACATCTAGGTGGAGTGCGTTCCGAAACCTTAACTTGGGGTGTTACGAAACACCTCCAGGTAATTCCCGACAATTATTTACTTAAAAGTGTTAGTTATTTTGGTTTAAAGTTAAACTTTATAAATATATTACTCGTTGTGTCGAAAATAATAATGATAGCTACCTAATATCGCAATTTAAATTATCATGATTATAATGATTATTTTTTTACAGTTAATTTAAATTATAAAAAAATGAATTTTACACAGATAAAAATAATCTGTAACGTATACCTACATCTAGTGAAGTGACTAGTTTATGACGTGAATATCACATCGAATTATGACGTCATATATTTGGTCATAACTGCCACGTCATATTTACGTGATTTTTATGATCAGTTGACGTCGTAGACCAAAAATCACTAATAATTGACGTGACAATCACGTGGCCTTGCTGGCTGGGTAGTCTACCTAGATCGTCGGATTCAACAATCAAAGCGCGCTATGAGAAATATAAGTGTTTTAAGAATATGTAGTTTTTTTGAAATTTTGTTTTTCAAAATTCAATTCTAAATCAATGTTAAAGAATAAAAAAATCTCATAAATTGTTTATTTTTCAAGATATTCCTAATAAACCTAAAAATGTCTTCAGGTAAGTGTCACTTGTGTTGGTGCTAGATGAAAAACATTTAATGTGGCACCCACAAATTTGTTCAAACTCTTAAATATGAAATTTGAATCAAATCCGATAAGTCGTTTTTGAGTTATGGTGGATAGAGACAGACACACAGACAGACAGACATCATGGCGAAAATGGTCAAAATGGATTCAGGGGCCCTCAAAACGTGTAAATCCATCAAAATCTCGATGTCGGAAAAAATCACGATTACTATACTTTCTTATTACTTCGTATAAGAAAGTAAAAAGCACATTCATTTATTCATTATTGTTTTCGGTACCATAGAAACCAGTAAAATAAAAATAAACTAATGGTCCTTCTGGGATTCAAACCCGGGACCTTCCGTTTGGCAGCCAAACCTCTATGTCTAGTCTACCTAGACCGTCGGATTCAACAATCAAAGCGCGCTATGAGAAATATAAGTGTTTTAGGAATATGTAGTTTTTTTGAAATTTTATGACAGAATTTCAAAAAAAAGTTCAAACAAAATTTGTTCAAAATTAAATTCTAAATCAATGTTAAAGAATAAAAAAACCTCATAAATTGTTTATTTTTCAAGATATTTTCCTAAAAAACCTAAAAATGTCTTCAGGTAAGTGTCACTTGTGTTATTGATAGATGAAAAACATTTAATCTGGTTCCCACAAATTTGTTCAAACTCTTAAATATGAAATTTGAATTAAATCCGATAAGTCGTTTTTGAGTTATGGTGGATACAGGCAGACATAATGGCGAAAATGGTGAAAATGGATTCAGGGGCCCTCAAAACGTGTAAATCCTTCAAAATCTCGAAGTCGGAAAAAATCACGATTACTATACTTTCTTATTACTTCGTATAAGAAAGTAAAAATACGAAATAAAAAAGTAAACTTAAATATTTATTTACTATTTACTTATAATTAAATTATAAAGATTATATATAAATAGTTATTTACATAATTAGTTATGAAAAGTGTTCTTTACAAAATTTTATCTAATTCCGTCAGAATAATTTTATCCATTTTTTAAATGAGAACATTTCTCACATTACATAAAAAAATCAGCTGATGAGCTTATGCCCATCAAAACAAGATTGCGCTGAAATAAGCAAATGTCGATTTTTTCCAAAAAGACAACATTGATTAGTTTTGAAACATGGCCAGTTACGTATAGTAGTTTTTTGTCGATCGTTTATTAAAGATCAAGTTAATGTAATAAAAGGAGTGTATTAATAACTCAGTTTAATGCATACATGCACATTAAAAACATTCTTGAGATTTGCTAGGTAACCAACAATATATTATATTATTGAAACATGCATTTGGGACTGACAGCTGCCGAAATTAATTAATTATGTCAGTGGTATTTTGACTTATTGCATATTATGTCAGAATTTGGATTTTGCCATGGAACAAAATTAGATTATTTTCATTCTAATAAAGAGCGATCGACAAAAAAATATTGTAATCAACATGAGTGTTAATCGGCGATTAAAATCTCGACTCATTAACGCGCTCGCTGCGCTCACGCGTTAAAATCGTTTCGATTATTAATCGCTCTTATTAACACTCTTGTTTATTAAACTACTATTAATAAACAAGAGCGATTAATAATCGAAACGATTTTAATGAGTCGAGATTATTAATCGCCGATTAACACTCATGTTGATTACAATATTTCGATCGCTCTTTATTAGAATGAAAATAATCTAATTTTGTTCCATGGCAAAATCCAAATTCTGACATAATATGCAATAAGTCAAAATACCACTGACATAATTAATTAATTTCGGCAGTTGTCAGTCTCAAATGCATATTTCAATAATATAATATATTGTTGGTTAGGTACCTAGCAAATCTCAACAATGTTTTTAATGTGCATGTATGCATTAAACTGAGTTATTAATATACTTCTTTTATTACATTAACTAGATCTTTAATAAACGATCGACAAAAAAAGGTTTTATTCACAATCAGTTAGTAATATACAGCTTTTCGTACCCCTTAAAAGTTAGAAAGTGAGCCATTCCCTGGTTACACTTCAACCAGTCAGTAATAGTAAAAAAGCAGTCAGTAATGAACCCATTACTAACCTGGGAGGGCGCTACAATCTGAGCAACTACAAATTTAATGTGACTTTGTTAACTAATTTGATGAAATGTCAATGTCAATGTCAAATTTATTTTTTATTATTATAATGTTGTTTGTTTTATTAAATGATTGACTGTGAATAAAATCGTATACAAACCTCGGCAAAAGTACCATTCCTGTGTCTCGAGAACTAGTTCACCTCGAGGCTACGCCTCTCGGTAAACTATAGTTCTCTCGACAGGAATGGAATACTTTCAGCCTCGGTATGTAATCTACTATTACGCAACTACTTTACGTAACTGTTATGAAAAATTTGACTTTTTAGAACGTCAAAAATTTATGTAAATTTTGACTTTTCAAAACGGAATTAGATAAAACAAAAATAACATGGAAAATAATAAATTTTAAATTTATTTTATTTTTATGGTATATCCCCGACTCTCTTGGGCGCTGGGCTTTCGAGCCATCCACCAGGAATCAGGATATAACCTTGGCTTTCTTGGGCATCGGGCCTTCGGGCCATCCACCAGATGGTTATCAATTTCATTCCTGCTTTAACCTTGGCTTCCTTGGGCGTCGAGTCTCCGGACTATGCACCAGAAGTCATTCCTACCATAAATATACCGGGACATTTTTTTAACTTTGAACATAGTTCGCAATAGTCCCTATGTTCATTTTGAAAAACACACCTCAATGCATGTATTTAAGTTTAGGTGATTCGGGTTATCCTTTGGAGCCCTGGTTATTAACGCCCATCGATAATGCAGCAGAAGAAATCCCAGAAGGTGCTTATACAAAAGCACACATTTCTGCAAAAAATTGTATCGAACGTTTGAACGTAGTGCTGAAAAGTAGATTCCGGTTTATACTACGGCATCGAGCTTTACATTATCACCCCATATTCGCAGCAAAAATTATTTATGCATGTGCTTGTTTGCATAATATTTGTTTACAATTTAAAAATGACATAATTGATGGAATAGTGGACAATGGCAATGAAGATAATAATGGTGAAAACAGTTTAAATTTTGACGATAATAATTGGTTAAATGAGGACCGTGCTATTAGAAATCAAATTATAAGGGAGTACTTTAATAATTAATAAAACTCTTAAATGCGTTTTTTGTATTTTTTATTTTTTACCGAATTGTTTACTTACATGCCGAAAAAATAATTATATATCCAAAAACCAATTAAAATTATAATCCTTACTAGGGCGTCTATTCCTTAGGACACCGGCGGTAGCACACCGAACGCGTTTGCATGGACGTTCCCTAGTATTTAAGTTGCAAACGCGTTCGGTATGCAAACCACCGGTACCATAGGAATAGATGCCCAGCAATAAACAAAACACAAAGTGAAAATATCAAATACAGCATTTTAAAAATAAATAAACAAAATAAAAAGATTGCACATGTATGTCAGTATTTAAAACATTTTAATTTTGAAGCGTTTTATCCACATCGATATTTATATTACTTATTGCATCAGCTAATTTTTGAATAGCATTTACTAAAACTATAATTGATCGTGAAAGTTCTTTCGAAGCTGTCCGTTGCACATCAATGCCGTGTTCTAGTGCGGTTTTTTTTCCTTTATAGACTTTGGTACATTTTTCTTTGCTGCAGCGTTCTCATTTTGGAGTTGCAAATCTATAAATGGTGGAGGCTCTTCTACTCGGATATCTAATAACATGTCGTCCATTATTTGTTCTGTAATCTACAATGAAATTGTTGACTTATTTGTCACAAATAAAATAAAATTTACTCCTTACATTTGCTCTCGCAATTTCCTCTTCCTCAGGCGGAACAGTCTTTGTGTTAGCCTCATTAGATGATCCTATTTCTTCCAATGTAGGTGCCCCTTCGACGGACGTAGGACAAATTAAATCATACAACTTTTGTTCTATTTCTGACAATTCTTTTGGAGCTGGCCCGCCACCCGTACCACATCTAGCTACATATAGCATACGTCCTTTCTTTTTTATATTGGTTTTATAATAATCAGAGAGAACCTTTAAGCAAACAACAAAACACTTTATGCAGAATAGGTATACGAAGAAGCATCGCTAGTGGCGCCACCACATGGCCGTATTTTCGTAACTGAAGAGCAGCTGTCAAACGGGTATCTATATATAATAAAACGTGATATGTCGCAAAAGTACATAGCAACGGGTGTTGGCAACGGTGTAAACAAACTTTCAAATAGATGGGAAAAATACTTGAATCAGTTGGATTGCAATGTCACTATGCCTATATGGTTTAAAATTTCTTTGACTTTTTGGTCGTTTTTGTTTAAAATCAACTGGTGGAATGGTCTAAGTGCAGGAGGTCGCCCCGAAAAGTACCTCCAGTTAGAAAAGGCATCTTGCATCCTTTGTTCTGGCACGTACGCGGAAATTGACTACACATAAACACTCGATTATTACTATACTACATATGAAATTTTCACTACGCACATTATTGTCCGCACCTTTTTGAAGTTTCCACATTTTAGGTTAATCAACTGTCAGTTAGTTCATGTTGTGTTGCAGTAAAACTGCAAGAAAAAGCACCCGTCGGTCGACATTTGTATGTTGTAGTAAGAAACTGGCAAGAAAAACTATTGAAAAATGTATTTAAAGTGAATTACACAAGTGGATTTTAGTTGTGTTTGTAGGTATCCCGGAAATTTTTTGATTTATTACGTGCGTGTAAAGTTTGTGTTTGCGGCAAGTGCAACAATTTGTACAAATACAGGCAATATGTGTGCAAGTGCAGTTTTTGTGTTCCCCAAACGATACCAAGCTGTAGGAAAATGTAGAATGCCAAAATGTTTCAGTGACAAAAATACCTACATAAGGCATCAGCATCGCACTATAAATGGAAAAATCTGCTGCGCCGGCTCTAGACAGGTTAGTTAAAAATCCGAAAAGTTTCCCTCAAAGTCATTTGCATAATATTAAAAAATCCTAAAAAAATAATGCAGAAATCTGCATTATCTACATTTATTCAATTCTTTGAAGCTTTGGAAAAAACATCAGCAACAATAAGCAAGTTTGCATGTGAAATTGCGACGTGACAAAATATTTTTGGTTTAAATGTGGCCGTTTTTTTGTAATTTCATCGAATATGCAAGTATTTTATCTATGTATGAATTGACGATGCAATGTGTCGCCGCTGAGAGAAATATCCATCATTCATCATCGCCAAAAGGTTAGTTAAACAAAATAATTACATATGTAAATTATTTAGCTAATATTTTATTTTGTTAATTTATCAAGAGATGGAGATGGTGCTTCGAGCAGTCACAGTTGCATACAGCAACAAAAAACCCCAACTACACCAGCTGATGAAACATGCGAAATTTTGAGGTTACGAATCTGTTGCAGTAATTTTACAAAAATCAAAGGTAAGAGTGCATTTGTATGCAAATTTGTGTGCAAATGTAAATCACCATCATCGACGATCAGTGTTATGTTTAGAGACAAATATAATAGCTTTAAATATATTTGTACAAGAATTTACTTTTAAAACACAGACATTGCAGTTAGGTTATCCTCATAAACTCTTTTTAAATGTGTTTTTCGAATTTTAGGAACGTCGGACAATAGAAAAAAACTGAAACTAAGGCGCAGGTGAATACAGACGAATCTCCTAAACTTTGGAAAACGTGCACATTTATGAATTAAAAGAAATAACATGCTACACAGTTTTGGTTTTGAAATGTACGAACAATGAACGGAACAGAATAAAGAAGTTTTTCATCTCCAAAGATTTGGTGAATCTGCATGGTGCTGGACTGTAGATTTGCACAACTGATGAATTATGGTGACACTTTTTTGTGGTTAAATTCTTTGCGAGTCTGCAGCAGTAATTTTGCATTAATAAAAGGTAATAGTGCATTTGTGGCAACCATAAATATAAATTACCATTATTGCCTGCCTAAACACTTAAAAATTATCGCTTTAAAAATGTATTTGTACACGAATTTACTCATAAGACAAACGTTGAGGTTATATTTTACAGTAAATCTCTTCCTAAAATTCTACAATAATTTTGGTTTTGGAATTTGCGAATGAGTGGATTGAATTTTTCTTCTCCAACAACGAGTTCTCTAAAAATTTGCTTAAACAGCATGGTGGTAAAGAAGTATGAAATTTTATGGTTATGTTTTTGCCGGTTCACAGCTGATGTTCTTATTTTGCCAATAATTAAAGGTATGTGAGAATTTGGCGCTGCAGCCAAAAATTTTAACATTCTTCACCTTCTGCCATTGTTGTGCTTATAAACAAAAATAATAACCTCAAAACGTTTGAGTCAAAAGTCATTGTACAAGAATACATTTTCTTACATATGCTAAACATACATTGGGCTTATAGATTTCCATGAAAAACTGTTTCTCATTGTGTTTTCCAACATTTAGGAACATGGAGATGATGATGATGATGGATACAAATTATCCAAACTGCAAATGCTGCAGTAGTTATCAATGATGTAGGTATTATTGAACATGCTGCTTTGGAACTTTTCAAATGGTGAACTGACGTAATAGAAGTAAGTGGAGGTAGTAGCCAAAACTGAGTATGCAAAAATATGATGGCGCCGTTTCTTTTTGGATAATTCGTTGCACGTTTATCCCAAGGTGAGAATAGAAAGTTGAAATACAGAGTGTTCGTAAATTCATGGCTTTTTTAAATGTATCCCCACACAAAGTAAAAACATTTTTGTCTTAAATTTTGTTTATAAACAAATAAATTAATTAAATATAAAGCTTTGTCATAAAACCGAGGTCTGTCACCGATCGTCGGTCTGCCGCGCAGCGGCTCATTTACAGGCTGGTCGCGCAGCGGCCTGACTGGCTGAGGTTCGTTAGAACCTCTAGTTATTTAATATTAAGCGAGTGTTTTTGTAAAATGACTGGTGAAAATATAAAAAAAACCGTGGAACGTTTGTTGTGTTGTTGAGTGTTTCTCGAGAGGAACAAAAAATCCGCGATTGAGTTTTTACCGGTTTCCCAATAAACCGTGGGAATCCGACCGAAGAAAAAAATGGATTAATTTTGTGCGTCGAAAAATGTAAGTTTTTGTTGCTAATAAGAGTCCGATTGATGCCGATTAAAAAATGTTTAAAAGTAAAATGCACTTGTAGCGCCAATGACAACCCTTGGGAACTTGGCAAATACACAAGAGTATGTGGTCTTCATTTTCAAGGGGGTAAAATATCGGAAGATCCGCGGTCAGAATCTTACAACCCCACAATTTTTCCTGCGATTTACCGAAAAAAACAGCCCGCTGACAGTGATCGAAAAGAAAGACTGGAAAATCGAATTACAAAAAAAATTATTCCAAATCAATCACATCAGCTTCTAACAGCACTGGTAAAAATATTTTGTTTTGTTTTTATTTCTTTCATGTAATTTCTCAATATTCAATTTAAAAATAAGTCGGTAAATTTGGCAAATGTAGCTTACAATGATTTTGGAAAAATTTTGAAATTACCTTATTAATTAAGATCTGATTACGAAAATGCGGTCTCCAATATTTCCAAAGTTATAATAGTTTGAAAGCTTGAAACATCCAAAGTTTGGATGTGTAAATTAAGGACTTTTATCAACTTTTATTCACTAAAAATCCACTCACTAGTACCTATTGCACTAATTATTAATTAATCATTACCATTTAATATTATTGATGAAAACCCTATTTTTAAAACATTTTCTTTTTCTTGTTTTTACGTTTTTACTAAAATCTAATGGTTGATTAATCATTACTTAATGCAATAGATTTTATTGAGTGCATTTTTAGTAAATAAAAGTTGATAAAAGTGCTTAATTTACACATCCAAACTATTATAACTTTGGAAATATTGGAGACCGCCGCTTATTTTAGCATTTTCGTAATCTTAATTATAAGGTAATTTCAAAAATTTTCCAAAATCGCTGTGAGCTACATTCGCCAAATTTTCCAATAAGTCGCGAATCAAATGTTTAAATTAAGGTCCTCGAATTACAAATTTCAATTGCGAATGCGTCATTAGACTTGATATTTTGAAATGAAACGTCGGAAATGTAAAAGAGTGAAAAATTAGTAAATAATGTTATTTTGAGAATAAAAATATGTAGGTAGAATATTCTAGTTTCGAAACAGAATAAGTTTTTTAATGTATGTGGCTATAGGAAAAACGTGACAGCTGAACTCGAACAAATAAGTCTGCTTTAAAATTTTAATTTATTTTTTATTTGATATGATATTTTTAGATATGAAGAAATTGAGTCATTACTTTGGTAATTCGATTGATTGATCAATGTAATTGATTAAATTAAATAATAAATTGATTTTTTTAAATTCGATTTTGATTTTTTTATTGAATTCCAAAATTCTTTATTCATATAATTCATTTGAAAATTTTAGATGGGCCGGCTCATGATACTGATCATGAAAATTCTGATGGATCTGACACAGAGAACGATAATTTTGGAAACCAGCCAACAAAGCACGAGGCCTCTACGCAAACAGAATTTAAACGGTCGTATGATGCTGAGACACAAATTACTGTAGCAGTCATTCCAAATACTGTCATAAAAGTTGATGTCGGAGTGGAAGATAATGAAAAGTATCTACCGGGATTTATGGAATATTCTGATGTAAAAACTGATTTGCACATGAAACAATTATGTGGCATAAGTTTGTCTGTTTTTCATATTCTTTTACAATTTATCGTTCCTGGTGCGCAAGGTCAACCAAAATTTTATAGAACTCTGAATTCCGAAAATCGTATGTTACTTTTTTTTATGAAAATGAAACTTTGCTTAACTTTTGCAGCAACTGGGATTTTTTTCGTGTTTCTGGGAAAACTGCCTCAAAAATTTTTGACGATATTTTGGAAACAATATTCGTTAACATCAAAACGTGGGTATTTAGGCCTACTCGAGAAGCAATTAAAGCAATTATGCCACCTTCTTTCAAGAAATATCCAAATTGTCGAGTAATCATTGATTGCACCGAAATTCGCGTTGACACTCCACCAACTGTGGAACAACCAGCATTAATGTATTCTAGCTACAAATCTGCTTTCACAGTAAAGTATCTTATAGGAATAAGTCCATCAGGAATGATAACATTTATATCAAAAGGTTATGGAGGCAGATCTACAGATGGTTTTATCTTTATCTAATTAAAACAGAACTCTTTAAACGTCAATGTGTTTTGATAATGCCTCCATTCGCTTTTTATCCTCAATTTACAAAAGAGGAAGTTATGGAAGGCTATGAGATTGCGAGTGTTCGAATCCATGTTGAACGAGCCATTCAAAGAATCAAAATTTTTAAAATTTTTGAACACATTAATTTGGAAATGTTATCGAGAATAGACAAAATTGTGCACGTCGCTTGCGCCTTAGCAAATACAAAAGAGCCCATTATAAAAAAAAACACGAGAGGGACAAGAAAAAAATACGGAATAAACAACGACGCATTTTTTTAAAGAAATGTATTGAAAAAAAAACTTATACAAAAATTAAAAAAAAATTAGATTCAATAAAGTTAAGATAAAATGAAGTTACAAATTTTATTGTGTTTTTATACATTTTTTTGTAGTTTGCTTTTTAAGAGTTTTTGCATAACATTGGGAGAAAGTTGCTGAAATAGAATTTTTCGATTTTGGGTACAAGATTTGCCACGAATTCCTCGTTTCGCGATATTTTCAATAAAACATAGTCTTTGGACGAGAACACAAAGAAATTGCACAGTTTGAGGCCAGTAACATACAAAGAAAGTTGAATTTGAGTGTAGTAAATGTGATTTTCTTTAAGCAATGGTTTTTTTTCTTCCGATGAAATCAAATAGTCTATGAATGATTCTCCCGTTTTAAGGTCAAAAATTTTGGAATCATTTGATTTCTACAATTTCTATGTCGTTGCCATTAACAATAATCCCATCGGGGTTACAAGCCAGATATGGTTGTTTTTTGCAAACAACCAGACCCGAATCATAAGTTTTTGTACCGGCAAGTACACCGGACAGTTTAAGTTTCGCATCCGGCTCCATGCATAAACCGTAACGCATTGCTTCAGTTAGTGCACTGTTATAACGCTCTTTAATAAATCGCAGGGCCAATTTTTCAAAATCTCCTTTTCTTGTTTTGATATTGTGCGCTTTTTTGCTTGCAGTAATTCTTAAATATCTTTCTTTAAACCACGATGACGTTTCCGATTGTTTCAACGAATCAAAAAAAAATTGTTTTCCAAGTAATTTCATCAACTGTCACTTGATTACTGTAAAAAATTTCATAAAGCGATGGGCATTTGAAACTTGACAGTTTTAACGACAAATTTGAGGAAACTTCATTGATTTCGTAAGCATGATAAGTAGGTTCACCACAGCGGACTGGAAATTCATACAATTTGTTGATTATATTATTAATTTCAGTAAGCTTTTCTGTCTGAATCTCCGCGGTCAACATTTCAGAAAGAGAACAATTTTCAGAAAAAATTGGCTCTGTGTTTTTTATGTCTTCAAATTTAAAAACTTTTTTTGGTGAGATCGCGATAGAGGTGTCAGGCAAATTGCATTTTTTAAGCATTTGTTCAACGGTGTAACCTTTTCGATATTTTTCTAACTGTACTTCGGGGGGCCTATTCCAAACCATCGGTTGGTCTGTTTTGGAACGGGTATTTTCTACGTTGACGAAAATACAAATAGCTGCAGCGTGCTTGCAGAAGCATTTTCCAGCTTTGCACGTGCAACTTGTATTTCGTCAAGCTAAAAAAAAATAAATAGGTAATAAATAAATGCAGTAGCTCTATTTGTTGGGTAATTTCATATTTCATAAATTTATTTTAATCATATTTCATTATTTTCAATTATGCCATTACTATGAAAACGTAACATTTATAATAAAAACATAGGTAAATATTATGGAACAATATGTACTATTTAAATCAGGTGTGTGGTATAATTGCATAATTGCATAGCAAAAACTCGCAATGCATTGATCTGTGTTTTTTGAAATTGAACATAGGGAATATGTTCAGAGTTAAAAAAATGTCGCGGTATGTACTCGTACTTTTCAATACAAGAATTAACATATTTAGGAACTATTCTCTTAAAATTTATTTTTAACCAACCTCGATGACAGGATAATACAAATTTTCATTTTTTCTTGTGCTGTTCGCACCGGGAGTCTCCCTTAAGACAGTGCCTCTAATAAAAATTAAATTGTCGCAACGTTCTTCTTTCACGTTACTAACGTGACAGCTTTCCACCAAGTTCTTGCCCTTTGACTTGCTTTTTTTACGAAAACAATCAAGTGTTACTTCTTGGAAGTGGCTCTGTATTACTATACTTCTACTGCACGATATCGTCGGTTAATATGAAAACTGCGTAAGTCCTCAAATTATAAAAATTGAATTTTTAATACCATCTAATGAGCATTACGTTAACTAATGGAATAAATGCAAAAAAATCACAACAAATTATTAGATGTTGCCTAAATCAATTAAAAATAAATTGTGTTGAACGTAACAATAATTAATGTTTTTAAACAGTTTTCTGTTTTGTCATTATACCTACTGTAAAAACGGTCATCTTGGACTTATGCACATTTCATATGAAGCAGACGATATCGCTAAAAGGCTATTATTTTATTTTAAAAATGATGTGCAGCTCGTATATTTTCAATACATTTAAATGTATTGTTGACAAACGCTGCTCTTCAGTAACGCTATAGGGCGCCATCAGTTGGCGCGCGCGTTGCGAAAACGTGATGCTTCTTTAGCGTATATGTATCTATTTAAAAATATCAACTTACACTTTTCCATTGCGTAACAGTTCTAACTGGTCCCTTTTCTGCATTTAATAAAGCAGTTAACTCTAATCACATTTTATTTTGTTCTTCTGCTTCTTTGGTTATTAAATTTGTCTTTAACAAAATGGTATTATTTGCAATGAAATCTACCATTACATCTAACTATTTGCTTTTTTGTCGTACGAGATCTTTTTTTATCGTCCATTTTTATAGATTAAGGATTAAAGGATTATTAAATATGTACACACAGATTTACAACTTTACAACTAAAAAATAAGGTTAGATTTCTTCTATGTATCAAAACTGTCAAATACTCAAATACAACAATAAATGTGAAATTAGCCGCATCCGTTAATTTTAACGTAATGCGCTGTTGTAGATTGGTCACAGTTAAAAATTAAACATTTTAACGGAATCCGACAAGTGACTTTTACAGAATAGTATTAACCGATAAAACTTTAGTCGATGGGTTAAAAATTAACTTTTTATCGGAATAGTTAAAATAAACACAATAGGCTTGATTATCTGAAAAATTACTCGTATAACCACACAGTACAGAAACTATAGTGCATCTGTATCTAAATCTGTAATCTATACAGACTTACCTTTGCTCTGCAGGTATCGAATAAGCAGAGGTACAATATCGATTGAACACCGTTGTCTATATTCAGTAGGTAAAGATTCTATACATATGCTATATTATTTAAGTAACGCTAAAGTACAGATTCAATATAGTACTTTATGCGCGTCATATAAAGATCAGTGTTATATAAGGTTCTGGATTCTGGATTAGGTTGTGGAGGGTGTATGACTAGCGTCATGCTACCACTTAGGCCACTTGTCTGTGCCCATTGTGCCACTCCTCCGGAGCAACTCCCTGCTCCCCGACTATTCATCGAGCCAACCAACAGAGTTGATTAGCTGAAGAATCATGGCGGGTGAGGTGTTGCTTATGCTGGCCATACTCGGCCAGAAGTCCCCCAGTATGGATCCTCGGGTCGATGCAAGTGCGGGACAATAACATAGTACATGCTCCGCAGTTTCATCCTCTTCTAGACACCCCCGACAAGTGAGATCAGTTACGATTCCCATTGTATAGAGGTGTTTGTTCAATCGACAATGTCCAGTCCATATCCCTACGAGTTTCCTAAACTGCTGGCCAACTGAAACGTACCAAGCGAATTTTTACGTTGAATATAAAGTCAAATATTTTGAAAAATAGAAAAGATATCAACATGCGGTTTTCAGGATTTCAGAGATAATTTAATTGAGAAAACGATAGTGTTACCCGATTTTTTTACTTTGAAGTACATTACTATCTACAGGGTATGAAAGAAAGTCTTCTTTTTTTGTCAAATTTTATAACTACCGTGATTCCACAAATTTATTTTAATATTTTTTTGATGTAGATTTTTTTAGTCCTTACTTAATGGGAAAACAACCTGTTTCTCAAAATTTTGATATCCCTGTTATTTTATAAGATACCGAATTTTTGCTGAAAATTTGATTTTTTCTTTGTTTTTTGTCGTTCGGCCGTATTGTGTTTTGTAAGAACCAATCTCTGAAGTTGATTATGATACCTTATGAATGGCTTTCTTATAAAAAGTACACTTTTTGTACTTTCATTAATTTATTGGTAACCAGTGGCTTATCAAAAATCGGTACACGTACGCTAATTGGTAAATTTTTTAAATCATTTTTTGAGGCTATTTTCTTAATGGAATAGAATGGAATTTAGTTAGTTTATTGGTTTAAGTGACTTATATCCTCGAAACGGGTTTCTCACTTTTTCAAAAATTTGCTCATATTCGTGTATACCGGGTGGCTACGAAATCGTTTTACAACCCCCACCATTTTGTTACATTTAACTGTATTAATTTGAAATTTGGCATGGTTTGATTGTTGAAAGGAATAATCATTTTGACGTTTAAAACAATCTGATGACACTTCCGGTTTCACTGAAAGGGCCACCTACTAACTTTCAAAATTTTTTAAAACAACCCTGTATATTTTTTTCCGTAAGAATTAGATTCTACTTAAAATTACCTTTTTATCGACATATCACATGATGACATTTGCTTTCAGAATGGCAGCATAATTATTATTGCAAAAACCTGTTCAGCAATATTAAATTTAATAAAAAATTCGGTATCTTATAAAATAAGAGGGATATAAAAATTGGTGCTTTTATGGCGGCCCTATCTACAGCTGTCGTGATTTACCCATCGCAAAGAGTGTCTTTTTAGGGTATCTTCCTTTATCAGAGCATTTAGAGTAGTCAGGGTTCACGGAAGTACTGGCTCCGGTCCAACAAAATGTCGGTCGGAGCCCGATCGTGCCAGCCTGTCTGCCTCTTCATTGCCGTGGTTCCCTGTATGTCCTTTAACCCAATTGAGTTGAACGACATTGTTTTCCGCCAGTCTTTCCAGAGCTAGATGGCATTCCCAGACTAGCCCTGAGTTGATCCTAGATCCTCTCAGAGCCATCAATACCGCCCTGCTGTCTGTCATGATGCGTACCGTAAAATGGGGGGAAGTTGACCGATTTACAACTTTGACCATGAATATTTTTTTACAGGCATTCATTAGCAGGATTAAAAATTTATCATATATTGGGTATATACGAAGAGAACGTGAAGGCGTAGTCAATTAACAAACCTATTAAATTTTATTATAATAAAAAAATAAAAATCGCAATCGGTCAACTACAGCCCTTATGGGGTGAAGTTGACTATGTATTTGATTTATGGTTTAGAGGAAGTTATTTCATATATAGGGTGAACTTGACTGTAGTTTTACTAATACAGTGTGTTTTCAAAGATTTATTTATCAGAAAAAACAAAATAACATACCTATATTCAACTTAAAATGAACATTTTGTAATATAGAAACTATTAATACAATTAAAAACATATTAAAAATGTATTGAGTTTATTTATTAATCAAGTTTATTGAATATTATATGGAGAAAAGTTATAATCAAAATATAATTCATTTCGACGCCCTTCTTTCGGAGGATTTATTACGCATTTTACTTGAGAAACTGCGACAGAGTACCTTTTGGAATGCCGTAAATTTTGGAAGCTTTGTAGGCACTTATTTTTCCATCTAGTACTTCTAACAAACATTTTTCTAGTGTATTTTCACTATATTCTCTCAGGCGTTTAGCATCTTCTTTCCGTAGATATACTTTCTTGGCATAATCACAGCTATATTAATTTCAAAATTTTAATTATCGCGAAACGCCTTCTAGGTCAAATTGTCGGCTACAACTGAACAAAAACTGTTGCCCAAGGCATATACGTAAATTTCTTACACAGGTTCGACACGTCGGTCAACTTCACCCCGATTTTTCAACCAAAGTGCGTAATTTTTATATTTTTGTTGTATTTTCGAGAAATATTAATTCATCGACACACTGGAAGGGAATTTATCACCTATATTGATGAGTAAACCAGTGTTCTGGAAACGAAATGTCGAACTTTATTTTATCAATGTTGTATAGACGAAAGTTTGCCTATGCATATTAAAGCTACATTTTGGGCGGTTTAAAGAACCTACAGTTCTATACTTAGAATGAACAGAGAAAAAAAAGCTTCTGTGCATTTTAAGTGTAATACTTGCAAAAACGTTATGACGTTAAAAAAAAAAAGAACAAATGATTCATTATCAGGATCCTATTCAGAAATATCTCTTTTTGGGATTTTGGTCAAGTTCACCCCAATGGCAGTGGTCAAATTTTACGGTATGTGTTTGCTCCTGATGTTATGTTCAGTAGCCTTTTTAGCTCCATGGGTTACTCCTGTTAGTTCCGCTTGGAATACAGTCGAGTAATGGCCTAGAGATATACTGTCTCGCAGGTCTGACTCCTTGGAAAATATTCCCGAACCAGTGCCGTGACTGTTTTTGGAACCATCCGTAAAAATGTTTACGTCTGCCTTGTCTACTTCACAACAATTTAACTCAATACGATAGTGCCTCGTGAAGTTGTATTTCACTGAGATGCGGTCAGACTTTGCCTCCAGGATAGGTATTCTGGTGAACGCCTCATCCAGGATGCGTGTGTGTCCACTTAAATTGCCTCTCGTATTCCATATACCCCCAGCCCGCAGTCTTAGAGCTGCCCCCAATGCCACCTCCTCCGCGTACAAGTCGAGGGGAGGTAGGCAGAGGACCGCTTCCAGTGCCGCAGTTGGGGTTGATTTCATGGCTCCTGTCACTGCAAGACATATTAACCTTTGAATGTGACTAATGTGAGCCATTTCATTTCTTTGTCTGGTTCTGGGCCACCAGACAAGTGCTCCATAGCATAGCATCGGCCTAATGACTGCCACATATAGCCAGAGGAGGATCCTGGGAGATAGCCCCCAAGACCGCCCCACGGCCCTGCGACACTGCCAAAAAGCTGCGCATGCTTTATTTACTTTAACCTCTAAGTGTCTCCTCCAGTTTAATTTGCTGTCAACTATGATTCCCAGATACTTGACCTCTTTCGTCAAACTGAGTTGGGTTCCTTTAAGTCTGGGTAAGGTTATTTTACCCAGCGTCCGTTTCTTCGTGAACAAAACTAGCTCCGTTTTCGTGACATTCACAGTTAGGGAGCGTTCGGTGGGGGTCTATTCACTATTTCACAACATTTAATTTTAAAACTTATCCATCGATGATCGGACATACACGCTTCGGGAGCGATATGCCAATCCGCGATCTTACTTGAAATATTCATGGATGTCAAGGTGATATCAATCACCGTTTGACATCTGGAGGTAACGAAGGTTGGTTCGTTCCCACAATTGACTATTTCTAAATTAGTACTGACTAAGTATTCTAGTAGTATCTTGTTGTTGCCGTCGCGCTTGTTGTCACAGCAGACGTCCGCTCCATCTCTGCGGAAGGAGCGTCGACCTCACTGCGAACGGTGGCGGCGGTTTGGTGGAATTTAACCTTAAGGGAGGTAAACATGTAGCTCACCCTCCCTTGTCGGTCCGAGATAATTTTCTGGACGGCCTCCCTAACACCAAACACAGGAATGTTCCCTTTCGGGTCATCCTTGGCGGCGCTGTGGAAGGTCATCCACTCCTTGACTTTTCCCCACGGATTTTGTGTCGCCAGGCGTTTCAAGACGACCTCGGTTTCCTCCGGTTTACCCGGTACCCAAAGAGTCATCTTGGTCAGCCTTGGTAACTGATCCAATGGGACGACGTCCAAACTTGCCTTCTCCCACAATGGAGGCAGCTTCAAAATTGTGTTCTTTAGCCAGGCTAAAGAACTGTCGTTGTCACAGATGATCTTAAGGACCTCCTGTGAGTGATTCCAGGACCGGAAGGTAGGCGGATTCTCCGCAGTCCTAGACAGTTCATCGTCCAGACACTCCATGAGTTTAGCCTGCAGCAACTCTACCCGGGCGGATGAGATCCTGCCTAGGGAATTTGACTCCCACTCCAGTAGAGTACTTTGGGGGTTTCTGTGACAGAGGCTGAGGTTCACCTTGAACTTGAACTAAATTCAAGTAGTGGGGGATATACCCCCCACTCCCCCCACCCACTATTAGGTGGGGTATCCCCTTCCCCCTACCCCTCTACATCAGGAGCTCCTAGAGAATACGTCTGCTCCAGCCGATGGTCAAACTCATAATGAAAGAATTTTAAAGCAGGTAATCCCTACCACAAATAACTCCCAAAGAATACGTCTGCTCCAGCCGGTGGTCAAGCTCATAATGAAAGGATTTTAGAAACCAGTAATCCCCTCTATGGTAATGCATGAATCTAATTAATAAAATTTATGAAAGTACAGTTTAGTGCAGTGAAGGCCAATATTAAAATTCTGTACAATCACTGCATTTGGAAGGTCATATATTTATATGCCCGGATGTCTGGTCAATTTGTAAATATGAAAGTGCAGGTGAACATATTAACATTCTTTTGGATGTTGATATATTCAAAGAGCTGTTAAACCAGTTTTTATATACCTGTGTCTGTGAGGTTTACATTTACTTTCACTAATATTTAGTTTTACTAAAGACTTCCTGCTGAACACATCTAATAAAATGTTTGTTTGTAAATTTTGCAATCGTCAGTTTGTATATGAATCTTCTTTAAAAAGGCATCTACAAACAATATGTAAAAAAGATGGTAAGTTTAATTAATTAAATAATAATTCTGTTCTAAATTTTAATACTTATTTGTAGTAATTTATAAATGTCCAACTTGTGCCAAAGCGTTCAACAGGTTAGACAATTTGAATCGTCACTTAAAAAATATTTTTACATCAAGGACAGAACCATCAACTAGTGGTACGATAAACATTTAATTGTTTTTTATTTTGTTTTATAATTGCTGTTTTTATTGAAGTTTCAAGAGACCAATCACCACCACCGAAAAAACAAAAGCTAAATGATAACGTTTACTGTGATGTCTGTAAAATAAATATCCCTCGAACATCATACATGGGTCATCTTCGCAGTAATTTCCACAAAGATAAATGTTGTGTTGATGGTGAAGATGTTCAAATAATAAATACCGCTTTTAAGAACAGAATTATGGTTTATAAATTGTCGAGTAAAAATAATCATATACATGTTAAAGATTTTATGAATGATGTAAAAGAAAATGCTTTAAAATTAATAAGAAATTTAGTGGAAAAATTAATCACGATAAAAGTAAATTTTGAATTGTTCGGCTCGTACATATTAAAGGATACACGCGATATTAAATCTTTCAATACCAAAAATAAAATTATAACAATTTCTACCGATTTGTCTAATGTATATGATGATTTTGCTTCGATAATGGATAAGAAGTCGTCTGAATTTCAAGAGAGGGATAGCGGTGAGTGAATGTTATGTTAACTTATATCACAAATTAATTATGTATTATATTTTTTAGGTTGGTCATTGGAAAAACTACTACATTTAGAAATAAATGTGAATAAATATAATCCACTACGAGCATCATCGTATGTAAAACTACCTAAAGATATACAACTGAAGCATGCCATTGTCAATATTCTAAATAACGATCAATTTTGTTTTGCTTGGGCCATAACATCAGCACTAGTAGAACCACAAGGTAACCAATGTCGTCCAACATCTTATCCACATTTCTCAACTTTATTTAATTACGAAGGCATCGAATTTCCAATGAAATTAAAAGACATATCAAAATTTGAAAATCAAAATAATATTTGGGTTAACGTTTACAGTTTAGAAAAGAAAATTGAGTTTAGAAAAATCAAACATGAAGTTGTAGGACCACTACATTTTACGGCTAATAAAAAGAACATTCATGTTAATTTATTATTAATTAGTAATGATTTTAACAACCATTATTGTTGGATTAAAGACTTGTCTAGACTTGTTAGTCAACAAATATCTAAACATAAGGTAGCCAAATACTTTTGCGATGGTTGTTTCATTATTTTAGAACCGAACAAAATTTAATAAATCATAATAAGCATGATTGTAATCATTTGTATACAAAATTACCGACCACTGAAATGAAAAAAAATAAATATGGAAAAACAATACCTGAGAATGTACTTCAATTTGAAAATTTTGAAAAAAAGTATATTGTTCCATTTGTGGTATATGCCGATTTTGAATCAATTTTGAAACCAATAGATACTTGTGAATCAAATCCTGATATACCTTTCACCACAAACACTCATTTACACGAATCTCATTCTTTTGCATACAACATTAAATGTTCATATGATGATTCTTTGTCAAAATTTAAATTATATCGCGGTCCAAATAGTTCAGATGTGTTTATCAAAAGCTTAGAGGCTGATGTTAAAGAAATTTATCATAAATATTTGAAACCTGTAGTACCAATGTGTTTGACAGTAGATGATGAACAAAATTTTGAAAATGCAACAATTTGCCACATTTGCAAACATCCACTTGATGAAAAAGTAAAGGATCATTGTCATTTGACTGGAAAATATCGTGGTGCAGCTCACTCGATATGCAATTTAAATTTTAAAGTTCCAAATTTCATACCGGTATTTTTCCACAACTTATCAGGTTATGATGCACATTTATTTATTAAAGTTTTAGCATGTGAAAAGGAGAAAATAGATGTAATTGCACAAAATAAAGAACGGTATATATCATTCACTAAACACATTTTAGTAGATCATCTGATAAAAGATGATAACAAAACAGAAAATGTGTTCTTGAAATTAAGATTTTTGGACTCTTTTAGATTTATGGCTTCCAGCTTAGATAAACTAAGTCAAAATTTATCTGATGAACAATGTCACGAAGTACGCAAATATTTTTCCAATGATTTAAAATTTAATTTTATCAGACAAAAAGGTGTTTTTCCATATTCTTACGTGGACTGTTTAGATAAACTTGCTGAAACAAAACTACCTTCACATAAAGATTTTTACGATAAATTATATGAACAAGATATTTCAAAACAGGATTACAAACGTGCTTGTGAGGTTTGGAATTTATTTGAATGTAAATCTTTAGGTGATTACTCTGACATTTACTTAAAGTCAGATGTTTTGTTATTAACTGATGTATCTGAAAGTTTTCGCAAAATTTGTTTGAGTGTCTATGATTTGGACCCAACTCATTACTATACTTCACCAGGATTGAGTTGGGATGCAATGTTAAAATACACAAATATTAAATTTTAATTATTGACGGACATTGATAAATTACATTTTTTTAAAAAGGGAATCAGAGGTGGAGTTAGTCAGTGTAGTGTACGAAAAGCCGTTGCAAATAATAAATTTATGCCTCAATATAACGCTTCAAAACCAACATCTTTTGTAATGTACTTGGACGCGACAAATTTATATGGAATAGCCATGTCACAGTTTCTACCAACAAGTAATTTTAAATGGTTGGATGAAAGTGAAATTCAAAATTTAGATATGTTCAGTATTTTAGAAGACTCTCATAAAGGGTATATTTTAGAAGTTGATTTAGAATACCCTAATGAATTACACGATTTACATAATGATTTACCCTTTTGTCCTGAAACTAAAGTTTCACCACAGAGTACTACAAAAATAACAAAATTAATTCCAAATTTATATAATAAAGAGAAATATATTATACATTACCGAAATTTAAAACAAGCTTTGGATAATGGTTTACGGTTAACAAAAATTCATAGAGTCTTAGAATTTAGCCAATCACCTTGCTTAAAGAAATACATTGATTTAAACACTGATATGAGAAATAAGGCAAAAAATAAATTTGAAAAAGACTTTTTTAAACTAATGAATAATTCAGTATTTGGTAAAACTATGGAAAATGTTGACAAAAGGGTAGATGTCAAGTTAGTAACTCATTGTTAAAATATTGGACATAAAGTTGGAGCTGAAGTGTTGATAGCTAAACCAAATTATAAAAATTCATCAATATTTTCTGAAAATCTGGTAGCAATTCAATTAGATAAACTGAAAATTGTTTATAATAAACCCATTTTTGTTGGTTTCTGCATTTTAGATTTAGCAAAAACGGTGATGTATGATTTTTATTATAGCTTTATTAATAAGAAATATGGCACAAACGTTTCTCTACTCTACACTGATACTGATTCATTAGTATTAGAAGTTTTTACTGATAATTTTTATACCGATATGAAAGCAAATCTAGATAAGTTTGACACCTCCAATTATGACGTTGTTAATAAACATGACATGCCAGTAACAAAATCAATTTTGGGAAAAATGAAAGATGAAAATGCTGGAGAGATTTGTTGGGAATTTTATGGAACTGGTTCAAAAGCATATTGTATAAATGTTAACGGAAACTGCACAAAAAAAGCTAAAGGAATTAAAGATTATGTTACCAAAAATAATTTGACAGAAAATGACTACAAAAATATTGTAGAAAATAAGGAAATCAAAATTTTTAGGAAAATGAATAATATTCGTTCACATTTACACAATGTGTATACCGAATACAAAAATAAAGTGGCATTATCTAGTGCTGATGATAAACGCTTTGTAATTTCAAATTCTCCCAAAACACTTGCTTGGGGTCATCATCAACTTGAATTGTATAATGCAACAAAATTATTATGGCAAGAATTAGATGATATATAAATTTGTAAAATTTGTAAATAGTGTTAGTTGTAAAATGCCTTCTCTAACAACAAGCTACGTTGTGTTGTCTGCCTTAGTTGGCAATATATTTTATATACAGTATCCGAATCCACCACCTTCAAATGGATTTATTTGTTTGGACTTTAATGGTTCACGAAATGATAAATGGCCTGATAATTGGAAGCCTTTAGAAATATCAAAAATTAACTAGAAGCAACTAGTGTATAAAACTAATATTAATAAAGACATTATCAACTCAACAAATGTTATTAATTATAGAATTTTGTTCTTATATCCAAATAGAACTTTACAAGATAATTACTGGTATACCTATGTAATACGAAACTCAACTAGAAATAATTTTATTACAAAACCCATAGATGTAGTAATTTATGTTTCATTGTCTTTATTTGTATTTGTCATTGTAATGGTAACAATCACATTAATAACTTTTGTATCATTGAAACTATATGTAAAATATTCATTGTAATGTTTTAAAAATAAAATTCAATTATTTATACAAAAAAGACGTTTATTTTATTTATTATATTACATTCGTATTTATGGTAAATCATTTTTTGAAATCCAAGAATTATGCGTATTGTCGAAACCAAGCCATTTAACAAATAATCTATCCCCCTTTTTTCGAATAACCTTTTCTACTAAATAAATATCGGGATACATAACTTTTTGAAGTTCATAACCATAAAAACCACCTTTTATTTCTTCATTTTTCTCATCTACCAAAATATAAGTTGTAAGATTTGTTAACTGAATTTTCATAATTTTAAAGATTTCATTTGACCAATTGGGTGTGTATCCTTTTGCAAATGCTTCACGATATTTACTTATTCGCACGTAATCTCCAATCTTAAGTTTTTTCTTTGTTGGATCCATATGCTTAGCTTGACTATAAACAGTAT
Source organism: Pediacus dermestoides (assembly GCA_963942485.1). Classification (NCBI taxonomy): domain Eukaryota; kingdom Metazoa; phylum Arthropoda; class Insecta; order Coleoptera; family Cucujidae; genus Pediacus; species Pediacus dermestoides. The sequence continues at coordinate 240,467 of OZ012629.1, read as the reverse complement.
TTAGTAAATGTTTTGCATTTTTCATGTTTACATCAGCAGGTCGCATTCCTATAGTTCTATGACGACTAGTATTATATTCACTGACAATTTTTGGTAAAATATCTAACCATTTGTAATTTCCTTGAAGACTAAATTGTTTCCACATTTTATTTTTTAATGTTCTATTACATCTTTCAACAATGCTAGCTTTTAGATTGGAAAAAGTGCTATAGTGATTTATATTTAAATTCCGCATTAAGTTTTGAAAATCTTTATTATAGAACTCCTTACCCATATCGGTTTGTAAATTTTTTGGGGTTTCATTTAAAAATACTTTTTTGATTGCGTCAGTAACATCTTTACCATTTTTACTTTTAACAGGAACGGCCCATACAAATTTTGAAAATACATTGATGACCACTAAAATATATCTGTATCCTTTATTAAATTTTGAATATGGTATCATTTCTACTAAATCCGCTTGAAATAAATCATTTAAACTTTTAATGATCACTCGTCTACGTTTAAAGTACCTCCTTGCCGGTTTGTGCAGTTCATCTACTATTTGTTGTTTCACTGTTTTTTTCATTTTTCAATTGGACATTTAACAATACATTCAACGTATAATTTATACAATGGGGATTTTGTTGGCTTTTTGAACACCAGTTTATCATTAACTAATAAATCCTTTCCTTGCAATTTACTTTTGTCCTGTTTTTTATTATTTATAAACACATCAACATTACCCGGAAAAATGGTTAAATATGCGATTTTTCCCTTTTCAAATGGAAAATTATAATATGTATCACCATACAATAAAATATAAGATTTAACCTGTTCACCAATTATTAATAAAGTCGTATGGTATGAATATGAGTCGAGATCAGTTTTACTGGGTATATTTAAACTTCTTATAAGATCATGAATTTCATAATTATAATAATGATGTGGATAGTGTAGTTTTCTCCCAAATTTATCTAATGCCATTGTCGACTTTTAAGTTTTAACTGATTAATTATTTTATGCGTTTAATGTTTTATTCAATAATTTTAGCTTCACGTAACTCTTCAATTATAGAAATAATTTCATTACTGTGACTAGTATTTCCAGCAACCTGTGATGATACTAAAAGACGTAATCTATCTACCAATTCATTAGGATCATCCCAGTGCACATATTCAATGTCGTTATTATTAACCTCTAACATTAATCCTTTACCAGTTAGCGTTCGTGTACTAGTTGGTAGTGAACTTACTCTCTCTCTAAAAGGAGCAGGTTTTTTATTAATTTCTGGTTGAATAACTTGCTTATATTTGGTTGATTTGTTCCCAACTAATTGGTCTTGTGGATTATAATTGCGATGAAGTGTATGAGTTTTTTTTTAAATATCCATATAATTTTTATGATCATCTTTTTTATATCCTATTGGGTTTTTTTTAAACAATAATTCGTACAAGCCTGGTGTTCCAATATAAGTTAAACCATTAATTTCAATATCAGCCCCTTTAAATGTTAGTTGTGAATCTCCAATTGTAAATTTTTCAGTTTCATAATCATGTCGCACTCCATGATTATGATCAAATTGATCATCAGTGTCCCTTATCATTTCTTCAATATAAATTCTTGGTAAAGGTGTATTATATTGTTCAATATAATGAATAAATGATGGTGTTTCTAAAAGTTGAAGGAAATCACTTTTAGTTTGATCTAAATATATGTCACTAATTTCCGCATCTTGTATAGTTTCATCTTGTACTGTTTCATCATTTTCAAACACATATTCATCTTTTAAAAATTGTGGTGGTTCTCTTGTAGATATAGGTTTTTTATTAACTGATTCTGATTCGAAATTTTCTGTTTTACGTTCAATTTTTGTTTCTGTTTTTAAAGTAGACAAAACGTCTTGAAAAGATTTAGTAATCGGTTTGTACACTTCTCGAAATTTTATATTGGATTAATGAATATCAGACCTCAAACTTTGATATTTTTCTTTTATTGCTTTTCTGGTTTTTATCAGTTCTCTTGCTAGTTGTTTGTCCATCTCTACCAACACTTGAATTAATTTGAACTGTTCTATACTTATAAATATATATAATTGTCAAAACCTTTACTATATCGACCTGAATTAATGTTACTATCCTTATCAATTACCAAAAATCCATATTTTTCTTTCCAACAGGTTAAACATAAATTTTTAAATTGTTGAAATGTCATGTCTGCATTTACGTGGTCGTTGTATATATGTTTTAAATTTGTATTGTCTTGCTTAAATAAAACTATCAAGTTTAGGCACAGATGAATATGTCTGACAAAGATAGAAGCAATCAATATTTTGATGTCGCCCAAAACAAAAATAGTCTCTAACTATACTTTGATTGCAGCAAATGATATCATCAAAAATTATCACAGAATTTTTTTTTGTTTGATTTGGAGGTAAAATATTTGAATCATCTTCATATTCCATGTACCCAATTTCTTTTATAGGTTTCAATAACAATTTTAAATATTCATATTTAGGCTGATGTAGTGATTTTGAATACAAATATACGTTTTCAAATTTTAAACCATTTGGGTGTGATAATAAACTTATCATAACATTAGTTTTTCCACATCCGGAACTACCAACAAATAGTGCCCGTTTACAATCACTACCTAATAAACGATTGTGTCTTTGATATTTATTAGTTAAAGTAGCTACATCATGATTTACAATAGGTAAGGACAGTTGTTGTTGTTCAATTTTCATTGCAAGAACTAATTGTATATACATGTGTACAAAGCCTTATATATTGATATTTGAAGAGTACTATTTTCGTATTATAACTTGGTATATATTTTTGAACTGTTTTTACTGTTTTCTGGAACTGCAACCAGTTAAAGCCGTTCATTTAGCCGTTTTCCGGGAACGGCGACCCGTTAAAGCCGTTTATTTAGCCGTTTTCCCGGAACGGCAACCCGTTAAAGCCGTTTATTTAACCGTTTTCCCGGAACTGCAAGCAGTTAAACCCGTTTATTTAGCCGTTTTCTCGGAACTGCAAGCCGTTAAAGCCGTTCATTTAGCCGTTTTCCAGGAACGATAACCAGTTAAAGCAGTTCATTTAGCCGTTTTCCGGGAACGGCAACCCTTTAAAGCCGTTTATTTAGCTGTTTTCCCGGAACTGCAAGCAGTTAAACCCGTTTATTTAGCCGTTTTCCTGGAACTGCAAGCACTTGGAAGAGTTCTTATAACTATTTTTTGTATTTTTAGATAACAATATATTTATATACTATATTAAACCTTTAAATAATGACATTTGAAAAATAATGTGTCAGTATTCCTATCGTCTTACAACTTGATACATATATAATGAGTATTACTAAAAAGAAAGGAATCATTCGTAGAAGAAGATTGGTTAGAACAGGTTCTGGTTTTGTTAATACATTAATTAATAAATTACCTTTTGAATTACACATTCCGGGCTATAACTTTTGTGGTCCAGGCACCCCTTTAAGTAAAAGATTAGCTAGAGGAGATAGAGGTGTTAATCCGTTGGATGAGGCTTGTAAAGAGCACGATATTGCATATTCTCAAGAAAAAGATATTAAACAACGACACGAGGCTGATAAAGTTTTAACAGAAAAAGCAGTACAACGAATTCGATCTGGTGACGCTAGTTTTGGTGAAAAAGCGGCTGCTTTAAGTGTAGCTGGAATTATGAAGGCTAAAACTACATTTGGTATGGGACAACGAAGAACTAAAAATACATACAAAAAAAGAAAAAATATTAGTTTTAAGCAAGCTATTAAAAGAGCAAGAGACAGTCTAAAGGGTAAAACCGGTTTAAATTTAATTGATAATGCTGAAATTGCGTTGACGTCTCTTAAAAAACAACAAATTAATCCACCAAAACAACGAATCATTCCAATTCCAAAGTCTGGAGGAATTTTACCGCTTATAACGATTTTTGCTGCACTTTCAGCAATTGGAAGTTTAGCTGGAGGAGGTGCTGCAATAGCTAAAGCAGTTACAGATAGTAAACGTCAAGCTCAAGACCTAAAAGAAAAAGAAAGACATAACTGTGTAATTGAAGCAAGTGTTGGGAGTGGACTTTATTTAAAACCTTAAAAAAATGGTTTAGGTTTATATTTGACTCCACATAAAAAAACTTTTAGTGAAGCTACCTCGCCATGCATTAAGTAATATCGATTTAATGAAATATGCTAAATTATTAAAAATTCCCCATTTTAGAGGTGTATTTATGAGAGATAAATTACCAAACAAAATTCATAAAAATGAATCAGGAATTCTTAATCTCGACAGTAAACATAACAATGGCACTCATTGGACGGCTTATTACAAACGAGATAGACATATTGTGTATTTCGATAGTTTTGGACATTTAAAACCTCCATTAGAACTTATTAAATATTTTTATGGTGATGGTAGCAATAATAAAATATTTTACAATTATAACAGATATCAACAGTATAATGCAGAGAATTGTGGTCACTTGTGTTTAGAATTTTTATATAAACTATCTTAACATAATATATTCAGTAGTCGCACGGCAAACATGTCGTCTTACACATTTAATTTAACTGGAAAAAAATCTGTAATTAGTCATGACCTTGATACTCCTTTATTTTTAAATGAAAATGTTGAATATACGTTGGGTTTAACACACTTTGAAACTTTCAATTCTATACCTAATATACATCCTAAAAACAATAAATTTTACTGCGATAATAAAAGTATTGAGATTCCTACAGGAGCGTATGAAATCAGAGATATAAATAGTTACCTAAGAAGTGCGGTAGATGATCCGAGGGAAACGGGTAATTATAAACAGAAAAAACCAGTGTATTTATCAATTGAAGCCAATAATAGTACATTAAAAACAATTATTAAATGTACTGAAGACATTGATTTTACCAAGCCGAATTCTATCGGAGAACTACTAGGATTCAGAAAAAAAATAATTAAAAAAAACACACTTACTATCAGATTTTCCTGTAAATATTTTAAAAATAAATGCTCTATGCATTTATTGTAATATAACAACTGGTTCTTACAATAACGGTCAACTTGGACATATAATTCACGAATTTTTTCTTACTACACCACCAGGGTATAAAATAGTTGAGTCTCCACAAAATGTAATTTACTTACCAATCAACGTTAGAACAATTACCAACATTACTGTTAAAATACTTGATCAAGACGGTGATATAGTTGATTTTAGAGGAGAAACCATTACTGTAGGATTACATTTAAAAGCAAATTCATAAAATGGTGATAAAGTACAGTATTCGAAACCATCCATATAAACCGTTTAACAACAATATTAAGAATAAACAAACAAGTTTTCAGTGCAGTCGTGCTACAGGTGTTGATCGATTAACACCAAATAATATAACATTTTTAAAAGCAATTGGATTATTAAAATAATGGCAAATATACTAGACGTGAGAGAACAAATTGTTGTTGATAATTCCATCGTGGAATGGGAAGTGCACACCCACCAACCTGCAACTGCACAATTTGATAACAATGATGAAATTCGAATTACAATTCCACAAGAAAATATGTTTTCCCTCATATGTGAAAGTCATGTTTACATAGAAGGAAGACTACTAAAAAGCGATGGAACAGTATCTAAAACAGCTAAATTCATCAATAACCCAATATCACATCTGTTTAGTGAAATACGTTTTGAATTAAATGGAATTATAATAGATAATATATCTAAAGTTGGACAGGGAGCGACTATGAAAGGTTTAGTATCTTACACTCCAAATGAAAGTAAAAAATTAGAAAATTCCGGATGGTTCCCAAAAAAAAGTGGAACTAAAGACAGAAAATGAACACCTCTAACCCCTTGGTGAACACCTAATGAACACCTCGAGACCCTTTATGAACACCTAATAAACACCTGAACACCTTGTTGATCACCTCAAACACCCTCATTAGAATGAATTATTTATTCGCTGATGTATATATAGTTATCAACCCCTTTCCTATATCTACCTCTGGATATATCATTATCTTTTACAATTGTAAGAAAATTGAAATTATCTTTCCAACATTCATAACATATTCGTTTGAACTGATCAAATGTCATGTCTACATTCACATGCTCATCGTACAAGTGTTTCAAATTTACCTCATCTTGTTTGAATAATATTAAAAAATTTGCATTATCGCGAATTAAATGTTTAGGTATACGAGTATACGTTTGACACAAAAAAAACTATCAACTTGCTTATGCCTACCCATACTAAGCATACATACAATAAGCACGAATTTTGTCCTGCTTATCACAAGCTACATCATCAAATATAAAGATGGAATTTGTGTTTGCTTCAGAGAGATCCAATATTTCTACATTATCATTATATGGGAAGTATTTTATTTCTGGTGTACGTTTTAAAATTTCACCCAATATTTCATATTTCGGTTGATATAATGATTTTGAATGCACATATACATTTTCAAATCTTAAACCGTTTGCATCGTATAAGAGACTTAACATTACATTCGTTTTACCACATCCACTAGGTCCACAAATAATCGCTCTTATCGCATTAGGTACCAAATTACTATGGCGTTGTTGTTGTAGAGTTTGTTTATCACTGCTAACATTATCTAAATTTAAAATTGTCAATGGTGTCTGTTGCTTCACAAGGTACATCTTGTACTGACATTAAATATAATTACACACGTCTACTTATTATTATTATTATTATTATAAGTTCATCAAACATAATGAATTTGCATTAGTCTTAATGTTGACGTTTAAGGGTAAGGGTCTTTTAAATACTGCAATAAATAAATTACCTTTTGAATTACATTTGCCTAGATACAACTATTGTGGTCCTGGTACAAAGTTACAGAAACGTTTACAACGAGGTGATCACGATATAGCATATTCAAAAAATACAAATTTAGAAGATCGTCATCGTGCTAACGAAATATTAGAATATAAAGCGTGGGATCGTGTAAAATCCAGAGACGCTAGTGTTGGTGAAAAAACTGCTGCTTGGTTTGTTACGAACGCAATGAAAACGAAAAGAAAGATGGGTATGGGTATTATGAAAAGAAAGAAACGTTGTTCTGTTTCTTTTCGAAAAGGCATTGTACAGAAAATTCGAAAACAATTCCGTGGTAATGGGTTATTAACTAGTGGTAACACAAAAAATATAGCAACAGCAGTATTAAAAGCTGCACGTGTAGCTGTAAAGCAGGCTGGGGGTCGTAAAAATATTAATGTACCTAGAGTAATACCATTACCGAAAACCGGTGGAATATTACCACTTTTACCTCTTATATTTGGAGGGTTGTCAGCACTAGGAGCTCTAGGAGGTGGAGCTGCAGGTACAGCAAAAGATGTGAATGGTGCTAAATCCAACAAAAACAAATTGATAGAGGTGGAACGTCACAATAAAACAATGGAAGCAATTGCTTTGGGAAAAAAGGGGTCAGGATTATATTAAAAAAAACATAGAAATGGATTTGGTCTTTATTTACATAAACAGAGCAATTCAAAAAACTATTAAACTCAACACTACCACACAGAGCACTGACTAATATAGATTTAAATAAATATGCTAAACAATGGAAAATTCCAAATTTTCGTGGTGTTTTTATGCGTGATCAATTACCATCCAATGGTCCAAATCGATATGAGAGTGCAATAGTGAATTTAGATTCTGATGTGGGTAGTGGTACACACTGGGTTGCATATAAAAAACGTGGGAATATGGTGTTATATTATGATAGTTATGGTAATTTAAGACCTCCTCCTGAACTTGTACGCTATTTTAAAAATTGTAATTTGTTGTATAATCATGATGTATATCAACAATATGGAACTTATAATTGTGGTCATTTATGTTTGAAATTTCTCAATAAAAAACATAGTATATAGATAATTTATGTTAGTCATGTCCCAAACGTTTACATTGAAGGGTGAAAGTAGTTATCTAAGTGCTAATTTCTATCCACCCATTGAACTTGATCCGAAGTATAATTATTCATTAGCTCTTATAGGTTTCCATACATATAATAGCATTCCTAATATTGAGGACGGTGTGAATAGGTTTTATTTTAATGATAGATTAACAAACGTTACAACAACTGTCACTATACCAACCGGAGCGTATGAAATTGAGGATATTGAATTTTATCTACAGAGAGCTATAGCTGATCCTAAAGCTAATCAAGTTGAATTAAATGAAATATTGTCATTGAAACCAAATAATAATACTTTAAAGTGTGAATTCAAAAGTGTTTACAATATTGACTTTCAACCAGAAGATAGTATTGGTAAAATATTGGGATTTTCCAAGAAAATATTACCAGCTAATATAAAACACAAATCGGATTTACCTGTGGATATTGTAAGAGTTGTTACAATACAAATTGAGTGTAATATCATTGCGGGTTCATATTACGACAGCAAACAATCTCACACCCTGTATGAATTTGCTCCAACGTCAGATCCTGGTTATAGTATAAATATCGAACCTAGAAATCTTATATATTTACCAGTGAATAATAATCAACGTTCAATTGACAATATAACTTTAAAAATATTAAATCAAAATTCTGAATTGATAAATTTTCGTGGTGAAACAATTGTTGTACGTTTAGAATTGAAGAGAACTAATTGAAAATGGGTTTAATTTTCAACAACACAACCACCAACACCGATGATGAGATCAAATATAAAAAATACGAATCTAACTTTCCACCCTCATTAAGTCTTCAACGTTGTTTGAAGACGGTTAGCAGATCATCAACACCATCATCATCATCCTTGTCTCCTATAAACGTAGCATTTTTACAATCGAGGGGATACAATGTCAGAAAGTCTACAAATATTCAACGAGCCCGGCTTTGATGATTCGATAGTTCGAGAAGAAATTCATACCTACCATCCACATACGAAATCATTTGAAAACAGTGATGAGATTGAAATAACTATTAATCAACAAGATGTTTTTTTGGCTCTATATGATGCTGCTTTGTTTATTGAAGCAGAATTTGTTCCTGAGATTTCATCAACATCAGTTACTGGAGATTGTACAGTTACAAACAATATTGGGGCATTCCTGTTTGAACAAATAAGTTATGAATTAAATGGAAAAGAAATTGATAGGGTACGTGATGTTGGTATTACAAGTACAATGATGGCATATCTCTGTCTCAATGAACAAGAAAGTAGATTACTAAATTTGGCTGGGTGGAATTGGCCTGATGGTTTATTACGTACTTTAGATCCTGTGGACAAGAAATTATTTACTTTGCGTATCCCATTACGATTTCTTATGGGAGTATTTCACGATTATCCTAAAATTATAAATGGAAAACATAAAATTCGATTAATTCGTTCTCGTACTGATCTAAATTGTTACTATTCATCGGGAACAAAAACAGCTAAAGTTAACGTTATAAATGTGGAATTGCGAGTAAAGCACATTTATCCAAGTGATGCTGTAAAATTACGACTTTTGGATGGTCTCAATAAGGATAAACCTATTCTAATACCCTAATGTTGATTTCCAAAAAAATGGAACAGACAAAAGTAGGATTCAAGAACTAATGTACTCATATAATCTGCATCGTGTTTTCACAGAACCGTCTCGAATGACACTTACCTCAAGTACATGTATTGACAACATGTTTACAAATATCTCAAGGAATGCTTACCTTGCAAGCACCATAAATCCTCATATTTCAGACCACAGCGCTCAAAGGCTTGGAATCCCCCAGCCACCTAGTCCTGGAAAGGATAAATATTCAACAATGCAAATTATAAATAGAACAAATACCAAACGATTTAAGGATTATCTACTTAACTTAAATTGGGACCCGCTATTAAGTGACGACGACGTCCAAACATCGTACGAGTACTTCCACAACTCTATCCAACAGAGTTTTGAACTTAGTTTCCCGGAAAGAAGAGTAAAGGTTGGACAGTCAAAGAGTAAAAAATTGCGAGACAAAGACACAAACACACTTAAACAACAAATAGAAGCTGCACACACTATCATGATGGTTAAAAAGGATGAAGTATCGCTAACTTTGTATAAAACACTAAGGGAAAAGTATAGAAACCACCTAGACAACCTAACAAGGCTTCACGACTTTAATCAAATACAAAATGCTGAAAACAAGTGCCAAGCGATATGGAATGTAATAAATTCTAAAACCAAAAGACCGTTGAACAGAAATGAAGTTGGCACTCTCACAGCAGAAGAACTAAACTCATTTTTTGTCAGTATTGCCCACAAGCTTAAAGCCGAATTATCAATAACTGCAGAAGACAAAATAAACCAGCAACCTTTGAAAAAAGCTGATAAAGAACCATGTTCCATGTTTCTATACGAAACAACACCTCTGGAAATAATAAAAGTTGTAAAAAAAACTAAAGAAAAAAACATCGCGTGACATATACGGATTCTCAGTCGCTCTGCTAAAAGACATAGCGGAAAGCATCGCCGAACCGGTCTGTTATCTAGTTAATGCTTCCTTCCGACAAGGAATTTTTCCCGACCAGCTAAAAGTTGCAAACCTGGTGTCATATCTCTGCTGGGGTTCACCATGGAAAGCTCCCTAACATGGTCCAAACACATATCAGAAGTATGCATGAAACTGTCCAGCGCAATATATACAATTAGGAGAATAAAATTTATTATAAACGAAAATGCATCATTACTTACCTATTACGCTCAATTCCACAGCGTCGCAACCTATGGAATCATCATCTGGGGCGCTTCTTCTGAGGCTTCTCGGGTATTCCAGGTACAAAAAAAAGCAGTCAGAGCCTTGGTCGGCGTACCATGGTCTACTAGCTGCAAAGATCTGTTTCATGAGCTAAAAATACTCACCATACCGTCGTGCTTCGTACTTGCCTGCTTGGTGTTCATACACCAAAACAAGGATAGTTACCCTACACACACTGATAGCCATGATCACCACACCCGTAATTGCGACAAGCTCATACTACCAAGGCATCGTCTGAAAAAGGCACAGCATACCTTTGAATACCGTGGAAAAAAGATGTTTAACAAACTTCCGGAAAACATCAAAAAGTTGGATCAAAAACCCTTTAAAAATGCGATAAAAAACTATCTGCTCGGAAAAAGCTTGTACAGCATAGAAGAATTTTTAAACCTTAATGTCACCAATATTGTTCGTTAATCTTGTTACTTATTTACTATGTCTTTTATATTGTATTGTCTTATATTATCTTAACTTGTCTTATGTCTTGGTGTATTGCCTAGATTATTTTCATTGTTTTGACGCTTCCTTGTTTTTTGACAATGGGAATTGCATGAATTACCAGCACTGAGAACAACAAATAAGGAAATATGGGCTGTGAAAACTAGTACAAACTTGCAGAAACCACGCTACATAATTGCTGCATTTCAAACAGACCGGAAGGATAACATAAAGAATGATGTGACGCATTTCGATAATTTGAATATAACAGATGTAAAGGTTTATTTAAATTCGATATGTTATCCATATGAATCTCTTCGAATGGACTTTGAAAAACAACGATACACTGAAGCATATCACATGTACAGCGATTTTCAATCAACTTTTTATAATCATATGAAAAAATCACCACAACCTTTGCTTAATTATACTGCTTTCAGAACTAGATCGCTTTTTGTGATTGATTGTTCTAAGCAAAACGATGCTATACAATCATCAACGGTGGATGTAAAATTGGAATTTGAAAGTTCCAAAGTATTTCCCACTGATACAAAAGCCTACTGTCTAATTATTCACGATTGTGTTGTTGAATATACACCTCTAAGTGGTATTGTGCGTAATATGATATAATAAAAGTATATGTTTAGTATCAATTGAAACTTTGATGTGCAAACATGAAATTTGTTGTAATTGATATTCAGGGTTTTAATGTACTATCCACTTTTTTACCTAAAGAATTAGCTATAGTAACCAATGGTACAGAATTACAACGACAACATGCAAACTATTTATTTAAACCCCCAAAACCATTCCATCATCTAACATCTGATGAGAAGAAACAAATTAAATATTTACAATTCAACCATCATTGTTTGATATACAACAATGGATTCACGGATTTGGATGAAATTAATAATATATTATTGCATCATGTAGCTGATGTTGATCGAGTGTAGATGAAAGGAAATGTAAAAGAAAATTATCTCAATAATATACTGCATGAAATCTGCAACGAAATATCAACAATCCACCCAATTGTGATCAATTTGGAAAATTATGAACACTCCCCCAATTTAACTAAAGATTTTTCAATGTGTTTTAACCATAATAATTATAATAAAAAATGTATTTGTAGTTTAAGAAATTGTTATATTTTATACAATTATTTATGTAATTTACTTCCAATTTAATTTTGTCCATGAATGTGATAAGCTAAACCACATCCTATAACAATTTAATCCGTTAAATTCGTTTATGTTCAATAAAGAATAATTTTTATGCATTTTGCCGTTTTATTTCAAAAATACATGTGATAAGATAGACCACATCCTGTAACAAAACATTTTATCACACAATGAAATGAATCAAACCATCATCATTTACATTCACACTACAGAACAGTGCAGTTTTAAAGTTTTATACTCGTTATATTTTTATAAATAATATCAATGTAAGTATAAAAATTATATACAATAAATTAAATAGATAATTATAATATATATTTTTTTGTAATTATAGAAAATGTTTTCATGCAACAAATGCCATCAATCTTTTTCTCGTCGGGACAATTTAATCCGACACCAACAAGAACGTGTCGTTGGAAGAAGTTCCGGCGAAGAAACCAAGACTATTTCCATGCAGTTGTAAGTATTAATTTATTTATGGTAATTATTATTTTATATTAAAAAAAATATATATTATTTTTTTTAGCCAATGTATCAACTATCACCAACATCCCCATCAACACCACTGATGCCTTTTTGGGCACATCCGTCTCCTCATCTGGTAAGTTTTCTTTTTTCTTTTAATTTGGTTCAAATGTAATTTTTTATTTTATTTTAGTATTTTGTGATGTGTGTAATATTCATATATAAAAAAATGTGTATCAGGTGCATCTAAGATCCATTAAACATAAAAAAATACCTGCTCTTAAGGTAGTGATTCGGGGGTAGAAGTAGTTAAAACTGCTTTCAAGTCTCGAATTGCTACCTATAAAATCACCTCAGCCATCACCAACAGCAGCTCAGATATACCCCAATTTATGGGTGAGGTGAGGGTAAAGGTGTTGCCCCTGATACAAAAGGAGGTGAGCAAACATGGGGTGATTAAGGTGAACGTGGAGCTGTTTGGGCAATATCTCCTGCAGGTTAAATCCGAAACATCTGCAAAATCCTTCAACACCAGGAACAACTTGGTGTTGAGGGATAGTGATCTGCAGGAGATTTACGGGGCATTTGTTGCCATCTTGATGAGTAAAGCGAGCGAGTTCCATACAAATGGTAGTGGTAAGTTTAAAAACATTTTTTTGTCTTTGGAATATTATTTTATTTCTTGTTTTAGGTTGGGTACTACAACATCTAATCCACTTGGAGGTTAACATCAACAAATATAACCCGATGAAGACCTCCAGCTACGTGTGTTGGCACCTCTCCATCCCATTGATGGGAAAAATCACCCCTCTCGTCCCAGCCACTACCGACCCTATGTGCAAGAGTTGAATTTCACAGGTATGGAATTTCCTATTAAATTATGTGATATTTCAAAATTCGAAAACCTAAATGATATTTCTGTAAATGTGTACGGTTTAGAACGCATTTACAGAGATAATAAATATGAGGTTGTAGTTGTAGGTCCATTACATTTTACCAGTTCCCACCAGCCTCGACATGTCAATTTATTATTAATCAGCGATGATTTCGGCAACAGCCATTATTGTTTAATAAAAGACATGTCGAGACTTGTGGGAAAGCAAATAAGTACAATAAAGCATAAAATATTTTTATGTGATGGTTGTTTAGTACATTTTGGTAGTGAAATTCTTTTGAACCGCCATCAGCAACATGATTGTAATCATATTTTAACTATATTACCAACAAATGATACGAAAAAAGATAAATATGGAAAAATGGTTCCAGAGAATATTTTAAAATTCGTAAATTTTGATAAAAAATTAAAAGTACCTTTTGTTGTTTACGCTGACTTTGAATCGATACTTAAACCAATAGATTCATGTGAGCCAACCTCCGATAGTTCATATACAATTAAAACACACGAACATGAATCTTACTCTTTTGCTTATTATATTAAATGTTCATTTGATGACACATTATCCAAATTAGAAATTTATCGCGGTGTAAATTCAACAAAAGTTTTCGTTGAGCGTTTAGATTCTGATGTTCAGAGAATTTACGATTTATATTTGAAACAAGTAAAATCAATGATTCCCTTAACATTAGAACGTGAAATAGAGTTTCAAAATTCCACTATTTGTCATATTTGTGAAAAACCTTTTACTGGTGCAGACGATGAAAAAGTAAGAGATCATTGCCACTTGACAGGTGCATATCGAGGGGCAGCTCACAGCGTGTGTAATTTAAATTATATAATCCCTAAATTCATTCCGGTATTTTTCCACAATTTATCTGGCTATGATGCTCATTTATTCATTAAAGACTTAGCTGTTGATGAGGAAAAAATTGACGTTATAGCACAGAACAAAGAACGTTATATTTCCTTTTCTAAACACATTCAGGTAGATACCATAGAAAATGAAAAGGTCAGACACAAAAAGTATTTTTTAAATTACGCTTTTTGGATTCATTCAGATTTATGGCATCAAGTTTAGACAAATTAGCACAAAATTTATTAGATAACCAATGTCGCGAGGTTTTAAAATATTTTCCCGATGAAACTAAATTCAAATTTATTCGTCAAAAGGGTGTTTTTCCATATTCATACGTGGATTCTTTTGAAAAATTAAATGTCACTAAGCTACCATCACATAAAGACTTTTATAATAAATTACGAAATGAAGATATATCTAAAGATGACTACAAGCGAGCTTGGGAGGTATTTAATTTATTTAAATGTAAAACTTTAGGTGATTATTCAGATATTTATTTAAAATCAGATGTTTTGCTATTGGCTGATATTTTTGAAAATTTCCGGGATGTATGTTTGCGCGTATATAAATTAGATCCAGCTCAATATTATACAGCACCTGGCTTAAGTTGGGATGCTATGCTTAAGTATACGAATATTGAATTGGAACTATTAACCGACATCGATATGGTTCATTTTTTGAAAAAAGGAATTCGTGGAGGTGTTAGTCAGTGTAGTGTGCGGAAATGTATTGCAAACAACAAATTTTTACCTAATTATGATGCTTCCAAACCTAGTTCATATATCATGTATTTGGATGCTACCAACTTGTATGGTATAGCAATGTAACAATGTCTTCCAACGGGTAATTTTAAATGGTTGGAGGATGTGGATGAAATAGAAAATTTTAATGTTTTTAACGTAACCGATGATTCTAATACCGGTTACATTTTAGAAGTTGATTTAGAATATCCGGAAGATTTACATTACGAACACAATGATTTACTCTTTTGTCCCGAGTCGATAGTTTCACCAGGTGCTAAAATTAACATTAAAAAACTTATTCCAAATTTAAATCACAAAGATAAATATTTAATTCATTACAGAAATTTAAAACAAGCTTTAGAACATGGTTTGAAATTGAAAAAAATTCACAGAGTGCTTTGTTTCAACCAATCTCCTTGGTTAAAAGCATATATTGATTTAAATACAGATATGCGAAACAAAGCACTTTGTGAATTTGCTTTTTCAAATTAATGAATAATTCAGTATTTGGAAAAACTATGGAAAACGTAGATAAAAGGGTAGATGTTAAATTGGTTACCCATTGGGAGAATATTGGGAAGAAATTAGGGGCAGAAGCATTAATCGCTAGACCGACTTTCAAAAATTGTAGTATTTTTAGTGAAAATTTAGTAGCTATTCAATTGTCTAAAACTAGAGTCGTATATGACAAACCTATTTATGCTGGTTTTTGTATTTTAGATTTATCTAAAACCGTTATATACGACTTTTATTATAATTTTATTAAAGTAAACTACGCGAATAATGCTACACTCATGTACACTGACACTGATTCCTTAATTTTAGAAATTTTTACAGACAATTTTTATGAAGATATGAAATTACATTTAGACATGTTCGATACCTCTAAAATGAAACCTGATAATGTTCACGGTATACCCATTAATGAATCGGTCTTGGGTAGAATGAAAAATGAATATAACGGGAATGTTATCAGGGAATTTTATGGGACTGGTTCGAAAGCATATTATGTAGATGTAGGTGAAAAAATTACAAAAAAAGCAAAAGGTGTCTCGGATTACATTACAAAAAAAGAAATTACAGCCAAAGATTATAAAGATGTGGTAGAAAATCCGGGACACTTTGTTTGTAAAAAAATGTATACTTTTCATTCACAACTGCATAATATGTTTACTGAACTGAAAAATAAAATGGCTTTATCTCATTTCGATGATAAACGCTTTATTATTCCTGGTGATTCCACAAGAACACTAGCTTGGGGTCATCGAGATATATCTTTATATTGTAATGATGATGATAAATAATTTTTTTGTTATTTTATTGTAATGAGACTTGAGACATACTACTACTACTACTAAATTTTGAAATATTGCATGATCTAGTACAAAATTTCATACCTATGATAGCCTCGGTTCATAGGGTTTTTTTATTTATTTATTATATTAGTCTATTTATTATGTTATTGATTATTGTATTATGTATTTATTAAATGTTAAAGATTAGTTAATTTTAATTTATGTATTTTTGTTTTAAATTTCATTTGGTTGCTATTAAATTAATTGTTTTTTTATATTTTTGATTTCAACAATTTTGTTAAATAAAAATATTTTAACACTATCCTCTCTGTTTTATTAATCGAATTTTATGTAATTATATTATTATTTTTACCTCATAGTAATAAGATTTTTTCTTAAAATTTTAATATTTTTATTTGATTGATTTTAGATAGATAGGTACCTAATTTGTGGAATTTTTATCTGGGGATTTTATATTTTTGAATTTGAGAACTTTTGATCTGGGGATTTTATTTTTGGATTTTTGAATTTCCTACCTTTGTATCTAGGGATTTTTTTCTGGGGATTTTATTTTTTTTTAATTTTTGAATTTGATAATTTTTGATCTGGGGATTTTTTTTTGAATCTTTTAAGTTGGTACCTTTGATCTGGGGATTTTATTTTGAATTTTTTAGTTGGTACCCCCTAAACTCATGATGCGCGCGCTGGAGGGCGCTGAATCTACCCTACTGTCAATCATATACTTCCAATTAACGATGACAATATCGTTGTTTATTGGGAGTATAAACAAGAGGCTGCCGATGTATTGTCCACCGTCAATGTCTGTATAGCCTCCTATACCACCGCCCAGGCCCGTTTAAAACTCTACGGTTACCTGGAGAAACTAGGTGACAGAGTTTTGTATTATGATACAGACTCTGTCATCTATGTAAGTAGGGATGGGGAGTATGATACACCCACTGGAAATTTCGTGGGTGATTTAACCGATGAACTGGAGGGTTACGGTTCAGGCAGCTACATCACGGAATTTGTGTGTGGTGGCCCCAAAAACTATGCATACAAAGTGTTTTCCCCTGTAAATAATAGTTTTAGTGTAGTGTGTAAGGTTAAGAGTATTTGTTTAAATTATGAAAATTCTCAACTTATAAATTTTGACACCATAAGGGATATGATTCTCAGCGGTGATGATGATGATGCTGTTGAACCCATTGTTGTTACGTCATCAAACATCCGTCGAAATGACAACCATGAGGTGATAACGGTGGAGGAACAGAAAATATATAAACCTCTGTCCACCAAACGAAAATTTGATGGCTATGAATCATATCCCTATGGTTTCAAAAAGACCAAAGTTTAATTATTATTTGTATATGTAGTTTTTAAATATTTTTTCAATTTTAATTGTAAATATATATTAGTACCCATAATGTAACAAGATAATTTTATTGTTTTATATTATTATGAATACATTATATTCGTTTTTAAATGTATATGTTATCGTCGGGTATGGGGATTGTTTATGTTAGCAGGACACGTGCAAGGTCTAGACACCAGGGGTGCACTGGATTTAATGGTGTTAATATAAACAAACTTGGAATGCTGGCGTTAGGTTTTTGGAATAAAAACCACTTCTCGTTCAGACGTCGATTCATTAACACTTGTTTTGTTCTAATCTCATAAGAATCATTATTGTTTAGTTTGTTATAAAAAAATATTATAAAGTAGTTATTTATAGTTTCAATTAAATTATAATTTGTATTAAAGAATAGAGTTCAGTGCGGTGGTTGGGAGGTTTTAAATGTAATAAATAAGTTAATTGTGCTATAGATTTTATTTTAACCTGCAAAAGCTAACATCAGAAGTGGGATTTGTGCTAACTTTTAACCACATAATTTTTTTTTCTGTTCAATACCTCCACGCGCGTAAATAAAAATGGCTAGTTTCGGCGAGCCGGCAAAGAAACGTTTGCGTTCCGCGGATAAAAGACCAAGTGATAGTGCTAGATCAGTGACCTCTTTGAACGAGGATTTGTTACCCGATGATGGTGCATCTACATCCACAACTGCAAGTCTACGAGAGGATATTGATCGACTTATGCAAGTGATTTTGATGACACAGAAACCAAATGAGGGTCCATCCAGCTCTACTTTAACGACAAGTACACACTTTAGACTAGTGGAATTAAATCCTGAAATTGGTCATTATACTGTCGAAGAATGGTGTAATGATGCAACACTGACTAAAGTAGAGCTAGGTATAAGTGATCACTGGATGCTGGTGAAGGCTGGAGATGCAATGAAAGGCAGTGCCCTAAAATTTTATAATGAATGGAAACCGCGTACAAAAACATGGGCCACTTTCGTTGCTGATTTGCAAGCAGAATTTCCAGATGGACGTAATCCATATCAGCGTCTAATGTCCGCTGTAAATATAAAAAGTTCCAATTTTAAAACTCTGCGTGAATATGGATCAGAAAAGATGAAACGAATTAAATTATTTGAAGGAATTTTGCCATAGGAAACTATTGTCAGTTGGGTGGAAGGTGACATAGACAGCCCATCTATACGCGAACTAATACAGGCACGTAATCCTAAAAATTCGGTTGAATTGTTGCAAGCACTAGTTTATTTTGAACCAGAAAAACATGAGAAACATTATCACCGCTCATCAGAACAATCGGGAACAAGGCGTACTGTATTTCCTTTCTCGGGCAACTGTTTTCAGTGTGGAGAAACTGGGCACCGTAAATTCGAATGCAGGCAATCTCCAAAACCACTGGAAACATCGACTAAATGGGAAAATAAAAAAGGAACCAAACCAACATGTACACATTGTAAAAGCATTGGGCACACCGAAAATGAATGCTGGAAAAAGCATGGGCGTCCGGCTCATTTGAGGTTTTTACACCAAAAGCGCGGAGCGTTAGTCTCAGCTGTTGCTAAAGTATTAGATAATGGAAATTCGTTTCGATACATTATCGACAGCGGAGCAGAAGTATCGATATTACATCTAACCGTCGCGGATCAATTAAATGTCAAAATTTTGCCAGTGGAAAAATTGTTAATGGGTATGGGATCACAAAAAATTACAAGCCATGCTATTTGTAGAGTTATAGTTGCGCCAGATAACGTTATACTTGAGGTTGAATTTTTCGTAGTACCCGAGAATGTCATACCAGGAGATAATATCGATGCACTGATAGGATGGGATATTATTAGTCGAAAAGGCTTAAGGACAGAGGCAGGCGAAAATGGTTTAGAATTACACGATAATTATTTTCCACAGGCACTAATTATGTCAACTAATGTAGTGTTAGATACTAAAATCGAGTCAGGATTGGTCGAGCTGTGGCAAAAAAATCGTCTAGAACATATGTTGAAGAAAAACCTGGCTGTAATGATTAGCAACGGTGCAGTACAGCCAAGCCCTCATAAAATAGAAGCACTTCCACAGATCGTAGCCCCTACAGATGTTAAAAGTGTTCGACAATTTATGGGGTTAGCTGGATATTTTCCACGATTTGTACAATATTTTTCAATTATTACATCACCGATTATGGCATTGCTACGGAAAATATACCATTTCAATGGACGTCAGAATTGGCTGATTCACAATTAGCTGGTAAAGGTAAACTAGGTTCGAAATATGATGGAACATATTTAGGTAAAGCAGTATTACCAAATGAACGTAACACTTTGCAAAAGGAGGGCACGCGCCGTATAACTGTTGCTGCGGATGAACAGCTGCGACGGTGGCCGACTCTTTAAGTAAGTTGATTAATTTAATAAAAATAGTCTATTATAAAAAAAATGTTTTTTTGATGATGTTGATATGATTATGATGAATGATGATGATGTGATTGTGTAAATGATGTGATGATGATATAAGGCTGCGACCTCTGAGTTCATACTGAAACAAGTCGTATGCATTGTGGAATTGTGTTGAAGGCTGCGACCTCTGAGTTCATACTGAAACAAGTCGTATGCGCTGTTGAATTGTGTGGAAGGCTGCGACCTCTGAGTTCATACTGAAACAAGTCGTATGCATTGTTGTATTGTGTTGAAGGCTGCGACCTCTGAGTTCATACTGAAACAAGTCGTATGCATTGGTGTATTGTGTTGAAGGCTGCGACCTCTGAGTTCATACTGAAACAAGTCGTATGCATTGTTGTATTGTGTTGAAGGCTGCGACCTCTGAGTTCAAACCGAAACAAGTCGTATGTGTTGCTGTACTGTGTTGTAGGGAGTACCTACCAATGAGAGTACCAGCAAGAGCTGAAGGCTGCGACCTCTGAGTTCAAGGTGAATCAAGTCGTATGCATTGTGTTATGACTGAACGCCGAGTTCAAGGTGAAACAAGTCATGGGCATTGTGTTTTTGTGTTGATATGTTGAATGGAGTACATCTAATGCTGCGATTTTTGAGTAATCGTACGCATTGTGTTTTTTTTGGTACTTGCTTATTTTTTTTTCTCTTTTTGTTGATGTCCGAGGACGTCCCACGTCAGGAAGGCCGTGTTATCGTCGGGTATGGGGATTGTTTATGTTAGCAGGACACGTGCAAGGTCTAGACACCAGGGGTGCACTGGATTTAATGGTGTTAATATAAACAAACTTGAAATGCTGGCGATACACCACAAAGACGTTAGGTTTTTGGAATAAAAACCACTTCTTGTTCAGACGTCGATTCATTAACACTTGTTTTGTTCTAATCTCATAATAATCATTATTGTTTAGTTTGTTATAAAAAATATTATAAAGTAGTTATTTATAGTTTGTTTCAATTAAATTATAATTTGTATTAAAGAATAGAGTTCAGTGCGGTGGTTGGGAGGTTTTAAATGTAATAAATAAGTTAATTGTGCTATAGATTTTATTTTAACCTGCAAAAGCTAACATATACCGGGTGATTTTTTTAGTTGGTACAGCGCCTTTTTCTTGCTTATTATTAAAGATAGAGTTTTGAAATTTTGCAGGCATACTTAGAAACATTTTTTGCATCTAATCACTTTGTTTTTATTTTTGTGCTGTTTTCCGTCTAACCGGAAATGACGTCAACTTTCTATTTTCAAATGAAACACTAGTTTTTCTTATGAATTTTAAAACTAGATTTTTTTCTGAGTTAGAATATGTAAAAAAAGTATTAGGTTGAAGAGGAAAGTTTTTGAAATAATGCGATTTTAAAGTTTCAAGCGTTGAGGTATGCGAGGCACTAAAAAATATTCGAGTTACTCATGGAATGATTTTGTGGAAGATTAAAATTCCCGTCAAAACGCGTAGTAGGCGCATGTCAAGTCAATACAAATTTGTGTTGCCGTCTTTGAAATTAGCATTTCAAAGTTTTCTCGCGTCAGTTCACAAAAAATTCGTGAAGAAAATGGAATTTGATTATACAAACTGTAACTGACACGAGAAAACTTTGAAATGTTAATCTCAAAGACGGCAACGCAAACTTGTATTGACTTGACATGCACCTACTACGCATTTTGACGGGAATTTTAATCTGCCACAACATCATTCCATGGGTAACTCAATTATTTTTTAGTGCCTCGCATACCTACCTTACCTCAACGCTTGAAACTTTAAAATCGCGTTATTTCAAAAACTTTCCTCTTCAACCTAATACTTTTTTTACACATTCTAACTCAGAAAAAAATCTAATTTTAAAATCCAAAAGAAAAACTATAGTGTTTCATTTGAAAATTGAAAGTTGACGTCACTTCCGGTTAGACGGAAAACAGCACAAGAATAAAAACAAAGTGATTAGATGCAAAAAATGTTTCTAAGTATGCCTGCAAAATTTCAAAACTCTATTTTTAATAATAAGCAAGAAAAAGGTACTGTACCAACTAAAAAAATCACCCGGTATATGTTATATTGTCAATCGTATTTTTTTTTACCCATCACCACCTAATTTTAAGAATAAATAAATATAAAAATTCTATTGTAAATTTAAATTAAAGTAATAATTCACAACGTTATCATAATTATTTTTTTTTCAAGCGTATAATAATTTCGATAATATACTATTCACAACCTTATATTGAAGGAGTTCATTTTTGTCCGGCGGCAGTTTTGTCATTATTTTTGTACGGCGGAGTTGAAATAAATGCATTGAAATAACATGGGAAGAGTGTCTCCCTCTATGCGACACCTACGTAACTAACCTAAAACGTCAAACGTCAACATTCATCGGTTTTGACTTTCGAGTCTTTCGACTTGTGTGTATTTCTATTTCTTCACGGTGTGTAGTGAATGCTGAATGCAGTAAAATGTCGCAGCCTCTTGAAGAATTGTCGTGTACTCCTCCAGAGCTGTCAGAGATGGCCCACAATACAGTAGATTCATTAATCCCATCAAAATCAAAAAAGCTGTATGAATTTGCATACCAAAGATTTACAAAATGGGCGCAAGAACATGGTGCAACAAAATACTCTGAAAATGTTATGTTGGCATATTTCACGACATTGGCAAAAACTATGAAAAGTTCTACTTTATGGGCGCAATATTCGATGATTAAAGCAGAATTAAATATAAAAAGCAACGTAAGAATTGCTACATATGCTAAATTACAAGCTTTTTTAAAACGTCAAAATGAGGGATATTTATGAGGCGCCGTTTGTGTCTTTATTATTTAATTGCATATATAAAATATTTTGGAGAAAAAACAATATATATATATATATATATGAAAAAGTCACGATTTTGCACTTATATAATATTTTTTGTTCAATATTATAACGTGTGATTCATTAAATTTCCATTCTGAGTTGGCGGTGGAAAAAAAAATCATGTCTTTGATTACACCTCATTTCTTTAAATGTCAAAAAAGGTTAGGTTTTCTGGTTGTTGTTTGAAACTGACAGCAATACATGAATCAATTCGGCGCGTACGTTTAAATTCCAAGGCTTACCTAAAATGGAAATTTAAAGAATCACACGTTATATATAAAATCTTAAAGTTTTATATAAATGTACTATCCGAAAATAATAATAATATATATGAGCATTTGAAATATTTTATATATGCGCTTTCATTCGTGTGACATTTTTATATAGAACTTCGAATTAGATGAGTCTGCGAGAGATGGCGCTACTGGCGACATTTCAGTGCGTTTCACTTGGGAATACCAGGGTTATCAATACGCAATCATTCAACACTTTTTAAGACATTTTTATTTATACTGTTGCGTGGCAACACTGAGTGACTGGTCGTTGTTTGTTGTGTTTAATTTTTATTTGTACTTATCCAAATGGATGATATTAACGAATTTTTCCAAAAATTAATGCAAGAAGTGGAAAGGGGTGAACAATTACTTGTGCAACCACTGGATGTTCTATTTATCAAAGAATGTGCAACTAATCTGGAAAATTATTGCCACATAATAAGTGTCGTTATTTCAAGATCCCTATTGTCCACCAATGTTGAAATAAATTTGGCTACAATATATGAAATAGTGTGGACTTTGTTGAAGCAGTTGGAATCAATATTGGAAGGTAGGTTGATAGGTATAAGCCAAAAATTTTTTTTTCTACAAACGTTAGTAAAAATTGAATTTTCTACACGGCCCGCTGCAATTAAAAGTGTCATATTAAATTGAAAACGCGTTAAAAGTAAATCACGTGATTTACTTTTAACACCAGTGTCAAAAGTAAAATGTGAGGTTAGGTGATATGACTTAACATTGCCTTTATTATCAAGTAATAAGCCCAAGCGTGGAAAACTGGAAGACTTACATGTTTTGGAATGTTCTTCTATTGGATTTGCGTTGGAACTCATCTTTAGTTTAATTACTTTTGAGGTAATTACTTTTTAAACAAGCATGTCACATTTAAGATTTTACCATAAATGTCACAGACCACAGACTACTATTTTTTAGGTAATTTTTGAAATAAGACTTTGAAATGCATTTTACTGTGTTTGTAGAAAAAATAGTGTATGATTTACGTGTTAAAAGTGATTTTATTTTGTTCGTAGGGTTGCTCCACTCGCTGCGCTCGTTCCGCAATCTTCCTCACTCTCAAAATAAAATCTTACTTTTAACACTTGTATCATAAATAACTATTCTACAATAGTGCAATAAAGTGCACAAAAATTTTTGAATCTGCATTTTCTTGCACTATTGTAGAAAAAATGTTGTATTCATCACATACAAACGTGTTCTGGCACTTGACATGCTGCTAATCTGCGCACGTCGCGTGCAACAAAGTGCCTCTTTTTGCACTTGTATAAATAACTATTTCATTTCACCAAAACAAACTATCAATTTATTTTTAGATAAAACTATGGGCAATGGCGAAAATTGCTATTCGGTTCCGACAACACAGTCAGGGCAAGTTGGCCGACCCCCTTATGATATAAGCTGCGATCAAATTTGTTATATGCGGGGCTTAGGAATTAAATGGGCAGACATTTCTACAATGTTGGGGCTATCAAGAAGTACCATTTATAGAAGAAAGAATATTTTTGGAGTAAATCAGGCATATATTAATGATGACTTCTTGGCAGAACAGATTCGCAGTATTTTAATGCAGACACCCAATGTTGGAGAGGTTTATGTGATTGGAAGCCTTCGTACACGTGGCATTATGGTTCCTAGGTACAGGATACGAAATCAGCTGCAAATTATCGACCCGATTGGGAGAGCTTCAAGAAGAAGAACAACTATCAAAAGACGAGTTTATCGAGTGAAAGGCACCAATCATTTATGGTAAAACAATGGTTTTACAAAAATGTAATAACTTACTACCTACATAATTTCAGGCACATTGACTCAAATCATAAGTTGATTTCGTTTAGATTTGTGTACCATGGTTGCATTGATGGCTACAGTCGGACTGTTATTTATCTGGAATGCCTAACCAACAATAGAGCTGCAAGTGTTCTGGACTTATTTGAAGAAGGTACCAAACAGTTTGGAATTTCTAGCCGAGTGCGTGGAGATTGTGGGACAGAGAACATCCATGTCGCCCAATTTATGTTAGCTAAAAGAGGTGTGGATAGAGGTAGCTTCATCACCGGGAAATCTGTACACAATCAAAGAATCGAACGACCTTGGGCCGAAGTAAACAGAGTTGTGACCAAGCAGTACAAGCAATTATTCTTCTATATGGAACAAGAGAACTGGCTGGATGAGCACAATGAAATGGATCTGTTTTGCCTTCAATACGTTTACCTACCTCGTATAAGAAGCAGCTTAAGAGAATTTATCAGACAATGGAATAATCACAGTTTAAGCACTGTGAGGGGCCGATCACCACTACAGTTGTGGACTATTGCATCTTTAAAAGGCATCCCTTTTAATACTGACGACGAGGATCGTATGTACTTAGAAAACCCAGACGATTATGGTATAGACGAGTTGGGGCCGCCCCCCGAAATTGAAACCATGAATAACGTTGTCATTCCAGAGTTAAATATATCTCTGTCAGAACAACAATTGCAACGCAGATATGAAGTTGTACCGGACCCCCTATTGGAAGATAACTTTAACGGAATTTCTCATTACCTAACTATTCGGCAAATATTAAATGAAATACATTTCTAATTATTTTGTATATTATTATTAGGTACACTTGTCACTTGTTTATAATTATTAGACTTCGGATAATGAGTGTAGGAGGTAGTCTCGGTGGTGGTACCCGAACTAGACGTGTACTACTGACAGTAAAAGCCAACAAAATTTCACTTTAGATTTGGTAGAAGTGATGAAGGATGAAAAATTCTGGTATTTGATACATTATTCGAAGTCTATAAACAATATAACAATAAATTAAAAATAATTATTCTCACATCTCTCTAATACCGTTTTATTTTTTTCATTCATTCAATCCCCTGTTAACTTGCATTTATGAAACTGGAAATAAATCTAAAAATAAAATTAATAATGGGGGGAGTTCCACTACAGATAATTGGTAAAGAAAGGCATTAACAAAATAATTAGTTTTGACGTTTATTTACCCTATGTACCCTATAAAATAACACTGTTTAGATCATTTAATTTTAATGGCACCAAATTCAAAACCGTGGCTCGTCCTAGACCCTAGAGGGTTGATTACTCCTGAGGTCGGTGAGGATCACCACAAAAATTGCGTACGGCGCTAAAATTTAATTTTTCTACGCATCTTTTCCGGCGATAGGTTACACCGATATCAGGAATATAACCCCTCGAACTTGCCTACTCGTTCTGAAAAATATCTATTTTAGTTGTTACGTAAAGAACTATTATGTACCTAGATTAATAACAAAAGATAAATCTACGACCAATTTTGTTAATCCATTAAATAAAAATAAAAACATATAAACTACATTTTGTATAAAATAGCAGCTGTTGCACGTCATCAGTTTCTTTAAAACCAAAATTAAATTCTTAATGTGCCGTTCAAATGGAAAATAATTTTGCCAACACACACGGGGTCCCGTTCATCATATTTAGGTAGCAAAATAAAAAATATCAAAAAAATGCAATAATGTACAATGGCTGTTAGTCATACAAGGTTTATTTCTCTCCATCTCATAATTCCTTCTCTTGGAGCTTGCCTCTGGATCCTGTAAAATACTCCTATCAGTTTTATCAGTACTTGTTACGTATATTATAATTAATATGGTAGGTAGTATTATTTTCAACAGGCAGGTCGTCACACTATCTCTGTTTTTCCTCATGTTCGCTTCCCTTGAGAGCGAGCGAGAGAGAAAGTGCATGTCTGCTAAAAATAATTCCGTCATATGAAAGCTTAAAATATCTGCAATTAAGGCCCGATGTTTTCACCTCTGAATAACTTTAATTTTAGTTATGTAATAGATAAATTCCTTGGATACAATTGTTACAATAATGAAAATCAACAAAATTATCTGCCCAGTAAAGTTACTTGGTAGATGAAAAGACCGGCATCGATGGAAAAACCTCATATTACAGAAAATGAAACTCCCACAACGTCTCAAATATAAATGTTACCAGATAAACTATTCTAGGCCGTATGGTATTCCATGGGCCAACCCGTAATTCATGGCATTCTTGAATTCTTCATATTCACAATGAACAACTGGTAGACTGTTTGACTTTGGAAAGGGGCATTGATCGTCATGTAAAAACGTTAGGGTTGGGGCATTTTTATACCCTAATGGAGGTATTGATTCTAATCCACTAGCATAAATGAGTACATCCTTCAGCTCGACTTCTTCGATTTCTAAAACGAAAATAATATTCTTACAAATATTTAAAGTTAATTTTAGTGACTCCCATCCATATCACAGATTGTTGTAGAATTTTGCCTAAATTATTTTTTGGTGCTATCAAGAAGAAAATTACATGTATCTGTCATGACATACGAAGAAAACAATTTTTTTAATTACGCACTGTATAATATACTATTGCATTTATAGATTCTACATTAATTTAATTTTAGATATAAAGTTGCTATAAAATCCCTATTAAATACTCAGATCAAAAAAATATATCGTACCTACTATACAGGGTAATTTTAACATACATACATGAGAATATTTGAACCCGTGATTCTTCAAGCAAATTTATGAGGCAAAGCTGCTATTAACATATATGTCTCAAAACGGCTTCGTTTCCAAAATACAGGGTATCAAAGTTAAGGAAAAAATGTTTTACCTCCTGCTTCGCAGTCTGTTAAATAGTCCCAGAAAAAGGCCAATATTTTATTTTCTTTCGTTCTTCATTTACTTCCTATATCGCTAAGATTAGGTTTGAAAATTTCTTTGATAGACTCTGCTGTCAACTCTTGTCGTACATAACACATCAACTTCTCCATTTCATTAGCATGTTCTTTAATTACATTGTGCATAGAGAAAGTCTGTAAGCCCTCTATTAGCTGATCCAACGCTGGTCTATTCCTATGAATGACATAGAATTTCACCATACCTAGAAAAACAGAAAGTTCGTTTTAAGGATGAACTGACACGAAATGGAGTATAGCAAAGTATTTTTTCTTACTGTTAATCATTTGCTGCTTCTCCTCGAGTGTTTTGATTATATTGCATCCGGCTACGCTTATCAGAGGATTATCCAAAATTAATGAATTAATATGATCCAAATTATCCATTTCCTTGATAGTTTGAATAATTTTTTTCAATTCTGGATCCACTAAATCTGTTTCATTGGGTATGGTTTCTTCTACACCATGTACCAAGCAAGAAAATAAAGTTTTCGCAAAAAACTTAGGACCACTTCCTCCGTGCACAAGTGACATGGATATTAATTTACCGGCGTAAAAATAATGTCGTTTGTAGAGCAGGTCATTACATAAGGTAACATTTTTCCAAAATTGGTCTATAGCTTCAAATAGTCTGCTATTTCGTAAATGTTCCATTGCTAATCTAAACAGCTCTCGAGTAGGTCCTCCTGCGTCAATTGCTATTTCCTCAACATCGCCCATACAGGTAAATTTCACAGACATTTTATAATACGGTGAGAAATTCTTTCGGCTCATGCTTCGAACACAACACTGAAAAACATCCTCTCGGAATACGTTAAAAATGGAGACATGTTCATCATCAATTATTTTGTTTAATTCTTCTAAAGTAGTTTTTAAATTTTTGGCGCATCGTTTGTTGATTCAGTCAAACTATTGTCTATAGCTTTTAATAAATCACTATCTTCATCACTTGGTATGTCAAAAATATCATTTTAAGCAATAATAATGGCTCCGATATTGGAGAAGAATTGGTTTACTCAAAACCTTGATCAAGGCGTTCAAAATCTCGTGTTGTTTGGATGTCATTTACACTGTTAATATTCTCTGTTGACAGAAAGTAATATGTTAGGTTTGTTCTTACAACAATTTAACACCAGTCAGTACCAATCAAACAGCGAAAAAACTATTCGTTGAATATATTTTAGAATTTTTCTCGAGTTAGGTTAGGTTAAATTAGATTGGGTGAGGTTAGGTGTGTGTTGTAATTTCATTGTTCTGACTGGTTTTATATTATTCTGGGAAAAGGAGTGATATACACACTGTATGTATTAACTACCTGTGATTTCAACCAGAGGGCGCACTAAATAAATTTTTGGGCATATATTGTATTCAAAGTTGCTCCATCTAATGTCTGATCCTCTGCGAGGCTAGGCCTCACTAAATATCGGGCCATTGGAATGAGAAATTCAACATCGGTTGTTAACTTATCTCCAAATAAATTTTTCACATGATTTAACACATCAACATCTTTCCATCCTTTCTTAAATTCCACTGCCACAAGACCATATCCTTAAAAACAACTAGCGCCTATTTCCTGTGCTTTACAAATGAACCCGGAATCATATTTTTAGTACCCATTTATGCTATTATTTTAAAGGAAAAAAAGCCTATACATAACAACCTAACCTGGTCCGTGACTTATAACCACTCCGAATAAATAACGCATATACTTAAAATTAAAAAAAAAGAAGGAAAATATGCGGAATCGAACCAGCACCACCTGGATTACTAGACGGATTCTCTAACCACTACACCACGGCGCCTTATGTTAAACACAGTATTTGTTCTGAACAGTAGTAGTAATAATTGGCATATGAGCAGTAGTGTAGTTTGGCATGGTGCGCTGGTTCGTGATCAGATGGCAGCACAGTAGTGACAAGCGAGTTCATTTGTAAAGCAGAGCAAATAGACGCTACTTTAAAAACATAGATTAGGTATTTAGAAAATCTGAGGTTTTTTGGGCAACTACTCGTATACTACATAGGTACCCTTTGGGTATATACAGAAATATTTGACGTGTTCACATGTTGATATGTATATCGTTTTAAAGCTTTATGAATCAAGCTACAACTTTCATAGGAAACATTTCGCCACATATTACTTTCTATGAAGATAGAACATAATAAATTTGATAAAAGAAAAATTTCGTTTTTTCTATAGCAAATGTTAAAGTGTGCTTTTATCAACTCAAAATAGTAGATAAAGTAGCACTTTAACCGCAAGGGTAGATAAAAAATTTTGATTTTTTCGAAATGAATGAATTAAAACGTATTACTGTTGATTTTGACACCATAGTGTCAACTCATAATATTCACTGACATTTTAGATTGTCATTGATAATAATTTAATTTATAAGTAATTTTTCTTTATAATTGGTTTTTCTTTAACATTTGCTATAGAAAACAATTTTGTATTATTCACGACGATAATATTTAATTATCTTCTCGAGCTTATTAGCGTCTCGGCCGACGCCTCGACGCTAAAATCGCTCTCTAAGATAAAGTACTTGTATAATAAATAACTATTTTTACTTGTTTTTTAAAGTTAAGGCAAAAGTACTGGGATTAGCTCAAAATTGAAGCAATTTTGTAGAATGTAATTTGAGAAATCCAAAAACCAAAATAATGTATAGTTTTGACCATCCGTAATAAAGAATATAAGCAAAATTCTGAGAGTCTGGATTTGTGTACATTGGGATTGGGTGGTACAGGGAATAGAAATAGAATATAGTATAATTATAATTAAAACATGTGAATAGAAAATATAATAAAAGTTTTCTTGTTTCTTTATTGACAAGCGCGTAGTTTTGTTGATATGACTTATAGTCCAATGCTTAAGTATATGGATTGTAAATCTTATAAATTTTACTAAGAAATTGTTTTCTAATCATTCATCACATATCTTGTGAAATGTAATAACCATTGTGCCGACACCATTCGCTATCGGAATGGTGTCTGCACATTTTTCGTTGCGATTTTTCTTTGGCGGTATGGCGGCATAAGACATAGTTAAACCGTCAAAGGAGGGTGATATTATTTCGCACTGTCGGCCTAGCTTTGTTTGCATTTCTTGAAACATTTTTTCTATTATATTTATTGTTTATGCTACTAATTTTATGTTAATATTGAGCTGACAACAATTAATTTCCCGACTTACGAAAAATCAAATGGAAAATTGAATGCAAAATCAGATAGTGTAAACACACTTTTAGCTACAGTATACTAGCGTTTTAAAATTTTTTTAATTAAAAATTTTTAATAAAAAATAGTTACTGTTATAATGTTTGATCTAGTCGTGCTCACATGCGCTACCCTTGTGAGTACTAGAAGCGCAATCACAATTCTAAAGCGATATTTAAAAAAATTGAGTTGATGACGTCAGCGAAAAAACGAAACGTCGCACGAGGAAAATTTTAACGCTATTTTATAAAACCCAAAAAGTGTCCATGGCAAAGTGATTTTGGTTTTTCGATATCTTGAAAAATAGGAGCAGAAAAAAATAAAAAACGAAAAGGCAAAAATTTGTTTTTTTCAAAAAATATCCAGAACTACAAAAGATATTTTCGATTTCTTAACGGCTTATTATTGGCCACATTATTACGCAACTTTGCCCCAATTTAACCAAAGCTGTATCTGTTACCGTTTCTGAGATCCCTGTAGTGAGAAGCGAATTTGAAACAGCCTGTATAAACATTTCAATATGAAATACAGTTAATTTATAAACACAATTTTAGGTTATAATGTTGTTCGGTGTGACCGGTGCTTGTCGTTGTGATGAACTACTCCATATTAACGTGAATGATATAGAAGATTTGAGTACTCGCATTCCCAATACTAAAACGAAGAAACCAAGATTATTTACTATTGTTGGCGAGTTTTACATTCAATTATACAGAGAGTATACAATGTTGCGTCCAGAGAATATGACCAATAGATTTTTTTTAAATATCAAAATGGAAAGTGCCATCGTTCTGTAATTGGTATCCACAAAATATCCTCTACTTCAAAAGAAGTTGCTTCCTATTTAAAACTACCAAATTGCTCAGAATATACTGGCCATAGCCTTCGAAGAACATCAGTCACCTTATTAGTTGACAATGGGGGCCAATTAAGTGATTTAAAAAGACATGGTGGATGTGACATGTATGTGTGTGAACTTAAGTTGAATAAACCAGTCTCCAACCAACCTTCGTCCAGTTACTACGTACCATCCCACATAACAATACATGGCGCAGTCGTAGAGAACAGAAAAACCAACACGTGGAAAAATTGAGGGTTAAGAATGCAACAAAAAACGCAGCCATTTTGAAAATCGGCAGAAGTTGGAGAGAATAATCCCTTTTAATTGTTGTAAATGTGGTAAATTTGTTTTCATGGTGCAGTAGAAGCTTTGAGATGGATTTCCGTGGAATCTCACCTATGATAATGACTGGCAACCTGGCGGAGAACTGGAGGTTCTGGAAACAGCGATTGGAAACATATCTGCGAGCAACAGAGATTTGCAAGAAGCCTGAACCAACTCAGTGTGCACAGTTACTGCACTTGATAGGCGAAGAAGGGCTGAGGATATTTAATACTTTCACCTTTGAGAAAACGGAGAAGGACAAATTGGAGGTATTGAAACAAAAGTTGGAACAGCATTTCAATCCTAAGAGAAATTTGGCATTCGAGAGGCACAAGTTTTTGACACGCAAACAGCAGGAAGAACAGACTCTGGACCAATACACATATTCTTATCTGCGGGATAAGAAGTGATTCTCTGAGGGAAAGACTTTTGTTGAAGGACGTGGAGACGTTAGAAGAAGCCATTAAGATGTGTGTTACGGCAGAAAGTACAAAGGAGCGAAGCAGGCAGATCGCAGGGAGTTCCGGTTCAGTCAATCTGATAAACGGTAACAATAAAAACCGTCCAGGGAGTAAATGGAAAAATTTGCAGTGCGCAAATGGGAAGTGTCATGGATGTGGTGAGGTACATGAGAAAAGGTATGGTCTGTGCAAAGCAGAAGGTAAAAAGTGTTATAAGTGTGGAAAAACAGGCCATTTCAGGAATTTATGTAGATTTAGAGATACTAACACTAAGCAGAGTCATTATAAAAATGCAAATGTAAAGAATTTTAGGTGTCAATGTAATAGAGAATAAAGACGAATTTCTGTTTGTAGGTAGCGTTGATGGGAGTCCAGGGACACATGACGTGGAGAGATCATGGGTGGTGGACATCGAGGTTAACCAGCACAGAATCAAGTTCAAAATGGACAGCGGAGCAATGGCGAACGTCATACATGTGAGTGTTTTGGGTAAAATAAATTTCGATTTCAATAAGCTGACAAGGTCCAATGTAAAATTAAACTCTTACACACAGAATCAACTGCCTGTAGTTGGTGAGTGCTATTTGAAATGTCGATATAGAGATCTCACGCACTCTCTCTTGTTCTATGTGGTAAACCTGGAAAGTTATGCAATTTTGGGTTTGCAATTGTGCTTGGAACTAAGGTTGATTAAACGAGTAGATTCAATACGGGGGAATTCTTTAAGTTTGGAAAGACAACCAGTTGACAGTTTAATAAATAGATATGAACATTTATTCAAGGGTATAGGTCTGTTAGATAAACCGTATCACATAGAACTCAGGGAAGGTTCAAAACCAGTAGTTCATTTGGCTAGAAAGGTTCCATTTGCAATCAGGGAAAAGCTAAAAGAGTCATTAGACAATCTTGAAGCGCAGGGTATAATTTTGAAGGCGGATTCGGAGAGCTCCGAATGGGTAAGCGCAATTGTTCTTGTTCGGAAACCAAACGGAAATATCAGAATTTGTTTAGATCCCAAAGACCTTAATGAAGCAGTAAAACGACATTACTTTCAGATCCCTACTTTAGAGGAACTCACGAGTAAACTTTCAGGCTCTAAATATTATAGTACTTTAGACGCAACACAGGGATTTTTACAGATTAAGCTAGACACCGAGAGTTCGAAATTGTGCACGTTCGCAACACCCTTCGGGCGGTACAGGTTCTTAAGACTACCTTATGGTTTGTCTAGCGCCCCGGAAGTGTTCCAGGAGCGAATGTCAGACATTTTCGCGGGGGTAGAGGGTTGCAGCGTGTATATCGACGATATTATAATATCGGGAAAGACACGGGAAGAACACGATAAAAGATTAGAAATGGTTTTGAAAATCGCGCATGATAGTAATATTCGTTTTAACAAAGATAAGTGCTTGTTTGGAGTAAACGAAGTAAAGTACATGGGGCATATAATTTCGGAAAAGGGTTTAAGACCAGATGAGGGTAAAGTAGATGCAATAAAAAACATGCCAAAACCTCAAAATGTAAATGACGTTCAGAGATTTCTAGGCATGGTTACTTACGTGGGTAAATTTGTAGATAACTTAACAGAAAAAACAGCTCCACTTAGGGAGCTGCTCAAGAAAGACATTGTTTTTGAGTGGAGTTCAGTGCACGACAAAGCTTTTGAAAATTTAAAAGAAATAATTAGTAAGAGTCCGTGTTTGAAGTTTTTTAACATGCATGAAAATTCAACAATATCAGTAGATGCATCACAGAATGGCATGGGTGCGGCACTCATGCAAAACAATGTACCATGCGCGCACGCATCCAGAGCCTTCACAGAACCCCAAAAAAGGTACGCTCAGATAGAAAAGGAGCTTTTGGCTATCTGGTTCGGTATAGAGAAGTTCAATCAATTTGTATATGGCAAACATTTTACGGTGGAAACGGATCACAAGCCTTTACTTGCTATTTTTAAGAAACAAATTAATTTAACACCACCTAGATTGCAAAGAATGTTGATTCAACTAAGAAAATATGACTTTACCGTAGTTTATAAGCCGGGAAAATATTTAGTAGTTGCAGATGCTTTATCAAGGGCATTTGAAAACAAAAATTTTGATGAGAATGTAGACATGGAGTTAGATGCACAAGTATGTTTGATTAGTATGAATTTAAACGTGACCGATAAAAAATATAATGAGTTGAAGTGTAAAGCAGCAAGCGACCCAGAACTTAAAATTTTGAGAGAGACCATCAGAGAGGGGTGGCCAAGTAAATTGGAGGGGGTGCGTGACGAGATTAAGTTTTATTATCGATTTAAACATGAATTGACTGAGAATGACGGATTTGTTTATAAAGGACAAAAATTAATAGTACCAAAAAATTGTAGGAGAGACATTTTGAACAGGCTTCACTACGGGCATCTCGGTATAAATAAATGTATAGACAGGGCCAATTTGTCGTTCTACTGGCCTAGCATGAATAAACACATACAGGATATGGTGTTGGCTTGCAATGTTTGTCAACAGACTCGCAAATCAAAACCACCAGAGCCCATGCTCTCACACGACATTGTGACAATGCCTTGGTATAAAGTGGGTTGTGATATATTTCATTTTGGAAATGAATCCTTTCTGTTAATAGTAGATTACTACTCAAAGTTTGTTGAGGTTTGCAATTTGAGCAGGGATCTTTCTTATAATAATGTAATAATCAAGCTAAAATCAGTTTTTGCTAGACAGGGCATTCCGAGGATTGTCATGAGTGATAATGGACCTGAATTTTCAGGATTAAAATTTAAAGAGTTTGCTAACGAGTGGGAGTTTACCCATGTGACGTCGTCACCAAGGTACCCACAGTCAAATGGTATGATCGAAAGATCTATACAAACAATCAAGAGCATTTTAAGGAAATGTCAAATAGACAGGAAGGTTCCTTACTTAGCGTTGCTAAATTATAGAAATAGTCCTATAGATGGCCAAAATTCACCGGCTAATATTTTAATGAATAGGAACTTGAGGGAGTTATTGCCACAGCTAGAACACAAGTTCGAACCAGAGTTGATAGATAAGGCAAAGTATGATAGTTTTATACAAAATTCACAAACAAAACAAAAAACTTATTACGATAATAAATCTAAAGCTTTGACAGACATTGAAAATAATTGTAATGTTAGAGTACAAACTAAACCTAAAAGTGAATGGTTGAAGGGGAAAGTTATAGAAAAGGTGGGAATAAGATCGTATAAAGTAGAAATGGAAGATGGTTCCGTCTTAACAAGAAATAGAAGATTTTTGGAAACAGTTAAAAACGATATACAAGACGAGCCATGTTCTAGTTCTAACAATAACAGTACAACTGAAAGTGATTGTGATTTGTATAATGTTGATAGTAATAATACTTCACTCTTGGAATCTGAACATTCTGATTGGAATTATGTTAACAGTAACAGATCTCCGAACAATGCTATTGTGTATTCTAGGAAAAGAAGGGTGGTCAAGAAACCAGAAAAACTAAATTTGTAGTACAGATAGGATTTGAAAATTGTAATTGCATAAGTTGTGATGTAATAATTATGTAACTGTGAAGTGTACTTAGGTGTAAAAAGGGAAGATGTGACATGTATGTGTGTGAACTTAAGTTGAATAAACCAGTCTCCAACCAACCTTCGTCCAGTTACTACGTACCATCCCACATAACAATACAGTGGATGGAAATCCAGCACTGTTGCAGAAGGATATATTGAAAATTCAATGGAAAATAAAGATCAGACTGCACGTAGAATTTTGCAACCATCAGATCATGGGTATGAAGCTCCTATTGGCGGAAGGGCATCATGGTCCTAGATAAATAACAACTAGATCGCTAATAGCTTCAATGAGCACCATATGTTAGTACTGCACTAGGCCACAGTTGGCGCTTGCCGCGTCGCATTTTTAATATGTTTTCGATCTAGTTTATTATGATCTGTGCTAATGAGTTTGCGCAGTAATAGGAATTTTAGTAACTTTTAGGGAATTTCGTTGATAGTGGTCAGTGGTGTCACTACTGTTATTCAACATCTGGTGCAGCGCATTTGAAGTTTGTCGTTTGTCGGTTACTTTGTGAAAGTTTTCATCATGTTTTATTTCTTAGCATTTTGGGATTTGGCGATACGAAATTGGTAAGTTTTCCTGTATTCATTTAGTTATTTTAACCATTTTGATACGTACCAGTTCTGAAATATAAGTAAATTTAGATATCCAGTACTTGTAACTTGTCAAACATAACCTAGATTCTAGATCTGATTAAGTTTTATTTGCATTTATTTGTAAATAAATACAATATCCGACCTAATATGATGTTTGTTTTTAGGTAAATTACAAATTGACATAAGGAAATAAAACACTCGTACATGTGCACATGGCGAATAGTGTAAGTAGGTACCTAAATTACGTCTGTGAATCGTGTAATAAATTAATCTTTCTTTTACCTTGTTATAATTTCAAAATTTTTACTTTGAAAGTAGTTCATTTGTTCTTTATTTCTTATCTTGTACAATTCTTAAGTTTTTTATTGTTTTTTCACTGTAATTGCGTTTCCCACTTATTAAATAAATATACCTATAAACAATTAAGTAGTTCTTGTTTTCATATTCCTTCATCTGAGGTATATTTAAAAACAATGTTTAGTTTTTTTTATTGTTTTTAATAATGCATTAAAAAAAACTAAACTTTGTTTTTAAATATACTTATGAAATTAATTAAATAAAAATAAAAGCATTGATATGAGTTCTTCTTCTTCTTTGTGCACCAGGTCATGCGCAGTTAGCGAAACAAAATGTCTCCGCCGTTTCCATAGGCGTAACATGGAGTTGACGCTTCTATTACTAGGTATTCTATGCATCAGATATACTCGTATGTGAACCAAGAGATTCAACTAAAATTCTAAATAATATGAACAAAGCAACGTTAAGCCCTTTTAATATTAATAATTGTAACATTACTAATTGTACTTTCATTGTTAATAAAAATAATTAAATGTGTAATCTGTCATTTCAACCTAACCTAAAAATGATGTTACAAAATCTCAAAGAAATATCCTAATTAAACGCTTGAAAAAAAAATAGTATATAATACACGGCGGCGAAAGCTTATTAATTGCCTCGCACACATTCTACTGCCTCGGCTAACGCCTCGGCAATGAATTGTATGCTCGGCTATAATATGAGCTTTCTCCGCCTGGTCTATAATATACTATTATCAAGTTTTACATCCGTTCACCAACTGATTGCAGTCAGGACCCTACTCTACATATTAAAATATTTGCACAGGTTCGTATTTATATTTGATATAATAGTAAAAACTTTAGTGGATCACCTAGGTATGTGTGTGTGTCTTCAGGTGTTGGAGGTATTTATTAAGATGTTAACTCTCCACCGACTCTCCTTACAGGGTCTGTAAAAATATTTTACAGGTATTTTTGGTTTCCACATACTCTCCACAAACTCTCCATATAGGCTCCCCTAATTTTATTGGATTTAAAATCATCATCGTCATGTCGTCAGGTATAGACTTTTGAAAATGTTAACAATATTGGTTTTTCTATTGTAAATATATGTGTTCATTAGGTTGTTAGTAGTTTTGTTGTTGTTGTTGTTGTTGTTCTTGCTTATCAAAGAAAGGAAAAGGAAACATGATTTTGTAATCATAAATAAAAACCCGCCAATTATTATGATCGTTATATAACACGCAATTCTATAATGTTTTTTATGGGGGATAAAGGTTCTGTATTATACAATGAGTTGTATGGTGTTATGGTGTTCTATAATATGTCGTCTTCATCGTCGTCGTCGTCGTCGCTGTCGTTGTCGTCATCACCGATACTTTTACACGTTCCATCAAAAAACAGAATCTGTTTCCTGTTTCCTCAAACATAAAAATATTTTTTACTTCAGTCACAGAATAGCTCTTCGGGTGGCAACACACACACACACCACAGTCAGTGGTTATTATAGTATATTATACTACGACGCTATAATAGCAATTATAGCGAGTTGTATACTATACTTTATCTACAACGAAACTCCATCTACAATATCACTTTCCACATTTTCCATTATAAAATGACACAACACATACAACACTATCAGTATTTTGACAATTATTTATTTACACTGACATTTTGTTTGTCTTGGTTTCCATGGCTATTTTCAATTTCACAGAAATTGTGATTGTTATACTATTTTTTCATTGGTTTACAAGTATGGAATAATGGAATTTGTATGGAATAATGAGATTATTGAGAGTATTATATATTAGTCGTAGATAATAGATATTTATTATATAAGTGTGGAATGTGATATATTAGTCACGAAAGAAAAAGTTTAGCCACTACGCCCGAAGGGCGAGTGGCTAATTTCTTGAGTGACTAATAAGCATTCCACACGAATTTAATATCATATTTTATCCAACATCGCCGTTAATTCTAAAATGTAAGATTATTTTATCGTTATTTCAATTGACAAACTATTTGACAAATGAAACTGTCAGGTTTTCAATAATAAATATAACAATAATAAAGTGAGTTCCAAATGATTCTCTCACTAATGAGTAATGATGAACATTCTATGTTTCAAATCGTCATAGTAATAAGCTTATTATGAATCGATGTTGGATAAAATTATTTTTTGTGTTGTTTTTCACATGTTGCTCCATTACAGTCAGTAATGTGAAGTGATAATTTGGTGAGTGTCTCTCTCTCTCCCCGTCTCAAAAATACGACCCACCAATTTTATCTTCAACATGTGCTATTTCACCCCCAACTGAAGAGCTCTCTGTGACTCACATATTTTTTTTTTGGGCATAATAGGGCTATATTGCGAACCTCTCCCCCACACACACATTTAACAGAAGTAAATTTTTGTGAATATTATTATTATGGTTTTTTGCATATCATTTTTTTCAGCATTGTATTTTTTTCAGATTAATAATTATTATTATTGTTATTCTCCCCTTGCAGGAACAACCCTTCGTAACATTTTTAATGTTCTCTCTCTATCTTTCTCTCTATCTCTCTCTCTATCTCTCTCTCTATCTCTCTCTCCCACATATATACATTTTTAAATATTTTAAATTTTACATTATCGCATAATATCCGTCTGTGGATTATCATTATTATTATGGGTGTCTACAAAACGTTAGAAAAATGTGTATAACAAATTGCATTATTCCTTTAGTTGTTTAAACTGTAATATACGATGGATTTTTAACATTTTTAATGTTCTCTCTCTCTCTCTCTCCCACATAAACTAATTTTATTGATTTCAGAGAGAAATGCAGATGATCCAATATTTAGTTGTTTACACATTCACGTCAAATTTTAAAAGGAATAATTTTTCTCTCTCTCCCACATATATACATTTTTAAATATTTTAAATTTTTCATTCTCGCATAATATGCGTCTGGGGATTATCATTATTATTATTATGGGTGTCTACAAAACGTTAGAAAAATGTGTATAACAAATAGCATTATTCCTTTAGTTGTTGAAACTGTAATATACGATGGATTTTTAACATTTTTAATGTTCTCTCTCCCACATAAACTAATTTTATTGATTTCAGAGAGAAATGCAGATGATGCAATATTTAGTTGTTTACACATTCACGTCAAATTTTAAAAGGAATAATTTTTAATGTTCTCTCTCTCCCACATATATATATATATATATATATATATATATATATATATATATATATATATATTTTTTAAATATTTTAAATTTTTCATTCTCGCATAATATGCGTCTGTGGATTATCATTATTATCATTATGGGTGTCTACAAAACGTTAGAAAAATGTGTATAACAAATAGCATTATTCCTTTAGTTGTTGAAACTGTAATATACGATGGATTTTTTAAATTTTTTCATTATCGCATAATGTGCGTCTGTGGATTATCATTATTATTATTGGTGTTGACACAACGTTAGAAAAAATATGTATAATAGAATACATTATTATTATTATTATTATTATTAAATTCCATATTTCATTTTTGAGTAGGTGATACTTTTATTCCTGTTGTGGGGTCCAAATTAATCTCACAAGGAAATCCTTTTTTATAATCATCTGATGACGACGATGGTGACTTCCAGTT
Source organism: Pediacus dermestoides (assembly GCA_963942485.1). Lineage (NCBI taxonomy): Eukaryota > Metazoa > Arthropoda > Insecta > Coleoptera > Cucujidae > Pediacus > Pediacus dermestoides. The sequence continues at coordinate 199,195 of OZ012629.1, read as the reverse complement.
TGCTATCGTTCGTTATACGTACAAAAAGTCTTTAAAAAGCATCATGTCGTGTGTACACCAAATTGAAACCGAAATTCGCTATTTTGCTGCCCGGAGATGGCCCCTTTTAGAGGTTTTTTTCACTTTTGTTATCTGATAAACATTCTTTAACCATTGTTTTTTTTATTTAGAAAGATGGAAAATTGGTGGTAATCCGAAAGGAGAAAAAACACCCTGCACCACCGGGGGCAACTAAAATGTTTTCGGGGTGTATAACTCCTGGGGGTGTCTTTCTCTCGTTGTGGGTTAATTTTACCCATAACTATATCTTTTATGAGGTATAGGTAAAATTTTTTGTTGTTGTTGCATTTCAATTTCAACATTTTTTATTGCCAATCACCTTGTTCTCCTGTGGAATCAATCTCCACACCTCCAGTTTTCGTATTCCATAGAATAATCTTCCTCAACCTCACGTCTTATGTCGTTGTTGTTGTCTTATTTTGTTAATTTTGTTGTTGTCCTGCAAGTGGAGAATAACAGGGGGCATAATATAGCTATTGGCGAACCTCTCCCCTATTTAACAGAGGTAATGCACCCACGATACATACCTCTTGGGTAGTGTGGAAAGTGTATCTACCCCCGATAAATATTTTTATATGTATTACCCGATGATATTTTTTTTAATGTCGATATGATAATTATTTTATTTTGTACGTATTGCCTGATAATATTTTTACACTTGTTTTAATAGAACATATACTGTGATAATTATTTTATTTTGTACCTAGATATTCGGGTCTATCACGGTGGCACTCGTAAACTTTGCGATCATCGTAAAAATGTAGGTAGTATTTTACGATATAGTGTATATTTGGTATTATGGATCCACTCTATTTCGATGTAGACATTTTAGTCGATCAAGCTACATCGATATCGATTATCGCGTTATTTTACGATCGGTGTAACATTCAATTGACAATTGACATTTTGTGGTTAAGTTAATCTACTTTAGAAATTTATAATATTGATATGTAATAGGATAATGAAAATAGGAACCGGTAAGTAATAATAAGTGTTTTTTGTAACAAACATATCGTTTCTTTAATAGGTGCACGCTTAGGGGAGCAATTTCTAATATGAGGTCATGAACCGTTTGTCGACTTAAACGATATACAGGGTGATCAGTAATTGGCGCACTCCGAATACAGGACGTTATAGAGCACATTAAAACTAAGGATAATCTGCAAAGAAAAATTAAATCTGATGGTTAGTTTCCGAGTTATGGAGTTTCCCTCATCCAAGTTACAAGCTAATTATTTTAATAACCAAGACAAAAATTAGTGAATAATTTCATGCTACTATAATTTCTGGAAAAATGCAATATGATTTGTTCAATTTTTTTCACAAAATCTCTAACATCTACAAAGAAATTGAAAATGTTAAAATTTAATGAAATACTTAAGTTTGAGAGAAATTTGAAGTTTGGCAACCTCCAAACTCCCCTTGGGATAAACTAAAATACCTTCTATTTCCATGAAAATATAAATAATGAATTTCAATTGTTGTTTCTGTTTTTTAATAAAATTGACAGTCCTAAATTAGTTTGACAAGTTCTCGCATCATAAAATATTGAACGTTTCTCTTTTTTTTTCTCTCCAATACTATTCACATGTTCAAGGCAGTGTTGCCACTTTTCTTTACGCAAAAAAGGTCATATCTTTGTAAAGAAAGGGCTTACAGCACTGCGGTAAAAAAATTGGTCATTCTTAAGACGTAATTTTTTGTAACTTATATTTCACGAGCGTACTTACTTTGCCTCTTCGTCATTTAAAATATCAATTAACAGAGGTAGATTAAGTAATGCCATTTCAAAAAACTCAAAGAAATTACAAAAATTCGTTTTTTTTCTACTATCGTAAACGCCAAACAAGTGCCTTGTACTACTTGTTTGAGAATTCGACGATCGAATAAATTAATCGTAATCTTTGCGATGATTTTTGACACCGTAATACCAAATTAATCGATGGTCGAGAATATACGACATCGAAAACAATATCGTAAAGTTAGTCGTGATCGATTGCACCGTGATATCGATCCATCCATTTTGTCGTAAACTTTACGATAATTGGATATTTTGCGACATCGTATTCTTTACGAGTGTCACCGTGATAGACCCAATTACCTGATGATATATTTTTACAGATTTTTTTTAATAAAACATAAGTATACTTTAATCGATTTTTTCTATTCCGTGTTACAATATTTGAAACAAAAGGAAATCAAACATCCGCTGTTTTGCGATAAGATGACGGCTACGACGACGACGAATGCTTGCTATAGTTATTGAAAATTATAACAGATTTTTTTTATTAGATTTATTTATTTATTTAATTTTCTGAATATACATTCATTTTTCTGAAAATAATATATTGACATGCTAAGTACATATGAAGAACATTTACTGTTGCTATAACTTTGTCTTTTTTAATACTGATAATTATTTCAATTTGTACTACCCTATGATGACGATGATATTTTAATAAATTTTTTTCTATTCCACGTTACGAAATATTTGAAACAAAAAAACCAAGAAATATATGTTTTTATTGAATAAATTGAATAAATATTTTAAATTATTTTATATTCAAACACACAAAATCATACATCCGTTGTTTTGCGATAAGACGATTGCTTGCTTGCTTGCTACACACACACACTGCTAACTAGCGGTAGTTTATTGTAACATTTAAATTTGTTGTTTAATTGGTTGCCTATACTTACATTCCATTAGTTAATTAATTACATATTGTTATCATTATCATACAACCGCTAACAACTCACCTTATCTAAATCTCTTCATGGTCAAGTCTGTACACTATCAGACTATCATTCCACAGTCCACGGTTCGATTCCCAGCAACTATAAAAATTTCCTACAATATGTCGTCGTCGTCTAAACAATGCAGAAGCATTTGGGGTTGTTGGTTGGGACCAGTTGGGGGGCTATAGGTTGGTTGGTACCCCTGAATGGGGCTATCAGAACAGGTTGGTACCCCTGAATGGGGCTATCGGAAAAGTTAGGTTAGAATCATCACAACTTAAAAAGGGGGGCTATCAAATCTTTTCGGTTTGGTTGGGGGGCGGAGCCCTAAAAGGGGGCTATCAACATGTACCCCACAATTTTGGATCACGGTCCCAACCGTCCGATTACCTACTCATACGATTTTTTCTATGAAAACGCGGAATTCGTAAAAAATTAAATTATTTGTAAATCTTTTTCTAATTAAAAAAAATATCAAGTGAGTTTGTTGTCATAGAACTGAAAAATCATAGCTGTTGACTGTTTATAAATTGTGTCCTGTCATCGAAATAATTTTGATTTTAAGATTAAATTACGTGAATATAAACATGGAGTTTCAGAACTAAAGCGAAAGCGATGAATTAATGTGCACTCCTCCGGTTGTTAGATATTAAACAAATGTTCAATTCAATTCAATTCAATAAATGTTACAATTTTAATTAAACGTAAGTACTTCTTTATATTTTGTTTGCGTGTGGAAAGTTCATAGATAAAACTTTAATAGAAACGACAGTCAATGTTAAAAAGTATCAACCACGTTCGATGTCAGCGCCGCGTACGAGTGAGAAGTAAACTAACTTTTATGGATGTGGCGGGGATTTCAAATATACTTATTTATTGTAGAAATGTTATAAGAATTAGAAATTAATTAAAAACAGAAATAATATAAGTATGTATACAGGGTGATCAGTAGTTGCCGCACTCGGAGCGTACTGTGATAAACTTTACGTTTTAAGAATGACGAATTTTTTTACCGCAGTGCTGTAAGTCCTTTCTTTACAAAGATATGACCACTTTTGTGAAAATAAAAGTGGCAACACTGCATTGAATATGTGAATAGGTTCGACGAGAAAAAAAAGAGAAACGTTCAATATTTTATGATGCGGGAACTTGTCAAACTAATTTAGTACTGTCAATTTTATTAAAAAACAGAAACAACAATTGAAATTCATTATTAATATTTTCATGGCAATAGAAGGTATTTTAGTTTATCCCAAGGGGAGCTTGAGAGGTTGCCAAACTTCAAAATTCTCTCAAATTTAGGTATTTTATTAAATTTTAAAATTTTCAATTTCTTTGTATTAGAGGTTTTGTGAAAAAAATTGAATAAATCATATTGCATTTTATTTAGAGATTATAGTAGCATGAATTATTCACTCATTTTTGTCTTGGTTATGAAAATAATTAGCTTGTAACTTGGATGAGGGAAACTCTATAACTCGGAAACTAACCATCAGATTTAATTTTTCTTTGCAGATTATCCTTAGTTTTAATGTGCTGTATAACGCCCTGTATTCGGAGTGCGCCAATTACTGATCACCCTTTATATTTTACAATTTTACATCACATATGTTTTATATAAAAATTGTGCCTATAATAAAATTTTCTATTGTCTAAATATAAATATAGAAAACTAACCATTAAAAATATTTCAATTTTAACTTTTGATTTTTGGAGGAAGTTGACACTCATACCGCGAGGCTGCGGTCCAAGTAGTAGGCCATCCACCAACCATCACCAGTACTACGGCATAAGCCCTTAGCCGTCAATAGAGTTTGGATGTGTAAAAAAACTACTTCCATCAACTAAAAATGCATTCACTATAGTCACTAATACCTACCTATTGCAATAATTATTGATGAATTAATCATTACCATTTAATATTATTGATAAAAACACTATTTTTAAACATTTTCTTTTTCTGGTTTTATTGCAATTTTACTGCCAAATTTTGACGTTTCTAAAAGTACTGTGGACCAATTTATTCAGATTGAAAAAAATGTATGCTAGACAACCCACGAAACACAAAGAATATTAAAAAAAGTGCCACCTACCATGTGGAAGTAAACTATAATTATGATTCAAGGTCATGTATAAGAGTGTCACCCCCTTGGAAAAGTTTAAAACATTCACGAACGATCCAAACGGCGCGGGTCCATTTGGCCCGAGTCCATTTGGCTTGAGTCCAAAATTGGAGCCCACTCACGATCGAGCCGCTCAAGCCAGTCAATCCATTCGAGTTGGTCTATGTCATTTGTGTTTATTTTGTCGTCGTGCGTTCAATTATGGATAAATTAGGAAATTTATATGCTATAACAGCTTGTATACATATATGTCGCAGGGAAACATGAAAACGGAGATTTGATCAGATCTCTAAGGTAGATGATCAAATCACGGAAGATGTTAAAATTACTTCATCTTTTCACTAAAACAGTTAAGGGATTTGATCAAATCACTTACTTTCTTTAGGAAAATCGCCCCACAGAGTTGTAATTTTAACATCTTCCGTGAAGAAAGGATGGCTCGCAAATAAACCATGTAAATTATATAATAAAAACCATAGCCAACTATGGTTTCCATTTAAAAAAATACAACTTTACATATGTCATAATTGAAAAACAATTGAACGCAATTAAAATTTGATTATATCATCTTGTTCCAAATTAAAATCTCTATAAAAAAACATACAAACTATTTTTTTGTAACTTTTATATTAACCGAGATGCATTGACTTGAGATATTCGGTAAATAATCAGTTTTTGCTTGTAACTCAAAAACAAAAGTTAGTCTTTTCGTGTTTTCACCATTCAATTTGTCTTAAAAAGTTGACCAAAAAACGTGCTAACCTTTTTTTTCTCATTTCACCAGAAACCCTAGATACCCTGTAATCCCATCAAAAATGCTCCACCCTGTACATACATGATGTAAGTATTTGTTAAAGTTTTAATATTGTACATACTTCTACTTCCTACTGAAAATCAATAAAACGCATATCTTAATTTTTAAAATTATCTTTGATCGGGAATTGCATACACACGATGAGTCCAATGGATGGCTCGGCTCCACTTGGCCCGGGATTTTGCCACACACGGCCAAGCCAATGAATGGCTCGATGGCTCGGCGTCATGGATTTTGGATTGATTGAAAATCCAACCTGACGGCGCCAGTCCATGAGTCCATTCGAATTTCCCCACACACCGTGAGATTTTGGCTTGGTCCGGAGCCATTTGGACTAATGGCCCGCTCGTGAATGGCCGTGAATGTTCGGCTTCGCCTCCCACGAGAATTTGTCACGCGCGCACGGAAAAATGCTTATTTTCAGACTGGTAATGAAATATAGTGTGAATAGTGAAATGGCGGCGCTGACGCATCAACAATTGCAAGCTGAGTTAAATAGATGGAAAAAGGACGAATTAATAGAATTTATTATCACCAAGAAAACCCCTGCAAATGCTAGGGGCAATGAATTGCTCTTGCAAGCCCTTATCGGGACTCTGGAGGGCGGGGATGATGTTTTTGGAGGCACCGGCGGTACTGGCAGTGGCGACGGAGGCAGAAACAACTTTGTAGTCGAACACCAGATGAAATTGGAACGGGACACTATGCAAGAAAAACTCAAATTGTCTGAAAAACTGATCCAGCAAATGGAAAAAAGGACCGAAGAGCAAGAATTACTCATCAATATCCTTAAAAATAATGATTTTCCAAAAAGTAAGGTTATGGGAAATCAAAACAATCAAAACCATGGATCAAACGGCGGGCAAAATAGTTCAAATGGTGAACAAATTACACAATCTAGGAGCAAAAGTACTAAGTCATTAGCATCGAGACTAATACTTTTTTCAAATTAATATTTTTCATTTGAGCTTTTGTTTTCGAGTTATCGACCTTCTTTTGTTTTTACATAAACCTTGTTATCTTCATTATTTATGGCCGGATTTTAAAAAATTTAAGTTTTTGGAAATTGTCAGTTTGATATCTACAATTATTGCGTTAAACATTTTTTCAAAAAATATCAACAAACAAAATGGCGACCAGTTTTCTTTTTTAAACTGGATAGCTCTAAGTCTGCTCCAAAGAAAATTGGTCGCCATTTTGTTTGTTGATGTTTTTTTTTAATTTTAACTCTAAAATTGTTGATATCAAATAGACAATTTCAAAAAACTTTAATTTTTTAAAATCCGGCTATAAATAATGAAGATAAAGAGGTTTGTGTAAAAACAAAAGAAGGTCGATAACTCGAAAACAAAAGCTCAAATAAAAAATAATAATTTAAAAAAAGTGTTAGTCTCGATGAGATCTACAACCTCTATTACGTTGTCCACTTTGTGTTGAAGCACCCTGTATAATGTCTAGTAACTGTGAATGAACGATTTTTTATGATGATTATTTTGATATCACTGTGTTCTTTATTGTAACCACTATTTTAATTGACGTACCATGTAATTTTGATGGCAATACATTTTCTTATTCTTATTCTTATTCTTATTCTTATTCTTATTCTTATTCTTATTCTTATTCTTATTCTTATTCTTATTCTTATTCTTATTCTTATTCTTATTCTTATTCTTATTCTTATTCTTATTCTTATTCTTATTCTTATTCTTATTCTTATTCTTATTCTTATTCTTATTCTTATTCTTATTCTTATTCTTATTCTTATTCTTATTCTTATTCTTATTCTTATTCTTATTCTTATTCTTATTCTTATTCTTATTCTTATTCTTATTCTTATTCTATTCCTTGATATTATTTAGTCCATAAATAAATTTATTTGGAGTAGTGGACCTGCCCCAAAATTTAATATGTTTTAGAATATATTTTATGATTCAAGAACCGGTACTGGCTATTTGGCGTGGCGTTTAAGAACCGTTGGGAGGCAATGTGTACAAAATTCACTAGCCAATAACAGAAAAAGAAAATTTTCTGAATCAGTCTTGGAAAAGAAAAATATACCGGTTCTGCTTACAGATGATATAACAAAAGAAAAAATTAGGTTTCTCAAGAATGCTTGTCCATCGACACAGATTGAATTAATTAAGGAATATACTAGAGACACATTTACTTATCGAAAACAATGTGGTGCCAACGTGTTGATTGAATTCCCACGATTTATTGATACTCCGGGATTGGTATTTAATATAATACTATAATTATGCATATAAATTGCACCTAATAAACTTAATTTTGAAATGATGAACGACAATTACAGGAAATTTCCAGAAGGTTTTCCTACCTATTGTGATAACATATTCAAAATATACAGAATCACTGAAAACAAAGTGGTTGACTCATCTATTTGTGGAGAAAACAAAGAACGTGACGATGATTATTTATTATTATTATTTATTTATTCAATCAAAGGATATTATCCTTTTACAAACTTCTTAATATATTATACAATGCTTAAAACTAACTTAACCTAATTGCCTACAGTTCGAGAAGTTGTTTAACATAGGTTTTAAAAGTACTAAATCTTAAATGAAATATATCACAGTCATAATATATGTTATTAACGGTATTAGTCATACGATTAAGTGGGGAAAACATCTCATAGTTAGTACGGTGATAAGCACATTGATTCCATTTAGAGTTTCTCAGATTCCTTTGTGGAATATACAAAGTAAATAGAGATAAGATGGAAGGACACTTTATAATAAAGTTAAGGACTTTAAATATAAAAATGACATCATAATAAGACCGCCGTTTTTGTCAAGTAGGGAGATTAAAATACACAAGTAGGTGGTGAAAGCTGCTATTATAATGTGACGCATATGATGGCCACCAAATAGTACAACAGTATTCTAAATTTGATCTTACCAAACTGGTATATAAGATAATAAGGCATCGACTGTTGGTAAATAAATGAGTGCTTCTAGTAATAAAACCCAGTATTTTATTAGTCTCAGCAATCAGATTGTCGATATGTAAAATAAAATTCAATTTTGGATCCAGATATACGCCTAAATCCTTAAAGGTTTGCACATGAATCCAAAGAGATGCCATTTAAAGTATAATCAAAAACAGAAGGCGAAATTTGCCTAGTGAATTTCATTGTTTTACATTTTTGTATATTCAAAGACAACCCATTAACATAACCCCAACTATTAAACGAAAATAAATCATTCTGCAGCAGGACCTGATCATGTCTATCCCCAATGCATTTAAAAATTTTGCAGTCATCAGCAAACAATAAAAATTCACTGTTTCATCACACTTTTAACATTTAAATAAAAGGAACAAAATTGGACCAGTGTGAGTGCCCTGACCAACTCCAGAAGGAACACTAACAGTATGTGATGTAAAACCATTTAAGTAAACAATCTGTTTTCTATCCATCAGAAAACTATGGAAACATGATAACAGAGGCCCACCTATACTGTACAAGTTCTCAAGCTTCTTCATGAAAATATTAATGGGACCCTATCGAAAGCTTTCTGGAGGTCATTGAAAATACAATCAACCGAGAGCCCCCGTTCAATAGAAGAATGAGCATAGTTCACAAAGAGAAATAGATTAGTTTCAGTTGATTTTCCACTCGTAAAGCCATGCTGCTCTTCGATTATGCTGTTTTTCACATGTGTTAATATAATTTTTGATAATATTAAATCAAATAGTTTTGCGAAATTTGAATTAATGCAGATAGGTCTATAATTTAAAACGTTTGATCTCGATCCAGATTTATGAACAAGTATAATTTTAGAAATTTTCCACCCTCTTTGATACATTTGTTAAATATAATAAGTAACGGTTTTAATAAATTTACTGTGCACTTCTTTATAAATAGAGCTGGTATTCTATCAGGACCACATGTATTACCATTACTAAGACCATTTATACCAGTTTCAATGTCTTCTGAAATGGAAAATGTATGTAAACAGTCGAATGAAATATCATATTCAACATTACAATCTACATTAATATCACTATTATAAGTAGTATGAAAGAAGTCGGCAAAAATATTACATACCTATATCTTGTCCACCAGTATACAGGGTGATCAGTAATTGCCGCACTCGGAGCATACTGTGATGAACTTTACGTTTTAAGAATGACGAATTTTTTTACCGTACTGCTGTAAGTCATTTATTTACAAAGATATGACCACTTTTGTGATAATAAAAGTAGCAACACTGCATTGAAAAAAAAAGAGAAACGCTCAATATTTTATGAAACGAGAACTTGTGAAACTAATTTAGTACTGTCAATTTTATTTAAAAACAGAAACAACAATTGAAATTCATTATTGATATTTTTATGGCAACAGAAGGTATTTTAGTTTATCCCAAGGGGAGCTTGAGAGGTTGCCAAACTTCAAAATTCTCTCAAATTTAGGTATTTTATTAAATTTTAACATATTCAATTTCTTTGTATTAGAGGTTTTGTGAAAAAAATTGAACAAATCATATTGCATTTTATCCAGAGATTATAGTAGCATGAATTATTCACTCATTTTTGTTTTGGTTATGAAAATAATTAGCTTGTAACTTGTATGAGGGAAACTCTATAACTCGGAAACTAACCATCAGATTAAATTTTTCTTAGCAGATTATCCTTAGTTTCAATGTGCTCTATAACGCCCTGTATTCGGAGTGCGCCAATTACTGATTACCCTGTATATAATGTCAAGGAGATATACTGTATTTGGAATATTCGTATCTTTCCTAATTGATCTTACATAATTCCAAAAATAATCCGAATTATTGATAATATTGTCCTCAACTTTTGCAATATATGCAACTTGTCAGTCTTTAACGAATTACTAACTTTCCCCCTGAGCTCTGAGAAATGCAAATACTCATCAATGCTGCCAGTAGTCTTGTACTGTTTATGAGCAGCTTTCTTAGTACCTACCAATTTTTGAGTACTTCTCTTAACCCATTTAGGAAACGAAGATGAGGCAATTCCAACTATATTCACATTGCAATTGATAACATGGTCTAAGTACTTATAAAAAGATAAAGCACAATTATCTACATCAAGGTCGGTCAGAAATTCCCAGTCAATGTTAACTAGTAAATCATTAATTCTATCATAGTCAGCGTTACGAAAATCGTAAGTATTGTGAGATTTAGTCGGAACAACATCCATGTACATATCTCCAATTACAACATTTAGCGCAGGATGGTGAGAATCATTTTTTACCAATGCATCAATTTTCGAAACCAAAACATTAACATTACTACACAAAACCAAATCAAGAATCACATCATTATCATTAACTACAGAGTTAAATTGACAAAGTTCTAAATAACTAAGGTAGTCACTAAAATTAATTTCAACATCACTTGTAGGATTAAGAGGAAAATAACTATTCATATAACTTCATATTTCACCCATGTTATACCTGGTAGGTTGAAGTCACCGACAACACATATTGTAGATTCATCATACGTATTTACTTTAACCTGATCGAAGTGTTCTGCATAAATTTCAATATTAGAGGAGGGTGAAATATAAACTGCACATAAAAGCAGCTGAGAGTTGGAATGACCTATCCGTATCCAAAATCCTTCCACCACTCCGGGAACGGATATTTGATTAGAAGGTAAAGATTTAGATATAGCAATTAAAACGCCGCCACCATGTGTTTTAGTTGTTGTTAGACAGCATCGATCTCTACAATATACAACATACCGGTTGTCAAAAAGCTCGATATTCAAGTGTCTGTTAACCAAGTTGCAGTCAGTATAATAATTGGATGTGATGAACTAATAACTGAATTTAGAAAGTCGTTCGTTTTAGTTCTGAGACCACGCACATTTTGGTAAAAAATACTTATAGAGTTGATTGATCTAAGGGGATCACCATCACTATTTAAGGTACGGAATCTGTTTAAATTTTTGAAAATCCCCAGTTTGAGGTTTGTCCGTGCTTTTCATAGCTTTGTTTATAGTTTTTCTGTAACTTACAAATCTGCAGAATCTACAAAAGAGAAATTATTAATTTTTAAAACGGTAATTAGATACTAAATAAATATAAACCTGAAACGTAAAGTAGATTGTAATTTTTTCCCATTTCAACATGTTGTATATCCAATATAATTATCTATGTATTATTTATTTAGAGTGTTGAATCCGTCGAAGAAGTGGTGAAGAGGAGGACAAGTAATCAACCATTTTTAATTGCTAGTGGATCAAACGTCTCAGCAATCGACTTATATTATTTGGTAGTGTACAATAAGATATTCCCTCCTGAGAATGATTTAACAACAGCGCTGGACCTCTTGTTGAAATGTCATTATGTTTTTAACATAGAATTTGATGAATATTTAGAAAGGTTTTGGAAATTCATTCAAGTCTATTTCTGTGAAATAGATGGTAATAAAATCAATTTAACCCCGAAAATGAATGAACTGAAAATTCGTTTAGATATTTGCAGTTTGTAGAGATACATCAAAGCTGGTATGTACCTACCTAAAACGTACTTTTTCCTTTGTTTTATTTTTCGCTCTATTGTGACATAGAGAAGAAAACGTTTTTTCTATACTTTATTCTCAAGTTTTGTAAGTAATAAGTAAATACTTTTTTTATAAAGTTTTGTTTTTGTTAACTTAAATTTATCACTATGACTTATAAATGCTCAATATGCAACTGTGAAATAGTACAGGTAACTGATTATATAAGGCATTTAAGGGGTAGGCATGCAATAACAGAAACGTCGAATTTAAATTTATCGTGTATTTCCGAAAAATGCTTTTTAAATTTTCACACATTTAATGGCTTACGAAAGCATTTAAAAAAATGACAATGGAATATTGAATAATTCTTTTCAAGAAATTACAGACGATAATGTTAATGAAAATTCTGAATATGTAACACAATATATCGACGACATAAATATTAATAATTTTTTGGAAAGTTAGATGTTCCTCGGGGATAAAGATGCCGTAGGAAAGGAAAACGCACTGCAAGTACAATTTAAATTTGTATTTTAGTACACACACGTATAAGTAGTAGTAGTAGTAGTAGCAGTCTTTATTAAACAAATTATTGTAAAAAAAATTATATACATTTATAATAACACAATATATCACACGTATAAGGATATTGACACCAACTACATTATTATAATGACCCTATGCATAATTGTCTTGGCAGTGAATTCGACCTTCATTTTGAAAAATGAGGAAGGCAGTGGAGAGGATGGTGATCTACTAGTAGATATCGAAGAAACTAGAAATGACGAATCATAGGCAAATGACAAAAATCCGACAACGCAATCACAAGAACTTCGTCCACCATCCCTACAAGCAGACGATGTTCGCACACCTGTTACATCCCCATACCCACTTCCAAAGAAAAAAATAAAGAAGGTTGTCTATGATGAACGCCTAGATCAAGCTTATAAAGTACTAACAAATGCATCGACATTATCTTCGCAAACACCCCATTGGGATTTGACATGGGGGCGTGGTTAAAACCAAAACGGCGCAGACAAGATTCAATTTTCAATTATGTTAACTGTTAAAGAGCATTGTTTGTGGATTTTGGCAATACAACTGGCAAATTGCACGTCGGGATAGCATTTATCTTCAAATATCTTCTTTTCGACGCAAATTCTAAAAAAACATTTTCAAAACACATTATGGATTAATATAAATAAAATTCGTATCATTGGATTAACACTTGCAAATAAAGTACGTAATGTAAAATGAATTAGTAATTTATTGAGACTTTACGTGCATGCTGCCGTTGAATTTTATCTTACCTGGTAGTACATAATCACTTTTCTGAAGTGCAATGAGCACATTCTTATGTTCTTCTTCACTTTACTTATTTTTAAGTTTTTTTGCCGGGCCTTCAGTTTATCAACTTTGACAACATTTTCATACACATCTTTTATAAACACAAAACGTTCATTTGGTCTCAGGAATGTATGAAAACGGAATTCTAAATCTATATTTGATTAACTGTCGCAACCATTTACCCTAAAGTTCTCGATATATAAAGTACCGCAAACCGTCCGCCATTTTCAGGAAAAAAGCGGCAAATTCAAAAATCTTGCAAACCCGTCAAATTCAATGTTAACCTCAAACAAGACTTTTAAGAAAAACTTTGTTTTGAATGTCTAGAACAGTCAAAACAGACCCACTCGTTGCCATAATAAAAAGCCAATGAAAAACGAAAGTTTCACTCCGTTGACAACCGTTTGATACACTGACGCAAATGACATTGGGATCGACACTAATTTGACGGCAAAATCCGCCATTTTTGGGAAAAGAATGCTTTCTCTGTCTAATTCATAGCCTCATAGGTTGCGGTACTTTATATATCTAGAACTTTAATTTACCCAGCAATATGTTCTGCACTTTGTTGAACGGCGAAAATCTAGTACCTTCCATGTGTAAACCGACAACTCATATTACTAACAAATTACAATGTATTAATTGAATAAAAACTGATATTTTGCTGTCTTGCTTGGTCTGACAACATATTTGATCTACTTCTCATTTTTACCACCAGAAGTCATATCGACACATGTCAAATCCCAATAATGAATTTCAAATTTTTGGCTAAATTTATCAGATGCTCAAAATCTGTGGGAGACATCTTGTGAAATTTTTGTAAATGCTGCTCACTTCTTGAAATTTAAGATCAGCAAGTTAGTGTTTCCACCGTAAATAGCTCGATTTGTGTGCGTGCATCCGTGTTTGCCACCATCGTCGTTCTCTGCGTCTTTTTCTTCTTACTACATAGTCTAGCACTATACGAGTATGTATACCTACACTGCTGCAGCAATTTCCATTTCAATCACTTATAAAAGACTGAAAATTGTTGAAACGGTAAAATGTTCGCGCCAGTAATACGCGACCGAAGCTAGCTTCCAGAAGAACGCAATACCGTCGCGTAATGTCAGTATTACGCCAATTTGTTACAGGACTGAGTTGCGTTACGATGTTCTGTTACATGTCTGGACGCACTTTTAAATGACTTCATTGCAACTGTCACTAATGGCCTAGCCATAGCCGATTTCGCTGAGTACTTCAAAAATAGCTACGTCAATAATCGGCATTGGTGGGTATACTGTCACCGTTTACACACCGGATTGAACACCAATATATATATATAGAGAGAATGCATCTGTCCATGAAATACATCAAGCGCTTAGACAAGACATTACATGAAATAGATACATTTACCAGAGTTCGTTTGTTTAACCGTCTGACAGTACTGTTTAAAGGTAAATTGTCACATAAATTGAAGGAACTTCGCGCACGTCATGTAGGTAAATAGTTGCTTGTTGGAAATGGTGCTGGATGGAAAATTCCCTCAAGTAACTCTTTCGAAGTGTATGTGATTGAGGAAAAGGAGGTTGATGTGCCATGTGATAATTGTAAGCTGATATGCATAGAGTGTGATGCATGCGTTCATAAATACATTTGCACCTGCATTGATTCATGTATAAAATTCAACATGTGCAAACATATACTTTTAGAGTTTAAAATACAAATTATAAGGAAGTTAAACTTGATGAATATGAAACTTAATGATTGGAAAATTCTATGGAACAATTAAAAAATAATGGAGACAATCAAATTGAGCCAGAAGAGACTAACGATTTACTCTATTTGTTTCCATTAGATAGAGAAAAATTGAAGCAAATAGAAACCAATCTCATTAAAGAGGATATAAAAAAAACGGGGGAGCAAACTGTATATAAATGTTTGTTTTTAAAATCGTGACTGTATTAATTCTTGTTCTATACATATCATTTGTTTTTAGTAGTGATGGGCGAATTCGAATGAAAAATAATCGGTTATCCGGTTATTAAAATAACCTGCGTTATTCGGTTTTTATTTTCAAGTATTAGAATGAAAAATAACCTGCTGCCTGTTAAATAAGTTAAAATAAACATAACCTAAAAGTAAAGAGGTCAGCATTTAAGTGAAACAAACAGTCAACTGAATCGACACTCGTCACTCGTCAATCTAGTACATGCTTGGGTTTGGGTACATAAGGAAATAGGAAATGGTCAGAAAAGTCGAGTATATAATATTAATAAATAAAAATAATACATTATTATTGCTCGCCGCAATAATTTATTTCATATTTCATTTCATTTATTATATCAAGTTTCAATCAAGTTCAAGTATTCGAATGAGAAATAACCTGATGAATGATAAATAAGTTAAATAACCGAAACATAAAGTTAGAGCTCAGCATTTTTAGGGTTTTTTCACTTGTGTGAATTTATTCGAATGATCATTCAAATAATTATTCGGTTATTAATATCATTCGAATACACATAATTCGGTTATTAAAATTATTCGGTTATTTCCATCACTAGTTTTTAGCAATTATGTAGAGTAGGGGGAGTTAGTGTAGCCGAAATAGTGAAAATATTAATGAATAAACTTTTTACAAATGAACTTGGTAACCAGTATAGCTGGGACGGAGCCAAAGGTAATAGTTATTTATATTATAAGTGGGATATGAACATCATTAACATAAGAGTCTGGAAATTGCAGAACGAGTCGTAGACGAGTTCTGTAATCAGACGAATATGTTAATGTGTGTATATCCCACGTGTAATATACAAGATTTTATCTTCTACCGTCCAAATAATTGAAAATGAATTTTGAATTTATCTCCAGCGACATTGCTCAGTAGTTGTTGTCAAGTTGTCGTACTGGACTACCTAACCTAAGTTGTGTAAAAATTAGCCAGCGCTACCCAACAATGAATTTGAATTATAAATTTTCAAATAATTAAACAATTTATACACCAAAAAATCTAGGACGTGGACCGTGTTATATGTATTATTAAAATATAAAGCTAATTTATTATAAAATAAAACTAAAAATTTTTTCAGTTATCTAAGGTGAAGTTAGGGTTTTTTCTAGGTAGATACGCTATTATAAAATTCTCCAGGTTTCAAAAAATCAAACTTAAGAGTATGAAGTGTCATTACTCAATGTTAATAACAAATTTTAAAGAATTAAACAATATATATTATATTATAATTAGACATTTACAAATATAAACTTTCATATAAAGATACTAAATTGTAAAAATTGTGTTATAAATACTTGTAAGAAGGAATTTTCTTGTTGAAATTTCAGTGTGGTAATGATTTCTTTAAAACACATGTTGCGTAATAATCGGACTTACCTTACTCAAATTAATGTCAAATCAAGGCTATTATGAATTGGTAGTAGATAAAGAGAAATTTAAGCACCTGAAAATTTCTGAAGTTATATTAAGTAAGCTAATAGGTACCTGGTTACTGGAATTATTATTAATATTTATAATTTTTTATTTTTAGATGCTGTGCGCCTAAACAATAACACTAAAGATGCAACCGAATCTGAAGTGATTACATACATTAAAAAATGGTTGGTGCGATGCCGTGATCGGATCCAGTCCAATGAAAATAAAAAATTAAAAAGGTATGTTGAAGCAACAAGAACTGTTGTATTTTATTTCAAATTATTGGGATTTGGTAACAGTAATAATATTTTGCACTAACAAATCCATAAGAGTTATTAATTTTTTATAATATTACATTATTTTCAGGCCAAATGGAGTACAAGAATCAGAGGTGGTTGATTTCAATTAGAGCTATTTTTTTAATACTTTTGGTGTTAAATACTTCTCATAATAAACAAACACATTTTGTATTCATTATTGTATTATTGCATTTAATCTGACTGCCTTCTATAATATTCCTACCTAATTTTTTATTGTTAATATTGTACATATTAAAGCAGCATTTCTAATGATGGTGTACTTTAATCATTTGATGCCCCTTTTCACAAATACCAATAATTATTGGAATCAATGATATTTTTTTAATTGGCCTTTTATTGGTTGAAAAAACTTACCAGCCAATAGGTGGGAAAAAAGTCTTTAATTATAACTTATTTGTCTTTTCTGGTTAATAATAATAATAATAATTCAAGAAATGAATTCTGCAGACCAAGGCAAAATGCGGTGGAGAGCAGGATAGGATATAGATATATAGTATATAATGCGTATCTACCCGATGTATATACTGCGAATATACATGTAACGTGTGATTCTTTAAATTTCCATTCTAGGTAAGCCTTGGAATTTGAACTTATGCGCCGAATTGATTCATCTGTTGCTGTCAGTTTCAAACGACAACCAGAAAACCTAACCTTTTTTGAGATTTAAAGAAATGAGGTGTAATCAAAGACATGATTTTTTTTTCCGCCGCCAACTCAGAATGGAAATTTAATGAATCACACGTTATATACGTTGTATATACCAGATGTATATACTATGTATTACAAAAGGTGTGACAAACGAATATACCTCGAATATTCATTTCATGTACGCCGCTTAAATTTGCATATTTATTGTATATACATTTTACTATCGTGAATATACATGGTATGTACAGGGTGTCCCATTTTCGACACTTTTAGGGGGTATTGGCGTTATTATGAAAGATAGAGTGTTGCGGTTTTCACCTTCCTGTCCAACTTTTTTACGAAACGAAAGATTCCGGGGTCAAATTTGTCATGGCTCTCTTAGTTTTTAATCTACAGAGTGATTCTGAAAATCTTTGTTATGCGTCTACTTATCAAAAAAGTGAAAACTGATCTTGATAGAGTTTTTTACGTAGAATTCAGTGGCGTAGACAGTTTTTGTGTAAAAGATTTAGTTTTTGAGATATTGCCCAAACTTATGTTTTTTTAAATGAGACACCCTATATATTATTTTTTATATTGATTAAGCAAAATTTGGGCTTTCCAAAAATATATAATACTTAATATTTATTTTGAAAACAAGCTCAAAATTCGATATTTTTACTAATTTTCTTTATTTATAACAGTAGGCCATGGCTAATTTTTTAAAAACAAATCCAAAATTTTCACAATGCGTAATTATTTTAAAGCTAAACACTTCAAAAGATAATTTTAATGCATTGTATAAAACATACCAACAATATAATACTTCTCATAATTATCGTAGATGGTCATTGTAATAAAAAATTAAAAGTAAAATAAAAACTCCTACGTAACAAAAATATTTCGTCAATAATGGAAATCTGACAAATCTGTCAAATTTTGCATTTGTTTCTAATAAACTAGCCATGGCCTACTGTTATAAACTTATAAATAAAGTAAATTATTAAAAATATCGAATTTTGAGCTTGTTTTTCAAAATAAATATTAAGTATTATATATATTTGGAAAGCTCAAATTTTGCTTAATCAATATAAAAAATAATATATAGGGTGTCCCATTTAAAAAAACTTAAGTTTGGGCAATATCTCAAAAACTAAGTCTTTTACACAAAAACTGCCTACGCCACTGAATGCTACGTAAAAAACTCTATCAAGATCAGTTTTCACTTTTTTGATAAGTAGACGCATAACGAAAATACGAGGGGTGTCTAAAAAACAAAGATTTTCAGAATCACTCTGTAGATTAAAAACTAAGAGAGCCATGACAAATTTGACCCCAGAATCTTTCGTTTCGTAAAAAAGTAGGAAAGGAAGGTGAAAACCGCAACACTCTATCTTTCATAATAACGCCAATACCCCCTAAAAGTGTCGAAAATGGGAGACCCTGTACAGTGAATATAATTTTGCTATGTGGGAGCTTGGTGAGTACTCTAGTTAATATTATTATTTTATTATTCCATTTTCTTTCCATTTACTAAACTTCTTCAGGTTAGGCTAGGTTTCTTATTAAAAATCATGTTTATGTTTTATGTAGGTGGTGAAAAATACCTGAGCTGCAATTGACAGCTGAATATAAAGATGACAAATCTGAAGTGGGAAAATGGCTTCATTATACTTTTGGCATTACATTTCTTCCATCAAATGAAGTTGGGGAAGTTTTCGTGGATTTAATAGGGGATCAGCCGATTGATCCGCGGATAATTTAGTATGCTGATTATTTGGTAGATAATTACATAGAAACAGACGCCGTTTTTCCATCCACTTTGTGGGCATCAATAAATTCGAGCACAAATAATGGCAATGAAGCTTTTAACTCAAAATTTTCGGCGGAAAATATGTCTCCCCACCCGAACATACATTTCTTTGTGGAAAGAATAAAAAAATTCAGATAGATACGTACGTTAAGATTAATTCCATTGTAAATGAAGCACTAAAAAAACCGCTCATTTATTGATAAGAAAATTGAGCAATATAAGAAGAACGAGATTTCCAAACTTTCGTTCGTTAAATCTTTATCATACAAGTACCGCCCTATGTAAAATTTTTATTTTTATGTGTTGTAATAAAACTTTTAATTATTTTCTGGATTTTTTTCAATGTTTCTTCAGTGATGGCTTTTTCCGTCGAAAAGGGTTAGGGACGCACTTTAGCAACGGGCACTGTTATAATGGTGAGAGTTCCGAACGCACCATGTACCGCCAGCGACCCACCGCGGGACATTAAGGAACGAGTGTCCTGTCAAATCATAACTAAAGTGACAACTACCATACCATACCATACATTTTTATTTACTATTCCAAATAAACACTTATATCATTTCTCTATAATAAATCTGCTAAACAATTCACCCTTTGTTTCCCTACATACATAACAGATTGGCGACGAGCGATTTAACGTACTCATTACATAATTACAATTTACATTACAATACTTTTAGACGGTAAACGTAACCCGAGACGTAACCTAAGATTTTCATAATCCAATTCATAGTGGAAATTCACCCCCCTATCTTAAGCAAGGGCCTCCAAATCCTGCTTTGATAGCCCTCTGAGCAATATCCTTGTCCCTTACACTCGATATGGAAGAACTCGTGGCCCAATTAACAACCGCTATACGCAGTACAATTCAATCCGGCCAACCTGATTCGAGCCACTGCAAATACACGGATAAATTACAACCGTATGACGAGGAAAATGAATCTTTTAACTGCTACATTCAAAGGTTAGAAAACCACCTAGCCTTATTAGACCTGGACGATTCAACCCCGGAGAAAAACCGTAAGAGTGTACAAATTCTAATCAGTTGCTTGAGCCCTAAATTATATCAAACACTTGCAAAGCTAACAGCTCCAGATATACCGAACACAAAAACGTTTCAAGAACTCAAACAATTGTTAGAAGAACACATCGCACCAAAGTCTAGCGAAATATCTGAGCAACACAAATTTTCACTCAGGATGCAACAGGAAGGAGAGTCCATTGCCAATTACGTGGCAGAATTAAGACGAATGACTACAGATTGCAATTTTAATTGCCCACATTGCCGAAGATCTACTATTTCAGTACATTTGCGATCGCAATTTATTAGAGGAATACGAGATAGCCAAATTAGGGAAAGGCTATTGCAACAGAGTGGTACGGCTACATTCGAGCAATCAGTAAAGTTAGCTATCGCTATAGAATAATCAAAAAAGGAAAGCAATCAAATGAAAGAACCGTCACCCATTAACAAAATATATAGGGGACCGAAAACGCTATCAAGTTCATCCAGCATAGCAAATAACACTCGGGGAAGATGTTTTCGATGTGGAAAATTTAACCATGTCGCTAATAATTGCAAAGCGAAGAACTTACACTGCCAAAGCTGTGGAAATTCAGGCCACGTGGGAGTAGTATGTTTTAAAAAGAATCTTAACGAAAAATAGAAGCCAAAATTCAAACGAAATTTACACAAACTGGAATCAAATGCTAGCGAATCAGGAAGCGAAACCGACGACTGCGCATTAGAATTCAATAGAATTGAAACAATGAATTCCATTAACCAGAAAATTATGTTAAACGTCCGAATCGAAGGCAGAAGATGCAAAATGGAACTCGACACCGGAGCGGCCGTTTCAACCATGTCTTACGACCAATTTAGGAAACTTGCACCAAATATTAAAATTACACCAACACACATAAGACTGCGTACGTATACAGGAGAAGAATTCCGTCCGAAAGGAAAATGTTCAGTTCGTATTGACTATAACGACCAACATACCGAAAAACGTGGAGCCAATATTTGGGCGAGAGTGGTTGCGCTTATTCAAGGTAAACCTAGATTCAATAAATAATATTTCCATGAACAATGATCGTACATTAGGATTAAATCAGTTATTGGAAAAATACTCAAATGTGTTGTTTACCGAAATTGGAGCAATCCCTGGTTTTAATTGTTCCTTAAAACTGAAGGATAAAGATACACAACCCGTGTTCATCCGTCCCCGAAAAATCCCTTAGTCTATTAGGTAAAGTCGAAGAGGAGTTAGACCGTTTAACCTCTTTGGGTATTATCGAACCTGTTACACAATGTGAATGGGGGACATCAATCGTTCCTGTTATGAAAAAGGATGGAAGTATAAGAATCTGTGCTGACTACAAATCTACATTAAATAAATACCTTAAGGACGACAATTCCCCAATACCAAGGATCGACTCTTTGTTCGACAAACTAGCTGGAGAGCGCTATTTCGGTAAACTGGACATTTACCAGGCATATTTACATATGAAGGTCAACGAGGCCAGTGCATTACTACAAGCCATCAGTACACATAAAGGTACGTTCAAGGTAAATAGATTCATGTTCGGGATTAAAGTCGCGCCCTCAGCGTGGCAGCGTTTTATGGACCAAACGTTAGCTGGTATCCCGGGAGCGGTATGTTTCTACGACGATATCGCGATTCAGGGAGAACCACGTGAAGAATTACTAAATCGGTTGGAATTAACTCTCAATCGACTGCAAAAATACGGAATATAAGTAAATGCACCTTTTTCGAAAAATCTTTAAATTATTTGGGACATCAAATTGATGAAGCCGGCTTATATACAAATGAAAGCAAAATCAGCGCCATTACAAACAGTCCCAAACCAACCAATTTGACAGAATAGGGATGTTGCATTTTTTTAAAATCCCGTTTTTTTCTGTGAAAAATGTAAAACGACTATATTAATAATACTCTACAGCAAAAATATTTTTTTTACTCAATATTTGTACATAAAAAAACCATTATAAATTGACCGTAATTCAAATATATTATTGCCGCCCGAAAACGCTTTGAGATCGGCATATATTTAATAAATAATATATTGCCAGCAACGTATCTTTTCCTATAAGTGGGATGCGTGTAATGAGAGAGAGATAGAACAACAGTAATGGGCAATAATGCGCATGCGTGTCATTGTCGCGACTTTTACCGCTGATTGACATACCTATATTAGGTTAGGTTCCGGTGATTGACATAGATTAGGTTAGGTTATATCACGAATATCTCGATTTATTTTTATCAAATTTGTTCATAGATAATTCTTAACTATAAAAATATTTCATAAGTATACATACAGGGTGATTCAAAATTCGATGTAGATATTTTAAGGACGTATTGTTGGGATCAAAATGGGATTTTTTTTCGAATAAACATGTGTCCTAAAATGCACCCCCTCCCAGCTACATAAAAGTGTGGACCCCCCTCCAACTCCCTCAAAACTGGGTTTACATAATTTTTGAAGCAAAAAATAAATAGATTGCCTAAAAAAACGGAGGCATGTCAATTTTCAAAAGATTTGATTCGTTATTATAGTCACAATTTTAAATAATTATTTTTTTTTACGCAACTTACAGTGGCTCTAGTTCGGAGGGGGTGCATTTTAGGACACATGCTTATTGGAAAAAAAAGTCTTATTTTGATCGCAACAATACGCCTTTAAAATATCTACATCGAATTTTGAATCACCCTGTATAATAAATAACACGGAGCATTAGGATTTGGAACATTTATTGAGGGAATCGCCCAACTTTCCACTTTTTTTTTGTAAATTCCGTTTTCAAGTCTTCGTCTTTGAAATGACATGAACAAATTCGCTGGCCAGAATCCAAATATGTCATCTTTCTCATTTAGATTACATACAGCTAACCATTGCTTTAGAGTATGTGCTGTTTTTTCAGAATTACTCGGAAATCTAGAAATAATAATTTATTTGTAAGGAAAAAAGCTTATTTACACGTGCATGAATAATAATGTACAAAACTGTAAGAAAAAGTACTTAGAAATTTTTTTTTAAGTTTAATAAAAACTTGAAGAAAGTAGAGATTTTTAAAAATATAAGCTATATAGGTAATAAACAACCAATACTTAGATACTTATGCAATGAAATTTTCTTCATTCTGTCGGGCACATTTCCACATAAATAACATTTGTACATCATTTTATATAAGCAAATTTTTAAAATTGACAAACAAGTGACAAATTTCCAATATATCAAAATATCCAAAATTTCAAAAAATGTCACATACCGCGCATGAGCACAACGAACGCTCACTTAATTGTGCGAGCGAGAGGTTGCCATCGTCTGCACCGTAATTTTTGCACCACTTTTATCTTAACGCTAGCAATATAGTTTGTATTAAATATATGGAGATCGGAGAGTCCTGTGTGACGTCACGAATCTAGTTGACATTGGCATGTCTAGATATTTTTTATGTGTTTGACATTTTTCTAAATGAGTCAAAATGCGGCGTGCTGCACTGTAGAACTAGATTCGTGACGTCAGCAGTCTTTTGAGCCGATTCGGGCGTTTCCGGGCAATGCGTGGAAATTTGAAATTTTGCAATGCTTTTTATTTATTTACTTGGAAAGTATGGACCAAAAATTTGTTTCTAAAATATTGATAGTGATAATTTGGTATCAGCTTTTCAAAAAAAATTATTTTTAAAATCATGCAAAGTCCCTATTGCGTTCGTTCCTCGGGTTAGTCAACTATTACCAAAGATTTTTACCAAACCTTTCGTCTATCTTAAACCCATTATACAATTCATTACACAAAGACAAACCCTTCAAGTGGACCTCATCTTGCAATACTCCTTTCAAAACGATTAAATCCGAAATAGCAAGTGCCAAGGTTTTAACCCCATTCAATGACAAGCTCGCGTTGATACTAGCTACAGATGCATCGCCATCAGGATTAGGGGCAGTTTTATCACATAAAATGCCCGACGGTAGTGAACGACCGATAGCGTTTGCGTCCAGATCCCTTTCGAAGTCCGAAAAAAACTATAGCCAAATCGATCGTGAAGCTACAGCTATTTTCTGGGGAATGAAAAAGTTTTTTCATTATTGTTATGACCGAAAGTTTACGTTAATTACCGACAAGCCACTAACCAGTATCTTTCATCCTGAAAAAGAATTACCGGCTACGTCAGCTACAAGACTCTTACACTATGCAAGTTTTTTATCCGGTTTCGACTACAGTATACAATTTCGCAAAACATCTCAGCATGCTAACGCTGATGATAAATGATCAACTGGACGCAGCAGAAGTTTTTCAAATAAACCAGCTTCAATTTCTACCAGTCACCTACAAGGAAATTTAAAAAAAACCCTAAAAGACCCTCAATTGAGGGAACTGTATTTGTCAATTCAAAATGGAAGACCACTACCAGATGGGTACTCTCAAAACGAAATTACAATTCAAGACGGATGTTTATTAAAAGGGATTCGGGTTATTATATCCAAAAATCTGCAAGGACAAATTTTGGAGGAGCATCACGCGGCACACACAGGAATTGTACGGATGAAGTCTTTAGCGCGAAGCTACGTGTGGTGGAGAGGTATCGATAAAGACATCGAGGAAATGGTAAAGTCTTGTTTAAGCTGCTGCAGGATTAAGAACAACCCGCCTAAATCAACTGTACATCCTTGGGATTTCCCTACAACACCATGGAGCCGAATACATATGGGGGACCTTTTCAAAATACCAACTTCCTCATAGTAGTAGACGCCTACAGTAAATGGTTGGAAGTAATGCCAACAAATTCAACTACAGCTAAAAAAAACTATTGAACTCCTACGCCCAATATTTGCCAGGTTTGGTTTACCATTTACAGTGGTTACGGACAATGGCACGCAGTTTAAATCATCCGAATTTGAGCGTTTCTTGAAATCTAATGGCATAGCCCACAAAACCACATCACCTTATCATCCAGCTACCAATGGGCAGGCAGAACGCTATGTTCAAACAGTCAAACAAGCATTACGAGCAATGGAAAACGATCCAGGAGACTTAACACTGAAACTTAATAGGTTCTTACTAGAATACAGGAAAGCACCTAACGCAACAACTAATGTGAGTCCGGCAGAACTAGTCTTCAAACGAAATATTCGTGGTCGTCTGGATCTGGTTAAGAGACATCTGACTAACGAAATCAACGAGAAAAACTCTCCACTGGAAACCAAAAGAAAATACTTTGATATCGGGGACAGAGTTCAATTTCGCGAATACACTGGCGGAGGAAAATGGAATTTTGGTACCATCACCAACCAACTAGGGATAAACTACGAAATAGAATCAGGTGGAGTAAAACGTCTCCGCCACACCGACCAAATAAGAGCAACGAACGTGGAAAATCAAAAGGAAGTGATTCCGGTCCCAATCGTGGCATTACCAGATGATACAACAGTAAGCGAGTCCTCAGAGATATGTCAGGAGGCAACTCCAAATGAAACAACTAGTCATCACTCAGATTTGGAGGTAGTCGAGGATTTTGCATCATTGCCTCAAATTCGCCGTTCGAAGAGGAACAGAAAAGTACCGGATCGCCTAAACCTCTGAGAGGCACGGGGGGAGAGGTGTTATAATGGTGAGAGTTCCGAACGCACCATGTACCGCCAGCGACCCACCGCGGGATATTAAGGAACGAGTGTCCTGTCAAATCATAACTAAAGTGACAACTACTATACATTTTTATTTACTATTCCAATTAAACACTTATAACGTGTGATTCTTTAAATTTCCATTCTAGGTAAGCCTTGGAATTTGAACGTACGCGCCGAATTGATTCATGAGTTGCTGTCAGTTTCAAACAACAACCAGAAAACCTAACCTTTTTTGACATTTAAAGATATGAAGTGTAATCAAAGACATGAATTTTTTTTCCACCGCCAACTCAGAATGGAAATTTAATGAATCACACGTTATCATTTCTCTATAATAAATCTGCTAAACAATTCACCCTTTGTTTCCCTACATACATAACAGGCACAATTTAAGTTAAAATTTTGCGAAACCTTTTATTACGTAGACCGACACTGTTTTGTGATTGCTACACAAATACGGAAAAAACTTATTTAGAAAAATATAAATATAATTGAAAATAAATTAAAAATTCTATGAGCTTTTATTTAAGTGTGAAACATTTTAATTGTGCAGAGTACCAATTACATCAAACTGTGTCAGTTTTTTTGAAAAAGTTAGACCCGAAGGTACGTATATAAAGCTTCGTACAGACCTGAACATTGCGCCGTACAGCGAGCAATACAACGAGCAGAACGCCATACAAAGTTGAGAATGGAAGAACTAAACAACGATCGGAATGGATTTGTGCTGTTTCCAGAGTTTTTTGCAAACAATGCAGTGGCATATTTTCATATTCAAACCTTACTGCGTTCTCGGCACATTCGCCGTTTTTGCTCGCGATTCCGTCCAAACCGGCAAACACATTTGCGAGCATTTCCTTTGATGTATACCAAAAAACCGACAACTGATGGAAATGGCTAGGATTCTCAAATCTGTTTGCAAACGCGTTCGTGGCCCCGTCCAAACTAATGTTCCGTTCGATTTTTGCTCGTTGTATTGCTCGCCGTACGGCTCAATGTTCAGGTCTGTACGAAGCTTAATAGTAATGAGCATTTATTATCTTTCACTCCGCGGCAGAGCCTTTTCGCAGGTAACAAAATCCTTTTCTACCTGCGTTTTCGGTCGAAATCCGGAATTTTTTTATGTTTATTTACGCTTCTTGCGCAGTTCACAAGTAACGAAAAAATAGGTTTACAGCTTCCATGTTTCACGAAATTTGTAGAAATAAAAGAAAACCGTTCGATGCAGAATATTTCAAAAACTTTTGGACAACAAAGGATATGTCACTTACCCCATGTGCGTTTTCGAATAGAGAAGGAGGCAACGACAAGAGATTTTTAGATTTAACGAACGGGCAACACAGTTTTTGAGTGTGAATTGGTTATACACCCGTACGCTCCACATCTTGGTGCAAGTCCAGATGGAATTATTTTTAACGCCACCGAGACGTTTTAAAAATATACTCAGTGACATATAAATTGCAACACCAAGAACGGGTAGGAATTTTTTGACCAAACTTGGTGGAAACGTTTAACTACTCGAAGGTAATAATTGATTAAAATTTCAAAGAAAAAGAACAAAAGAATAACACGAATTTTATTAATAATGGCTTGCCCCCTCCCTATTGACTTCACACTCCCTCACTCTTCGTGGAATCGATTCCAGCAGGTGGTCGATTTCCTCTTGAGACATTGTGTCCCAAGCAACCGGAAATTCATGCCGGAGAGCTTCCAGCGCCTTCGGAGAATTCACTAAGTTCCTCAGTCTTCTCCCCATAATTTCCCACACATGTTCAATTGACGAAAGGTCGGAAGATCTGGGTGGGCATGGCAAGATATTGACCTTAGCCTCTTCAAAACGCTTCAAAAAAAGTCTTGCCATGTTGGGACGGGCATTATCCTGCTGGAAAAGTGGGTCTTCTAACTGCTGAAGATATGGAAGGATATGAGGTTCTACCACCTCATCAACATTGGGCGTTCATATTGCCTGGAACGAATACCAAATGCGACCTACTCCCATAGGCTATAGAACCCCATACCATAACCCCCACAGTTTGGTGCACATGCGTCTCAACAGATAATTAAACACTGGGACTTTTCCCACGTCTTTGTCTAACCCTCATACGACCATCATGCATCCCCAAACAGCATCGGGATTCATCACTGAACAGCACCCTATGCCACTCCAGGTTCCAGTGCAGTCACAAACTACACCACTCCAAACGTTGCTGTCGGTGTTGAGCCGTAAATGGTAACACAAGATGTGGTCGATAGGATTGCAAGCCGAAAGTTCTGATTCAACGCTAAGACGATCTTGATATCGTGCACTTATTGAGGCAATTTCTTGTTTGATGGTGGGCATTTCCAAGTCACTGTATGACGTCATTAGGGACATACCATGGTGCATTACAAATAACTCGCAACATTTTGGATTGAAACCGCTGCAGCTTCATTATGTTGGAATCGCTTGCAGATCCCCACAGTTGTATGCCATATGTCCATACCGGTTTCATGATAGTTTTGTATAAGAGGAGTTTGTTTTCCATCCTAAGGTGGGAGTCTTTACTCATCAACCAGTACATGTTACGGTGGATCAAGCTCAGTTGTAATCGTTTGCTCCAGATGTGTTTTGCCCACGTTAAACGTCTATCTATGTGATTGTTTCTCTGTTTTCACCATTGCACCCAGCGGAAAAAATTTTACTAGTTTGCTAATTTAACCGACTTTGTAGCTCCAATAATAACAAAGTTAGCAATAGTGAGCCACTTCGCGCGAACACCCTGTATACAATATATTCGATAAATATTGTATATAACAAATTAAAAATTTATTTAGGAACAAATACTTGAAAATAAACGCCTAAAAAGGCGTTAGATTTTAGCGCGATACGGCAAACGCGAACGTCTCGTTTCAGTTCCCGTGAACCTTTCACTCACTGTAGCGCAAAAAGTATTGACACAGGAAGAAAATTGTTTAAACAAAAACTATAGGAAGTTTTACGCTTTATAACTTTTGTTTGAACTCTTTTTATTTAATATGGACGATTACCAAAATAAAAAAATAAAAAACTTTTAAATCCCACTTGTTGGATTTTTAAACTACCATAATTTGTTTACTGATGAGAATTTGTATACGATTATATTATATCATTTTGTGGGGATTTTTATTCTCTACAAAAAAGGTATTGACACTTTTTTTGCTAATATCAAATATAAGCCTGAAAAATACAAAAAACCAAATCAACCCTAAAAATCAAGATGGCGGAAAATCCGCAAGGAGTTGGAGGTCGCAAACTTGGGAAATTACTTAACTTCAGGTCCCCTAAGAACCTTTAAAATTTGATCCTGTTCCGGACGATTCCGCCCAACTAACAATTTGATGTTTTATTGTAGTCAAAAGAACGTTTATAAAACATTTGTTATAAAACATGACTGTTGCTATAAATGTTTTCATAACATTTATATAGCGCTTATAAACGCAAAATGGGCACAGGTTTATAAAACAGTTTAGTTCTTTAGTTTATTTTATAATGGTTGAACGAGATGTTATAGAACAGTTTTATAAATGTTTACGGAGATTTAAAAAAATATGATATACGATACTTACAAAACAGTTTTATAAGGAATAGTTATAAAACTAAAAATCATTTAGCATGGTGCCAGTTATAGAGCTCTAATCGAGTTACTACAAAACATGTTTTATTAGAATTTCTTTATAGTCTGCCTTGCAACTTTTTGTTGCATGCTGCAATACCAATATGACTGATTTATTTTTTAGCTGTTTTTGTTGAAAATATCTTATCCCAAAATAGCTTTTCAAGTTTATGATTAGGTAGGTACTAAAATATGATGTCGTAAGAAATGTAGTAAGGTGTGAAAATTTAACTCAAAAATGTCTTGATTTTGACTACCAGCAAGATGGTTTTCAACTGCGAAGAAAATTTTTCTGTGTAAAATGGCTTCATATACAAATAAATTTTTAAGAGCCGTGGTGCGTTTAGACCGAGGTTGTTTAACAATTTGTTTAATAATAATTAAAACTGTGAAAACAATCGAAAAGGAAATTAACACTAACAGTTGAACCTGAATCGTGGGAAGAGAATGATACACTGGCCAAAGAGTAAAGCCCACAAATTGATGAAATTTACATTTCGTTTCATTTTCTTTAAGTTATCCATATTTTCGACAAATTTTAAGTGAAGTGAATATTAATCACAATTACTAACGACACAAAAATTTTTATTTAGTTTTATTCTACAATAAATCACGTATTATATGAAATAAAACGAGAATATGTTTTTACTTCCAAATGCATAAACAATCATGCATTGATGGTGAATTATAAGTTCGTGTTAGGACTAAACAGACTAGATGATGGCACTTTGGTGTTATAAAAGGCATTTCAGCTATTTAACAGTCATATTACTATCTCTTAATAATCTGTTATAAAGCACTTAAGAAATTATTTTTTAGTAGCTGCTGGGTTGCCTAATTTGTCACATGAGGCAAAATGGTGTTATAATTCAGCTATAAGAACGTTCATAAGAATAGTAATATCAGCTTTATAAAATAAGAGTGTTTGTTTTATAGTGATCTTATAACTGCTCCTTACAGCAATTATAAATCAATAATACGGCAAAACATTTCTCAGAAGCATAATGTTTTGTAAGAGTTGTTGCAAGAATGTTTTTAACACAAGTAGAAGAGCTTTTATAAAACTGCTTTATTATTTTGTTATGAGAAATTTCTTAGGACCAACTCTTACGACAAATTTGTTATGAACAGCAAACTAGTCCCGATGGTGATACTAAAAAAATATGTTTGCAAATTTGCAGCTACTATATATCAATTACATGACAATCTGGTTCTAAATACAAAAAGTATAAAGCTAGTGTGCTACTTGGGGAGCATCTGTATTCTCGCCATCCAGTAAACTAGTCTGATCACCTCCCCCCCCCCCCTGAAAGAAAGAAGTGGTTCTAATAAAAACAGGGTAGCACTTTTGGCAAGCACCGACAATAATAATAGACAAAACACAAGACCTTTTAATCAAAACAATGGCAGACAGCAGAAGAAACCGACAGTATAATAACCAAAGAACGCCAGAACAACCCCGAAACTACTCCCAACATAGAAGCTACAATAATTCTACCCCAAGATCACACCAAACAACAACAAGAAAAAGTCAAAGCCCAAGTCCAGCAAGGTATAATGAAACACGATCATATCCACGAACAAGAACCCCCGATGGACAACCTTTCTGTCATTATTGTAACCGAAGAGGCCATCACCCTTCTGCCTGCGATTACCACATTACCGACGAACAAAACTATAATAACCAAGAAGAACATTACGTCTCGTTTTGTGCAAGCCGATCTCCATCCCCAAACTTCAAAGGGCAACACACCAATTAGGCCCTCGTGTCGGCCAATGTCATACATTATCCCCAAGGGCCTCTAATTCAATCCTTACGTGTAGTAAACAACACACTTGAAGACATAATCCTCGACACCGGCTCACACTACAATCTCATCAAAAAATCGCACGCTACAAATATAACAATTTTAAATAACCCTCCCAACTTAAGAACAGTCGGAGATAGGGTAGTAAGCGTCATCGGTATATCAGAAGTCAAGATAGTTCTAGAAGACCTCGAAATCATATGCAACGCCCTAGTACTAGAAGACATGCCAAAAACTATCATCCTAGGAACAAAGTTCCTAAAAGAACAAGGAGCCATTATAAATTTTTCCGAGCACTATGTGGATCTAACAGCGAAAAATCGAAGATTCAACTTAAGACATATACAAAAAGATCCTAATACTGAAGTATTTTTGTCTTTACATGAAGAATTCGGAGAAGAATATCCTATCTATGTTAATAAGGACTACGTCGTCGAACCCAAAAAGACAATTTTAGCAAATTTAACATGTGTAAAAGAAGTAATAACATCTGAAGATTTAGAAGATATGTCCTTACAAATGAACGAAGAAGTCTTAAAACCCCGAGGATTATTCATCACCTCTAAAATCAAATGTACCTCAACACAACTGCAATTATCAATTTCATCGAAATCTCACATACCTATCAAAATATTCAGAGGAACCATGATAGGCTATTTATAGTAATATACAGTGAATTTTTTTATGAGTCTCCATAGGGATTTACATGGTAAAATCTTTAACTCCTGTTAATGGTTTTTCTATTGCAAATTTCAAAATAATTTTTGGCACACTATTAGTTTGCATCTTTTTTTACATATTCTAGTAGTTTTAAAAATGTAAAAAGTGAAATTTTTTTATTTAAAAAGGAAAATAATCACACAATTTTAACTCGTTTTCACATTAAAATTTAATAAGTTAGGAGGCTTTGTGCACTGACAATTATTGTAGAATTTTAAAGGTATGGGTCAATTTGGATATTCCACCGCAAAATTATCATATCTCTCTACTTGAGACACCTTTAATATACGCCGTAATGAATTTTTCTTTTTCTTCGATGGTGTACAAAGACATTTTCACGTTTTGAAAGTCTTTCAAACTTAATAAAAACATGTAAATAAAGTGACAGTTTTGGAATATTTATTTGCTTGTCAGTGGACAAAGCCTCCTAACTTAATAAATTTTAATGTGAAAACGAGCTAAAACTATTATTTTCCAGTTTAAATAAATAAATTTTACTTTTTACATTTTAAAAACTACTAGAACATGTAAAAAAAGATGCAAACTAATAGTGTGCCAAAAATCATTTTGAAATTCGCAGTAGAAAAACCGTTAACACGAGTTAAAGATTTTACCACGTAAATCCCTATGGAGATTCATAAAAAAAATTCACTGTATATTTAATATTACAAACAAAAATCAAATTAGCAAACATAACTTCCCATAATCGCTCAAAACGAGGATTACTAAATATTGTTGGAAAAGCTTCAAAAGGGCTCTTTGGTACCTTAGATTCCGATGACGGTGAAAAATACGAAAAAACAATAATTGCTCTGCAGAACAATCAAGACTCAGTAAATCAAGAAACAACCCTGCAAATATCTCTGCAAACCAACTAATCGATAACTATAATAATATTAATAATACAATAACTTTATTAGATTCAAACCAAAAATTGATAAAAACTCGATTAGATTATTTTGAACATCATATAAATAAAACAAGAGATGACTTAACAGCATATTTAAAAGCTCATAACACTTTAGATCAAATAATCTTAAATTGTCAAAATCTAATCACTTTCCTAGATAATCTAGAAAATGGTCTAATATTCTCAAAACTAAACGCTTTACATAGTGCAGTAATTTCAACAACAGAATTAGAACAAAGGATAAATTATTTAACAAAGTTATACGGTGAAGATAAAATTGTAAAATTCAAAACCATACTTTTATTTTACCAACTAGCAGGTTTACAAGTAAGCTTCAAAAATGATAAAATCATATTTGCTATACACTTCCCACTCATTTTCAAAGAAAGTTATGATTTATTCCATATCCTTCCTATACCAATAAAATATCTGATGTGCCCAACACATGACTTTCTTATACGGATAGTACCACAATTAATTTTCCTAAAGAAATTAAGTTAAATTTCTTGTAAAAATCGTGTTTCAATTTTGAGCGTTTCCAGCAATATTCAAATAAATTTCGGAAGTCTCTCTCGCACTTATTGCAATACGCATAAATCTGTCCTTGTCCCACTCATTATAACCGAATTTTACGACAATAACTAATGTTTTATTTTTTTTGAAATTTTTTTGACAGAATTTCAAAAAAAAGTTCAAACAAAATTTGTTCAAAATTCAATTCTAAATCAATGTTAAAGAATAAAAAAATCTCATAAATTGTTTATTTTTTAAGATATTCCTAAAAAACCTAAAAATGTCTTCAGGTAAGTGTCACTTGTTTTGGTGCTAGATGAAAAACATTTAATGTGGCACCCACAAATTTGTTCAAACTCTTAAATATGAAATTTGAATCAAATCCAATAAGTCGTTTTTGAGTTATGGTGGATACAGACAGACAGACATCATGGCGAAAATGGTCAGAATGGATTCAGGAGCCCTCAAAACGTGTAAATCCATCAAAATCTCGAAGTCGAAAAAAATCACGATTACTATACTTCCTTATGTTGCGTATAAGAAAGTAAAAATGCAATGATCATTCCCAATTACCCTTTCTAATACTTGGTACCACGCAACAACAATTCGAATACGAAGAATGCCCATCTATCGAACAAATTTATATATGTCAAAATAAATTAAGATCTTATACGAATAACTGCATTATAGATCTTGTCAAAGAAGCAAATAGTCATAAATGTGAAACAACCGATGTAGAAATTGTCAACCCCATCGTAGAAATAATAGCTAATAACTACATATTAATAATTCCAACGAATACACCAATAAAACTTTACAAGAAATGCAAAAACAACGATTACATCTTGATTCACGAACCCAGCATTCTGAAAATCCCAAGAAACTGCGAAATCTTGACAAACGAATTTCATTTTATCAATAAAGAAAATTCATTCAAAGGAGCACCACTTCAACTACCCAAAATAAATCCAGACGAAATCAATTTACCTACAATTAAAGAAAACCAGCCATATGCATAGTCATGTTTAGTAGTCACAAAGTAGCTACTTTCTTGCTACTAGGAAAATTGCCATGCATAATCGGTATTTAGTAACTACTTTCCCTAGTACTTACTAGCCAGAAAGTCACTACTAGTTAGTAGACAGAAAGTAGCTATTTTCCCAAACAACTATGCATATGGAACACCTTTAAATTACAATCAATCGATCTACAGCAAATCCATCAAATCCAAAGTAAAGCAAAAAACCTTCAAGTTACACAATTACACCATGCTCACGTCATTGGAACAAGCATCGGAAGTACTATATTTACGATTATAATTATTACTATAATCAGCTTCATAATCTGGAAAATCTACAAGAAGAGAAGAAATGTAAAAACCATAAAAATCCAAAATGTTGAAAAGGGATCCACCGAAAACAAACCATCAGGATTCCTGTTTTCGACTTAAGGAGGGAGGAGTTATATCAACCAAATCCCTAGTATCATCAGCTTCACACAATGAAGACTTATATTATTGTCTTAGCTTAGTTTTATATTTTATATTAATCAGAATTTAACCATTTTCATATTATATTCATATTTGTATAATTAATTCTATCTTGACCACTGTAGTAACCGGTCGTATTATTTTGTCTTACTATAAATAAATAATTTTTTAAAAATAAAGTTTATGTGTTAATGAATTTAACTTAAGTACTTTTTTTTGTTCCAATGTCCTAATATGATATTACATATACATATAATCCAGTCAAATTGTACTTTTCACAATGCTTTTCTGTGAAATAAAAGGGACCATCAGGGAAGCTTAACCCTGAATTTCCACCTTTCTCACCTCCTTAACATCGGCGCCATCTTGAATCAAAGGGTTAAATTGGTTTTCGCTTATAACTTCCATAACTTTTGTACCTCAAAAAAAATTTTAAAAAGGATTTCGTAGAGAAAAATCATACCTACAAAACGGTGTCTTGAACAATTTCATAAACTTATTTTTCCATGGTTAAAATTTGATTATTTGAACAAAAAAAGCATTATATCAATTTTTTTTCCAATTTCTCATTTCCTGTCAATCGGATTAAAAATTTTTCTTAACAAACATTGTAGAGCGGCAATTCATCTACATTTTATATCTTAACTTTTTTTTGTTAAATAAATATTTTCTGTTTTACTATGCGTCACAGTGCAGTCGTTCGACTGCACGATTTGAGAATAGCTGGAATGTGTCCTGTAGTCACTTGGTTATTTTAACTCGATATTTTTTGGAAAGAAAATGTGCTCACATCGCAAATTTTTCCGAGAACTCGGTGCTGCTTTGGTCAGAAAAATAGATGAAGATAGTGAAAAGTGTTTTCTGTGTAATACAAAAAATCGCAATTCTTGAAACCATCGGAGGATGTTGAAAACAAACACAATATACAGGCTGTTTCATTAAGGGTGGCCACCGGCCATATCTCGGGAACTACTGGGCATAGAAATCCAGGGAAAAAAATTTCATGGCTAAAGTGGCCATGAGAAAATCTTGGAAATTATTTTTAAGCTCCGCATTTCGCCGCAAGGGGGCGCAACTGAAAAGTAAATATTAAAATTCTGAATTTTTCCGAAAATTCCCAGTAAGAGTGGGGGAAGCTATTGAAAGTGTAATCATTTAAATCGCTGTAACTTCTAAACTACTTTTTCGATTTTAGTAAACTTAAGTTTGTTTAGAAGAGAAATGTAGGTACTTTTAATTATCGCATCAAATGGTACACGATAGTTCCTAATAAAATTGCTAGAGGGCGCAATTTGAAATAATAACAGTTTTTTTTATTTTATCCCGAAAACTTAAATTAGACAGTATAATTATGATGTCAGAATCGGAAAGTAGATTAAATTTGCAAGAGAAAACGTGAAAACCGCAGCTCGATATCTTCGTTCGTTTCAGTGTTATTGCCAAAAGAATAATTTTTAACACTTTAATTGAAGATATGATTGTTTTCATAGCTCCGTGGTCAAGCAATCCATGACAAAAAACATTTTTTAACTTTATGCTTGTGTAGGTTTGTCACTCATTATGCCAAGGGCCCAAAAACTACTTTAGAATTAATAAAATAATCATGGAAAACTTCGAATTTAGGCACAATAATTATTTTAATATGGTTTTTTAAAAGTAAATCTAGATAGCCGTGAAACAAGATCGGCAGGTTTCCAAGGAGATAAATAAATTGGAGTAGTTGTCAACTGATTTAATTTTGATAGGTGTTGTGTTGACAAAAGTTTCTTTTTGATGACTATGATTCTTTTTGAATTTCTTTTTATCTATTCCAAAAATTGTGCTACATCCCTCAAAAATTCTCAATTCCTCTCCCTGGTTTTATGAACTGATGAAGCCAGTTTTATTAGCTGTGGCGTTAATTTACACAATACTTATGCACTAGGTATTGGTCACAAACAAATCCTCATTGAATACGCGAAGTGGATCACCAAAACTGGTGGTGCAGAGTTTCAGCATACAGAATTATCGGACCGTTTATTTTTAATGGCTATCTAAATGGTGAATCTTACGTAAGCATATCGTAACCCTCGGCATTGGTATAAGCATTTTTGAGAAATGTAGCACATATGTAACAAGAAATTTAAAAAGAATCGAGGAGAAACTTTTGTCAACACAACATCTATCAGAATTAAATCAGTTGACAACTATTCCAATTTATTAATTTCCTTGGAAACCTGCCGATCTTGTTTCACGCCTACCTAGATTTATTTTTAAAAAACCATATTAAAATAATTATTGTGCCTTGTGCCTAAAAAGTTTTCCATGATTATTTTATTAAATCTAAAGTAGTTTTTCGGCCCTTGGCATAATGAGTGACAAACCTACACATAATAAAGTTTTAAAATATTTTTTGCCATGGATTGCTTGACCACGGAACTATGAAAACAATCGTATCTTCAATTAAAGTGTTAAAAATTATTCTTTTGGCGAACGAAGATATCGAGCTGCGGTTTTCACGTTTTTTCTTGCAAATTTAATCTACTTTCCGATTATGGTATCATAAATATACCGTCTAATTTAAAATTTTGGGATAAAAGCAAAAAAACTGTTATTATTTCAAATTGCTCCCTCTAGCAATTTTATTAGGAACTATCGTGTACCATTGGATGCGATAATTAAAAGTACCTACATTTCTCTTCCAAACAAGCTTAAGTTTACTAAAATCGAATAAGTCGTTTAGAAGTTACAGCGATTCAAATGATTACACTATGAATACCTTCCCCCACTCTTATTAAGGTCGGTACGCCAATGAGCCTTAAACCAAAATGATGCAAGCTTTCTAATGATGTTACCAAAGGTATACCTTAATGTGGGAATTTTCGGAGAAATCTAGAATTTTTATATTTACTTTTCAGTTGCACCTCCTTGTGGCAAAATGCGGAACTTAAAAATAATTTCCAGGATTTTCTTATAGCCACTTTAGTAATGAAATTTTTTTTGCTGAATTTCTATGCCTAGTAGTTTCCGAGATATGGCCGATGGCCAACCTTAATGAAACACCCTGTATAATCATGATAAAAAATGGCAATTTCAAATTAAAAATCGACTTGTTTCTTAATTACGCTTAAAATGAGTTTATTCCATACATATGGACCGCACCGAAACACTGATTTAAATCAATGATTAAAATAAAAAATCACTTGAATTAAATTAGTGATTTAAATCGTGATTTTAATCAAAATGATTTAATCATGCCAACCCTGAATAAAATCAGATTTAAAGTAAACAAACTCAAATCTCGTGTTTATTTATTTACTATTTGACAACATGAATCAAAATATTCGCACAAAAATTATGATTTCGAATTGTGAAATGTGAAAAAATAAAATAAAAATATCTGATGTGTCCAACACATGACTTTCTTATACGGCTAGTACCACAATTACTTTTCCTAAATAAATTAAGTTAAATTTCATGTAAAAATCGTGTTTAAATTTTGAGGGTTTCCAGCAATTTTCAAATAATCTCTGTCGCATTTATTGCAATACGCATAAATCTGTCCTTGTTCCACTCATTATAACCGAATTTTACGACAAAAATGTGGTTTATTTTAGATTTTTGACCTATTACTCACTTAAAAAATCTCCCGGTATAAAATCACATTTATTTATTCATTATTATTGTTTTCGGTACCATAGAAACCAGTAAAAAAAATTATTGGTCCTTCTGGGATTCGAACCCGGGACCTTCCGTTTGGCAACCAAGCCTCTATGTGACACTAGTCTACCTAGACTGTCGGATTCATCGATCAACGTGCACTATGAGAAATATAAGTGTTTTAAGAATATCTCGTTTTTTTGAAATTTTTTTGACGGAACTTCAAAATAAAATCAAACAATATTTGTTCAAAATTTAATTCTAAATCAATGTTAAAGAATAAAAAAATCTCGTAAATTGTTTATTTTTCAAGATATTCCTAAAAAAACCTAAAAATGTCTTCAGGTATGTACCACTTGTGTTGGTGCTAGATGAAAAAGCTTTAATGTGACACAACACACACAGAGAGACAGACATCATGGCGAAAATGGTCAAAATGGATTCAGGGGCCCTCAAAACGTGTAAATCCATCAAAATCTCGAAATAAACAAAAATCACGATTACTTCACTTTCTTATTACTTTCGTATAAGAAAGTAAAAGCTGCAGTGGTTGGCGGGGTATACAGGGTGTCCCAAAATTAGCGTGCAATATTTCTAGGACAGGTTGTACTGATCAAAATATGACGAAAAGTTTATATTAACGTGACTCGAAAAATGCTTCCTATGTAGGCTAGAGCCCTCCGAAAGGAGGATCCCACAGAAAAGTTTTCTGTAATATCTTTGCCACTGTTTGAGGTAAATTCATGAAATTTGATGAGTTTGAAGCTTTTATAATTTGCCACATATTTCTTTTGCCAATTCTTAGAAATTTTGCCAGGGGCGTCACATACAGGGTGGGTGTTGGGTAAATTATGTCCGATATTTTTTGTGTGGATAATTTTTAAATTTTTTATACCAAATTATGAAACTTGGTTTATTTTTACACAAAAAAGGTAGTTTCAGTCGATTTTTGAATCTTGAACCGTTTTCGAGTATAATCGTTTTGAAAAAATCACGTCCATAAAAATTAGACTAATAAAAATATTTACAAAATCACGGTATTTCGAAAGTTTTTTAAAAAGACATCCAAACATTTCTGAAAGAGTTTTCAAAATCTAACGGAAAACCGCGCATCTGTCACAAAACCAAAATTAAGAAATTGGTTTAATGAAATTGAATCGTTCCTGAAAAAAATAGCTACAACCACATTTTAGAAGACCCACCACGAATTTTCAATCTTGATGAAACAGTATTCTTTCTCAGTTCAAAATGTGAAAAATTTTGATAAGAAAGGGTCAAAGGGTTGTCTATAATTTTATAAATGACGACGAGAAAGAGTGTTTAACCGTACTTTTTAGAGGAAACGCTTCCGGAATGCAGTCTCCACCTATGATTGTTTTTTCATATAGTTATATCATAAACAAGTGCAATACCCAGAGATAACGGAACACCAAGTAGCTGCCGAGAGTAATTAACTCGCGTAGTGGTTGGAGTCCGTCTCTGCGGTGGATCGCGGAGATAACGGAACACCAAGTTGCTGCCGAGAGTAATTAACTCGCGTAGTGGTTGGAGTCCGCCTCTGCGGTGGATCGCTGAGATAACAAAACACCAAGTAGCTGCCGAGAGTAGTTAGCTCGCGAAGTGATTGGAGTTCGCCTCTGCGGTGGTTTTTGCTGGATAAGTCAGGACTTAACCGGGCAATTGAGACAACCAAGATCGTCTGATTTCTGCAGCAAAACGGTCCTCTATTTATATGTGAAATTCTTTTGTTCCCCATACGCCTGTGACGTCAGTAGACGGGGCTGAGCACCTAAGGTTGCCAAACTATATGCTCGACCAATCAGGAATAGTTGAGAGATTTTCCTTAAATCGGTGTGCTGGTATTGGTTGTCATCAGGGTTCCCAAAGGGTGCAAACTTTCATGGGACAAATAGTGGACAGTACTGAGCTACTTTCTCTATCTGGGCCAATGGGACATTGTGCACGAAATTTTCACCTACTTCTTGGTGTAAACAGTGCGCTTTCCCTTTAGGTCAAGTTTTATGGTAGGCAAGTGGACCAAGAGAGACCACCCGGGCATCTTCGGCTGCTGGTGATTTTATTAGTGGGTCATAATTTTGGTACAAACTACTTGGACTGCGTCCTTTGTTACACCGTAAACCTTTGTCGGGAGGATAGTGTTGTTTTCGTTTGCTAGAAGTTGGAAATAATATTTTGCTGGAATAGAAAGTCTTCATTTGCGAGTACAAAACAGTTTAGTAAATATATTTCTAAGAATTTTTATGGGGGCCCTCTAAATGTCTGCAACGACAAAAAATAACTTTGGGTTGCAGTTTGTAATACACAGACAATTAATAGTAGTTTAATAAACAAGAGTGTTAATAAGAGCGATTAATAATCGAAACGATTTTAACGCGTGAGCGCAGCGAGCGCGTTAATGGGTCGAGATTATTAATCGCCGATTAACACTCATGTTGATTACAATATTTTTTTGTCGATCGCTCTTTATTAGAATGAAAATAATCTAATTTTGTTCCATGGCAAAATCCAAATTCTGACATAATATGCAATAAGTCAAAATACCACTGACATAATTAATTAATTTCGGCAGCTGTCAGATCCAAATGCATGTTTCAATAATATAATATATTGTTGGTTACCTAGCAAATCTCATAATCTCAACAATGTTTTTAATGTGCATGTATGCATTAAACTGAGTTATTAATACACTCCTTTTATTACATTAACTAGATCTTTACTAACCAATCGACAAAAAATTTCTAAACGATTTTAAATCTACTAAGACGAATGTATTTTATGCGAAATAATTTTATATGTAAGGTTGTACGGTCTCAGTATGTCATTTTATACGTAGTATGTGGGATAAAATGACATAATAAGTCTTTTTTTTAATACTAAATTTCGAAATTATTAATAGGTTTGTTATTTATGACTACATAATATCAGATTTCTAAGCCTTCATACTGTAGTTTTATTCCTTTAAATATCCTTATTCACTACAAATAATCAAACTGAATTGGTTTTTGTTTTTGGTATGTCATTTTAGGACAGACTCCCTAAGTGCTTATTATAATATCTTTTTTTACGAAAATACGGAATGACGTTTTTTCTGACAAGATAATCGAACTTGAAAGTAGGCTTTTGAAAAACTAGTACGGAAAATTAGTGTGGAAATTTTTTTCCGCACACATTTTTGAAACTTTCCGCACGCAAACAAAAACATAAAGAAGTACTTACATTTAGTTATAATTACATTTATTTAATATCTAACAACCGGAGGAGTGCACATTAGTTCATCGCTTTCGCTTTAGTTTTGAAACTCCATGTTTATATTCACGTAATTTGATCTCAAAATCAAAATTATTTCGATGACAGGACACAATTTATAAACTGTCAACAGCTATGAGCTTTCAGTTCTATGACAACAAACTCACTTGATGTTTTTTTAAATTAGAAAAAGATTTACAAATAATTTTATTTTTTACGAATTCCACGTTTTCGTAGAAAAAATTGTATGTAACACGCTTGCGGAAATGGCCCATGACAATACTCGTGTGATTGCAGCACTCGCTATCGCTCGCGTTGCAAATTTCACACTCGTATTGTCATGATGCGTTTTCCGCACTTTATTACAATATTACAGTATTACAATATACTATTGAAACCCTAACTTATCTTATACTTTCCAGTTGTGATTCGAACTCGTTTTAAGGGACATTTGGGTCATATTTTCATTCATGATTCCGTCAAGCTAACCAACGATTCAAAAGAGCTAGACAGTACGTATAATTACTGAAGTTATGTATATTTAAAATACTGATTCAATGCAGTTTTGCAGGTTCTAAGAGTAGTGAGATTAGAAGAAAGGAAAGAGAAAATAGGAAGAATTTTGTTTTATTTATGACTGTTTTTTTTGTTTATAACTCGTATATATATGTCATATCATAATATACTTATTCACTTATATTATATAATAATATTCTAATTCATTTATTTTAGTTTGTTCTTATATTATATTTAGCATTTACTCAATCTCTATATTATCAGTTATTGTTGCATTATACTGTC
Source organism: Pediacus dermestoides (assembly GCA_963942485.1). NCBI lineage: Eukaryota > Metazoa > Arthropoda > Insecta > Coleoptera > Cucujidae > Pediacus > Pediacus dermestoides. Next base: position 156,012 of record OZ012629.1, on the reverse strand, counting down.
ATATCTAATTAAGGCGCATTTGCCATTCCCCGTATTCCGAACAGACCGCTGAGTTTGCATCCTAGTTTAGTTTAATGAATTGTTATCAAAAGTACAGAGAGAGAGTTTTTGCCTTTAGTACAGTTCACACCTTATTATACGTTTTAGAAGTTAATAAATATTTTATTTCTGTCTTATTAATTAAATATATTTTTTAAAACCTTATTTTCCGGGTTTAAAACGTAAAATTGGCGCAGTCTTGGTAGGATTCACAAAGAGATAGTTTGAAGAAAACTCTTGTGTTCCAACACTCAATTGTGAGAATCTACTTATTGGCCATCATCAAACAAATCGAAGTCAACTTTGAGACACTTAGAAGAAAACTCGTGTGTGACAACGATCAAGAAAGTGTATTACACCAGTCCAGTTCTGTCCAGCGGCCCCTTTCCTGGAATAGACGAGAGACACATTCAAATGAAGAAGACCCAACTTCTTCTTATTGCACTGTAAGTTATTGTTTACAATTTCTATTTGTTCGCTACATATTATAATATTTTCCACAAAACTCCTCCAACCCATATAAAATATGGCAGAATTCAATTTGAAAGATTTAAAAGATATGATCCCCGAATACGACGGTGGACAAGAAACTCTTAATGATTTTATTGAAGCTTGTAATTTTGTTACACAACATGTCGCAGAAAATCAGTTTAATGCTTTAATATTTATTATAAAAAGTAAACTTTAAATTTATTTCTTCGAGAAATATTAGAACTTGGACAGAAATTAGAGAATTATTAGTAGGTCATTACGGTGATTGTCGAGATACAGAAGGATTGCTTAGAGATTTAACTTCGTCATTTCAAAAAACCAGCGAAACTCCTCGAGCTTTTGTCCAAAGAATAGAAGATTTATTAACTAAAATTCGTTGTAGTGTTGCGCTAGATAATGAATTAACGAATGCTGGTAAAGCCGTATTAAATAGTTCACACGAACGAATCGCTTTGAAAACATTTTTAGCTGGACTAAATGATCCATTTGGCTCTATCATAAGATCACAAAAACCAGAATCACTTGATGAAGCCGAGCAATTTTTAATTGAAGAAGAAAATATTGCATATTTAAAAAATTTCAGAATTTCAAAACCTTTAATGAAGCCAACTAATCATCCAAATAATAGAATTTTTCCACGTGAAAACTATGGCATTTCAAATCAAACGAAATATAATAATGAACGTTCAAATCAGCAATTTTGCAACTACTGCAAAAAACCAGGACATCTCTTTGTAAATTGTTTTAAAAGAAACAACCAAAGTGTTACTAGTGTTACTAATTTTCAAAACCCTCAACAAGGCACATCTGGTATGATCCAAAATAATACTTAATTTCAACCACAAAGACAAACTGTAATTCATAGAAATCCTTCATATAATCAAAAACCATATATTCAAAATAATAATAGACAACAGGTCAATCATTTAAACTACAATGGGGAACAAGGTCCGTCGGGTGCTTTGAGCCATCCCCTAGATCAATCCGAAATGTACCAAACAGAAACTCAAGAAGAAATGAACCAATTAGAACTGAACCAATTAGAAACAAATCAGTACGCTTATTCACAATTTTAAATACACCAAATAAACTAATATATCTACATTAAAAATATGAATGGAAATACTTTCCTCGTTGATACTGGTTCTACAATTTCATTTATTAAATCATCTGTTGCAAAGAATATAAAATATACTATTGAAAAAGAAAATTTAACTATAAACGGTATTAATGATAGTAATGAACTTAAAATAACTGAAAGCATAAATTGGGTAGTAACAAAAAATAAATTTCATAAATTTTATATAATAAATTTTGATTTCGCTTTTGACGGATTAGTAGGAATCGATTTTCTTGAAAAATTCGAAGGTCTGACATTATTAATAAAAAACTAATATTAAATTTCAAAGAACTTTCCTTTATATACGAAAGAAACACATATACAAAAAGTTAATGTTATTCCAGCAAGAACAATTCAGACAATCGAATTGTCTGTATTAAATACAAACTTAAATGTATCCAGAACTATTAATAAAAGAAAATGTTAAAATACCAAACTCACTAGTAAAAATAAGTAATGGTAAAATCATTATAACAATTGCTAATACTTCAGAAAATAATGAATGTGTAGAAATTTTCCCTATTAATTTAGAACCAATCCCTGAAACTTCATACGAAAATACAATTAGCCAAACAAATAATAATTTTAATCGTGAAAATGAAATTTTATCTCAATTACGACTTGAACATTTAAATTCAGAAGAGAAAATAAAAATAAAAGATATTTGTTTAAAATTTAAAAATATATTTTATTTAGACGGAGATCAATTGTCATTCACAAATCAAATCAAGCATGAAATTGATACTCAAAACGCTAAACCGATATTTACGAAAACTTATAGATATCCTCATGTACACAAAGCAGAAGTGAAAAAACAGGTTGATGATATGTTAAGTCAAAATGTAATACAACCATCTATTAGTCCATGGTCAGCCCCTATTTGGGTTGTTCCCAAAAAATTAGATTCCGATGGTATTCAAAAGTGGCGCATAGTTATCGATTACAGGAAGCTGAATGAAGCAACTAAACTGTAGGCGACAAATATCCACTTTCAAATATCGAAACCTTACTAGACCAACTTGGTCATTGCCAATATTTCACCACAGTGGACTTGGCGTCCGGTTTTCACCAAATTGAAATTGACAAAAAAGATATCCCTAAACTACATTCTCTATAGAAAATGGTCATTTTGAATATTTAAGAATGCCCTTTGGCTTGAAAAACGCGCCATCAACGTTCCAGCGCGTTATGGACAACATTATGTCAGGAATACAAAATGAAATGTGTATGGTGTATATGGACGACATCATAATTTATTCCGCTACTCTAGACTCTACCAACCAATCAAAAAGACATACAATCTTTTTTAGGATTAACAGGCTACTATCGTCGTTTTATAAAAAACTATTCTGATATTACTAAACCTTTAACTCAACTTTTAAAGAAAATTATACCTTTTGATTTCAACCAAAAATGTAAAGATTCATTTGAAAAATGTAAAATTTTATTAACAACAACCCCTGTGTTGCAATACCCAAACTTTGAAAAAGAATTCTTACTTACTACTGATGCAAGTAATTTTGCAATCGGATCAATTTTATCGCAAGGATCTATTGGACAAGATTTACCCATAGCGTTTGCATCAAGAACCCTAATTGGTGCAGAAACTAGGTACTCAACTATCGAAAAGGAATTACTTTCAATAATCTGGCCAGTAAAACATTTCCGACCCTATCTCTTCGGAAGAAAGTTTAAAATTATTACGGATCATAAACCTTTGTTGTGGTTATTTTCGGTAAAAGATCCAGGCTCTCGTTTAGCGAGATGGCGTTCAAAGCTAGAAGAATACGATTACGAGATAATTCACAAATCAGGAAAGACTAATAAAAACGCCGATGCATTATCACGTATAAAAAGAAATACTTTAACAGAAAATTCATGAACAAACAGTTCCTCAGACCTAGAAGAAAATATACAAAACTTTAAAGAAGAATTTAATAACTTTGTAAGTAAAAGAAAGAATCAATCACTCATTAATTTTGATATAATTAAACAAACAAATGATAATGTAATATTCAATGCACATAATAATATAATAGCATTAATTCCATTTAACGAAAATAAAAATACCCCTCATCTTAAAACAATAATAACTGAGACTTGTCCTGACCCAGAAAATCAAAAATTAAATCTTACACAATTATTAACTATTAAACAAAGTATTAAAATACAAAATAGAAAGTACTATCTTATTCAAATACCCACTTTCAAAATAGACTAGTAGGGTAGATTAACCGATTCAGCGCCCTCCAGCGCGCGCATCTCAGGGGTACCAACTTAAAAATTAAAAAAAATATCCCCAGATCAAGGGTACCAACCTCAAAAATTCCCAGATCAATGGTACCAACTTAAAAGATTCAAAAATAAAATCCCCAGATCAATGGTACCAACTTAAAAATTCAAAAATAAAATCCCCAGATCAAAAGTTACCAAATTCAATAATTAAAAAAAATAAAATCCCCAGAAAAAAATCCCTAGATCCAAAGGTACGAAATTCAAAAATTCAAAAATAAAATCCCCAGAGGAAAATTCCACAAATTAGGTAACTATCTATCTAAAATCAATCAAATAAAAATAATACAATTTTAAGAAAAAAAACATAGATAATTCAAATCAAAGAATTAAATTTTAAGAAAAAATCTTGAGGTAAAAATAATAATATAATTACATTAAATTAATAAAACAGAGAGGATAGTGTTAAAATATTTTTATTTATAGTAGGTATACAATATAACATTATTATTATTAGTTTTTAATTTGTACAACCATAATAAATTTTTTTGATATAAATTGCATTTTTTCATAAGTTTCAATATTTTCTTTTAATTTCTTTAAATTCTTCATATGGTGTTCAAGCTGATGATGTAGTATCTGTGATGGTAGTAGTGGTGATGGTAATTTTGAATTCTTGACATCCATGTTTTCTGTAACAATAACAGAAAACATTAGATATAATGTAAATACATAATAGAAAAAAATTAAAATTACCTTAATTAGAAGTTGTTGTTGTTGTTATTGACATCAATACAAATTCTATTAAATCTGCTTGGTTGCTTTTCCCAAAGTCTTTGGTACCTCTTCGAACAAGTCCCAAAGAATGAATGCTGCTGTTGTTGCTGTTGTTTAATGATTGAATGTCATTCATTGTAAGATTCACTGCAAATCTTTTAGGTAGATACACTAAATTGTTATCCGTTTCCACTAGTACAGTTGGTCCATATATTGTTTTGATTTTTTTCACTTTTTTCACAGGATAAACATTATTCAATACCATATCACACACTTTTAATTGTATTTTAGTTTCACATAAACCAATTTTATTTATTTCAGGGAGAAATGCAGATGATGCCATATTTAGTTGTTTACTCGTTCACGTCAAACTTTAAACTAAAGGAATAATTTTAAAATCCAGAACTAAATAACTAACAACATAAATTATTGTGATAAGGTTGACCGACCGTTCAAACAGGAAGTAGTCTTATCACAGCATTTGAAGATAAGGTGTAACTGTAATGAAGAAAAAACAAACAGAAAAATCAAATTATAATGCAAAATAAATTAAACAATTAAAATTTAAATATGTTTTTATTGGCATATTAACATAAAATCGGAAAACAATTTTTCATTATAATATATTAGACATTCTAACATACAACATGATTCTGTATTTTTAAAAGTATTACAAAAAAATCTTATTAGATTACACAAATGTTCTTTTTCTAAATTATCAATAATATTTGCACCACTAAGACCATCACCACCACCACATAATAAAGCAACACTTGAATTTTTTAAAAGTTTGTTGTAAAAATCTTTAAAATGTAAATCACATAATAAATTTATTTTAAGTTCAATTATATCTTGATGTTTTAAAATGTCTTCAAGAATCCATCGGTTCAGTGATAACATCTCAGCAGATGAATGTTGTTTCTTTATCACCAACACTTCAGCAAGGTTTGCATAACCCCCAAAAACCGTGTAATTTTCATGACGCACATTAAAAGATTTGTGTTCTTCATCAAACCAACTGAAATCCATAAATTCAAATTTCCCACCAATCACGTGGATCAAATATAATCGATTGTTCTTTGATTCCAAGTTTCACAACGGGTAGAAAATCAGTAAATGGATCCAATCCAATTTTCAAATAATGTTTATCACCATCACAACCATCATTTAATGTACTACGAAGACGGTAACAAAATTCGTTAATCAAAGGTGTTGATGTCTGTTGTTGTTTTGGTTGCTGTTTATTTGAAATATCATTTATAAAATCATCAATCACATTGTCTATATCAGATTTTACCACTTTAACTTTTTCTAAACTTTCACGGTCCTTAGATGCACACCTTTTTCTAACAATTTTTTCCAAATTTTTACCACCCATCATTTTTAGGCAAATACAAACATTCAACTAAACTGTAGTACCTTTTAGCTCAGGCTTTATATACGATTATAATTAGATCACGTGATTAAGAATTATTACAAATTAATCGAAAAAAGGCCCTCGATTTATGTGGCAACTCCACCAATTTGTGCTTGTTTCCCATAAGAATCAATGTTAATTCTACAGATTTCAACAAATTTGTAACAAAATCCCATAAGAATACATGTAAATCGAAACACAAAAAAATTATCAGGCTTATTGCTTGCTTGCTTGCACCCACCCACCTACCTACATAAATAGCAGAAAACCGTTACATGTTACAGGATGTGGTTTTCCTTATCATAAATGAAACAACAAAATGTACAAAAATTATAAATTTTATTAAATAGAAAAAATTACATTTTAGTATAATAATTATTTTTTCCACATGGTTATAGATGTTTTAAATACATTATATAACAATGAAATAGTTGCAGAAAATGTTATAAAACAAATTAATTTAAATGCAATAGGATCATATAAATAATATTGAATTGGTGGTATAAGTTCATTATTATTACAATTAATACTTAAATTATTTACTCTATAATAATCTGCATTATTATTAGAATGGAATATAAAAACTGAATTCCAAAATTCCATATCACCCACACTTCGATCAGGGAAAACCAATTTGATTTTATAGTTGAGATGTGGATATGTTCTGTAGTTTAATAATAAATTCTGTAGATTCATTTGATACACTGCTAAATTATTATTATCAATATTGTTGGGTTGTAATCTGTACCAGGCAGCAGGCCATGTATCATTTTTAGTTCCATCCAAATCGAAACAGACATACGATTCTATCACATTTTGAGGGTGTTGAATATAAAATACATTTTGTACAATCGCACTAAGCAAAATAAAACCTGTTGTTAGGAAAGGCATCTTGATGAAACTAAATTAAAATTATTTTTTGCAGCAGAATGATGTCTTTTCGAACCCATTGTTGAAATACAACTGGGGATTGTTGTTTTTTCTTTTTAAGTTTTTGAAATAAAACGACAAAATGCATAAAAATTATTCTTTATTGAACACAAACGAATTTAACGGACTAAATTGTTACAGGATGTGGTTTAGCTTATCACATTCATGTTTCAACGGACAAAATTAAATTGGAAGTAAATTACATAAATAATTGTATAAAATATAACAATTTCTTAAACTACAAATACATTTTTTATTATAATTATTATGGTTAAAACACATTGGAAAATCTTTAGTTAAATTGGGGGAGTGTTCATCATTTTCCAAATTGATCACAATTGGGTGGATTGTTGATTTCTCGTTGCAGATTTCATGCAGTATATTATTGAGATAATTTTCTTTTACATTTCCTTTCACGTACACTCGATCAACATCAGCTACATGATGCAATAATATATTATTAATTTCATCCAAATCCGTGAATCCATTGTTGTACATCAAACAATGATGGTTGAATTGTAAATATTTAATTTGTTTCTTCTCATCAGATGTTAGATGATGGAATGGTTTTGGGGGTTTAAATAAATAGTTTGCATGTTGTCGTTGTAATTCTTTACCATTGGTTACTATAGCTAATTCTTTAGGTATAAAAGTGGATAGTACATTAAAACCCTGAATATCAATTACAACAAATTTCATGTTTGCACATGAAAGTTTCAATTGATACTAAACATATAGGTACCTTTATTATATCATATTACGCACAACACCACTTAGAGGTGTATATTCAACAACACAGTCGTGAATAATTAGACAGTAGGCTTTTGTATCAGTGGGAAACACTGTTGAACTTTCAAATTCTAATTTTACATTCACCGATGATGATTGTATAGCATCGTTTTGCTTAGAACAATCAATCACAAAAAACGATCTAGTTCTGAAAGCAGTATAATTAAGCAAAGGTTGTGGTGATTTTTTCATATGATTATAAAAAGTTGATTGAAAATCACTGTACATGTGATATGCTTCAGTGTATCGTTGTTTTTCAAAGTCCATTCGAAGAGATTCATATGGATAACATATCGAATTTAAATAAACCTTTACATCTGTTATATTCAAATTATCGAAATACGTCACATCAATCTTTATATTATCCTTCCGGTTTGTTTGAAATGCAACAATTATGTAGCGTGGTTTCTGCAAGTTTGTACTAGTTTTCACAGCCCATATTTTGTTGTTCTCAATGCTGGTAATTCGTGCAATTCCCATTGTCTATAGGGTATTAGAATAGGTTTATCCTTATTGAGACCATCCAAAAGTCGTAATTTTACAGCATCACTTGGATAAATGTGCTTTACTCGCAATTCCACATTTATCACGTTAACTTTAGCTGTTTTTGTTCCCGATGAAAAGTAACAATTTAGATCAGTACGAGAACGAATTAATCGAATTTTATGTTTTCCATTTATAATTTTAGGATAATCGTGAAATACTCCCATAAGAAATCGTAATGGGATACGCAAAGTAAATAATTTCTTGTCCACAGGATCTAAAGTACGTAATAAACCATCAGGCCAATTCCACCCAGCCAAATTTAGTGATCTACTTTCTTGTTCATTGAGACAGAGATATGCCATCATTGTACTTGTAATACCAACATCACGTACCCTATCTATTTCTTTTCCATTTAATTCATAACTTATTTGTTCAAACAGGAATGCACCAATATTGTTTGTAACTGTACAATCTCCAGTAACTGATGTTGATGAAATCTCAGGAACAAATTCTGCTTCAATAAACAAAGCAGCATCATATAGAGCCAAAAAAACATCTTGTTGATTAATAGTTATTTCAATCTCATCACTGTTTTCAAATGATTTCGTATGTGGATGGTAGGTATGAATTTCTTCTCGAACTATCGAATCATCAAAGCCGGGCTCGTTGAATATTTGTAGACTTTCTGACATTGTATCCTCTCGATTGTAAAAATGCTACGTTTATAGGAGACAAGGATGATGATAATGGTGTTGATGATCTGCTAACCGTCTTCAAACAACGTTGAAGACTTAATGAGGGTGGAAAGTTAGATTCGTATTTTTTATATTTGATCTCATCATCGGTGTTGGTGGTTGTGTTGTTGAAAATTAAACCCATTTTCAATTAGTTCTCTTCAATTCTAAACGTACAACAATTGTTTCACCACGAAAATTTATCAATTCAGAATTTTGATTTAATATTTTTAAAGTTATATTGCTATATGTCAGCCTTAAGCGACGTCGGGGCGGTCAGTACTTGGATGGGAGACCGCTTGGGAACACCGCGTGCCGTTGTCCCTTTTTTTAACTTTTTTAATTTTACAAACCCCTAATATGAATTTCGCTAAATAAAAAATGTTGGTTTTGTAATTAAAAACATAAATACAGGGTGATTCATTAACAACGGGCAATCTCTGAACTGGAGATACTACACACCAAAATATGTCGATTGAGCTTAACATGTCTTATACAAATGTTGCAGGTTTACGAGATACAGGGTATTTAAAGTTGGAATTTTAATTTGAAATTTCTTAATAATTTTGTGATTTTAAGCAGTATCGTCTTGAAAATTGGCGACTTTATGTTTTTTGGCATGAAAATTACGAATTTTATGCTGAATTTAGCACTATTTATACAGGGCGTTAGTTACACCCTGTTACTTAGGTAAATTACAACATATCTTTTTTGCCTAATGAGTTATGGCTAAAATGACTAGAAAATCTAAAAGGCAGTTCAATTTTGAATAAGAAAGGTACTCTTGTTTATTTCATGTAACTCTATCAGTTTTTGAGTTATTTGCATTTTAAACATTCAATGAATTTTGTTTATTGTAAAATGAATTTATTCTTTTAAATTACTACTATGCTGGGTAACAACAGTAAAGACAACAAATAACAATCAGTAACAGTAATAAAAGAAAACTTCAAAGTAAATGCTCAAAATGCCCGCCTTCCACTTCAATACACTTTGTAAGGCGTCTTCTTTAAATACCCTGTATCTCGTAAACCTGCAACATTTGTATAAGACATATTTTGGTGTGTAGTATCTCCAGTTCAGAGATTGCTCATTCTTAATGAATCACCCTGTATGTAATATAACTATGTAAATACTTATTTTGGTCTATAACCGAGGACTACCGCGAGAACTGGGGACCTTGGTTGCGCGGTCACCGTAGGAGGGAAATTCACCAGAGAAAGAAAGAGAAGAGGGAATTCAGCGGAGTATTGGAATGAACAATATTTGAAATAACTTTGGTTTTTAATTTTGAAATTTGAATTAATTTGATTTAATAATAACTTTAACACTTGATTTAATAGTAAGTACCTCTAGTTACATACTTAACCGATTAGGAAAATTTGGCGAATGTAGCTAACAGAGATTTTGTAAAAATTTTCAAATTACCTAATTAATTTAGATCTCCTGATTACGAAAATGTTAAAAATAAGCGGCGGCTCAAATATTTCCAAAGTTATAGGAGTTTGAAAACTTGAAACATCCAAAGTTTGGATGTGTAAATTAAGCACTTTTTCAACTTTTATTCATTAAAAATGCACTCAGTAGACTCTATTGCACTAACTAATGATTAATCAAGCATTACGTTTTAGTAAAATATCTGATGTGCCCAACACATGAATTTCTTATACGGATAGTATCACAATAATTATTTTTCCTAAAGAAATTAAGTAAAATTTCTTGTAAAAATTTTGAGGGGTTCCAGCAATTTTCAAATAGTCTCTGTCGCAATTATTGCAATACGCATAAATTTGTCTTTGTCCCACTCATTATAACCGAATTTTACGACAAAAATGTGTTTTATTTTAGATTTTTGACCTATTGCTCACTTAAAAAAATCTCCCGGTATGAAATTACATTTATTTATTCATTATTATTGTTTTCGGTACCATAGAAACCAGTAAAATAAAAAAAAACTAATAGTCCGTCTTTCTAGGATTCGAACCCGGGACCTTCCGTTTGGCAGTGGTCAAGTCTCTATGTCTAGTCTACCTCGACCGTCGGATTCAACTATCAACGCGCGCTATGAGAAATATAAAGTGTTTTAAGAATTTCTAGTTTTTTGAAATTTTTTTGACGGAATTTCAAAAAAAAGTTAAAACAAAATTTATTCAAAATTCAATTCTAAATCAATGTTAAAGAATAAAAAAATCTCATAAATTGTTCATTTTTCAAGATATTCCTAAAAAACCTAAAAATGTCTTCAGGTAAGTGTCATTTGTTTTGGTGCTAGATGAAAAATATGTGGCACCCACAATTTTGTTCAAACTCTTAAATATGAAATTTGAATCAAATCCGATAACTCGTTTTCGAGTTATGGTGGATACAGACAGACACACAGACAGACATCATAGGGAAAATGGTCAAAATGGATTCAGGGGCCCTCCAAACGTGTAAATCCATCAAAATCTCGGAGTCGAAAAAAATCACGATTACAATACTTCCTTATACTTCGTATAAGAAAGTAAAAAGATTTATTTACTCTATTTCGGCACGTTTATTTTGAAACACTAATCTAACCTTAAAATTTTAAATCAAGGATCGCTTGATTTCTTAGTAAGGGGAAATGAAATTCCTTTGACAGCAAAACAAGAAAAAGAAAATGCTTTAAAAATGGGGTTTTCATAAATAATATTAAATGGTAATGATTAATTAATTAATAATTAGTGCAATAGATACTAGTGAGTGGATTTTTAGTGAATAAAACTTGATAAAAGTGCTTAATTTACACATCCAAACATTGGATGTTTTAAGTTTTCAAACTGCTATAACTTTGGAAATATTGGAGACCGCTGCTTATTTTTAGCATTTTCGTAATCAGGAGATCTTAATTAATAAGGTAATTTAAATTTTTTTCCAAAAGCGCTGTTAGCTACATTCGCCAAGTTTACCACCAATTATTTTAATCAGTGTCAATGATTACATATCAGGGTAAAGATCTTGCTAATAATGCTAATACTTTAATAAAAAATCTTCCATTTGAATTACATAATTACATTTACCAAGTTACAATTATTGTGGACCTGATACAAAGTTACAGAAACGTTTTAATCGAGGTGATCGAGGTATAAATAAATTTTACGAAGCTTGTAAAGAACATGACATTACATATTCGAAAAATACAATTTAAAACATCGTCATCCTGCTGACGAAATATTAAAATATAAAAATAATAAAAATAAAAAAAAAAAAATAAAAAAAAAAAAAAATAAAGCGTGGCATCGTGTAAAATCTAAAGACGTTAGTGCTGGTGAAAAAACTGTTGCCTGGTTTGTTACGAACACGAACGCAATGAAAATAAAATGAAAAAGGGTTATGGGTATGAAAGGAAAATAACGTCTTAGTAATCCCCTCTATGGTAATGAAATAATTAATCATCTAAAAGTTAAATGTAAATAAAAAACAAACAAAAAGAAAATTTAAAAATATTTATTCTAATAATGAATTGAACAATTGGATATCAAAATATTTACCAAATAATTATTGAGTATTAACATCGTCTAATACATTAATAGTAAATACTAACATCTTCATTTTCTTTCCTCTTCTATTTTGTGAAGTTCCGGTAGTAGTATAAGAAGAAGATTTTCGTTTTGTGCCAGATGTTGAAGGGTTTGTCTTCTTAGATGTTGATGGATTGCCTCCTGATAGAAAGTCGTATCTATCACTTAACTCTATAAGCCGTTTTTCTTCTTCGTTTGTAAAATTCCCCAAATAATGAAATCGTAGAGGAAATTTTAACAGTTTGGTATTGAGATTTTGTCTATTCGGTGTGTAGTCCAGGGAGACTACACAGCTATTATTGGTAGTAGTACGAATCATTGTACACTTGTAGTTAAAAATGTACTCACACAATAATTTCACATCTTCGGCAGATAATGACGAATCGGTGGGTACAATAAGAATAGAAGATTTTATATCCATATTGAATAAACTTTAGTGAATAAACTAAAGTCGAAATCACTAAATCTCGTCTTTATATACTCAACATTGTATTATAATCCAACCATATTTGGGCATATTCTCATAACTGGTTTCTGCAAGTGCAGTCAGATTTTATATTAAACCTAAATAATTTCATTAACCTTGCAATTAATATTCAGTACAACTACACCACGTCCAGACAGAATTCCTGTTTTTTTCGAATTTAAATAAAATAAGCTTTTCTAGTAAATATAAACGTAAATTGAAATCAATTGTTTTTTAAATTATAATTGTTTACACATTCTTCAAGTTCAAGTTTACAAATTGAAAACATTTTCTATTTTGAAATATGCTTACACATTAATTAGTAGGTATGTTTATTTATACGAGTAAAGTATAAATATCAAATAACAAACACGTTCGTATATCTCATTCAAAATGTGGAGTTGCTACGCTGCAGAATTATGGTCAAAGCACAGAATATTCTGTGGTCAAAGGTTGAAGATTTGAAAAGTGCAATAAAACGACTAATGTGTAAGTTTAAATTTTGGCCTTTGATGCAGGTCATGAATGTGTATACGGAAAAGATGTGGTGTTTGAGGGCGAACGAGAAAATCTTCACAAGTTAGCAATCCGATACGTGGGAAACTTCAACAGACGATTTTTGTTTGAAATTAGTGAAAGAAGATTTTATTGGATTTCTAAAAAATGTTGAGGGATAGGTATGTAACACCAGAGTTTAGGGAAAAATGTAAACGGTATAAAGAACAAGAACGAGAAGAAATAGAAATATTATAATTTGTATTGTTTTTTTTAAAAATAATATTGAATTACTTATATTTTAAATGTTAAATTTATGAATTTACATTTACATTACTTGAAATTCTAAATTAATTAACCATTATAGCGAACACAGACAACCTTGAGACAAGTATAATAACTCTCGCAGGTTGTAGGTATTATTATTTGGCAACAAATTAAATGCCCGGTATTTATATTCAAATGCAATGTTCATATTCCCAATATTTTATTCCAATGCTCAGTAAAAATACTAAGTGCACAGTAAAATGGCTAAATGCACGATAAAAATAGTAAGTGCTCAGTAAAATGCTTAATGCACGATAAAAAATAGTAAGTGCTAAGTACAATAATTAGTGTTGGGTAAAAATACTAAGTGCTCAGTAAAAAACTTAATGCTCGGTAAAAATTGTAAATGCTCGGCAAAAACACTGGTCAAATATTCAAATTTATTTTATCTACTTCATTTTCCTTGCCCTTAAAAACATGTGAAAAGTGAAAGTATAGTATAAATTTACTGGTTAGGTTGTAAATTAAGGCTTTTTTTCATTTTTTATAAAAAAAAAACTCGATATGGGCGCATTTAATATTTTTACCCTGCAAACTAGGAATAAATTTATCGTGCAAATATCTTTTTTACTTTCTTATACGAAGTATAAGGAAGTATAGTAATCGTGATTTTTTCGACTTCGAGATTTTGATGGATTTACACGTTTTGAGGGTTTTTTAGGAATATCTTGAAAAATAAACAATTTAAAAAAATTTTTTATTCTTTAATATTGATTTAGAATTAAATTTTGAACAAATTTTGTTTGAACTTTTTTTTGAAATTCCGTCAAAAAAATTTCAGAAAAAGTAGATATTTTTAAAACACTTTATATTTCTCATAGCGCGCGTTGATAGTTGAATTAGATGGTCGAGGTAGACCATGTGTTTCATTATATGGGTGCCAAACGGAAGGTCCCGGGTTCGAATCCCAAAAGGAACGGTTTATTAGTTTTTTTTTATTTTACTAGTTTCTATGGCACCGAAAACAATAATAATGAATAAATAAATGTAATTTCATACCGGGAGATTTTTTTAAGTGAGTAATACTCGTAGGTCAAAAATCTAAAATAAAACACATTTTCGTCGTAAAATTCGGTTATAATGAGTGGGACAAGGACAGATTTATGCGTATTGCAATAAGTGCGACAGAGACTATTTGAAAATTGTTGGAAACCTTCAAAATTTTTACAAGAAATTTAACTTAATTTATTTAGGAAAAGTAATTATTGTGATACTATCCGTAAGTATAAGAAAGTCATGTGTTGGGCACATCAGATATTTTATCATGCAAAAGTGATTTCTATATCACATAGTACTATTGTGCGTTTGCATTATTTTATATAAAATTTTGAATTTTTTATTGTGCAAATGTGATTTAAATATCGAACGCTTTATTCCTATCCTTATTATTTCAGTTCAGTTGAAAAGCTGCTAATAACATTTGTTTACAATGCTTGTTTGTCAATTGTGTAACAATCAGTTTGTCTATAAATCTACTTTAAAAAGACACCTAAAGACAGTATGTAAAAAATATGGTGATTTTAACTATTAATTTATTTAAAAAAAAAATAAAATATTTAAAATTTTAGTAAATACCCAACCTGTGCTAAACCGTATGACAGGAAAGACAATTTAAATAAGCATATAAAAACTACTTGCGCATCCAGAACGAAACCAGATATGATTATACAAATTTAGTTTTTATATAAGTAGTATACAGGGCGCCCGTTTTTCGACCTTAAGCATAGGGATCTCGGTTATTTTACGAGATACGAAGTCGGTTAAATTAGTGCAAAGTTGCTAAATTTAGTGCTCAGTAATTATCCGAAGACAAATTTGAATTATCTTGAACGGCCTGCTGGAAAACTGAAAAAAACTGAAAATTGCGATTTTAAAAAATTGCTCATAACTTTTATGTTTACGAAATTTTTTGCAGTCTGCAAAAACATTCTCATAGCAACTTTTTATGCTCTACTTTAATAAATAGAATAGTAGTTTAATAAACAAGAGTGTTAATAAGAGCGATTAATAATCGAAACGATTTTAACGCGTGAGCGCAGCGAGCGCGTTAATGAGTCGAGATTATTAATCACCGATTAACACTCATGTTGATTACAATATTTTTTTGTCGATCGCTCTTTATTAGAATGAAAATAATCTAATTTTGTTCCATGGCAAAATCCAAATTCTGACATAATATGCAATAAGTCAAAATACCACTGACATAATTAATTAATTTCGGCAGGTGTCAGTTCCAAATGCATGTTTCAATAATATAATATATTGTTGGTTACCTAGCAAATCTCATAATCTCAACAATGTTTTTAATGTGCATGTATGCATTAAACTGAGTTATTAATACACTCCTTTTATTACATTAACTAGATCTTTAATAAACGATCGACAAAAAAAACATTTTTCTTTCATACCCGCGCGGAAAAAATGATTTTGGGTGGCTGGTGACAAACATCAAAAATGATTGATTCCGCGATAGATGATGTGTTCGTTTGGGAAAATGTACTTTCCCACACTAGTGACGGGAAAGTATGGTAAAATGTGACGGAACATGGTTTCCCGTGCTCTGCGTTAGAGAAAAACGCCACAATTGTGATTAATTTTTTCTTACGGTCGCCTATTTGATTTTTACCATTTTGAATGCAGCTTTTTTACTTTCTTATACGAAGTAAATATCTGATGTGTCCAACACATGACTTTCTTATACATTGCCATGATACAGTTTTAATATTTGGAAAATACTGAAGGGGTAGCCAATAATCGCATGCAGTCGACATTCAATACGTTATTAATATAAAATCACATTTATTTATTTATTACTAACTGTCCCCAGCGGGCTTCGCCCCACGATAGTTTTCTATTTTCCACAGTTTTTTCAATATTTAATTGTATTACAATATATCAATATACCGGGTGCCCGTTTTCAAACCTGAATAACATAAGGATTTAAGATTATTGTGGTGAATTCTTGCTTGCCAATTCGGCCAAGAGAAAATATTTTTTTATCAGTGGAATGAGAAACTTATGGCGCGTCGAATGATATCAAAAACTACATTATTTTCATCGATTTTTATTTAAAAATATTAATTTAAAATTTTTTAAAACATAAAAACGTAGCCGTCGATCTTTTCAAATAATATTGCTACAATCGATTTCCTCAACGGTATAGATTTCTGTAATGTAAATAATGCACTTTTGTAAATCAGAGATAGATAGCGCCACTATAGATATACATTTTTTTGACGGAATTTCAAAAAAAAGTTCAAACAAAATTTGTTCAAAATTTAATTCTAAATCAATGTTAAAGAATAAAAAAAATCTCATAAATTGTTTATTTTTCAAGATATTCCTAAAAACCCTAAAAATGTCTTCAGGTAAGTGCCACTTGTGTTGGTGCTAGATGAAACACATTTAATGTGGCACCCACAAATTTGTTCAAACTCTTAAATATGAAATTTAAATCAAATCCGATAAGTCGTTTTTGAGTTATCGTGGATACAGACAGACACACAGACAGACAGACATCATGGCGAAAATGGTCAAAATGGATTCAGGGGCCCTCAAAACGTGTAAATCCATCAAAATCTCGAAGTCGAAAAAATTCACGATTACTATTTCTTATTACTTCGTATAAGAAAGTAAAAATTTTCGCAAACAAAAAAGTTATGAGTGATTTTCTAAAATTGTAATTTTTAGTTTTCCAGCAGAGCGCTCAAGATGATTAAAATTTGTCGTCGGATAATTATTGAGCACTAAATTGTGCAACTTTGCACCAATTTAACCGACTTCGTATCTCTTAAGACAACCAAGATCCCCATGCTTAAGTTTGAAAAACGGGCATATTGAAAAATACTCACATGTAGGTACTTTATATTCTTTTTTCACTACCGAGTGCCCGTTTTCAAACTCGCATATAGAGATTTAACTTTATTGCCAATCCCTGCTCGCCAATATGGCTTAGAGAAAATACTTTGGTATCAGTAGAATGAGAAACTTATTGCAAATCGAATGATATCAAAACTACATTACTTTCATCGATTTTTATTGAAAAATATTAATTTAAAATTTTTATGATTTAAAAGTCGAGTTGTCATGATTTCTAAAACATAAAAACTGTCGTTTGATGCGCAATAAATTTCTCATTCCACTGATACCAAAATATTTTCTCAAGGCTGAATTGGCGAGTAGGAATACATAATAATGTTAAAAACAATGGTAAATCCCTATGTGCGAGTTTGAAAACGGGCACACTGTATATATTATCTATCTTAATGAATAACAGTAGCTAATTTACCATACCAAGTCGATGTGGCACTCCGGGAAAATATCCAAAGATGGGTTGACGAAAACCCTAACAATATTTATCGTCTCGAGGGGGAGGAGTTAGAAGGCACGGACTCTCACACGCCTTCACAATGGATTTTAACGTTTTGATGGTTGGTCAAAGTGTACCTACCCAACAGCACAAATCACAACCCTCTGCCATAAAGAACATCCACGATGGGATGGGCTGGAGTTAATTATCCAACAACTTAAGGGGCAGGGGAAGAAGTGAAGTAGTTGTCAATGTAACTATTGTGAGGTACGGAGAGTCGAAATGCGGGAGCTCCTATACGCACTACCACTCCATGACCCGTACGATGATGAAGGATACCAGAAGAGGAAGTCTGCTGGGATTAAAAATTATAAGTAGATAATATTTACCACTTACTTTTGTTATATTGATTTGTTGCTTTTTATATTTTTTTCAGGAAGGGTACCTACCATTCCGCTGACCTCATCACCGACAATATAAACATCCTGTCAAAGCCGTAAAGATCGGATCATTAATAGACATAGTTCGATAGGTTAAAAGACTGGACTAAAGCTTAAAATAGAAGTTGTGTTGATACACCCGATCCAGTGTCTCTGTACGTTAATAAATAATAAATACTATAATTCAAAGAGTGTTCGTTTGTGGTCGTCCCGACATTTTTACACAGTATTACTATATTTAACAAGACAGGAAAATAACGTTTTTTTCGTGAGGTGAGAATTTGTACACGAGTTGCGTAGCGGCGAGTGAGGCAATCTCACGAACGAAAAAAACATATTTCATGTCGAGTAGTAAATGTAATTTATAAATTTATATTAGA
This sequence comes from Pediacus dermestoides, assembly GCA_963942485.1. Classification (NCBI taxonomy): domain Eukaryota; kingdom Metazoa; phylum Arthropoda; class Insecta; order Coleoptera; family Cucujidae; genus Pediacus; species Pediacus dermestoides. The sequence continues at coordinate 137,037 of OZ012629.1, read as the reverse complement.
AACTACAATTTTTTATTTATTTAAGATGACAGTTTTCAAATCAAAATTAAATTATCATTGATTAAAATATTTTAAAATGAACGGACAACCACCAACATCCTGTACTTATAAAGCAAATTTTCCAAAACTATACAGGGTGTCCCAAAATTAGCCTGCCAAAATGTACGAACTGATTCTACGTTCAAAAATAATGCAAAAAGTTTCAATAAATATAGGTTGAAAAATGGTTCCTAAAGAGGCTACAGCCCCCCGAAAAGGAGACCCCAAAGTGGAGTTTTCTGTAATATCTTTGCAACTGTTTGAGGTAGATTCATGAAATTTGGTCAGTTTAAAGCTTTGATAATTTGCCACATATTTCTTTTTCCAATTTTCAGAAATTTTGCCAGGGGCGTCACATACAGCGTTGGTGTTGGGTATATTATGCCCCATATTTTTTGTGGGGATAATTATTAAATTTTTTATATCAAATTTGAAACTTGGTTTATTTTTACACAAAAAAGGTAGTCTTAGTCGATCATTGTATCTTGAACCATTTTCGAGTAAAATCGTTTTGAAAAAATCACGTCCATGAAACCTACACTAATAAAAATAATCACAAAACTAAAATTTATCAAAAGTAGACAGTGAATTAAAATTTATAGGTATTTATTACTTCGTTTAGCATTTCCTCGTCAAATATTAATAATAAAAACAAAATTCCAAAATGAACAAATTTTTTTCAATTTTGTGATTATTTTTATTAGTGTAGTTTTTATGGACGTGAGTTCTTCAAAACGATTTTACTCGAAAACTGTTCAAGATTGAGAGATCGACTGAGACGACCTTTTTTGTTTAAAAATAAACCAAGTTTCATAATTTGATATAAAAAATTTAAAAATTATCCACACAAAAAATATGGGGCAGAATTTACCCATCACCTACCCTATATGTGACGCCCCTGGCAGAATTTCTAAAAATTGGAAAAAGAAATATGTGGCAAATTATATAAGCTTCAAACTCACCAAATTTCATGAATCTACCTCAAATAGTTGCAGATATATTACAGAAAACTCCTCTTTGGGGTTCCAATTTCGGGGGGTTGTAGCTCCCTTAGGTAGCATTTTTCAACCTAAGTATATTTATTTAAACTTTTTGCATTATTTTTGAACGTAGAATCAGCTGGTACATTTTGGCAGGTTAATTTTGGGACAAACTGTATATCAGCTTATTTCTTGTATATTCCTATTTGAAACATAAAAAAAAACGTGTCATTGTCAAGATAGATTTGATTTTTTATTTATATCTAAGTATGTTTTTTGCAGGATCCGTCAAATTCACGTATTTGCTGGTTTAATTAAAAGAATAGTAGGTTTTGTTTACAAATTACTGATTTGTAAGTATCTTACCGATCAGGATCCGTCAAATTCACGTATTTGCTGGTTTAATTAAAAGAATAGTAGGTTTTGTTTACAAATTACTGATTTGTAAGTATCTTACCGATCAGATTATCGCCTTCTGATCGGTAAGTAATGACATATGAAAGTTTTGTCATTTTATTTTAGATAATTTTATAGTTGTCACTTTAACATGAACAAATTTAGAAGCATTTTAATTTGGTTACTATTCTTTTGATTACATCCATAAATACATGAATTTGACGGAGCGTGCAAAAAAGGTTATGAGCATGTCGTACGTTAAGGGTTACCGTTCTCCATACTTAATATACTATTTGTCAAAAAAATGAAAATGTGTAAATAATTATAATAGCGTTAATATTAAGACTATACAACCTTAATACTTTTTTGCACGATTCGTCACATTCACGTATTTACTGATTTAATTAAAAGAATAGTAGATTTTGTTTACAAATCACTGATCGGTAAGACATCACTTACCGATCGGAAGGCAGCAAGTAATCAAATATGAACTTTTGTCACTGATGCATTTTAGATAATTTTATAGTTGTCACTTTGACATGAACAAATTTAGATTCATTTTAATTTGGTTATTGCATGGATCGTGCAAAAAACGTAATATAGCATCACAAGCGTTAAGGGTTACCGGTGTCAGGCAACATTTATTGCATTCCACCAGTAACATATCCTTACCGCTTTTAATGCTTAAATAACTATTAGGTATGCCTAAAATGAAGTATAGAATCTAAAAATTAAAAAATTACAGGGTGTTCAATTTAAAATAACAAAGTTTGTGCATACTTGTTGAAGTTCATAAAAAGTTTCGAAAAGTACTTAAGTTGAAAATTGCGTGATGGATTTTTTTAATGTTAATTATCTATTAAACATTCATTTTTCAAGGTTTTGCCACGATGATCAAAATAAAAAATAATGCTTTATGGTATACACACAGGGTGAATGAAATTGGAAGGACATTATACGGGAACGTCGTTTATTTAAAGGGATGTTGTTGTCTTGATGGTGCGGGCCTGAGGGTGAAACCCCCAGTTCCTGCAGGCACTGAGGCCAAAAAGGTCCTCGAAAGATATCTGACTCTCAGTAGTTGAAATCTGATGTCCGCAATAGCAGTACATTCAGGGATGACAAGAATATGAGTTTCTTCCTCCTTACAAGATATCCTACAAGTTGAGTCGCTAACCACGCCCAGCAGACTCAAGTGCCCCTAATACCAATGTGTAAAAAATACAAGTGAAATACTTCGACTTGGAATATTAAAACATCAGGAAACGAATAATATTAAAACAACAACCAGAACAGGCTGGAACCCTAACCATCGAAACATTAAACATGATGAATAGACCACGATGTGGAGTAGTGGACCATTCATATGCACTTGAAGTCCATGTATTCTCTGCGTATAAATGGAACGACAATTCATTACGATGGTGTTTTGTGAATCGACATCCTTTGCTTTTAGCTTTGGGAAGCACACACCAACTTAAAATTTACCACTTATATAGAGCTTTCTGATATTGACATAAGTAGTGGTGATTCCCATCACAAGAATTATGCATCGAACACTAATTGTTGTTTTGAATAGAACTCCAGATAGATCGAGACGAAGAGTCGAATTACTCTATGGATTTTGTAGGGAGTCGACTTGTAAGTCTATACCATGTGATGGCAGATGAAATCGGTCATGGTTTAGGGTTACATCATTCTAGTGAAGAAACTTACTTGATGTTTCCTGCATATCTACATCCCAGTACAAATAATCTATAGAAACATTGAGTAGGGAAGAAAGGAGAGATATAGATTATCTTTATTCAAATAAGGCATCCAATAAGGACCACATACAATTCATAGACGACACGGAAAACATCATATCATTAATATGCAATGTTGACATCATATTCTGGGAAAACATTAATCATTTATGATAAACATTACTGTTGTGAATTAGATGACAATTTAGTAAAAACTAAAGAATTAGACGATGTGACTAAATTTCTTCGGGGGGTACATGTCAACCCAATTTATTTCTTTTACGTTGACACCTTTCACGAATATATTGAATTCACCAAAGAGGTGGTACGGTCGGGTGCATTCGAATATTCTATGATAGGGTTGGCTTGTCCAAATGTATTTTTGTTACATCAATAAAAAAATCTTTTGAATGATATTATTTCTAATAATGTAAAAATAAATAATGAATAGTTTCTCAGTTTCCCTAGTTCTAGTAGTTCTTTTATTGAATTGTTTTCAGTTAAACTATTGGACTTTTACAGTGTTACAAATAACCATAAGATTGGAAAATTTCATGGTCATCGTTTGAATTTATTATTAATAATTAATTTGTATTTATATATTGTTATTATTTTTATGTGTATGATATCTATTTTTGTAATATACATTTTAAATGCTTACATATCTGAACATGAATTTGTAAACTGTGTTAAACAAGTAGGTACCCCAATAGTTTAATGTAATAACAGTAAAATAAAGATATCTACTTCCCATTTACATTGTTTAGATTTCTTAATTGTTTTTTCTGTACAATTTCCATTTTATAAACTTTACTACAACCTCTTAGGACCGGTTGAATAAAAATTTAATCGCGAGATAATCCTCCAAAAAGGATAAACTGCCATAGAAACAATTGTTGATTACAATTGTCACTATAGATATTTTGGAGGATAAAAATTTAACACCGCGATTAAAGTTTTATACAACCGGCCCTTAATGTTTGTTTTTAATAATTATTTTGTAAATTTTTAATAAAAGAATATTATTAGTTACAATGTTTTATTGAATTTAAAAATAATTAAAGAGAAATATTAAATTCACTACAGATTAAATGTACACTGAAAAAAGTAAACGTGCATTTTTACTAAGATAATCATTGGCCACCAAGTGACCAATGATAATCATAGTAAAAGTACGTAACTCGGTAAAATTACATGTCTCACGGGATTTTACATAAAATATGTAATTTTAAAATTACAGGAATATTGTACTTTTACCAGATAACGCACAGAAAAACTATGTGATTGGTCAACGAATTACATAAAACCTGTAATAAAGTTCAATAATGATGTTCTTTAGCATTTTTATGTAATATTACAATTTTTTGGACTTTTACTTATACTTTACAACAAACATGTAATTTTCAGAATGAAATACTAAAAAAGTGTTAATTCTACAATAAAAGAGTAATTTTTACAGTTCTAGTAATGTAAATTATATGTAAAAGTATACATACATTTTTTTCAGTGTATGAGTTTCATTTACATTAAATGTTTTTCATCTAGCACCAACACAAGTGACACTTACCCGAAGACATTTTTAGGTTTTTTAGGAATATCTTGAAAAATAAACAATTTATGAGATTTTTTTATTCTTTAACATTGATTTAGCATTGAATCCTGAACAAATTTTGTTTAAACTTTTTTTTGAAATTCTGTAAAAAAAAAAAATAAAACATTAATTTTTGTCATAAAATTCGGTTATAATGAGTGGGACAAGGACAGATTTATGCGTATTGCAATAGGTGCGACAGAGACTTCTGAAATTTATTTGACTATTTAATTTATCTGTCATTTAATGTTCATAAACGATTGAAAAAACTTAATTTTAGTCATTTCCATGGTTACAAAAAAATTGCAGCGGTAATTGTACTAGTACAAATTAGATCGATAATTGTACTAGTCCTTTTGGTGATAATTTTAAACAAATGATTGTGTGGGACGTTTTCTGACACTTATGACACTTAACGAATATTATTAGTTGTTCTTACAGTAACAATCATGAATGGCTCGATTGATAAATTATTTAATTTGCATAAAACGGGTTTGAGGTATTTGATTCATTAAATAGTCCTCCAAATACGACTCGTAGTCAATGTTATGCAGATCATTTTTGTGGTGGTTTCACTCATGTCAACTGCGCTTTCGAATTCGACTCGTGCAAGCACTCGTCAAATTCATATGCCAGTGCAGTTGACATTCGTAAAATCACGACAAAAATAATCGGCATAACATTGACTACTTGTCGTATTATAACTGAATATTGCTGGAAATGCTCAAAATTGAAAGACGATTTTTACAAGAAATTTAACTTAATTTCTTTAGGAAAAGTAATTGTGGTACTTATCCGTATAAGAAAGTCATGTATTGGGCACATTAGATATTTTACTTTCTTATACGAAGTAATAAGAAAGTATAGTAATCGTGATTTTTTTCGACTTCGAGATTTTGATGGAATTACACGTTTTGAGGGCCTCTGAATCCATTTTGACCATTTTCGCCCTGATGTCTGTCTGTCTGTCTGTCTGTATATCTACGATAACTCAAAAAGACTTATCGAATTTGATTCAAATTTCATATTTAAGAGTTTGAACAAAATTGTGGGTGCCAATTAAATCTTTTTCATCTAGCACCAACACAAGTGAAGACAGTTTTAAGTTTTTTAGGAATATCTTAAAAATAAACAATTTACGAGATTTTTTTATTCTTTAACATTGATTTAGAATTAAATTTCGAACAAATTTTATTTGAACCATATTTTTAAATTCCGTCAAAAAATTTTCAAAAAATGAGATATTCTTAAAACACTTATATTTCTCATAGTACGCGTTGAATCCGACTAGTAGATAGACTAGTGAGTTTGGGGCTTGGCTGCCAAACGGAACGTCGCGGGTTAGAATCCCAGAAGAACCATTAATTTTTATTTTTTTGTATTTTACTGGTTTCTATGGTATCGAAAACAATAATAATAAATAAATAAATGTGATTTTATATTAATAACGTATTGAATGTCGACTGCATGTGATTAATGGCTACCCGTTCAGTATTTTCCAAAGATTAAAACTGTATCATGGCAATGTATAAGAAAGTCATGTGTTGGGCACATCAGATATTCTTATACATACGAAGTAATAAGAAAATACTTATAGTAGGTAATCGTGATTATTTTCGACTTCGAGATTTTGATGGATTTACACGTTTCTGATCATTTTCGCCATGATGTCTGTCTGTATGTCTGATGTGTGTCTGACTGTCTGTATCCACCATAACTCAAAAACGACTTATCGGATTAGATTCAAATTTCATATTTAAGAGTTTGAACAAAATTGTGGTAGCCACATTAAATATTTTTCATCTAGCACCGACACAATAAGTGGCACTTACCTGAAGACATTTTTAGGTTTTTTAGGAATATCTTGAATAATAAACAATTTACGAGATTTTTTTATTGTTTAACATTGATTTAGAATTAATTTTGAACAAATTTTGTTTGAACTTTTTTTTGAAAATCCGTCAAAAAAATAAAAAAAAAGCGAAATTCTTAAAACACTTATATTTTTCATAGTGCGCGGTGAATCCGACAGCCTAGATAGACTAGTGACTAAAGCGACTTGGCTGTCCAACTGAAGCTCCCGGATTCGAATCCCAGAAGGACCATTTTTTTTAAATATATCTACCGGTTTCTATCGTACCGATAACAATGAATACATAAATGTGATTTTATATCGGAAGATTTTTAAGTGAGTAATAGGTCAAAAATCTAAAACAAAACATTTATTTTTGTCGTAAAATTTAACTTAATTTCCATGTGGTGTAATAAAAAATATACGAAAGAATCTAAATACATCGACTTTAGGAAAAGTAATTTCCAAGCACAATATGTTTATGTCCTAAAATCTGGTTATAATGAGTGGGACAAGGACAGATTTATGCGTATTGCAATAAGTGCGACACAGACTTCTTAAAACTATTTGAAAATTATTGGAAACGCTCAAAATTTAAACACGATTTTTACAAGATATTTAACTTAATTTCTTTAGGAAAAGTAATTGTGGCACTATAAGAAAGTCATGTGTTGGACACATCGGGTATTTTTAAATCTAATAGAATAGAAGTTATTCAATAAATAAAAAATTCAACTCTTAATTAAACGGTGGTGAGGGAACGACGGGGTCTAAGGATACAAAAACTTAGTTTTAAACTTACAGGGTGATCCTCTACTAGATTCTGCAAAAATTGTCTATAAGATAAAAAAAGTTTATTTCAACTCCTTGCTTACTCTAATAATAATATTTTTCTCCAGCCGGTTTAAAACATGACATTTCTAATACCATTTTTGAGAACTAAAGTTGACGTTTTTGTACCTAAGAATAAAAGTGGCGTTACCAAGAAAAATGTGTTTTTTTAAATCCTAGGATTGTCCATGTCAAATTAATGTCAAAATTTTATTAAATTAAGTAAGTAGGTACCACAGCATGTTTCATTCTGATTAAAAGTGGTTTTGGGCCTCGTAATTATTGCATAAGCTAGGCTACACTTTGCTTCGCCTCGTAAATGCAAACTAAGTAAATTGCTCGTCGAACAAAATGCCGCTTTTAATCCTCATAAAACAATCTACTATTTTCCAGTTCAGTTACTAAATGTCAACATTTAGGTATACCTGTCATTTTAATTGCGAAACGTTGGTCTTTTTATAACTAGTTACGAAAAGTGACAGTATTTCATCACTAGTTATGAAAAGACCAACTTTTCGCAATTATAAATGTTTACATTTCGTAACTGAATTGGAAAGAATCTTGTATGAAATTCATGGTAAAAACGTGTCTTTTTACCACTTGTTGCATAAATAACTATTATACAGGGTGTACCAGTTTAGACACGAAATATTTTTAGTTGTCATTCTTGAATAAATTCTGCATTGTCCTGTATACTTTTTTATCCCCAATCCAGGTTAGTTTTCTAGCAATCATCTCTTGAATTGTACAGGGTGTCCCATTTTCGACACTTTTAGGGGGTTATTGGCGTTATTATCAAAGATCGAGTGTTGCGGTTTTCACATTCTTACTTTTTTACGAAACGAAAGATTCCGGGGTCAAATTTGTCATGGCTCTCTTAGTTTTTAATCTATAGAGTGATTCTGAAAATCTTTATTTTTTAGACATCCCTCGTATTTCCGTTATGCGTCTACTTAGCAAAAAGGTGAAAACTGATCTTGATAGAATTTTTTACGTAGATTTCAGTGGCGTAGGCAGTTTTTGTGTAAAAGGTTTAGTTTTTGGGATATTGCCCAAACTTATGTTCTTTTAAATGGGACACCCTATATATTATTATTTATATTGATTAATCAAAATTTGGCTTTTCCAAAAATATATAATACTTAATATTTATTTTGAAAAACAAACTCAAAATTCGATATTTAGAATAATTTTCTTTATTTATAACAGTAGGCCATGGCTAATTTTTTAGAAAAAATGCAAAATTTTCACAATGCGTTATTATTCTAAAGCTAAACACTTCTAAAGATAATTTTAATGCATCGTATAAAACATACCAACAATATAATACTTCTCATAATTATCATAAACGGCCATTTTTCAAAATAAATATTAAGTATTATATATTTTTGGACAGCCCAAATTTTGCTTAATCAATACAAAAAATAATATATAGGGTGTCCCATTTAAAAAAATATAAGTTTGGGCAATATCTCAAAAACTAAACCTTTTACACAAAAACTGCCTACGCCACTGAATTCTACGTAAAAACTCTATCAAGATCAGTTTACACCTTTTTGATAAGTAGACGCATAACGGAAATACGAGGGGTGTCTAAAAAACAAAGATTTTGAGAATCACTCTGTAAATTAAAAACTAAGAGAGCCATGATTTGACCCCGGAATCTTTCATTTCGTAAAAAGTAGGCCAGCAAGGTGAAAACCGCAACACTCTATCATTGATAATAACGCTAATACCCCTTAAAAGTGTCGAAAATGGAACACCCTGTACACTCAAATTAGCAAAAATAAGGGAAATAAATCCAAAAAACTTGTTCTTTTGGGATCCGATGCTGAAAGTGATGGGTTTCAATATTCTGTGGTGTCCCCCAATTTTATTAGAGCCTGGCAACCCGAAACGCCATCCTTAAAGTGTATGAGATGTATTAGATCAAAAATTCAATTAAATCGACCGAACAATGCGGTCGCCCAAGATCCTATAATTTTTAATTCAAACTATGACAACAAAAACTCCTTAATTTTATTTAAAAATTCGCACATTGGTAAAAAATTACAATTTAAGATAATACATTTGAATATTCAATCTATATTTAACAAAATGGATGAGCTGGAAATATTTTTTACGTCTGAGGCCCCTCTGTGCATGTGTATTACGGAATCCTGGGCAACTGAAAACAACTTTAATGTACTAAACATAAATGGATACAAGATCGCAACGCATTACACACGTGAAACACACATTCACGGGGGTGTTTTGAGGTACGTTAAGGATGGTTACTCAACATCGGCAGTCGACGTCCACAAATACTGTAAAGAGATTACCATGGAGGCTTGTGCAAGTGTTATATCGATAGGTGATTATAGACTGGGGGTAGTTGCCATCTATAGGTCGCCGGCGGGCAACTTGGAGGAATTCTTTACATTCTTATCTAGTCTTCTCTGTGATCTGGAACAAAATTGTGATTACCTGGTTGTGTGTGGTGATTTTAATATGGATTTTTTACATACTTCCATATACTCCTCTATGCTCTGTGATATTTTTCAATCGTTTCGGCTGAATAACAAACTACGGTCCCCAACAAGAATTACAACAAATTAAAATGATCAATTTTCTTCTTCGGCCATTGATTACATGGTTAGCAGTTTACCAGAATTTGAGTGCTTTAATGTGAATCCCGGCATCTCCGATCATCTTTCACAATACATAATGTTCACCTTGGTTCATGCGGAACTCACAGAGGAACATCAACATCCAACATATCAAAGAAACGTCTCCCCATACAATCTCGAAAACTTGGAGGGGACGTTATCCAATATCAACTGGAATAGTATCTTGGTACCGGGAAAACCTGACGAATCCTTCGAATTGTTTTTGTCGACTTTCCTGTGGTATTTTGAAATTTTTTGTCCTCTACAGAAAGTAAAAACTAAAACGAATAAAAAACGAGTTCCCTGGTTAACAGCTGAGATAATTAATATGAAGGATGAGCTAAAGCAGTTATACACAAACATGACGACTTTTAGGGATGAAGTAAGCAATATGCTATATAAGGAGTTCAAAAAGTATTACCGTAAAACCATCAAGGATGCAAAGAGAAACTACTACAGAAACTCCATAAACCAGGCATCAAACAAACCCAAGAAAATATGGCAACTTATAAACCAGAGTACTGGAAAAACATCAAGTACATCAAATAAAGAAATAAGTTTGGGGCGTGATAACTTTTATACGTCTGATCAACAAGAGGTGGCAAATCTGAGTATTTTTCTACTAAAGTTGATGAAACTCTATCCGATCACTATGGAAATAATAAAATTAACAGCTGTACGACCTGTGAGAATGTTTAGCAAACTATGTTTTATTTTCCTGTGACTGAAAACGAAATAATATCAATAGTTAACAAACTAAAAAATAAACACAGCACGGGTTTTGACAATGTATCCATACGTGTCGTCAAATATATCATACACACCATTAGTTATCCACTGGCATCTCTGATAAACAGCTCTGTACATAAAGGTGTATTTCCATCAGCATTAAAGCTGGCAGTTGTTCTTCCAATACATAAAAAAGGGAATACCAGCTCTGTCGAAAACTACAGACCCATTTCAATATTAAGGGTGTTTTCCAAAATCTTTGAAAAAGTAATCTTCAACAAAATGACAAAATACATACAGAAATTTCAATTGCTAGCTAAAACACAACATGGCTTTTGTCAAGGAAGATCAACAGAAACTGCGTCAGTTAACTTTCTGCAGGAAATATATGAAAATATAGAAGCTGGTCAAATCACCGTCGCGCTATTTTACGATCTCACTAAAGCATTTGATGTAATAGATATTGACTTTGCTAGAACAATGCTCTTCAGTTTGGGAATACGTGGTAATCTGTTAGATTGGGTGACGTCCTTTCTAAGCTAGAGAAAAATTGTGGTTAGATTGAATAACTACATGTCATCGAACTATCGGCTTAACTACGGAGTGGCTCAGGGCTCAATTCTTGGACCACTAATTTTTTTAATTTATATTAACGACTTGCCCTCGCACATTAGGAGTGGCGAAGTAACAAATTTTGCGAATGACACAAGTGTTTCTCTTTCTTCCAACACCCTAGAAACAATGAAAACAAAGGTAGATAATGTTAATCAAGAAATGATGGAATGGTGCACCAAGAATCGACTAATACTAAACGATTCAAAGACGGTAACAATGATGTTTACAAATGGTAATGACCTACCCCATCAGCTACTCTCCAAAAGTACTAAGTTCCTGGGCATTAGAGTTGACTGTAAACTGAGTTTTGGTCAGCATATTGAGTACGTGTGTTCTAGGCTGAGTAGTGCCTTTTATGCAATCCTGAAAATGAAAAACAATGGTATTGATGTACTCATGACGATGTATTACGCTTTGGCCTACTCTCACATGTCGTACAATGTTTTACTTTGGGGAAAGGCTACCACCATAAAGCGGGTATTCGTTCTACAGAAGAGAATTGTACGATTAATATATAACCTGAAGCCACGGGAAACTTGTAGGAATGTCTTCGTGGACAAACAAATTTTTACTCTTACCTGTATTTTCATATATAGATGTGCAGTGTATGTTTTCACAAATAGACAGCAATTCACACCAAATAACTACAACCACAGATATGACACAAGGCATGGGTCTAGCATTAGAATTCCAGCTCACTCTTCCACACTATATGAAAAATCCCCCAAATACAGTTGCCTAAAGGTATTTAACAATTTGCCGAAACATATACAACATTGCGACACAACAACCAAGTTCAAGAACTCACTAAAGAAATTTTTGCATTCTCAGGCTTTTTATTCATTGGCGGAGTATATGGAACTGTAGTTGGTTTTACTTTTGTTTTAATGTTTTTGTATAAATTGTGTTTTACATCTGCATTTTGATCTATACATCTGTATGTCTCTTTTTACCTGTTTTTAATATGTATATCTGTATGTCTCCTTTTATTTTGTACATCTTGTCACTTATTTTAAATTGAGCGTTTGTTTTTATATTAATATTAAGGTTCTTTAAATTGTAGAACTTGCAAAAATTTTCCTTTTGCTTTTGACTAGTTTTATGTCAATCATGTATTGATTAATTGAAACAATAAATTATCTATCTATCTATCTATCTATCTATGTTCGTCGTTTTCCGCATTTTGCCGCAAAACAGTCACGTTTTCGCAATTTTAGTCTCTATACAAAAATAATCCTTATAAAATTCTGCACAAAAAATGTTTTTACCAGTTTTTCTTATACAGTATACAGTGGTTCTCAAACTATAAGAATAGAGTGGATATAGTCCAAGCAAGGAGGGCAGGATGAAATTTTGTGGGCAGTTGGGGCCCACAACAGTAAGTTTAAATCCAAGTTTTAGACTTCATCCCTCGGGAGGTTTCTTCGTCATCTTGGATTTAAGAGTGCATTTGTTTTTTGCGATTTGCGGCTTAACTACGCACTTTGTCGAAAAGTATGTCTCTTTCTTTGTTGTAGATCATAAAATTTCCTATCGAACCATGTATATTCAGTAACTAATTTATCCAGGGTGATCCTCTACAAGATTTTACAAAAATTGGCTGTAGGGTAAAAGAACAAATTATTTAATAGTAGTTTATGCAACAAGGTAGGAATTAAGAGATTCTGACGAGTGCGCATAACAGGGAGGGAATGGCTATCCAAGTGAGAAATGTTACCCCACTCCTTATTTTCCGCGTTTTTTTTTGCAAGTTTTCATTCACATTTCTGCACTGAAAAGAGATATCGAGTTGCGGTTTTCACCAGTTTCTTCATTATTTTATGCTATTTCTTCTTAGCTAGTAATAATAGCACCATTCCATTTAACATTTTTGAGAAAATTACCAAAACCTTCGACTTTATCACAAAGCACCCTCTAGCGACCAGGAAAAAATTAAATTAATAATATTAATTATTTATCCGAAGTCCTAATAAACGTTATTTCAAACGGGACCAAATTTATCGAAAACAGTTAAGCCAAAAAAAAGTTATTACATTTTTTTTTAAACAAACATTCACCTCTTCCCCCACCCTTTATTTGACAAGATAGAGAAAAATACTACAAACAAAAATTTTTCTAATTTTGCAGAGATTACAACATAACTATTTTTGGTATATATTAACTCGAGATATTTTTGAGAAAAACCGTGTTTTTTAGTTTGTCGTTAGTGTTACGCCCTCTAGCGGTCGAGTTAGAAACTTGAAAATTATTTCCAGCAATTTCTCTTGCCCACTTTTACTAGAAATATTTTTTTTTCGAAGGCTGTACGATAAATAGCTTCTGAGATACAGCCGGCGTCCTTTCTTATTTGGACATTCGGTGCATCAAAAAGGAAGCAAAATTCGACCATAGTTTATTGACAAACCACTTTTAATTATCGATAAACTATAGATTGGTGAAATCCTGACGATATAAACTGGGACACCCTGTATTTAATTTTTTTTTTATCTATTGTGTTTTTTCAGTAGTAATATAGGACTAGCGGCTAGCCCCCGCCGGTCACAGTGATTCCAACACTATTGCGCTGCCTTGTGTGCAAGGGCAAGGGTTATTCCATCTTATGGTACCGATTTATGCTATTATTTAAAGGAAAAAAAACCTATACAAAACAACCTAACCTGGTCCGTGACTTATAATCGCTCCGAATAAATAAAGCATTTACTTAAAATAAAAAAAAAGAAGGGAAATGTAAGGAATCGAACCAGCACCACCTGTATTACGTTCTGAACAAGAAGAGTACATTAATGTAAAAGCATGCGCAGTAGGCTGCAATAGTGTTGGGATCACTGTGACCGGCGGGGTCTAGCCGCTAATTAATATAGGCACCGTGCAATCCTTCAAGTGCTGCCCCCTGTATCAGCCATGCTAAAAGTATCAAGACCAGATAAACCGTGATGTCAAAAGTGTCAAAGTATATTATAATAAATATATAAAGATGAATCGTTTTTACTAAAATGTAATGATTGATTAATCATTAGTTAGAGCAATAGGTTCTATTGAGTGCATTTTTAGTGAATAAAAGTTGATAAAAAGTGCTTAACTTACACATCCAAACATTGGATGTTTCAAGTTTTCAAACTGCTATAACTTTGGAAATTATGGAGACCGCCGCTTATTTTTGGCATTTTCATAATCAGGAGATCCTAAAATTAACAAGGTAATTTCAAAATTCTTCCAAAATCGCTCCGGTACGCATCTGTCAAATTTACCAATGTAAGTACCTATAATAGTATTTTTTTAGCAGTGGAACTCGTTAATTCCAGAAACATTAAAATAATTATGCGGTTTTTTAATCCGCATAGCGCGTCTTCTCCGTTTGTTTACATGTTAAAATTGAACCCCCACAGGTCTGGGTACTTTCAACTAACTCCGCCTTGTGCGCTAGTGTAGCAAATCGAGTAGACTCCACCCACCTGCACAGCGCCTATAATAAGTGCTTTGGATTTTCCGGTTAAATTACGAAAACTTGTTGTACAGCAACTGACACGATTTGTTGTTGTGCAGGAAGTTTGAGGAATTTAACCGGAAAATCCAAAGCACTTATTATAGGCGCAGTGCAAATAACAGATCATAATAATATATAATTATAAATTAATTCTTATATACAAATTTTGTTATTTATATTGTTACTATGGAAAACCTACAACTAATTTTATCGAAATTTTATCAATAGTAATATAATAAGTGCTTTGGATTTTCCGATGGTTAAATTCCTCAAACTTCCTGCACAAAAACGAATCGTGTCAAACTGACACTCTTTGTTGCTGTGCAACAAGTTTTCGTAATTTAACCGGAAAATCCAAAGTACGTATATATTCGTTAAGATAATTTTATAAATGTACACTACAGTTAATTTTATTTCATATTAATGCAAGTATTAGATCATACTAATATTGTGACGATAGGGCCAATAAATATACAAAATTATTTTATAGAAATAATATTTAAAATTAATTAATTAATTAAATATATTAATTATATTGAGTAATTATGCATACCTACGTGCAAAATTGTGCACTGTAATGATTTATATCTAGGCCAAAGTATATTTCCAATAGCAACACCTCCGAAATTCCCAAATCAGCAGTCAGCTGAATTGCGACCCAAAGTAGTCCAGTGTTCCTTCTAGAACTATTTTACGTCATGTTTTACCAGCAACGTTAGCTATTATTTTTATTGAGATCAGCACATAGATATCTTACTCTTTCTAAATAGATAGCCATTGCATAAAACCATGAATGAGCCGAATTGAAACTGCACACGGGGGTATTTGGACTTGCGCACAAGTAAATATTGCGCCCGCGAATTCAAACAAAATATTGTAACAGGTCCGAATCACATTTCAATACCGTGCTGTAATGTTGGTTGCCAGACCAATTTTAGGGAATTTGCTTTTTTATGTTTACCCCCTGTAAGCCATCTCTTTTGCACATACATCTTACTCTTTCTAATTAGAAAGCTAAAGCAAATGCGCAAGTACAAATACCCCCCGGAATCACGATTTTCGACCTTATTGAAATCTTCAATTTGTCGCACTTTTTCATCGCGCAGCCCATATGCTTTAGTTATCTATTTAGAAAGAGTAAGATATCTGTGGATCAGCTCTCAGATATGCGACACCCTTGACCGTTAGACGAACTATCCAAGGTGGCGGTTAAGTTGGAACATTTAGCATTGGTAGCATAGGGAAAGAAGGGACTTATCGAATTTTTTTTAATTATAATTACATTCCACAGATAATTTGGTGACAACTATCATAAAGTCAAGTGTTTTCAATATTTGTCGACAAAGTGAAGATGAAATTTCCTCCTAAAAGTTTTTTAAGCTGTCGAAAAACAGTCCGGTGTTGTGCTCCCTTTTGTAAGAACATGGTACATTCATCTACGGTTTCTGAATTACGCTTTAATCGAATCCCACGTTCGACAAAAACGTGTACGCGTAAAAATTTATTTCCAAATAATGAAGTGGTTAATCTACGTAGAGAGTAGTTCCAGTGTTGCTAAAGGTAAAGAATACGGACGCACACCCCAATTTTCAAAATTTTCACATATATCACTAATTTCCATGAGTAGATCACGAATCTGAAATTATTTTGTGTCGGACTCTTTTACTTTTCGAGATATAACTGTTTAAAGTTGTTACATTATTTTTAGCATTACTTTTTGACGTTTTAATTATGGTTTTCATGGTTACGAAAATTCTGTAAGAGGTCTAGAGAGAATTTACTTATTCAATTTAAGGTCGCCATGGTTACCTTCGTTTATTTTGTAATTTAATGAAAGTGAAACTTCACAAATTTATTTTTTGTGCCTCAGGTTGGCATAAGTCATTTTGCAATCGTATAAATCGGCTGGAAACTCATGTTTTGCCGGGCTAGACCGGCAAAAACTAGGAATTTTTAGTTTATCGATTGGCATCATTGAAATCATAAAGAAAATTTGTATTTTCCATAGAAACGGATTAATATTTTTGTCATTCGGCTACTAGTGTCAGTGTCAATTTTAATTATCGCGTCTTACCAATATAAAAAAAATCCCTAATATCAAATATTTAAACAAATATTTTGTAAATTTTATTTATTTAAATAAACTTCGGCACAAAAAATAGTGTGTATTACACGCCTTGAAACTGTTTTGCGAGTACTCGTAGTTGCGGGCCTCGGCCTACGGCCTCTGCTCGAAAACCCTACTCGCACTCGCAAAACTCTAGTTTCAAGGCTAGTAATACAAATTACTAATGTTAATAAATAGTAGAAGTATTAAATTTTTGGTAAATGTCTAGAATCGCAAACTGAATTGATGCGTCTAGCTCGTTTCTCAATTAAAAAATCACGATTACAATACTTCCTTATACTTCGTATAAGAAAGTAAAAATTGTATCCTCAAAATTTCTTATATATTTTGTTGTCGACGTTTGAAAAAAAATAGTAAGTATCTATATTTTATTCGGAGCCAAAGTGACTTTATGTTGCACGGCTGGATCTATCTGCCGAACGTAGCGAGGCGGTTAAACGTCCAGACTCTCCACATAAACTATTGGTTTTGGTCCTTTATAAAATAAAATACTATTACTTGCACTGTATGTATAATAGGTACTATATGTACGAACTTGCCGGCCATCTTGCATATGACGCCAGCGCCGCTGTGGTAAATCCTGATCTCAATATAAATATAGGACCTTTAGATATAGGAAATTAGTTATAATCTAGTTATACTTAAGTTAGTAACTATTGTATTATAATTCAACCATCGTTATTAAAATGTAAGTTATCTTACACGTCGTTTTTCCATACAACCTCCCTTAATCCTTTCCTAAAACCCCCCAAAATCATCAACGCCACATATGGTGGAGATGACGATAAGACTCAAAATATTATCAATAGTAATATAATAAGTGCTTTGGATTTTCCGGTTAAATTACGAAAACTTGTTGCACAGCAACAAAGAGTGTCAGTTTGACAGTTTAAAAATACCGAGTGCGAAGCACGAGATATTTTCTGTCAAACAGACATGATTTGTTGTTGTGCAGGAAGTTTGGGGAATTTAACCATCGGAAAATCCAAAGCACGTATTATATTCGTTAAGATAATTTTATGAATGTACACAACAGTTTATTTTATTTCATATTACTGCAAGTATTAGATCATACTAATATATAATTATAAATTAATTCTTATACAAATTTTGTTATTTATATTGTTACCATGGAAAACCTACAATTAATTTTATCGAAATTTTATCGCTGGAAAACCATGTAGGTTGGTCCAATACTGCACTATGATTGGTCGAAATTGTATGAATAAAATTATCGTCACAATATATAAATTACCTAGCGTCCTGCCCTGTATTCAACCATACTATTTAGCAACTCTGCACTAACTTGCAGTTTACTTAGAATTGTAGTTTTACTTAAGTTAGCATTAATGCACTTTATTCCTTTTTTATTATAATTAAGTTTTTCAGTTAGAATCTAGACTTTGAATTATCAAGTTGTATTTTTATTATTAATAAACTTTTTAAAAACCACTTTATAGTGTTTTGTTAATTAATTGGCGCAGTCGGTAGGATAGTCATCCGATTGTTAGTGAATATAATATTTCGGTTCGTGTTAAAGCGTAGTTTACACGAGCAAGTAAACTATCGCAAGTTAATGTCTGAGAGCAACTTCCAAATAATTTGCGTAGTGTAAACACTGCCCGAGAGTTCTCTCAGCAAGTCGAAAAACTTGCGGCAAGTGCTTGCGGCAATAATCACTTGCACGTCTAAACAAATTGGGAGAGCGCTCTAGCAAGTTACAATTTTTTTCGATTTTACTGACAGTTGTGTGCAAGTTGCAGCGACACGCTCGAATATTTTATACATTTTTATCAATTAACAACTTATATTCATTAATATAGCTATTTATGTATCAAGTATTTCAAGAGTTTTTGGGGACGAATCGTGAGAAGTCCCCTAAAACTATTTGCGTACGTGTTGCATACAAGGTTTTTTTGCATGAGGTCTGCAAACTCCCAAATTAATTTAAAAATTTGTTTAAATATGTACATACAGACTCGTACATAGGTAATACTAGCCCAGTCAAATTAGATCAAAAATTACCTAATATCTACAAAGTTGACAGGATGGCCACATTTTTGAGAGCAAGTCGAAGGTCATTTATAAAGCTCTAAACCGCAACAATCCAACAAAATTTGCTTGTGTGTCACGTGATAAGGATGATTTTTTATATCTTGGTCTCTACTGGTTGGATTTTAATGTAGTTATTTAAATTTATTTGGATCTTCACTTATTAACTCTTTTAATAACATCGAAGCTCCAAGAGTACAATAAGTACAAATCTGAAACCCTAAAAACCATAAACTCTAATTTAAAAACAGCCAAAATTATCCCTAAGCATCAGAACACTACTGAAAATATTCATTTGTCAAACGTTAGAAGACCTAGAAAACAAACTTACAAATTTAAAACTATTTTAGGTTCCTGTCAATCGGACGAGGAGCAGAAATAAAGAATATCACCGAGAACATAGGTATATTACCAATCAACTTAGGTCCTGCAAAACTTCAGAAAACCGAAAATACTTTTGTACATCTTTTCAACTTAATACCGTTATATCAAGAAATCGATAGATTAAATATTCAATATATAATATATATAATATATTAAAGAATCAATTTCAAATAATACTGCTTACGTTAACGGAGCAAATAGCTATGTTAAAATAATTCAATTTACTCAAGAAAACATAAATAATATAATCAGTAACTTGAAAATACACTCAATTAATAATAGAAATAAACGCGGAATTATTAACGGACTAGGAACAATAATAAAAACCATTACCGGAAATTTAGATGCTGAAGACGGTGAAAAGATGGAAAGAATTTTAAATCATTTGCATGAAAATCAACAACTTATACAAAATCAATTGAAAATGCAATATTCTGTTAATCATCAAATAATCAAAAATTTTAATGATACAATTCAAGATATTCAACATAACGAATATTTATTAGAATCAAGAATCATGCAGCTAAAAGTAATTGCACAAGAAAGTGAAGAACGTCAAGATATTCTATATACGAAAGATCTATTTAATCAATTAGTAATACTTTTTAATTCAATCCTAAATATTTTACAAACTATTGAAAATTCAATTACTTTTTGTAAATTAAGAACACTACATCCAAGCATTATAGAAACCAACGACTTATTTTTAGAACTAGAAAAGATTTCCACTTATTACAAAGAACAATTACCTTTCGAATTAAAATATGAAAATATATTAGATTTTGAATCAAATATAAAAGTAAATTGTAAAATAGAATCAGATCAAATTAATTATTTTTTGTCAATACCAATCGATTTTGAAAAACAATTTGACCTTTATTACCTACATCCTATTCCCACTAAAGTAAAATCAGAATTTGTAACAATAATTCCTAGTGTTAAATATTTTCTAAAATCAGATGATATTATAAAATCTCTAAATGACATTTGTACCAAAGGTAAAATATTTCAATGTCCAAATTACCTCCAAACCAATCTAAAATCAGATTGCGAAGAACAAATCTTAATCAATGGAAATTCAAGTCGATGCCAATACACAAAATTAAAAATCAATCAAAATCACATGGAAATTATCCCAGAAATCAATCAATATCTAGGAGTGTTCCCAAAAGAAGAAGTTCTTAAATTTAAATGCCAAAAGGAAACACAAACCAAATCACTAACCGGAATTTATCTGATGGAAGAAAACACTTGTAAACTATTTTACAAGGATCACGAAATCTCTTATCAAGACAAAACATATGGAAAACCCTTGGTACTATTGATTTAAAGACACTAAATTTGAAAGACATTCCATCAAACCCTGTGTTACCAGTTATAGAAGAACCATCGTTCAACTATCACGTGCCAAGTGCCTGGACAATAATTTTATATGCTTTATTAATAATAACTTGTGTTTATTTTTTCATAAAATTCAGAAAAAGTAACAAAGAAAACAAGGCGCCTGGAACCCAGATGATGGAACTTCATGGATAGAAAATTCAGCTCCCACAAGAAGCTTCATCCTAAGGGGGGAGGAATTACCTAGCGTCCTGCCCTGTATTCAACCATACTATTTAGCAACTCTGCACTAACTTGCAGTTTACTTAGAATTGTAGTTTTACTTAAGTTAGCATTAATGCACTTTATTCCTTTTTTATTATAATTAAGTTTTTCAGTTAGAATCTAGACTTTGAATTATCAAGTTGTATTTTTATTATTAATAAACTTTTTAAAACCACTTTATAGTGTTTTGTTAATTAATTTATATACAGGCTGTTTCATTAAGGGTGGCCACCGGCCATATCTCGGAAACTACTTGGCAAAGAAATCCAAGGAAAAAAATTTCATAACTAAAGTGGCCATGGAAAAGCCTGGAAACTATTTTTAAGTTCCGCATTTCGCCGCAAGGGGGCGCAACTGAAAAGTAAATATTAAAATTCTAAATTTCTCCTAAAATTTCCACATTAAGATATATCTTTGGGCAAATACGATGGATCGATGTCGTTATCGATCTATTCGTTAGCAATATTAAAATTTTCCATGTTCATACATGTTTGGCCAGTACATTGGCTACAAACTACAGAACAGTTCAATCCTGCTTTCCGACATCCACAAGGGGCGCAACTAAAAAGAAAATATTAAAATTTTGATTTTCTCCAAAAATTCTCACATTAAGGTATACCTTTGGTAACATCATTAGAAAGCTTGGACAATTCTGCATCATTTTGGTTTAAGGCTCATTGGCGTACCAACCTTAATAAGAGTGGGGGAAGCTATTGAAAGTGTAATCGTATAAATCGCTCTAACTTCTAAACGACATATTCAATTTTAGTCAACTTAAGCTTGTTTGGAAGAGAAATGTAGGTACTTTTAATTATCGCATCCAATGGTACACGATAGTTCCTAATAAAATTACTAGAGGGCGCAATTTGAAACAATAACAGTTTTTTTAAGTTTTCGTTATAAAATCAAAGCTATTGAAAGTGTAATCATTTAAATCGCTCTAACGTCTAAACGACTTATTCGATTTTAGTAAACTTAAGCTTGTTTGGAAGAGAAATGTAGGTACTTTTAATTATCGCATCCAACGGTACACGATAGTTCCTAATAAAATTGCGCCCTCTAGTAATTTTATTAGGAACTATCGTGTACCATTGGATGCGATAATTAAAAGTACCTACATTTCTCTTCCAAACAAGCTTAAGTTTACTAAAATCGAATATGTCGTTTAGAAGTTAGAGCGATTTAAACGATTACACTTTCAATAGCTTCCCCCACTCTTATTAAGGTCGGTACGCCAATGAGCCTTAAACCAAAATGATGCAGAATTGTCCAAGCTTTCTAATGATGTTACCAAAGGTATACCTTAATGTGGGAATTTTTGGAGAAAATCAAAATTTTAATATTTTCTTTTTAGTTGCGCCCCTTGTGGATGTCGGAAAGCAGGATTGAACTGTTCTGTAGTTTGTAGCCAATGTACTGGCCAAACATGTATGAACATGGAAAATTTTAATATTGATAACGAATAGATCGATAACGACATCGATCCATCGTATTTGCTCGTCCAAACTTTGGTGACGGAACAATCGCTCTCCCAAACTGAAGAAAGTTAATTACTGTATCATAAATGCCCAAATAAATGCAGAAATAAATAAAAAACGCCATAAATATACATATTGAATAATAATTCATTATCCAACTTTCATATCCTAAGATCAGTCGTTATTCTTCATAGTGAAGTAAGACCTCTACCTTCTTAGTTTTTGAAACGCTATATCTCGTGAACGATTGCCAATACAAAAAAACTTCTGAATAAGTTATTATAGCAAATTTCCTCAGCTAAAAATTACCTCTCTATATTTTTTTCAATAAAGGTCGCCGTTCTCGAGATATTTGCAAAAAACTGTTTGTCGCGACCTTTGACCTCGAGTAACTCAGTTAGCAGCCATCAAATCGATGGGGAACTTTCACACATTATAGAGGGCTATAATACTAAGGTGCATGCAAAAATTCAGCCTGTAACAATTTTTTTCCAACTCAGCCTTTTTTTTCGTCTATTTTTCCTGGACTAATAATTACAAATTAATTCTTATACAAATGTTATTTATATTGTTACCATGGAAAACCTAAAATTAATTTTATCGAAATTTTATGGCTGGAAAACCATGTAGGTTGGTCAAATACTGCACTATGATTGGTCGAAATTGCTATGAATAAAATTATCAGTAGTAATACTATAAGGACCGGTTGTATAAAAAATTTAATCACGAGATAATCCTCCAAAAAGGATAAACTGCCATAGAAACGATTGTTGATTACAATTGTCACTATAGATATTTTGGATGATAAAATTTTAACACCGCGATTAAAGTTTTATACAACCGGCCCTAAGTACTTCAAAATAATCGGTTATACATCGATAACTTGTTGCATAGTTACAAAGAGTGTCAGTTTGACAGTTAAAATAATCCGATCGCGAAGCGGGAGGATTATTCAAACTGACACAGAATAATCCTCCCGTTTCGCGATCGGATTATTTTAACTGTCAAACTGACACGATTTGTAACTGTGCAGCAACTTTGAGATGTATACTAACCTTAATTATTTTGAAGTACGAATTGTATTTGATGCGATTATTTTTTGAGTTACTATGGAAATGAAAATTATTTAAAATTTTTGATTGATAGAGCTACTCTATGTAACGTGTGATTCTTTAAATTTCCATTTTAGGTAAGCCTTGGAATTTGAACGTATGCGCCGAATTGATTCATGTATTACTGTCAGTAGGTGTAATCAAAGACATGATTTTCTGTGTCACCGCCACCTCAGAATGGAAATTTAATGAATCACACGTTATAATCAAATATTATCGAAATTATATAAGCTAACTTAACTATTTTAGACGTTCTGATTGGTTGAAAATCATACGAAAAAAATAATCGCTGGAAAACCATATAGGTTGGTCAAATACTGCATGATGATTGGTCGAAATTGCTATGAATAAAATTATCATTTAAAAATGTTCCTGCTCCAAGGATCATTAACCAAGATGAAATATTTTACTATTTATAGGTTGTTAATATGAATATTTACCTACCGGTACAAAAAAAAAATCAATGAAAACTAAATGCTAACAATTGCTGTTGTTCAATCTCGCCGAAGAATGTCGTAACTAAATTTTAATTGCTGACATTATGTACTGCTCAATTATTCCTTTGGCAGTGGCATTCGAATTTAATACTGCGGCTTCTACAATTAATAAAACTATTGAAAATATCTGATGTGTCCAACACATGACTTTCTTATACGGCTAGTATCACAATTACTTTTCCTAAAGAAATTAAATTAAATTTCTTGTAAAAATGTTGAGGGTTTCCAGCATTTTTCAAATAGTCTCTGTCGCACTTATTGCAATACGCATAAATCTGTCCTTGTCTCACTCATTATAACCGAATTTTACGACAAAAATGTGTTTTATTTTAGATTTTTGACCTGTTACTCACTAAAAAAAATCTATCGGTATAAAATCACATTTATTTATTCATTATTATTGTTTTCGGTACCATAGGAACCAGTAAAATAAAAAAAAAACTAATGGTCCTTCTGGGATTCGAACCCGGGACCTTCCGTTTGGCAGCCAAGCCTCTATGTCTAGTCTACCTAGATCGTCGGATTCAACGATCAACGCACGCTATGAGAAATATAAGTGTTTTAATAATATCTAGTTTTTTTTAAATTTTTTTGACGGAATTTCAAAAAAAAGTACAAACAAAATTGGTTCAAAATTCAATTCTAAATTAATGTTAAAGAATAAAAAAATCTCGTAAATTGTTTATTTTTCAAGATATTCCTAAAAAACCTAAAAATGTCTTTAGGTAAGTACCACGTGTGTTGGTGCTAGATGAAAAACATTGAATGTGGCACCCACAATTTTGTTCAAACTCTTAAATATGAAATTTGAATCAAATCCAATAAGTCGTTTTTGAGTTATGGTGGATACAGACAGACACACACACAGACAGACATCATGGCGAAAATGGTTAGAATGGATTCAGGGGCCCTCAAAACGTGTAAATCTATCAAAATCTCGAAGTCGAAAAAAATCACGATTACTATACTTCCTTATACTTCGTATAAGAAAGTAAAAATCACGATTACAATACTTCCTTATACTTCGTATAAGAAAGTAAAAAGTTTAGGACCGAGTAGACCTATTTTTACTTTCTTATACGTAGTATAAGGAAGTATTGTAATCGTGATTTTTTTCGACTTCGAGATTTTGATGGATTTACACGTTTTGAGGGCCCCTGAATCCATTTTGACCATTTTCGCCATGATGTCTGTCTGTGTGTGTGTGTGTGTCTGTCTGTATCCACGATAACTCAAAAACGACTCACCGGATTTGATTCAAATTTCATATTTAAGACTTTGAACAAAATTGTGGGTGCCACATTAAATCTTTTTCGTCTAGCGCCAACACAAGTGGTACTTACCTGATGACATTTTTAGGTTTTTTAGGAATATCTTGAAAAATAAACAATTTACGACATTTTTTTATTCTTAGACATTGATTTAGAATTAAATTTTGAACAAATTTTGTTTGAACTTTTTTTTGAAATTCCGTCAAAAATTTTTAATTATTTTTCATATAATAGCGCCATCTATCACTCAGGTGCAAAAGTACTTTATATAAATTACAGAAATCTATACCGTTGAGGAAATCGATTGTAGCAATATTATTATTTGAAAAGATCGACGGCTACGGCAGCATTGTGGTGGCGAAACTACCACCGGTTGTTACGTGGTTGTTGATTTGTGTTTTTTGTGTCATATTGTAATATGTACAGTTAATAGGAGTAGCTAATAGCAGCAAAGTATTCAGTGTACTCTTCTTATCCAGAACAAATACCACTTCTAGCACAAGCCGCCATGGCGCTGTGGGTAGAGAATATGCCTAGTAATCTACACGGTGCTGGTTCGATTCCATAGATTTCCCTTCTTTTTTTTACTTTCTTATTATTCATATAGTAGCGCCATCTATCACTCAGTTGCAAAAGTACTTTATATAAATTACAGAAATCTATACCGTTGAGGAAATCGATTGTAGCAATATTATTATTTGAAAAGATCGACGGCTACGGCAGCATTGTGGTGGCGAAACTACCACCGGTTGTTACGCGGTCGTTGATTTGTGTTTTTTGTGTCATATTGTAATATGTACAGTTAATAGGAGTAGCTAATAGCAGCAAAGTATTCAGCAAAGTATCCAGAACAAATACCACCTCTAGCACAAGTCGCCGTGGCGCAGTGGGTAGAGAATCTGCCTAGTAATCTACACGGTGCTGGTTCGATTCCATAGATTTCCCTTTTTTTTTAATTTTAATTAAATGCTTTATTTATTCGGAGCGATTATAAGTCACGGACCAGGTTAGGTTGTTTTGTATAGTTTTTTTTCCTTTAAATAATAGCATAAATCGGTACCATAAGATGATGCCGGAATAACCATTGCCCTTACACGTGACCTTGAATTTGATGGAATACTTTGCTGTGATTAGCCTCTCGTCAGTTAATTTCACAGAAATTAGGTTATTTTTTATCATGAGTCGTTCAGTAAGTTTTGGCATTTTGATTTTTGGCGACGGATGCAAATAAGTACTTAATTTGTCAATTTGACAGTAAACGTCAATCAAATAAAGGCATTGTAACACAGGGCATCAGGGAAATATTAGGTGTAGTTTAACTTAATTTCTTTAGGAAAAGTAATTGAGGTATTATCCGTATAAGAAAGTCATGTGTTGGACACATCAGATATTTTTACTTTTGTATTGTAATCGTGATTTTTTTCGACTTCGAGATTTTGATGGATTTACACGTTTTGAGGGCCCCTGAATTCATTTTGACCATTTTCGCCATGATGTCTGTCTGTGTGTCTGTGTGTCTGTCTGTATCCACGATAACTCAAAAACGACTTAACGGATTTGATTCAAATTTCATATTTAAGAGTTTGAATAAAATTGTTGGTGCCACATTAAATCTTTTTCATCTAGCACCAACACAAGTGGTACTTACCTGAAGACATTTTTAGGTTTTTTAGGAATATCTTGAAAAATAAACAATTTACGACATTTTTTTATTCTTTAACATTGATTTAGAATTAAATTTTGAACAAATTTTGTTTGAAACTTTTTTTGAAATTCCGTCAAATTTTTTTATTTATATAGTGGCGCCATCTATCTCTGATTTACAAAGTACATGTTGTTTACATACAGAAATCTATACCGTTGAGGAAATCGATTGTAGCATTACTATTTGAAAAGATCGACGGCTACAACGGCTACGGTTTTATGTTTTGGATATCATGGCAACCCGATTAAAATTTTTTCTAATATATACAATAAAGTCGTGAAATTGTATTATGCATGCAAATCTACATTAAAGATATCGACGCCAAATTTTTTGTGAATGCTCTTTCAATTTTTAGACGTGTCGACAAAGTAACAAAAGTGTTTTATTTTGCGCCGTCTTTTAATAATTATAAATTATTTATATATTTATATAGTGTTGCCATCTATCTCTGAGTGGCTGTTGTTTACATTATAGAAATCTATTTGTTTTTATACTAAAGATTCTATTTGAATTAAACACACGAAGAGCTCGAATAAAGTTATAAAAATTTAAAAAGTGAAAACCAATTAATCCAATCCTGGTGAGAGTGGCTATATCGCCAAACACCAAAAACTTGACATTGCTTTGCAATCCAAGTACGAAGAAGAAGAAGAGATAGTTAGTCAAACAATTGTCAAAGGCAAAAGATCGAAATATTTTGATGAGAAGGATTATTGTGCACTGTACAGTTTGTTTGAGTGAAACGTTGACCAAAACTGAGAAGTATTTTATAAATCTTCAAAGTTTAGCTACAGCTAATCCAAAGATATCAAGCATTTTTCGCACTGTGGAATTTTGATAAGTATTCTGTTATTTATTTGTCCTAAAATCTGGTAGTAATGAGTGGGACAAGGACATATTTATGCGTATTGCAATAAGTGCGACAGAGACTATTTGAAAATTGCTGGAAACCCTCAAAATTTTTACAAGAAATTTAACTTATTTTTATTTAGGAATAGTAGTTTAATAAACAAGAGTGTTAATAAGAGCGATTAATAATCGAAACGATTTTAACGCGTGAGCGCAGCGAGCGAGATTATTAATCGCCGATTAACACTCATGTCGATTACAATACTTTTTTGTCGATCGCTCTTTATTAGAATGAAAATAATCTAATTTTGTTCCATGGCAAAATCCAAATTCTGACATAATATGCAATAAGTCAAAATACCACTGACATAATTAATTAATTTCGGCAGGTGTCAGTTCCAAATGCATGTTTCAATAATATAATATATTGTTGGTTACCTAGCAAATCTCATAATCTCAACAATGTTTTTAATGTGCATGTATGCATTAAACTGAGTTATTAATACACTCCTTTTATTACATTAACTAGATCTTTAATAAACGATCGACAAAAAAGGTAATTACTGTGATACTATCCGTATAAGAAAGTCATGTGTTGGGCACATCAGATATTTTAATTAATTGAACCCAATCTTTTATTATGGGAAAAGAAAGAGAACAATTCACATTTCTTGCTGCAGTTGTAAACGTAAACAACTTACATTTACCTTTGTTTTGCGTACCGGATACTTGTTTATATTTGGTATTTTCCATTTTGATATTAACTGCTGTTACTACCACACTAAAGGAAAATTAAACTAAACTTTATTTAACAATGTTGTTATAATAACAATACCCGCACTGCGTACACCTTTTCATGTGAATACGAAACAAGGCATCAAGAAAACTGTATTACCATTATCATTACCAAAGACTAAATCCAAACTGTTGCTACTGCATTTGCAAGACTTAAAAAAATAAACAAAACTAAGTATCTCATTTCAAAACTTAAAATGAACGATTATATAAGGCACTTTCCAAGAATGCAGTCGAGTCATCAAAATCAATTCAGGTGATTCTTATAAATCAACTACGACCCTATTATATAATCTATAATCTATTTGTAGCATAAACATGGAAATAAATAATTATTTTTACTTTCTTATACGTAGTATAAGGAAGTATTGTAATCGTGATTTTTTTCGACTTCGAGATTTTGATGGATTTACCCGTTTTGAGGGCCCCTGAATCCATTTTGACCATCTTCGCCATGATGTCTGTCTGTGTGTCTGTGTGTCTGTCTGTATCCACGATAACTCAAAAACGACTTAACGGATTTGATTCAAATTTCATATTTAAGAGTTTGAACAAAATTGTGGGTGCCACATTAAATCTTTTTCATCTAGCACCAACACAAGTGGTACTTACCTGAAGACATTTTTAGGTTTTTTAGGAATATCTTGAAAAATAAACAATTTACGACATTTTTTTATTCTTTAACATTGATTTAGAATTACATTTTGAACAAATTTTGTTTGAAACTTTTTTTGAAATTCCGTCAAATTTTTTTATTTATATAGTGGCGCCATCTATCTCTGATTTACAAAGTACATGTTGTTTACATACAGAAATCTATACCGTTGAGGAAATCGATTGTAGCATTACTATTTGAAAAGATCGACGGCTACAACGGCTACGGTTTTATGTTTTGGATATCATGGCAATTCGATTAAAATTTTTTCTAATATATACAATAAAGTCGTGAAATTGTATTATGCATGCAAATCTACATTAAAGATATCGACGCCAAATTTTTTGTGAATGCTCTTTCAATTTTTAGACGTGTCGACAAAGTAACAAAAGTGTTTTATTTTGCGCCGTTTTTTAATAATTATAAATTATTTACATATTTATATAGTGTTGCCATCTATCTCTGAGTGGCTGTTGTTTACATTACAGAAATCTATTTGTTTTTATACTAAAGATTCTATTTGCATTAAACACACGAAGAGCTCGAATAAAGTTATAAAAATTTAAAAAGTGATAACCAATTATTCCAATCCTGGTGAGAGTGGCTATATCGCCAAACACCAAAAACTTGACATTGCTTTGCAATCCAAGTACGAAGAAGAAGAAGAGATTGTTAGTCAAACAGCTGTCAAAGGCAAAAGATCGAAATATTTTGATGAGAAGGATTATTGTGCACTGCACAGTTTGTTTGAGTGAAACGTTGACCAAAACTGAGAAGTATTTTATAAATCTTTAAAGTTTAGCTACAACAAATTCAAAGATATCAAGCATTTTTCGCACTGAGGAATTTTCATAAGTATTCTGTTATTTATTTGTCCTAAAATCTGGCAGTAATGAGTGGGACAAGGACAGATTTATGCGTATTGCAATAAGTGCGACAGAGACTATTTGAAAATTGCTGGAAACCCTCAAAATTTTTACAAGAAATTTAACTTAATTTCTTTAGGAAAAGTAATTATTGTGATACTATCCGTAAGTATAAGAAAGTCATGTGTTGGGCACATCAGATTTTTTTGTTCATCCTGCGTACTGAGGTGCCTTTCCTATATATTAACGTTACCTTCAGTTTTCAAATTTTCAGGCAGTTTTCCCTCATAGGTAATCGTCTGCATTGAAATTTTTATTTTTCAGCAGCGATTAGTTTGTGGCCTGTGCTCCCTCAATATTTGCAAAACTAACTTTAGTTGAAAGGGAACTTTTCTGGATTAGAATTAAAGGATATTACTTGTTATGATTATTTTTATTTTGTTGTGTCCTTCACAATTCTACACTTGCCTTTCAAGTATGTAGTTAAATTGTTAAATACAAAAAAGTAATCCAAGATCTTTTATAAATTCTAGGTAATTTGTCTTTATATACGAGTACTATTTCACTATTTACATCAGCAAGAAAGTATTGGCGGTATTGAAGTACAGCATCGTGGTGTTGTTTACTGCCTAATGATTTTGTAAATAATCCACTTCAGCAAGTTCAAACCAAAGACAAACACTTATCGATGTGAACGGCTTGCCGTTTCTCATCTAATTTATACATGCCCAAAAATGTGATAGATACCCATATTTACATCATATTCACATGACTTGATGCTAATGCTATAGGTACGTTTCCTTTCTGTGTACACCTCGTTCAACACCGGCTTGTGCACACTCCCTTGTTTAAGCCTGTTTCATATCTCATTAACCTACAAAATGTTTACATTAAAAGGGTACCTACTGTAGTGTTTTCTTGTTTAATTGATTTTACTTTGTGATTGTGTAGAATTTATTTGATTGAAATTAGGATGGTTTTAATGTTTATTCCTCGTAGATCCTTTTGGGTGATATTATTGAACTTGTCGAGAGAAACCAACAGAGACTTTCAATTTATTTATTGATATAACAAACACTAAAAAACACTACAAATAATAACTGTTAAGGTTTTAGTCAAGACCAGGTTTATCAGTTTTGTACTGGTCCAAAAATGTACTTTTTAATACGTATGTTAAGTTAATATTATGTGTTAAATGAAAATTGAACTAATGAGTATGAAAGATGGAAATATACTGTTTTTAAAATAGGATAAGTTTCGATGACCTGAAAGTCATCTCCTGAAAAGGCGGGGTGCATGGTTTTCGTCCCAACCGTAGGTGATAAATCTGTCGACTGGTCTTGACCAAACATATACATATTACTTACAAGTTACATATTAGAAGTTTAAAATTCGTGTATCAAAAGTGGACCTCTAGCAATGGGGGGTCGTCAAACTGACGCCATAGGCCACACATTAAGATATTGGCATGTGTTAAAATACTTAAAATGAATGTAACAAGTAAAAACAACAGAAATAAGGGCATAGAGGTAGTGGTACATTACACTCCCCCCCTTAAAAGATGAAAATTTTGTTCATTCAAAATTTTTATAATTTGTTTTTAGGTACTGAATGGTAAGTACATAATATTATATCAATTTGAAACAATAATCACTTTCCTTAAATTTTTTTTTTTTACATTTCCTAAAATTAAACGTCGATGTCTACAACAACTCAGAGTACATATAAAATAAATTGTATTTTAAATATAAAAAATGTTTTAGTTGAACAAAGGTACAGCAAAGTCATTCATCAATAATTTTATTAAACTAATGTATTATAAAGTTTTGTTTGTCATTTTTTTTTCACTGCACATTCACAAAATTTTATTTATTGAGGTACTATTTAAAGTTTTTTTTTTTTTTGTTTCACTACACATTCTGAATTAACACATTCAGGTAACCGATTTGCGTTTTTCACTAACTTGTCTTCTTCGTCGGATTTTAACCTGGGATGCACTTCACAGTTGATTTAAGTGTAACTATTCTATATCTATATCTACATTAACATGAATGAAATGAATGAAACATATTTTATTTTAGTTTTGCAATATTCATCTTATTATTTTTCCTTTTAATGCCAATTTTGTTAATTAATCTCTCACTTCGTCAAACTTTTGACGGCCAATACTAGACGAGAAAAACTGATATTTTTTTTAAGTTTTACAACTCCACTTGTTACGTATTTCTTTCCGTAATATCATAGAAAAACATTTTTTGTAGGCGTCTCCATATGCTAATAAATCGAATTTCTTATGGGATGATTATAGTTAAAATAATCGGTTCTATTTCTATGCTATGACTGACTTTAGTTTATCGAAGTGTACTCTCACTCTTGTTTTTAATCTTTATTGTGCAGTTTACATTAGAATCTATGGACTGAACTTGGTAAGGTCCTTTGTAACGGGCATTTAATTTTTTCGATGTACCCGGTTTGGACTGTTCGTCGAGCAAATAAACCATGTCACCAGATTTTATCGTGATCGGCTTTGCTTTTTTATCATAGTATGACTTATTGACAATTTTTGATTGAATCGAATGCTTATGTGCGATTTCGTGACTTTTACTTAGCCGATATTTCAGTTCTTCTGTATAGTCGTCGTAAGAATATTTTATTTCAGGTGTGTTTTTTATACTTGATGGTAGTTCAGGTTTGTAGCCATACAGGAGTTCGTATGGAGTGAATTTAGTAGTGGCATGCACCGAAGTATTATACGAAAACATGGCGAAATCTAGATAATTTTCCCAATCTGCTTGATCATTAACGTAGTGTTTAAGATAGTCTGCTAACGTTAGATGACTTCTTTCTAAAGCACCGTTTGTCTGCGGTCGATATGCGGTGGTGGTGACGTGTTTAATTTTGAAAAGTTTGCAGATGTGTTTTATTAAATTAGAGTTAAACTCTCTACCTTGATCAGTTAGAATACAAGTAGGTATCCCGAATTTGCAGATAAAGTTATTGACGAATGTTTGGGCTACCGTTAGGGCTTCGTGGTTCGAGATCGCGAATGCTTGTGAAAATTTTGTAAGATCGTCTTGTAATGTCAAGATGAATCTATTGCCACTTTCAGTTAATGGCAAGGGGCCAACAATGTCTAAGAACACTTTTTCTAATGGCTTTTTAGAGGTAGTTGTCAGTTCCATAGGCATACGGTTTTTGCGCCTAATTAATTTGTTCTTTTGGCATGATTTACACTCTTTCACATATTTACTAATATCTTTTTTCATATTTTTCCATTTATAAACCTGTTTTATTCTGTGGTACGTTTTGTGTACACCTAAATGGCCGGAACTGGGAATATCGTGATTTTCTTTCAAAATTGTAATCAAGTCTGCGCGTTGGGGTGTTATTAAAATATTGTGAAATATGTTAATTGTAATATCGGTGTGTTTAAAAATGTATCTAATCATTGATCTTAATTTGTTCCACTGTGTTTTATCATAAACATCGGTAAAACGAGGTATACTAATTGTTTCAATGTTTTCTTCTAATAAAAAGCTACGTAAATTTAATAATGTTTCGAAATAATCTTGATATGTTGCGGAATCATAGTGATTTATTTTATAAAATCCGTAAATTACAAATTTAGTTTTTTCCTTGAAATTATGAATTTCATATTGGTTAGAATTTATTTTTGATAGATGATCCGAGTGATTAAATTTTTTGAAAATATTTTTTAAATTATTATCTGTTATATTTAGATCTAATGGGATTAAAACTGCAATATTATCGCGTGCGGTTACTATGTCGTCGTTAAGATCGTTGATTTTGCTATATGTTATGACGGAAGTTCCTAAGGTTTGTAAAAAATTATCGTATGTTTCGCGAGGTGACTTAGAAGTTAATGCATTTACTTGTGCTATTCTGCTTAAAACATCTGCGTTTTTATTTGTTTTGACTTTTACTAAACTATTTCCGAGATAGACGTTTTCGCTTATGCTTATATTTGGTGTTATGCCTTCAATAATCTCCGGGTTTGAAATTCTGATTTGGGCTACCGTTTCGGTGCGTGCTTTAATAATTTGATCCGGTACAAAATCGCAAGTCGCGTTGATTCTCGAACTGGAAGTTGACCTAGGTCTAAAATGATTCCTTGTCGAGTCTGCAAGAGAGTCGCGTTTTGTAACTTTGGATTTTGGAACTGGATTTCTTGGAGTGTTATTTGTTACACTGGCACTGAGTGTAGAACTAGTATTATCGACTTGATGATTAGAATGATTAGTGTCAGGATTATCGTCTGAGCTACTATCTTCGTAAGAATTTAGTTTAATTATGGCATTTTTTATTAATAAGTGTCGATTTTCGTAGTTTATTATAGCATCGTGATTTTTTAGAAAGTCGTTGCCTATTATACCATCGTGTTCGATGGGAAAAGAATCGTGAACAATATGAAAAATGTGAGTAATTGTATCGGACCCGAATGTAAAATTTAAATAGCAATAACCGATAGTTTTAATAAGATTTAGAACATTGCCTATCCCCCTAAGGTAAATAGGATTATGTTCAAAACAAAGAGTATGAGGTTTTAATTTGGATAATTTAATTAGTGAAATTTCGGATCCCGTATCTAATAAAAACGAAGAAGTACTGATTAAGTCAGATACTTCTAACTTAACGTGTGCCGTTGCACCTATTACATTTATTGTATAGATGCCTGAACTTGTATGGCTTCCCGAGGTTCGGCTTGGCTCTCGGGGCCATTGGAGTTTAAAGACGATTCGTTAATTGTGTTTACGCGGTTTGATTGATTTTGATAATTTCGGGTTTGGTTCGGGTAGTTAGGGTTTCTGTAGGCTTCGGTAATTGGATATGAGACATTGGTTCGATTTCCATTATTCCATGAATTACCTTCGCGCCTATTATGTTGATAATTAAAATTGTTAGAGCCATTTTGATAATAATGATTTCGATTTTGATTAGCTTTCTTCCGGCATTCCTGGATCGTATGTCCTAAATTTTTGCAAAAGCTACATTGTACTGGTGTACGTAAATTCGATTGAGGTTTTCTCTTAGAGTTAAAACGACAGTTGTCAGTGGTATGATTGTTTTTTTTGCAAATATGACAGTATTGATTTGAAGAAGAATAAGATGTACAGTTATTTGAATATGCTTCAGAGATTTGGCTTTCTGATTTCGCGATTTGAATAGCGCCTTCTAAACTCTCAGGATTGCGTGCTCTTATTATTATACTAAGTTCTTTATCCATTCCCATTATAAAACTACCCTTTGCTTGAGTATTAATTAGTCTCGTATTTGCTTCCTTTTCCGCTGCACTGAGGTTGTGGTTCAAACAAGACAATAAATTTTTGTAACATTTTTCTACCTTATTTATATAGGATTCTAGATTTTCACCGCGATCTTGTCTGCACGAATTCAGTTCAATCTGAGCTTGTAGGAAATTCGATTTAGTGGAGAATTCAGATCTTAAAAATGTTTTTAATGCATTCCAAGTAGGTAGTACTTTGTCTTTAATGCGATTTTGCGCCTCACCAGAAAGTTTGATTTTTACCACTGCTAATAACTTAGGGTGATCTACTGCGGGAATCAATTCGAACGCGTGGTTGCAACTTCCAATAAAATTTTCTAAATTACTATTAATTTTTGTACCGTCAAAAAAGACGTTAGTGAGAGCATTTATTACAAAAGTTAAAAGTCCAAAATTATTGCCTGAGGCATCGTTGTCGTTTGAATTATTTCTTGGCATTTTCGTTTTTTAATAAATCTGATTTACAAATATAAGAAATAATAAAAAATTATAGGAAAATAAACTTGATTAATATGAAGAGAATATTGAAACTAAAAGAAAATTTGTTCACTTACAGATTTGCTATATTGAGAATCAAATGTACGAATTGTCTTTCCTCCTCAGTTGTTTGGTTGCTGGTTGTCGATTGTTGATTGTGGATAATGATGTAAATTTGCAGCAGAAGTTTCCAATGATGGTGATTATTGCAGGGTAATCGGTAGCAGATAAATTAGTACAATATTATTGGGGATGATATGCTGGTGATCTTCTCGTAGGGGTTGTTGGTCGTTGAAAATTAAACTTTATGAAGACGGTCTCCGGATGTTGTTGAAAGCACTGTCACTGTTTTGTTGTTTGTCAAAATTTTTTATCACACTCGATGTCAAGATAAATTCTACAGCGAAATGGATTCTGTCGAATCCTACCGACTGCGCCACTTTTTTGTAGTGTTTTCTTGTTTAATTGATTTTACTTTGTGATTGTGTAGAATTTATTTGATTGAAATTAGGATGGTTTTAATGTTTATTCCTCGTAGATCCTTTTGGGTGATATTATTGAACTTGTCGAGAGAAACCAACAGAGACTTTCAATTTATTTATTGATATAACAAACACTAAAAAACACTACAAATAATAACCGTTAAGGTTTTAGTCAAGACCAGGTTTATCAGTTTTGTACTGGTCCAAAAATGTACTTTTTAATTCGTATGTTAAGTTAATATTATGTGTTAAATGAAAATTGAACTAATGAGTATGAAAGATGGAAATATACTGTTTTTAAAATAGGATAAGTTTCGATGACCTGAAAGTCATCCCCTGAAAAGGCGGGGTGCATGGTTTTCGTCCCAACCGTAGGTGATAAATCTGTCGACTGGTCTTGACCAAACATATACATATTACTTACAAGTTACATATTAGAAGTTTAAAATTCGTGTATCAAAAGTGGACCTCTAGCAATGGGGGGTCGTCAAACTGACGCCATAGGCCACACATTAAGATATTGGCATGTGTTAAAATACTTAAAATGAATGTAACAAGTAAAAACAACAGAAATAAGGGCATAGAGGTAGTGGTACATTACACTACTATCTACATCACAAATTTCAAATTTTCCATAATTTTTACAATTTGTTGACTCACTTCTGACACATCCTTCCACATTTTGCAATACATGAGATTCCTGGTACAAAATCTGTGATTAGCTGCAACATTCGTAAAAAAAGTATTTACAGCTTAATACACATCAATAGAGATTGGCCATAAACATTATGGTAGATTTACGTTAAACAATTGATAGGACAAAAAGTAAATTGTCTAATATCTCCTAAAACCTGAAAACAAAAACACCGTAGGTAATTATCAATAATAACAATATGTATCTACCATAGATATCTTACTCTTTCTAAATAGATAACTAAAGCATATGGGCTGCGCGATGAAAAAGTGCGACAAATTGAAGATTTCAATAAGGTCGAAAATCGTGATTCCGGGGGGTATTTGTACTTGCGCATTTGCTTTAGCTTTCTAATTAGAAAGAGTAAGATGTATATGCAAAAGAGATGGCTTACAGGGGGTAAACATAAAAAAGCAAATTCCCTAAAATTGGTCTGGCAACCAACATTACAGCACGGTATTGAAATGTGATTCGGACCTATTACAATATTTTGTTTGAATTCGCGGGCGCAATATTTACTTGTGCGCAAGTCCAAATACCCCCGTGTGCAGTTTCAATTCGGCTCATTCATGGTTTTATGCAATGGCTATCTATTTAGAAAGAGTAAGATATCTGTGGTATCTACTTACTTTTTAACCTAGAAAGGCTTGTCTAACACCATAGATAAATAAGATATATGTGTCTAACACTCTATCCGCATTAGAATACTAAAACAATAATTACATATTTACTTTTTTGCATTTCACAGTAATACAAACAATTTTTACCGGTAAAATGAAAATAATTCGACACACACATCTGTGTTCGGTACTTCACAATTCGTTTTTTTTTTTAGATTTAATCAGTTATTACAACACATGTTATAAATATTGTAACATGTTTATTATTATAATCATTACGTATTGAAATTGTGCTAAATTTTGTCAGCATTTACATTTTCATACCTTTTCATAAGTGAACATACTGGAACAAGCATGGAAATAACATGATAGACAAAGATCTAAAATTATCATGTAATCTCCTTCATTCTTGACGGGTTGTGTGTTAAGTTAAATGCGCTGCACTAGTAGGCAGTAGTGCTAGCGACCCATCTCCCAATGAAATTCCTATAAAGTTACTGAAATTCCATCTTACTGTGCAAAATCAGCAGCACAGATCATATGAACTAGATTCTGGACATCATAATTATATGAAAAATGCAACGCGACAAGCGCCTCTGTGGCACAATAGAGAAGTACATCCAAGTGCTGTTAGGTGATTGTGTTTCGCGCGACCGTCGACTAACTTCGTATAGT
Organism: Pediacus dermestoides; assembly: GCA_963942485.1. Lineage (NCBI taxonomy): Eukaryota > Metazoa > Arthropoda > Insecta > Coleoptera > Cucujidae > Pediacus > Pediacus dermestoides. The sequence goes on along the minus strand of OZ012629.1, from coordinate 98,477 downwards.
TGCTACAACAATACTGCGTATGGTACAAGAGACTTGCGCAGTATGTTCTGGCACACATAGAGAATAACGTGTAGAGCCAAAATATAGTTGTTGCCGCCATACTTTTCTCTGTTTGCTTACTGGTTTAATTGCGTGTAGCCGTGTTACTACAATTTATTTTTCGTTTGTTATTTCGTAATTTGTGGTCCTATTGATTATTGGGATTTACTTTATATCGAAATACCGTTTGGATACCTACATTACATTAAACGTTACTCTATTGTTTTGATCTTAAGTAAGTGTTTCTGTCTGTTTTGTGGATCTTAAAACATGAACAATTTGGAAGACGACAAATCCATACACTTTCCTAAGCCAATTGAAAGGTCGGAATTAGGGTAAGAACATCACCTATTTTTTATAAACATATAGGTATGTAATTAAGTCTAGGGGTAATAGAGTTGTGGATCGAGATTTTGTCCGAGAATTTGTCGGATCAAAATATCAGAATTTGACCCAAAGGATTTTGACCGCGGTCAAAATCTTTCTTGTAGTTTTTTACCAAATTGTAGTTTTTTACCTAATTCAGAAATCGGTCGTTATTGCTTATTTTTTAATTAGTTTTTGCACGATCCGTCAAATTCGCGTATTTACTGAAATGAACGGTAAGTAATTTTTTGCCCTCCTAAACTTTAAAGCAAACTTTACAATGCGAGACGCAGCAAATGTAACCTGATTTTTACGTTTACTGTGTTGTAAAAGGTCCAACTATGCGGTAAAGTAACAAAAAAAACACTGGACGTTTGTGGACATTTAGAAAAAATCTATCTTTACTAAAATAAAGTTCATGTAAAAAAGTACTACTTACATAGGATATTTTATTATTATAAGATATTCCTATTGTTAAAACTTAATTTATAAAATCTAAAATCGTCGCAATGCCATCTATTTTTGAAAAACTCTACTTATTTACTGTCAACGGTCAACCACTTCTTAAATACCTTGTATTGTGCCTCGTACCTGGACTTTGATTTTGGTGGCAGCAATTGCGATGTCGCATTTTGCGCCAACTCCCTTATTTCGGGGGGCGTTAAAATTAGGCTCTCTTCGCTATTACACATTTTATATTTTAAGTTTTTCACTTATCGTAATGTTCAACCAAAACTGTCAATGTTTTTAAATAGTTTTGACATTTATATGTTTTAAAATGGCACACTATGTTTTCAAATCTATGATAAATAACTTTCGATTCGGAAATTATTTGAAATAAATTATTGCATAAATTTTATTAAATAAATTATTTACATTATCGTCGGCCAAAAAGTTTTATACAAATCTCGTGCGTGAACTATTTTCCAGCGCTCCAGCTAATAAGGCACTCGCCTGACGGCTTGTGCCTCAAACAAAGCTGTCGCAGTGTCGCACTGTAAAATAGAACCTACACGCACTCAAATGTAAATAACTATTACCGATCAGATTCTCGCATTCTGATCGGTAACGGTAACTAATGTCATTTGAAAGTTTTGTCACTTTATTTTAGATAATTTTATAGTTGTCACTTTGACATGAACAAATTTTAGTTTGGTTACTATTCTTTAATTAAACCCATAAATACGTGAATTTGACGGATCGTGCAAAAAATGTTATAAGCATGTCGAACGTTAAGGGTTACCGTTCTCAGACAATAATTGGAGTCGTCGCTTCGACTAGCGGCTAGCCCCCGCCGGTCACAGTGATCCCAAATGACGAAAAGTCGCGAACGAAGTCGGACCGTCACGAGCAGACGACTCACATTTTCAAACGCAAATAATTAAATGCCCGGTATTATATTCAAATACAAACACTAAAGTATGGTTTACTGTGCAGATAATACAGTGGAAAGATTTTTTTTTTACAGAAAATACAAAATAGTGCATTTTTTAACGACTCAAAAGGAATAATATGAATGTTAACTTTAATTTTTGTATTACTCGTTTTTTACATATTATCCGGATTTCTGGAAGGGATACAATGAAATAATCTGTGTTGTAGTATATTTTATGCATTTTTATGTTCATTTTTTACGTAAGAAAATACAAATGTATTGAAAACTAAAGAATAAAAAAGATCCAAGTACAAAATACAAACATAAGGAAGTAAGAAAGTAAATCTAATAACAAAAAGTTATATAGGTTTAAAACTGAATTTGGTGCAAGTTTTAACTCCTGAGTCTGTTGACACCCAGTTGAAGTAGGTGTACAGTTTTATCCAAATAAAAGTGAACAGGCCTTATAATTTGAAATATTTTAAAAACAACTGAAAAACCACACAGGGTATTGTTAGGAAACTTTAAAACCATATGTAACGTTGGTATGAATGAAAACTGTGAAGTTAGTAGTACATATTTTTATGGTTGGTAGAGAGAGTGACAACAAGATGGCCGATGAGTGAGCTTTTGTGAGAACCGTGTACGTTTTGATTTTTGAAAGTTAATAAAGTTGTTGTTATTATTTTATCCGAGTGTTTTATTGTTTGTAGTGAAATTAAAAATTAGGCTGAGAACAATATAATAGCTAACAAATCAGAAGTGAGATAACTACCGTCGCCAATAAAAGTAAAGTTTGTGCGGTGTGAAAACGAAAAGGAGGGAAAAGTGACGTGACATTGTGTGAACCATAGACAATAAACCAGACAAAGTGTAAACCGAGTGTAAAAAGAGTGTTAAGTAAACCGAGAAATAGAATCACGATATAAAAATGGCCGAACAAAACCAAAGAAATACCGACAGCGACAACGAAAGCCTGGATAGCCTCACCCACGAATTGGGACAGGAAAGAGAGGCAAACATGAACGTAAACCAACTGTTTGTGGCTATGCTAGCGGAGGGTAGACGTAGAGATGAAATGCTGGAGCGAGTGCTACGACAACGAACCAATGACACAAGTGCGACTAATTTCCAAGTCATGCCTGACCTCACGAAAAGTGTAGCTGTATTTGATGGAAATTCTGACGCAGGTGAGTGGATAGAAAAACTGAAGAGTATGCAAACATTGCACGGATGGCCAGAAGCCTTTACACTTGAAACGGCAAGGTCAAATCTAAAAGGAGGAGCTTTAAATTGGTGGTTGGCTAGGAAGCATGCAATTGGAGATTTTGCGCAATTTGAAGAAGCTCTTAGAAAAACATTTTTACAAGAACTGGGCCTACCAGCAAAATGGAAGCGAATGACTGAGAAAATACAAAGAAAAGGTGAGACAATCCATGAATATTTTCATTCTAAATACTTGTTGTGCACACAACTAAATCTAACTTTTGCAGAAGTCAAAGAACAAATTCTTATAGGTTTATATGATAGAAATTTGTGTTCTGTTATGTTGAGTAAGATACATTACGATGCTGATTCACTTTTACATGATATTGAAGAATATTTGCGTATAGAAACTGCGAGAATCGAACGAATAAAACAGAAGAAAATCGAAAATTTTCATCAAGCAGATAAAACCGAAACACATCATACCGAGACACGATACCCAAAACCTAATATGACACCAAACAACGTTAAACCAACTAATCCTGACAAAAGAGCGCCTCTCCGAAACGAACAAGTAGAACCTAAATGTTATAATTGCAACTTGTATGGACATATAGCTAGAGATTGCTCTCAGCCAAAGAGGGAGATAATGTGCCGCAAATGTAATCGTAGTGGCCATACCCAACGACATTGTACGGCCCCTATGTCCATAAGACCTGCACCGGCTCCACAAATGAATGTTGTTCATACTGGAAACTTAGATCCAACTGTTATTAAGTATGTTAAAGAAGTCGAAATAAATGGAAGAAGATTTAATGCTCTGATTGATGCGGGTAGTTCCGATTGTACGATTACAGACTCGATTGCTAATAATATCGGATTGGACATGAAGAAAATACCACTGGAGTTAAAAGGATTCGGTCCAGATGAATTTAAGGTTATTTCCCATGGAGTAATTAACACGTGAATAAAGATAGATGATGTTGTAAGTGAGAAAATAGATATTAGAGTCGTACCAGATAATGTACAACCTGTAGATTTAATAATAGGTCGAAGCTTTACCGAACAACCCCATATTGTTTACCTTAAAATGGATAATGATCTGATAATCAAATATCGCGACGAAGATCCGTTCAAAAATATGCAAATAGTTCGAAATGAAATAAAAACGTTTACATTAACTGAAGACATACAATTACCACGAAATTCTGTAGGATTCTTAACCTCAGTGAATGAAAATGAGAAGATTGAATTATCTGTATTGAATTTGGATGAAAAGGAAAATAGTTTACCACGAGGAACTAAAATTCTAGAAGGAAGTGTTTACCAAATGAACGAAATACAACCGGAAGTCACGCAAATAAAACTTGAGGAATTAAATACCGATGAAGAAATGGATCATATGGAAAAACAAGAATTATTAATATTATTGAACGAATATAGGGACTGTATTGCGACAAATATTACTGAGCTAGGTTGCACTAATGTATTGGAAATGGAAATCGATGAAATTCCGGGAAGCAAACCAGTCAGTAGTAAACCTTATAAGGCTAGTAATAAGGAAAGAGAAGAAATTCGAAAAATCGTTAAGGAATGGAAAGATAATGGTATAGTAAAAGAAAGCAGCTCGCCTTACGCAAGTGATGTGTTATTAGTGAAGAAAAAAACCGGAGAATCAAGACTTGTTATCGATTTTAGGAAATTGAATAAACAGACTGAACGACAACATTTCCCCTTACCAAATATAGATGAACATTTATCTGCATTAAGTCACAGTAAAGTATTTACGGTTTTAGATTTGGCTCATGGATATTTACATGTGCCATTGTCCGCGGAAGCCAAGAAGAAGACAGCCTGTTACACCAGACGAAACAGGAGAATTTCAACGAATGATATTTGGGTTAATGAACGCAGCCTTTTACTTTTCTAAACTTATGCAAAAAGTTTTGGGACCGTTACGAGATAGAGTAGTGTTATACTATCTAGATGATATTCTGATTCCTGCTAATGATTGGCCAGAGACAAAAGAAAAACTTATTGAAGTTCTAGAAGCCCTGCGGCAAGCTCGATTAACTATCAAGCTTACAAATGTGAGTTTATGAAGAAGAAAGTAGATTACCTTGGATTTCAAATATCCGCAAATGGAATTGAACCTGGACGATTAAAGATGGACGCTATTTCTAAGATTTCCTAGACCGAAAGACATTCATGATATGAGAAGATTTTTAGGAATGGCAAGCTTTTTCCGACGATTTGTTCCGAAGTTTGCATGTTGCGCAAAGCCCATGTACGATTTATTAAAGAAAAATACACCGTTTGTTTGGAGTGATACTTGTGAAAAATCATTCACTGATATAAAAACTATACTATCCAGTAAACCTATACTTAAAATTTTCGATCCCAATGCTGAAACTGAGTTACACACTGATGCGAGTTCAAAAGGATTAGCCGCTATGTTACTACAGAGAGACGAATGTGATGGAAAAATGCGTCCAGTATATGCGTTAAGTCGACGAACCAACGAAGCTGAACAAAACTATCACTCTAGTAAATTGGAACTCTTAGCAATAGTATGGGCGATGGAACGATTACGAAATATGTTGATTAACATAAAGTTTACTGTTTTTACTGACTGCCGAGCTCTAATCTATTTAAACACTATGAAAACGAAAAATCCACAAATTATTAGATGGTACAATTCTTTAAATGAATATGATTTTGAAATTAAACATAAACCTGCAGAACGAATGCAACATGTGGACGCGATGAGTAGATCCCCAATAGAAGCTAGTGAAGAAGACGATCCTGAAGAACTGTTAACCAATAACATGTTTACGATAAATGCAACACAAAGTGTAAACTTAAACACAAGTGTTTATACAATTTTAACGCGTGAAGAAGAAATTGCTCTATTTCAATATTCCGATAGTATTTTAAAAAGTAAAATCGATATATTAAAGCGTGAAAAGACTGAGTGTACTAAAAGTGAGCTAAACCAAGTGAAAGACTACAAATTAAAAGACGGACTTTTGTATAAAAATGTAAAAGTTAACGATGTTGAGAAAGACTTATATGTAGTACCCGCGAGTATGCGCAAATCCTTAGTTATAAAATATCACGATCTAATGAGTCACATAGGATTAGAAAAGACATTAAATAAAATGAGTGAATATTATTATTTCCCCTCAATGCGCAAGTACATTGATAGACATATAAAAATGTGTGTCGAGTGCATCTTGTCGAAAAACCGAAGCGACAAACAACCCGGATTCCTACATCCAATCCCGCCAGGAAGAAAACCGTTTGAAGTTGTCCATGTTGATCATTTGGGTTCATTCTTAACAACGTCGAAAGGAAATAAATACGTTTTGCTGTTAATCGATAATTTGACGAAATTTACGCAACTAGAACCTGTTAAAAGTACGGCTAGTGATTCTACAGTACGGAAGATTGAAAAATTCATCGAAAAGTATGGAGCACCCGGAAGAATTATCAGTGGCCGAGGGACAGCCTTTACCGCAAGAGTATTTGAGAATTTTTGTCGAACATATGGGATAAAACACACGTTAAATTCTAGTAGACACCCACAAGCAAATGGATTAGTAGAACGATTAAATCGAACTCTGATACCTATGATGCAGTCAAATATCGAAGATGAAGAAGGAAGAGATTGGGACAAGAAGCTGAAGAAGATCGAAAGAGACATAAATACAACAATAAATAAAACCACTGGAAGAACACCATTTGAATTATTATACGGTTATATACCAAGATTTGACGATGGACAAACTCGAATGTTAACTACTGAAAATGAAACTTATCGTATGCCTAGTGAACTAAGAGAAGAAGTTAGACGTAACATAGAAGAAGAACAGAAGAAATACAGGAATCGATTTAATAAACATCGACATAAAGGAATAACTTATAATCTTGGAGACATAGTGTACGTGAAGACAAATCCGCAAGCAACTGGAGAATCGACTAAACTGCAAAGTCGCTTTAAAGGACCATTTGTCGTTGTAGATGTGTTGCCTCGAGATACTTATGGTATCACACGGTTGATGTATGGATGTGGTGGAGAATTTCGTACTACGGCCCATGTAAGTCAATTGAAAATATGGAGAAATGAAACAGATGGTAAAGATATTGAAGAAGATGGAGAAACGATGGAAGAGAAGGATGAGAAATAGGAAGAAGAAAATACGAATCAGGTTCTTACCGAGATAATTAAAGATGAAACAGAATCCGATGTAGATTTTAAGGATGCAAGTGAAATGAAGAAGAGTGATGAAGTGGATAAAAGTGTTAGATTAAGGAAGAGACCAATGTATTTAAAGGACTATGTTTAATGTTTTGTTTTGTTTGTTTTTTTGAAAATTCTTGAAAGTTGTTCATTTTCTTTTTTTTAATTAGTACTTTTGTTTAGTAAATTTCTTTAACCGATATGTATCTTGGGGTCCAAGATTAGTCAGGAAAGGCCGAGTGTTAGGAAACTTTAAAACCATATGTAACGTTGGTATGAATGAAAACTGTGAAGTTAGTAGTACATATTTTTATGGTTGGTAGAGAGAGTGACAACAAGATGGCCGATGAGTGAGCTTTTGTGAGAACCGTGTACGTTTTGAAAGTTAATAAAGTTGTTGTTATTATTTTATCCGAGTGTTTTATTGTTTGTAGTGAAATTAAAAATTAGGCTGAGAACAATATAATAGCTAACAGTATGTTATACAAAATATGCCTAGAACTCTTTAGTATCCAAAAATGCGATAAAAATAATTTCTTCTTTTTTTTAAATAAGCGAGCAAATCAGTTGTTTTGCAGATAAGATATTGTCAAGTAGAATTTATCGAAATATTGCGAAACGTAATTTAATATAAAATATAATATAATTAGAAGTTATTTCCTGTTAGCCAAAAATCACAGGTCATCATTATTTGTAGGAGTTCAATAAATTCTAGTTGCCGTGTTGCGAAACGATATTTCCTAGTAATATAAATCGGCAATTATGCTGAATAGCGAAAATAGTAAATCAATTGAAATTATAAAAATTATTAAATTCATTATTCAATTAGAGTCACTAGTAGTCACCGGGACTATTTGAACCGCGCCGGGTTAAAACCGCTCCACGAAGTGTCTGTGCTAATAATTGTAAAATACTAGTTAAGGTTTTGGGGATGTCGCTCCAACTGGTATCCATGTAAGTTTATTTTAATTATAAATCCAAATAAATATTGTTATGTTTTAATATACTTTGAGCATCATTTAAACAATCCAACCTGACCCCCGTCACGCCCGGTTACGACTCCCTTTAAGAAATGTCATTTAAAATAGGGCGTGACAATATATGAATAATCCATAAAAATCCCCGAAACTTTCGTATCTAAAATTTTTTTCTCATCATTACAAATAATAAATTTATAAGGCCTGTTCACTTTTATTTGGTTATCCCAGTAGTATCCCTGTACACAAACATATAAAATTAATTAGACAACAATTTCATAACGATTTCTTGTATTTCTTCATGTGTTGGTGGGACTACCAGAGATGCAGCTTTCGATTTTTTTTTGTGGAATGTAATTGGCCTCGCTGAGGGGTAATTTTTTTATTACTCGGGCTTGAACGTAGGGGCGTAGAAAAGTTTCCTGTCGGTTGTTTCGTCGCTATTGCCTCCAGTGTTGGTCCCAGAGAAATCAACACTTTTTTCACTGCATGAAGTTGTTCCATGCAACTCACATTTCCCATCAGCTGAGCAAAATTGTCAAACATTTTTTGTTTTTCAATGGCAAGTTGCATGGCGTCAACATCCTTGGAACCAACTTCACTGGAAGCAAGACCGGTCACAATTCCAGAAACTTCAGCCATATAGGGATTTTCGCTGATGAGCAAATTACGTCCATCTAGATTCAAAACAGTATTATTAAACAAGTGGATATGCTATCAGATGTGTGAGTCTCAGGAATGTATAATACTGAGACTACTGATACAAAAAAAAACGAGGGAATACACAACCGAAAGCCTAATTATTCATATACAATTACATACCAACACCAGAGCTGTTAGACACGATGGCATTTGTGACCAAAGAGACAATTTTTTATTACGAAAAAAAGGTAGGTATGATAGATTTTTTGTAAAAAATAGTATCGTGTGAAACAGCTTTTACTGAAATTTGAAACTCTTATCTATGCCATCACCGCTAAGTCCCTAGCTCCCCACCAATAAAATTTACCTGTTGCTTTTTTTAAATTGATCCCAAAAACATGAGTGGTTGAGTATAACAGAATTACTGTAAAATCAATATTATTTGTTTATATCGGGTGTTCATTTAAATTTCACTAACGCGTCATTCCATTCATAGACGACTCTTCAAGGACAACTCTGAGGTGAAATTTAAATAAACATCCTATATCTGTTTGTTTCATGGTTTAAAAGTGCCTTTACACTATCTGATTTTAAATTTGCAAACTAACGACAAATCAAATGGAAAATCAGATAAGTGTAACTTTAAAACCACTTTATAGTATTTAACATTACTAGCATGGTAAAAGGGTTTTTACTGACGGACTGAAGGATATGGAGCCAGTTAAACCCGTTACCTTGCGTGTATTGTTGAATATTTTATTTGTTCCTCACTTGTAAATATGTTACTATTATAAACTACTCCCCTATTAAAAATTCTAGAGAGTCAGATGTTTGAAAAAAATCGTATGAGCTTTAGACGTCACTTTGACAATCATTTCAAATAATAATAATAAATATAAATCATATGAGTAAACGTGTAAAATTTTTACAGGCTAGCCAGTTAACAGACATTTTCAAGGCGAATACAATGACTTAATAAATTGATGTTTACAAGTAAGGAACAAATAAATAAGTTTAATAGAAATATTAAAAGGATGTTACCTGAAATGGTGGTCTCTGAAATTTGGGTGATGTTCTGTTGCTTCAGGTATCTGCACAATAGGTGTATATTGTGACGATAATATTTTGACCCAGAGCAGAGAGGAATTCGGCGCCTCCACCATATGTGACGATAATATTTTGAGTCTTATCGTCATCTCCACGATATGTGGCGTTGATGATTTTGGGGGGTTTTAGGAAAGGATTAAGGGAGATTGTAAGGAAAAACGACGTGTAAGATAACTTACATTTTAATAAAGATGATTGAATTATAATAATACAATAGTTAAGTTATTAACTTAAGTGTATCTAGATTATAACTAATTTCCTATATCTAAAGGTCCTATATTTATATAAAAATAATAGCTAACGTTGCTGGTAAAACATGACGTAAAATAGTTCTAGAAGGAACACTGAACTGCTTTGGATCACAATTCAGCTGACTGCTGATTTGGGGATTTTGGAGGTGTTGCTATCGGAAATATACGTTGGCCTAGATATAATTCATTACCATGCACAATTTTGCACGTATGCATAATTACTCAATATAATTAATAAATAAATAAATTAATTTTAAATATTATTTCTATAAAATAATTTTGTATATTTATTGGCCCTATCGTCACAATATGTTTGCACATGTTGAATTTAATTCATGAATCAATGCAGGTGCAAGTGTAGGTGTACTTATGAATGCATGCATCACACTCTATGCATATCAGCTTACAATTATCACATGGCACATCAACCTCCTTTTCCTCAATCACATACACTTCGAAAGAGTTACTTGAGGGAATTTCCCATCCAGCACCATTCCCAACAATCAACTGTGTAGAAAGCTCCTGGCTATATAGATGACGTGCGCGAAGTTCCTTCAATTGATGTAACTATTTAATTCATCTGTCATTTAATGTTCATAAACGAATGAAAAAACTTAATTTTAGTCATTTCCATGGTTACAAAAAAATTGCAGCGGTAATTGTACTAGTACAAATTAGATCGATTATATAACTCATCATAAATTTAGCCAATAGCTATTACAAGTTTTACATAGTTACTATGTATTGATAAGCGAATATACCCCTTGACGACGTGGTATAACCGTTTTCGTATATTCGCTCCTCCAACAATGTGAATTTTGTCATAGTAACATTTTTTGATGTTTATTAATAAACGTCAGAAAAACAATTTGTTTGTCAATTCTTTATATAATCGTAACGAATACCACTCGAGCAAACGAAAATAATCGTTATACTAACCCCGTCACTCGACGTATATCCTTAAAACACCACTCGAGCTAACGCTCTCGTGGTGTTTCGCAGAATACGTCTACTGACTCGGAAGTATAATCGATTATTTTCTATGCTCTTGTGATATTACTACTGATAATTGTACTAGTCCTTTTGGTGATAATTTTAAACAAATGATTGTGTGGGACGTTTTCTGACACTTATGACAATTACCGAATATTATTAGTTGTTCTTACAGTAACAATCATGAATGGGTCGATTGATAAATTATGTAATTTGCATAAAACGGGTTTGAGGTATTTGATTCATTAAATAGTCCTCCAAATACGACTCGTAGTCAATGTTATGCAGATCATTTTTGTGGTGGTTTCACTCATGTCAACTGCGCTTTCGAATTCGACTCGTGCAAGCACTCGTCAAATTCATATGCCAGCGCAGTTGACATTCGTAAAACCACGACAGAAATAATCGGCATAACATTGACTACTTGTCGTATTATAACTGATAATTTTCCTTTAAAGAGTACTGTCAGACGGTTGAACAAACGATCTCTGATAAATTTTTCTATTTTATGCAATGCCTTGTCTAAGAGCTTGACTTTCCGTCCAGCAAAGTAGATGTATTTTATTGTCTGGTGCATTCTCTCTATATGCATGTTGGTGTTCAACCCGGTGTGTAAACGGTGACAGTATGCCCAGCAATGCCGATTATTGATATAATTATTTTTGAAGTACTCAGCAAACTCCCTTAAGTCTGGGTCATTAGTAACAATTGCAATGAAATCAGTTAACATGCGTGAAAATTCATTTTCAACCCTCTCTTGCAACAAGGTTCGCAGGTACTTGTAGACCATAACCTAAGAAATAAACAAGAAGTGAGTTGCATAGGCACTTAATTACTTTTTCTAGTACATAACTTACTTGGTTTTCTTTGGTATTTATTTTAGTAAGATTTTTTCTCCAGCTGCGGTCCACATGCCACGTACAGAAAAGTCTGTAACATAGATAGTAATATTTATTACTAAATAGTTATAAATGCAAAATACAAAAAAACATATTCAAATTTAATTTAAATTAATTTAAAGTGGGTCCTCTGACGGCCACACGGTGATACAACTAACAAAATTGATAAAGTTAAATTTAACTGATGATGACCATTGTGCCAAAACATGTAATCTTTTAATTGATTGATCTTTATAAAATAGTTTACTAACCTATACTATGCAGGACCCATTATGAACTTCCAAGCATTGTAATAGGCTTCTGCCATATTCGACATGAAAATGGTACAATTCACTTGAAAGTCAATCCTTTCTTTTACATGATAGAAAAAAACCTTCAGGGCAACTTCATCAGACCGATTCGAAATAAGAAAGGCGCATGGAAATCCCTCTCGTACGTCATCAATTACCAACAAAGTGTGCATCTCAAAGTCATACTGGTTTAATCCATGGGTGCCATCTACACAGATGCAATCTAAAGCGTACTTTCTGAAAACTTCTTCCTGGCCTGCGTTCATACAAATTAGAACAAAATCTTCTTCCCGCAAGTCTGGATGCCTTTCAGATTTTGTACCTTGAAGAAAATAGTAAATAAATGTACCTAAATTCAATAAATATAAAATGTACCTACCCTGAGGTTTGTAAAATAAAATACTACCACAACTTTCTCGTTCTTTCACCCAAGCATCAACACTTACAGCATCATTTTCATGACGAATTACAGTAGATTGTAAGTGGAAACTCCTTCCTACTAAGTAGGTGGATCCGTTCTAATTGGGAACCCACTACTGAATCTCGTATGTCATCCAGTATTTGCGTAAAAGGAATTTTAAGTGCCATTTTGTTTGCCAGAGACTTTCTTTCTTGAAAGGTGAGGAATAAATGTCCTAAATCATTTTCATCATGACCCACGTATTGATTCGTAAAAAAGACTTCACAACGACTATTCTTGTTGATGATCAGTTTTAAACGAGCAGGGCAGAAAGCACCAATCTTGTTTGAACCCTGAGTTTTCAAGTGTCTTAACCCTTTCCCTTCTGCCATATATTTTCCAGAACGGTGACAACAGTATTTAATTATTCTGGTCCCATCGTTGTTGCACTGAGAACCTCGCTCTATGACGTATTTAGACTTTGTATCATGTTCCATATCAGTTTTCCATGTTGTAAATTCTTCAAAGGAAGTAAATTGAATCATTTCGGTTACACACTTTATATCATGCTCTTCTTCAAAATGAGGTATCAGATTTTCTTTTGGTGCTGTCAACTTACAAACTGGACATTCTGCATCGGTGTGTTTTGAAGCAGACGAGGAGAGGTTTTGATTCGTATGCGTTTTCTTGTGATAAGTAAAATGTTTTAAGAGGGAAAATTTTTGGGGACAATGTGTACACTGATAATTGTAAGTCTTCTTGGGAAAGAGGAGATCTTCTTGCCCTGAAAATTAAAAACAATACTTACATGCTACACATGCATACATAGAGAGAAGGGATTGGTATCGAAACCGAAAAAAAACCGGAACTCAAACAGTTAATTGTTAAAACTGTTTCTGATAAAACCGGAACCGGTACCAGAACCGAAAAAAATACTTAAAAACTTTTTTATTAGTTTGAGTTTACGGAAGAGCCACAAGTACACTTCTGTTCACTGAAACTGCATACACTTTTACATTTTATTTGTGTAAAACTTGACTTTAATGTCACTGTCACAAATCTTGAGAATAATTCATAAAGGTAATCAATGGAGGTAAATGAGTAACTAGTTTGCAAACATGGAAACATGTAAGGCTAACAAAATGCAAAAATCGTTCTCAAGGCTTATATGCTTTTTCAGTGAACAGAAGTGTACATGAATAATTTTTATTTATTCTAACATTTAGTAATAAATAAAAAACCAAAATTTGTAGGTAGGTCAAAGCCCATTCTGAATAATATTTATTAATAATTAATAATAATAATATTAATTATAAATGCACCTACCTGCATGATATTTCCGTACGTGTCTTCTCAAATTAGAGATAGTACTAAATTGTTTTTCACAAACACAACACTTGATATCGTCTTCAGACATTGTTAATGTAACACTAGCAATTTTGAAATAACGAAACCACAAACCAACAAGTTTCTACAAACTGAATCCACTTTGGTTATGTTATGTTGTACCTATGATGACAGTTGAAAGCGTTGAAAGTTTAAACTTTGAGGTTCAAACGGGTTGCTCATAGTTCTTGACGGTCCGACTTCGCTCGCGACTTTTCGTCATTTGGGATCACTGTGACCGGCGGGGGCTAGCCGCTAGTGAAATTTCAGGAGTAGCTAATAACAGCCAAGTATTCCGTGTACTCTTCTTATCCAGAACAAATACCATTTCTAGCACAAGCCGCCGTGGCGCAGTGGGTAGAGAATCTGCCTAGTAATCCACACGGTGCTGGTTCGATTCCGTAGATTTCCCTTCTTTTTTTATTTTAATTAAATGCTTTATTTATTCGGAGCGATTCTAAGTCACGGACCAGGTTAGGTTGTTTTGTATAGGTTTTTTTTTCCTTTAAATAATAGCATAAATCGGTACCATAAGATGATGCCGGAATAATCCTTGCCCTTGCACGTGACCTTGAATTTAACAGAATACTTTGCTGTAATTAGCCTCGTGAAATTTCGACCGAGAATTTGACTGTAAAAATTTTGACCGATCAAATCCGCAACTCTAATAAGGGGTAAGGAATAGACTGAACATGCAGAGAAGATAACTCCCTCACAATTAAGTCCTTTCATAAAAAAGAACAAGTTGAAAATTAGTTGTATCATTAAAATATCAATTTTCATAACATCGTGCGAAGGTTAAACAATTTGCGTCAATTCAATAAATATTTTTTTATAACAGGGACTAAAATGTATCTTTTAGTCGATAGGGACATAAAGTGACTTTTCAAATCCCTAGGGACATAAAGAAAATAATAAATATACGTTGCTACGTTACCCGAGTATTTTTTGTCATTTTGGACAGTATTTTATAGTTGTTGGTTTGTTTGTCACTTTGACAAGCACCAATTTAGAATAATTTCACATACTACATATTTGTATGTGAAATCATTCTAAATGTTTCGGAAGTGCAAAAAATAGTGTATATACCTCAGGACTAAAGTGATATTTTATCATAAAATCACTCACTTGGGCCCTTAATATACAGGGTGTTCGCGCGAAGTGGCTCACTATTGCTAACTTTGTTATTATTGGAGCTACAAAGTCGGTTAAATTAGCAAACTAGTAGCATTTTTTCCGCTGATTACAATGGTGAAAAAAAAATGTAAAATAAGGATTTTGGAAATGGCAAATAATAGCCCATAACATATTTCATTTATATTATCATAGATTAAACTAAAATTCAAGTAATTATAGTTGTTTGAAGTAAAAGCTAGCAAGAAAAACTTTAATAATAACAATAAACAACACTGTGAGCAAAATGCTAACGCGCGACAATCCGCGTCACAAGTCATATAGCGACAAACCACGGGTTTTTGATTATTGATAACTAACATTTTTCATTTATATTATCATATCGATTATGCTAAAATACAAGTAATTATAGTTGTTTAAAGTAAAAGGCAGCAAGAAAAACTTTAATAATAAAAATAAATAGCACTCGGAGCAAAATGCTAACGCGCGACAAACCGCGTTACAAGTCATATAGCGACAAACGCCGGGTTAAGTAAACATCATGATGTACTGCAAATAAACTCTGAACGAGTGTTGTCGAGCAGCCCCTCTGGTTGGTGTAGTGCGGCCAGGTCAGACTTTGGCTTTGTTGAGGCTTTCACAAAGGCAGCGTGTCGAACTTTGTTTAAATCGGTCTCTGCTGGCGCCTGGTACACCTCCAAAAATAACTTCTCGCCTGCCTCAGCCACCATTTCTGCTCTTGCCGAAGGGTTTGAGAAGACGTCGTATACTTGTTTTATTTGCCTGGGCAACTTGGTAAACAGTTTTACTATACCTCCCTTGCTTTTAATGAATATTGCAGATGTGGTGTCTGAAGGCATGGGGCAGGAGGATGGTGTCTGCTGCAGTGACTACTGACTACTCCACTTAGTTCGGTCTCCTTTATACAGGCTCCATACGCAAGCTGTGAAAAACAACAAGCCGGCGTGGGTTTAGTTTTGGCGTTTTATAACGTTAGGTAGAACCCGTAGAACGTTTTAAACTTTATTATTAGTAATATTTTGTGATCTCGCGGCTATAACAACTAGATAGAATTTTTAGATTAATTGTTAAACCAAATGTCAAGTTTTCTATCTCTCAATTAGATGTCAAGTGCTTAGGGATGTTAGGTGTATGGTTGGTTGGTTGGTATCATTGAATTCGGATGGGGGTTACTACATATTTAAATACGAGAAGCTAATTACAGCAAAGTATTCCGTCAAATCCAAGGTCACGTGCAAGGGTTATTCCGGCATCATCTTATGGTACCGATTTATGCTATTATTTATAAAAAAAAAACTATACAAAACAACCTAACCTCACCGTCTGTATTACTAGGCAGATTCTCTACTCACTGCGCCACGGCGGCTTGTGCCAGAAGTGGTATTTGTTCTGGATAAGAAGAGTACACAATGCAAAAGCACCGACAACCTTGAATTTGACGGAATACTTTGCTGTAATTAGCTTCTCGTATTTAAATGGAGTGGGCAGAGCTAACTTCCAGCCGCGCATGCGGTATTTTATTTTTGGTTTTCGATGCAATCGATAAATTGACATATCATACATAATACAATTTATGTCAATGTCATTAGAGCAAATATTTCTCAAAAATAGTGAACTTCGGATTTTAATTACCATGTTACTATAGTAACCAGACTAAAATGATTCCGTAAAATAAAAATAGTCCGTAAAACAGAAATTGTCCCGAAAAGAGCCATTTTACGGACTGAGTCCGTAAAATAACTATTTTAGGGACTGGTGTACAAAAAAATAATAATCCTGTCAGAAGTTCGAATGTGGTATAAATGGTATACGGTCATTCTTTCTAAAATTTTTCTTGTAATGGTTTCATTTAATTTAAATGATTTAGAAAAAAAAATTTTTTTGGAAAGAAAATCTTTTAGAAAAATACAGCATTAGAAAAAAAAATTAGAAATTAAAGCATTAGAAGAAAAGGTTTCGAAAAAGTGACCATAAACCACGTGGTAATTGTGAAATAGTCAATCTCTTGAACAGCATAAAGAAGGGGTAAATTTAAAATTAGTTAGCGATATTAGTATCGATTATAGATTCAACATTAAGAGAAAAACGTATCAAAGATTTCTTATAAAATATTTTATTGATTTTTAAATAATACAAACTTTGTAAGTTTACTCCTAATTCTACTATTATTAATTTTCAAATTTACAATAATTCTAGTTTCATGATATATTCTATTTTTAATATATACAAGGTGTTACGAAATTCGCGCACACGGACTGTGGAATTGTGTTTTTCTTCTAAAACTGATCAGAAATATCTCTTTATGATTTTTCGATCAGAGCGTTACATTCTACGGTTGGAAATTCTACGGTTAACTCCCGACAAAGGGATACTTACATGTTTAATGTTTGATTAAGTGATTTAAATTAATCCATGACATGTCGGAAAATAATTGTTAATAATTTCCATTTTCGAATCACACAATATCCGGTAGGTATGACGTGCTGAAGCATGTTTAGTAGCAGACGGCGGCTATTTTGAACAAATGTTGTAATTATAATCATCATAAATATTACTGTTCGAATTTTCTTTTGTTTTTAAAAAATTGTTATATATTATTTTTTACCACTTGATTAAACATTTAAAGATATGGACTTAAGAAAGTTTTTTACCAATAACGATACCTAACTCGAAAAGTATATGTGTGATCGAAAAATAGTAAAGAGACATTTGGTTAAGTTTTTGATGCATAACACAACGCCGTTGTCCGCGTACGCGAATTTCGTAACATCTTGTATATTTGCAATGGCGCGAATCAACTCTATTCTATGATTATCGAAAATATTCTGATTTAAAATAGGTATGCTCATTCATATATAAACTACTAAAAATATCTGTACAATCTCTAAATAACTTAAGAACTAAAAAATCGTTAATATTATTCCTACATAACACATTTTTATTATGCCTGATTTATTTATTTATTTGCTCTACAGGCCGTGTAGGCCTAGGGCTACAAAATATCAATACTATATATCATTTTATATTATTATTAAGTACATGATTATATAACTCGATTAATTGTTACTCTTCACCATTTTTCTTGGAGCGCTCTCTGCACTATCGCTCGCCACTCCCTTCTGTTTGTTGCTATCTCTTTCCAATTTCTAACTCTCAACACTTTCAAATCCTCTTCCAAGCTGTTTATCCATCTCTTTCTTGGTCTTCCTTTTCTTCTTTTTCCTATCGGTTTTCTGCTTAGAACTAATTTTGGTAATCTCTCCTTAGTCAATCTTTCCACATGTCCCAGCCATCTTAACCTTTGTGCTTTGATAACTGCTATGATACTGGGGTTTTTATTTAATTCTTCCAATTCGCGGTTTCTTCTTCTCATCCATCCCTCCTCCGTTCTTATTCCTCCATATATAGCACGTAACATTTTTCTTTCCCATCTTTTCATTTTTTCTTCTTCCGTTTTATTCATCACCCACGTCTCACAGGCATATGTGGCCGTAGTTCTCACAACTGTTGTATATATTCTCTCTTTTGTCTTTCTCGATACATATTTGGATTTCATTAGCTTTTTCAGGCTTCCGTACTTTCGGTTACCTTTTGCAATTCTTGCCTGTATTTCTTGACCTTCATGACCATTTTCTTCTACAATTACCCCCAGATATACGAAATTTTTCACTCTCTCGAAGACACATTCCTTATTGCTGTTTGTTATCAAGGTCAGGTTGCCTTGGTTCTCTAGTGGATTTTGTGTTTGTCCCATAACCATATATTTTGTTTTATTTTGGTTTATCTCCAGTCCGAAATTCTTTGCTTCTTGTTCTATTCTTCTTACGACCCTTATTAGTTCATTTTTCGTTCTTGCTATGATTGTTAAGTCATCTGCAAAGGCCATACATTGGTTGTCCTTGTTAAATATCGTCCCTTCATTTTTTATGTTACTATTTCTTATTATTACTTCCAGTGTCAAATTGAATAATGTTGTTGATAGGGGGTCTCCTTGTCTGAGTCCTCTTCTTACTTCAAACTCTTGCGACTCTTCTCCCTTCCATGTTATTTTGTTTTTTGTGTTCTCCAGAGTCATTTTCGTTATTCTGATGAGTTTTTTTGGGATTCCTAACTGGTGTATTCCTTCATACATTTTTCTCCTATTTATTGTATCATATGCTTTCTTGAAGTCGACGAATAACGCATGGAGTTCTGTTTTATATTCGTAATTAGTAACTTGCAATTCTTTGAGGGTGAAAATTTGATCTGTCGTAGCTCTATTGTTTCTAAAGCCCGCTTGGTATTCCCCCAGGACCCTTTCAGTGTGTATGTTTAATCTTTTTCTTATTATTTGTCCTAACACTTTGTAACAGGTGTCTAGCAGCGCTATGCCCCTATAGTTTTCACATAATGCTGGATCCCCTTTCTTATATATTGGACATATTAGGGCGCTTGACCAGTCCTCCGGCATTTGCTCTCTTCTCCAGATTTGTTTTATCATTTCCGTGATTTTCTCACGTAGTAAACTCCCTCCCTGTTTCAGCATTTCTGATGTTATGTTACTTTCCCCTGGGCTCTTGTTATTTTTCGAAGCTTTAATTATGTCTTCTATTTCTTCATTTGTTGGTTCTTCTATATTATCTCCGTCTTCTTCTTGCCAAAACAGTTCCTCTTCTTCTTCCATCTCCCCCTCATTTAGTAAATTATCAAAATGCTCCTTCCACTCCTCTAATATTTCTTTGTGTTCTGCTATTAATATTCCCTCTTTGTTCTTTAAGTAACTTTGTCCACTGCAATAACCTTTCTCTATTTTTTTTACTTCTTGGTAGAAAGATCTAACCTCTTTATTTTGGAACTTTTCCTCTATTTCCTTCAGTCGTATTTCATTATATTGACGTTTTTTTGTTCTACATAGCCTCTTCAATTCTTTTCTTTTTTCTTTGTAGTTTGTCACATTTCCTACATTCTTGTTTGTTAGCATAAGTTCTCTTAGTCTTTTCTTTTTCTGTGTAGCTCTCTCGCACTCCTCATCAAACCAGTCTTTCCTTTTCAGTTGTCCCCTTTTTGCTGGTATTACTTCTTGGTTTGTATCTGTTATTATCTGCTTTAATTGGTTCCACATGCCATCAATTCCCGCTGACATTTTTACTTTCTCCAATCTTTTGTTCATCTCATCTTGGTACTCCTTACTTACTATTGTGTCTTTCAGTCTTTCTATGTTATACCTTTTCTTTCTTTTTGGGTTTTCTTTTGTAATTTTGGTATTTTCTATTAGATTTTTACATGTGATTTTGACTAGAAGGTGATCAGAGTCGGCTTCGGCTCCTCTCATACTTCTCACGTTTATGATTTTATTCATGTGTTTTCTCTCTATTAAGACATGGTCAATCTGGTTTGTTATTCTACCATCCGGTGATTGCCAAATTTCCTTTCTTTGTATCTGTGTGCTTCTAATTACCATATTCCGTTCCAACGCAAAATTAATCACTCTTTGACCATTATCATTCGATGTATCATGCTTACTATAAATTCCTACTACCTCTCTATATATGTCTTCCTTTCCTATTTTCGCATTGCAGTCTCCTAGGGTAATTTTAATGTCATGCTTAGGTAATCTTTCGTATTCGTTCTCCAGGATCTCGTAAAATATTTCTTTTTCTTCATCTTCTTTATCTTCTGAGGGGGCGTGTATGTTTATAATACTGATGTTTCTTTCCCTTCCTTTCAATCTTAAGGAGCATATTCTATCAGAGATAGGATCAAACCTCATCACCTTTTCTTTAAGTCTCTTCGTCATTAAAAATCCCGTTCCCAGCATTCGGTTCCTTCCACCACTTTTAAATAGTATCATGTTATCTATTTCCATAATGCCTGATCCCAGCTGTTTTGTTTCTTGTAACGCAACAATGTCTATTTTATATCGTTTTAATTCTCTTACTACTTGTTTTAGATCCCCAGCCACATATGTTCCCCTCACATTCCATGTTGCCATGGTCCATTTCGTTTCATTTTCTTTTTTTTTCATTAAGTTCACTTCCAAGTCTTTATCCCTTTTCGTTGCCAAGTCTGTCATCCTTTCATTTCCTAACTGTTCGCTTGTTCTTCTCATGTCCATTTCCATAGCCTGTGTCGTGATCCGTTTACCTCTAAGTTCTAGTTTTTTGTGTTATTCTTTGAATAATTGTTTTCTCGCATATTCCTTTTTCTCTGTTCCATGTCCATTCTTCATCATTAATTATTAGCTTTTGGAAACCCACTTTTACTTTGTTTCCAGCTGTTAACTCTTCTTTGGCCATTTTTCTTATTTTCCCCTGTATCTCCCTTTCTTCTTTGCTCATGTCATCATTTATAAACACTTTCAAATTCTCCAGCTTGCTTAGCTTATTCTTGTTCTTCATTATTTTCTCCTTATCCGTTGCATTGTTCAGTTCCATTAGGTATACTTTTTTGCTTAGCTTTCTTGCCCCCTTTATTTTTATCTCTAACTGCATAGCCCTAGTTATGAAGTTTTCTATTTCCTCTCTTATCAAATTTTGATCATATGTATCTATGTCTATTCCTTGGATTACGACGTTGTTTCTCCGTTTTTCCTTTTCCAGACTATCTACTCTTTTTTCCGTTACCTGGATTTTCTGTCTCAAAGTTTGGTTCTCTTGTTTTACTAATTTAGTTTCCTCTCTGAGTTCCGATATCTCTTTTCTATATTCTTTCTGTTCCGCTCTTAATTCCTTCATTTCTATTGTTAAGTTTTGTAGCATGTCCAAAACCCTCTCCATTTTATCCTCCTTTTCTTTTCAACTCATAGGCGATCTCTGTGTTCTTTTGCTTCTATTAAAAATGTCCACCTTGTCTTCCAGCCCTCTTTTCTTTCCTCTCTCATCGGTTGAGCAATCGTCGCTATCCATAATGATTTACGCTTCGGTTCTTGGTTTTTCCTTCTTCAAAAGTCTCTTGATTTAACCTTGATTTGCCCTCGCGGAGGTACACAAACTATATTCTGTTATTTTCCCTGAGTCTGAGTTTAATGGAGAAATCCGGCAACACCGCTTTTCGCCCGGTCAGCGCTTCGCCACTGATGGCCACTGTTATCTATTTAACCTCGCACACTATTTACAATTGTTTTCACTTGTCCCAACTATTTTCACCGTTATTTTTATATCCGCACTAAGCTCACACTTTGTTTATTTTAATTGACGTATTTATATGGTATTTTGCTTCACTACACCCCTCGATTCTCAAGTTTAATGTAGGTGAAAACTCAAATACAACTTATCGTACTTAGTGCCCTTGACACCCATTTTGCCTGATTATCATTTCTAATTTTTTACTAATTAAATTCACATCTTTACTGGCAACGACTATTGTTCCCCATTTTTTAGCGTTAAGCAACAAGCCACTTCTGTATGTTACAACATTTTCAACATATTCCGATAAATTAATTGCAGTCAAACAGTAATCATGATCCCCTTCGGTCATGGATATAGTTTCTATATCTGATAGTAACTTACTACCACCCACCATTTTCGATCCACTTCCTACATGCAATATAAAGAAGGATCAAATAAATTTGTAATCGAGTCATCCATGAACCCGAAATCGGATGTAGTTACTTGAACTGCATTACAATAAAATGTCAGTTGAAAGCTAAAAAGGATCAAGTTAAAGACATACGAATTCAAATCCATGGATGACTCGATTACAAATTTATTTGATCGCTCGATACTTATACTTATACTTATACAACCAGACGCACCGCCACGCATAAACTTCTGCCCCACAGTAGGGTCGTAAAGTGAACCGTTACAATTGTATCTTTGTATTTAGGTATTCAGTATCTTTGGGTTCAGCACATTTGTCGTTTGCCACGTGCGGTTGATGTTCCCGCTAATTTTTTATTTCTCAACTTTTGTGTATAGGTAAATTGTTTTTTTGCATTGTTATTTATACCATTTAAATAAATATGTGAACAATTATGTAGTTCTTGTTTTCATAGTCCTTTATCTGAGGTATATTTAAAAACAATATTTCCTTTTTTAAATGTATTTTGTAATGCATTAAAAAAAGCTAAATTTTGTTTTTAAATATACTTATGAAATTAAATTAATAAAAATATTAACATCAGTTCGTCTTATTCTTCGCGCACTAAAACATTAAAACCTGGCAACCGGATTTATTTTAGATTAACACCTGGTTCCGCCCTTCCTGTATTGGTCAATTTAAAAGTCCAATAACTTTGTGATGCAAGCAGAAGTAACATATTTTCTTGCAGTTTTTGTCAATCTATTGTCGTCGGCACGTGCCAGTTTTCTCTGGGCGCGAGTTATGAAACATCCTGTAGATAGATACGTACCTATAGTCTAAGAGCCAACGACAAAAATAGTCAGTCATTTCTGTAAGAAAATTTTTGATCCCATTGGACTCTTTGAACATAGATAGAACTTAATTGGAAAGTCTGCCGCAGGGTCCGTGTGACACGGAGTAGGGGTAGAGCCTGAAAGTGTTAAAAAAATCAACAAAGTTATGTGATATCAGTAAGGCTGATTTTTTGTGTGATGACACTGAATAATATTTTATGAAATATATTGTAATGGCAGATACTTTGGTTCAGGCGAAATGGTGGCTGACGGCAAAAAAGGCCGAGAAAATACCTCACGTAGATCTGTATACGGAAAACTAATAACAGTAGTAGAATTTTGAAAATTTGGTTACCAATCTAATTCAGCTTGCCGGTTTGAATTAAAATATTTTTACGTTTCCGGTCATACCGGAAGTAGATACAAATTTTGTTATTTTAAATGGAACACCCTATATAGTTTTGAATTTTTACATTCTACACTACCTACATTTTAGGCATAAAAGTATTAAAGTTAACAGTATTATAATGATTTTATACTTTTTCATTTTTTTTTTACAAAAACAGATGTAAATAAAAATTCAAAGCTTAAGAATGATATGTTTTTCCAAAGTTTTCTTATTATGTATGAAGTAGGAATATACAAGAAATAAGCTGACATAGTTTTGGAAAACTTGCTTTATACAGGGTGTTGGTGGTTGTCCGTTCATTTTTAAAAACTGTAATCAATGATAACTTTATTTTTTTAAATAGAACACCCTATATATTTCTACATTTTCGCATTCTACACTCAAATCTAGACATGAAAGTATTAAAGTTGTAAGATCTTAAAATTAACGGTATTATAACTAATTACGTTTTTTCTTATTTCCAAGGTTTTTAAGGATTAACGGTCAACCACAAGCACCCTGTATAAAATAAGTTTTTTAAAACCATATTACTATGTTTCTTGTACATTTCTGCGTCCACTAAAATTGTTTTTTTTTTGTAAAAACGTGTCATTTGCAAGATATGAAATTTTTTGACTAAAATTTTTTTATGATTATTTTTTTCGTATGATTTTGAACCACGATATAAGAAACTATGGTAGTTCATCTCCTATACTCTACCACCTTCAATATTGAATACAAATAACATCTGGTACCACTGGCGACCACCAGTGCGGCGCTACCGGCAGATCAAACACTCGCTATGTGTATAAGCAAGGACGTATAAATTATAAAGGACAGAAAGATCCTCAGCTATTCGTGCGTCAGAGAGTGTTGCACGTTCAAATTGACTCAAGCGTATTTGATAGTTTCTACGCATGCGCCAGCAGCCAGTAAGGCGCGTTATTTGTCAAGTGTTTGTTTTGGTTTGTCACTGTCACTACAACTGGCAACGAATTTGTGCCTACGCCACCCCGAGAATTTTCTCTCCTCTATTATACAGGGTGATCAGTAATTGCCGCACTCCGAATACAGGGCGTTATAGAGCACATTAAAACTGAGGATAATCTGCAAAAAAAAATTAAATCTGATGGTTAGTTTCCGAGTTATAGAGTTTCACTCATCAAACTTATAAGCTAATTATTTTAATAACCAAGACAAAAATGAGTGAATAATTCATGCTACCATAATCTTTGAAACAAATGCAATATGATTTGTTTAATTTTTGGAGACAAATTGGAAGTTTGGCAACCTCTCAAACTCCCCTTCGGATAAACTAAAATACCTTCTATTGAGATCTGACATAGGGGCGGAGCTTATTTCAAATATTACAATATGGCCATCGCTAGTACGCTGTCACTTCTAAAATACACGGGAAAAGATAGGAGTGAATTTTTTTAATGTCGATTTCCGCAGCCGAAATTTGCTCTTGGCTCTTGCGCCGAGACAAATCCAAGCCAGCAAAATTTCATAGGTATAAGTACCTATTAATCGCCTAATCCTAACATTGTATGTAAATTGTAAATAAAATTCGTTTAGGTGTCATTTTATGCGCTAAAATAATGTGTAAGTAAATACGTTTTTAAGTTTGTGATTGTTTTCAAGTTGCAGTCGAAAACTCAAAAAAATACCTAGTCTCTTGAGGTCTATAACTTTTATCGCCTGTACAAAAGTCTATTCTTAGAAAGCTGAAAAAAAATAGTTAGGTATGATGATATAAACAATTCTAGTTTTGTGCAGTTTCAAATTTGGAACTTATCAAATTGATTTTTTTGATGCTTCGTTCGATTATGATATGATTTTTAGAAGTTGTGGACCGCTAGATGCTAGTGTTTGTTATAGATGCACAGATAATTTTTTGTACCTATACTTACATATAGCTTTAAATAAGAATATATTCGAATGTTATACAGGGAGTAGGGAGCTGCTATTGCAACCCACAATCGCGCAATAAACATTGTGTTTTTATAGGAGCATTGGGAGTTGGATTCACGTGGCTCATATTTTTATACTTTTAATAAAAAGATTTTAAAAAATTAAAACATTTGTAATCTGACATCTCCGACGTACTAACGACAGTTCCGCCTGGCGCCAAGGGATGTCGAGTCAGAAATGTCAGATCTCAATTGCCATGAAAATATTAATAATGATTAATGAATTTCAATTGTTGTTTCTGTTTTTTAATAAAATTGACAGTTCTAAATTAGTTTGACAATACTAAATTAATTTGACATTTCCAAGTTTTCGCATCCAAAAATATTCTTAAAAGTTTCTCTTGTAAAGAAATTAATGATCAAAGAAGTGATAATCACAGTTTTAGCTACTTAATGATAATAATTGTATATTGTCAGAGAAAATTTTCTATTCTTCCTAAAAATTTAATAGGAATGGAATACAAGTTTAACGAATATGCTCATGTGCCTGGGGGCGGAAAATGGACAAGCTGCAGCTACCACAAGATCCTATGCAATTCGTTAGTTTAATGTACTTTTTAAGTTTATTAAATTTTTTATTTAATTTAATTCAATTCTTCGTGAGTGATGTGAATCCAAAGTGCAGTAGCCACTATTGATGGTGCATGTTCTTAAATGTGCAGGCAAATTTACTACGTCGAGTAAGGGTGTGTATTGATATGGAAGGAACTCATTTTGAGCACCTACTATGAGTTTACCGTTATTATTTATCTATTTTTTGTTAATATTTTTGTTATTGTTACTTAATTTAAATTGTATTATTGTAATTGAATAATAAACATATTTATGTACACTGCATTATAAAGTACTGTTTATGACGTACTTTTGCGTGCGTAAAGTGGCTCTTTATACACTAGTGTATAATGGCACTTTATTTTACTATTATTGTAAAATATCAACATATCAGCTGTCAATGTCACAATAAATACTGTCAGAATGAATTTATTAGGTACTGTCATTTATAATTTTTCTAAATAATTTAAAGGTAATTTTCGCAGTTGAACATAAAGCTTTGTATGGAACTCGTATATAATCTGACTTTATACTTGTTGCATAAACTACTATTAATTTTCAATTGGTTTTTTTTAAAGATCAGTTCAATTACGTTCAGTTACTTATAGAAATTCGTCTAATATCTTCATTAAAATAATGACTATAATATCTACTCGTAATCCAAACATTCACATGTTCAATGCGGTGTTGCCACTTTTACTCTCTCAAAAATGGTCATATCTTTGGAAAGAAAGGACTTAGAGCGCTGCGGTAAAAAAATTGGTCATTCTTAGAACCTAAAGATTATCACAGTATGCTCCGAGTGCGCCAATTACTGATCACCCTGTATACCTTCTTGGTATAAGGAACTGAGCGAGTGTTTGATCTGCCGATAGCGCCGCACTGGTGATCGCCAGTGGTACCAGACATTATTTGTATTCAATATTAAGATAGGAGATGCACTACCATAGTTTCTTATACCGTGTTTTCAACCAATCAGAACGTCTAAAATAGTTAAGTTAGTTTGTATAATTTCGTTAATATTTGATAAAACATAGGGTAGCTCCACCAATCATTTTTTTTTAATTATTTACATTTCCATAGTAACTCAAAAAATAATCGTCTCAAATAAAATTCGTACTTCAAAATAATTAAGGTTATACATCTCAAACTTGCTGCACAGTTACAAATCGTGTCAGTTTGACAGAATAATCCTCCCGCTTCGCGGTTGGTTTATATTAACTGTCATAATGACACTCTTTGTAACTATGCAACAAGTTATCGATGTATAACTAATTATTTTGAAGTACTTATAGTATTACTACTGAAAAAATTAGTAAAAACGTAATTAATTATAACATGTACCGTTAATTTTAAGACCTTACAACCTTAATACTTTTATGTCTAGAATTAAGTGTAGAATTCGAAAATGTAAAAAATATAGGGTGTTCCACTTAAAAAAATAAAGTTATGGTTGATTAAAATTTTTAATAATGAACGGACAACCACCAACATTCTTTATAAAGCAAGTTTCTCAAAACTATATCAGCTTATTTCTTGTATATTCCTACTACAAACATAAGAAAAACTTTGAAAAAAACCTGTCATTTTCAAGATTTGAATTTTTATTTACATGCATTTATGCTTTTGTAAAAAAAATTAAAAAGTATAAATAATTATAATACCGTTAATGTTAGGACCATACAGCCTTAATACTTTTATGCCTAAAATGAAGTGTAGAATCTAAAAATTAAAAAATATGCAGGGTGTTCCATTTAAAATAATAAAGTTTGTGTTCAAACCAGCAAGCTGAATTAGATAAGTAACCAATTTTTCAAAATTCTAGTGTTGTTAGTTTTCCGTATATATATCGATGGCCCTCTACGTGACTTATTTTCCCGGCTTTTCTTGCCGTCTGCCGCCATTTCGCCTTAACCAAAGTGTCTGCCATTACAATATATTTCATAAAATATTATTCAGTGTCATCACACAAAAAATCAGCTTTACTGATATCACATAACTTTGTTGATTTTATTTAACACTTTCAGACTCTACCCCTACTCTGTGTCACACTGACCCTGCGGCAGACTTTCCAATTAAGTTTTATCTATGTTCAAAGAGTCCAATAAGATCAAAAATTTTCTTACTGTAATGACTTGACTATTTTTGTCGTCTAGTATATTTCATCAAAATTTACATGAACTGTTTGGCTTTTAAAAAAATATATTCTTTGCAGAACTGATATAGAAACTATTTCTACCAACGAAAGTATCACTTACGAAGTCAAGTTGGAGGAATGCAACTTAGAAGATATCAGTGTAAAAGTTGAAGCATCGAGCAGTTTAATAATAGTAAGTAATGCTCTATTTTATTCTTCGCCCATCATCAGTTATTATATTATTATTGAACCTTAAAATATGTTTGAAGAATATGCATAAGTAGTTGTTTGAACTTTTGGATGTTTATGTTGATTCGATTTATGTTCAATCAATTTTCTTGTAGGTATTAGCTTTGTTCGCGGATGCAATTCTGAATGCATTCTGAACTGATCCCAGATAGATTCAGAATTGTTTTAGAGCGCAAGCGCGATCAGTTACCTGTTAGGGAGTTTGATTTGCCGCGAACGCTACATGAATAATTATATCCCCAACGTTTGGTTGTCAAATGTAAAATTTGAGTGTGGAATTTGAAGTAGTTTTTCACGACCAATTGTGAAAATAGTTGGAAAGTTCTTAAAAGGAACTACAAGAAATACATATTTCAAACAAACAGCTTATAAAACGAAATCGCTGGTGCTCTATTGCGCATGAGCACCAGAACAGAACTTTTAGTCCCACAAAAATTCGAGTACTGCTAGGATCGATTCCGAATCAGTAATGAAACGATCCGATGTAATGCGCGAACACGGAACTGTTACTAACAATTCTGAATTTTATTCACCGCGAACACTGCTTTTTACATTGCGCATGCGAATAGTGCCTGAACTGGTTCAGAATCGCATCCGGGAACAAAGCTATTGTCTTCGGAATTTGTTGTGTGAATTTACTTAGTGATTCATTCTTTCAGAATTAGAAAGCTAGTATCACAAGTAGTTTGTAGTTGTGTTTGAAACGAGGTTTAACAAATTTTCATCAAAATTCAATTGTTTCGCCGGTTTCGCTTCGCGACGAAAAGCAAATATAAATTTATCACCATGTAACATTGCTATATTATTACAACCCTAATATATATTCACTTAAAGTAATTTACGTAGTACCCGTGGCGTGGGGGCGAAGCCCTTGGGAGGCAGCTAGTTATTTAATAACTCTTTTCTACTAATATGAATCATTGTAAATAATTCGTAGGTAACTTGAAACAGCTGACGAACGGTCTCGGTGTATCGATTATCATAAGGTTACCGTTTATCTTGTTTTTGCGAGACCTGTCCTGTTTTTAACAAACTTCTCCTATTTTTTCCAAAATGACACAAAATGTCCTGTCTTTTGCTAATGGAAAAAAACCGAAATTAATCGGTAAATCTGTGCAATTTCGACAACTAGGGTCGGCACTTGATTCGCACACGGCGCATCCATGTGAAGGCACGTTAATCAAAAGAATAGCGTGTGCGCGCGCCTTAATCATGTTCCCGCCCATTCAGAGCTGTGCATATAATTTTAAATAGTTAAACTAAGGAACTATATAAATAGGTATTCGCGTCCTCCATTTTAGTTCCATTGTCAAGAAGACAGCTTTGTCACTTAGAATGCATTTGTTGACTGATTTAAACAAAATTGTATTATTTGACGTTCTTATTTAAAAATAGTACCTACCACGTCAAAAATCGACGCAACTCAGCAAACATAACGATGTCAAATGGATCTAACCTAAACTGACAGCAGTGACAGTAGAACTAAAATGGCGGACGCGCATACCTATTTATATAGTTCCTTAGTTAAACCAGTTTCACGTCAGATATTTTCATTATAAATTATTTGTATGTTTAGAGCAAGGAAAAACTACAAGCCGTTTATAAAAATTATCGCCTGAAAATATTATCGAGTTAATACCGATTGTTGGCCCTAGAGTGGATTTTTACTTTCTTATACGATGTAACACAGCCGAATTTTATTCTGATGCATTTTACGTACAAAGCAATATTGTTGAATCGTTCCGAATATATCCGAATTAATACTAAAATACCAGACTTCACCCGATAAAAATGTTAATTACAAAAATTTGCATTATTATTAATTAACTATTGGATGTGGAAAGTATGATTATTGATTATGGCTTCAGTACTTTCCAAAAATCAGAATTAAATCCTTATCGTATAAGAAAGTCATGTGTTGGATACATCAGATATTTTGGAAAAGTCAAATAAAAACCCCATTGGGGATAAAGTTAGTTTCTGGGCATTGAATAAAAAATGTAGGAAGTTTTTTTTTCGGATGTAGAAATTTATAATAGACAGAAAAAGCAATAATAATATTATAAAAAAAAATTGTTTTTCGATCATTTCTCAACAAATTATTGCAATAAATATCATAATAATAAATAAAATATAAAGCGCACTTTACATTATGTGATTTCTTATGTGACTTTTCACATTATTTTATCATAAGCTGTATTTTGGTGTTCACTCTATGTGATTTATCATACAGAATCGATCATAAGGTCAGTCACAAGGACAATCACAGCTTGTTTTTGAGAATAGAACGGTGTCTATTCCCATGTGATATTTGGTGTGATTATCGATAACATCATTGCTCTGCTTTATCGACCGTTTGATATTTCAATTGTAAATTTTTGTTGTATTAACCGTGTTAGATAGACTTCTTATCGGATTAAAGAAATAAAGTGATAATTGGTTTGTACCTAAATGGAATATGGGTGGAAAGGTATTTGTCTTTATTTGTTTATGTATAATTATCCAATACATTTTATATACATAGGTGGAGTGGACCAGATTCACCACTACAGCATTAATCGAGGAGTACGAACGGCACCCGTGCCTTTACGACTCAAAAAATAAATTTTATTGTAACAAGCATGCACGCAACGATGCACTTTTAAAGATAACCACCGAATTGGAGAAGATTGATGCCAGAATTCAGCTTGAAGATATTCCTCTTATTTTTCACCTCTTTATTAATTAAGAATTTTCTTCTCTGAAGTAGTATTACGAAGCACATTGATACCACACGTAAAGTTAATTTATTTGCAATCATTTTTAAACACTTTTAAATGAATTTCGCAACACGTTCAACAATAACAAGTACATATGTAGCCCACCTTAAAATTCGAAATGAAATCTGTTACAAGCAGCTTGATGTATTTATTCCTAAGAAATACGTATATGATTTATTCATGTAGTCTAAACATAAACTGGCTCAAATCATACTCACACAGCAAAATCATACCGTTTTCGTGTGACAAAATCATGTGAAAATTCACATAATGTAAAGTGCGCTTAACACTTGATTTACATGTGATAAACAAATGATTAAATTCTTCACAGGACATTGACAAAGATGAGACAGTGTCATTAGAAAGCGACGACGATGACGATGATTACGAACAACAACCAAAGAAACGTTGTTTAAAGTCGATCAGCTTTCGACTTTCCCTCCAAAGTGAATATCGAAAACGCTTGAAAAACGGAGAATCTTCATACGTCTTGAATTTGCTCAATTCACAATTTGCCGGAAAGTGTATCTTAGCGGAGTACGACAGAGAACAGTATTTAAGTGACGTATCGAGTCTGCTCCTTTGCGATATTATCACGAATGATTTGATACAGAGTACTGAAAGGTATTTTTGCAAAATATGTTTACTTCTTTACTAACATCTTTTTATATACGTTAAGTGATTTACATTATTCATTCTTTCAGTTTTCTGAATGACAAAGATTATATTGATATTGTTGATGAAATCGTGAAGATATTTCCAAACGAAGATCGAGAAATCTATTTCATTTCACCAACTCCCAAAAATATGTCGACTACTGGAAAATCAGAAATTTCGCGAGGCAGACTTTATACCAAGTTTCATAACAAACTGAAAACATTCCGCCGTATGACCATGTGTAAGAAGGGCCGTAACAAAAATGATGCATCTCAACGTTTGAATAGAATCTCTCAAAGTATGTATATTTCCATGATTATAAAAAAAATATGAAGCAATAATTGCGAAATATATTTATATCAAAGATTTTTATAACTAGATGATATCGAGAAAAGTTTGATTTGGCTAAGTCATCATCAAGAACCAGTGGACGAAGTGAAACAAAAGTGGCTTCTACAGCATCTTCCCGTTACAACTCACTGCTCTTAAAAGAAGAAGATTCGAAAGTTTTGGAATATTTTGCAAAATATCCAGTTTTGACTAAATCACCACTGGGATACGAATTGATTGAGATTGATTTCGAACAAGTATTTAAAAGGATTGATATTTTTCCAGAGTGGGAATCATTTTTTAAGAAAGTACATGAAATAACAGTCAATAAAAAAATCACGGCTGAAATCGTGAAAAAATTGAGAGAGCTCATAGCGAAAAAGGACATCAATCAACGTAAGTCAAATAATAATTATGAGAAATTATTCAAAAGTTATAGAGGAATTATTTCTATCAATATTTATATGTATTTTATATATTATTTGAATAAATAATTTTATAAAATATAACATAAATAATAAAATTATGTACGGTCGGCGCCAACGAAATTTGAACGAATTTCTGTTACCAGGGCAATTTTTTGCGATTTTTACTAGATTAAAAACGGCTTTCGCCAGTGGTGTATTACTATAGTAAAAATATAATTCTTCAATTTTATTTTTCTTTGAAGTTCATTTAAATAATTTTTTTAGCAGAGTGTCGATATACTCGTAGTCTTCCACTCTTACAAGACTGGAAAGTCTTCTCATCAGAAAATAGAACGGTGTTCCAAAATTCCTCATCAATGTTCAAATAGTGATTTGCAAATTGTATCTACTCTTCTCTGTTTGTGTTCAGCAGACAAGAATATTTTGCATGCGGCAACGCCGTTCTTTAATTGAGACTCTTTGAGACGTCTCTGTGCTGTCCTAGGAGATCCTGGAATGTGTGTTTCTTCTCTAGCTCTTATAGCGCTGTCAAAAGGATTCTGGTTAAGATATTCAATTAACGCATTGTCTTCAACCCCATTAGATATCCTTCCGATACCCTGTCTCGCTGGCGTTTGAAATCTCAGTTCTTCTTGCCATCTTTTCCAAACATAAAATATGCAGCCTTTAGACACGTTTAAATCAGCTGCCACTTCATTTAACGTCCAGTTTTCTTCTAACTTGGCTATGGCCCTTGCTTTTTCGGCTTCTGTTAAATGTCGTGGCACATTTTTCGGCAAATTTATGGAATTTTTTGATGATAGATTAATTTTTGCAATGTGCCAAATCTGACATATTACAGTACGCCTATGAAGTTACTGGAAGTTATAATAGAAAAATTAACCGTTCAAATTTGGTTGGCGTCGATAGTACCTACAAATAAAAATTTAATATTTTTTTTAGTACGTTTATCAACTTTTATTCACTCAAAATGCACTCACTAGTGCCTGTTGCACTAATTTATTGACTACTTAATCATTACCATTTAATATAATTGATGAAAACCCTATTTTTAAGGCATTTTCTTTTTCTTGTTTTACTGTCAAAGGAATTTCCCTTGCTCTTACTAAGAAATCAAGTGATCTTTGATTTTTCATTTTAAGGTTAGATAGTATAGATAGTGTTTCAAAATAAACGTGCCGAAATGGAGTAATAAATCGTTTTTACCTACTAAAATGTAATGATTGATTAATCATTAGTTAGTTCAACAAGTTCTCTTGAGTGCATTCTTGGTGAATAAAAGTTGATAAAAGTGCTTAATTTACACATCCAAACATTGGATGTTTCAAGTTTTCAAACTGTTATAACTTTGGAAATATTGGAGACCGCCGCTTATTTTTAACATTTTCGTAATCAGGAGATCCTAATTAATAAGGTAATTTAATTTTTTTTCCAAAATCGCTCAGGTAAACATTCGCCAAATTTTCCAAAATTATAATACCTAAATCATAAAAGAAGCATACAAAAATTACAGCTCATTTTACAGTTTTACATTAAATAAATCGTATATGTAATATCTATGGTGCTGACTACAGTGACTGTATTAAAACAGTGGCGACAAGTAGATGTGTCATTTTTGTAAGTGCTACAATATTATAACCTGTATTAGAGTATTATTGGAGCCTGTCACCCCTAAAAGCCACCCCTAACGTGCATATTCGTGGTTTTTCCCATTTTACCGCAAAACGGTCTCGATTTCGCAATTTTAGCTTCTGTATAAAAATAATCCTTATAAAATTCTCCACAAAAAGTGTATTTACTACTTTTTCTTATATACAGTGGTTCCCAATTTTCAAGAGCCCCAATACAGGGGTATTAAATTAATTTTTAATAACATCGAGCAAGCGCCGAGGGGATGGGAAGTATGTACATTTCCAAGACCAGAAAGTATTTCGCTGCAGAAAGTTTATTGTAGGGAGTATACTAATAATAATAAATAATATACTAACTACCCTTATACAGGGTGTAACTGAAATGCTTGGTCAAACTTTACGGGCGTGTTACATGGAACAAAACTAAGAAAAAATTCTTATAAACAAGGGTCCATAAATGATTCCTAAGGGA
This sequence comes from Pediacus dermestoides, assembly GCA_963942485.1. Classification (NCBI taxonomy): domain Eukaryota; kingdom Metazoa; phylum Arthropoda; class Insecta; order Coleoptera; family Cucujidae; genus Pediacus; species Pediacus dermestoides. Next base: position 63,239 of record OZ012629.1, on the reverse strand, counting down.
AGTGCAGCCCCCTAAAGAGGGCACATTGACGATGGTTTTTTTGTAAATATTTTCGAAACGGATTGAGATAAAGTTATGAAATTTGGTATGATGAATAAGTATTAAATACTGAACAAATTTATGTAAACATAATTTAAAAACTTTATTCAGCGGCGATTTTTACCTGAGAAGTTGGGGGTAAATTTTGACCAATTTTGTTGTCCGTTGAGGGGCGCCCCTGACTAAATTTTAAAAATTTTGTTTACACAAATTTGTTCAGTATTTAATGCTTATTCATCATACCAAATTTCATGACTCTATGTCAATCTGTTTAGAAAATATTTAGAAAAAAACATCGCCAATGTGCCCTCTTTAGGGGGCTGTACCTCCCTTAGGAATCATTTCTGGACCCTTGTTTATAGGAACTTTTTTCATAGTTTTGTTCCCTTCAACACACTCGCAAAGTTTGGCCAAACAAAACTCATTTATTTTCTGGATTCCTAACTCACTACTTTATTTTCAATTTAAAAATAGCCTCCTCATGGCGGATGGGCGGGGCTTAGCCATACTTGTCACCACTGTTTTACTCGCAATACAGCCACTGTAGTGCTGACGATAACAACCTCTCGTACTCCCGAAAGAGCACATGTGCTCGCTCGTATTCGAATGAGAATCAAACACGCATGCGCATTAACGCCGATTTTGAGATGCTCTGTCAGCGTCTATCTCGCTTTTATTGCGCGAATCAAACTTATGGGGAAAGAATGTTAGCAATATATTAGTATTACGTATATGAAATAAATACATAGATTTGAATTTTCAGGTAATCGAACATTTCTTCAATTAATGCTGCTTCCTTACTTGGTTCCGCCCAAAAAACAATTCACGACATCAAAAAAGAAAATCTTCAAACCAGATTCGAAAGAAAGTCAGGAAGGTTTTGCGATCCACATCCAAGTATGTACCGGCTTTCACCGAAAAGAGCCATTTTACGGACTTAAATGAGTCCGTAAAATAGCTATTTTAGGGAATGTGTAAAAAAAATTTTTTTTCTAAATTCCTGGTAATTATAATATAACTATTTTTGACATATGTTAACTCAGAATATTTTTGAGAAAAACCATATTTTCTATTTTGTCGCCCTCTAGCGATCAAGTTAGACACTTAAAAATTCAATTGAGGTTTTCAATAAAACAACGTTCTCTGTCCCTCCTGGCGTCACAGGACACCCTAATGACCGTTGCCATTGCGCATATCATCTATCTCTCAAAATTGAAAACCTTAATTATAACTATACATTAACCTCCCCCCGAAAAATGTTCTTGCTACGCCACTGAATAAGATGTTGACTGCAATGGCTATGTTTTTACGCTGTGGCTAGACGACCGGTACCGGCTAGTATTAGGCAGCCTGTAAAATGTAAATGACGTCATTTACGTTAGTCTCGAATATTTTTTGTTTAAGTTACTTTTGTGAACGCCAGCTCTAAGTTGCAGGATTGTTAGGATCAAAGGATTCAGTAGGTACCTATAATCTAACAAAGTCCATTCTATATTAATACAGAATCACAAATTAAATAATTGAGAAGGAATAATTAAAAAGTTTATTCTATAATGTATAAAATATGTACATATTATATGCATTATAATACCGGGTGATCATTTCAATTCCAGCTCTAGTTATTCATGGAAATTTAAGTCATGACTTTGATTAGCACACACAAACAAACAAAACAAATTAATTGAAATGTGAAATTTACGAACTATCAGTAGTAAACAATAAATAGTGAACTAATCAAAGTCATGACATCAATTTCCATGGATAACTAGAGCTGAAATTGAAATGATCATCCGGTAGGTACATATGCAAATTAAAAATATGAAAAATTATTTTGCTAAAATTTTACTTTATGTCCTAAAATTCGAGATAGCTGATGCTCCTACCTTGTTTCTCGTTTAGCCCTGAATACGTTTTGCACCTTCATATGTTGTGCAAATGGCTCTAAGTGGTAAAAATCCACAAAATTAATAATTTCGCTGTAATGAGTGGAACAGGGACAGACAACTATTTCTATAAGTGCAAGAGAGACTTCCGAAAATTATTAGTTTTATAATATTATACAGGGTGCTTCATAACTCGAGGACAATAATCAAGAGACGTGTAAGGGGTGTTATTCTGGTTAAAAAATGTAAATAAAATTTTGTCCGGGAGGGCTTTGTTTCCGAGTTCAAAGTTTCTGCATATGATCAATTTTTAACTTAAATAAATAATACTCGTATCAAGCCATGACGGTGGTATTTTTGAGCTTTTGTTATAATTATTTTATTATTTTTATTGTTTTTTGTAGTTAATAATACGTTCATTTCTGTAAATCAGTTATTATTCTTACCATAATAACGGCTGTCCCATAAGTCTTTGAGTCTTTCAGTCAGGACGGCTATGGAGTATTTTTCTTTTCATTAATAAACACAAAACTTCAAATATAATTTTCATCTAACCATCATAAAACATTAATTGTGTCGTCTTAAATGACGTTTTGTTTGAGGTGTAATTGTAACGGCTTCAGTTTTGTTTTGATCACATGCAGACACTTTAAAGTCGGAAACAAAGCCCTCCCGGCCAATTTTTATTTTACATTTTTTAACCAGAATATCACCCCGTACTTTCCTTAATTATTGTCCTATATAGGTAAGTAAAACCAACCTCAAATAACAACATAACCACCTTCGGCCTTAATTTCTTAATATTTGAGGTTGGTTTTATAATATTAATACGTAATTCAATAATTTTCGAAAGTCTCTCTCGCACTTCTTGAAATAGCTGTGTCTGTCCTGGTTCCACTCATTACAGCAAACATTTTAATTAATGATATTTATTACTATTTATCGTTGTTAGAGCCATTTGAACAACATAACTGAAACAAGTCATATCGACGCTCACTCAATCATGTTCATATACAATTTGAATATTGTTTACTTACCTACCATATCAACAAACACAAATAGGTACAACCAAGACACCTAATTCTTTCTACCGGTCGCCTAAAAACAGCCGGTATATTTGAGACTGATGACATCATTTACATTTTACCGATCGTGTAGTCACAGCGAATTAAAAGCCCGAACCGCTAGATAATGGTATTGTGTGATATATCGTTGTAATCAGAACGATCAGAGGTTTTGAATTTAAAGTGAAAAATCCAGGTCCGTATTTAAAAAAATGAAGTTGATGATGCATTTTGAAACATCGCATCTGAAATCTAATAGCATATCCTATAATGAAGGATTAAAAGTGGGTGTGAGAATGTGTTTTCAGTTTTTTGATATCTCTTCAAATAATCTCACAAAACAAGAAAAAAAAATCTTGAAATTTCAGTTTTTTCAGATATTTCAGAAACAAACTAAGATACCTTCGATTTATTTTAGGAACATTGTTGAACATCTATTTACGCAACTTTGCCTCAATTTAACCGAAATTGTATCTCTTCAAATAAGCGAGATCCCTTTAGTGTGCCTCGAATATCAGCCACCCTATATATGATCCTCATCATTACCTAGAAATGTACTACATTACTGTGTGTGCGAAATTTAATGGAAATAGATCGATTGGTTTAGAGGTTATGCTGAAAAAACGAGTTTTTATCCTAAATTTTTTGACACCCTGTATCTTTGAGTTGTGTTTTCTAAAGAAAGTCTACTTTTTCTATGTTCTATCACGTCAAAATTTATGAAGTTTAACCTGGACCACCTAGTATATTTAATTCGCCTTAATTGCTTAATTTCCAGTATACATGAATACAACATAATGTGGTGAATTAAGTCTCAAAAAGTCAAAAATTGGAACTGCAATGAATAATTTAATTACCCTTGCATTTGCTGTACGCAATTTTTGGTTAAATGATTTGCATAGTTTGAAAAAATTGTTTCGAAATTTATTTTTAATATCTCTTTTTTGTGCACGAGCAATGGCGGGTTTGAGGGAAAGCGCCCGGTCAACAAAAGCTCTATAGGGGTCCCGGGACTGCTTTGTAATAGTCTATTATTTTCGTATTTAAAGAATTTTAATATGAGAAGTACGAAGAACAAAAGGTTCTAAAAATTGCGTGCAGCAAATAGTCTAAAAAGGTCCAAGTATAACCTTTGGCGAGAGAGACCCTTGAGGCTCTAAGGGATCCAGTCAGCAAATGCTGAATGCTGACCTGTTAACGCCGCCACTGTGCACGAGTACCTATATATTTGTGATTTAATATTTCTTTAAATTTTCAGAATGCTGAAGACATGGAACGCACTCATCTAGAAAAAATTCAAAAAATGGAAAAACTTGGTTTGAATGTTCAACCATACATCGTTGGAGTTGGCGTAACTTTGGATTCTATCGACTGCTACTACGTCGTCATCAACAAAACATTATATTACAGATTTGATTCACCATTGAAGGCGATTGATGTTTGTTTCAAACTTTTTCACGTATGGCACGTTAATTACCCACTAGAAAGTGAACAAGCTTGGTTGCTTTTACAATACGGACTTTACGATATGAAGACTAAATACGACCAAGCAAAACCTCATGTTTTGAAAGTTGTCCAAAGGCTGAAACTGATGTAATTGAATAACATTTCGAGGACGTGATATTAGATTTCTATTTAATATGTATATGTTTCTGTGGATTCTAGTTTCTACTTTAATAAAATTATATCTACTTATGTCTTAACGTAAACATGGCTTGCTATTGTCCATTTTCGGACGAAATATCAGATGATTTAAAAAGTTTTTGGGCTAATATTATAATAAGTACAGAATCAATGAAGTTGTTGATTCATTTAAAAAACATTTTATTACAGATCATTAAACTACAAATGAAGTGCATGGAAAGTCTCAAAGTAAAAATCAGTTCAATCCCGTAAAAAGTGAAACAAATTCAACGACAAAATAAAAAATTTCAGATGCAAAATCGCCTACTCGTTCAAAAATTGATCCTTTTTTCTGGAAAATCAATAACATTTTACGATGTAAAAAACTTAATTTTCACTTTTGTCAGAAAATTCCATGCAGAGTCAAAAGTGACTCAAGCTTTAATACAGCAAATTGTTGATAACATGCAAATTTAATTAAAAAATTATTGAAATTGTAAGTGCCAACCTAAAAGGAACTTACGATGGTTAACAAATAAGTGCAACTTTGCCAGAGATACACATTGAGAAATCCTTATGTAAAACGAAGAGACAAGCGTCAAAAAAATTTAAAGGATTCTGGATTTTTGTTAAAGTCAATTTCTTTCGACATCCAGGAATAATTAAAAAAATGTGTTTTTTTTTTAGATTTTTGACCTATGACTCACTTAAAAAAATCTCCCGGTATAAAATTACATTTATTTATTCATTATTATTATTTTCGGTACCATAGAAACCAGTAAAATAAAAAAAAAACTAATGGTCCTTCCTTCTGGGATTCGAACCCGGGACCTTCCGTTTGGCAGCCATATAATGAGACACATGTCTACCTCGACCGTCTGATTCAACAATCTAGTTTTTTGAAATTTTTTTGACAGAATTTCAAAAAAAAGTTCAAATAAAATTTGTTCAAAATTCAATTCTAAATCAATGTTAACGAATAAAAAAATCTTGTAAATTGTTTATTTTTCAAGATATTCCTCAAAAACCTAAAAATGTCTTCAGGTAAGTACCACGTGTGTTGGTGCTAGATGAAAAAGATTTAATGTGGCACCCACAATTTTGTTCAAACTCTTAAATATGAAATTTGAATCAAATCCGATAACTCGTTTTTTAGTTACGGTGGATACACACAGACAGACATCATGGCGAAAATGGTCAAAATGGATTCAGGGGCCCTCAGAACGTGTAAATCTATCAAAATCTCGAAGTCGAAAAAAATTACGATTCCTTTACTTTCTTATTACTTCGCATAAGAAAGTAAAAATATCTGATATATCATATATCCAAGACATGACTTTCTTATACGGATAGTATCACAATAATTACTTTTTTTGTCGATCGTTTATTAAAGATCTAGTTAATGTAATAAAAGGAGTGTATTAATAACTCAGTTTAATGCACATTAAAAACATTGTTGAGATTATGAGATTTGCTAGGTAACCAACAATATATTATATTATTGAAACATGCATTTGGAACTGACACCTGCCGAAATTAATTAATTATGTCAGTTGTATTTTGACTTATTGCATATTATGTCAGAATTTGGATTTTGCCATGGAACAAAATTAGATTATTTTCATTCTAATAAAGAGCGATCGACAAAAAAATATTGTAATCAACATGAGTGTTAATCGGCGATTAATAATCTCGACTCATTAACGCGCTCGCTGCGCTCACGCGTTAAAATCGTTTCGATTATTAATCGCTCTTATTAACACTCTTGTTTATTAAACTACTATTCCTAAAGAAATTAAGTTAAATTTCTTGTAAAAATTTTGAGGGTTTCTAGCAATTTTCAAATAGTCTTTGTCGCACTTATTGTAATACGCATAAATCTGTCCTTGACCCACTCATTATAACTGAATTTTACGACAAAAATGTGTTTTATTTTCGATTTTTGACCTATTACTCACTTAAAAAAATCTCCCGATATGAAATTACATTTATTTCATTATTATTGTTTTCGGTACCATAGAAACCAGTAAAATAAAAAAACTAATGGTCCGTCCTTCTGGGATTCGAATCCGGGACCTTCCGTTTGGCAGCCATATAATGAGACACATGTCTACTTCGACCGTTTGATTCAACAATCAACGCGCGCTATGAGAAATATAAAGTGTTTTAAGAATATCTAGTTTTTTGAATTTTTTTTGACGGAATTAAAGAAAAAAAGTTCAAACAAAATTGGTTCAAAATTCAATTCAAATCAATGGTAAAGAATAAAAAAATCTCATAAATTGTTTATTTTTCAAGATATTCCTAAAAAACCTAAAATGTCTTCAGGTAAGTACCACGTGTGTTGGTGCTAGATGAAAAAATTTAATGTGGCACCCACAATTTTGTTGAAACTCTTAAATATGAAATTTGAATCAAATTCGATAAGTCGTTTTTGAGTTATGGTGGATACAGACAGACACACACACAGACATCATGGCGAAAATGGTCAAAATGGATTCAGGGGCTCTCAAAACGTGTAAATCCATCAAAATCTCGAAGTCGAAAATAACACGATTACTATACCTACTTTCTTATTACTTCGTATAAGAAAGTAAAAAGCAATCCCATATATGTATCCTCTAAGCAAATGACTTTATACAAAGATCTGATTAAAATGGATAAAAAAAATAGAAATTGATGTGATTGAAAGATTAGCTATATCTACCATTAAAGTAAATGGCGAAAATAAACACATTATTTTATATCAAATTCTTATCAAAAAAATAGATGAAGTGTAACGGGTCAAATTTCCACTAGCAACATCTAGCCTATAAGTATGGATAACACTGGTCAATCTTCCATCTAACTTCTTATTATCTCAAATTTGTATAATTAATTGAAAACTTAGTTCCTTTCATTTCGTTAAATGGAACCCTATCACAGGATTACTACCTATTCCCGATTAGTGACCATTAGATGGCGATACTTGTTTCTTTTCATCTTATTTTTCTTTGGCTTTTGGAAAAATTCTAGGAATTTATTTAGCGTCCCTTTCAACGAAAATTCTTGTGTGAAAATCATTCGCAATTCGTACTTTCGTCTGCACACTTGGTAGCACATTTATAATCAGATATTTTCTAGATCATCTGCCACGTGCTGCAAATTTAATTGATGCCAATTTGAGATTACCGTTGTTCTATTTAAGATAGACATTTTCGTTTGATTGGCGTTAAGAAACTACGGAGGATTAAAAACGAAACTACATTGTTTGATTTTCACACGAGGCCACACTACACCTAAGGTAATTAATTACGACGCAAATTCCTGATTTTCCAGTAAGCTAATTTACGTTCTCTTTTAGGCCTCACACTCTCTCACTTTTTCTCTCACCTTTTCTCACTCACTTTCTTCTCTTTTCTTCGCCTATTTCGCACAATCGCCTTGATTTTGCCGTTTGGAAACTGAGATTATCCAGCCTGACTTCCTGGACTTTCCTTGGACATCTGGACAGGTCTTCTTTGGGCAACGCAGACTACAAAATTAAGGTCAGAGATTTCCAATATTTATTATCTCGCTGTGGGATTCAAGGCCATCGACTTTGCATAATTTTATCACGTTTTACCTAGACTAGTTTTTAATTACCATCATGTTATTTTGAATCAAGTGGCTATAGCTTGACTATTATATTTTTACGTATTTCGCCTCTGGATTTATGACATCGCTAATTGTGTATACTTGGTCGCGTTAATTATTCAACAACACGATAACCGGTGCGGAGTAGTGGAAATCACATGTACATTCGGTTTAGGGCTCCTTTACCATTAACGAATATTATTTTTATAAGCGCCAGTCGCACAATTTGGGAGGGTTTTTAAGTAAGGAGTTAGTTAACACCTTTTATAATATAATAGCATTGGTCACTTGACCTTATAGGTTTATATTACTGATCACCCTGTATATTTCAAAAATTGTTATGTACTAGTCAGGTCAAAATAAAGATTGATATTTGTTACCGTTTATTCTAGTTTTATTTTATCGTTAATAAATAAATAAATAAATAAAACCTCAATTATTTCATGGCTTAAGGATTCTGGCGCCCTTTTAAAGATTTTAAAGGTCCACTTATAGGAAAATATTCACTCAGCCCGCGACCACCCCGCTGAGTTTAGTCGAGCCTTTTGTCTCGTCCATCCGAGGACCAATTTTTAACTTTTAAATTCGCCTCCGCTCTTGCCGAGGAAAAAAACGCGTGACAGAAGTTCAGCAAGTTTTTCAAATGGTTTCGGAAAAACACAATGCTAATTTTCTTTTTTATTGGTTGAGGGAAGACGAGGCACCCGTACCGCCAGAAACGGACAGTGATTACTGAATGGTTCTTTTGAATGTTTGGCTTTCATTGAAGGTAGTCTTAAATATTATTGATTGAAGATTTTGAAGATTTACTGAAATCTATATTTATAGTCGGTTGTAGTGAATACACGGATAAAGATAAAGATGGAAATAAGATGGTAAATTATTATTTTTTTTAAATTTAAAAATAATTAAATAATCATGTGATACTTCCGCATGTTCCTGGCACCCAACTTGACTGTGCGGTCGACATATTTCACTTTCATTTTGTATCTTGGGCCATCAGCCACCCTTTGCATTATTATTAAATTCACTACATGTCATAATTTTAGTCATTCTGTAATACCTTTTTCACCGTCAATCTGTGGTCACCTTGGTGGCTTGATGCCGGCCACAGATATGATTTGTTGTATAATATGAGTTTTAATATGCTCATTTAATTCTCCGCGTGTTTTATTCGTTTGTAATTTTGCTACCACTTAATTTATTCAACTGCATGTGTAGGTATCTTACGCTGTTGAATGCTGATGCTACTATACTGTTGTGCATCTGTTTTATCTACCGTTGGTGGCCGGTACTGTTATGTAATTTTTACCTTGGTTGTTCTTGTTTTGATTTACTCACCCCCACTTTGATGTGGACCAGTTTAACTTATTAAATATCAATTTTCTTAATAAACTTATATCGAAAACTCAACCGTTTCAGAAATACATATTTTTACTTTCTTATACGAAGTAATAGTCTAAGAACCAGCAACGTGGAGATCGTACCTCTTTCCGCAAATCTGAAAAAAATCCTCAAGCTCAAGATTATGAAACGGTAGGTGACGGACGGTTTCTTTGTTGCTAAAAAGCAACAAACCCTAGCAAACGTCCGAAAAATATCATACTATTTCACAGGGGTAAATATAAAACTTGTGCGAAAATAAAAAAATTTCATCGGTTCTCAAAAATGTGATGCAATAAATATTCCGGTGGAATTTTTATTACATTTTTTTTGTTTTTAAAAAGTTGTCACGCGTTTTTCCTCGGCAAGAGCGGAGGTGAATATAAAGTTAAAAATTGGTCCTCGGATGGACGAGACAAAAGGCTCTACTAAACGCAGCGGGGTGGTCGCGGGCTGAGTAAAGATTTCCTTATAAGTGGACCTTGAAAATTTTTTAAAGGGCGCCAGAATCCTTAAGCCATATAATAATTAAGGTTTCACCGGATTCGAATGAAACTATACCCAATAATTAACGATAAAATAAAACTAAAATAAACGGTAACAAATATCGATCTTTATTTTCGATCTGACTAGTGCTTATAACAATTTGTGGAATATATATGAATGTACAATATCAGATAATATAACACAAAATCCTATAGGTCAAGTGACCAATGCTACTATATTTTAAAAGGTGCTTACTAACCCCCCGTCTAAAAACCCTCCCAAATTGTGCGACTGGCGCTTATAAAAATAATAGTCGTTAACGGTAAAGGAGCCCTAAACCGCATGTACATGTGATTTCCGCTACCCCGCACCGGTTATCGTGTTGTTGAATAATTAACGCGACCAAGTATACACAATCAGCGAAGTAATAAATCCAGAGGCGAAACACGTAATAATACAATAGTCAAGCTATTGATTCAAAATAACATGATGGTAAATTAACAAAAAACTAGTCTAGGTAAAGCGTGATAAAATTATGGCCTTGAATCCCACAGCGAGACAAATAGTATTGGAAATCTCTGACCTTAATTTTTGGAGTCTGCGTCGCCCAAAGAAGACCTGTCCAGATGTCCGAGGAAGGTCCAGGAAGTCAGGCTGGATACTCCCAGTCTCCGAACGGCAAAACCAATGCGAAGAAAAGAGTAACGAGTAGGGAGAGAGAATAAAACGTTGTGCGTGAGAGTGTGAGTGAGAGAAGAGTGAGAGAGAGAGACCTAAAAGAGAACGTAAATTAGCTTATTGGAAAAACTAGGAATTTGCGTCGTAATTAATTACCTTAGGTGTAGTGTGGCCTCGTGTGAAAATCGAACAATGTAGTTTCGTTTGTAATCCTCCGTAGAGTTTCTTAACGCCAATTAAACGAAAAATTCTATCTTAAATAGAACAACGGTAATCTCAAATTGGCGTTAATTAAGTTTGCAGCACGTGGCAGATGATCCAGAAAATATCTGATTAAAAATGTGCTACCAAGTGTGCAGACGAAAGTACGAATTGCGAATGATTTTCACACAAGAATTTTCGTTGAACGGGACGCTAAATAAATTCCTAGAATTTTTCCAAAAGTCAAAGAAAAATAAGATGAAAAGAAACAAGTATTGCCATCTAATGGTCACTAATCGGGAATAGGTAGTAATCCTGTGATAGGGTTCCATTTAACGAGATGAAGGAATTAAGTTTTCAATTAATTATACAAATTTGAGATAATAAGAAGTTAGATGGTGTGTTATCCATACTTTTAGAGTAGATGTTGCTAGTGGAAATTTAACCCGTTACAAAGTGCGCCAGCCTAAAGGCGCAATATGGACAATCGTTGTGCTCGGAATGAAGGTACATAAGTAGCAATATTGGGACACATAAATTTAGATGCTCGGCAGTTATCAGAAATTTCAGGAGTTGCAAAAACAACGTGCCACAAAATATTAAAAGTAAACAAAATGCATCCTTACAAAATTCAGTTAGTCCAAAAACTAAATGATGACGATACTGACCGACGACTCGAATTTTGCGAATTGATGACAGAAATGATAACGCAAAATAGAAACATCTTGAAAAGCATCTGCTTTACCGATGAAAGTTGTTCTTATTTAAATGGCCTTGTTAATATACATAATTGTCGATATTGGAGCGACATTAATCCTCACATTTTTCGAGAGGAGCATACACAGTATCCACAGAAACTTAATGTTTGGGTTGGCATATTTTACATTCGTGTTATCGGTCTTCTTTTCTTTGAAGAGAATTTGAGTGGCCCAGGATATTTGGAAATGTTGGAAGACACAAAATTTGTAAGATAATTCTTGCTGAAATAAGGGAGGAAGATTTCTATTTTCAACAAGACGGAGCTCCTCCGCATTTCTCTTTGGTGGTAAGGCAACATCTCGACAACGTGTACCCAGGACGATGGATTGGACGTAGAGGTCCAATAGAATGGCCAGCCGGCTCTCGTGATCTGACGCCCATGGATTTTTTTCTCTGGGGCCACTTAAAGTAAGTTGTTTATAAACCACCTCGAAATTGAATAGATGATTTACAAGCCAGAATAGTGGATGAGTGTCGAAGATTGACACCAGAAATTTTTCAACGTGTTCAAAATGAGAGAATCGACTATATTTTTATTTAAACGTAAACGGTGGACATCTTAAACATTTACTTTGACGGGACATTTATACCTAACAACACAAATTTAAACATAAAAATCTAGTTTTTCTTATTTGTTATTGTTTATAGCAAAATTAAACATTTTCTGCAATAATGAAGCTTTGAGTACTTTCTTCCTTTGTTTTTATGCATCTAACCAGACCAACTCGATTTTTTTAGTCGATAAAAATACTAAGTATTTCAAACTTTAAAGTCAAATATCTCAAAAACTTTCCTTTCTAACTTATTACTTTTTTTTTCTCAAACGTACTAAAGAAGATGTCCTCTTTCATAATCAGTTAAACCCCGGGAAAACATCATAGTTCCAATTACCAAACGTAGGAAGCTAAATCTAAAAATCTAAAAAGTTAGATGACTATACATACCGTTCTCCAAAGAAGTTAAGTATTTGGGGGTAATCTTAGATAGCAAACTGAATTGGAGGGCACATGTCGATAAAACTATTACCAAAGCAACATCAGCCTTCTGGGCATGCCGTAAACTTTTTGGTAAAACTTGGGGGCTAAAATCAGAAATGATTTATTGGTCATACGTTACGGTAATAAGACCCATAGTCACATATACGCGTCTGTAGTATGGTGGACAAAAACTAAAGAGACCACGACGCAGGCTAAGCTGTATAAATTGCAGCGGCTTGCGTGTTTAGGAATAAAAGGAATCATGAATACTACCCCAACGTCAGCTCTAGAAACCTAACTGGATTTTACACCTATGCACATATTAGTGCAAGAGGAGAGCCTGAAGGCTTCTTTGAGACTCTCCCAAACCAGAACTTTCAAACCGGGTGACCGAATAGGACACCTGAAAATACTAGACGAAATATCACCAGATTTTGTAGGAAAACCATCGGAAGTGATTCCAACAATCTTGCAAGCTGAAATACTTGCTATAGATCTATGTGCCCAAGAATGCTTGCCAAGGAATATCAAGGACAAAAGACTATATATAATGCCTGATAGCCAAGCAGCGTTCAGTTCTAGACACCCAGTGCATAGAATTTCTTACTACTCTGGAATGCAGACAATCCCTCAAGAAGCTGGCCAAAGGTAACAAAATTACCTACCCTGAACTGAGTGCCAGGTCATGAGGGAATAGAAAAAAATGAAATAGCCAACAACCTTTCGAGGAAAGGGGCGGAGGCTTTCAGTGGCTATTTGTCAGGGGAGGCAGTGCCTCCCCCTAAAAAAATGAAGAATAATTTATTTTATAAATATATCTTCTATACAGGGTGTTGAAATAAATTTAAAAATTAGAATTCAGATTTCAAATTTTGTATTGAGGCTTTATTTTAGATTATAAACAACTTTGTTTAATGAACATTTTGTCTAAAATTATAAATAATGGTACTTCTCTCTTAAAGCATTTTCATGTTTTCTTAATTTTTTTACACCCTGTACATCTGATCTAAGATTTTTATATGGTAAACTCATTTTTTCGACAAGCAGGATTTTTTATAAAGAATGACTTCGTCGTAAAATCAATAATAAAGATTATTTTCCTCTTGTGAACTCAATCCGGGGACATACTGTATGTATATAAATATCTGATGTGTTCGGCACATGACTTTCTTATACATTGCCATGATACAGTTTTAATCTTTGGAAAATACTGGAGGGGTAGCCAATAATCACATGCAGTCCCAACGTCACTAGTCTATCTACGCTGTCGGATTCAAGGAGGCGCACTATAAGAAATATAAGTGTTTTAAGAATATCTAGTTTTTTTGAAATTTTTTCAAAAGAATTTCAAAAAAAGTTCAAACAAAATTTGTTCAAAATTCAATTCTAAACCAATGTTAAAGAATAAAAAATCTCGTAAATTGTTTATTTTTCAAGATATTCCTAAAAAACCTAAAAATGTCTTCAGGTAAGTACCACTTCTGTTGGTGCCAGATGCTAGATGTAAAAGATTTAATGTGGCACCCACAATTTTGTTCTAACTCTTAAATATGAAATTTGAATCAAATCCGATAACTCGTTTTTGAGTTATGGTGGATACAGACAGACACACAGACAGGCGAAAATGGCAAAAATGGTCAAAATGGATTCAGGGGCCCTCAAAACGTGTAAATCCATCAAAATCTCGAAGTGGAAAAAAATCACGATTACTATAGGTACTTTCTTATTACTTCGTATAAGAAAGTAAAAACCGAGTGCGAGTTAAATTTTAACTTTAGAGATTTAAGTTTTTAAAAATTTTATTAATATTAAATACGAGTTTACAAATTGAATATAAAATATATTATAATAATCTAATACTAATACAAAGCAAGTGACTAAATTATACATTGTAGTCAGCACTTCTGGACTCGTGGCGTTCTGGATGCAGGTAGTACCATTGTCCGTTGTTTATATGAATAACTTAATTGTTGTCTACGAATATAACTCCTGCAAACGCAGATACGAGCTTACGGTTGGAAATAAGTTGGCGAGTTTATCAAATTATAATTTCGTCTGTAGGTATCAAACTGCTGTGGATTGGCATTGGGTTGATTGGTTGATGTGCTGACTTTATCTTCTTTGCTATAACATATTTATAAAAACAAATACATAGTATAATAATTATTACAAGATATCTTATTTTATATAATTGTCCAAAAACTAATTTTGTCAAAGTGAATTGTTCCATCTGGGATGTCGTTCAATTTTTGATGTTGTAGTTCCAGGGCATTTTGGATGTTTTTCATTTCTTCTAGGTTTATGGAATTTAGTTTAAATGATGTGAAGTGTTTAATTTATTGTTCATATTTACACTAAAATTTAAAAGGAGAATTAAACTCTGAAGGAAACAATTAAATTATGAATTTTTAATAATACGTAATAGGTATGTTTTACAATTGAATTGCAGAAATAGAATGAATTAATCTTATAGAAAATATATGTTCCAACGTTAGGATGACCCCATCGTACGTGCTCAATAGCCCCAAATACGCCCAACAGACTTCGCATAGCATCGTAAGACGATTTTATTTCCGTGATATCTTACATTCGGCCATCCTGGTCTTCCGGATTGTCCTCAATCCAGTTGTCATCCTAAATAACAAACAAACACTAATTACTTGACTGAACAACCACTTCACACATTGCTGCTCAGTGTTTTATACTTCTAGTATAATTGACACTAACATTTCTTTTAAAACACAGCTTTAGCATTGGTGCTCGGCCGTCCTCATACCTTGTACACAAGTACCTTATCAGGGGATGTATTTGAACACTGCATTATAGTTTTACAATACATGTCCCCATTTTGTTGAACATTCATAGTACGAAATTGTAACAGGTCAAATTTCCACTAGCATCATCTAGCCTAAAAGTATGGATAACATTGTTCAATCTTCCATCTAACTTCCTATTATCTCAAATTTGTATAATTAATTGAAAACTTAGTTCCCTCATCTCGTTAAATGGAACCCTATCACACGATTACTACCTATTTCCGATTAGTGACCATTAGATGGCGATACTTGTTTCTTTTCATCTTATTTTTCTTTGGCTTTTGGAAAAATTCTAGGAATTTATTTAGCGTCCTTTTCAAAGAAAATTCTTGTGTGAAAATCATTCGCAATTCGTACTTTCGTCTGCACACTTGGTAGCACATTAATTATCAGATATTTTCTGGATCATCTGCCACGTGTTGCAAATTTAATTGATGCCAATTTTTGAGATTACCGTTGTTCTATTTAAGATAGACATTTTCGTTTGATTGGCGTTAAAATACTCTACGGAGGATTAAACACGAAACTACGTGATTGATTTTCACACGAGGCCACACTACACCAAGATAATTAACTACGACGCAAATTCCTGGTTATCCAATAAGTTAATTTACGTTCTCTTTTAGGCCTCACACTTTTTCTTCTCTCTCCCTACTCTTTTCTCTTTTCTTCGCCTATTTCGCACAATCGCTATGGTTTTGCCGTTCGGAAACTGAGATTATTCAGCTTGACTTCCTGGACTTTCCTTGGACATCTGGACAGGTCTTCTTTGGGCAACGCAGGCTACAAAATTAAGGTCAGACATTTCCAATATTTATTATCTCGCCGTGGGATTCAAGGCCATCGACTTTGCATAATTTTGTCACGTTTTACCTAGACTAGTTTTAATTTACAACCATGTTATTTTGAAACATCAAGTGGCTATAGCTTGACTATTTTATTTTTACGTATTTCGGCTCTGAATTTATTACATCGCTAATTGTGTATACTTGGTCGCGTTAATTATTCAACCACACCATAACCGGTGCGGGGTAGCGGAAATCACATGTACATGCGGTTTAGGGCTCCTTTACCGTTAACAATTATTATTTTTATAAGCGCCAGTCGCACAATTTGGGAGGGTTTTTAAATAAGGAGTTAGTCAACACCTTTTATAATTGGAAATCGCATTGGTCACTTGACCTATAGGTTTTATAATATATATAAACATGTCAACAAAAGTAGCATCAACAAATCTGAAGGTATCATATGCGGAAACCTGTAAGAAAGACGTAGGAAGTAACTTGCCAGGAAAAACAGTTGCTACAAACCAAATTATACAAAATTTGAACGGGGATGAAATTGTTAAAAATTCTGACCTGAATAAATCCGTTTCAGAACAGAATGAAGATAAATTCCAGTTGGCCCGAAATAGAAAACAAAAATCAAAAAATTACAATTCACAAGATGTTATCAAAACTAAACCTAAACCCAAACCCATTATTGGGAGTGGACAAAATAAATCGCTAATGAGTGTACCAAAGACTAGTATGTCATATGTACACATCAGGCGAATGCATCCGGAGACGTCCATCGAAGATATAATTGACTACCTTAAACCAAGTGTTGGACAAGTTAGTTGTGAAAAACTTAACTCAAAACTCCCCCAAGTTTATGCTTCATTTAAAGTCTACCTGCCTAGTCAACATCTCGAAAAAGTATTGAACCCCTCTACCCGGAAGGGGCTACCATAAACAAGTTTTTTATCCGACGACTGCACGACATAAAGAAGAAATAGCACACAAACATAAGAAGAAACATAAAGAAGAAACTGCACAAGTAAAAAATGGATACAATTTATGCGTAGTGCATCTAAATATCCAGTGTATCAAAAATAAAATGGATGAAGTTGAACTATTTCTGGATCAGGAGAATATTGACGTAATGTGTGTTAGTGAGAGTTCGTGTACTGATGAAGAAACCAATTTGATCAGTTTTTCTGGATACAGGGTAGTGAGTTGCTTCTGCAGAAAAACTTATACCCATGGTGGTGTTTTGATTCTGGTTAGAGATTGTTTGGGTGCAGGTGAGCTTTTACAGTGTGTAAAATTAAGTGTGGAAAAAACATTTGAATGTGCAGCAATTGATTTACTTATAAATAACAATAATATTTGTGTTCTATGTATATATCGTTCACCAGGTAGCGATACATTGGATTTTTTTACTATACTTGAAGAATGTCTGAATGCACTTTGTTCTAAGAAATATTCTGAAATTGTTATTTGTGGAGATCTGAATATAGACTACTTATTGTTGAACAATGTCGGGGCTCAGTTTATCGATATCTTGGATTCATACTGTCTAGAACCGGTTTTTAATGAACCAACTAGATTGGGGAAAAAAAATTCTATTGCTATTGACTATTTTTAACTAACTTTAACACTAGTATAACATGTAAGAACATAATTCATAATGGTTTGTCTGATCATTCTTCCCAGAAAATTGTGTTTCCTGTTGAATGTGCCGCAGCAGATGAAAAATTTGTTTCTAGGTCGTTTTCGAGAAAAAATTTTGATATGTTTTGTAATTGCCTTGTTGGTGAGGGATGGCATGGGGTGTATAACGGATGTTCACCGAAAGAAAAGTTTAGCAATTTTATGAATAATCTTTTGAGATATTATAATATAAGTTTTCCTTTCATTGCAAGAGCAAACCACAGCAAAAGAAATGACAAAGGGTGGTTGACTAGGGGCATAAGGATATCATCCATTAGATTGAAGGAGCTCTATGCACTGCAAAGCATGGGAGCCATCAGTCTAGGTTATTATAAGAAATATAAAACTATTTACAGTCGTGTCCTAAGGGAAGCAAAGAAAATGTTTTTCAATAGCAAAATTATAAAATCTAAGAATAAATCCAAAGCAGTATGGGGAATAATAAATAATTCTGTTAAAAACTCAATTAAGGGTAAGTGTGGGAACGAAAACTTTAGGATTCTGTTAGGTGACGAAGAAATAACAAATAAGCTTGACATTGCTGAAGCATTTAACCATTACTTTGTCGAAATGCCGAAGAATGTTGTTTTGGAAAATAGTGGTACTCCAGCATTAATTGGGGAAATGGGATTAGTTTCGCATACATTTTTTGTTACGGACGTTGAGGTCACTGAACTATTAAATATAATATCAGAACTAAAAAATTCAAATTCGGTTGGACCAGATCAATTTTCTACTGACATATTGAAGAGGACTGCTTCTCGTCTTGCTGACCCGCTTTGCCATGCCATAAATGCTTGTTTCAGCAGTGGTTATTTTCCTGAGTCGCTGAAAACTTCAAAGGTGGTGAGTGTGCATAAGAGGGGTGATCCTGGGCTATTAACCAACTATAGACCAATATCAATCTTATCGGTGTTTTCTAAGGTAATTGAGAAACTGCTAGCTAGACGAATTGTAACCTTTTTGGAAAAAAATAATATATTATCTAGTAATCAACATGGCTTTAGAAATAAAAAATCTACAGCTACAGCGTTGGTTGACATCTTGGATCACGTTTATAAACATCTAGACGGAGGTGATAAAGTGATGGCACTATTCGTAGATCTCACAAAAGCCTTTGACCTGGTCGATCACAGCGTGTTGTTAGACAAGCTGGAGGGTTGTGGTGTACGCGGGGTGGGAAATGAGCTGCTCAGGTCCTATTTAACATCTCGTAAACAATTTGTTACATTTGAGGGTAGAAACTCGAAAGAGCTAGAAATAAAGACAGGTGTCCCACAGGGTAGCGTTCTTGGGCCGCTGCTTTTTTTAATTTATATGAATGATATAAGTAGTTATATTGACGTGTTTCACCGTGCCTTCGCTGACGATGTTACTCTGGTAAATTTTAACAAAAAGAGTAATATGTTAACTTCTAGAATGACCAAAAATTTGACAAATCTCGATCAATATTTTGGTAAAAACAAATTAGCTTTAAACCAAAGTAAAACGTATTCAATGCAATTTTTTCCTTGTCCTACTCATTACACTGAAAGTCAATTGCTTAAACTCCGGGGCAAATCAATACAGCAAGTTGAGACTTTTAAATTGCTAGGTGTTCAAATTGATATATCCCTAAATTGGAGAGAACATGTAGATTTTGTCATTAAAAGGGTAGCAAGTGGTTGCTATGCATTGAAGAGATTGCGGCAGATATCTGACGAAAATGTTTGCAAGATATACTACCATGCCAGTTTTGAATCTATTATAAGATATGGAATTGTCTGCTGGGGTTGTTCATAAGCGGCAGGGAGAGTATTTAGAATTCAGAAAAGAGCACTTAGATGCATACTATTTACTATTTACTATACATACATATATATTTCACACATAATTGTTAAGCACTAGTCAGGTCAAAATAAAGATCGATATTTGTTACCGTTTATTCTAGTTTTATTTTATGGTTAAGTATTGGGTATAGTTTCATTTGAATCCGATGAAACTTTAATTATTTCATGGCTTAAGGATTCTGGCGCCCTTTTAAAGATTTTCAAGGTCCACTTATAGGGAAATCTTTACTCAGCCCGCGACCACTCCGCTGAGTTTAATCGAGCCTTTTGTCTCGTCCATCCGAGGACCAATTTTTAACCTTAAATTCACCTCCGCTCTTGCCGAGGAAAAACGCGTGACAAATTTGGCGCCCAACGTGGGGCCAGCGCGTTGACAAATATCGATTTTTGTTTAATTTTTTTTTGTGATTTAATAATTTGCAAAAATTGATTTTCTAACCTTAGAAAATTTTGGTGTTTGCGGACTTCAAATAATTTTGTTTTAGGGACTTAGAAAAGTTTTCGCTATAGGGATTTTAGATTTTTTTTTAATTTCGGACTTAGAAAATTTTCTCTTGTTAGGTTTAGATTTCTTTTTTGGGATTTGGGTTTTAGATTTTAACATTTATTTTTATGTGGCCTATCAGTAATCGTCGAATCATTTACGATGGAGATTAATCGTCTACTTAAAGACGAATTGATTTATAAACGTACTTATGTTCCCCCCAACCATAATTATGTTCCCTTGTATAAATAGAATGTCACATTTGATGGAAGCGCTAGTAAAGTCGAATTTTGAGAGCGCGTCGAGGAGCTTAGAGACTGTCGAGGGATCAGTAAGGCTCAATTGTTGAGGTCGGCTGCGGAATTGTTTTAGGGTGACGCTTTAATTTGGTTTCGTTCTGTCGTTGGTAGAGCTTCTCAGAGCTACCTTCTTGCCCTGCGACTACGAATATTTGCTATGGGACGAAATCCGAAATCGCACACAAGACGCTGAGGAGAAGATTGCATTTTTCGTGGCGGCAGTGCAAAATTTATTCAACAGGTTATCTACCAAGCCCGACGAAGGATCACGCATCGAGTTGTTGCGTCGAAATAGGTTGCCGGTGTACCAAAAGGCTTTGGCTCTGCGTCCTTTAACATCTGTCTTGGAACTAGTAAATGTTTGTCGTGCCATCGAGGAAATCGAGGAGCGCACCGAAAGATTTCGTCCTCCTCCGACAAACCATCATCACTTGTTAACGCCTGATTTGGCTTATTGCCGTCCTCGCCAGTCAAGTCGTGTCGCTGCAGTAGCTGAGAGGAGCAACGCCACCAATGGAGTTTGTTGGAATTGTCGAGGGTCGGGACATCGTGCCCTCGATTGTCAAGCGCCTCGTAGCAGATACTGTTTCCGATGTGATGCCCCAGATGTTACGATTAGGTCTTGTGGAAAGTGTTCGGGAAAACTTGCCTCGGAGGGACTGATTTGTCGACCAGCCTCCTCCCCAAGTCCTCCCAGCTTAAACACTTTCTTCAAGCGACAGCGGCTACAGCAACAGAAAAGTTTTCAGCGCAACCGGGTTTTGTTGGATTTCGTGATTTCTCACGCCAAGGGTGATCAGAGGCCGTACTTGGAGGTTTCTGTTTTGGGTCGTAGGGTTTTAGGTCTTTTGGATTCCGGGGCCTCGAGTACTATCGCTGGTCGCCTTGGTTGGGAATTTTTGCAAGACTCTGGGTTGCGTTTGGAAACTTCGCTTTCGAGAATTTCCTGTACTGTAGCCAATGGAACTTCCTGCTCCTGATCTTGGGTACAGATTTTTGGATGGCTATGGACATAGTTCCAGATCTCAAGCGAGACGTCTGGCACTTCGTGGACACTCCTGAAACTCCAACGATTTGCAGAGTACAGGACGATCTCGATCTGACCGCTGATCAGCGCCTCCGGCTAAAAACTCTGGTAGACGCTAAGTTTAAGATCATGGGAGATGGTTTGGGCAACGCAACAACGGTAGAGCACGAAATCATCACCGATTCTCGCCCCATTAAGCAGCGATATTACCCAGTTTCGCCCAAAAAGCAGCAATTGATCGACGAAGAGCTTCGAAAAATATTGGACGATGACATCATCGAGCCTTCTAAGAACGCTTGGTCATCCCGTATATTAATCATTCAGAAAAAAGATGGCAAACCTCGATTTTGCGTTGATTATCACAAGCTTAACGCGGTGACGAAGAAAGAAGCCTACCCACTCCCCCTGGTATCTTCAATTTTGGACAGCCTAAGGAACGCCAAATACCTTAGTTCCATCGACCTCAAGTTAGCTTTTTGGCAAGTCCCGGTTAAGGAGTCTTCTCAGGAATATACAGCTTTTACAGTTCCTGGTCGAGGTTTATTCCAGTTTAAGAGGATGCCCTTTGGATTAACGAACGGTCCCGCCACGTTTCAACGCCTTATTGAGACTGTTATAGGTGCCGATTTGGAACCTCATGTCTTAGTGTATTTAGATGATATCGTCATAATTTCTCCCGACTTCGAAACTCATTTGCGTCTTTTGGATTTGGTTTTTGATAGGTTAATTGCAGCAAGATTGATGGCCAGTCAGGAGAAATGTATGTTTTGTCGACCCCAACTTAAGTTTTTAGGTTATATTGTGGATAAGTCTGGGCTTTGCATAGATCCCGATAAGGTCGACGCCGTTTTGAATATTTCTCCCCCTCGTAATGTCAACGAAATTCGTAGTTTTGTAAGTATGGCTTCTTGGTATCGTCGTTTTGTCTCCAATTTTTCTACTCTTTTGTCGCGACTTACTAATCTTAGTAGGAAAAATTTTCGTTGGAATTGGACAGCTGATTGTCAGGCTGCTTTTGAAGTAATCAAGCAATGTTTGATTGCTGCCCCCACCCTTAATGCTCCGAACTTTAGTAAACCTTTTGTTCTTCAAAAGGATGCTTCTGCTTTTGGACTTGGTGCTGTGTTGACCCAGCAATCTGATGATGGGGAAAATGTTGTTTGTTTTCTTTCTCGATCTTTAACTCGCCAGGAACGCCATTATTCCACGACGGAGAGGGAATGTTTAGCTGTGATCTGGGCGGTGGAAAAACTCAAACACTACTTGGAGGGTGTGCACTTTACCGTTATTACCGATCACTGGTCGTTGTTATGGTTAAATCGGCTTAAAGACCCCTCTGGACGCTTGGACAGATGGGTTATTCGTTTGCAACCCTATGACTACACCATCGTCCATAGAAAGGGCAAAGATCACGTTGTCCCGGACTTCCTCTCTCGGTCAGTGCCCGTCATCGATAATGACACTCCAGCCGAGCTGTGTGTCGTTGCGCAAAATATCATGGATAATTGGTATAATGCGATGTTGGAAAAGGTTAATATGAATCCCGAAAACTTCCCCAAATGGCGAGTAATGGCGAGTGGAGAACAACATCCTCTACAAACATTTTTACTGCCGAGTTCCCGAGTTATCAGATCCTGGAGATGGTTGGAAGAGATTAGTACCCAAGGATCAGAGAGCGGAACTATTGCGAACATATCATGATATTCCCACTTCTGGTCATGTAGGAACATTCAAGACTTACTGGAAACTTCGTCAACAGTATTACTGGCCGAAGATGAAGTACGATGTTCAGCGATATGTTCGTAATTGCAAAGTTTGCGCCGAGCAGAAGCCCGAACAGAAAGCTCCTGTATTTTTAATGGGTACTAGGCCCGTCATTACTGCCCCTTGGCAAATGATTAGCTTGGACATGATTGGCCCACTCCCTCGATCTTCCAAGGGTACACTCAGATTCTCGTGATGACCGACTATTTCAGCAAATATGTCGTTTTGTTTCCCCTTCAAAGTGCCACCGCCAAAGCTTTATCCCAACACATCGAACAGGATATTTTCTTAGTTTATGGTGTTCCCCAATATTTGATTTGCGACAACGGAGTACAATTGAGAAGTAAAGAGTTTCAGGCACTATGTACCAAATATAAAACCAAGATCTCTTATACCGCCTTATATTATCCTAGAGCCAACCCCACCGAACGTGTCAACAGAGTGGTAAAGACGATGCTCTCTTCTTATGTCAAACAAAACCATCGCAGCTAGGCATGTACAACGGGTTATAGCCCTTACTTCGTCAACTTTGGTCGTGAGCATATCTTGTTTGGTGAGGACTTTAGGGAAAAGTCGATGGTGAGTTACCGGCTAATGACGATATAAACAACACTATTCGTCAGAGGCACGACGGGTTTCGGAAGATGTTCGAAGATATTCGGCAAAAATTGGAGTTAGCTCGGCAGCGCAATGAGAAAACCTACAATTTGCGTAGACGTTCCGTCGAATATCAAGTACATCAACAGGTATGGCGTAAAAACAAAGTTTTGTCGAGTGCTGCTGACTTCTTCAACGCAAAACTAGCCCCGAAATGCGTTGGACCTTTTACTATCGCTCGGAAAATTGGTGCTTGGACTTATGAGTTGCACAATGACGTCGGTGACTCTAAGGGCGTTTGGCATATGCAAGACTTCAAGCCATATGTCGACGACCCTGGTTAGTTATGCTTTTGGTTTTCGTGGTCCTCTTCCTATCGTTTCAGATTCGCCTTGGTTTATTCGTTTTGGTTCTTGCTTATCTACTTGTTTTTTTGTTGTTGTTGTGTGTCTTCGTTTCCTTGCTGGTACAGGCTGAGAATAGGCCAGCTGGTTCGTCACCATGGCGTAAGAGGCCCCTAATGCGACTGTATGTTTGGAGTGCGAATGTTCTGACTTTCAGAGACGTTGATTTAGTGCTTGGTTTTGTAAATGGCTGAGTACTGAGTCAGTGTTTCTTTTAGTGCAGAGGTATGGATCAGTTTTACCTAGGAGTGAAAGAATTTGGGATGATTGAGGAATTAAGATAAATTCATTTTTGTGTTCCCTTCAGGATTTTAAATTTGCTTTGTCTGTTATTTATGTGGCTGGGTAGTTGGCGAGGTAGCTACCTAAATATGCCTTTTATGCCTCAGGAGTGCGTTACTTGGGCGTGTAAACGCGTGACTCTTTTCAAGGCCCATGTTATTCCCCTTTTCTTACCCTTCCTTTATATTTTTTACTTCGTTTGGCAACCATTATCGTTTTGAATGTTCTATATAGTCTTTTAAGGTTTAGTTTCTTCTTTTCTTTCTTTCCTTTTTCTTTAATTTAGTAGCTTATTAGTTCTTAACGTCGATTAGGTATATAACTTCCTTCTTGAGTCCCTTTTTTTGCTCTTCCTCTTATCGTATGGTTATTCATGTGAAAATTACAGGGTGATTTTCTTTGAGGAAGGGGGTAGTTGTAACGGGTCAAATTTCCACTAACATCATCTAGCCTAAAAGTATGGATAACATTGTTCAATCTTCCATCTAACTTCCTATTATCTCAAATTTGTATAACTAATTGAAAACTTAGTTCCTTCATCTCGGTAAATGGAACCCTAGCACAGAGTTACTACCTATTCCCGATTAGTGACCATTAGATGGCGATACTTGTTTCTTTTCATCTTATTTTTCTTTGGCTTTTGGAAAAATTTTAGGAATTTATTTAGCGTCCCTTTCAACGAAAATTCTTGTGTGAAAATCATTCGCAATTCGTACTTTCGTCTGCACATTTGGTAGCACATTTAATATCAGATATTTTCTGCCACGTGCTGAAAATTTACTTGATGCCAATTTTTGAGATTGCCGTTAGTCTATATATGATAGACATTTTTGTTTGATTGGCGTTAAGAATCTCTACGGAGGATTAAACACGAAACTACGTTTGATTTTCACTTACGACGCAAATTCCTGGTTTTCCAATAAGCTAATTTACGATCTCTTTTAGGCCTCCCTCTCACTCACCCTTTTTTCACTCACTCTCTTCTCTTTTCTTCGCCTATTTCGCACAATCGCTTTGGTTTTGCCGTTTGGAAACTGAGATTATCCAGCCTGACTTCCTGGACTCTCCTTGGACATCTGGACAGGTCTTCTTTGGGCAATGCAGACTCCAAAATTAAGGTCAGACATTTTAAATATTTATTATCTCGCCGTGGGATTCAAGGCCATCGACTTTGCATAACTTTGTCACATTTTACCTAGACTAGTTTTAATTTACAACCATGTTATTTTGAATCAATTGGCTATAGCTTAACTATTATATTTTTACATATTTCGCCTCTGGAATTATGACATCGCTAATTCTGTATACTTGGTCGCGTTAATTTTTTTAACAACACGATAACCAGTGCGGGTTAGTGGAAATCACAAGTACATGCGGTTTAGGGCTCCTTTACCGTTAACGACTATTTTTTTTATAAGCGCCAGTCGCACAAGTTTTTAAATACCAAAAGGAGTAAGTCCACACCTTTTATAATTTATAATTGGCATTGGTAACTTGACATAAGTATAGATTTTATTTATATTATACATTCATATATATATTTATATTCCACAAATTGTTATAAGTACTAGTCAGGTCAAAGTAAACATCGATATTTGTTACCGTTTATTCTAGTTTTATTTTATCGTTAAGTATTGGGTATAGTTTCATTTGAATCCGATGAAACCTTAATCATTTCATGGCTTAAGGATTCTGGCGCCCTTTTAAAGATTTTCAAGGTCCAGTTATAGGAAAATCTTTACTCAGTCCGCGACCACCCTGCTCAGTTTAGTCGAGCCTTTTGTCTCGTCCATCCGAGGACCAATTTTTAACTTTTAAATTCACCTCCGCTCTTGCCGAGGAAAAACGCGTGACAATCTGGTTCAATTCGGTTGAGCCGTTCGAAAAAAATTCTTCAACATTTTAAACCATATGTTACTGTTCTAGTCCCAAGTATGAAGTACCAGTTCGCGTTATAGTAGATGAAGGAAAATTAATTCATCGTCTGAGGTTATGAATGCTAGCTTATATATAAGATTTCGTTCAATTTGGTGGAGCCGTTCGAAAAAAATAATTCAAGTAATTAATCCATATGTTACTGTCCTAGTGCCAAGAATGAAGTACCCCTTCGCGTAATAGTAGATGAATGAACATTAAATCTTCGTTTGAGGTTGTGAATGCTAGCTTATATATAAGATTTGGTTCAATTTGGTTGAGGTGTTCGAAAAAATAATTGAAATTTTTAAACCATATGTTACTGTTCTAGTGCCAAGGATGAAGTACCAGTTCGCGTTATCGTAGATGAATGAAAATTAAATCATCGTCTGAGGTTATGAATGCTAGCTTATATATAGGATTTGGTTCAATTTGGTTAAGCCGTTCGAAAAAAATTATTCAAAATTTTAAACCATATGTTACTGTTCTAGTGCCAAGTATGAAGTACCAATTCGCGTTATAGTAGATGAATGAAAATTAAATCATCGTCTGAGGTTATGAATGCTAGCTTATATATAGGATTTGGTTCAATTTGGTTAAGCCGTTCGAAAAAAATTATTCAAAATTTTAAACCATATGTTACTGTTCAAGTGCCAAGTATGAAGTACCAGTTCGCATTATAGTAGATAAATAAAAATTAAATCATCGTCTGAGGTTATGAATGCTAGCTTATACATAAGATTTCGTTCAATTTGGTGGAGCCCTTCGAAAAAATTTATTCAAAATTTTAATCCATATGTTAAGGCTCCTCCACACAATGGGCCATTGTGTAGAGAGCGCATTTGCTTAGGTTGGCGTATGATCGCCAAGCATGGCTGACGATGGCTAAGTTATCGGTTTTTGGAGCACACATCAAAGGAAGTTGGTGCAGATGCTAGCGCATGCCCACACATTAGCTCATCATTCAGTACGAGAACTCAGAACACCTGGTACGAAAATACGATCAGCTGATACCATTCTACTTTATTTTTATAAATAAATCCTAATTTTTTCCTTATTTAGTGAATCATCCCAACACCTGAGCCAACACCTGGGTCAATGTGTGGGCACCTGCAGTGGCCAGTGTTGGTCGAGGCGTACATTGGTGTGCAATTGGCGATGGCTTATGTTGGTACATTGTGTGTAGGAGCCTTCACTGTTCTAGTACCAAGTTTGTAGTACCAGTTTGCGTTATAGTAGATGAATGAAAATTAAATCATCGTTTGGGGTTATGAATGCTAGCTTATATATAAAATTTGGTTCAATTTGGTTGAGCCGTTCGAAAAAAATAATTCAAATATTTAATCTATATGTTACTGTTCTAGTGCCAAGAATGAAGTACCCCTTCGCGTTATAGTAGAACAGTAACATATTAATTAAAATTTTGAATAATTTTTTTCGAACGGCTCAACCAAATTGAACCAAATCTTACATATAAGCAAGCAATCATAACCTCAGACGATGATAAAAATTTCATTCATCTGCTATAACGCGAAGTGGTACTTCATACTTGACACTAGAACAATAACATGTGGATTAAAATTTTGAATATTTTTTTTCGAACGGCTCAACCAAATTGAACCAAATTTTATATACAGGGTGGCTGAAATTCCATTTCCAGCATGGGGATCTCGCTTATTATAATAGATAGACCATAGGTTTAAATTTGGCAAAGTTGCTAAATTTAATGCTCAGTAATAATCCTTAGACAAATTTGAATTATCTTGAACGGTCTTCTGAAAAAATAAAAAATACTGAAAATTACAATTTTTGAAAATCGCCCATAACTTTTTTATTTCTGAACATTTTTCAAATCTGTAAAAACATTCTCAAAGCAACATTTATGCTCTATCGATCACTGATCGTCGTTTCTTTAAACATCGATTCGTTTTTCGTTTTTTGAACGCCTACTTCAGTTTTTCTTATGGGCGAACTTTCTACTTTTCACATCATCGGATAGTACATTTTTTTCCAAATTCATCGATGTGCTACACATGGTATTGAGATTTAATTTGAATTGTAAAAATTTAAAAAATGTATCCAATACTGCAATCGTCTCAAATCAAGCAGCCCAAACTCGCTTAGTTTATTTTTACCATGATAATTTATAAACAATTTCAAAATTTAAGAAATTTGAGGTCTGGCACAAGTGACAAATTGCAATAATTATAATTAATCATAATCTGTGAACTAAAATTATGTTTTCGAATAATGAAAAGACTGATATTATGCGTGTATCTTTTATTCATAACATAATAACTCTCTCCTAAAAATACAGTGTTACGCCGAAACTTATTCTGAATGAAGACAACAATCTTCGAGATTATTTTCTACACTGGACAACAATTTAATGGAATTTGGAGCCTTTACGAAATCTAAACAAATATGAAAGCCGAATAACATATGACAATAAGCAATATGCTATATCAAATTAAATTTAAAGTAGATGTTCAAATAAATGCCCGTCTTCTCTAATACACAACCGTAAACGCTTCCGTACTATACTCTAAACTTCGCACTATCGTTCTACGTGGAATATTAAGCATCACTCCCAAAACGGCATTCCTCAGTTCTTCGACATTGTTATAAGTGTTTTTAAAAATTTTATTTTTGGCGTATCCCCAAAGAAAAAAATCTAAGGGGTTCAGGTCAGGTGATCTGGCTGGCCAATGGACGTGCCCATGGGTTCCGATCCATTGTTCAGGGAAAAGTTCATTAAGGCGTTCTCTAATAATCTGCGCATTATGCGCTGGAGCCCCATCCTGATGCCTCCATATTTGCCGTAGTTGATTCAGTGGGACATTCTCCAAATATTCCATCAAATCTTGGTTTATAAAGTCAATGTAACGTTGAGCGGTTAGAGTCCCTTCGAAAATATGAGGACCAATATGCCTTTCCCCCCATAAACCTACCCAGACATTGATACCAAATCGGTGCTGTGGTCTTGCTTCTCTATAGGTACGGGGATTTTCTCTGGCCCAATAATGTTCATTATGACGATTGAACATGCCCAAGTTGGTGAATGAACATTCATCCGTCCAAATAATATTTTTCAGAAAATCCTCGTTACGTTGGTATTTATCAAGAAGCCACTCGCAAAACTGGAGTCTATGAACTTCGTCTCCGGGTCTCAATGTCTGTGTCACATGGATTTTAAATGGTTTAAATCCTTCCTCCTTTAGAACTGTTTGAATCTGATATCGAGGTAATTCCAAATTATGACTCTTGTCGAGATACCAGGATTCTCGTTCACCTAAATGGTTGAAATTGCATAATTCTATCAAAGCCAGTGTTTAGATATTTACCGCGCCTAAAATATTTTCTTTGTTTTCTTCTGTAATTCGGCTTCCATATTTTGTTTTGGGTTTTTCAAAGGCCCCAAATTCCATTAAATTGTTGTCCAGTGTAGAAAATAATCTAGAAGATGGTTGTCTTCTTTCAGGATATGTTTCTGCGTATCGTTGTGTCGTTAATATAGAGTTTCTATGTGATGAATAATAAATACGCATCATATCACGCTTTTCATTATTTGAAAACATAATTTAATTTAATTCGTGGGGAATAACTAATTATTATTGTAATTTGTCACTTGTGACATCTATGCTTATGACAAACCTCAAATTTTAAAATTTGAAATTGTTTATAAATTACCATGGTAACAACACAAACTAAACGAGTTAAGGCTGCTTGATTTGAGATGATTGCTGTATTGGACACATTTTTTAAATTTGACCAATTAAAATTAAATCTGAATTCCATGTGTAGTACATCGATGAATTTGGAAAAAAATATACTATCCAATGATGAGTAAAGTAGAAAGTACGTCCATAAGAAAAACCGAAGTTGGCGTTTAAAAAACAAAAACGAATCGATGTTTAAAGAAACGACGATCACTGATCGATAGAGCATAAAAAGTTGCTTTGAGAATGTTTTTACAGATTTAAAAAATGTTCAGAAATAAAAAAGTTATGGACGATTTTAAAAAATTGTAATTTACAGTTTTTTTCACTTTTTCAGAAGACCGTTCAAAATAATTCAAATTTGTCTTAGGATTATTACTGAGCACTAAATTTAGCAACTTTGCCAAATTTAAACTGGTCTATCTATTATAATAAGCGAGATCCCCATGCTGGAAACGGAATTTCAGCCACCCTGTATAAGCTAGCATTCATAACCTCTGACGATGATTTAATTTTCATTCATCTACTCTAACGCAAACTGGTACTTCATATTTGGCACCAGAACAGTAACATATATGGATTAAAATTTTGAATAAATTTTTTCGAAGGGCTCAACAAAATTGAACAAAATCTTATACAGTGTGTCCCAAATTGGTGACTCCACTATGGGTAACTTCTTTATTATTGGAGATACAAAGACGGTTAAATTAGGAAAGCTTTTAAGAATTTCATGGCCATTTCAGATTAGTTAACAGATTTTGAATGTCTCTTTTAGTTTTCGAGATATTCGGGAAAAACCAAAATGTTGCATTTTCTTTAATGTTCAATATTTTCTTTATTATCGATTTTGTGGTGTTGAGACTTTGACATTCTACATGCACTTTGTTAAGATACTTGTAATGGTGTTGTCAGATTTTTCCCAACTCCTTTGTTTTTTGAAATACGATTACCAACTTTTGTTTTTCTTATAGACGTCAATTGTTTTTTTGGCACTATCAAATAGCATTGTTTATTACCTTTCCAATGATGTATCACAACATGAATAAAAGTTTTATGTTTCACAAGAAAAATCAGAAATTTGTATTTTTCAATAAAAAAAACAAAAGACATCCCCGCCATAAATAAAAATCAATCACTCTATCGCTGCATGATAAATGTATGAGATGCAATGCAATGCAAAAAATGTCGCGTTAAATGACAGCTAACGATAAAACTCGAAAATCCAAAGGAACACGTATGTATGTGGAATCTGGACGCCAAAAAAATACAATAAGGTGGTCGTGGAAACAATTACTGAGTACAGTTGTCAAAGAGTTAAACATGTTCAGAAGTATAATTGCTAAAAAGAAATCGAGAATGGCACGCAATTTTTCTAACGGAGAAAAATTTAACATGCTCCTGATTATTTCAGAAAACTTGCGACGAATTTGATCAATTTTGGAGCATTTGAACAAAAGAGGGAGAATCGTTATGATATGAAGAAAATGTTAACAACATTCTTGAGACAGTAACCGATGCACCGAGCTCTTCAGTGAGACAGATTTCTAGAGTAACTGGCATAGCGAAATCAAGATAGAATAATTGCAAACAAAGGACCAAGTCTGTGGCCTGCTAGGTCGCCGAACTTAACGCCGTGCGATTTCTACCTGGGGTTACGTCAAAAATGAAATCTACGAATTCGATACACCAGAAAATAGGCAGGTTCTAGAAGCCAGAGTGATAGATACATTGAACGCCATCAATAGAAACACTCTACAAAGAGTGACAAATTCCGTTTTACAGTGCTGTGGAAAGTGCTTAGAAAAAAATGGGGCTCATATCGAGAAATAATTTACTTCATTTTTATGATAATTTTTATTTATGTTATGAGCTTTCTTTTGTTTTTTATTAAAAATACTTCTTTTTTTGTGAAAATTGGAATTTTTCGTCATGTTGTGATACATTGTTGGAAAGGTAGATAATAAAAAGTGTTACTGGATAGTGCAAAAAAAACAATTGACGTCCATAAGAAAAACAAAAGTTGGTAATCGTATTTTAAAAAACAAAAGAGTTGGTAAAAATCTGACAACACCATTAGAAGTATCTTAAAAAAGTGCATGTAGAATGTCAAAGTCTCAACAGCACAAAATCGATAATAAAGAAAATATTGAGCATTAAAGAAAATGCAACATTTTGGTTTTTCCCGAATATCTCAAAAACTAAAAGAGACATTCAAAATCTGTTGACTAATCCGAAATGGCCATGAAATTCCTAAAAACTTTCCTAATTTAACCGTCTTTGTATCTAAAATAATAGAGAAGTTACCCATAGTGGAGTCGCCAATTTGGGACACACTGTATATAAGCTAGCAATCATAACATCAGACGATGATAAAATTTTCATTCATCTACTATAACGCGAAGTGGTACTTCATACTTGGCAGTAGAACAGTAACATATGGATTAAAATTTTGAATAATTTTTTTCGAACGGCTTAACCAAATTGAACCAAATCCTACATATAAGCAAGCAATCATAACCTCAGACGATGATAAAATTTTCATTCATGTACTATAACGCGAAGTGGTATTTCATACTTGACACTAGAACAGTAACATATGATTTAAAATTTTGAAATATTTTTTTCGAACGTCTAAACCAAATTGAACCAAATCTTATATATAAGCTAGCAATCATAACTTCAGACGATGATAAAATTTTCATTCATCTACTATAACGCGAAGTGTTAATTCATACTTGACACTAGAACAGTAACATATGGTTTGAAATTTTGAATTTTTTTTTCGAACGGCTCAACCAAATTGAACCAAATCTTATATATCGTATGTCGTAGGAATAATGTAAATTTAGGCATTTTATAAAATACCTAGGGATTTTACAAAAAGCCGGCATAACGAGTGTTTTAGGTCTTTCCCACGTTATGCCTACATACTTGTAGGCAAATTGACAAAATGTCGGCAAAACATGAGCGGAACTATACGTATCTCATTATGTCTGCTTATTTTCAGGCATATTATAATTTGCCTAATATGAGCTAGTCAAAACACAAAGTGTAAGGTAGGTTTATAATAAATAATCTCATAAGTAGTCAAAAGTTTTATTTAGAAACATTATAGAATATTTTATCTTTATACTTACATGTTTTGTATTGTACAAGGTGTTTAGTCTGTTTTAATTATTGAACATGATGTAGGAATTTCATAATGTTTGGGTGTATTTTGTATTTCTTGTATTTTGGTTTTGACATGGCTGTGTAGTGTTTTGTTGAATAAAATAACAATAATAATATAATTTGCATATAATATAAAAATTAAAAATGATATGACATAAACACACATTTGTTGAATGAAGAATAATAATAATTATCGGTCAAAGTAAGTGTGTTTTGACTAGCTCACATTGGGCAAATTATAAAATGCCTGAAAGTAGAAAGACATAATGAGATACATATACTTCCACTCATATTTCGCCGGCATTTTGTCAATTTGCCTACAAATATGTAGGCATAACGCGAAAAAGTCCTAACCCACTCGTTATGCCGGCTTTTTGTAAAATCCATAGGTATTTTATAAAATGCCTGAATTTACACTATGCCTACGACATATATAAGCTAGCAACTTTCATTCATTTACTATAACGCGAAATGGTAATTCATACCTGACACTAGAACCGTAACATATAGTTTAAATTTTTGAAATATTTTTTCGAACGGCTCAACCAAATTGAACCAAATCTTATATATAAGCTAGCATTCATAACCTCAGACTATGATTTAATTTTCATTCATCTACTATAACGCAAACGGGTACTTCATACTTGATACTAAAACAGTATAATATGGTTTAAAATTTTGAAATTTTTTTTTGAACGGCCCAACCAAATTGAACCAAATTTTATATTTAAGCTTGCAATCATCACCTCAGACGTTGGTAAAAATTTAATTGATCTACTACAACGCAAAGGGCTACTACATACTTTTACCATGACAACTGCATATTTAGCGTTTTCAGCCTGAGATCTCTTCAAATATGATGCCTAGCAGAAATTACTACTTTGCGTTATAGTAAACCAATGAAAAATTCACCAATGTCTGAGGTGACGAATGAAAGCTTAAATATAAAATTTGGTTCAATTTGGTTAAGCCGCTCGGAAAAAATTATTCAAAATTTTAAACCATATGTTACTGTTCTAGTGCCAAGTATGAAGTACCAGTTCGCGTTATAGTAGATGAATGAAAATTAAATCATCGTCTGAGGTTAGGAATTCTAGCTTATATATAAGATTTCGTTCAACATGGTTGAGCGGTTTGAAAAAAATAATTCAGAATTTTAATCCATATGTTACTGTTCTAGTGCCAAGTATGAAGAACCAGTTCGCGTTATAGTAGATGAATGAAAATTAAATCGTCGTCTGAGATTATGAATGCTAGCTTATATATAAGATTTGGTTTAATTTGGTTGAGCCCTTCGAAAAAAATTATTCAAAATTTTATTCGATATGTTATTGTTATAGTGCCAAGTATGAAGTACCCGTTCGCGTTATAGTTGATTGTAAATTAAATCATCATCTGAGATTATAAATGCTAGCTTATATATAAGCTGGTTCAAAATTTTATCATCGTCTGAGGTTATGATTGCTTGCTTATATGTAAGTTATGGTTCAATTTGGTTGAGCCTTTCGAAAAAAATTATTTAAAATTTTAATCCATATGTTACTGTTCTACTGCCAAGTATAAAGTATCACTTCGCATTATAGTAGATGAATGAAAACTATATCATCGTCTGAGTTTATGAATAGTAGTAGTAGTTTTATTGATACGTTACATATTAAAATGTTTGTACAAGTCAAGATAAAAAAAGAAATGACAATAGACATGAAATATCAGAATCACTAGATATAAACATATAAATATAAATATAAATATAAATATAAATATAAATATAAATATAAATATAAATATAAATATAAATATAAATATAAATATAAATATAAATATAAATATAAATATAAATATAAATATAAATATAAATATAAATATAAATATAAATATAAATATAAATATAAATATAAATATAAATATAAATATAAATATAAATATAAATATAAATATAAATATAAATATAAATATAAATATAAATATAAATATAAATATAAATATAAATATAAATATAAATATAAATATAAATATAAATATAAATATAAATATAAATATAAATATTAATATAAATATAAATATAAATATAAATATAAATATAAATATACACCCACATATAAATATAACACTTATACACAACATTCAGATCTCACAGTTGGCAATAAACTCATCCACAGAATAAAAAGCTTCCCCTATTAGGTAACTCTTTAAACGAGACCTGAATGCATTAATGTGAAGCGATCTAAAACCTGATGACAACCTGTTATATAGCTTTAGAGCAACACTCGTAGTAGGTTGTCTCTGTGTTCTACTTAGCCTATGAAATGGTACAATTAGTTCTAGATTAGCAGAGCTACGCGTCTTATAGCAATGTTGTACCTCCTCAAAATCATTCCAATTTCTCCTAATATACATAATAGACTCAAACACAAACAAACAAGGAAAAGTCAGAACGGAAACCTGCCTAAACAGTGGTCTACAATGGGTACCAAAGCTTACTTGACACAGCTCTGATTGCTCTCTTCTGCAAGACAAAAATCCTATCTACACTTGACAACAGCCCCACAAAATCACACCATAACTCAATATGCTGTTGAAGTCTGAGAAGTAAAAGACTCTTGCAGTCTCCAGGGACGTCACCCCGACCGTGGAACGTATCTGGTACACACAAGTTGCCAATCTCTTCGCAATGGCGTCAATGTGGGTATGCCACTCGAGTTTGTTATCAAGATGTACACCCAAGCACTTTCCCACCTGTCTTTCAGCGCTGAAGTTGGTTGTGAAAGATAAACACAATGTTTTATCTACATTTAGCTTTAGATGATTGACACCAAACCAGTGCTCAGCAGCCCTCAAACTAGTGTTCTCCTTGCTTTGCATGTCATGGATGGTACAACCACTATTGATGATAGTGGTGTCATCGGCAAACATGACAAGTTCATCTGGATTACATGATATTGGAAGGTCATTAATATATATCAGAAACAGGAGCCGTCCCAGAATCGAACCCTGTGGCACTCCGATCTCTATGGGTTTAGCTTCAGATTTCGTTCCATTCAGATGTACCTCCTGTCGCCTATTGCCGAGATAGCTTCTCAAAATCAAATGTGCTCTGCCACGAATACCAAAATACTGTGCCTTCTCGAGGAGGAAGCTGTGCTCTACACAGTCAAAGGCCTTGCTAAGATCTAGTAATTGGGCGTTTATATGCTGTCTTGTGTTGAATGCATCTACTATCTTAGCAATGATTTTTGTGACAGCTTGTATAGTTGATTTTCCTTGACGAAAACCAAACTGCCTGTCAGAGAGGATTTTATGTTTGTCCAGGAATTTTATGATTCTATTGTAGATGACTCTCTCATATACCTTTGACAGAATAGGCAGAATAATAATTGGACGATGATTAGTGATATCATCTTTGTCGCTTTTCTTATAGAGTGGAATTACTTTTCCAAATTTCAGTTCGCTCGGAAAAATGCAATCGTCGATACATTTGTTAATGACACATGTAAATGGCACAACAATTTCGTCGGTAACGTGTTTAATTATTTTTGAGTTCAGCCCATAGATATCCCTAGTGTTGGAATTTTTAAGACCTTTCAGTAGTTTTCCAATTTTATCAACTTAGACAGGTCCCAAAAAAGTGACTGAGTTAGGGATTTTGCCCTTTGAAGGAATGCCAGGTAATCATCTGTCGAAGTATTCACAGAATCACACCGAATGTTATCAACAATATCCCTGCCAATGTTAACGAAGAAATCGTTAAACTTATCAGCTGGTATATTAACAGCTTTATTAGAATTAATATTTGGTTGTCCAATTTCTCCTTTTAATACGTTCCAGACTGCTTTACTTCTTTCCCTATTTGTCGCTAATTCAATATAGACACTATTGCAGTGTTTTTTCTGGTTTTTGATGGCTGTTCTATATTGTTTGCGATAGGAAATGAATGCCTTATCGTCTTCATCTGATCCCGTGCACTCTGAGACTGTCGACAGGGCTTCTAGACGATCTCTCATTTGCTGAAGCTCTTTGTTGAACCAGCTAGCAGATATAATTTTTTTGTCTACATTGAACTCACGTTCCAAGAACACCTCATCACAAAGTGAGGTAAGTATGTTGTGAAAATATGTAAAGCCAGAGACAGCATCAGAATCAAGCAATGACTGATCCCAATTCATGTTTTGAAGTCTCTGTTTCAATTTATTTAAATTTTTTACAGTTATGGGTCTGCACTTAATTTTATGTTTCTTCGTTAGGTCGGTGTGGTTAAAACTATATTTAATACCTTTCTGATCAGATAAAAGTGGATCCAAAACACTCATTTCATAGTTATTTGAAATATTTGTGGCGATATTATCGATCACAGATGCACTTCTGTGAGTTACCCTTGTGAATTGTTTATTTAAAAGGTTCAAATTAAAAGTGTTTAAGATATCTGTAAACTTATTTACCGATAGGCTACTCCCCGCTATATCTATGTTAAAATCACCTGTCAGTATTATACTCTTGTTAAGTTTATTAGCGATTTCCAGAGTTTCACACAACTTGTCAAAAAACGCATTCAAATCACCATCTGGAGACCGATAAATATTCACAAACAATACATTCACATGAGGAACAATTATGGACGTTATTTCAAAGTGTTTTTCACTAATAAGTTCGTTAAAATAGTTTACAGGTTTTTAAATTAAATGTTATTCTTAATGAAAATTAACACCCCACCATGTTGAAACCGCTCACGACAGAAATTACTCGCAACCGTGAAGTTTTTAACCCGGCGTTTGTCGGTATATGACTTGTAACGCGGTTTGTCGCGCGTTAGCATTTTGCTCACAGTGCTATTTATTATTATTATTAAAGTTTTTCTTGCTGCCTTTTACTTTAAACAACTATAATTACATGTATTTTAGCATCATCTACGATAATATAAATGAAAAATGTTAGTTATCAATAATCAAAAACGCGTCGTTTGTCGCTACATGACTTGTGACGCGGACTGTCGCGCGTTAGCATTGTGCTCACAGTGTTGTTTATTGTTATTATTAGAGCTTTTCTTGCTAGCTTTTACTTCAAACAACTATAATTACTTGAATTTTAGTTTAATCTATGATAATATAAATGAAAAATGTTTGTTATCAATAATCAAAAAATATTTGTTTTTAAAGAAATGCATACTTTTTTTCAAAATAACTCGCTTATTTTAAATTATTATCAAAAAAAGATGAGGACATTTTTTGTTTAGAATTTAATTTAATTTACCATCGATTTTTGCAAAAATATATAGGGTGTTCCATTTAAAAAAATGTTATTTTTGTGAATATCTTGAAAACCAGATGGTCAATTGTTTTTTTGTTTTCACCATTGTAATCAGTGGAAAAGATGCTACTAGTTTGCTAATTTAACCGACTTTGTAGCTCCAATAATAACGAAGTTAGCAATAGTGAGCCACTTCGCGCGAACACCCTGTATATAAGATTTGGTTTAATTTAATTGAGCCGTTCGAAAAAAATTATTCAGAATTTTAATCCATATGTTACTGTTCTAGTGCCAAGTATGTAGTACGGCTCAACCAAATTGAATCAAATATTATATATAAGCTAGCATTCATAACCTCAGACGATGAATTAATTTTCATTCATCTACTATAACGGAAACTGGTACTTCATACTTGGCACTAGAACAGTAACATATGGTTTAAAATTTTGAAATATTTTTTTCGAACGAAATTAATCCAAATCTTATATATAGGCTAGCAATCATAACCTCAGACGATGATAAAATTTTCATTCATCTACTATAACGCGAAGTGGTACTTCATACTTGACACTAGAACAGTAACATATGGTTTAGAATTTTGAAATATTTTTTACGAACGGCTCAATAAAATTGAACCAAATTTTATATATAAGCTAGCATTCATAACCTCAGACGATGAAAAAATTTTCTTATATCTACTATAACGCGAAGTGGTACTTTATACTTGACACTAGAACAGTAACATGGATTAAAATTTAGAATATTTTTTTACAAACAGCTCAACCAAAATGAACCATATTTTATATATAAGCTAGCATTCATAACCTCAGACGATGAATTAATTTTCATTCATCTACTATAACGCAAACTGGTACTTCATACTTGGCACTAGAACAGTAACATATTGTTTAAAATTTTGAAATATTTTTTTCGAACTGCTCAACCAAATTGAACCAAATCTTATATATAAGCTAGCAATCATAACCTCAGACGATGATAAAATTTTCATTCATCTACCATAACGCGAAGTGGTACTTCATACTTGACACTAGAACAGTATCATATGGTTTATAATTTTGAAATATTTTTTTCGAACGGCCCAACCAAATTGAACCAAATTTTATATATAAGCTAGCATTCATAGCCTCAGAAGAAGATTTAATTTTCATTCATCTACTGTAACGCAAACTAGTACTTCATACTTATCACTAGAACAGTAACAAATGGTTTAAATTTTTGAATTATTTTTTTCGAACGGCTCAACCAAATTGAACCAAATCTTATATATAAGCTAGCAATCATAACCTCAGACGATGATAAGATTTTCATATATCTACTATAACGCAAACTGGTACTTCATACTTTGCACTAGAACTGTAACATATGGTTTAAAATTTTGAATTTTTTTTAAACGGCTTAACCAAATTGAACCAAATTTTATATTTAAGCTTGCATTCATCTCCTCAGACGTTGGTAAAAATGTCATTAATCTACTACAACGCAAAGCGCTACTACATACTTTAAAATGACGACTGCATATTTAGCGTTTTCACCTCGAGATCTCTTCAATAATGATGCATAGCATAAAATACTACTTTGCGTTATAGTAGAATAATGAAAATTTTACCAATGTCTGAGGTGACGAATGAAAGCTTAAATATAAGATTTGGATTAATTTGTTTAAGCCGTTTAAAAAAAAAATTCAAAATTTTAAACCAAATGTTACAGTTCTAGTGGGTTAAAATTTTGATTTTAATTTTCAAACTGCACAACCAAAATGAACCAAATATTAAATATAAGTTAGCATTCATCCTCTCAGACGATAGTAAAAATTTCATGCATCTACTATAACGCAAAGTGTTACTTCATACTTGGCACTAAAACATTACCATATGGTTTAAAATTTTGAATTTTTTTTTTAAACGGCCCAACCAAATTGACGCAAATCTTATATTTAAGCTTTCATTCGTCACCTCAGACATTGGTAAAATTTTCATTATTCTACTATAACGCAAAGTAGTATTTTATGCTAGACATCATCTTTGAAGAGATCTCGAGCTGAAAACGCTAAAAATGCAGTCGTCATTTTAAAGTATGTAGTAGCGCTTTGCGTTGTAGTAGATCAATGAAATTTTTACCAACGTCTGAGGTGATGAATGCAAGCTTAAAAATATAATTTGGTTGGGCCGTTTAAAAAAAAAATTCAAAATTTTAAACCATATGCTACTGTTCTAGTGCCAAGTATGAAGTACCAGATCGCGTTATAGTAGATGAATGAAAATTAAATCATCGTCTGAGGTTATGATTGTTACCTTATATATAAGATATGGTTCAATTTGGTTGAGCCGTTCGAAAAAAATATTTCAAAATTTTTAACCATATGTTAACTGTTCTAGTGCCAAGTATTAAGTACCAGTT
The DNA here is from genome assembly GCA_963942485.1 of Pediacus dermestoides. NCBI lineage: Eukaryota > Metazoa > Arthropoda > Insecta > Coleoptera > Cucujidae > Pediacus > Pediacus dermestoides. Next base: position 22,092 of record OZ012629.1, on the reverse strand, counting down.
TGCGTTATAGAAGATAAATGAAAATTAAATCATCGTCTGAGGTTATGAATGCTAGCTTATATATAAAATTTGGTTCATTTTGGTTGAGCCGTTCGTAAAAAATTATTCTAAATTTTAATCCATGTTACTGTTTTAGTGTCAAGTATAAAGTACCACTTCGCGTTATAGTAGATATATGAAAATTTTTTTATCGTCTGAGGTTATGATTGCTAGCTTATTTATAAGATTTGGTTCAATTTGGTTGAGCCGTTCGAAAAAAATATTTCAAAATTTTAAACCATATGTTACTGTTCTAGTGCCAAGTATGAAGTACCAGTTTGTGTTATAGTAGATGAATGAAAATTAAATCATCGTCTGAGGTTATGAATGCTAGCTTATATATAAAATTTGGTTCAATTTTATTGAGCCGTTCGAAATAAATATTTCAAAATTTTAATCCATGTTACTGTTCTAGTGTCAAGTATGAAGTACCAGTTTGCGTTATAGTAGATGAATGAAAATTAAATCATCCTCTGAGGTTATGAATGCTAGCTTATATATAAAATTTGGTTCATTTTGGTTGAGCCGTTAGAAAAAAATTATTCAAAATTTTAATCGATATGTTACTGTTCTAGTGTGAAGTATAAAGTACCACTTCGCGTTATAGTAGATGAATGAAAATTTTATCATCGTCTGAGGTTATGATTGCTAGCTTATATATAAGATTTGGTTCAAATTTATTGAGCCGTTCGAAAAAAATATTTCAAAATTTTAAACCATATGTTACTGTTCTAGTGCCAAGTATGAAGTACCAGTTTGCGTTATAGTAGATGAATGAAAATTAAATCATCGTCTGAGGTTATGAATGCTAGCTTATATATAAAATTTGGTTCAATTTTATTGAGCCCTTCGATATAAATATTTCAAAATTTTAATCCATGTTACTGTTTTAGTGTCAAGTATAAAGTACCACTTCGCGTTATAGTAGATATATGAAATTTTTTTTATCGTCTGAGGTTATGATTGCTAGCTTATTTATAAGATTTGGTTCAATTTGGTTGAGCCGTTAGAAAAAAATTATTCAAAATTTTAGTCGATATGTTACTGTTCTAGTGTGAAGTATAAAGTACCACTTAGCGTTATAGTAGATGAATGAAAATTTTATTATCGTCTTAGGTTATGATTGCTAGCTTATATATAAGATATGGTTCATTTTCGTTAAGCCGTTTGAAAATAATATTTCAAAATTTTTAACCATATGTTAACTGTTCTAGTGAAAAGTATTAAGTACCAGTTTGCGTTATAGTAGATGATTGAAAATTAAATCATCGTCTGAGGTTATGAATGTTAGCTTATATATAAAATTTGGTTCATTTTGGTTGAGCCGTTCGTAAGAAATTATTCTAAATTTTAATTCATGTTACTGTTCTAGTGCCAAGTATAAAGTACCACTTCGCGTTATAGTAGATATATGAAAATTTCTTCATCGTCTGAGGTTATGATTGCTAGCTTATATATAAGATTTGGTTCAATTTTATTGAGCCGTTCGAAAAAAATATTTCAAAATTTTAAACCATATGTTACTGTTCTAGTGCCAAGTATGAAGTACCAGTTTGCGTTATAGTAGATGAATGAAAATTAAATCATCGTCTGACGTTATGAATGCTAGCTTATATATAAAATTTGGTTCATTTTGGTTGAGCCGTTAGAAAAAAATTATTCAAAATTTTAGTCGATATGTTACTGTCTAGTGTGAAGTATAAAGTACCACTTAGCGTTATAGTAGATGAATGAAAATTTTATTATCGTCTTAGGTTATGATTGCTAGCTTATATATAAGATATGGTTCATTTTCGTTAAGCCGTTTGAAAATAATATTTCAAAATTTTTAACCATATGTTAACTGTTCTAGTGAAAAGTATTAAGTACCAGTTTGCGTTATAGTAGATGATTGAAAATTAAATCATCGTCTGAGGTTATGAATGTTAGCTTATATATAAAATTTGGTTCATTTTGGTTGAGCCGTTCGTAAGAAATTATTCTAAATTTTAATTCATGTTACTGTTCTAGTGCCAAGTATAAAGTACCACTTCGCGTTATAGTAGATATATGAAAATTTCTTCATCGTCTGAGGTTATGATTGCTAGCTTATATATAAGATTTGGTTCAATTTTATTGAGCCGTTCGAAAAAAATATTTCAAAATTTTAAACCATATGTTACTGTTCTAGTGCCAAGTATGAAGTACCAGTTTGCGTTATAGTAGATGAATGAAAATTAAATCATCGTCTGACGTTATGAATGCTAGCTTATATATAAAATTTGGTTCATTTTGGTTGAGCCGTTAGAAAAAAATTATTCAAAATTTTAGTCGATATGTTACTGTCTAGTGTGAAGTATAAAGTACCACTTAGCGTTATAGTAGATGAATGAAAATTTTATTATCGTCTTAGGTTATGATTGCTAGCTTATATATAAGATATGGTTCATTTTCGTTAAGCCGTTTGAAAATAATATTTCAAAATTTTTAACCATATGTTAACTGTTCTAGTGAAAAGTATTAAGTACCAGTTTGCGTTATAGTAGATGATTGAAAATTAAATCATCGTCTGAGGTTATGAATGTTAGCTTATATATAAAATTTGGTTCATTTTGGTTGAGCCGTTCGTAAGAAATTATTCTAAATTTTAATTCATGTTACTGTTCTAGTGCCAAGTATAAAGTACCACTTCGCGTTATAGTAGATATATGAAAATTTCTTCATCGTCTGAGGTTATGATTGCTAGCTTATATATAAGATTTGGTTCAATTTTATTGAGCCGTTCGAAAAAAATATTTCAAAATTTTAAACCATATGTTACTGTTCTAGTGCCAAGTAAGAAGTACCAGTTTGCGTTATAGTAGATGAATGAAAATTAAATCATCGTCTGAGGTTATGAATGCTAGCTTATATATAGAATTTGGTTCAATTTTATTGAGCCGTTCGAAAAAAATATTTCAAAATTTTAAACCATATGTTACTGTTCTAGTGCCAAGTATAAAGTACCACTTCGCGTTATAGTAGATATATGAAAATTTCTTCATCGTCTGAGGTTATGATTGCTAGCTTATATATAAGATATGGTTCAATTTCGTTGAGCCGTTTGAAAAAAATATTTAAAAATTTTTAACCATATGTTAACTGTTCTAGTGCCAAGTATTAAGTACCAGTTTGCGTTATAGAAGATGAATGAAAATTAAATCATCGTCTGAGGTTATGAATGCTAGCTTATATATAAAATTTGGTTCATTTTGGTTGAGCCGTTCGTAAGAAATTATTCTAAATTTTAATTCATGTTACTGTTCTAGTGCCAAGTATAAAGTACCACTTCGCGTTATAGTAGATATATGAAAATTTCTTCATCGTCTGAGGTTATGATTGCTAGCTTATATATAAGATTTGGTTCAATTTTATTGAGCCGTTCGAAAAAAATATTTCAAAATTTTAAACCATATGTTACTGTTCTAGTGCCAAGTAAGAAGTACCAGTTTGCGTTATAGTAGATGAATGAAAATTAAATCATCGTCTGAGGTTATGAATGCTAGCTTATATATAGAATTTGGTTCAATTTTATTGAGCCGTTCGAAAAAAATATTTCAAAATTTTAAACCATATGTTACTGTTCTAGTGCCAAGTATAAAGTACCACTTCGCGTTATAGTAGATATATGAAATTTTTTTTATCGTCTGAGGTTATGATTGCTAGCTTATTTATAAGATTTGGTTCAATTTGGTTGAGCCGTTAGAAAAAAATTATTCAAAATTTTAGTCGATATGTTACTGTTCTAGTGTGAAGTATAAAGTACCACTTAGCGTTATAGTAGATGAATGAAAATTTTATTATCGTCTTAGGTTATGATTGCTAGCTTATATATAAGATATGGTTCATTTTCGTTAAGCCGTTTGAAAATAATATTTCAAAATTTTTAACCATATGTTAACTGTTCTAGTGAAAAGTATTAAGTACCAGTTTGCGTTATAGTAGATGATTGAAAATTAAATCATCGTCTGAGGTTATGAATGTTAGCTTATATATAAAATTTGGTTCATTTTGGTTGAGCCGTTCGTAAGAAATTATTCTAAATTTTAATTCATGTTACTGTTCTAGTGCCAAGTATAAAGTACCACTTCGCGTTATAGTAGATATATGAAAATTTCTTCATCGTCTGAGGTTATGATTGCTAGCTTATATATAAGATTTGGTTCAATTTTATTGAGCCGTTCGAAAAAAATATTTCAAAATTTTAAACCATATGTTACTGTTCTAGTGCCAAGTATGAAGTACCAGTTTGCGTTATAGTAGATGAATGAAAATTAAATCATCGTCTGACGTTATGAATGCTAGCTTATATATAAAATTTGGTTCATTTTGGTTGAGCCGTTAGAAAAAAATTATTCAAAATTTTAGTCGATATGTTACTGTCTAGTGTGAAGTATAAAGTACCACTTAGCGTTATAGTAGATGAATGAAAATTTTATTATCGTCTTAGGTTATGATTGCTAGCTTATATATAAGATATGGTTCATTTTCGTTAAGCCGTTTGAAAATAATATTTCAAAATTTTTAACCATATGTTAACTGTTCTAGTGAAAAGTATTAAGTACCAGTTTGCGTTATAGTAGATGATTGAAAATTAAATCATCGTCTGAGGTTATGAATGTTAGCTTATATATAAAATTTGGTTCATTTTGGTTGAGCCGTTCGTAAGAAATTATTCTAAATTTTAATTCATGTTACTGTTCTAGTGCCAAGTATAAAGTACCACTTCGCGTTATAGTAGATATATGAAAATTTCTTCATCGTCTGAGGTTATGATTGCTAGCTTATATATAAGATTTGGTTCAATTTTATTGAGCCGTTCGAAAAAAATATTTCAAAATTTTAAACCATATGTTACTGTTCTAGTGCCAAGTATGAAGTACCAGTTTGCGTTATAGTAGATGAATGAAAATTAAATCATCGTCTGACGTTATGAATGCTAGCTTATATATAAAATTTGGTTCATTTTGGTTGAGCCGTTAGAAAAAAATTATTCAAAATTTTAGTCGATATGTTACTGTCTAGTGTGAAGTATAAAGTACCACTTAGCGTTATAGTAGATGAATGAAAATTTTATTATCGTCTTAGGTTATGATTGCTAGCTTATATATAAGATATGGTTCATTTTCGTTAAGCCGTTTGAAAATAATATTTCAAAATTTTTAACCATATGTTAACTGTTCTAGTGAAAAGTATTAAGTACCAGTTTGCGTTATAGTAGATGATTGAAAATTAAATCATCGTCTGAGGTTATGAATGTTAGCTTATATATAAAATTTGGTTCATTTTGGTTGAGCCGTTCGTAAGAAATTATTCTAAATTTTAATTCATGTTACTGTTCTAGTGCCAAGTATAAAGTACCACTTCGCGTTATAGTAGATATATGAAAATTTCTTCATCGTCTGAGGTTATGATTGCTAGCTTATATATAAGATTTGGTTCAATTTTATTGAGCCGTTCGAAAAAAATATTTCAAAATTTTAAACCATATGTTACTGTTCTAGTGCCAAGTAAGAAGTACCAGTTTGCGTTATAGTAGATGAATGAAAATTAAATCATCGTCTGAGGTTATGAATGCTAGCTTATATATAGAATTTGGTTCAATTTTATTGAGCCGTTCGAAAAAAATATTTCAAAATTTTAAACCATATGTTACTGTTCTAGTGCCAAGTATAAAGTACCACTTCGCGTTATAGTAGATATATGAAAATTTCTTCATCGTCTGAGGTTATGATTGCTAGCTTATATATAAGATATGGTTCAATTTCGTTGAGCCGTTTGAAAAAAATATTTAAAAATTTTTAACCATATGTTAACTGTTCTAGTGCCAAGTATTAAGTACCAGTTTGCGTTATAGAAGATGAATGAAAATTAAATCATCGTCTGAGGTTATGAATGCTAGCTTATATATAAAATTTGGTTCATTTTGGTTGAGCCGTTCGTAAGAAATTATTCTAAATTTTAATTCATGTTACTGTTCTAGTGCCAAGTATAAAGTACCACTTCGCGTTATAGTAGATATATGAAAATTTCTTCATCGTCTGAGGTTATGATTGCTAGCTTATATATAAGATTTGGTTCAATTTTATTGAGCCGTTCGAAAAAAATATTTCAAAATTTTAAACCATATGTTACTGTTCTAGTGCCAAGTAAGAAGTACCAGTTTGCGTTATAGTAGATGAATGAAAATTAAATCATCGTCTGAGGTTATGAATGCTAGCTTATATATAGAATTTGGTTCAATTTTATTGAGCCGTTCGAAAAAAATATTTCAAAATTTTAAACCATATGTTACTGTTCTAGTGCCAAGTATAAAGTACCACTTCGCGTTATAGTAGATATATGAAAATTTCTTCATCGTCTGAGGTTATGATTGCTAGCTTATATATAAGATATGGTTCAATTTCGTTGAGCCGTTTGAAAAAAATATTTAAAAATTTTTAACCATATGTTAACTGTTCTAGTGCCAAGTATTAAGTACCAGTTTGCGTTATAGCAGATATATGAAATTTTTATCATCGTCTGAGGTTATGATTGCTAGCTTATATATAGGATTTGGTTCAATTTGGTTGAGCCGTTCGAAAGAAATATTTCAAAATTTTAAACCATATGTTACTGTTCTAGTGGTAAGTATGAAGTACTAGTTTGCGTTACAGTAGAAGAATGAAAATTAAATCATCATCTGAGGCTATGAATGCTAGCTTATATATAAAATTTGGTTCAATTTGGTTGGGCCGTTCGAAAAAAATATTTCAAAATTTTAAACCATATGATACTGTTCTAGTGTCAAGTATGAAGTACCACTTCGCGTTATGGTAGATGAATGAAAATTTTATCATCGTCTGAGGTTATGATTGCTAGCTTATATATAAGATTTGGTTCAATTTGGTTGAGCCGTTCTAAAAAAATATTTCAAAATTTTAATCCATATGTTACTGTTCTAGTGCCATGTATGAAGTACCAGTTTGCGTTATAGTAGATGAATGAAAATTAATTCATCGTCTGAGGTTATGAATGCTAGCTTATATATAAAATATGGTTCATTTTGGTTGAGTTGTTTGTAAAAAATTATTCTAAATTTTAATCCATGTTACTGTTCCAGTGTCAAGTATAAAGTACCACTTTGCGTTATAGTAGATATATGAAAATTTTTTCATCGTCTGAGGTTACGATTGCTAGCTTATGTATAAGATTTGGTTCAGTTTTATTGAGCCGTTCGAAAAAAATATTTCAAAAGTTTAAACCATATGTTACTGTTCTAGTGCCAAGTATGAAGTACCAGTTTGCGTTATAGTAGATGAATGAAAATTAAATCATCGTCTGAGGTTATGAATGCTAGCTTATATATAAAATTTGGTTCAATTTTATTGAGCCGTTCGTAAAAAATATTTCAAAATTCTAAACCATATGTTACTGTTCTAGTGTCAAGTATGAAGTACCACTTCGCGTTATAGTAGATGAATGAAAATTTTATCATCGTCTGAGGTTATGATTGCTAGCTTATATATAAGATTTGGTTGAATTTCGTTCGAAAAAAATATTTCAAAATTTTAAACCATATGTTACTGTTCTAGTGCCAAGTATGAAGTACCAGTTTGCGTTATAGTAGATGAATGAAAATTAAATCATCGTCTGAGGTTATAAATGCTAGCTTATATATAAAATTTGGTACATTTTGGTTGAGATGTTCGTAAAAAATTGTTCTAAATTTTAATCCATGTTACGGTTCTAGTGTCAAGTATAAAGTACCACTTCGCGTTATAGTAGATATATGAAAATTTTTTCATCGTCTGAGGTTATGATTGCTAGCTTATATATAAAATTTGGTTCAATTTAATTGAGCCGTTTGAAAAAAATAATTCAAAAATTTTATCCATATGTTAGTGTTCTAGTGCCAAGTATGAAGTACCCTCTCAACCATATTGTACCAAATCCTACATATAAGCAAGCAAACATGACCTCAGACGATGATTTAATTTTCATTCATCTACTATAACGCAAACTGGTACTTCATACTTGGCACTAGAACAGTAACATATGGTTTAAAATTTTGAAATATTTTTTTCGAAGGGCTCAACCAAATTGAACCAAATCTTATAAATAAGCTAGCAATCATAACCTCAGACGATGATTTAATTTTCATTCATCTACTATAACGCAAACTGGTACTTCTTACTTGGCACTAGAACAGTAACATATGGTTTAAAATTTTGAAATATTTTTTTCGAACGGCTCAATAAAATTGAACCAACTCTTATATATAAGCTAGCAATCATAACCTCAGACGATGAAGAAATTTTCATATATCTACTATAACGCGAAGTGGTACTTTATACTTGACACTAGAACAGTAACATGGATTAAAATTTAGAATAATTTCTTACGAACGGCTCAACCAAATTGAACCAAATTTTATATATTAGCTAACATTCATAACCTCAGACGATGATTTAATTTTCATTCATCTTCTATAACGCAAACTGGTACTTAATACTTGGCACTAGAACAGTTAACATATGGTTAAAAATTTTGAAATATTTTTTTCAAACGGCTCAACGAAATTGAACCATATCTTATATATAAGCTAGCAATCATAACCTCAGACTATAATAAAATTTTCATTCATCTACTTTAACGTGAAGTGGTACTTCATGCTTGACACTAGAACAGTAACATATGGTTTAAAATTTTGAAATATTTTTTTCGAACGGCTCAATAAAATTGAACCAAATTTTATATATAAGCTAGCATTCATAACCTCAGACGATGATTTAATTTTCATTCATCTACTATAACGCAAACTGGTACTTCTTACTTGGCACTAGAACAGTAACATATGGTTTAAAATTTTGAAATATTTTTTTCGAACGGCTCAATAAAATTGAACCAAATCTTATATATAAGGTAGCAATCATAACCTCAGACGATGAAGAAATTTTCATATATCTACTATAACGGGAAGTGGTACTTTATACTTGACACTAGAACAGTAACCTGGATTAAAATTTAGAATAATTTCTTACGAACGGCTCCACCAAAATGAACCAAATTTTATATATAAGCTAACATTCATAACCTCAGACGATGATTTAATTTTCATTCATCTACTATAACGCAAACTGGTACTTAATACTTGGCACTAGAACAGTTAACATATGGTTAAAAATTTTGAAATATTTTTTTCAAACGGCTTAACGAAAATGAACCATATCTTATATATAAGCTAGCAATCATAACCTAAGACGATAATAAAATTTTCATTCATCTACTATAACGCGAAGTGGTACTTCATACTTGAAACTAGAACAGTAACATATGGTTTAAAATTTTGAAATATATAAGCTAGCATTCATAACCTCAGACGATGATTTAATTTTCATTCATCTACTATAACGCAAACTGGTACTTCATACTTGGCACTAGAACAGTAACATATGGTTTAAAATTTTGAAATATTTTTTCGAACGGCTCAATAAAATTGAACCAAATCTTATATATAAGCTAGCGATCATAACCTCAGACGATGAAGAAATTTTCATATATCTACTATAACGCGAAGTGGTACTTTATACTTGACACTAGAACAGTAACATGGATTAAAATTTAGATAATTTCTTACGAACGGCTCAACCAAAGGAACCAAATTTTATATATAAGCTAACATTCATAACCTCAGACGATGATTTAATTTTCATTCATCTACTATAACGCAAACTGGTACTTAATACTTGGCACTAGAACAGTTAACATATGGTTAAAAATTTTGAAATATTTTTTTCAAACGGCTTAACGAAAATGAACCACATCTTATATATAAGCTAGCAATCATAACCTCAGACGATAATAAAATTTTCATTCATCTACTATATATATTATATTACTGTTCCAATGTCAAGTATGAAGTACCACTTCGCGTTATAGTAGATGAATGAAAATTTTATTATCGTCTGAGGTTATGAATGCTAGCTTATATATGAAATTTGGTTCAATTTTATTGAGCCGTTCGAAAAAAATATTTCAAAATTTTAAACCATATGTTACTGTTCTAGTGTCAAGTATGAAGTACCACTTCGCGTTATAGTAGATGAATGAAAATTAAATCATCGTCTGAGGTTATGAATGCTAGCTTATATATAAAATTTGGTTCATTTTGGTTGAGCCGTTCGTAAGAAATTATTCTAAATTTTAATCCATGTTACTGTTCTAGTGTCAAGTATAAAGAACCACTTCGCGTTATAGTAGATGTATGAAAATTTTTTCATCGTCTGAGGTTATTATTGCTAGCTCATTTATAAGATTTGGTTCATTTTGATTGAGCTGTTCGTAAAAAATTATTCTAAATTTGAATCCATGTTACTGTTCTAGTGTCAAGTATAAAGTACCACTTCGCGTTATAGTAGATATATGAAATTTTTTTCATCGTCTGAGGTTATGATTGCTAGCTTATATATAAAATTTGGTTCAATTTGGTTGAGCCGTTTGAAACAAATAATTCAAATATTTTATCCATATGTTAGTGTTCTAGTGCCAAGTATGAAGTACACTCTCAACCATATTGAACCAAATCCTACATATAAGCAAGCAAACATGACCTCAGACGATGATTTAATTTTCATTCATCTACTATAACGCAAACTGGTACTTAATACTTGGCACTAGAACAGTTAACATATGGTTAAAAATTTTGAAATATTTTTTTCAAACGGCTTAACGAAAATGAACCAAATTTTATATATAAGCTAGCATTCATAACCTCAGACGATGATTTAATTTTCATTCAGCTACTATAACGCAAACTGGTACTTCATACTTGGCACTAGAACAGTAACATGGTTTAAAATATTGAATAATTTTTTTCGAACGGCTCAATAAAATTGAACCAAATCTTATATATAAGCTAGCAATCATAACCTCAGACGATGATAAAATTTTCATTCATCTACTATAACGCAAACTGGTACTTCATACTTGGCACTAAAACAGTTAACATATGGTTAAAAATTTTGAAATAATTTTTTCAAACGACTCAACGAAATTGAATCAAATTTTATATATAAGCTAGCATTCATAACCACAGACGATGATTTAATTTTCATTCATCTACTATAAAGCGAAGTACCCTCTCAACCATATTGAACCAAATCCTACATATGAGCAAGCAAACATGACCTCAGACGATGATTTAATTTTCATTCATCTACTATAACGCAAACTTATACTTCATACTTGGCACTAGAACAGTAACATATGGTTTAAAATTTTGAAATATTTTTTTCGAACGGATCAACCAAATTGAACCAAATCTTGTATATAAGCTAGCAATGACAACCTCAGAAGATGATTTAATTTTCATTCATCTACTGTAACGCAAACTAGTACTTCATACTTTTCACTAGAACAGTAACATATGGTTTATAATTTTGAAATATTTTTTTCGAACGGCCCAACCAAATTGAACCAAATTTTATATATAAGCTAGCAATCATAACCTCAGACGAAGATAAAATTTTCATATATCTACTATAAAGCGAAGTACCCTCTCAACCATATTGAACCAAATCCTACATATGAGCAAGCAAACATGACCTCAGACGATGATTTAATTTTCATTCATCTACTATAACGCAAACTTATACTTCATACTTGACACTAGAACAGTATCATATGGTTTAAAATTTTGAAATAATTTTTTCGAACGGCCCAACCAAATTGAACCAAATTTTATATATAAGCTAGCATTCATAACCTCAGAAGATGATTTAATTTTCATTCATCTACTGTAACGCAAACTAGTACTTCATACTTTTCACTAGAACAGTAACATATGGTTTAAAATTTTGAAATATTTTTTTCGAACGGCTCAACCAAATTGAACCAAATCCTATATATAAGCTAGCAATCATAACTACAGACGAAGATAAAATTTTCATATATCTACTATAAAGCGAAGTGGTACTTTATACTTGACACTAGAACATATGGATTAAAATTTTGAATAATTTTTTTCGAACGGCTCAAACAAATTGAACCAAATCTTATATATGAGCTAGCAATTATAACCTCAGAAGATGATAAAATTTTCATTCATCTACTATAACGCGAAGTGGCACTTCATAATTGACACTAGAACAGTAACAAATGGTTTAAATTTTTGAATTATTTTTTTCGAACGGCTCAACCAAATTGAACCAAATCTTATATATAAACTAGCAATCATAACCTCAGACGATAATAAAATTTTCATTCATCTACTATAACGTAAACTGGTACTTCATACTTGGCACTCGAACAGTTAACATATGGTTAAAAGTTTTGAAATATTTTTTTCAAACGGCTAAACGAAATTGAACCATATCTTATATGTAAGCTAGCAATCATAACCTCAGACGATAATAAAATTTTCATTTATCTACTATAACGCAAACTGGTACTTTATACTTGACACTAGAACAGTAACATGGATTAAAATTTTGAATAATTTTTTACGAACGACTCAACCAAAATGAACCAAATTATATATATTCATATTCATATTCAATCATAACCTCAGACGATGATTTAATTTTCATTCATCTACTATAACGCAAACTGGTACTTCATACTTGGCACTAGAACAGTAACATATGGTTTAAAATTTTGAAATATTTTTTTCGAACGGCTCAACCAAATTGAACCAAATCTTATAAATAAGCTAGCAATCATAACCTCAGACGATGAAAAAATTTTCATACATCTACTAGAACGCGAAGTGGTACTTTATACTTGACACTTGAACAGTAACATGGATTAAAATTTAGAATAATTTCTAACGAACGGCTCAACCAAAATGAACCAAATTTTATATATAAGCTAGCATTCATAACCTCAGACGATGATTTAATTTTCATTCATCTACTATAACGCAAACTGGTACTTAATACTTGGCACTAGAACAGTTAACATATGGTTAAAAATTTTGAAACATTTTTTCAAACGGCTCAACGAAATTGAACCATATCTTATATATAAGCTAGCAATCATAACCTCAGACGATAATAAAATTTTCATTTATCTACTATAACGCGAAGTGGTACTTCATACTTGACACTAGAACAGTAACATGGGTTAAAATTTTGAAATATTTTTTTCGAACGGCTCAATAAAATTGAACCAAATTTTATATATAAGCTAGCATTCATAACCTCAGACGATGATTTAATTTTCATTCATCTACTATAACGCAAACTGGTACTTAATACTTGGCACTAGAACAGTTAACATATGGTTAAAAATTTTGAAATATTTTTTTCAAACGGCTTAACGAAAATGAACCAAATTTTATATATAAGCTAGCATTCATAACCTCAGACGATCATTTAATTTTCATTCAGCTACTATAACGCAAACTGGTACTTCATACTTGGCACTAGAACAGTAACATGGTTTAAAATTTTGAAATATTTTTTTCGAGCGGCTCAATAAAATTGAACCATATCTTATATATAAGCTAGCAATCATAACCTCAGACGATGATAAAATTTTCATTCATCTACTATAACGCAAACTAGTACTTCATACTTATCATTAGAACAGTAACATATGGTTTAAAATTTTGAAATATTTTTTTCGAACGGCTCTACCAAATTGAACCAAATCCTATATATAAGCTAGCAATCATAACCTCAGACGATGATAAAAATTTCATACATCTACTATAACGCGAAGTGGTACTTTATACTTGACACTAGAACAGTAACATATGGATTAAAATTTTGAATAATTTTTTTTAAACGGCTTTACCAAATTGAACCAAATTTTATATTTAAGCTTGCTTCCATCTCCTCAGACGTTGGTAAAAATGTCATTAATCTACTACAACGCAAAGCGCTACTACATACTTTAAAATGACGACTGTATTTTTATCGTTTTCAGCTCGAGATCTCTTCAAAAATGATGTCTAGCATAAAATACTACTTTGCGTTATAGTAGAATAATGAAAATTTTACCAATGTCTGAGGTGACGAATGAAAGCTTAAATATAAGATTTGGGTCAATTTGGTTGAGCCGTTTAAAAAAAAAAATTCAAAATGTTAAACCATGTGGTACTGTTTTAGTTCCAAGTATGAAGTAACACTTTGCGTTATAGTAGATGCATGAAATTTTTACTATCGTCTGAGAGGATGAATGCTAACTTATATTTAATATTTGGTTTATTTTGGTTGTGCAGTTTGAAAATTAAAATCAAAATTTTAACCCACTAGAACTGTAACATTTGGTTTAAAATTTTGAATTTTTTTTTTAAACGGCTTAACCAAATTGAACCAAGTCTTATATTTAAACTTTCATTCGTCACCTCAGACATTGGTAAAATTTTCATTATTCTACTATAACGCAAAGTAGTATTTTATGCTATGCATCATTATTAAAGAGATCTCGAGCTGAAAACGCTAAATATGCAGTCGTCATTTTAAAGTATGTAGTAGCGCTTTGCGTTGTAGTAGATTAATGACATGTTTACCAACGTCTGAGGAGATGAAAGCAAGCTTAAATATAAAATTTGGTTCAATTTGGTAAAGCCGTTTAAAAAAAATTATTCAAAATTTTAATCCATATGTTACTGTTCTAGTGTCAAGTATAAAGTACCACTTCGCGTTATAGTAGATATATGAAATTTTTATCATCGTCTGAGGTTATGATTGCTAGCTTATATATAGGGTTTGGTTCAATTTGGTAGAGCCGTTCGAAAAAATTATTTCAAAATTTTAAACCATATGTTACTGTTCTAGTGTTAAGTATGAAGTACTAGTTTGCGTTACAGTAGATGAATAAAAATTAAATCATCTTCTGAGGCTATGAATGCTAGCTTATATATAAAAGTTGGTTCAATATGGTTGGGCCTTTCGAAAAAAATATTTCAAAATTTTAAACCATATGATACTGTTCTAGTGTCAAGTATGAAGTACCACTTCGCGTTATGGTAGATGAATG
The DNA here is from genome assembly GCA_963942485.1 of Pediacus dermestoides. Taxonomy (NCBI): domain Eukaryota; kingdom Metazoa; phylum Arthropoda; class Insecta; order Coleoptera; family Cucujidae; genus Pediacus; species Pediacus dermestoides. The sequence goes on along the minus strand of OZ012629.1, from coordinate 7,068 downwards.
AAAATTTTATCATCGTCTGAGGTTATGATTGCTAGCTTATATATATGATTTGGTTCAATTTGGTTGAGCCGTTCGAAAAAAATATTTCAAAATTTTAAACCATATGTTACTGTTCTAGTGCCAAGTATGAAGTACCAGTTTGCGTTATAGTAGATGAATGAAAATTAAATCATCGTCTGAGGTTATGAATGCTAGCTTATATATAAATTTTTTTCAATTTTATTGAGCCGTTCGAAAAAAATATTTAAAAATTTTAAACCATATGTTACTGTTCTAGTGTCAAGTATGAAGTACCACTTCGCGTTATAGTAGATGAATGAAAATTTTATTATCGTCTGAGGTTATGATTGCTAGCTTATATATAAGATATGGTTCAATTTCGTTGAGCCGTTTAAAAAAAAAATTTCAAAATTTTTTACCATATGTTAACTGTTCAAGTGCCAAGTATGAAGTACCAGTTTGCGTTATAGTAGATGAATGAAAATTAAATCATCGTCTGAGGTTATGAATGCTAGCTTATATATAAAATTTGGTTCAATTTCGTTGTGCCGTTTAAAAAAAATTTTTCAAAATTTTTTACCATATGTTAACTGTTCTAGTGTCAAGTATGAAGTACCACTTCGCGATATAGTAGATGAATGAAAATTTTATCATCGTCTGAGGTTATGATTGCTAGCTTATATATAAGATTTGGTTTTTTTTCGTTCGAAAAAAATATTTCAAAATTTTAAGCCATATGTTACTGTTCTAGTGCCAAGTATGAAGTACCAGTTTGCGTTATAGTAGATGAATGAAAATTAAATCATCGTCTGAGGTTATGAATGCTAGCTTATATATAAATTTTTTTCAATTTTATTGAGCCGTTCGAAAAAAATATTTCAATATTTTAAACCATATGTTACTGTTCTAGTGTCAAGTATGAAGTACCCTCTCAACCATATTGAACCAAATCCTACATATAAGCAAGCAAACATGACCTCAGACGATGATTTAATTTTCATTCATCTACTATAACGCAAACTGGTACTTCATACTTGGCACTAGAACAGTAACATATGGTTTAAAATTTTGAAATATTTTTTCGAACGGCTCAACCAAATTGAACCAAATCTTATAAATAAGCTAGCAATCATAACCTCAGACGATAAAAAAATTTTCATATATCTACTATAACGCGAAGTGGTACTTTATACTTGACACTAAAACAGTAACATGGATTAAAATTTAGAATAATTTTTTACGAACGGCTCAACCAAAATGAACCAAATGTTATATATAAGCTAGCATTCATAACCTCAGACGATGATTTAATTTTCATTCATCTTCTATAACGCAAACTGGTACTTAATACTTGGCACTAGAACAGTTAACATATGGTTAAAAATTTTGAAATATTTTTTTCAAACGGCTAAACGAAATTGAACCATATCTTATATGTAAGCTAGCAATCATAACCTCAGACGATAATAAAATTTTCATTCATCTACTATAACGCAAACTGGTACTTCGTACTTGGCACTAGAACAGTAACATATGGTTTAAAATTTTGAAATATTTTTTTCGAACGGCTCAATAAAATTGAACCAAATCTTATATATAAGCTAGCAATCATAACCTCAGACGATGATAAAGTTTTCATTCATCTACTATAACGCGAAATGGTACTTTATACTTCACACTAGAACAGTAACATATGGATTAAAATTTTGAATAATTTTTTTCGAACGGCTCAACCAAATTGAACCATATCTTATATATAAGGTAACAATCATAACCTCAGACGATGATTTAATTTTCATTCATCTACTATAACGCGATCTGGTACTTCATACTTGGCACTAGAACAGTAGCATATGGTTTAAAATTTTGAATTTTTTTTTTAAACGGCCCAACCAAATTATATATTTAAGCTTGCATTCATCACCTCAGACGTTGGTAAAAATTTCATTGATCTACTACAACGCAAAGCGCTACTACATACTTTAAAATGACGACTGTATTTTTATCGTTTTCAGCTCGAGATCTCTTCAAAAATGATGTCTAGCATAAAATACTACTTTGCGTTATAGTAGAATAATGAAAATTTTACCAATGTCTGAGGTGACGAATGAAAGCTTAAATATAAGATTTGTGTCAATTTGGTTGAGCCGTTTAAAAAAAAAAATTCAAAATTTTAAACCATATGGTACTGTTTTAGTACCAAGTATGAAGTAACACTTTGCGTTATAGTAGATGCATGAAATTTTTACTATCGTCTGAGAGGATGAATGCTAACTTATATTTAATATTTGGTTCATTTTGGTTGTGCAGTTTGAAATTTAAAATCAAAATTTTAACCCACTAGAACTGTAACATTTAGTTTAAAATTTAGAATTTTTTTTTTAAACGGCTTAACCAAATGGAACCAAATCTTATATTTAAACTTTCATTCGTCATCTCAGACATTGGTAAAATTTTCATTATTCTACTATAACGCAAAGTACGATTTTATGCTATGCATCATTATTGAAGAGTTCTCGAGCTGAAAACGCTAAATATGCAGTCGTCATTTTAAAGTATGTAGTAGCGCTTTGCGTTGTAGTAGATTAATGACATTTTTACCAACGTCTGAAGAGATGCATGCAAGCTTAAGTATAAAATTTGGTTCAATTTGGTTAAGCCGTTTAAAAAATATTTCAAAATTTTAAACCATATGTTACTGTTCTAGTGCCAAGTATGAAGTACCAGTTTGCGTTATAGTAGATGAATGAAAATTAAATCATCGTCTGAGGTTATGAATGCTAGCTTATATATAAAATTTGGTTCATTTTGGTTGAGCTATTCGTAAGAAATTATTCTAAATTTTAATCCATGTTACTGTTCTAGTGTCAAGTATAAAGTACCACTTCGCGTTATAGTAGATATATGAAAATTTTTTCATCGTCTGAGGTTATGATTTTGTTAGCTTATATATAAGATTTGGTTCAATTTTATTGAGTCGTTCGAAAAAAATATTTCAAAATTTTAAACCATATGTTACTGTTCTAGTGCCAAGTATGAAGTACCACTTCGCGTTATAGTAGATGAATGAAAATTAAATCATCGTCTGAGGTTATGAATGCTAGCTTATATATGAAATTTGGTTCAATTTTATTGAGCCGTTCGAAAAAAATATTTCAAAATTTTAAACCATATGTTACTGTTCTAGTGTCAAGTATGAAGTACCACTTCGCGTTATAGTAGATGAATGAAAACTTTATTATCGTCTGAGGTTATGATTGCTAGCTTATATATAAGATATGGTTCAATTTCGTTGAGCCGTTTGAAAAAAATTTTTCTAAATTTTTAACCATATTTTAACTGTTCTAGTGCCAAGTAGTAAGTACCAGTTTGCGTTATAGTAGATAAATGATAATTAAATCATCGTCTGAGGTTATGAATACTAGCTTATATATAAAATTTGGTTCATTTTGGTTGAGTCGTTCGTAAGAAATTATTCTAAATTTTAATCCATGTTACTGTTCTAGTGTCAAGTATAAAGTACCACTTCGCGTTATAGTAGATGTATGAAAATTTTTTCATCGTCTGAGGTTATGATTGCTAGCTTATTTATAAGATTTGGTTCATTTTGGTTGAGCTGTTCGTAAAAAATTATTCTAAATTTTAATCCATGTTACTGTTCTAGTGTCAAGTATAAAGTACCACTTCGCGTTATAGTAGATGTATGAAAATTTTTTCATCGTCTGAGGTTATGATTGTTAGCTTATATATAAAATTTGGTTCAATTTGGTTGAGTCGTTTGAAAAAAATAATTCAAATATTTTATCCATATCTTAGTGTTCTAGTGCCAAGTATGAAGTACCCTCTCAACCATATTGAACCAAATCCTACATATGAGCAAGCAAACATGACCTCAGACGATGATTTAATTTTCATTCATCTACTATAACGCAAACTTATACTTCATACTTGGCACTAGAACAGTAACATATATTTTATAATTTTGAAATATTTTTTTCGAACGGATCAACCAAATTGAACCAAATCTTGTATATAAGCTAGCAATGATAACCTCAGACGATTATAAAATTTTCATTCATCTACCATAACGCGAAGTGGTACTTCATACTTGACACTAGAACAGTATCATATGGTTTAAAATTTTGAAATATTTTTTTCGAACGGCCCAACCAAATTGAACCAAATTTTATATATAAGCTAGCATTCATAACCTCAGAAGATCATTTAATTTTCATTCATCTACTGTAACGCAAACTAGTACTTCATACTTTTCACTAGAACAGTAACATATGGTTTAAAATTTTGAAATAGTTTTTTCGAACGGCTCAACCAAATTGAACCAAATCCTATATATAAGCTAGCAATCATAACCTCAGACGAAGATAAAATTTTCATATATCTACTATAAAGCGAAGTGGTACTTTATACTTGACACTAGAACATATGGATTAAAATTTTGAATAATTTTTTTCGAACGGTTCAAACAAATTGAACCAAATCTTATATATGAGCTAGCAATTATAACCTCAGAAGATGATAAAATTTTCATTCATCTACTATAACGCGAAGTGGCACTTCATAATTGACACTAGAACAGTAACAAATGGTTTAAATTTTTGAATTATTTTTTTCGAACGGCTCAACCAAATTGAACCAAATCTTATATATAAACTAGCAATCATAACCTCAGACGATAATAAAATTTTCATTCATCTACTATAACGCAAACTGGTACTTCATACTTGGCACTAGAACAGTAACATATGGTTTAAAATTTTGAAATATTTTTTTCGAACGGCTCAACCAAATTGAACCAAATCTTATAAATAAGCTGGCAATCATAACCTCAGACGATAAAAAAAATTTCATATACCTACTATAACGCGAAGTGGTACTTTATACTTGACACTAAAACAGTAACATGGATTAAAATTTAGAATAATTTTTTACGAACGGCTCAACCAAAATGAACCAAATTTTATATATAAGCTAGCATTCATAACCACAGACGATGATTTAATTTTCATTCATCTTCTATAACGCAAACTGGTACTTAATACTTGGCACTAGAACAGTTAACATATGGTTAAAAATTTTGAAATATTTTTTTCAAACGGCTAAACGAAATTGAACCATATCATATATGTAAGCTAGCAATCATAACCTCAGACGATAATAAAATTTTCATTCATCTACTATAACGCAAACTGGTACTTCATATTTGGCACTAGAACAGTAACATATGGTTTAAAATTTTGAAATATTTTTTTCGAAAGGCTCAATAAAATTGAACCATATCTTATATATAAGCTTGCAATCATAACCTCAGACGATGATAAAATTTTCATTCATCTACTATAACGCAAACTAGTATTTCATACTTATCACTAGAACAGTAACATATGGTTTAAAATTTTGAAATATTTTTTTCGAACGGCTCAACCAAATTGAACCAAATCTTATATATAAGCTAGCAATCATAACCTCAGACGATGATGAAATTTTCATTCATCTACTATAACGCGAAGTGGTACTTCATACTTGACACTAGAACAGTAACATATGGTTTAAAATTTTGAAATATTTTTTTCGAACGGCTCAACCAAATTGAACCAAATCTTATATATAAGCTAGCAATCATAACCTCAGACGATGATGAAATTTTCATTCATCTACTATAACGCGAAGTGGTACTTCATACTTGACACTAGAACAGTATCATATGGTTTAAAATTTTGAAATATTTTTTTCGAACGGCCCAACCAAATTGAACCAAATTTTATATATAAGCTAGCATTCATAACCTCAGAAGATCATTTAATTTTCATTCATCTACTGTAACGCAAACTAGTACTTCATACTTTTCACTAGAACAGTAACATATGGTTTAAAATTTTGAAATAGTTTTTTCGAACGGCTCAACCAAATTGAACCAAATCCTATATATAAGCTAGCAATCATAACCTCAGACGAAGATAAAATTTTCATATATCTACTATAAAGCGAAGTGGTACTTTATACTTGACACTAGAACATATGGATTAAAATTTTGAATAATTTTTTTCGAACGGTTCAAACAAATTGAACCAAATCTTATATATGAGCTAGCAATTATAACCTCAGAAGATGATAAAATTTTCATTAATCTACTATAACGCAAACTGGTACTTCAGACTTGGCACTAGAACAGTAACATATGGTTTAAAATTTTGAAATATTTTTTTCGAACGGCTCAACCAAATTGAACCAAATCTTATAAATAAGCTGGCAATCATAACCTCAGACGATAAAAAAATTTTCATATATCTACTATAACGCTAAGTGGTACTTTATACTTGACACTAAAACAGTAACATGGATTAAAATTTAGAATAATTTTTTACGAACGGCTCAACCAAAATGAACCAAATTTTATATATAAGCTAGCATTCATAACCACAGACGATGATTTAATTTTCATTCATCTTCTATAACGCAAACTGGTACTTAATACTTGGCACTAGAACAGTTAACATATGGTTAAAAATTTTGAAATATTTTTTTCAAACGGCTAAACGAAATTGAACCATATCTTATATGTAAGCTAGCAATCATAACCTCAGACGATAATAAAATTTTCATTCATCTACTATAACGCAAACTGGTACTTCATACTTGGCACTAGAACAGTAACATATGGTTTAAAATTTTGAAATATTTTTTTCGAACGGCTCAATAAAATTGAACCATATCTTATATATAAGCTAGCAATCATAACCTCAGACGATGATAAAAATTTCATACATCTACTATAACGCGAAGTGGTACTTTATACTTGACACTAGAACAGTAACATATGGATTAAAATTTTGAATAATTTTTTTTAAACGGCTTTACCAAATTGAACCAAATTTTATATTTAAGCTTGCTTTCATCTCCTCAGACGTTGGTAAAAATGTCATTAATCTACTACAACGCAAAGCGCTACTACATACTTTAAAATGACGACTGTATTTTTATCGTTTTCAGCTCGAGATCTCTTCAAAAATGATGTCTAGCATAAAACACTACTTTCCGTTATAGTAGAAT